>CM077569.1:48765173-50122401 GCA_039657325.1 Stephania cephalantha | reverse complement strand
ATTACCATGTGACATGAAATCAATCCTTAATATCCATTGAATCAGATGTTTGGGTTCTAGAATTAATTTGTTGTGTGAATGTCAGCATCATGTGGCTTTTTTATTGTCTCATCGAGTCGCTACATTCTACATAGCCTCAACCCTATATGTAAATTCAAACATTACGGAGTTATGATTGATATTCAATTAGATTAAATTTTGTTGTGATAATCCACCAGCTCATTTTGAGGATTTTTATGGGAGCATCACCAATTTGTGGTCTACTATGGATAATAGGTTTAGAAATAAAGGACAGTGCCCAATTTTTTGCTGTAAATCACTAGTTGACAGATCTGGATTCATGCAAATAAATTTTGAGGATTATATAATCTAATCCTTTATGAAACTTTAAGATTTTCAATACTGATTAGAATCCTTCTGTGGTATAATAAAGTATAATTAGAGACATTACAAGATCTTATTCTTAATTTTATTGATGGAAGTGTTTAAGCTTGCTGATTATCAAATGATTGAAACTAATCATAGTAGATCAGAATCACTCTAATAGGTGAGATCTGATATGTTTATTGGTGAAAAAAAAAAAAAAAAAACATTTCTTAGGAGTAGTAAAGCTTGAGAGTTTGGAAACATTTTAATTTCAAATCTTGGTAGATGTGCTTGACCTTGGATTTCCATGTGGTGCTAACCTTTTATCATATCGAAAATACGATCCATCTGATAGAAACATTTACAAATGTCAAATCTCACTTTTCTTTTGGGTAGTGCCTTATCACCTCTTTCTGTTTCTGTGAGTGGAAGGAAATGAACTCCATATTTTTCATCATAAATTTGTGAAGTGCACACTAAAAAGGGTTTGGTCCAGAAAACATCCACCACTTTGAAGATGAGATGGGATCAAAGTTTTGACTCAATACTTTATCTCTGAACAAATTTCTCTTACGAGGCAGACTGCCAGTGATCTATTCAACTCGATGTGCTTGATACACAGCGTAAAAAACCTGGATTTATTTTCATATGTAGGACAATAAGATTGTCATTCAATAGGTTGAGGAGTAGTAAGTATAATCTACCCAAATTTAACTTAAATTTAGGATTGCTGTTCAATCTTGAGGATCATCAGTCATGTAGATTCGGTGTTAAATGGACAACTCGATTGACTCCAAGACAATTAGAAATCGAGAGGTAAATATTATTTTGGATGATAGTTGTTTATAAAGTGCCGGTGTTTAAAAATCAATTATATTATTTGTATTTAACATTAACGTATGTACTCACATTATTATCGATGATGAGTTGTTGTGACGAGGAGTTACATTGGAAAGCGTGTAGATGCGGGTATGGGTAAGTACATTTTGCCATCCGAGATGCTAGTCTAGGCTAAGAAGCTGGGAGTATGATTGTCTAACTGTAAACCATAATCTTAAGTTAAGTTAATTAAATAAGGTAAAACATAGGCACGCTGAGGATGACCAGCCATATCGAGGTCTGAACTTGAAAAGTCTTGCAGTATGTTCGGAAGTTAGTGGGATTGTAAATATGTGTAGCGGATATATGTATGACTAAACATGCACAACCATATGTGATTATATGTATAAGTTTATATTAGTCTAAATTGGAATCAGTACCACGTAGGTCCTAAGTTAAGAAAAATAAAACACTAGCATTGATATGCCTCGTGGATGTATGCGCAATGTCACCATAGTCCATAAGACCTTGGCGTACAAATGTGTGTTATGCTTTGGTTTGGAGCATAATGGGGTTAAGAGTGAGTTATAACCATTATTGATCTCATGATAGAAATAGATAAATATGCCAAGAGAGATAGGGTGCTTACAGATATGAGTATCAAAAGAGATAATCATCATGGCATGAAGCCTTTGTATCATTTAATTCTTGTTATTTTAATTATGCTTGAAAATTGTCCAATGCATTAAATGCAACATACTTTTTTAAATTGATGGTCCTGAAAAATAAGTTGAGTAATGCCATGTAGGTAAATTGGTAATAATTAAGAACAATTATAAATAATGTAGTTTCAAATTAATACTAATATATGTACTACACCTTTATAAAATATATCAAACAATTTTTTTGATAATATATTAACAATTGACTTAGGTTGAAAATAGTATCAATATAAATAAACTTGTTTTTAGTAAAAAAAAATATAAACTTTTATATAATTAATTATTTATATTACTTAATCAAAGTATGTTAATAATGGCATGATACTTATTCATTTCAACAAAAAGTCTTTTTATATTTCTATTTTCATATTATAAAATTATTAATTTTTAAAATTAAACGTTTTATTTATGGTAGTGTATAATTTATTAAAAATTATGAAATTAAGTATTTATTTTAAAAAGCTACAATAATTAAAATAAGTAATAAATATAATACTAATAAGCATTTTATAGAAAAAAATGATACATACTAGATTTTATGTAAATCATTATATAACACTTTATTAGATTATCATAAAATTATACCACCAAATTAATTTACAATTTGAGATTTTTTATAAGTAATGAAGCTAAAACTACCACAAATTCAAATTTTGGTTCAATTTTTCCTTCTTTTCAAATACATATAAAAAATACATCAAATTGTATATTGATATTGAAAAATAATTTAACATCACGTGTATTAACTAGATTATTTTGTGGTAACAGAGTGTGAATTATAAAACGAATTGCAATTATAAGTAATTAATGATGATAGCTATATACAACAATATGTAAGAAAGGTATGCTTGATCGAAGATCAATAAATAAAAACCCTACTACATGAATCTCCAATAATCAGTTGAGTTTGATTTAATATAGTACATATTATGACTTGGATAACTTTCAATTCTTTAAATTATATTTTTGAATTCTTTTAATTTCGTAACGTATTAAATATTTTTTAATTAGGAACATATTCAACTGAATGACATTTTTTTATTATAATATTTATAAAATTTCAATGATGAAATTATCTTCTTTTTAGATAATATAGATAATAACTAGTAAATTGACAAATGTCTTTGGACACACTCAAATATTTATAATTTGTACATCTTTAATGTGATTTAATTTAAATTTGATAATTTAATTATTAATTTTTTAAATGATTTTGTATTATCTATTAATTATTTTTTAATCATATAAATGCATCATGTATGATGTGAATATTAATTACACCTAAAATTAATAAAAAAAGAATAATAAGCATGAAATTATTTCCTTAATTTCCTCGATATTTTTTTTAAAAAAATTCTAGATGACATTCGAGCTCCAACCCAGGGCCAGAGTAATTCACACTCCGGATATTGTCAGTACTCATTACATGTGGTGGCCCACTTCTCAACTTGATTTTTTTCATCTATGAAAAACTCGAGGCTTCGGGGAGGAAAAATCAAATCACTTACCTGACTTTTAATCAATGTTATACTTTATCAATGTATCTTTATTTTTATGTGGTTCATATATAATTTTAGAAGCTAAATTAAGTCGAGTCATATATTAGCATGTTAAAATTTAATCATTTTTCCAACTCGAAAGTTTTAATCATTTTAATTTGAGTTCAAATAATTTATTTATCTATTCTGTTTTTTGTGTTGTAAATTTATGTTTAATTATTTTCTTTTTGAGGAAATTATTAATTGTTTAAAATTATAAACTAATTAAGTGCAATTATTTCTTCAAAAAATAGACAAAATTATAAATAAACATATGTTATAAAAATTTGCACTAAAATTTATTTTTAATATAAATTTTATTATTGATATTAATGGGTGAATGCATATTTTGTTAATAAATTCTTAGCTTGAAGGTTACAAATAAATTTTAAAAATGTTTTTATCTTCCATAAGTTAAAAAAGAAATAACGTTTAAAATCAATTTTTTAAATTTTTCATTTAGTACAAAATAAATAGCAAATGGCCAAACTTGTGATTTTATTGATTAAAAATGCATTTAAAGGTAATTAATTATATGTGGATCACATCGATATGTGCATTAATTAGTGTTTTACAATCATTACTACTCTCTTGATGTTAATCAAATGGTTGAGAATTGGTACTCATGCCATGGGTAACTTAATTGATACTCAGTGGTAGAAATACAACACACACAGTAGTATATATACTATATAGGGGTGGGCAAGTGACAGCATGTTTGGTTGGTGAAAACCACCAAGCACTTTGAGCCCACTACCAATTCTGGCCTCGATTTGGTGATTTTCAAAACCACCACCAAACCAAAAGCGATCACCAGTAAACAGCACCAAAAGGCTGAGCATGCGGTTTACTTGAGTTTGGTCTGGTTTGATTTCGCGACGGTTTTTCATCCATTTCCCCATTTTTCGAAAAAAAAAAAAAAAAACGAGCAAAAAAAAAAACAGCAACTAAAAAAATTAAAGCAAAAAAAAGCAATGACAGCAATGACAAAAAAAGCAAACAGCAATAACTAAACGGCAGAGCTGGTGGTCGCATGATAGATTCGACGCGGTGCATGAAAGGGGAGTGAGGAGGATGAAGGGACGGCGGTGCGGGCGCCCAGTGAGACACGTCACTCGCGACAGGCGACTAATGGCGGCGGTGAGGAAATGCTAGAGAGGTAGCTGCCACGATGCGAAGTGAAAAGAGAGACAGCCAGTGAAGAGGAACTTGGGCGGCGGTGAATGAAGAGACCGAGAGTGAGTGAGCGGCGATGAGAGGAGGTGAGTGAGGAGCATATGCGGTGGGAGGTGAGGATGCGGCGGTGAGGGAGGTGAGTGAGAAGAGGAAGACCGCGGTGAGGAGGTGAGCGGAATTTAGCCAGAGATGAGCGTCGAGAGAAAGAGGAAGATTAGTGGTTTTTTTTGTTTTTAGGGTTTTGGTTTATATTTAAAAATGCCATCGGTTTGGTTTTAAACCATGGAGTTTTCTGAAATAACATGAAAACAGCGACCAAAGTCCATGGTCTCTGATTTCTGGTTGTTTTTCGGCAATAGCGACAATAGGGAGCTTGAAAAGAGCCGAGACAAAGAGCAACATGCCGGTTTGACTGGTTTGACCCCGGTTTAATGCGGTTTTTGCATAATGCCCGCACCCAATATATATATATAAAAGTACATGTCAGTGTTCATTCTCACATGCAACTTCAAAGCAACATTTGAGAAAAGAAAATTAAGAACTCCTCTTGCCTAGAGTCAAAGATTTATGAAGAGTAGGATCAAAGCATTTCATCAATTTCATGAAAAGATCAAGAGTTTTAGGATCAAACTACAACTCTCAGGTATACATCCCCCTGCAGTTGTCAAGTTTGAAATCGATTCAACTGTTTAGTCATTTTCAGAGAGGATGGATGTTTGAGTCTTTGAAATTGGTTTACATATATTTAAATTCCTCATTTCGAGCTAATAATCCGTTGATACAGAAGTTCTTAATTTGGTTTTGAAATAAAAAGATGAATTTTTTGAAATCAGGTAAACAGAAATTTAAAATTTACTACATGTTATAAACAGAACACGTAATTTGGTCATAACTTTCCATTTTAAATTGAAATGGACTTAATCTAGTGGCATTTATTAAGCTTCAAAGAAGAAACAACTTTTACTACTAAAATATTTTATAATTTGAATGTTTTCATGTCCCGAAAGTGCTGCATAAATAGATGATTTAATGTCATTACGAAATTTTGAAACTAAACTTTTAAAAGAACCTAACTCCCTGATTACTTATCAAAATGAGACTGAGTCTTTAAGTATGTTGTTATTGGGTATTGTTGCCATTTGTCTTATATTGATAAAAATCATGCTTTTAAAAGCTATAGATTGGGAAAATTAAATTTTCTAAAGTCTATTTGAAGTGATTATGTTTCAATTTAATTTGTTTCTACATAGAATTGTGATATTCTTTTTTAGATTTTAAATCATAAATTTTTATGAAAACCAAACCTTTTCGAAAAGCTAATATAGAGACCAAAACTTTGTACTTGCAACAGGAAGTTTTTGGATTTGGACCAATTTTTATGTCTAAAAATGAGAATTTTATAACATGGTGACTAAAATTGAGACTTTAATTTAGTATTTAGTTGGGCCTAGATTTGGGAAGATCAATTTTAAAACATATTGACAGATCTAAATGTTACGATAAGAAACACATTTAATTGACTTGGGAAGTTTGACTAGAGAACATAGCTAGGGTACAGAGGAAACTAGAGCGAGGTACGAGTTCGAGAGTCGAAAAGAGAGAGTTGGAGCGTGTATTGAGTGTGTAAACTAGGGGGTAGAATCAAAGCATGGTTTGGTGAAGTGAAAACCACCAAACCATGATCCAAGCTAGAGTGCACGGTTGAACGAGTGATTTTCCAAACGCATGACCAAATCGCATGAAAATTGAAAACCGAACCAAACCAGACCGCAGCAGTTTGCGCACTGGTTTGGTCGGTTTGGTTTCGCGGTTTCATGGTAACTGACTAGTAAAAAAAGAAACAAACATTAAAAATAAGCAAGAAAAAAACATTAGCAACCACTAGAATCAGAGGCTAGGGTTTACTCACAAACTCCAACTCATCAAATCGTTACGATCCCAACTGCAGAAACACAACCAATGACCACTAGAATCAGCACCGGATTGAACATCCTCGAGAACCGAACCAAATCGAGCAAAACCATAACTTGAAAGAATCGGCGAGAGAGCGAGATCGAGAGAGGCACAGCACCTTTAGGAGCGTGGGGGTGAGTGTCGACGGAGAGGCGGTGACTGGGTCGGCATTGGTGAGGTCGGCCATATACGCGGCGGATGACTTGAGGTGCAGGCTCGAAAAGTTTTCTCGCTTGCAGATTTTGACCAAGCTGCAGCCAGTGGGCCCTTCTGTACCACTGCAAACCCTGGATCCGGAGAGGCGACGGCGGGAGGCGGGGGAGGGATGAGAGGTGACGAGAAAGTGAGTGGCGGGAGGCGGGAGGGAGCGACCGAGAGATCCGGAGAGAGGTGACGAGAGATCGGAGAGGAAGTGAGCGGCGGGAGAGGAGGAGAGGGAGGAGAGGTTTGGTGGTTTTCCAACCGCGACAAACCGCGAAGCTTTAAAAACCAAACCAAACAGCGCGCGGTTTGGTCGGTTTGGTTAGTGTTTGAAGGTTTTTCAAAAGCCATTGCCACATCCACTAGTGTAAACCCATTGGAATACCTCATAAAATTCATGGTTTGGTTTTATCGATATCAGATTAAATGTGTATGCTTTGGTGGGCACACATGGGTTTTCACTCTAATTCGGTTGCGTATATATTGGTTGTGGCTAAATCACTTGCGCGGGCTTGCTTTATTTTATTTTATTTTTTGCGCTCGTGTTGACGGCGGTAGAATGTATCTACAATGGCAGTCGGGAGGGATGTAAGACGTTCCACTTGACTTGAAATAGCGTACGGAGGGGTTCATCCACTAATCGTAGTTGGGATTTAGTCGGTGTAAGCTTCGCAAGTATATACGTGGTTCGTGTCTTGTTTTATCGATTATCGTTGGTTCGGTCGGGGTTTTCTCGCATTACTCGCTTGTTTATTTATTCATTTTTGTTTTATTTCCAAAGCATGCTTATTGGTCTATGTTGTTGCACTTATTCGTTGTTGTTTTTGCTTGTCAGTATGTCGCCTACATTCATGGGAATATGATTTATTGTTGTTAGATGTTATATTTGCATGTCTCGTAGTTTACTTGTTTATTTCATGAATATTATGTCGACTTTTCTTTGGATTTTACTTTAGACTCGTCATTTGTATTTGTTGGGTGACGGTGTAGATCTTACGAGCAAGCGAGGAGGTATTGGGCGACTACCTGCGAGATAGTGACGTCGGCTCGTGTTTGATTACAATATGTATGTATTTATTTTTCGTTGGGTTTTGGGATTTGTAGAACAGGTACATGTATATGGATTTCTTGTTGTACTCATTTCGACTTTGATATATACATGGTATCTTTTTGTCGGATTTTCCACTACTAGGATCGTTAAATATTGCATAATTTATTCATTTAAAGACTTTAATTATAAAATTGTATTAATACTTGATAAAGCGAGTAACCAGGCTAATTTAAATTGCTAATATTTATATGAAAATTAATTAGTTAAGTTAGAGTTTAATGTAAAACGTGTAAACAATCGGTTAGGTCGCGGGCGTCTTAGATAAGCGAGCCAGCCATGGCGACGCTTGTTGACGTGTGATGCGACGTAGTGGATTCCACGGCGGCCTCGAGTTTGGGGTATTTGCCCATAGTAGAAGGCTGGCATGCTAATGTCATGAAGAAGAAAAGTAATCATTATGACGATTCGATGGCTAACGAGTGACGAGGAACGATACTCGGCTTTAGCGTTCGACCAGAACAGTTGTAGAGTTGCTTTTTGAAGACCAATACGCGCAATTTGATCCTATGAATATGCAATATCCGTAGTACTTGTCTAGTAAGTAGACAACCAGCCCAATCTGCATCATAAAAATCATTTAAAGTAAATGAACTTTGAGAAAGAAAACGAATACCATAACCTATTATGCCATTGAGTAATGAAGAATGCATTTGGCTATTTGCCAAAGATTTGCAAACCGAAGTCTCGAAATGTCTCTTTTAATCCACCCACACTAGATTTTCTTTCCATATATGTGTCTCGATCCATCTATAGAAACATTTTGAATGTCAAATTTCACTTTCCTTTTTGCAAGTCTTATTAGTATAAGCTTTGCTTTTTGAATCCATGTATATACAAGCTGAAGGATTGATATCAAAGGTATCTTTAAAAAAAAAAATCAACGGTATTCGAGCCACCGTCGCTAACACCGAGACTTGACTAGTCCTTGGAGGTCCTTAGATGCCCCTTATCAAATAACTAAGGAAGAAATCGGAGGTAAGGAATCAAATCCCGCACTTTTGGTGCATTGAGCCAAATTCTTATCATCCCACCAACTCCCCTGGGATGAGAGGTATATTTTTTTCTGATAAATAACCTTTCGAGTCTTATACATATTTGTAAGTGATGGAAAAATCACGAAAAGAAGACGAAGATACTAAAAAAAAAAAAAAAAAAAAACCTCCTCTATGCAAACTTCTTGGTGAAACGGAGTCTCAGGCCTTGTAGAGAAGGAAGTAGAGGTTCCTAAATCCCACTTCTAGTTTTTATGTATTGTTGATAATAACTGTAATAACTACATGGTAGGAGCACCTAATAAAAAAAATGTGTTGTGGTATGTGGAAATGTAAGCCACTTTTTGTATTTTTAGAAAAAAAATAAAATAAAATTTTAGTGTTATGAGCCACGACTATGTAAAAATAAAGTTAAAAATTGTTGTAAAATAATTAGGACTAAAGCGGGGAAAGTAAAACAATGAACTAGATATTGAACAAAAGAATAGATGAGGGAAATGTGAGAGCTTTCATTTCATAGTGTGTCTTATTATATATATGTAAGCCCTTTATATAAGCTATTACAAGAATGTCAAAGATCATAAGTTAATTATAAGAATAAATTATATGATATAAATGTGTAACTATTGGTGGAATACAAAGGATTGAATGGGAAAAGTCATCCACATCTCATTACATTTACAACACTCCCACTTGGATGACATTCTTGAGAAGACATGTCTTGTTAAAATCTCTACTAGAAAAAAAAAAAATTCGGTGGAAAAAATTTAGGAAAGGAAAAAGAGTACATTGTTCTCATCAATCTTGATATGGAGTATGATATTGATAGGAATGTCTCATCAAAAAACCTTGCTAAGAAAATTCAGTGGGATAAAATCATATATAAAGGAAAAAAAGTACAATACACTAATCAATTTTGATAATGGAGTATTAATTAATATTGTTAGGATCGCCTCGTTAAAAACCTTGCATGAAAAACCCGATGGGATAAAATCATAGCTAAGGGAAAAAGAGTGCAATGCACTAATCAATAACTCCTTTTGATTTTCCCTCATGTTCACATGGGTGAGACATCTTATATTGTTCTGCGACAAATCTTGCAAAACGTAGTTTTACCCTTTTGAGTCAAACAAACCCAAGCCACTTATGATTAACTTGAAGATGATTAAAAAAATGTATATAATATCATTTCAATTTGTCCTAGTAGGTGAAGAAATTTGCATCTTGCAAATAAATTAAAAATGCAATATCACAGTGGTCTTATGCGTGCTTAAGCATTTTGTTACACATGAATATCATTTCCTATATGAACCTTTAATTTATACATGGATTAAAATACAACAAATTTGATTCGTTTCAAGCAATTTCACACCATTTCTTTTGAATTGGTTTCATATATCTCCCACAATGGTGAGAAAATTGTTTCATCAAAATGACAATTAGCAAAATTGTTATAAATATATTCTCTATCAAGGGCCCAATGTATTTTATAATATGATTGATGGAGAGTTAAATCAATATAAATCTTCTATTGATTTGTCTTAAGATAATCACCAAGCGATAAAAAAAACAGCGGTTCCGTAAAAGATGTTCATGCGAATTTATAGTATTTTTCCATTATTTTGATGATTATGGACAATCAAAAAAATCATTCCACATTATGAATATCATTAGATCATTTGTTTTATGACGACATTCGTTTTAATATGCCTTATATTTTCAGAATTTAAAGGCTAAAATTTGATTTTTGAGATTAAATCATAATCATATAGATAAATTCTCTATAATTACTGAGTAAATTTCTTGGACAAGACATTAATAATATAATTGTTGTATCAAATATTGTATACACGCTAGTCTATGCTAAGTTCAAATTAGAAATATTCTCTTTTATATTATAGTGTGCATGCATGTAGCACAATAAACAAGATATAAATTCATCGCCTTTATTCGACTCGTGATTTGAACACATCTCAATGTACCACTTTTATTGATCCATTTTTATTGATAAAATTCATACTTTCGCCTTTTATTTTGAAGGGATGGTAAAAGTCACCAAAATATTTGGGTATATGACAACACATAATCAATATGGCTTAATAGCCTTTTATACGTGACATAGCTTGTTACAATTTAGAGCATGCTCATTGTTAATAACTTTACCCATTTTATATTTCATGTGGTGTACCACTTTTATTCCACTTTCGGTGGAATTACTAATACGACCTTTACCAAATCCTTTCCCATTTTTCATGTCCATAATTTTATCATTGCAACCTGGTTATTTTATAACGCAACATATGCTTCACGAAGCTAGATCAATTGGACGAGAGTGATATTATATGTATAATATTTTATTATTTTACTCACCTACCATGAAGCAAGAAATCAAATCATAATATTCATATTGAATTAATATAAGCGCTCGAAAATTTGTTGCAATAATATATATATATATATATATATATATATATCGAGGCGTACCGTGCGGGTTTTTGTATCATTGCCTCATCAGTCCCATTTTCGTATATAGCCTCGAGTAAGAGGTAAGAAAACAATTGTAGAATAATAATTTATATTTGACTGATTTGAGTTTTATAGCTTGAGACCCAGCTGCTCGTTTAGAGCTTTTTGGAACATCACCAATTTTGATTTTTATATTCATAGCTCAATGAGGTGAAAGGATATAAATATTCACTTTTCAAATTTCTATAGGGATATTGACGAATAAATACTAGCGCTATGCGCACAACTTTGCGTAGATGCTTTATTCATAATTTTATCATTTAGTTTCTCTTGACAAGTAATTTTTGTCAATAATATTATGGCAACAATTCAATCAAGTATAATATTTTTAAAAATAGAGATGACGTAAATAGTTCTCATTTTATGTAAAAAACATAATATATGATTAAATAAATGTTCATTACTTGATTATTTTATGCACAAAATATATTATTTGTAATGAGTTGATGGGACAACCTCCGGAGGTTGGGTAGCGAGACGAAGTCTACTTAACAACCATGCCTCCTCGAGCAGGGATAACAGGGATAACTCGTATCCCTTTCAATGTTTAGTTTTTACTTGAGAACAAGGATTACCCACTATCAACTCAAACTTGTAGTATTATTTGGATTAAAGAAATCAAGAATAGAACATAATAATCGTTAATAATTTTATAAGAAAAACTATGCGTCAATTATCGATTTTTGATTTATGAGTTAAAATTACAGTATACTCCAAAACGAAGCATTTCTAATTTGTTCTTTTTCCTTACAACATAAAATGCATATAGTAAAATATATATTGCTTAATAATGCTTTAATAAGGTTCTACCAAAAAAAAAAAAAATGCTATAAGAAAATTTTTCTTTATAGCATTTATATAATGCAACGGAAAAATGCAATGAATAAGATGACTTGTAACATTTATATAATGTTATAGAAACCTACAATCAATAAGGGCCATTGCACTCAATGTTAACCATTGTGGATGCCTAAAATTTATTTAGCTAGCTAGCTATGATGACCTATGTTCACACATTTCATTAATTTTATTTTATTTTACCTCAACTTTTCAAAGAAGCACATACAAGGCCATACATCCATACATTTTAATTGAGGAGCATATATTTGTCAACGTGTTGGTGCCTTTAATGTTTACTGCTACATGTATATAATGTATATACACACCTACATTAAGCACTCTTACAAGTTTTCTATAAATGTATGAATCAATTGTATAATGCCCAAATTTTATATAATATAAAAAATTAATTCATAAAATTAATATTTAGATGACCATCCAAGAAGCTATTTGACATCACATGCATCATTTAGTAGTGAATGAAATTTTTACTTAATCTAAATAAAAATATGGTAATCATAAAAATATCAAGTCATCTAATTCTAGCAAAAATGCCAACAATAGTGCATGTCTAAGGAATCAACCTTGAAGGCCGTACTTGGTGAAGTATTGGGTTACGGACAGAGTATACAATATTGGAATCATGTTTGCTCCCAGGAAGAAAATTTGGTGCCAATATACCTTGACTTTTAGATGTATATATGTATATGGTAATCATCTTTAAAAAAAAATATCATGAGATTTTATTTTTCAGTAAAAAATCTATGTGCTCATGCAACCCAATTTACTTTTTATATCAAACGAAATCAATCACATTATGTCTCCCAGCTTTGTCTCCATAGAAGCTTTCTTTCAAATAGAGTCTCATGCTCAAGTTTTATCTCCTTAAGAAGCCTCTTGATCTTTGAAGTCTCCATCATGTAGAAGCGCACTTGTGCTTGATAATGTGTTGTAAAATAACTAAGACTAAAGCGAGGAAAATAAAACAATGAACTAAATATCGAGCAAGAGAATAGATGAGGGAAATATGAAAGCTTTTATGTCATCTTAGTGTGTCTTATTATATAGATGTAAGCCCTTTATATAGGCGATTATAAGAATGCTAAAGATCATAAGTTAATTATAAGAATAAATTACATGATATAAATGTATAACTATTAGTGAAATACAAAGTGTTGAATGAGAAAAGTCATCCACGTCCCATTACATTTACAACAAAAATATCAAGAGAAGACATTTTTTTTTTTTATAACTTTTCCCAATCAAAGAGAAGAGGGGTTGACCCTTCAATCATAACATACACTTTGTGACCAAATCTCCCAAGAAAGATGAGGATTGTGATAATTAAGAAGTTGATTAAGTGGGGGCACTTGAAAATCGAAGGAAAAAAAAATTGCTAAAGCTAGAGATGCAATTATTAGTTGTATCAATGAATTGGTTGGAAAGTAAGAGCAGAAGTGGGTGGGGAATCAACTCTCTTTCTCTCTAGTTTTTGTTTGCTAGGTTTTTATTGTGATTTGTTGAATCAGAAAAAGGACATGGGTAGCCACTTGCTAGCCAGATTGGGTGTTTGAGAGATCATCACCACAATCATCAAAAAGTGATTGAAACCCAAAATAAAACAAACAATAGTAGAGTCTCCATGAACAGCTCCCTTGATTTGACCACACAAAACCAACCTCTACAAACAAACAACAAACCACTTGAGCAGCTGAGGCAGGGCAGGTCTTTTGTATACTTCCACTTCTTCTGCATAGCCCCCACTATATATCACGTGATTTTGTCTATGGGACCCCTCCACCCCTTAATTTCATCCTCTTAATCTAATCACCTTCTAATTTCCATACAATTAAATTAAACTCATCCATCATTTTCAATCGCCATCGATCGACAACATGTTTAGTTTAATTGATATTTAAATAGTTTTAACTTTAAGAACGAAAGATTAAGGTTCGGCGTATGTATGCATCCGACATTGATATCGATCGATATGAACTTGAAGCGACATTTTGGAACCATGCATATATGTTTTGTTGTAATCCAGGGATGGTTATAGGAAAAAATGGTGAGCCACACATTCTAGTATTGAATCTATTGATAGGAAGCATAGATATTGTAATAGATAGTGAAGTAAATAAAATCTCATGTGGTGCAATGCAATGCAAGTCAACAATTAGTGTACTAAGCAGAAGAGCTGAAAATAATGCAACAACAACCGAGTCTTCCGGATCCTGTCTGCACATACACACAAAAGGGTTGCAGAGATAAAGACAGAAGAGACTAGCCAGAGAGAGAGAGAGAGAGAGAGAGAGAGAGAGAGATCCAAAGCTAGCTTTCTCTTTTGTTTCAATATAGTACAATACAACCAAACCAAAGAGTTATCTCTCAAGACTCAATCAATGGGGGGCTTTGAAAATCAAAAGATAACCAATAGTCCTATCTCTAAAGAACCTTCTTTCATTGATTCAATACATCTTAAATTAGCCAAAAAAAAAAAAAAAAAAAAAGTGGGAAATCAAAGCAGGTCTCACTCACTCACTCACTCACTCACTCACCATCTAGTGTACTAGTCAATGAAGCAAAAGCTCAGAAGACACTGCACATTTGTAGTGTTGAAGAAGTCTATTGGCCTCTCTAACACCACTGTAGTAAGCACCATGAGTGGTGGAGTAATGTGTTCTATGTGTAGCTTCACCTGCAAATAGTATCTGAAGAGGAGGAGGAGTAGACCCATCTTTGGTTGAGATGGGCAATGGCTTGGCCATTGAATCAATATCATCCCCACTAGAACCCACTGCTACATAGCTGTATGAGCCCATGAACAATGGGTCTGACGCCCATCTACTCCTCACCACACCACTGATTTCCCCATTGCTGCACTTATGAATCCCATCTGAATTGGGGAGAAACTTGGATATCGTCATGGAAACCCCATCAATGATCTCCTCATCTTGAAGTGCTTCCAGCTCCACAGCTTCCTTTCCTGCAAACCAAGCTAGAACAACATTGGAGTTGTTGTAAATTGGGAGCAGAGAAGCTGTTCTCCTTATCCACCATGGGATGCTCTCATCTCTACAACTGTTGTCTTGATGAAAAGCCATTTGAAGAGACGGGAACACCTGATTTTGATTTTGATTTTGATTCAATTGAAGAAACAACTTGTTCACAACCCCAAACCCAAGCCTCGAAATCGCTTGCGTCTTGAAACTTGGAAGTGGAGGACTAAACATGCCATTGCCATGTTGGTCCTTAATCCCAGACTTCAAAACCCCCAAAGAGACTGTAACAATCACATGGTCAGCTTCCATGACCGACCCATCTTCAAAATGCAGTTTCACTGGTGTAGAAAAACCATCATAGTTAACTGAAATTTCCTCGACACACCACTCGACTTTCACTACTTTTTTACTTAAATGAATCATCCCTAATGGGATAGCAGACGCCAAGTACTCGATAATGCTCGAGTACCCTTTCGCAATGGTGATCTCCTCACCGGGGAACTCCTGGTACTCGTGCTCCGAATTGAAATCAAGATTGAACAGATCTCCAGCACCAGTGTAGGTCCTTTCAATATTCTCATTCATCGCGAAAACAGCCTCCTCGCCGTCTGAACTCAACAAATTACACAAGTGATGTAATCTTTGAGCGCAGTACTCATCAAGCCCTCTACGGAGAAACTCGCCGATACTCATTCCTTTCAGAATTGGGGGGATTCTGTTCTTCTTCTTCTTCTTCCCCTTGGCGAACTCCATGAGATTTCTGTACAGATTCGAAATGGGATCTACGATTGATGGGTCTGCTACGGACCCATCTTCGAAGGCAGTGACAGAGTCCTCTGGAAACCCGTCCATACGCTCCCATGGCTTGTCGGAGTGGAGGGCACCGATTTGCTGGGCGATTTGGTGAACTGGGCTGCCGACGATTCCATGAATCCACGTCGCGCCCAACTCGATGAGGTTCCCGTTCAACTCTGAAGTGTTGATTCGTCCCCCTATTCGGTCCCCGCCCTCGACGACGCAGAGGTCGAAGAGATGGTCGGATGAGAGTGTTGAGGCTCTGTAGAGGTTGTGAGCGGCGACTAGACCGGCCATTCCAGCTCCAATGATCACTATTTTGGGCTTCTTGGACACCATAGTTGAGGAGAGTGAGAAACAGGGGAGAGCTGAGGAGGAGATTTTATAGAGGAGAGAGTGTGAGAGTCACTCGTTTTTAATTGATTTATTAATTTGAAGGGTTGGGGGCGAATAAAGACGAGGGTCTCCTTTTCTCAAAGCCAAATCTCTATCTACGGAGTAATTAATAAGGTCACTCTGCCCTGTGTTAGAGTAGACCTAGTCACATGTTAATATTATTATTATAGACTACAGCGTACAACTATATAATAATATTGTATTTTTGCTTGTACATATCTCTTTCTTATTTTACTGTTGGACGCGTGTCATGCTGATTTGTATTTGAATTCCTTTTTAACCTATAAGTGCCCTGCGCCATTTTTTTTTTTTTTTTTTTTTTGGCATGATCCTGCGCCAAATTGTTGTGTTCTAGGTTTTTTGTATGATAGTATTAGGTAAAATACCAATAATCACTTGGATCCACACCTAACCCGCTTCTCTTTAAACAATAACAATAGTGTAACAATTGAGGAGATGCAAATGGGGCGGGAGGAGGGGACGGGGATAAAGTATTTACCCTCCATCCTTATACTCATCTTTTTATGGGAATATATTTTTATTTTCATCCTTGTCCTCGTCTAATCCCCGTGGAGATGGAGAATCTCCATGAGAAATATTTCTACCTACTTAATTGTCTACGGGAATTTGTATCATTTGCTCATGAGAAATCCTCATGAAGAAATCTTTTTCATTTAATAAAACAATCTACTTAAAATAAACTAATTATCATTAGTGTTTGTTTGATATGTGCATGTATCGCTAAAGTTTGGTGATGAAAATCGGTGTGAAGTGCTAGCTAGAATGACAACAGCATGTCACACCACAAGATACATTGGCTCGCAAGAGTCATCCATGTGCATCTCGAGATGCAGACATATACAAATCTCGATGCATAACACGTGGGTCAAAGTCACGTGAAAGACTCTAGTGAGCCGATGTGTCTTGTAATGTGACATTATTGTTGTCATTCTAGTATTTCCCATATTTTATATATAAATCTATGTAGTAGTATTTCATATGTATGTCTGTATGTATAATCTATATTAATATAGATTATAAATAAATATATATATATATATATATATATATATTTTTTTCTACCATGACCCATGCCATGGGAATCTACGAGCATCTCTAGTGGTAAATGTGGATTATAGTTGTGGATTAATGCCACGTCGACAACGTGGAGAGGATGTTCATCTAAGTGGCTTGAATAGACATCGAAGCTCAAAAATGCTCTCCGATGGGCAATGTGGATTGCACTTTCTATTTTAAAATTTTATTATTTTTTTATACATTTTAGAGAGAATTGTTGATGTGGCTATGGATTGCACCATCTAGAAATAGACATTGTGAATATACATCGTCTATTTTTTTCATGTCACGTCAGCTACACATTCGAAATACACATTTGCATTGGAGATGACTTTTTTTGTCTCAATGTCTATTCAGTCCTAGGTGGCACATATTCACACCCAATTCACATTCCCATTGGAGCTGCTCTAAATAATGGCCATTGAATTTGCATCAACGGTGTAAATTACACTTTGATTTGATTCTTTCAAAGTGGGTAACATGTTTGACCACTCACATTGTAATTAATGGACGTAATTAATTAGGGGTGGGCGATGGTTTCTATAAAAAAGCTGCTCAAATCGCCCAAACCGCATTGTATGCAGTATGGTTTTTTAAAATTGCGGTGTAGAGGTGGTTTAGAAAACTTGAAAACCGCGATTACGGTTTGGTGGTGGTTTTCATCTATAAAAAATCGTGGTTCACTAAATCGCAAAGCCACCCCAAACTTGGAATTGAGTTGAAGCTTTGTAATGTTGCTTTAAATTTGAAAACTAGTTTTAGACTCGAGACGTTGTCCAAAAATACTATGAATCTATATATTTTTTTATAAATAATCAATAACATTATGAACTTTGTTTAAAAAACAAAAGATATAAAATATATGAAGAATGATGTATATGTAATTCTCATAATAAATTTTGGAAGACTTCTTTGTATACAACATTAAGAGTACAATTTGAAAAATTATCTTCTTAAATCGCATATTAAAATCTTTAATCCAGGATCTACTTTTAACTCTTGAAAATGCAACATACATTTATTCATGGGTAAAAACAGGTTGAAAGCGAGATATATACCAACATGCGATAGAGATTGACTTGAATTTTATTTATTGTCATCACAAAGGAGACCACCCGATGGAAATTGTCTTCATTGAAACTTGAAAAGTAATTTGATATCGATGGAGTCGAGCCAATCTAAGAATAAAAACTACTGCTACCTACATTACGCATTAATAATTTCTAGTTCAATTACATGTCGTCGAGTGAGATATGAACCAACCTTGTACCATTGCAAAGGCACTATAGTTTTATCTATATTACGGAGTAGCATTACTAGTGCACTCACTTTAATGTTAATTTGTGCTTTGGCACTCTCAAATGAATATGATATTTAAAAATTCAGGAGTGTAAATATCTTTTGAGAACTTGAATGTACATCCACCTTACATACGCTATCTGAACTTAGATAAGTTACTTCTTCTCATGGTCTTGAGGACATGACATAATCATTCACTTTACTCACAACTTCCAATTTATGAGCAAGAATGACACGTTGTTCCAATTTATGAGATAAGATTTGGGTATGTACTATTGAAAATTGCTCAAAGTGGATCATTAGAATCTTTTATGAATGCATCATCTGGTATAGCAAAATCAATTACACCATCATTTTCCTTTCCAATTAATTTTTCCATCCCTGATTTTTAGAATCTACTACGAAATGATCTCAACTCGTCCCTATTTATATGTGAACTACCACTTTGCAATCTCATGTTTTTAGATAATTTGAGAATATTGCAAAATTTCCATAAATATGAAGAGTTGAGAGTAGCAAACACTGACTTATTGTCTACTTCCTTTTAGAGTTACCGATAATATATGTCTGAAGTCTCCACCAAATACAACAAAATCTTCACCAAAAGGCATTTCCATGCCTTGCAAATCGAAAGCACATATCTCAGCGTCCTATCAAGGACTTCAAAACAATGTTTGTACTATAGGTGCTTCATCCCATATGATTAGTTGAACTTTGGCGATCAATTCAACCAAGTCATTCATTTGCTTGATGTTGAATGTTGAATCTTCATTGATAAGCAAAGATATATAAAATCTCGAATGTGCAGTTCTACCACCAGGAATAAGAAGAGTGCTATTCCACTTGATGCTTACATTGAGAAAAACTTCACGCTTTTGATCTCAAAGCGAAGCTAAAGTTCTTCATATATGTCTTTCTAGTACCCCTATATCCATACGAAAAAATACCACCTTCATCTTTGACAAAAACACCCATTATAGTTTCAAATACATTATTTGTTCATCATCTAAGGATGAATGGATGACTCTAAACTCTTGTTTCATTGCTTCCATATCATAATTGAATTCATCTTGTATTAATCGATTTCTTCCTTCCTCTAATAATGTTAAATCTGGAAATGGCAATGAAAGATAACATCTTAAGCTTAAAACTTTTCTTCCTTAATATCTTTTCATTTCGACATGATGTGCATAGTTTTTAATTTGATCATCGACAATTGCGAATCTGTTGACATGACAAAAATTAATAAGTATTAAGTTTATAATTTTAAATCATTTATGTGAAGAAAATGAATTTGTAAATATTGGTGAATAATATACCTAAATATTCAATAATTTACGTTAGTTGTAAACGATGTCATGCGATAAAAGGTATCATGTATTGTTTCATACTTCTTGAGCCTTGACATACAATTTGACGATAAAAGAGTTGCGAAAAGAAATCGTAGATAATGCCACGATCCACTAAAAGGAAGCTTATGTTATAACATCGATGTACTCGTTATCATCGTTTAACATGTATAATGCAAAACATGCTTCTTTAAATGTTGGGTATAATATATCATTGACAACTACGAAATCTTCAAAGCACGTTGGGCCTTTGAATGTATTAAACAAAATTCTAAGGTAGTATAATTCAACGACATTGGGGCGCACATAAAATATTCTACCAACGATCAACCAGCATGTTGCATTGAATACCATTTCTTGTCTTAACTTCTTACCACTTCTTGCATTACCATAGTCTCCACATCCTTCCAAATAGATTTTTGAGGAAGCTCGGCATAAGTCAATTCTTTTGTTTACGGATATTTTTTGTTAGCTTTCATCCACTTTGTAAAAATATAGAGTTGCCTTCACTACACCTTTTAACAACATTGTTAATCGAGTCATCGTCATTGAATATAATTGTTTGTTCACGGGGAGATGAAAGCTTAATAGCTCAACAAATGGTTCTCGATGAGTGATAGGAAAACCAAATATTATCCAAACAACCTCACTTTGAGAGAAAACATACCAACAACTATAATACATACTAATTTCATATAATATCGATAATTCTCACAATTGTTATCACTTTGATAAAAAGTTGTGGTGATTCGAAACATTTCCTTTACTTATGTGAATAAATACTTTATAGCTCGATTTTGACCACTCAACATTTATATGAGCTTCATACCTCAATAATAATTATAAATTGTATGGTACGACAAATCCATTGTCCAACGGCAAATCCTTGTAGATTCT
Organism: Stephania cephalantha; assembly: GCA_039657325.1. Taxonomy (NCBI): domain Eukaryota; kingdom Viridiplantae; phylum Streptophyta; class Magnoliopsida; order Ranunculales; family Menispermaceae; genus Stephania; species Stephania cephalantha. The sequence continues at coordinate 50,101,345 of CM077569.1, read as the reverse complement.
ATTTTTCTTTTGTCATCCCTTCTTCTATATAATGGATAGCCACCTTTTTCAACAATTTTCACCTTTATAAACTTTTTAGGAAAATGTTTCAAGCACTTGTCATCATTCATACATGGTGATTTTAGTCTCATTGCACCGCATGGACCATGCATCATATAATTTTTAAGCTTGCTTCATACAACTTTGGATCTTTCTCTTTATCAAGTATCTAGCGAGAAATTATTTTGTTGATGTCCTTTCCAAATTTATGCTTATCTTCGGGGTGGAAAATAATATAATATGAGCATGTGACATATCTTTTTTAGAACTTGATGGTGTACACAATTGCATACAAATGAAAAAATATACTATGAATCTATATTTTTTTTATAAATAAAACTTGTTTAAAAAGAAAAAGATATAAAATATATGAAGAATGATGTAATTGCAATTCTCATAATAACTAAAAACTACGTAATCTTCAATTAAAAATATGAAAGATGAAAAAAATACCTACATTAAATTACTATGAATTTATATTTATTTTTTTATAAATAAAAGTTGTTTAAAACCAAAATATATAAAATATATGAAGAAAGATATAATTGTAGTTCTCATAATAACTAAAAATTGTAATATTTGATTAAAAATATGAAAAATGGAAAATATTTACTATCGATGTTATAATCTATTCGATGTCTTGAATAGGGTTCAATAATACATTCATTTATTTTATATATTTTTTAAACAATTTATGAATTAGTTGATTCGTTATATACCAACATTGAGTAAATTTGGGCTGATCCATGCATGTATTTGAGTGCAAATACATATGTATATCTAAGATATTTAATTTTGCTCTCACGTTAATTTGAGTGGACACAAGTAAAAATGAGATAATACATGCGCACGTTAATTTGGCTAGGCAACTTGTGTATTTAAATTTGTGAGTGGACAAATGAGATAATCCATCAACATTACATAAAGAACTATTAAGTCTTAAGATTCATGGACGCAAGTGCACACATTTTAACATTTTTTAATATTGATAACATGACCAAGCTAGAATGAGACTTATATAGCTAGCTAGGAAGTATGTTTTTTTTATAGGAACGAGACTTTATTTAATATAGCCTAACTTACATACTTATAGATAGGCGAGAAACAATGTGTTTCCACTTAAACAAAGTCGAAAAAAAATCGCTACTTGTGTAGTAGGGGAAAAATACGTTGTTAGTTAAAAGGAAACTACTTCTCTTACTCGGGAGACAAGTCATTAATGAAACTCGAATCTTCGTGGTGCCGCTATCACACGAATCAACTAGGTTGAACCGTGATCTGCAGTGGGATTACAAAAGTGGAAAAACAAATACATCCATTCATTCCCTCGAATTACAAAACTCTCCGCCCATTCTGTTTTCTCGTGTATCACTATCTCTCACTATATTTTCCCCACTTTTTTACAGCCCCAATAGACTTCCCCATCAGCCTTCGATTTGCACCCTGCCCCATTTTCGGTCAAGTCCTTTGACTTTAATCGATAACCCAACCCGATGTTATATTTGACCCCATGTATCATACCATGTCCTCTCTCGTTTGTAAATAGTCGTTCGTTCCTCTCATCCCAAACACCTCATAGCAACACTTGAACGCCACTAGGCAAACCCTTTTTGACCCATATTTGCAAATTAATCATCAAACAAACATTCTAATGCATGTTTAAGCTTTTCCCAAGTCAACCCCACTCATGGAGAAGTAATGCCCATAATATGGATGAATATGGACAATGGAGGAAAATGTGGTCTAGAGATTCGACCTTTTGCAAGCATAGCACGCATTGGGATGAGGATAGTGTCCACTACGGCCATCTTCTCTGCATCGCATCCACATGTTAATCTTACAATGATATAAAACCCAACAAAAGAACTTTACCTTATTAGGTGAGCATGACTTCCATAGGGAGTTATAGGCTAGAAATGTTGAGGTTTGCCTCTCTTGCATCGACATATGCTTGCTGATTTCATGAATACCCATCATCGCCCCCAGGACACCCTCTCCTTAAGTCGGCTCGGTTTTGAGATATGGAGATATTGTCTAGAACGCCATGCTTAAGTTCCGCCACCTCCTGAATTTCACCATCAGAACATCTGCGTCGAAAATCAAGGTTCCACGATCTACCATCCTCATTCGTCCCATTTACCACTAAGGCGTTCGCTACGAATATTTGGTGATCTAGATAGGGCAAAAATTTGTGGGAATCGATCTGAAGCATTCCTCCTCTACCCGTTTGTCTATCCACAACCTAAAATGTTCCTTATTTTATACCTCTACACTAGTGCCCTTGATGAAATCCTCATAGCATGATACACAAACGTCCATGGGCTTCTCAATGATACCTACTTGATACAAGCGACTCCCATCTGTTAGATGCCAGTCCATGTCTGCTGACAATAACCTTGGCCCACAGAGCATTTTGTTCATGTTGGAACCGTCATAGCCACTTCATTGCGAAGGCCCAATCAGTGACTTCGAGGTCATTGATACCTAGGCCCCCACGATCTTCGATTTAGTTACTAAGTCTCGAGTTCAAACATAAGGGCTTAACTTCCCTCATTCGATTCCACATGAATTGACGCTTCAATGACAATATATGCCTAACGACACCATAGGCATCTTGAAAAGGAAAGATCGTACATACGGAGGGCATGAAGTACGCTTGTAGTAATGTAAGGCGACCACTTTTCGACATCCACCCTCCTTTCCATCCATAAATTCTTTTAGTGATTTTAGAAATAATGGGATCCCAAAATACTTTGTGATGTGGGGAGGCACCAAGCGATAATCCAAGGTACTTTAGGGGCCATTCCTCCACTTGACGCCCTAATGAAGAGGCAATGCCTGCTACTACATTTTCATCCATATTGATTCCCACCATTGCACATTTGTGGAGATTCAACTTCAACCCAGCAACCATACAAAAGGAATGCACCACATTCATCATTGTCTCCACACTCCTATTCTCGCCATTAGCGAATAGAAGAGAGCCGTCAGCAAATTGGAGGTGAGTTAAATTCAATCTATCTCGACCTACCTCGATACCATGAGTAATTGCCCTTAGTCATTGCGGCCTCTAGCATTCTCCAGGGACATTGGCTACAATGATAAATAGATAGGGGAGAGTAGGCCACTGTCAAAGCCTCGTTAGGCAATTATCTTTCCGAGTGGGGCATCCATTTATAAGGACATAGTATCGGATCAAACTTATGCAACCATTTATCCAGCACCTCCATTTTTGTCCAAATCCTTTCTTGTCGAGGAACCCCCGATCAACCGATCATAAGCTTTAGCAAAGTCAAGTTTGAGAACAAAAGCACTTTGGTTTTCTCCTTGCCTCTTCCACCACTTCATTTGCTATGAGAGCCAAATCAATCATTTGCCTTTCGGGAACAAAGGTCGCCTATTCAGGGGATGTTGTGTCTTCTAGTACTTTCCTCAACCTCGCTGCCAACAATTTAGATATAATTTTGTATAAAGAGGATATGTGACTGATTGGCCTATATTCGGAAATCCTGCAGGCTTGGCGATTTTTTGGGATTAAACATATAAGTGTTTCATTGGCTTGCGTGTTTACCACTCCACTCTCATGAAACTCATGTATGACTTTCATCATATCCGGTTTCACAACCCCCTAACATTCCCTGAAGAACTCTAATGAATATCCATCAACCCCAGAGGCTTTGTCTCCGCCGATTTCATACCTTCCACACTTCTTCCTCAGTAAACGGACGTTCCAAGTTTTAAGCCTATATATATCCTCAATTGTACCACATTCAATTCCCTCCACCTCCTAGCTGTTATTATTCTTCTAGGTGCAGAGATCTTGGTAAAAATTTAATATTTGTTCCTTAATGAGGTCGCTATTTTCAGTGAAAGCCCCTATTTCATCTTGTAATTGCCCTATGAAGTTCTTACTTTTACTCGAGCTCATCATTATGTGGTAATGTTAGCATCACCTTCCTGTAGCCATTTCACTTTCACCTTCTGTCTTATGATGCATTGCTCCCTAACCAGAATATTGTTTAATTCATCTTTCAATTTATACCTCCTCTTACGTTGTTCCTCCCCCATTCACCCCTTCCATCCGCTTGATCAAGCACATTAATTTTGTGAATCACATCCCCTTTCTTAGCTTCTACTCTACCAAAGGTGTTGCGGTTCCATACTTAGAGTTTGGCCTTGATTTTGCGAAGCTTACATATGAATGCTTCCATCGAATTTCCAATTATAGGGATATTATGCCACCACAGTTTCATCACATCTCCAAATTGTCTATGTTTAAGCCATACATTTTCAAATCTAAAGGGTGTAGGGCCCCATTTAATCGGGCTGTTTCTAACACCAGAAAGTGATTAGAAGTTACTCGACGTCCTAACCATTGTCTTTTGTTGCCAAAGCTTTGCCCCAATTCTCGAGTGAACAAAAATATATCGAGCCTTGCATACAGGGTTAGTTTGAAAGTTTGACCAAGTGAATTCGCCATTACGAATAGGCAAATCCACAAGACTCAAATTCTCTAATAATGTGATCAAAGCTGGACCATGCTCGAGTAAGTCTCGGACTATTTAGTTCCTCACCACGTACTGGCAACACTTGAAATCTCCAACAACACACCAGCGGGGACTACATAACCCCGAAAAGGTCGCCCGCTCTACCCAAAAGTCTTCCTTTGATTTACGGATGACGGACCATATACCCCTGAAATCCACCACAAGTTACCTTGCTCCTCTTTGATTTGAATGGACAAAAAAAATTCCCCACCACAGATTCAATGACCTGCATTCTCCTTACATTCCACATTATCACAATACCCCATCTGGTTCCCCATGAAGGCAGATAGACCCACTGTTTGTACCTCCCACCCCAAATTGTTGTGACATCACCTCTAAAGAAAGCTTTCTTTTTCATTTCATGCAATATAATGAGATCAGGATTGATTCTTTTTATTTCTTCTTTAACCATTCTCATTTTTTCGGTGGCCCCCATCCCCGAACGTTCCATGATAGGATCTTCATTGATAGGAGGCAGGATCCCTTTTGTCCGGCCCATTATATTTCATATCCCATGCTAATGTTTTCAGTTCTCTCTAGACACTAGCCTTTTTGTTGTTAGTTGTGGCCTTTCTTCTTAAAGTAATCCCACAGTTATGCATTGAAGCTTCTAGCATTCCCTCCTTAATCCCAGAGCTTTCACCTTGTACTACTAGATGACTTGGGGCATATGGCGACTCTGCTTGTCTTTCATCCTCTCCCTTTCTATTTATTCGTGAGACTCGTCACCCTCATTCGTGTTCTCAAGGTTAAAAATGCCAGGTTGCGGTAGATCAAATTCGATGGGTTGAGCAAATAAGTGGATAATCACTACCTCATCAATCACCTCTAAGACAGTGTTTATGAAAAATGCCTCGTTCCCACTAGAGGTGGTCGTGACTTCCACTCTCGGATCCTTCTGCTTCAATGTTTCATGTACATCAAAATCCCCTTGGCCTTCCCCAGCAAGCTCCCTTGTTGCTTTGCAATTCTTGACTCGATGATTCCGCATCTAAAGATGATGAGTCTAGCTGTTCCCTATATTAAGCCGACTCATCTTCCTCGGTTAGCTCTCTCTCATCATGCCTTAGGATAGAAGCGTTATGAGAGCGATTCTCTACCCCTTGCATGTCCTTTTATTATTCCCATTGAGAATGTTTGTTTTCCTTTGCATAATTTTTACATCCAACTAGTCTCGGGTTGAATTAGAAAGAAATGTTCTCTCGGTGGGACATGGTTTGACACATCCATAAACAAGGCTCTAGGGGCCGGCCTCCCCCATGCGTTCATTTGTTTCCAGTTATACCCATTTCGCTTCTTCGACATTGTTGTCACAAGCCTCTATCATAGGCTCGATTAATTCTTCCATCACATGCTCGATTAAATTTTCCTCCTGGTATGGGTTCGTCCCTCACCATTGGGGTCTGTGGGATCTCTGTTCAATTCTTGATGGGCTTCCTACTTGAATGTATGCCCATTATTAGCGAGCCTTCCCTTACTTAGTGGCCCATTAGAGTCACTTTGATCCTTATCTAGGTTCAGGAATTTGAATTCAAGTTGGTAACCCCCTAACCTTTGCCATTTTCTTTGTCAGGTGTGGTTGCACTCAAATCAAGCCCTTCACACTTCTATTTAAGTGAAAGTCACGCCTTTTGCATATGAACGACCCATTCGGATCTAGATCGGAAAGTATAACGATTGAGGAGCAAGTTCATCCCGAAGGTACTCGTCAACTGGCAGTTCCACGATGACACGAAACTTACTTGGGAGCGGGGAGGACTACATGTGAGATAGATTCCCGTACTTGTTTGAGTCGAGGTAGAAACCGTAACTTAAACTTAATTTTGAGGACGAGATTTTCATTTTGTTAGGAATATTTGTCACGGCCCAAATCTATAAACCTCGTTTTAATTCCTTAATCGGGATCACCGACCACTTGACGTGGGACCTACAACTGTGATACGTGCACCGACCAGAGGCACGTGGCGAGGTATATCGTATTTTTGTATTGATGTATGCCTAGTGTTATGTATTATGTAGGCTTACTAAGTCGGTTTGTACGATTGTAGGCGTCGAGACGAGAGCGGGGACACGCCTCGAGTAGCGTGCGGCGGGAACAGGGTAGTTAGCATTTTGGTAAGTCTTATTTAATACTAATATGAAATAAGGAATTACTTATAAGCCTATGGTTGTGTTTGTTAATGTAAATCAAATTAAAGGTCAATAGTTGAGTAAATTAAATGGAAAGCATATGATTGGTTTAGAGATACACATTGGCACATCTAGGAACTAGGTGAGTAATGAAATGGTGTCACTTGAGGTTGAGATAGTGGGAGTTAGTGGGATATATGACAAAGGTGGACCATTAAATATTCCTAGGGATACATAAATCCATGAAGATTAAGGGCTAGGAAGGAACATCACCTTAATATATATTATTAGTGATCAAACAACATGCAAACCAAATCACTTATTCATTTTTGCTGGAGAAGAAGAACGAATTGCTGGAGAGGAATGAATCATCAAGGTGTTGAAGGAATCCATGAGAGTTGGTGAGAAATTCTCAAGCTAGGGTGCTACATCAACTAGGTAAACATCTTTTTAGTTGAAATTAGAACAAGTTCTGGTTTTAGTCTAATTTCAGATAGTAGATGATTGAGTATTTGTAATTAATTTATATATTTCGATTCCTCGTTTCAAGCTGATAATCCAGCTATATTTAAGTTCTTAATTTGGTTTTGAAATCATAAAGATATGAATTTTTGAAGTTGCAACACCAAAACTAGAATTTTGCATGTTGTATTAGGAATCAACCTGGGTAATTTGGTCATAATATACCCATTTTAAATCCGAATTGATCCAAACCAGCGGCATTTGAAAGCTTATTTAAAGGGGAATAACTTTGCTCACATGAAGGTATTTTGATTCAAATGTTTTTATGTCCAAATATGCTCTACAAATAGGTGCTGGAATTAAAAAGGAAAGTTTTGAAACTAAACTTATTAAGGGAATAACTCCCTAACCACTTATTCAAATGAGCCGATCTTTTATTTTATTGTATTTGGATATATTTTCTGCCTCTTGACCAAAAATCACATTTTTAGGAACTATAGATTAGGAGAGATAGATTTTCTAAATCCGCTGGTCGGATTAAATTCCAATTAGACTTATGTTTAGTAAAATCATGATATCTCTTTCATTTTAAATCAGAATTTTGCAAACTAAACCTTTTCAAAAGCTAAGAGAGAGACAAACAATAATTGTATTGATGGATGATTTCGATATTTTGACCATTTCATGCCTAAAAAGCTGCTTTAAAGTGTAGAATTTGAAATTGAAACTTAATTTAGTCTTTAGGGGCTGATTTAGGAAGATTGATTTAAAGTCTATTGAACCAATTTGAATACACAATAAACACCACTAAATTGAGCTTAAACCCACTATACTTGAACTAATGAGACACCAAACTCAGGAACCTAGGAAAAGGTACGAGAGAGCGAATACAAGATTTGGAGTATCGGGAGGCCAGTAAAGCTAGGACTTTACTTTGTTGTTGTGAGTATACCCAATGGCAACTTTACTTGGCATTTCATTTCTATTAATTGTTTTCCTTGCATAGTCCTTTTTTGCCTTTGTATTCTTATATCATGTGTTCTTTGTGTCTATGCTCACTTGACAAGTCTAGTTTGCATGATATCCATTCATTTGATTTGATTCATTGATTCTATCTCATGTTATGTCTATTCTTGTTGTTTTAAATGTGAATTGAATGATAAATAGCATGCTATTAGGCTAGTGAATATCTTATAAATGTTTAAGAAGACTTGTATTCCTTATTTGTTTAGGTGTGTAGATGTGCCTATGCCTTGACAATCCATACTTGGTATTTCTTGAAATTTAAAAAGTAGTTTTTGCATTTAGGTCACGTACTCGATCGAGGTGTGCGCGACTCACGGGGTTAGAGTCCCTGGGGATGTCGGCACATGTTACTTGACAACTTTGTATGACACTCGGGGTTAGAGTCCTGAGGTGGTCTACACACCGGGGTTAGAGTCCCTGGTAACACTTGGTTAGAGTCCCTTGTGCTATATGATTATTGAATCGGAGTGACATGTTTGTATCACTTGTTTAACTATGTATTTACTCGCATATGGTTTATTTTCTAGTTTTCTCATTTATATGCTTTTAAATACCATTTGAATATTTGGAAATGCAAATTAAACTTGTCATCGGGGATTCTTGTTTTATTCTTGTACTCGCTAGTCCTTTTTATGACGGTGGGTGCGGAAGCCGTCTACCAGATAGGACGGGCAAAGAGAAGATCGACGATTATCCACTGAGCCATGCGGCGCTCAACTTTGCATCAATTGTAGGTCTTCTTTTGGTATTTTGATTGTATATGTTATATGTCTTCCAGATACTATTTGGGGTTGTATATTGGGTTGAGTGTTAGTTCCCAGACTTGACTTAGACTATTTTCTTGTTTTTCTTGCATTTTGAGGACTTTATATAGGTGATGTCATTTCTGGTTTTCCACACTTAGGGTTTTATAAATGGCTTCCGCATAAGTTACTAATTGCTTTCTACATAATCAATAAGACTTAAAGCTAATTAATTAATTTAATAAAAAGTTTTAATTAACTCTAAATTTCATAAACTGGTAGGACTAGTGTATTACTTATCTTGAACACGAGAAAAGAGGTGTCTAGGTGGTAAAGGCTGACTAATACGTAGTTAAGTCCTGCGTGGGTATGATTAGGGGCGGTGCCCTAGATTAGAAGAGGTGTCGTCACAGTAGTGCTCCTCATCCTTTGTTGTCATCATTAGGGACAAAGATGGCACTTCATCCATGATTCCCTACTCACCACATCCTCAACACCTTTCCAATATGATTCTTCATGGTTTGAATGTAAAGAATACATGTATCACCTCGATAACCTCTGCGTAGCCATTGTTCGTTCTCCAGTACCCCACTTCACTACCACCATGAGCCCATGCCGAGTTCTCGTGCGTCTAGTTGAATAGAGTAATGTCTACCTCGAGAGCTTTCTTGGATAGCAGCTCCTCCCCCTGCCAAGAAGGAGAAAGTGAATCTCTTATTCTCAGCCTAAAATCTCCTCCATTTGCAATCTTTCATCAGGTTACCATCGCGTCGAGCAAGGGTCTGGGCTCCTCCTCCATTTGTCCTACCTCCGTCACCTAGAAGTCGCGCTCCACCTCGTTTCTTTCCTCGTCTCACCACCTTCGTCCACCCTCCGTCCATGGTTCTCTTTGTTGGATACTATATTGTCCTAGCTAGGAAGTACGTTGATCTATTATAAATTTATCTACACTAATTAGGACATCACTTTCCACCAAAAAAAAATTATGACATAACTTAATTTGATATTAACTTCCAGAAAGAAAGTTGGGTGGAGCGCTCTCAAATTTTTATTTTTTATTTTATTAATTTTGATTAGTTGTGTCCTGGTGGCAAGTGTTTGTGACCTAGCATTTCATGGTGCATAATGTAAAGTTCATGCTTTTACTCGACAAATGATCGGGTGAGAAGCTTAGGCAATCCTTTGGATGTTGGACACTTCTACAGTGTTGTTGCAATTGTTACTTTGTTAGCAGTCCTTTGAATTTTGCATCCTAATGTAGCGTACATAAAAATTGTGAATCAAAAGAATGCCACCCATCACTGTTCATTCTCAACAGCTTGCGACTTCACTGAGTCAACATCATTCCCATCAAAATCTCAAATGGGTTACTTTTATTTGGGGGTTGATTAATTTATTGAGGAACTTGTATGATCGGCTAGGTTCAAAAGGTTAACTTTTATTTGTGAGTGAATTAATTTGGTAGGGCAACTTGTATAGTTAAATGAATGAATTTTATAGAAAACTTAAAAATTGTACTTAAATGAATACTACGTATTTGTTAGACTATTCTGTGAGTGGACACGTGGCAAAATATTTAAAGGTGTATATAGCTTTAGTATATAGATATAGATGAAGTAAGACTCATAATTTCGATTGAGTTAATGTGTTTTATGGTGTTTTCGGTGGTCATGTATGAACATCTTTATGTTTTGTTGCATGTTTTGTAGTGGACATGGATGGAATGCGTGACATTTTTTATTTTTTATTTTTTAAATGTGTCCCAGGAAAACCAAAACAAAATCGATTGACCAAACCGCGTAAACAGTGGTCGGTTTAGTTGCGGTTTTGAGGGTTCGCGGTTTGGTGGTGTTTTGCAAAACGACCAAACCGTGAACCCTTGGTTTGGTTGCAATTTGATGGTTTTCACCACCAAACTGCGGTTTGTCCACCCCTATAATTGATGCATTAAACCATGTCTTTTAGTTTTTACACTCATTTAATTGTATGCATTAAAGCACACCATAATAACTATGTGCAAGTTCCAACGTAATGTGAAAATAATATAAATTGAGAAATTTGGGCACAATTAACTTGATTGATGATGTTATTATTACTTCAAAAAGAATAACTTAATTGATGATATTATTATTAGTTCTAGAAAAAGGATTATATTATTATTATTTGAATAAAATAAATGTTGCTATTAGCTATTTCGTTCCAAAAAATTGAAGGATGAGAATTAAAAAAATCTCATTTACATATTTTGATAAGAATTTGATAAGAATTTTTTTTGGTGAATTAATACCAATTTTTTAGATTGGTTAGATTATGTATTTTTTAAGCAATTATGTATTTATTCAAAAAATAACTTAATTGATTGATGATATTATTATTACTTCAAAAACAAGTTTATGATACTATTATTTGACAAAAAAATGTTAATAAATTTTTTTTTATTTGACCAAAAAATGATATTATTTTCTTTACTTGAGTGGGTGTCGAATCCACGATCATGAAAACCTTATCTTTTGCCAAGTGATGCCTCGTCTATTACATAAAAAATAATTATTTTATATAGTAAAAATACTATAAATTAAAATAAATAATCGATTACATATGTATTATTATTGGTTGTTATAGTCCAAGAATCTTGATGAGTGGAGATGGATGATGCGTCACTTGCTAAAAGATAAGGTTCTAGAAAATTACTTAGTTTGACTTATATTGGAGTCATCTTCTCAAAAAATAAAAAATAAATAAATAAAATTGGGTATAATGTATCTTGAATATTGTATTTTCTTTTGAAAAATAATGTATACTATATTACTTTTTTTTTGCCTTTGAAGAATAGAAAAATATGAAATATTACAACATATACGAGGATCGATAGTCATGGGGATCACCGTGAGGATTACTAATGAGGTCTTTGATTCTCGTTGGGATCCCCACGAGTTTATTTTATTCCTTATCCCCGTACCCGTACCAATATCCACGTGGGTACAGGGTTTTTCTCTCCATCCCCGCTTCCATCCTCATTTAAATTCTTCGTCATCTCCGTTACGAAGAATCCACATCCCCCATAAAGATTCCCTGCCTAACTTGCACCCCTTAGACGACTATATGTATCAAACTTTTCTATTGCACTTGATTTAGTGCAATTGATGATGAGTCGGTTCTCTTTAAACAAGGTCTTAATTTTAAACTTCATCAAAAACAATTTAAAGATAGTTTGAAGTCTTCGGACACATCCGAAGAAGATAAATAAATGTTCTAACACGAGACAACTAACTAAGGACAGAGTAATTCATATAACTTCAATCTCTTTGGTAATGTGTTAACCCATCTTTGCTTTTGGTCCCTGAATTTTCAAAACTACACATTAGGTCTCTTAGCTTTTGAAATAGCACACATTAGATCCTTTTGTTAGTTGAGTCATTAAAATCGCTGACGTGGCTCACTGAAACAGCCACAGGGCTAATTGGACTGGCCATATTGGCAGTTCTTTTTTGAACCGACGATTTGAATGAATCGAACAAAAAAAACCAAAATTCCTTGAATCTCTTTTTTTATGAAAAGAATTTCCATGAATCTCATCTCAATTTCCCTCGATTCTCCGTTTTCATACCCATCACTATTATCCTCACCTCTCCACCACCCATGTTTTTCATTTCTAAATTGAATTTGATGGATAAAAGCTACGGGTTAGATTAACAATCACATAATTACAAAATGTTCGTACGTACAAATTAAGTTAATTAACCCCTTAATTTTACAATGGGTAACTAATTAAGTGCTTCAAAATTAATGTCTTTCTTAATTCTTGCAAAATCAATTTCAAATAGTCTCAAAGCTCCCACCCACATAGACGATCTGTTGATCTCGAGGATCGCCTTCATGAAAGGCACAACTGTAACGACCCTAAAATTTTAACCCGTGCCACATGGCATCTCAGGACGGTGACCTGGACCTGTCGTGATGCGACACACTCGGTTAACCCTCGAGAGTCGACACCGAGATTAGGGTCCGTAGCTCGGACCCATGTGGACACCATCGATAAGTCCAGTGCACGCCAATAGAGGTCTAAATAATTATTTTGTGTGATGCATGTGTGTTAAATTGTCGTATTATTAATTAATTCACATCGCACTAATTAAAATTTTTTATTGGTCGTAATGTGTGCGCGTAGTGACGAGAGTGTACGACGTCGCGGTGTGCACGTAACGCGGATGTATGGGGTAGTCCAAGATTTAGATGTCACATCAAACATTCCATCACATCCCCAATCAAATCACTATACTTTAAACCATCCCTCATTTTTTTCTCTTTCCTCTCCAAATAATAAAAAAAAATTACAGTTCAACATGAGGGGGGGGGGTAGCCAGGCGGGTCGGGCCTAGCTACCCCCATGTGGGCCGGGTCAGGTCGACTCGGGCCTAACCCAATAAACAAAAATAATAATAATTAATTTAAAATTTTAATAAAACTGATGTTTAAATAAAATAAATCACGCAAAATAGATAAAAATTATGGGAAAATTCAGAAAATTCCAAAAAATATGAGAAATTAGGAAAAAGCTAGAAAAATGAGTTTCGAGGTTTTCTCGAGCATTTGGCACCTCGGTATAGTTCAAAAAATGTGCTAAAAATCAAAAATTTTGAAATAAAATTACAAATTGTGATCCCATATTATAAATTCACTTAATGTGACTCTAAAATAATTAAAAGGGTATAATTGGACATCGGAGACTTATGAGACTATAGTCGGGTATCGAGTGCGCATCTCGAGGCGTGAGAGGGACATTTTGAAGGAAAATTTCGATTGCTTGAGGTAAGTAAAAACAACCATGAAATGCACAGTAGTTCATTTAAGCTTATATTTTTATTGTTATTGTATTGTGTCTTTTTCTTGGAATTCCCACCCACCTATGAGTGTCCAGGGGCCAAGTGAGTCATACGAGTGTCTCGATTGGAGTGGTTACTGGCTTAGGGGGCCATGACCTCAAGTCACTTGAGTATTTGGTCGGAATAAAATGTGTTTTATCCAGGGCAGCATAGTTGATATCCCTTATTCGCGACGGTCTAGGTACAACAGGCGACGCCGCGTCCTAAGACCCGAGTCTGGTTGGCTTTGCCGCGACTCTATGACCCCGAACCTGTGGCACCCGCACTCGGTGGTCTTGGACTAATTAGGAACATCTCTATTGTTTCCTTTGACACTCATTTCTCGTTGTACTTTCATTTTTGTTATCTTATTATCATGCATTCCATATAGCTTTCTTTCTATCCACATGAATTTCAGACTACTTTATTTATTTTGAATTACTGTTTAGATCCTACTAGATTTTACTTATGGGACTCGGCATTCTTGTGTTTGACCGAGTGCAGATCCGCAGCCGAGCAAGGGCAAGACGCCGTCACTTGGCGATCTAATCTAAGGATATCGAAGCTGCCTCCTCTGCACACTGTTGTAGGTTTTTGACTTTTTGTATTACTTATATATGTTTTATCACACTTGGGATACTTGTTTGGGTTGAGAGATACACATGACTTGTATATCATTTTTGCTTAGTTATAACACTTGACACAATATATATACATGAATGTACATGTTTACAGGGTTCCACATTTAGGATGTCTGACTTTTTTACTTTATTCTGAGTTATTTAACGTATTAATTGCTTCCGGTAACTTGTAAAACTTGAAAAAAAAATAACTCGACTTAAAATTATGAATTTACTTATATGGATGGATCGAAAGGCTGACTAGGCCTGTATTGACCTTGTGAGACTGGTTTGAGGGTCTACGTGGGCTTAGGCCGGGCGGGGACCAATTTGTGAGAAACTGTTGGTATCAGAGCCTAAGTTTTACGTCTAGCTCTAGATTAACCCACAACCAATATAAGACACAAATTAAAAATAGAGTTAGGACACGGTTGGAACTTAGAGTGGAACCCTATGATCCTGACTTAGAATTTTAGTTGGGAAGTGAGGAGAGTTAGGAAAACTAAAACTTGGATCCTATATATGCTAATTGTTTTATTGTAATATACTATACCGGTAACTATACACTGATTAGAGACTCGCTCGCTATTGCAGATAGCGATGGCAGATCAGCTTCGTTCGAGTGATGATAGTGGGGCAGTAGGTCATCGATTCGCGAGTCTTGAGGAGGTACAATCATTGACTCAGAGAGTCACATCTCAGGATCAACGATTGGACGAGATCCTTAGGATACTCAAGGCACATATCATAGCCAAATCAGCACCATCTTCGTCGACAGTGCCCACTGTTCAGGGGAGAGGAGTACGCCTACCGTACAGGCCACTCTAGCGGCTTTCGTCGTACCGACACTACCCATTATAGGCGAGATAGTACTGCGGTTCGAGGCCGAGACGGTATTGCCCGCACCACCCGCACCCGGCGGAGACCACGCCGACTATGCCCATAAGGATGAGCACTAGGGCGACAGCTGAGGCGAGACAATTACGAGAGTTCCAGAGACATAGACCAGCTGAGTTCTACGGGGGCACAAATCTCGAGGCGATGAGAGAAATTTATGAAGAGCCATGAGAAAATACATGACATCCTGGCCACACCAGAGCATATGAGACCGAATATATCTTCAGTTTTGATGTTGGGGAGGCCGATGCACGGTGGCGCAGTATGGTGGCTACCCAGGGCAAGCCCAAGGATTGGACAGAATTCAAGCGGCAATTTAATCAGAAGTATTTTCCGCCTTCGGTCCCAAAGTAGAAGAGGATCGAGTTTTTGAGTATCCGACAGTGCACTGGAGAGTCGGTGATGCAATTTATGGGCAGGTATTTGCAACTATTGGATTATCTTTGGAGGCATAGGCGATATAGACGCCAACCAAGCACACTATTTCATGGAGGGTCCGTTGAGGGACATTGGAGGCACCGTGGTGACCATTGAGCCGGGGAGTTTACAAGCGGCGTATGAGAGGAGCACAGGCGATGAGTCATACCCAGCACACACCCCAATGAGATCATTCCAAAGATCGGCACCACCACGGTCGGATTATAGGTCGGGTGGTGACAAGAGGAGGAAGAGACACCGCCGTTCAAGTTGAGAGATCAAAGAGCACGAGTATGGGATCGTGGCGCCACCGTCCCATCCGGCAGATGCACCGTGCCGGTACCATCTGTTTCGGCACGGAGTTATGCCGATACACCCACATCGGCCAACACGAGCAAGGCGCCACACTAGTATCGCGGACCGAGGGTAGAGGTAGAGGCGGTGGTCGAGGCGAGGGTACGGACATGGTCGGGGACGAGAGATATGACTAGGGACAAGGACAGAGGTCCAATCAGACGCGGGGACAGGGACAGCGGATTCCACCAGGGCCGAGACCATATCGAGCATGTTTTGAGTGTGAACAAACAGGGTACTTCGTCAGTACATGTCCACGACTAGGCGGGGCTTAGCCACAGCAACGTAGAGAGCAAGTTCATGTCATCGCTGCACTAGATCCAACTGCCACTCGTATCCTTATCAAGGGTATGATTTATAATTGCAGTCGATTTATGCATACTATAATTGATTCGAGTTCTACTGTGTCTTTTATTTCGTGTCGTATGGTAGATGAGTTAGGATTGAGACCTATTAGGCTATAGTGACCTTTGATCCTTAGCACGGCTGCTGGGGACAAGATATACCCTAACTTATTATATATTGATTGCACAGTTGAGATAGATGGACATTATATGCCATTAGACTTGAGGTTCCTAGAGTTTGATGCCTTATTAGGCATGGATTGGTTAGCCGCGTACCACACACATCTTGAGTGTTTCAGTAAGGTCGTTACGTTTCAGCTTCCGGATCGAGCAGAGCTTAGTTTTCAGGGGACTTCGACCACGTTGTCGATTACCCGAGCTAGAGTGGCAACCAGTTCAGATCTCGAGACATTTGCTAGTGTTTTGAGTATGACGAGAGAGAGTTGAGGCGAAGATAGAGGAGGTGCACATTATATGCGAGTTTTCAAGTGTTTTTCCCGTGAGCTACCGGGGTTACTGTTGGGTTTTGGGGTTCATACGCAGCGGAGATTACAAAACAGTTTTGACAAAAACCCCAACAGGATCCGAATCTAATTCCATTAAAAACGTTTAAACCATGAAAAACTTAATCATACCTCAATCGCAATATACCTTTCAGAAGGTTGATCGATCTCTAAGGCGCTGCCAACGACGAACGCCTCTATCCGCCGTCCCACACACGAACGACGACCGAGATTTGAAGTGCTAGCTTCGAGAGAATACCAAACCTTTTTGTTTCTCTCCAAAACGATCCAGAGCATACCAAAAACCCTAAGTCGTTTCTAAAACGAAAATAGAGTTTCGGCCCTTTTTCTTTCGTACCTGTGTTCTAACTTAAAACGTCTATTTATACAACCCTTGTATATAGACGGTTAAGTAAATTACACATATACCCTTACTTAAAGAAGTATAAGTGTAATACACCACAAGGACGTTTTCGTCATGAATTTTATCATATAAAATTCATTTTTCTGAACCATCTTAAAATCTCGCAAAACCATTCTTAGTGTGCGACCCAATAGGCTCATACAACGTTGGCAGTGTACCAAAACACATTTTGGTATACAAGTCATAAGCGGCCTCTAGCAAGACATTATGACTACCCAAGTTGTACGAATATCAAATCGATACAACCTAATCAATAGTGTATATAACATCCTTTTGTCACACGATATCATTTTGATCAAACATAAGGCATGGAATTGTCATCCAACATGTTCAATCGTACTAGTCTCGATCTCTAGGTAGACTGAAAACATCCAAGTGACATTGATCAATATCAATTCACTTAGACTAGGCCTTTTAACAAGCCTAACACATCGAGGATCCACTAGACATCTCTCTTTATATGAGAGGGACAAATTCTATCTCGATTACACAACTTCATCACATTGCTCACACAAGAACCAATCACAACCTTTATAATCGTCTGTTAAAGACAACGTTTGATTGTGTCAAATTACTTGTGTTCCTAATGTTGAAGTCTCTAGCAATCTCAAGTCAGAGGACTGAAAAATATACCTATCATGAGAAACAACTATGACTTAATCCATGTGATGTTCTCATAGCGGGTCGGTCCAATACTTTGTTCCCTAACAAGTACTCGTGATCTTGATTCGTATCCCTATACGTATAATCATCATATGATCATCAATCAAGACTCACACTAGTCTTAATTCATTATAGTTCCCAGTATAATGATCAACTAGGGACATTTATGATATTTATGTAAATACCCATGGATCTTATTACAATGTAAACATGCAAAATTAATTATAATAAACAAAGAAATGAAATCCTCTATTTTATTAACTAAAAGTATTCATAAAGACAGTTAATGGATTGACTGAAGAGCACATGCCCCATCATCTCCCACTTGCACTAGGGCCAATCATACATGCACCTAAAGCCTAATGACCTAACATGACCATCATGTTTTGCTTGTGGAAGAGCTTTTGTCAATGGATCCGCAACGTTGTCTTCGAGTGGTACTCTGCAAATCTTTACGTCTCCCTCTCAATAATTTCTCGATGAGATGAAAACGCCCGAGTATATGTTTGGATCTGTGGTGTGATCTAGGTTCCTTGGCTCGTGCTATTGCCCCGTTATTGTCACAATACAAACAAACATGGTTAGCAATACTTGGAACCACACCTAGTTCGTAAATGAAATTTTTGATCCAAATCGCCTCCTTTCTTTGCATCGGACGCTTGCAATATACTCAACTTTTGTTGTAGAATCCGCCACTGGTCTCTTGCTTCGAACTTTTTCAACTTTTCACTTCGCACCCCCATTCAAAGTAAACACATATCCAGATCACGATCTAAAATCATCTATATCGCTTTGAAAACTTGCATATGTGTAACCATTTACAACTAGATCATTTTCAAAACCTCCATAGACCAAGAACACTTCCTTAGTCCTTCTTAAGTACTTAAGGATGTTTTTTACTGCTATCCGGACTCTCACCAGATCCGACCGATATCTCGCTTGTAGTGCTCAAAGCATATGATACATCGGTCGAGTGCATAGCATGGCATACATGATAGATCCAATAGCCGATGCATATGGAATCTTATTCATACGGTCTCGCTCATCATTTGTCCTAGGACATTGATTCTTGCTTGAGACTTATGCCATGAGACATTGGCAACAATCCTCTTTTAGAGTCTTGCAAAGCGAACCTATTCAAGACCTTGTCTATGTAAGCACTCGACTTAGACCGATTAGCCTCTTAGATCTTTCCCTATAGATCCTTATCCCTAGGATATATGTTGCATCTCCTAAGTCTTTCATTGAGAAACACTTCCCTAACCAAGACTTGACATTCTCGCAATGTTGCAATGTCATTTCCAATGAGTAATATATCATCGACATACGGTACCGAGAAAAACAACTACACTCCCACCGACCTTCTTGTATACACAAGGCTCATCTTCATTCTTAATAAAACCAAAATCCTTGATTGCTTCATCAAAACGAAGATTCCAACTCCGAGAAGCTTGCTTTTATCCATAAATGGATATTTGAAGCTTGCATACCTTCCTAGAATTCTCAAGATGTACAAAACCTTCAGGTTGTGTCATATACACGTCCTCAAGCAAACTTTCCATTAAGAAATGTTGTTTTTACATCCATTTGCCATATTTCATAGTCATAATATGCAAAATGAATGACAATTAAAATTCTTATGGATTTAAGCATGGCTATTGGCGAAAAAGTTTCATCATAATCAATACCTTGAGTCCGCTGAAACCTTTTGCTACAAGTCTTGCTTTAAAAGTATGCACATTGCCATCTATGTCAGCTTTTCTTCTTGAAAACCCATTTACATCCAATGGTCTTACCACCTTCAGTAAATCAACCAAGTTCCAAACTTGGTTATCATACATGGATTGCATCTCGAATTCATGGCACTTAGCCATTTATCCGAGTCCGGTCCAGGACATAGCCTCCCGATAAGTGGTGGGCTCATTTTGATCCATAAGCAACACATCACGACTATCGCAATGAGAAATCAATCTCTCTCGGCTCATGTCTTACCCTACTAGATTTATGTGGGTCTTGTGTCACTTGTGGAGGTTCAACGGTTTGGAACGTTGTTGAACTTCCAAAGATGGCGGTTCGTGTTTATCCGTGATTCTTGAACTTCTTCAAGATTTATTTCTCTCCCACTAGTGTCTTTTGAAATAAACTGTTTTTCCATAAAGGCACCATACCGAGCAACAAACACTTTGTTCTCAAATGGGATTATAAAAGTAATATCCTTTTGTTTCTTTAGGATACCCCACAAATAAACACTTGTCGATTTAGGTGCTAGTTTTTCTCGAGACTTGTCGTTTTACGTAAGCCTCACAACCCCAAATCTTAAGAAAAGACAAACTAGGTCTCTTCCCGTACCATATCTCATATGGTGTTTTATCAACCGCTTTAGAAGGAACTCGATTTAGAGTGAAAGCTGCAGCTTGTAATGCATAACCCCAAAAGGATAATGGAAGATCTCGCATGACTCATCATAGATCGAACCATATCTAATATAGTTCGATTTCTCCTTTCGTAAACTCCATTCCATTGTGGAGTTGCTTGGTGGAGTCAATTGGGAGACAATCCCACAATTTCTAAGATGATCATCAAATTCTTGGCTTAAATACTCACCACCTCGATCCGATCGAAGTGTTTTGATAGTTTTACCAAGTTGATTCGCACTTCATTTTGAAACGTTCGAGACATCTCAAATGATTCAACTTTATGTTTCATAAGATATACTTAACCATATCTCGCTGAAATCATCGGTAAATGTAATGAAGTATCGATAACCTCCTCTAGCCATTGTGTTTATAGGACCGCATACATCGCATGTATTAGACCCAATAAATCACTTGCCCTTTCACCGTGTCCAAGAAAGGGACTTTTAGTCATCCTAGTAAACAAGATACGCATGTTTCATATGTTTCTAAATCAAATGAATCTAGAAGCCCATCTTTATGGAGCTTCGTTATGCGTTTCTCGTTTATGTGTCCGAGACGACAATGCCAAAGATAGGTTTGATTACGTAAATGACAATTTTATTCCTTTTCTTTTGGGTGTTTTGAAGCGAACAGTCGGGGCTTGACTTGTTCCGAGGCTTTGCGACAGTGTGCAAAGAATGTTCTTGGCAACTTAGCCTTGCCTTTGCCTTTCTTCCTCATTCCCTTTCCCTTTTGGACCATCAACACATTACTAGAGGTTTCTTGATATTTTGTTCAAAGCTTTTGAGCATCAAATGCAACTCGAAATTGATTTCTCCATATTATTCATATTGTAGTTCATCACAAATTGTGAGTAATTTTCCGGTAATGAATTTAGGATCAAATTCGTAGCCAACTCTTGGCTTATGGGAAATCCGAGTCTATCAAGCTGGTCAACATAGCCCTTCATCTTTAGAACATGAGGACTAACTAACGCACCCTCAGTCATCTTGCAAGAATGTAGGTTTTTGACTGTCTCGAACCTTTCTTGCCTAGCTTGCTGTTGGAACATTTCCTTCAGCGTTATAGCCATGTCGTAGGCTTCCATTAGTTCCATGTCCTTCTGAAGTTCAGAAACCATAGTTGCCAGCATAATACATGCAACATCAGTAGAATTGTTGACATGCTTATTATGCGCATCCTTCACAGCTTTCGTAGCATTGGCTGGTGGGTCCTCGGGATTGGAGCATCCAGGGACATACAACTTGCGTTCATGCTTAAGAACAATTCTCAAGTTTCGAACCAAAGAAAGTTAGTCCCAGATAGCTTATCATTCTCAAGGATGGATCTCATGACAGGGGAT
This sequence comes from Stephania cephalantha, assembly GCA_039657325.1. Classification (NCBI taxonomy): domain Eukaryota; kingdom Viridiplantae; phylum Streptophyta; class Magnoliopsida; order Ranunculales; family Menispermaceae; genus Stephania; species Stephania cephalantha. The sequence goes on along the minus strand of CM077569.1, from coordinate 50,079,555 downwards.
TATTGTTACTTGAAGAGGCCATTGATCTACAATAAAGATTATGCAAAGTTTATTTTAGTATATAGGAATAGACTCCCACTAAATTAACAACCCTCCTAAAACGTATTGTTTATTTAGGGGACTAAAATCCATATTTCACCTAATTCTCAGTGCAATATGGCATGAAACACGAACTAGATTATTTAGGTAGGTAATGATTACCAATTACATCTTATGTAATTTTTAGATCATTTTATGAGATATGGGACATCTTATATCTTAGCATGTTTTTATCTCATCATTTGCCTAAAGCTCAAAACTATTTTGATGGCTTTATTAAGTCGGACCATTTTAAACATTAAGGTAACTTTACCCAACTTGTCTCACCAAGATAACACAATACACCCAACTATGGCTGAAACTATATTAGTGTGATCGAGGCCTTGACAAGTGTTTAAAATGGATGGCACGAGACTTAAAATTTAATAGAGGGACGTTATTCGCTTTTAGTGATTTTATGTAAACAATGAAATATCATATATTTTATTGATTTCTTAAATCACTAAACAATTTGGAGATTTTTTATATTGTTCATTAATAAAAGAATTTATGTGCGCTAGGATTAGTTAGATTAGTCCAACCATTGGCCGTTACAATGGGCGAATGACTGGCCAATGGACGGGTACAAGTGGCACTTTTTTTTTTTTTTTTTTTTTTTTGAAGACGAATCTCAATTCCGAAAATTGAAATTCGCTATAGAAAATCATATTTTTCGCTGATTTTACTATACTAAATTTACCCCTTAATTTATCCAAAATTAAGTCAATTAAAACATTTTTAATTAACCCGGCCCACATCTAACTAATCATCTTATCCTAATCCAATTAGGACTTTAGATATTTGAATCCTAGTATATCACCAATAACAAGATTCTTGATATTTATCTCCTATTCTAATTTGTTATCTATCTTTATCAAATAGAAACTTCATAACAAAATAGATATAACAAGATAAATAATTAATTTCGAAAATTATTTATTTATTTTGGATTTAAGATATTTGAATCCTAGTATATCACCAATAATAAGATTCTTGATATTTATCTCTTATTCTAATTTGTTATATATCTTCATCAAATAGAAACTTCATAACAAAATAGATATAACAAGATAAATAAATAATTTCGAAAATTAATTATTTATTTTGGATTTAAGATATTTGAATCCTAGTATATCACCAATAACAAGATTCTTGATATTTATCTCATATTCTAATTTGTTATCTATCTTTATCAAATAGAAACTTCATAACAAAATATATATAACAAGATAAATAAATAATTTCGAAAATTAATTATTTATTTTGGATTTAAGATATTTGAATCCTAGTATATCACCAATAACAAGATTCTTGATATTTATCTCATATTCTAATTTGTTATCTATCTTTATCAAATAGAAACTTCATAACAAAATAGATATAACAAGATAAATAATTAATTTCGAAAATTAATTATTTATTTTGGATTTAAGATATTTGAATCCTAGTATATCACCAATAACAAGATTCTTGATATTTATCTCATATTCTAATTTGTTATCTATCTTTATCAAATAAAAACTTCATAACAAAATAGATATAACAAGATAAATAAATAATTTCGAAAATTAATTATTTATAAATAAATAATTTAAAATTAATTATTTGCAATTTCGGTCTTCATCCAAATAATCACAAATATGTAATTGAATCATGAACTACTATCTCAATCGAACCTAATGGTATCATGGATCATAGAACACGAAACTAATTTCAATTAAATCACGAATATATGTATCATATACACAAAACATGATAATAAATCTCATTAAAAACTTATGTATATCACATATACATCAACTATTAACATGCTTTCAATCATATATCATGTATATATCGAAGAAAACATGCAATGAGTTTAACTAATCAAACTCGATGGCTCTAATACCACTTTGTTGGGTTTTGGGGTTCATACGCAATGGAGATTACAAAACAGCTTTTGACAAAAACCCCAACAGATCCGAATCTAATTCCATTAAAAACGTTTAAACCATGAAAAACTTAATCATACCTCAATCGCAATATACCTTTCGTAAGGTTGATCGATCTCTAAGGCGCCGCTAACGACGAACGCCTCTATCAAGCAATTCCACACACGAACGACGTAGAGATTTGAAGTGCTAGCTTCGAGAGAATACCAAACCTTTTTGTTTCTCTCCAAAACGATCCAGAGCATACCAAAAACCCTAAGTCGTTTCTAAAACGAAAATAGTGTTTCGCCCTTTTTTCTTTCGTACTGTGTTCTAACTTAAAGCGTCTATTTATACAACCTCAGTATATAGATCGGTTAAGTAAATTACACATATACCCTTACTTAAAGAAGTATAAGTGTAATACACCACAAGGACGTTTCCATCATGAATTTTATCATATAAAATTCATTTTTCTCAACCATCTTAAAATCTCGCAAAATCATTCTTAGTGTGCGACCCAATAGACTCATACAACGTTGCGTGTACCAAAACACATTTTGGTATACAAGTCATAAAGCGCCTCTAGCAAGACATTATGACTACCCAAGTTATACGAATATCAAATCGATACAACCTAATCAATAGTGTATATAACATCCTTTTGTCACACGATATCCTTTTGATCAAACATAAGGCATGGAATTGTCATCCAACATGTTCAATCGTACTAGTCTCGATCTCTAGTAGTAGACTGAAAACATCCAAGTGACATTGATCAATATCAATTCACTTAGACTAGGCCTTTTAACAAATCCTAACACATCGAGGATCCACTAGATATCTCTTTTTATATGAGAGGGACAAATTCTATCTCGATTACACAACTTCATCACATTGCTCACACAAGAACCAATCATAACCTTTATAATCGTCCTAAGGTTAAAGACAACGTTTGATTGTGTCAAATTACTTGTGTTCCTAATGTTGAAGTCTCTCGACAATCTCAAGTCAGAGGACTGAAAAATATACCTATCATGAGAAACAACTATGACTTAATCCATGTGATGTTCTCATAGCGGGTCGGTCCAATACTTTGTTCCCTAACAAGTACTCGTGATCTTGATTCGTATCCCTATACGTATAATCATCATATGATCATCAATCAAGACTCACACTAGTCTTAATTCATTATAGTTCCCAAGATAATGATCGACTAGGGACATTTATGATATTTATGTAAATACCCATGGATCTTATTATAATGTAAACATGCAAATTAATTATAATAAACAAAAATGAAATCCTCTATTTTATTAACTAAAAGTATTCATAAAGACAGCTAATGGATTGACCTAGAGCACATGCCCCATCATTACCACCACCTGAGATATCGTTTCATCATAGATTTGGTCTTGGGGACCAAACCCATTTCGATTCCACCGTACAGGATGGCTCCTAAAGAGTTGGAGGAGCTGAGAACCCAGCTAGATGAGTTGTTAGAGTTGGGATTCATACGTTTGAGCATGTCACCTTGGGGTGCACCAATATTGTTTGTCAAGAAGAAATACAACAATTTGAGACTTTGCATTCACTACCGACAGCTCAACCGAGTCACAATGAAGAACAAGTATCCACCCCCACGTATTGATGACTTGTTCGATCAGCTGACAGGGTATAGTGGTTCTTTAAGATTGATTTGAGGTTGGGATACCACCAGTTAAGGTTTCGAGATGAGGATAAGGAGAAGACTGCTTTCCTCACAAGATATGGGCACTATCAATTTACCGTCATGCCGTTTGGGCCGACGAATGCCCCGGTGATGTTCATGGATCTTATGCACCGAGTATTGCGAAGGTATTTGGATAGATTCGTGATAGTGTTCATCGATGACATTCTTATCTAATCCATCGTGAGGATCACGAGGAACACCTCTAGACAGTCTTACAGACTTTGAGGGAGGAAAGACTGTACGCTAAGTTCAGTAAGTGTGAGTCTTAGCTCACTGAAGTTAGATTTCTTGGGCATATTGTTGGAGCCAGTGGAGTGTCAGTGGACCCCACTAAGATTAGAGAAATGATCGATTATCCTACACCGACATCGATGACATACATTCGTAGTTTTTTAGGATTGGCAGTTACTACGGACGGTTTGTCCAAGATTTTTCCAAGATCACTGCGTTGATGACACAATTAACGAAGAAAGAAGTCAAATTTCAGTGGAATGATAGTTGTGAGCAGGCTTTCCAGACTCTGAAGGAACGATTAACTCTTGCGCCAGTATTGGTACTACCAAAGTCGGGAAAGGGTTTTGAGGTGAATAAGGATGCTTCTAAAGGTAGTTTGGGTTGTGTTTTGATGCAGAACGGTAAAGTGATAGCTTACGCGTCCCGACAGCTGAAGATTCATGAGAAGAATTACCTACTTACGACTTGGAGTTAGCGGAAGCAGGTTTGCATTAAAGATTTGGCATCATTATCTGTACGGAGATATATTTACACTCTTTACTGACCATAAGAGTTTGAAGTACCTATTTACTTAGAAGGAGTTGAATATGAGACAGAGGCATTGGCTAGAGTTCCCTAAATATTATGATTTCTCTTTAGAGTATCACCCAGGGAAGGCCAATGTCGGAGTTGACGCATTGAGCCAAATATGAGCATTACCAGAGATAGTGACTTGCCACATGACACACAAACATAGGCTACTCGAGGCAGCTGAGTTGATGAATTCAGTTGATATACCGACCAGTACCGGAGTGTTGATTTGTGGGCAGATGAGGACTGAAACTGTGTCGATTCATAGTGTACTTGAGGATCATCAGGCAGATGAGCAATACCAAAGATTCTTGGAGTTTGCTCGAAGTCGGGATCATCCAGATTGGAGTTAGTCGACAGACTTATGCCTGAGATTTAGAGGTCGACTATGGATTCCATCAGTGGCTGAGTTATGTGATGAGATACTTAATGATGCTCACCGCTCTCGTTTTAAAGTTCATCCGGGTCGGACCAAAATGTATGATGAGGTGCGTCGTCTTTTGTGGTGGCCGGGGATGAATACCACTATTTCTGATTACGTTCGAGAGTGTGAGGTATGCCAGTGAGTTAAGGCTGAGCATCGGAGGCCCGGTGGGTTATTACAGCCACTTCCCATTCCTCGGTGGAAGTGGGAGCATATTGCAATGGATTTCATCAATGGCCTACCTCGATCTCAGAGCAGACATGATAATATCTAGATAATTGTGGACAGGTTGATGAAGTCTGCGCACTTATTACCAATCTCTACCATACATCGGGTGGATAGGTTGGCGAATTTGTACGAGTGGAAGATTGTTTGACTACATGGCATTCCGTCATCGATTCTGTCAGACAGAGAGCCACAGTTTACATCTCAGATTTGGCAGAGCATGCAGGCACAATTCGACACATGGTTGGATCTCAAGATGACCTATCATCCACAGACTAACAGACAGTCAGAGAGACTGATTCAGTTTCTCGAGGATATGTTGAGGATGTGTGTGTTAGAGTACGGTGGATCATGGGAAAAGTATCATTATTTGCGTGAGTTTGCCTACAATAACGCTTATCGTGCCGATTGGTATGGCACCATTTGAGGCACTTTACGGTAGGCCATGCATATCTCCATCGTGTTGGGCAGAGCCCGAGGATGTGGCAGTTGTTGGGCTAGAGATTATGGTGGATCACATAGAGAAGATACGACATATCAGATTAAGTCTGAAGGGTGCGCAATAGAGACAAAAGAAATATTACGACAAGTACCATGGTGAGTTAGAGTATGATGAGGTAGCTTACGTGTACTTGAAAGTCTCACCTTTGAAGGGTTACAAGAGATTTGGAATCAAAGAAAAACTCGCGCCGATATTCATTGGACCTTTCAAGGTCAAGAGGAAAGTCAGCAAGTTTGCATATGAGTTAGAGTTACCGCCTCAGTTAGCCAGGATACACCCCGTATTTCATATTTCGATGTTTCGGCTAGATAGGTCGAGAGGAGACGTACGACTAATGGTGGATTTAAGTCAAATAGATATTAGGGAGGACATCACATACGAGGAGCATCCTATTCAGATTTTGAACCATCAAGTGAAGAGATTGAGGAGTTAGAACATCCCATCAGTCCTCATTAAATGGCAACATCACGGGGACGACGAGCTGACTTAAGAACTAGAGTCTTATATGCGCGAAAACTTTCCATATCTATTTTTATTCTAGTAAGTCTTACTTCAAGCTATTTTAAATTTGAGGACGAAATTCTTATTAGTTGGGAAGACTGTAACGACCCTAAGATTTTAACCCGTGCCACGTGGAATCTCAAGACGGTGACTGGACCTGTCGTGACGCGGCACACTCGGTCAACCCTCGGCAATTGACACCGAGATTAGGACCCGTAGCTCGGACCCACGTGGACACCGTCCATAATTCCAGGGCACGCTAATTGAGGTATAAATAGTTATTTTGTGTGATGCATGTGTGTTAAATTGTCGTATTATTAATTAATTCGCATCGCACTAGTTAATATTTTTATTGGTCTGAATGTGCGCGCGTAGTGAAGAGAATGTATGACGTCGCGGTGTGCGCGTAACGCGGGTGTATGGAGTAGTCTGAGATTTAGTTGTCACATCACACATCCTATCATATCACCAATCAAATCACCATACTTTAACTCATCCCTCATTTTTTCTCTCTCCTCTCCAAATCAAATTTTTTTTACTGTTAAACGAATCCTTCAACATGGGGGGAGGGGGTCGGTCAGGCTGGTCAGGCCTGGCTACCCCCATGTGGGTCGGTTCGGGCCGACCTTGACCCGGGCCCAACCCAATAAACAAAAAATAATAATTATTAATTTAAAATCTTAATAAAATTGATGTTTAAATAAAATAAATCATAGAAAATAGATAAAAATAGATAAAATTATGGAAAAAATAAAAAAATTTCAGAAAAATATGAAAAATTAGGAAAAGCTAGAAAAATGAGTTTCGGGGCTTTTCGGGCATTTGACACCCTGGTATAATTTGAAAAATGTGCTAAAAATCAAACTTTTTTGAAATAAAATTACAAATTGTGGTCCCATATTATAAATTCACTTAATGTAACTATAAATTAATTAAAATGGTATAATTGAACACCGGAGACTTAGGAGACTATAGTCGGGTGTCAGGTGCGCATCTCGAGACATGAGCAGGACGTTTTGAAGGTGAATTTCGATTGCTTGAGGTAAGTAAAACCAACCAGGAAATGCACAGTAGTTCATTTAAGCTTATATTTTATTGTTATTGTATTGTGTCCCTTTCTTGAAATTCCCACCCACCTATATATGAGTGTCCGAGGGCTAAGTGAGGCATGCTAGTGTCTCTGATTGGAGTGGTTACCAGCTTGCAACCGAGGCCATGACCTCGAGTCACTTGAGTATTTGGTCGGAATGAGATGTGTTTTATCTAGGGCGCCGTTGATATCCCTCATTCGCGACGGTCTATGTACAGCAGGCGATGCCGCGTCCTAAAACCCGAGTCTAGTTGGCGTTGTCGCGACTCTATAACCCCGACCCTGTGGCACACGCACTCGATGGTCTTGGACTACTTGGGCACCTCACTATTGTTTTCTTTGACACTCATTTCTGGTTGTATTTTCGTTTTTACAGTCTTATTATCATGCATTCCATATAGCTTTCTTTCTATCTGCATGACTTTTAGACTGCTTTATTTATTTTGAATTACTGTTTAGATCCTACTGGCTTTTACTTACTGGATTCGGCATTCTTGTGTTTGACCGAGTGCAGATCCGTAGCCGAGCTAGGGGAAGACGCCGACACTTGGCGATCTACTCTGAGGATATCGGAGCGGCCCTCATCCGCACACTTTTGTAGGTTTTTGCCTTTTGTATTACCTATATATGTTGTTATCACACTTGGGATACTTATTTGGGTTGAGAGATACACATGACTTGTATTTCATTTTTGCTTAGCTATAGCACTTGACACAAGATATACATGAGTATACATGTTTACAGGGTTCCACATTTAGGATGTCCGACTCTTTTACTTTATTTTGAGTTATTTAACGTATTAATTGCTTCCGCTAACTTGTAAAACTTGGAAAAATACAAATAACTCGACTTAAAATTATGAATTTACTTATATGGATGGATCGAAAGGCTGACTAGGCCTACGTTGACCTTACGAGACTGGCTCGAGCGTCCAAGTGGGCTTAGGCCGGGCGGGGCCCAGTTTGTGGGAAACTGGGGCTGTCACAACAACCACCCCATCCATGGCCCTCTGCATCAACTCATTCATCTCGTAGTAAGCATACGCTGACTTCTTGTGACCCCCAAAAATGACTCCTTCGACGGGTCTGCGACCGCTGCGTCAAGCAACGACCACGCCTTCACTAGCGCCTTCTAGTGGTGCTGGAGGACGTACTCGAAGTAGGACAGACCGGTGTTGTTGGAGACTTGAGTCCGACCGACATTCTTCATAGAGTACTTGAGGTGGCCGCCGGAGAGGTGCTCGTAGAAGATGATGTGGTTGAGGGGGTATTCAATTTGATGATTTGAGAAGTTTTTAAAAGAGTTTGGAGGATTTTGAAATCGATGTGCATTTAATATGGATTTCAAAAGATTTTAATGAACTTTTAAAAAGTCAAGGGTATTCAATTAGGATTTTGATGGATTTTTAAAAGTTTAGGTGTATTCAATTTTTAAAGACATTAGTATTTGAGTGGATTTTAATGGATTTTGGTGGATTTCTATTCAAAAAATATACATACCAAAATCCCACCTGTACCCATGAGATTTGGATGGATTTGGATCGAGTCCTTCCAAATCCATCAAATTTCATGAAATCCATGGAAATCCATCATTTAAGAAAATCTATGGATTTGTCAAATTTAGAGCATTTGCAATGGGACCATGGATTGGGGTGGAAATGGATCCACCTAAGATACAATCCACATCCAACCCAAAAAATGTTCTTTAATGGGACCATGGATTCATAATGTTTATCATATGTGGCATGGAATCAAAATGGAGGGTGTCTACTACAATGTCTACTTTTAGACATTGTGGTAGACCGCTACATCAATATTATTAAATTCTTTTAAAGTTTTTATTTTTTTGAAGCCTTTATTAATATTATGAAAATTGAAAATAAAAGTGCCAACTCATCAATCCATGGTCTAAATCCACATTACCATTTGAGATCATTTTAAAAGGTGAATGTCTATCTAGTGTCACATGGGATAGATATCCTCTCCACATTCATGATGCGGCATCAATCAATGGTCTAAATCCATATTACTATTGAAGATGCTTTTTTTGTTTTTTGTTTTTTGTTTTTTTTGTTTTTTTGTTTTTGTTTCGTCCAGTTCATCAGTTCAAAGAACAATAGCCAACGTGGCCGGTCTAATTAACTAAGTAGTCGTTTCAGTGAGCCATGTCAGCAATTTTGATTACTCAACTAACAAAAGGACCAAATGTATGTTAGTTTGAAAGTTGAGGGACCAAATGTGCAGTTTTGAAAGTTTAGGGACCAAAAGCATAAAACCTTGAAAAATCAAGGACCAAAAGATGAGTTTTACCAAAAATTATTATTATTGTCAGGGTATCTACGGCATAGCCCTAATTAATCTTCAACTCAAGGAACATAGGACCACAAAATCAATACTTTTAACTAAGAGTTTTAAATTTTTTTCATTTCCAGAACTCAAACTCGAGTTAAGGGATGAGGAACAAGTGCCATCCCCGCAAACCCTCTTGATTTGAGTAATGAGCTTGTTAACATTCTCTAAGAAGTAAGAATTAGATCAAGGTCTGCCTAAGCCCGCCAAGGTCCATCCAGAATAGGACTTGGGTGGACTACAATCTACAAAATATGATGGGCTTATCCCGCCAACACATAAGCTAATTAAATTGACCTTTTAAATTCCACAGTGAGATGTAAAAATTTAAATCTTCATATAGAGCGAAACAAACTAGCTAGCTCAGTTCCCAACTTCCCATACAGTGCAAATTAACAGACCTTGAACTTGTTTTCTTCAAAAATAGATAATTAATTAGGAAAATGCTAGAACGACACTTTAAGTGACGCTTTTATGACGTGACGTGCGGATTCCACTTAAAAATAAGTATGCTCAAAATAGTTCTTAGTGTATAATACGCGTGGTGTTCATCTCAAAGCGCGCACGACAACTCCCACGAATGTGGGCCAACACGCCACGTCACATTTTTATGTAGGACCCGCATAGGGGTGTCAATTTTTTGTCCGGCCCGCCGGTCTGATTTTGTCCGCTCCGAAAAAAAGGGTTGAATAATAATTTTTAAATCCAGGTGTGATTTAGACAAGGCTTTGATGTTTAAATTAAAATTCGGGTCGGATTTGAACAAGTTCCTCTAAACCCGGACCCGACCCGAATTTCAAAAATACCTATTTTATTTTGAAAATATACTTTCATACGTAGTATAATTCACAAAAACAACAATAGAAATAAAGAAACCACATAACTTGCATAGAAATGTATAATTTAGTTTTGAGACTTAACTAAATTGTTAGAGACAACATTATGCATTTTTTTAACAAGTATGACTTGTAATTTAAAATATTAAATACAACTTGAACATTACTTTTTAAAATTATGTTATAAAAAATTACATTACGAAAAATTTACAAGGATTTTAGTAATGAAAAAAGCTTTTAAACATAAAATAATTTTTAAAAAATTAGACAAAATTCAGACATTTGTACAATCTGGATTAAAAGTAAATCGGCTCTGGGCGAGACATACTTGTCTGAATTTACAACCAGGTCGAGTCTGGACAATGCAAATGCTCGTTTATGTCAAGAGCGGCCCAAACTTAGATCCGTCCGAACTCGAAAAATTGACACTCCTAAACTAGCACGACACGTGGTGTCACTTAAAATATCATTTGAAGCGTCAGTTTTAACATTTTCCAATTAATTAAATACAAACCAAGGTCGCCAAGATCAATGTCCCGTACCTACCAATCAAATTTGCAATCAGTCAACTGTCCTACCTCACATGTTTTTCATAATGCCTACATATTAGGAGGGCCCCGTGCCCTTTCCAACCATTAGAAACAATATTTGAGATTGTCCTTTTGTATGCTTTCCTATATTTCCCTGTTGCATTATCAGATCATTGATGCATCATTGCAGCCATATGTTATCCGCAGTAGTACTACTTCTGAAACTCATCTATTTGACATGATTCATTGTTTTGTTTCTACCTACTCTACGTATAATTTTCTTTTGTTTCTATTAGAGGTGGTCGAATTTTTTTCAGCCTTGTTTTGGTTCGACTTATCTAATGAGATTTAGTTGGGTGCCCCAATTTTTTAATCTAAAAAATTCAAAAAAATATAATGTAGCCATTAAGAATCGAACACATAACATATGTCCAATCAAAGTAATGGTGCTTCCTTTTTATGCCACTACACACCCCTTTAAGGGCTTCTAATAATTAATACTGCAACTCGAGAAATATACATTGTTGGTTTTCTTAATCAGCTGTATCAATACATTTCTTTTCCTTTGGGAAGTGATTGAGTAGTATTATAGCACATTTTTCTCCTTGTTCTTGTTTGACAATTCATTCTAGCTTGTGGGTGGGTGCGTGTGGGGCTTTTTTTTTTGTTTTTTTCTATCAGAATCATTCTAGCTAGGTAGCAAGTACATTGCACCTACATATGAATTCGTCATGCATACTTTTCTAGAATTGATTAATTTTGTCACGAAATATTACATTGTTTTGTTCTTGCCTGTATCAACGTACAACAACCAAAGCCCAATAAAGCTTGGTGATCATAGGTGTTATAGATTTACATAAACCAGATCATGGTTAGGTTGTAGTTTAGTTTGTTGAGCGTCTTAGTCACATGTGTATTGTGTGACTCTTGTAACAGTTGGTGTAACAACTTCTCAACATACTTTGTTAGTCGGTTAAGTCTGTTGGTATAAATACTGTAATGTATTCTTGAAATCAATGTGAGAGAAACTGAAAAGTATTCCAGAGACTTCACTGCTCAAATTCTTTGAATGTTCTCTGTTTTTTGTTTCTCTGGTTCATCTTCATCTCTTTAGGTGAAGCTTCACAATAGGTTGCGAGTGCACAGTGCACCCCTCGTACCCCATGACCCTAAGGAGCTAGTTTGATGCAAATTATCGAACTAGCAAGTGAGTGATAAATGTTTGATTTTTGAAGTTGAGTACAATATGACTCAATGCTCCTTAACTAAAAGTTTTTTTTTTTTTTTTTTTTTTTAGGTTGGGAACCTAAAAAAATTGTTGGAAGAACTTCCTTGGATATGGGCTTACAAGAGTTCGGTCTGGTTTAGTTGGACAACCGCTATAAATGCTAGATGAGGAGACTAAAATGGTGCTAGGCCTTAGCTTGAATGGATTCAGTAATTGCCAATGTTAGCAATTAATTTCAAGGGATTGGCAATTCCGAAACTAACTCATCTCTTTCCTGAAAAAATAAAAAATAAAAATAACTCATCTCTTTCTAGCATGCAAAACTTAGGAAGAGTGGAGGTTGAAATGAGCCACTGCTCAGTGTAGTACTAATTGTTCTTCCTAGATATTGTAAACGTATTTAATGATTCACAGGCTTCGAATTGGATAGGATCCATGATCTTACAAGGGCCGGGGAAGTTGAGCCCACCATGCTTTACACACAAGGCATGCTCAAGCCTAGGGCCAAAATATAAAACCCCACCACTTATTTATCAGGCACCCATATGAATTAACTTATAATTGTGAATTTGCATTATAAATTAAAGCCTTGTTCACCGATGTACCAAAAAAAAAAAAAAAAAATTAAAGTCATGTTTAGTGTAATTTTCCAGAAATTGATATATGTGTTTAATTCTAGGAAAGCCGAATAACGATATCGATTTTCCAGAAATTGATGTACCAAAAAAAAAACAATTAAAATCTTGTTCATTGATGTACCAATAAATAAATAAATAAATAAAGTCTCGTTTACTTTATAACTATAGTTTCTAAGAAATTTCACTAAAATTATCAACCAAATAAGGGAATTGTCAATTTCAAAGTTTGAAAGTGCACTTCCCAGTTCCCCGACTTCCCCAACCCAACACGGCCTAAGCCAATTATTAATACTAAAAAAATGAACAGTTGTTTTTTTTTTTTTTTAAATGATCATTAAATATTAGAATTTGTTGGGTTATACATTGAGATATGTGTGCATGCCTCTCTCTATGTTTCTTTTCAAGTGCGTGGCCAAAGTGTGTGGCAAACCATGCAAAAAAATAATTATCCCTTAATTTATTACAGGGTTATAGAAGAAAAATATTTGGGTGATATGTACTCTCGAATACATAGATTTACTCTGCTTTTTAATTTGTGTTGGTGATGTGTGCACACCTCGAAGTATGACCAAAGGACTACAACAATTGTGTAACAAATGTATGTATAAAAAAAAATGAGTGCGGCTATGTGCACTCCGTCACTTTCTCAGGGCACCCCGATTATCAGGGCACCCAAACAATGTCATATGGCACCCCGTGACATTTATCAAATTGCCCCTAGGTTGAGAAATGAGCACCCCACCCCAAAAATCAAATCCCAAATTCGATTGTGTTACCCCAAGCCCATGTTTTTTCTACATAGGCAATAATCCACGCATTCCCTGTAATTTGAAGGTCGAAGCTGTTGTTTGGTGGGTTCCTCACGTTGGTGGAGTCGATTTCCAGCCGAGGACGAGGGGTTCATTGTGTGAAGGTCGTGGAAGAAGGCACTAGAGGTGGTGTTGCTGTTTCGGGGATCAAAAGAAGGTTGGTGTGTATTTTCCATGAATCTGGATTCCATTTGGTTGTTTTGCATAGACATTCACCTTGTTGTATGAATGTAGGGTTTCTTTTGGAAACCTATAAGTGTCGATCACACAAGTCAGTGAAATTTTGTATGGTCTCGGTCAATCCATGCCGAGACAGTAGTGAATGTCTTGTTGAAACCCAAAGGATACTAGTGAAGTTACGGACCTTGAATTCAGTCGGTATGGTACAACCGGGATAAGGCATTTAGTCTCGAACTAGGGAACCGCAATAGTACACGGTGTTTCGTTATTACCCCACCAAGTGTAGTTGGGTTTGGCTTGTATGGCTTGTCCCGGTTGTTAGAAATCGAGACATGTTGAAGCGTCTCGGTGGGCAACAACCGAGACAAGTCACATGGTCACGGTTGCAAGACACCGAGATGTTGGGTGAGGTTTCGGTCCTATTGGAAAGAAACAGTGTTTAAGGTCATTTTATTGTGTTTTCTGACATGATGCTAATATACTATTTATTCATTGGTTCACAGATATGGCCCGGAGTAAGACTGGTGTTTCTAGGGAACAAGTTTACTGGAAGTCCAAGAGAACGGAACAAGCGGTCGGTACTTCGGATACTCGCGGTGGGAAGAAGCGACAAACAGCCTCGTATAGGAAAGAGAAACAGTAGGCTACAAAGAAGGAGGTTGCACGTGCAGGTGATCCTATGGGAGATGTTGTACAGACGAGGCATCACAAGTCCACGAACGAGACCTATGTATTGGTGATGATGAGAGTGAGGGAACCACATCTGAATTATCTGAGTCTAGGGAAAAGGGCCCAACTGATAAAGAAAATAGGAGTACCACAGCTCGAATGGCCCGTTCCCGAGAGTACTAGTGGTGCAACTGGTGGGAATGTAGAGGAAAGGGAAGATGACCCGTCCGCTCCTTTACCCGGTGGTCCCATCGGCCGGTCATTACTGAAGAGCTTCAAAAATCATATTGCGGCGTCGATTTAGAACAATGAGGTATATTTATTCTTCCAAGTTTTATTTCCTACAAAAAAAAAATTATACATGCCACACATATTTCTAAGTTTTGACAATTTATTATGGCGTTTGTTTGATTTTTGCAGCATCGCTCATTACTTAAGTGCATTAACCACGAGGCTCAATTACTAGAGTGGGACTTGCAGACTTGCCACCCCGACACCGAGGGGTTGCAGAGGCTCATTCGAGAGGTCCGGGTTGATGCCATTCATAGATTGCTCCTATAGGAAAGGCAACAAGGAGCTAATTTCGGCATTTGTTGAGAGGTGGCAGCCGGAGAAGAATACATTTCGTCTGTCTTTTGGTGAAATGTCAATCACCTTGGAGGATGTGAGCCTTCTTTTGCATATCCCGGTGACCGACAAGGTGGTAGCGGTGGAAAAATTTGGGAGGTACACCGAGGAGTCTCGCACAGAGGCAATCAATTTAGTTTCCAAGCTCTTCGGGATTATTGTTGAAGACGCAGAGGAATATGTGAACATCACAAGAGGGCTCACGGTTAGGAAGTGTTGGTTAAAGAGTAGATGGTGTCCCAAAGCGAAGCCGAGCACTTACCCGAATGTGGAATGCATTGCACGTGCATATTAGTTTTACCTCTTATCGTGCACTCTTTTTGTCGATAAGAGTGGATCACGCGTCTCCATTGCCTTGCTCAAGCTTTTAGAGAATTTGGACGAGGTTGGAAGCTATGCATGGGGTGCAGCCGCCTTGGCGTACCTTTATCGACCCGTACTGTGGGACCCACACCGTGATATGTCTATTTACCGAGGCAAGGGCCGAAGTATATTTTATTTTTGTTGTGATGTATGCCTAGTGTATTGTATATGTATAGACTATTAGTCAATTTTGATACGGGTGTATAGGTATCGAGACGAGCGGGTGTCGACGTGGGACCGAGGTAGCGGCTTATGGGGTAAGTTGAATTAATTTGATGTAAATGTGAATTTATATTGGTTTATAAGTGGCTAGAGTGGTCACATTTAAATAGAAACATTAAATGTTCCTATAGTTAGGAAAATAAAACAAAGAGCCTTAGATGTGCATCGAGACACGCATAAACGCATCATGAGATAAAGTGTCCAAATGTCGAGTCACTCAATGGTGACTTGAGGGATAAGTGGGACAAGGTGGTCCATGAGATACACCTCGAGATACGTGTACACACATGAATCAAATGCTACAAATCAAACATATCACCATAGTCAAATGCAACATAAAAGTCAAGATTTTGGTTTCTTATCCTCACCAAAATCGTTGCTAGGAAAGAAGGAGAAATAAGAGAGATTGCTTGGAGTGTTTGGGAACGAGAGAAGTGTGAATCCATTGAAGTGTTGGTGAGGAAGAAGAAGAACAACAAGTTAGGTAACTATTCCACGCCATACACTTGTGATTTCATGTAACTTTGATGTTGTTGTTGCTGTTGTGTGTTGGGATAAGTGTTAGGGACCTCATGTAACTTGTATGATGGTCCCTAAGTCGAAAACATGGCATATGTGTAACAAAACCCCAGAATCCGAAATGCAGAATTCTGGGTTCTGCTGCACATACCGGTTAGCGCGTTAGGCAGCCGTAGTAGCGCGCTAATATGGCAATTAGCGTGCTACTGTTCACAATTAGCGCGCTAATTTCCCAGCCAATACTAAAAACCAGCTAAGTCCAAAAATGATATAAACACTATAAATTGGTGTAAACATACTCTAACACCAGTCAAACACCTCCAGGGAACTAAGGGGAGATCTCGGGAGTTTGGGCGCGCATTTCGAAGTGTTGAGGGATCGAATAGGCGAGGACAAGCGTGTGAATTGTAAGTAAAGCTGTGAGAATCATATATTTCATTTCATTTACTTTTCTTGATTTATTGGTCTATTTGTAGACATGGCTACTTGTACTCTTACATCATGTTGTTTTCGTGTCTATTCATGATTGAATATTATGACATGATGTCTTGTAACGTGTTTCATTGATTCCGATTTCTAATGTTGATGATATTCTTGATAGATAATGGATCGAAAGCATGTTATTGGGGGATTAGTTGGATTGATTGGATTTGTATTCGATTTCCTTCGGGCTTTGTAGCCTAACTTATTTTGAAATCCTAGAGATTTGGAATTTTTTCTTTTTGAAAACGAAAGTAGAGATTATCTAGTGTCCATTGCACGAGAGATGCGCGGTTCACGGGGACATGGGTCTACCGGGGTTCCGGCACTCACCACTACATATAGTAGAGCGCAGCTCCGCTTTTGGGTTTGGAATATGTTGAGCACAACTCCATATAGCAGTGGGAAAGGTTAGGTGATAGATTATCACCGCCGACCGAACGTAGATCATCTCAACTTAGTCTGTGTCAGTCTCTACACATTTTTAATTGTGGTATTTACTTGCATTATTTGCTTCAGCTAGTCTTTTGCTATTTATGCTTTTAAATATCATTTGTTTATTTTGGAAATGTGGCATATAATTTTCCAGTTTTTACTTAAATATTAATATACTCACCGTCTAGTTTGTGACGGTGGGTATAGGTCCGTCGAGCAGCAGCAGACTAGGGAAGGAGATGATCGGCGACTCTCCTCACTCATTTTATATGTCTCGACTTTTGTTGTATTATTATTGTTTATGTCATTTTTGGTTGTACATTGGGTTGAGTGACTAGTTCCATATATATACATGCATGTGATGTTGTATTTTCTTAGTTTTCCACACTTAGGAATTTTGAATCATAACAACTTCCACATAATCTTTAATATGAAATCACATTAAAATGATTAAGGGATTTTAAGTAACTTTAAATTGAATAATATATCTAGACATGTGTTTGGAAGAATATAGGGACGAAAGGCTGACTAATACGAAATTAAGACGTACGTGGTTGGGATTAAGGCTTGATTGCGGGATTAGGTCGGGCGGTGCCCTGTTTTGTGGAAGGGGTCGTCACAGTTGGTATCAAAGCCTAGGTTTAGAGAACCAAGAACCAAAATGAATAAAACACAAACCTTAGTTGTGGAAACCAGATGACCTTCGCCTAGAAACCATTAGTTGGGAAGTGAGTGACAATGAGATGAGAGATTTCTTATATGCCTTTGTTAATTTATGTATGTATATATATATATATATATGCGTTGTGTCACGTAGAAGCTGATTCGCGTTAGCTACCTATTGCATACCCCAATGGCTGATCAAGCGGGGGAGGAGATGCAAAGCCTAGTGACAGTCAACCTCCTACTCTTACGGAGGATCTACAGTGAATGTCTGAGCGAGTGACAGCTCAGGGCAAGCAGTTGACCGATTTCATCCCTATGATGACCACTCGTTTTGCTCCACCAGCATCGACATCGACTCATACGACTGCTACACCGACTGTCCAAGCGCCAACACTTCCTACTGCAGCTTTAGCAGCGCGGATAAGCGTGACCGCACCAGTGGTAGAGACAGCTGATGCACTACCGTCTCCCACACCCGCCTTTTCCAGTACATCAGTGGAAGTTCAACTGGTGAAAGATTTCATCAGGCTCAATACAGTTTACTTCGATGGCGTACGAGATTTCCAGAATATAGAGAAATGGATTTTGTCTCAAGAGAAGCTCCATCGGATACTGAAAATCAAGGATAGACTTCAGCAGAGATCTCATCATATACTCTCAAGAGAAACGCCGACGTGTGGTGGCGGATGACAATGGCCACTCACGGAGAGTTTGAGACATGGGATGCTTTCAAGCATAAGTTCTATCAGCAGTATTTTTCGGCTTCAGTCATAAGAGATTGAGGAGAGAGTTCATGGATTTGAGAGAAGGGCCAGAGGAGCTTGTGATGCAGTACATGGACCGATACGATTATCTGCGCCAGTTTGTTGGGGACTTGGTGAGAGATGAGTCCGAGGATGTATATCACTTCGGTAATGGACTCGGCCCGATATTAGGTATTACGTTGTCAGTTCAGGCGCGAGGACACTCACCGAGATCTACAAGCGAGCCCTAGCACATGAGACATATTATCTGGGCAGAGTTGCTGATGGCAGAGCACCGGGTCCAGTGTTATCTACAGAGCAGGCCATGGAGTATGAGAGACGGAGATAGAGGGTAAGGGAGCAAGGGGATGGAACAGAGGTGCTCAGGGTTCGGGGACAGCCACTATCCCACTGGTTGTGCCTCCGATATCATCTATTGCTCCATGACAGAGCTCGTAGGCAGACTTCCCTTGCCACCTCCCATTAGACCAGCCTTACCAGCTCCTGTTGTTCCTGCACTTCCCGCCCCACAGGCTTCACGGCAGCAGCCGCAAGGTGGCAGAGGCCGAGGCAGAGGCCGAGATACAAGATAGAGATCGGAACCGCCGAAGAGACAGGGTCAGTATCAGGCACAGGGCCAGTCTCAGATGCAAGGTTAGCTCAGGAAGTTGACATGCTACAGATGTGGACAGGTCGGACACATAGTGAGAGAGTGGCCGCATCCTGCAGTAGTATACGCACAGTAGGCACGAGAGGAGGTTCACATGGTAGCCCGGACAGACGCCGATGCTACGCGAGGTCTTGTCGAGGGTACGGTTTCTATTTGAGGTAGAGATCTATATACATTATTCGATTCTGGATATATCGTATCTTTTATTGCTAGTCGCATGATAGACATTCTAAGGTTGAAACTTGTTAGGCTTAGCATACATTTGATGTTGAGTACTGCAGCCGGGGATAAGGTTTACCCTGATAGTGTCGTTGAGGGATGTCTGGTCGAGATAGATGGGGTAGAGCTACCTGCTGACTTTAGGGTCCTCGAGTTTTTGGAGTTCGACGCGATCTTAAGGATTGACAGGTTAGCAGCATACCATGCTCATATCGACTGTTTCAGCAAGACAGTGATATTTGCGATCCCAGGGCGTCCGACATTCACCTATAAAGGTAGATCGACAAGGACAGTAGGTACGAGAGGTCGACCTGCGACTGGTGAGGAGATAGAAACGTTGATTTTGCTGTATACTATACCAAAGAGTCGGGGACCAAGGCTAGATGACATACCGGTGGTGAGAGAGTTTCCTGATGTGTTTCCGAAGGATTTACCTGGGTTACCGCCGTCGCGAGATATCGATTTCATTATCGAGTTGGTACTAAGTACTAAACCGATTTCCATACCACCATACCGGATGGCACCACGAGAGCCAGAGGAATTGAAGACTCAGCTTCAGGAATTAGGACAGAAGGGATTCATCACACCTTCTATGTCGCCAAAGGGAGCACCCGTACTTTTTGTGAAGAAAAAAATGGTACTTTGAGGCTTTGTATTGACTACCAACAGTTGAACAAAGTCACAATTCGGAATAAATATCCACTCCCGATGATTGATGATTTGTTTGATCAACTGATAGGAGCACGATTTTTCTCCAAGATAGACCTGTGATCAAGGTATCATCAGCTTAGGATCAGGGACGAGGATAGGTCCATTACAGCTTTCAGCACGAGATATGAACATTTTCAATTCACGGTCATGCCATTTTGGCTGACCAATGCCCCAGCAGTATTTATGGATCTGATGCATTGAGTCTTAAGACCGTTTCTTGACCGATTCGTGATAGTCTTCATCGATGATATACTTGTATACTTGTAGACGAGGGAGGATCACGAACAACAACTCAGAGAGACGTTGTAGACTTTAAGGGAGCATAGAGTATACGCCAAATTCGGTAAATACGAATTCTGGCTTTCAGAGGTCAAGTTTCTGGGGCATGTTGTCGGAGCAGCAGGGATATTAGTGGATCTAACCAAGATTCAGGCGATTATAGATTGGCCAGCACCGACTTTCGTGACTGAGATCGAAGTTTTCTGGGTTTGGCGGGGTATTATCGCCGATTTGTGAAGGACTTCTCGAGAATTGCTTCACCATTTAAGAGATTGACCCAGCAAGATGTGAGATTTGGGTGGTCTAAGGAATGTGGGGAAGCGTTCACTCAGTTGAAGAGATTATTGACTACTACGCCAATATTAGTATTACTAGAAGTTGGACATGAGTTTTCAGTGTATACTGATGCTTCTTATAGAGGTATGGGATGTGTGTTGATGCAGGGTGTTGGTACAGTAGCTTATGCATCTTGACGTTGAAGGGACATAAGAAGAATTATCTAACGCACAACTTGGGGCTGGCAACAGTAGTGTTTGCACTGAAGATATGGAGACATTACCTGTATGGAGAGAAATTCACACTTTTAATTGATCATAAGAGTCTGAAGTAACTCTTCACACAGAATGATCTGAATATGAGACAATGTGAGTGTTGGTTAGAGTTCTTGAAGGATTACGACTTTTCTTTGGAGTATCATACGGGAAAAACGAATGTAGTTGCTGATGCACTGAGTATGATACATGTTGGAGATACGGAGGTTCCTACTGAAACTCATGTGGAGATTTGCGCTCGGATGAGAGTATAGACCGTGTCTATACAAAGAGGGTCAGAGGACCGACAAGTTGTACTCAAGGTTTAGTGCGTTAGCGTAGAGTGCAAATTGTGTTGATTGGACGGAGATGCCTGACCAGTGTTTGCGATTCAGGGGCGGATTGTGGATACCGTAAATACCAAAGCTGCGAGAGGAGATTCTTAAGGAGTTACATCGTTCCTGATTCACCATTCATCCGGGCATGACCAAAATTTACCACGACATGAAAAGCATTTTTGGTGGCCTGGATGAAAGCGGATGTGTCGAAGTTTATCTGGAACTGTGGGATTTGTCAGCAAGTGAAGGCTGAACATTGTAGACCTAGAGGATTGCTACGGCCTCTTCCCATTCAACGGTGGAAGTGGGAAGATATTGCGATGGATTTTGTGATAGGATTGCCGAGAACCGCCTGGAGACATGATTTCATCTGGGTTATTGTTAATAGACTGACGAAGTCTGCTCATTTTCAACCAGTGGCCGCACATTATACATTTGATCAGTTGAGTATACTGTTCGAGCGAGAGATTATTAGACTGCATGGGGTACCGGTGACTATTACGTCAGATCGAGATGTTATGTATACGTCCAGGATATGGCGGAGTCTGCAGGAGCAGTATGGTACGCGCCTACAGTTTAGTATGGCTTTTCATCCTCAGACTGACTAGCAGACTGAGAGATTGATTCATGTTCTCGAGGATATGTTGCGGGCTTGTGTATTGGAGTTTGGAGGATCATGGGAGGAGTACCTACCGTTGTGTGAGTTTGCATATAACAACAGTTATCAGACCAGTATTGAGATGGCGCCTTTTGAGGCTTTATATGGTAGATCGTGTCGCTCGCCATCGTGTTAGGCTGAGCCAGAGGACCTGGAGACCGTGGGGCCTAAGATTGTTGTTGATCACACGGAGAATGTACGTCTGATTCGTCAGAAACTTAAGGGTGCCCAGGACAGACAGAGAAAATATGCCGACAGATATCGGGGTGATTTCATGTAACTTTGATGTTGTTGTTGTTGTTGTTGTTGTTGTTGTTGTTGTGTGTTGGGATAAGTGTTAGGGACCTCATGTAACGAGTATGAGGTTCCCTAAGTCGAAAACATGGCCTATGTGTGGCAAAACCCAAGAATTCGAAGTGCAGAATTATGGGTTCTACTGCACATAACGCGCTAGATTTGTAGGTTAGCGCGCTAATACTGGTTAGCGCGCTAGACAGCCGAGGTAGCGCGCTAATATGACAATTAGCGCGCTAATTTCCCAGACGGTACTAAAAATCAGCTAATTCCAAAAATGATCTAAACACTATAAATGGGTGTAAACATACTCTAACACCAGTCAAACACCTCCAGAGAACTAAGGGGAGATCCCGAGAGTTTGGGCACGCATTTCGAGGTGTTGATGGATCGAATAGGCGAGGACAAGCGTGTGAATTGTAAGTAAAGCTGTGAGAATTCTATATTTCATTCACTTTTCTTGATTTATTGGTCTATTTGTAGACATGGCTACGTGTACTCTTACATCATGTTGTTTTTATGTCTATTCATAATTGAGTATTGTGACATGATGCCTTGTAACGTGTTTCATAGATTCCAATTTCTACTAGTTGATGGTATTCTTGATGGATAATGGATCAAAAGCATGCTATTGAGATTAGTTGGATTGGATTGGACTTGTATTCGATTTCCTTCGGCTTTGTAGCCTAACTTGTTTTGGAATCCTAGAGATTTGAAATTATTTCTTTTTGAAAATGAAAGTAGAGATTATGTAGTATCCATTGCACAAGAGATGCGCGGTTCACGGGGACATGGGTCTACCGGGGTTCCGGCACTC
This sequence comes from Stephania cephalantha, assembly GCA_039657325.1. NCBI lineage: Eukaryota > Viridiplantae > Streptophyta > Magnoliopsida > Ranunculales > Menispermaceae > Stephania > Stephania cephalantha. The sequence continues at coordinate 50,056,480 of CM077569.1, read as the reverse complement.
ACCACTACACTTGCGCGGCATACGAGTTATGGGACTCGGGGTGGTCGACAAGAATGAGATAGATGATGTATATGCGTAGAGCGTAGCTCCGCTTTTGGGTGTGGAATATGTTGAGCACAGCTCCATATAGAAGTGGGAAAAGTTAGGTGATAGTTTCTCACCGCCGACCGGACGTAGATCATCTCAACTTAGCCTGTGTCAGTCTGTACACTTTTTAACTGTGGTATTTACTTACATTATTTGATTCAGCTAGTTTTTTGTTATTTATGTTTTTAAATATCATTTGTTTATTTTGGAAATGTGGAATAGAATTATCCAGTTTTTACTTAAATATTACTATACTCACCGTCTAGTTTGTGACGGTGGGTGTCCGTCGAGCAGCAGCAGAACAGGGAAGGAGAAGATCGGCGACTTCCTCTGAGCAGTTCGGCGACTCTCCTCACTCATTTTGTATGTCTCGACTTTTGTTGTATTATTATTGTTTATGTCATTTTGGGTTGTACATTGGGTTGAGTGACTAGTTTCATATATATACATGCATGTGATGTTGTATTTTCCTGGTTTTCCACACTCAGAATTTTGAATCATAACAGCTTCCGCATAATCTTTAATATGAAATCACATTAAAATGATAAAGGAATTTTAAGTAACTTTAAATTGAATAATATATCAGTACATGTGTTTGGAGGAATATAGGGACGAAAGGCTGACTAATACGAAATTAAGACTTACGTGGTTAGGATTAAGGCTTGATTACGGGATTAGGCTGGGCGGTGCCCTGTTTTATGGAAGAAATCATTACAGTATTTGACATTTCTCGATGTACGATCTCAATTCGCATCGTCTACTATTTTTGAATGTAGTTTTTGAATTGTGTACGAAAAACTCTTAGTTGTTGTGATTGTTGTTTTTGCTCCGTAGGGATGGGCGTACGAGCACTTTAAATTCCATCTTGCCGCGTCGAACGTGAAATACATCGACAACATCCAACCTCGTGTTTGTAAGTGGATACAGAAACACGAGACTGTTACGAACGTGGATAAGTTGGCTTCTATCCGGATGACACTAGATAGGTTACGGCCTAGTGAAGTGTGTGGTTGTTTGGTGCTTATTCAATTTTACATTTAAAGGAACTCATTATAATGCGTGGATTGATTGGTGCAGGTGACTCGGGATCCGTACGCGGAGGGCAGACACGATGGCATTGTTCAGCCAATGGCCTTCTATTCTGGCACAATTTAGTGTTGGGGCATGTGCCCTAGGTCAATCCATTACCTGTGTTTATGAATACTTTTAGTTAATAAAATAGAGGATTTCATTTGCTGTTTATTATAATTAATTTGCATGTTTACATTATAATAAGATCCATGGGTATTTACAGAAATATCCTAAATGTCCCTAGTCGATCATTATACTGGGAACTATGATGAATTAAGACTAGTGTGAGTCTTGATTGATGATCATATGATGATTATACGTATAGGGATACGAATCAAGATCACGAGTACTTGTTAGGGAACAAAGTATTGGACCGACCCGCTATGAGAACATCACATGGATTAAGTCATAGTTGTTTCTCATGATAGGTATATTTTTCAGTCCTCTGACTTGAGATTACCAAAGACTTCAACATTAGGAACACAATGATTTGACACAATCAAACGTTGTCTTTAACCGAACGATTATAAAGGTTGTGATTGGTTACTGTGTGAGCAATGTGATGAAGTTGTGTAATCAAGATAGAATTTGTCCCTCTCATATAAAGAGAGATATCCAGTGGATCCCTCGATGTGTTAGACTGGTTAAATGGCCTAGTCTAAGTGAATTGATATTGATCAATGTCACTTGGATGTTTTCAGTCTACCTAGAGATCGAGACTAGTACGATTGAACATGTTGGATGACAATTTCATGCCTTATGTTTGATCAAAAAGGATATCGTGTGACAAAATGATGTTATATACATTATTGATTAGGTTGTATCCATTTGATATTCGTACAACTTGGGTAGTCATAATGTCTTGCTAGAGGCCGCTTATGACTTGTATACCAAAATGAGTTTTGGTACACTGCCAACGTTGTATGAGCCTATTGGGTCGCACGCTAAGAATGGTTTTGCGAGATTTTAAGATGGTTCAGAAAAATGAATTTTATATGATAAAATTCGTGATAGAAACGTCCTTGTGGTGTATTACACTTATACTTCTTTAAGTAGTGGTATATGTGTAATTTACTTAACCGTCTATATACAAGGGTTGTATAAATAGACGTTTTAAGTTAGAACACATATAGGAAAGATTAAGGGCCGAAACTCTATTTTCGTTCAGAAACGAATGAGGGTTTTCTGGTACGCTCTGGATCGTTTTGGAGAGAAACAAAAAGGTTTGGTATTCTCTCAAAGCTAGCACTTTGAATCTCGGTCGTCGTTCGTGTGTGGACTGCTGGTAGAGGCGTTCGTCGTTGGCAGCGCCTTAGAGATCGATCAACCTTTAGAAAGGTATATTGCGACCGAGGTATGATTAAGTTTTCATGGTTTAAACGTTTTTAATGGAATTAGATTCGGATCCTGTTGGGGTTTTTGTCAAAATTGTTTTGTAATTTCCGCTGCGTATGAACCCCAAAACCCAACATTTAGTACATGGACATTGTGGATCCGTACCACCCGGAGCGGTTCCTAAGACAACTTGGTCATGTCTAAAGCATACCGGACCCTCCTTACCGTCCTCTCAAAGCTGTCCAAAGACCTTCTGCACAAAAGTATTCGGTTAAGTACGGCTTCCAACCAGAGAATTGGGAAAGGTGGCGAAACCACTTACTCTACCCTGAAAGTCGTGGCAAGAAGACGCGGTTCGAGTTCATGGCTACATCAGATTACATACCTTGGTTTATACGAGTTTCACATCTTGCCATCGAGAACCCAGTCTACACCAAAAGTGCGGCTGACACTGTTACGGACTATAAACTTATGGAGGTAATTATTAAGCTTATGTTCGAGTTTCGGGTTTTGAAAATTGAGTTTATTTCGTAATCTAATATATTTTTTGTGTTTGTGCTTATCGCGACAGCGTAACAGACGAGCATTGGACACCGTGGTGGCGTAGATTGACCTGCTGGAGGGGATGGCCAAAATGGAGGCTGCACGGAGAATGACGAATGAAGTGGTGGAGTTTTTAACCGGAGGGGTCTTGCCACTACCTCCACCACCACTACCACTGCCGCCACAAACACCACCACGACGTCCCCTACTTCATCTAATCTGAGTGCATCACAGCCGCTAAAGACCAAGCGCATCCACGGGAACACATATCAGTCCCGAAAGGGGAAGCAAAGCAAGAATTCAGTTCTATGAACTCAAAATGTGTGTTAAACTCAAAATTCGTGTTAAACTCATTAGCTAATGTGTTGAACTCATTTGTTGAACTTGTTTGGGTGCATCAAATGTGTATTAAACTCATTAGTTGATATTGGTTTGATGTGTATGATTGTTTACTATGTTGTGTGTGGCTATAATTTGGTTTGAAGTTTACCCAATTATAACTTGAAAATTTATGTTCAAGAATGGTCTCGATCCCCCAGGTCCGAGACCAAACATTTTGACTCGGACCTGCAGGACTGAGAAGGCTAGTGATGGTCTAGGCAATACATGATCGACCAATTATTAATGTTAAGAAACCTGAACATATCGGCCACGTAGTACCGCGAGCCTATGTATATCGTCGGTCACCCTATACCGAGAGAAAACCATCAATGCTCGGTAGCCAGTGGCCGAGAGTAGGTGTACCGTTTCGATGAACATGACACCGAGGCGTATGGAAGCCCAAAGGTTATCAAGGCACACAACATCCTCTCAGGGCACCCCATAAACAAATTCATGTATATACGTGGTCGGTAGTTGAAGACCGTCATTTCCATCAATGTATCAGTCACAAGTAACCGAAAATGTCGTCTATGTCTTGGTCACTCATGACCGAAACAGTAATTTGTGTGCAAAAAATGCATAATCTAATGCCAAAATGTAACACAATGTACTGATCGTTACAACCTATATGGATAGATACAAAATAAACACATATATGTAATAAGATTCACAAGTATACAAATTATTCAAAAAAATTGGTATCAAAGTTGTTTAAAACTCTAAGGTTCACCTAAGTCTATTACATCACTCGTGACTTGCTGAGAATGCATGACTGGAGTGCGATGTTGCACGCGGAATCCTGTACCCCACTCCTTAGCATCACTATCCACGAAGGTGTTCCATAATGGGAAAATGGGAGGAAGTGGTGCATCATCTTTGAACTTTACTTATAAATTCCAAAATCACGTAGAAAATAAGTTTTTAACATTAAAAACTGTTACGGAAAAAAAAAAATATCAATTAAAAGAAATATCAATTAAGTGGAATTATATGAAACTTGCCCTAACCCAATGAATGGTGTTGGCGTTTGTGACCCCAATAATAACCCTATCTCTAAAGGTTGAAGGCGGTGAGTTGCGCAAAGGAAGGTAGGTCAAGCAATTGCCACATGAAACATTCACTAACATGATATTAAAAGTGGTTGCAATCAAAAGACCCATATTGGGAAGAGTCATCCCCTTTTCGAATCCTACATCCTCAACGTCATTTCAATCCACGTAATTCCTTATGGTTCCATAGCCTTCTGAAATAACTTCATCCCATAGAACTTGTTTTTTATTTAATTCACGTAGAAGACCTTCTCTAATTCTCCTCCAACCATCTCTATCAGGTAGACCGAGGCCAGCAGCAATACACCTGAAGCCATAATGACCATCGCTAGCCACATCGAAGGTACTCTCAACATATGAAACTCATTCCGATTGAATGCCAGAAATGAACCCAACCTTAGACACACGCATTGAAGCTCTATGGGTTCGGTATATTTTGGCAACAGATGGTGTTTGCTTCTTTCAAGAACAAGCAAACTCCTCGTGACCGAGCACATATTCAAAAGCACTAGGAAGTCTTTTTGTAGATGTATCGTCTTCATCGGTCTTTCTCTTCAATTTTTTATTACTTCTTTTTTTATGTTTGGTCTCCCTTTTGTCTTCACCTTAGCAGGAGATGGAATCACCGATGTGGATGAAGGGTTACTAATCTCTCTCAATTGTTGAATGATCCTCAAACTGCCATCCTCATCAACGCAACCTCCGAACATATCAATAACTCTCTGGATTTCATCATTGAAGTTATAATCAGCCTGACTCACAAGCTGCTGAGGTATCATACTCGACTTCTACCAATGACTATGTATGTCCTCAAGTGGTATAGGTGAACCGTGCCAAATATGTACATTAAGCTTATGTGCACAAGGAAGACCATGTGTAGAGCATATGTCACAACCACAAAGAAATTGGTCGCTCCCGACATTCTCTACACGCTCAAATTCTTCACGAATTAACTTGAATGCTGCTTGGAAGACATAACCTTTCAAATGGCGATACAAAGGACCCATGAAGCCATGTTGCACCACATTCAAACTCCGCTCAAACGATGCCTTTATCTTGTTGTGTTGGTTGTCTATCATGTCATCAATGACACCCCAAAGTGCCTCAAAGTTTGCTTGACAATGCCCAACATGTTTTTTGAGAGTTGAATGCGCGGACTCAATTCTTTGCGTCGTAGTCTCTCCGAAATGCATAATCTTATCCGTCCAAGCAAAAACAAATCTTTCCTTGAACTCTCCAACCCAAATCTTCTCCAAATAGTCGACCAACCCTTTCATATCTTCGTAATCATATTGTATCTCATTATACCTACATTCAAACGAGGCATCGGACTTCGCATACATCAATGTCGTCCACTTATCATTAAAAAGTGTGAAGTCCTCATTTCTTGCAAACATTTTCTTGGTGTTGGTCAAGACATTTCGATTTATGTGCCACGTGCAAAGTAGGTGAGACGATTGGGGAAATACTTGTTGGATTGCAGTGATAAATTCTAACTCTCTATCAGTGACAAAAACATCCAGTAAAAACCAACCCTCCAATATTTGCTTCAAAATCTCTAAAACACATAAGTTGTTGTCCTTACTCTCAGACGATATAAAAGCGAACCCAACCGAGAAAGTGACCTCAGTCGAAATCACCCTAATAATCTCCAACGGTGGCATGCGGTATATGTTGGTCTTGTATGTGCAATCCATGATAAGGATCAAAGGGAAACACCGCACCAAATTGATAGAGTCAAGATGCGTCCAGAATATGTCGGTCACAACATTCGTATCTGTAACGGCCCGAAAATTCGACTCGTGCCACATGTCATTTTAGGGTCGTATGTGGGACCCACTTGCCGGAATACGTATGTCCAAATCTGTAGTGAAGACACCGGGAATGTTCAGTTTAAGATTTTAATGCTAATTGTTGAGAAACGTATACGTGGAGTATTCGGGGAGCCGAAACACGAACGGGGACGCGCCTCGAGTCGCGTGCCAACGTGGGACCGAGATAGTCGTTTTATGTGGTTTTAATTTGTACATTGGATGCGTCTTTTGATGCGTGTAGCGCGAGTATCGAAATTTTAGAAATGAGGCGGGTTGGTGCCTCGAGATGTGCGCTGCCCAAATTTTTAAGGAAAATATTGAATAAATATGTTATTGATGTGCCTCGAGTTCCGCTCCGCACGAATCTCGAGGACACATTTGGATCAGAGCAAAAAGAGAAAGTGATCGGGAGGTGAGAGAAAGAAGAGAGGAGAGGAGAGAGAGAGTGATGGAAAGAGAGAGAGAACTGGCGGAGACGAGAGAGGATGAGAGAGAGAGATCTACGGCGGAGGAGATCGGCGGTGCGGGCGGCACCGGCGAGCGGCGACTCCCGCGGCAGGCGCGGTGGGGCGTCGACCGGCAGCAGATCGCGGGATGGCCAGCAGTGCGACTCGCGGCTACGCGGAGGCCGCGGACAGCGGCGCGATACCTGCGAGGCAGAGGCGGCGGAGTCTTGGACGATCAACAGCAGCGAACCAGTCCCGGCGAGGGCGAGGCGGAGGCGGCTGGACGGCGTCCCAGCATCAGAGGCCGCAGACGCTCAGCAGCAGACGCGCGGTGGCGCGGACGGCGGGACCAGCAGCAGCGGGACTGGAAGCGCGGCCTGGCGAGCAGCTCGCGGACGACAAGCCGCGGACGGCGGCTCGCGGCGCTGCGGCAGGCGCGGTGGCGGTGACGGCCGGCGCCTGCGAGGCGGCAGCGCAGCGGCGGGATCGGCAGCAGCTGGACGGCGGCGACGACGGCCGACAGCGGCGGAACAGCAGGGATCGGCAGCAGCGGCGCCGACGACAGCGCCGGCAGCGGCTCGACGACGCCGGCAGGGGGTGCGACGATGACAGCAACGCCGGCAGCGGCGGTGGTGCAAAAGCGGCGCGGTGAACGACGCGATGGCGTTGTTGGACCGATCGCTCCTCGACGAGGGGTGCGAATCGACGAATGTTGACGACGCGATGGATGTGAGGTGTACTTCACCTAATTTTAATTGTGATTTGCATGATTTAGTAACTTAAATGGTACAAATGGACACCAGGGACTTAGGATGCTATAGTCAGGTGTCGGGGCGCATATCGAGATGCGAGCGAGTGCGTTTTTGAGGTACGTAAGATTTCATCTAAAAGTCACTGAGGGTTTACTTTTCTATCATTGATTTCCTATTCGTGGTTATTCGATGTTATTCCCCCTATTCCTTGTTATTGTATACTATTCCGTGACACATTTGGGTTAGGGGTCGAGACACTTGATATTCGTTGTGTACTTATGACACACTAGGCTGTACGCGGGAAAACAAGGTGAAAAGAAGTGGGGGCATCCACTGAAAGGATCCTAGGGGTATGGAAACCAGGTGAAAGGAAGTGGGGCACCTACCGAAAGGATCTTGGGGGTTCGACGTACAGTTTAGTGTGACCGGGAGGAGTACACGGTTTGTTTCTCTCGTGTTATTTATTCATGTGATGATCTTAGCACAGTTGCCTATTTAGTTTCCGCATGAGTATTTGACATGTTGATTGGTATCTGTTATTTCTCTTATAAATGTTCGGTGTACTTTGTTGGAATCTTACTAACTGTACTCTCCATCTTACTTTTTGTGATGGTCGAGCGCAGACCCCGCTAGTAGGGGCAAAGAGTTTTTGGGCGACTTTATCTGACTGCCCGCGGTCAAGGACCTACTAGTACGTGCGATTTTGATATTTTGCTTTACTTTTGGGAAATGGGAGACTGAATAGACACTGTACTTGTTTATATTACTGTTTAATATTGTCGCATATATACAGAGTACTTTCCCCGGGTTTTCCACAATAGGAGTTGCTCTTATAAATGATGTTTTATATGAAAATGAATTTAATTGTTTTACTTGCTTTAAGTTTAAGACTTCCTCTGTTGTTTTTATGATTTAACTGTCGAACTAAATTGATTAACGAAGGGAGTTAACACGCATATCGAACAGTCGTGTTGTAGCAAAGGGCGTCAGTGGTGCGTGGGACCCAGTGGGTCAAGGATTCGACAGGACCGCTGGGGCAGCGCCTCCCCACGTGGCGACCTCGGGATTTGGTGCCGTTACAGTATCATTATCCTTTTTATGTCACGACAAATAGTTATTTTGCTCCAACAAGTGCAACAGTTATTGCATTTGCGTTCTCCCACCGGCTTCGCATTCTCTTTATCTTTGTCGTGCATCGTAAATCGTACAAAGAGTGGAAGCATTGTTTTTATCCCTTTGCCTCAATGTGTTCAGGATCTGTCTTGGCATCAAATTCCCCTTAATCATTTGTTCCACTACAACCTTCTCATCCTGAGTCAACCGACCGGCATATGAGTGCCCTTCCAAGTACTTTGCGGTCTCATGGTTGTGACGCCCACATAGCATATGCAAATACCATAAACAGTCTGAATCTTCCTTGATGTAAATAAGAAAATGGCACTCACTTTTTTTTCGTGCCACTATGAGGCCTTGTCTTATCCTCCCCTTCATCTCCTATGTTCAAATTTGGTGTTTTTTTTCTCAAGTTTGGCCGCTTTAGATATCTCTATTCTTTGCGAAATACCTCTATATATACCAGACCTCTCACAAGCAAGCTTCACCCTACCCTTACAACCAATCCCTCCAGAATCTGACTTCTTCGTAACCAACACAAATTTTCTTTCCCGTCCCAAGTTTTGAACCCATTCAACAGCCTCCTTCCTAGACCCAAATGGTTCTTCACGATTAAAAAGACTTGTGTAATCTTCAAATTAAGATGTGGATGATGTGGACGGCTTTTCCTGCAACAACATATACGTAAGATTTCAAAATAAAATAAATGAATAAATAGTGAAAAAAATAATGTTTCGGTACTGCAGGTCCGAAAATCATTGTAAATACTCGGTTATACAAGTCCGAGACTCCGCATCATGTCTCGGTACCTACCCACCGAATTTAACGACACATTGATACTGCATCGTTTCGGTTGTAGTACTCCAAAACTGATCTTTGAGTCTCGGCTACGCACAACCGAGACCGTATTTATTGCCTCGGTCCTGTGTGACCGAGCACTTCACGTCTCCAGTACAGTTTGAAAAATGCAAAAAAAAAAAACATAAAAATGGAGAAAACAAACCTTATCTTCTTTTACGTCCGCCTCCCACTCTTTATCTTCACCAATTACACGCTAACCGTGATCTAAAAATGATTAATCTTACAAACCCTACAATACAAAAACCCATTTTATTTCTCTTTCAAAAGGAAACAACCAAGTGATACAACAACCGAACAAATCCAGTAACAACATAATTACAATGTCCATAACCCCCTTGAATCGAGAAACGATCACACAAAAAGACGGATCGATTGCAAAGGACAAGATTCAGAGGCTTGTACGAGGTGGGGTGCGCGGGAGGGGAATCAATTCGATCGTGTGTCAATAGTTGGGTTTGAGATGACATTTTTGACATTTCCATCCAAAACCTATTTTCACAAAAATTTTCCTGAGTGCCCTGATCATTATGCGGGGTGCACATGGCCTGACTAAAAAAAATACTTGTGTACACACCTAACCTCATTGGTTTTAGCAGCTAAGAAACTTAATTGAGATTTGCTCTCAATCCAATAAACTGCAAATTGCCGAGAAAGAGCACATGCATAAAAACAAAAGATTTGGCCATTATTTAGACGTTGAGAGTTCACTGAAGAAGAGATGGAGAAGCAATGGTGGGAGTAGTCTGTGACAGTGAAACAAAAAGCAAGTAAAGACAAGAGAGACCTGGAGGATTTCCGCAAAGACAGAGACCATGTCTCTTGGTTCTGACAGTGTGGAAGAAAACTACAACAATATCAGGGCATGGTCCAGTGCGAGTTAAAAATGGATGCAAGGATGGGCAAAGTTTTTGCCATCGCGTGCTAGTATGCTCAGCCATGAAATTGCCCCCTGTAATTCTAGAGGCAGATTAAAGATGTTAGCATGTAACAAAATTTTTTTTTTTTTTTTATGTTCGGCCCCAAGGGTTGTCGCGGAGTGGCGACAAGAGAGCTCCATAGTTTTAACTAAGGCAAAGGTTATGAACAAACAATCTCAAATTAGTTGAGATTGACTACGTAGATCAAACTCTTTCATTGTGCTCTCGATGATTTGCTTTCCAAATCTTTAAAATCTCTTTTATTAGTGTGTCTCAAGTAATTAGCTTCAGTCTATCCCTACGGTGTCGAATTTCTTTTATTTCTATTGAGTCGAATTTTTTAGTAGGAACATTTGTAAGTTGGCTATAAAAAAAGAGGTACGAGTTCAAGTAGTAACTACACTATATCATCCCCTTGGGGTTTCCAAGTTATCGAGTTTGGGCACCAAACTCTCACGGAATTAATCAAATCGAAAAAAGGAACCGAAAAGTTTCATACACTTATGACATCAAAAATAATAATAATAATAATAATAATAATAATAATAATAATAATAATAATAATAATAATAATAATAATAATAATAATAATAATAATAATAATAATAATAATAATAAGTATTGTAGGGGAGGTGTGGACAAATTAAAATATGGTTAGAAACAATTCGAAAATGAAGCAGATGTCTCTCTTGCTCAAAGTAGTACAACTACTTCTCAATGTGGTTAAATTAAAATAAAAAATAGCATCACATTAACTGGTTGAGAAAGATAATGGTTTATAAGTTTGGAACCAGAATTTAGAGAATTCCCCGCTCTCAAATGAAACCATACACATACTATTAGTTCTAGACTTGTAAAATGGAGAATGATATTTGGTACATACATTTAATACATACATTGGCCGCACGATGACATAGATTTTATTTGGATATATGATGTACGTATACCTATGAAGTTTGCACCAATCATTGTGTAGCCAATGTATGTATTAATAGGATGTAACAAATACCATTTTCCTTGTAAAATACCAACGTTTTTTTTGGCCAAAAAAAAAAACTATTCATAATTGTAAAATAGGCACAACATGAACACGTTGAGTTCTAGGGAAAAATTACAAAAGTACTGTTAATAATAAAATAAATTAGTAAAATAAGTTAGGTTTACTTTTTATTACAAAAATAAGGTAAATCGGGTTATGGAAATGCGTTATTAGTGGGGCAAATATTTAACACTAATGGCGCATTCTCTAAATGCGCCATTAGTGTCCAACGTGGCGGGGCAAAAATACACGAATGACGCATTCGGAGAATGCACCATTCGTGTATTTTTGCCACGGGAGAAAAAACACGAATGGCGCATTCTCCGAATGCGCCATTCGTGTTAGGGACCGACCCACGTGGATCGGTCCCCTTAAACTAATGGCGCATTCGGAGAATGCGCCATTAGTTTGAGGTTGATGTTGACGTGTCGTCCACATGGCGTCTGCGTGTATGCCATGTGGAGCGACCCTGTACACTAATGGCGCATTCTCCGAATGCGCCATTAGTGTAACGTTTTAACCACGTGAGGTCCACGTGGCCCCCACGTGAGGTCCACGTGGCCCCCACGGTCCACGTGGCCACCACGTGGGCGCCACGTCGGTTTCCACGTACACGAATGGTGCATTCTCCGAATGCGTCATTCGTGTACTGTACCCCCGTGACACATACATGCGCGTGATATCGTCTTCCCCGAGAACGCAGGGAATATATTCCCTGCGTTCTCTGGCTAGGATATACGGCTCTGGGGTAGGGGGTTAGGGTTCCCGGGGGTTTTATAAGGTGGGTGTTGGTGGGGTGGAGCAACCGAGAGAGTCGCGAGAGAGAGTCTGGTGCGGGAGAGAAGCAAGCAATGAGAGAGGAGCCGGAGAGCCAAAGAATGAGAGGAGCCGGTGCGGAGAGACCAGCAAAGGGGGAGAGGAGAGAGTAGCGACCTAGACCACGTGAACGAACCAGAGGGAGGAGAAAGCAGGAAGAGAAGAGACGGAGATGAGGGGGACCCGCAGCGAGCGAGAGGTCGCGAGAGAGAGAGAGAGTTCGGTGACGGAGGGAGGGACATAGTTAGGGGACCGAGAGAGAGTGGGGGAGACCGAGAGAGAGAGAGAGAGAGTACGGTGGCGAGAGGGAGAGGGTTGGGGGAGCGAGAGAGAGAGAGTTGGTGATAGTTCGAGAGAGAGAGTGGGGGGGACCTTGACACCGATCGAGAGACCGAGAGTGAGAGAGAGAGAGTTGGGGGTGGCTTGGGTTGGGTTGTGGGGTGGGTCATTTTGTTGGTGTGATAGAGTTGGGTGAGTTGTGGGTCTGGGTTGTGAGGTGGGACTAAGTTTTATGTTTTCGCAGGGAATATCAAACACAGACTGTGGGTGGGAGCACTAGACGTCCTCGTCCACCACGTCCTTCTCGTCGGACGAGACGCTCGCTGCGAGCGCGAGACGTTCCCCTACGCCACGTTCATCTCGTCCGAGAGGGAGAACAACAGAGACTGTTGGTGACAGTAGCCAACGCTCATCCCCACCACGTCATTCTTCTCATGGGTACATTCCAACATTGTCCACAATGCAACCAGAACCTCAAATGTTTGTACCTAGCGCGCCGATCATGAATCTTCCTCATTACCATTTTAATCCTTATGCACCCGGGCCGTCGTCTTCATATATGGACCATGGCATGCCTAGACATCCAATGTATCCGTCATTGCCTCAACACATGCCGAGCCCATTTACTCCACCATGTTATAATTATAATATGTCATATAGTGGAGATGGCTCATTCATGAACATGTTAAGCATGCCCCCGCCGCCTCATGTTCCTCTCGGCCAACCGCATACAGGAAGCCGGTTTTTTGGACGGTTCAACCTCCTATTTTTGGGAGCATTAGTACCAGAGGTGAGTAGAGTGAAGCACCAGAGGATGAACATCAATCGACTCGACGACATTCAATGCAAGATCAAGCAACCTCGACAAACTCGACCTAAGTACAAACACAACGTCCAACTCGACATAGAGTACGTCCGGTTTGCATCACCGAGCAACAACGTCAACGTAACCGTCGATAAACTCCGTATGATAAGTTTTTTTGGAATGAAATCATACTTTCAAAACTTCTTTATTGCTTTAATTTTAAATTCTACACAAATATATAACGTGGTTTTGGCATTTACAGTTCTTCATCTACAAATTTCTTCTTATGCTCACGATTGTGTGGCATGGTTTTATAGTAGATATGCATGGGTTGCCCCCTTGGGATACGTGCGTAACGTTTGCCTGGATTGTCAACCTTGAGATACATTCGTGTTCTTTGCACAGGTTGCCCACCGCCATATACATGCGTGTCATTTGCATGGGTTGTCCCCTCGATATACGTGCGTAATGTTTGCATGGATTGTCAACATCGACATACGTGCATGTTGTTGCCAAGGGTTGTCCACCGCCAGATACGTGTGTGTCGTTTGCATGAGTTAGCCCCTCCAAATACTTGCGTAACGTTTGGATGAATTGCATGAGGTTGCATGGGTCGGCCACCTCGACATGCGCGTCGTTTGCATGACTCCTCTGCCGCGAGATACATGCGTGACGTTTGCACGAGTTGTCCACGTCCATATACGTGCGTATCTTTTACATCATTTGTCTACCTCGAGATACGTGCATGATACGGGTTGTCCATCTCGTGATACGTACGTGATGCAGCTTGTCCATCTCGATACGTAAATGACGTTTGCATGGGCTCACCGTGTCACGGCCCAATAATTAATACACGTTTAATTCGTTAATCATGACAAAATGACCAAGACGTGAGACCCGCAGCGAGATACGTGTCATTACCGAGGCACGGTGGTCGAGGTAAATGTTATATTTGTTGGTGTTGTGTGATTTGTGGTTGTTTTTGCTGTCGGTTGTGGTTGTTGGTCCGAGATAGGAGACTCGGACGAACTGCCATGAGCTCAAGGGATGGCAAGTGAGTCGTCTCCCATGCACGATCCCAACTTGAGGTTGGGGATGGACGCCCAACCCCAGTACAAATGAAAAAAAAAAAAAACAATGTTTACGGGAGGAAGAAGATGGGTAGCCCGGGTCGGGCTACCTCATATGGGCCGGGTCGGGCCGACCCGGGCCCGGGTGAGCTGGGTCAGGCCGACCCTGACCCTTTTGATAAGGGGTCGTCAAACACCGCTTCGAGTTGAACAAAGTACTCGTTTTGAGGAGTAAAATATAGGGAGTGTATTTTGTATAGATGACTCCTTTTGAAAATGAGTCATTCATTTTGTATAGATGACTCCTTTTCAAAAGGTGTCATTCACTCCACCTCATCAACCCACATGCCACAAGGCGCCGCATCATCGTCAATGTCTCCTTTTGAAAATGAGACATACCCTACTTTTAGAAATAAAAAGTAACCACCCTTATTTTTAGAATAAAAAATGTTTCCAACCTTATTTTTTGAAAAACTCCGCGTTCTAGAATACCATTGAGTTAAAGAATTGTAAAATAGACACAACATGCAACACGAGCCATCAACTTTTAGTGACATTTTTCTATAAAAATTATAAAGTTGCATAGATCATTCATAAAGTCACATGCTCCACATGTTTTTTTTTCCCCACCGATATGCCCCATATTGATTGTGTGCTCTAAAAACTGCGTTATCATACTAATGTCACACATTCCTGTCCTCTACTACATACTGTATATGTTTTTTATAATAAAGTTAGCATGAATAGCAAGTAGATTCAAGAATTAATTAGCTGAAAATGTTCGGATCAAATCACAATGAGATTGAAGACAAAAATGGCAATGCCACAAGTACATAGAACAGATAGGAAGCAGATTGGTCATATTAATGCTGCAATTCTCTTTCACCATAGTCACTGCACCGGTACTGATGTAGTAGATTATTAGGTTGCCATGGTTAATCGAGTAAAAAAGGAACAATTAATTGTAAAGGCAGAAGAAAAAGAAAAAGCCAATCAGGAAAAGAGGAAAAGCAATTAAAAGCTACTCTGAACATCTCTGTGTTGCCAATTTCTCATCCCAAAACAAGACAAACTATGTATCAAACAAACTACTCTTATCTTTCTTTCTCTCTGTTTGTATTTTTTCAATTCATCTACTACTACTACTACTCTGTTTCACTACAACACTAGCTAATACTGTCTAAACATCTACTCATCTATCTATACTCTGTACTTTTCACTTTCTAAAACAATAACAATAACAACAACAAAAAAGAAACTTCACTAAAGACAAAATGGTGATCAAACGAAGAGCAAGCGAAGCAGAGAGAGATCGAGGCGTATATACCTTTGATTAATTTTGAAGCTCCGCCTCTCTCTCTCTCTCTCTCTCTGTTTCTCTACAAGATCTGATGAGCAAAAACTGAGATCAGAGTCATCAGACGCAACTGAGGACCCTCTCCATCCACTCCTCATCGTCACCGTCATCGCACTGGTCGACGATCTCGCCGGAGGAGCCGTCCTCGGCCTCCAGCCACCACCAATCCTCATCATCTGCCTCCGCCGCCTTCGCGGCGGTCGTCCACTCGTCAATGCCGGTGAGCTGATCGAACAGGATGCTGATCCCGCTCACATCCACGTCCGCCATCACCGTAGATCCAGAATCCGAAAACGAAGCTCCGCAGCTCTCCGTCACGAACGAACAACAGCTTGAACACATCGAAGACGAGGTCGTCGTCATCACCGGAGAAGAATAGGTTTTCATAGAAGGCTGTTTCATGATCTCATCAACAGGACTTCCAACATTAACGCTCTCAGTGGCGCTTCTGCAGAGCTCCTCTTCCAGAAGCTTCATCACCTCCATCACCGACTCCTCGTCCACGAACGACTCCTCCGCCGAATCCACCACTCCCTCGCCGCCGCCGCTGCACTCCTCCGGCGATAATCTCACTCGTTTTCCGGCCGCCTCCGTCGCCGGAACCTCAGATCCCGGTCTCTTTCGCGTGTCTTTCATTGAAAGAAGCAAAGCAGAGATGTTATGAGAATCTGAGAAAATGCGTTTTTTGTTGGCAGAAGCTGAGACGTGCTCTCTTGAATTTCTTGTGTATTTATAGAGCAGGTGTGGCGCCACGTGGACGGTAATGGAGTAAGGACGTGACGTGGTAGGAGTGGCGGGCCCCACGACATGAGTTGGCAAAGATAAAGGGTATTTTCGGAAAGTAAGTAAGGCGCGCAATGACTGCCTGCCTCGACGAACTAATCCGGACGGTCCACCTGCTTTGCCCATAACGCCCCTCTGCTCTAATATGGTGCGGTGGTTCGCGCAATCTTGTGCTGCAAGGAAGAGTAGGAATTATGCCACGTGGTTTTACAGTAGTGCGTGAATCAAATTTTGTGGCTATGAGAAGGCAATGACAAAAACATGCAATCTTTAATTAAATTTTATGGACGTACAATGAAAATTATTTGTTTCTCTATTAAAAGTTTTCAAAGGGCGAGTTTCATTAATTAAAAAAAATGTTTTTATGTTCTAGCATCTACGTGCGATAAAGACATGTATATATTAACGTCTATTATTTTTGCATCGAGATGTGTGCATATATATGTAAGGACGTATATCACAAGAATAGCAATAAAATGGTGTTGTTCTTGCGTGCCCACATTAGCAGTGTCCTTAATTAAAATCGGATTTGCTAATGAGATTTGCAAACATAAAAGGCAAGTTTAGAAGTGAAGGTGTTGGCTAGGTGTTACTTCAAATTGGATTTGGATTTTTACGGTGTCCTTTCTACTTTTGTGGAAGTGTACAAGGGTGAAACAGTAAAAACAGTAGTTGGCACGTGGCCATGTAGGGTGGCACGAGCGACGACAAATCCGATTTGTACGGTGAGGGAGATTTGACTCTTTTTCAACGTGTAGGACTAGCTAAGACTGACCTGATCCTATAGAGTAGGGTGTACGGGTGTTGCCACGTGTACCAATGTTGTGAGAGAAAAATAAGAGAAAAAAAATGAAAAAATAGCACGGCGGATCAGTTTCACGTCGTTTTCGATTTCATTGGAGCACACTCAGTCTGTGTTTTTACTGTGGCGGTAGGAGAAGTAGCGGGCAGTGTCAGTCTTGATTCTCTGCGTGTACTCTCCTCCGGCTCACGTACCTTTTTTTTAATTTAATTTGAGTGGCACGCTTTTTTATACGCATGTTTCACGTTGATAACCGTTGGTTTATACATTCCCTAATGTCTAATGATAGATGAAACCTAAAAAAAAAAACGTGCATTTATCGGTGTCTCTTGATTTTTGTGTGTGCTTACACAAATTGATATATATCTAAGCATACCTCTTAAGAGGTGTGGTGTAGTAGTTTCGAAGACAGCCTTAAGCCCAATTTGGTTAGAGACTTAATGGTATGTTCGCTTCATGGTCTTATGGTGGATTAACCTCACTAGACTGGCTAAAGCAGTGTTCGCTTCGCGGATTAACTAAGCCACGGGATCAAGTAATACTCGGTAGAGGTGACTAAAGTAAACCATCAATTTTGGTGGGACTAACTAGTCCCAATGCTTGGCCATTACAGATGACCAAATTACCCCTCCTATTTACACACTTTCTCTCCAACTCAATCGATCAAATGATTAGATTGTTGGTTTGGAATAAAAGAATTTGGGTCCATGTTGGTGGTAGCACATATTAGCTGTTTTTTTGAATTCGGTTTTGTTAGAATCTAAAATCAAAGGTGAGCACCAAAAGAAGTCCGTCACTTTTATGGTATGGACAAAGTTATTCTCTGATCAAAGATGTCACGAAACAGAGCGATCCAAAACATCAATCTTTACATCTAAACTAGATCTGGACGAACATCAAAGTCGATTTTTTTATACATATATATATATATATATATATATATATATATATATATTCAGATCTGAAATCGACTTACCTCGAATGAAGAAGACGCCTAGACACAACAACACGATGACGAAGATGCGGAGGATGAATCTGCGAGATCGCGGACTCGGCCAGAGGAGCGGAAGTGATGAAGACCGAAATCGACTTTGATGATTTTGTTGGAGATGTATGTTAAATAGAGGGGTAATTTGGTAAATGTATCTTTTAGAACCACATTTATTCTCAAGCTTAAAACTCTCAACTGAACAAGTCTCATAAAAGGGATTAATACATAAACCCATGTGTTAGTCCCATTACAGACTAATCACATGGTCTTGGGTCTTGTTAAAATTTGAACCGAACAGACCATAAGAGTCATATGTAAGGTATAGAGATTAACTTACCTAAACCATAGCTTAAGGAGAGATAGGTGTTTTTTATTTTAAGGTGTTTGGTTTAAGTACCCAACTCTTGTTATTGTAGTCTTTAAAGAACAAAAAGTTGGTGAAAAGTCTTAAATACCCAAACAAACTAAACTCTCAAACCCTCTCATCCATTGCCTTTGCTCGCCCCCAAACCCCTAAATTCCTAATTAAACACTTCAACGCATCTAATCACACAGAAAAAATCAACAAAAGAGAAACCAAATTCAGTCAATAAGCAAAACCCACATCACAGAAGCCAAAACAAATAGATCAGAACAAAACTCAGAATTCAAGACTCAAAATTCCGCACAAGAACTCACCATTTCTCATCTGATCACCCAGAACAAAACCAACAAACATCTTCATCAAATTCAATCAATAAAACAACCAAAACAAACGATTCTGAACAAAACCCATATTTCAAAATTCAAAATTTTGCATCAAATCCCACCAATTCAACAGAACCCTAGAAAGGAAAACCAAAAAAAAAAAAAAACACCATGAAAAGAAAGGGATCACGAGCTGGGCATGAAAAAGGCTTCGAGAGCCTCGGATGATCAGAAGACATATTTTGTAACAACCAGCTCTAATTAATCTTAATTAATTTATTAATTACATATTATGACCCGTAGCTCGGACCCACGTGGACACCGCCGACAAGTTTAAGACACGCTAACCAAGGTTTAAATAGTTAGTTATGTGTGATGCGTGTCAAATTGTAGTATTTTTATTTAATAATTCGCATCGCACTAGTTAAAAATTACATTTGGTCGTGTTGTGCGATTGTAGTGACGAGAGTGTACGACGTCTCAGGGTGCGGGTAACGCGGGTGTATGGGGTAGTCAGAGGTTTAGAGGTCACATCGCCCATCACATCACATCACCTCACTCATACCAATCCCTCACTTTTTCTATCTCATTTCCAAACAAAACTCACAAACACCCATTTCCCTCCCAACAATCTCCTTATTCCTCACACCCCCTAATTTTTCTCCATCACTAAGCTCTCTATCACCAAGCTACTAAGCTCTCTATCACCAAGCTCTCCTCACACCTCCATGGTCTCGTCGCCTATCTCGCGAAGTCTTCCCTCTTGAAGGCTCCCATCGTTGACCTCCTTAGACAAAGGTAAGAGGTGATTATTGTTGTTACATTTTTGGAGAAATTTGGAGCTTTTAATGGTGAGGTTGAGATAAAAATAAAATTAAATTTAAATTTAAATAAAATAATTTTTAAATTAATAAAATAAATTACAAAAATAGATATAAATAGATATAAATTATGGAAGATTCTGGAAAAATCAGAGAAAATATGAAAAATTATAAAAGCTAGGAAAATGAATTTTGAGGCTTTTTCGGGTACTTGGTGCCCTGGTCTAACCCGAGAAGTGTGCCAAAACTAAAATTTTTGAAATAAAATTTTAAATTTTTGGTCTTACATTATAAACTCACTTAATGTGACTATAAAATAATCAACATGGTATAATTGGACATCATAGACTTAGGAGACTATAGTCAGGTGTCGGATGCACATCTCGAGGAGTGAGCAGGACGTTTTGAGGGCGATTCGTGATTGCTTGAGGTAAGTAAACCCACGAGAAAATTAGTTATAATTCATTTATAGCACTTGATTTATTTTACATTTCGGTTATTCTATCATGTTATCTACTTATTGCTCATCCATTCCTATGTATGTATGTGTGTTTGTCGACAGGGTCAAGCATGTCACAAACTCACACTCCAGGGCTAGCTACCCTGTGTTGTTCGAGTAGTTGCTCATATTGGGGCTACGCGCTGACTATTCCTCGTGAAACCTGCTAGGTTGAAAAATGTTTGACGATGACATAAGTTTCCGTCATGGGTTCCTTTCGAGAGATGTTTGGACGGGGTCCTACCATTTATGGGTTCATCTCATTCGATCGTGAAATGTTTGGCGAGATGATTGTCATGGGTTCCTCTCGATTTAGCTAAGTCGATTCATGGATGTTGACCATGGTTTTTTTGTCACGCTACACTTGTGTCCAATTTCGACTTCTCTACAACTTATCTTCATGCGATGACTTTATTTTTTGTTCCTTATTTAAATTGCATGAATTGTAGCCGTTTTTATTGAATCTCATGAGTATTAGCTAACTTTCTCTGGGATTTACTCACTGGAATTTGTCATTATTTTTTATGACAAATCGGAGATCCTAAGACAAGCCGAGTTAAGGGTCCTAGGCGGATTACCTCTGAGCTAGGAGAGCCCCGTCAGTTTTTTACGCAGGTGTTTGCATATATTATTTACTACTTTTATGAGATTTTGGGAGAATTCTTGTATCCGATACATGTATATGAACATCTATTGTATTTTTGTCGCTTTATGATATACATGGTATCTCATGTCGGGTTTTCACATTATACGGTTGTTTATAAAATACAAACTTTTCATTTTTACAATAGTTGCATGCTTCAAAGACTTCCGCTAAGAAACTTTACTTCTAATGATTTTATAAGTCGTGAACAACTTAACTAAGTTAACTTATTGTAAATATTTATAAATACATGATAAATACTAAGTTAATGAGAATAAAATACAAACGAAGGTTTAGGTCACAAGCCATCAAGGACAAGTGTGCGGTGACGTTGCATGCTTAGTGACGTGTCCGACGACGTGGCAGTACCCGGTTTACCTTGGAGTTTGGGGTCGTTACATATTCCCCTCGACCCCCCCACCCCTTTTATCTGTAAAGGCATTATAAGGTATGGTGATTGGACTTATGGGTCTCCCTTGATTTCCTTATCTTCATCGTTTTCTTCATCTTGGTCGTGGTCGTAACCGTGCTTCACTATTGTGGTATGCTGATTAGACTTCTAGGTCTCTCTCGCTTGTCTTGTCGTTTCTCTTATTTATCCTCAAATTGATGTGATAGAGTGGTAGAATGTGATTCTTGTGGATAAGGTTTAGTTTTTAGATTGGTGCTCCTGGATGTGAAGGTCTTCTTCATTTTCTGACTGTAGACGACGTGGAGGCAGGAGATAAGTTCGTAAGGTAGATGAGTTCGTGAAAAAGATATGAGTGCGTGAAGAACAAGAAGTTGTGGATTGGGAAATGTTACATTTAATGGGGGGTAGGATGGACTTTTCACCAACAAGATACATCAGGATTATCAAAAGACAGGGTCCCCTTTGTCTTTAGGTAAGCTTGGGTTTGAGGTCTTTGGTAAGGCCATATATTACTTAACACTTAAACCAAACGCCAACCTTAAAACTAATCCTAGGATTGCATAAGCTAACACTTGAACCAAACATGCCCTTACTCTCTAACTAATGCTGAGGTGAAGGGTTCAATTTGCAATAACTATACTATTTCTCCTTCGACCTCTTGTTTAATAGTGGGGGGCCTCTCCTAAACCTGTAAAATTAATCAGGTCTTAATCGAGCGGAGCTAAGGCGGTTTAGACATCCACCGTAGTAAAAAAAAAAATGCATATTTAAAATATACCAACAAGTGAGCGGAGCTAAGGCGGTCTCAATACATTATCTAGGGAACGACTAAATGGACCATAATTTTTGCTGAGAGGACCCCCGTTTTTTAATTTTTGCTTTGTTGTACCCCACTTTTTACTTAGTGTACCCCACTTTTTTCTCAAAATTTCAAAAATACCCTTGTTGTACTCAATCACACTCACCCGCATCTCAACACCTACTTTGAAAAGGTGTCGGGCACAAAGGGTTGACACCTCTAAAGAGGTGTTGGACGCACATAACCGACACCTCTGAAGAGGTGTTGGATGCACGGGGCCGACACCTCTAAAGAGGTTTCGGTCAGATTCCTCTTTTATCCACTAAAACTTAGTTCTTTTTGTAGTTTTGATCGGAGTCAGTCGCTACCTTTTTAGAGGTGTCAACTCTGTGTGTTCGATACTCGCTGGGCAATAAGAACGAACAAAAAAATCTCAACTCCTAAAAAATACATGAAAATGACAAAAAAGAAATAATAGGTTTTGCTCTGAATCGCTTAATATCTTCGACTCCACGAAACTTTGCACCCAAAATGCAAGAATCAACCTCTAAATCGAAGCCTTAAACCTAACAACAATCCCACAAAACAATGCCAACTCAAAAAAGTAAAAAAAAAACCTAAAAAAGCTTCGAAAATTGACATTAAAAGTGATGAGGAATGCACCCATGACGTCGAATGGACGTGGTTTTGCTCGGACTTTGTTAGATTCAAGTAGGTGGTGAGAATGCGATTTGAGAGATGGACGACTGGGGTATGGATGAGTAAAGCGGGTGAGGTATGGGCAAGTAAAAAACCTTTTATATGGAGGGGTAAGTGCCATGGGTAATCTCACTAGGGTGGGGTCTACTAAGCAAAAACTGAGGTCCATTTAGCCGCTCCCATTATCTATAGAAAATAAAAAAATCACCTTATTAATCAACAGACAATTGGTCCAACTGGTAAAGAACTCAATTTCCCCTAAGCAAAATTCGATTTCCAAGATCATGGATCCAACAAATGATATCTTATTGCAACAACTTTCTTGTTTATCTCAAATTTCATTAGATTTGTAGTTTCTGTTGTAAACTAAGTTGGACTTGCTAGTCTTAACCATGAAAGAACTACTAGAACAAGTAGAGAAGAGAGCTAAAGTTGAGAATGTAGAGATTTCATTTTAACATTGGTTTGTTTCTACAATGTGGTTGACACCCTTTATATAGGCCCTTTGGTGATGATAAATGTACTTAGACAATGTGTACAAGTAACACATACACATGTCATACAACACATTACAAGTAATTCGACAATACATGGACAAGTGAGGGTATCATTAGTGAGAAATACTCCCTCCAGTCATTTATATAAGTCGTTTTAGCAAAAACTTCTTGTTTAAAATTGTATGTTGTTTTCAAAATTCAAGAGTGTATTTATTACATTTTTACCCGTTTTACCCTTATACAATTCGAACATTTATGATTATTCAATTCTTCAATTCATTTAATGTCAAAGAACATATATGTAAATTACACTCGTAATTAAAGTTACCTTAATTCTTGTGTCTTTACTTTAAACGACTTATATAAATGACTAGAGAGAGTACAATTTACATGACTACATAATGTGTGTTGGTGTGCATGCATGGTAATCCATACTTCACAACAGTTTGAATCCAAAATTCTCGAAAGAAGAAAGGTCATGTATAGACAATTACACTTTCAACATTGGGGTCGATCGATTCAATTAAATCAGACATTGTGTAGCTTATAATTTGGGGTAGTACTTGTAGCATCAAAAGTTTATCTAGCTATCTTTTAGTACAAAAGCTTAAATGTAACGGCCCGAATCCCGACCTCTAACAAAGTTGCCCATCTGTTCTGTACATTCATATCTTGGGGCTCATGCAAAACAAAACCTGGAAAAAGGAAAATCAGGAGAACAAAAACCCCAGTTCAAAGTCTGCATTTCATAACCTGCTATTTGACTTTACTTGCGCCGCAACTAATTTCCGCACCATTTACTTCAACAAAACATGCAAGGTGGGAGGACGTATATGAATCTCTAGGTGAAGTAGGAAATTACAGTATTGCTCACTTTCATTTACATGTATTAAGATGGGATTTGAACTGCTCGAGCTCCGCCAGAACCTCTTCTTTTGGTCTGTAAATCATATCGTTCATTCGCCATATCTGCTCCATAATAACACAAAAGATCATGGAATAGCACAAAAGTCAGGCCAAGCAAAAACCAATGTAGCGCTACCAAGATCCTAGAACTAATGAGGGTAAATTCTTTCTGCCTAAGTTTCGTATGATAGAAACTAGGTTTGTCAAGAGAGATTGTTAACCACCGGCTGCATCAATAAGAGTACGTGTGCATATAGTCATATATAACTTGAGATTTTTAAACCGGTCAGAAATTCTCAACAGCCATACAGCGTCTACTACTGGAAAAGGGTACAAGACACCAAATCCCGTCTTAATCTGAGAAAACTAATCATAAACACGTCGACTCATTATGCGTGGCATCGCCTCAACCTGGCAATCCTTGATGTGGTGATAAGAGTCAGGAATTACCATGCACATGTAGAATCTTTCACATAGTATCAATAAATGTAGGGATTTGAAACATAAACCAGCAAGTACTTCTCTTAAAACTCAACCCTTGACTAACAACTAGTTTAAAGAAGATAAGATCTAAATTAGAATATTGTTCCTCAAGATGATCCACAAATCATAATATTCTCTCTTCAATCACTTAGGGTACAAGATGAATATATTCAAATGGTTTTCTCCTCTCATTGTTAGCCTTCAACGTAGTAGTTATAGATTTCCTAGCTAGAGATCAAACAGGAGGACACACTAGCTAGTGTATGTTCTTTGCTGCAGCCCAAACTTGTTGTCAAGCACAATCAACTTCAAAACCGAAAAAATGGGGATCAAAATATGCTGTCACACTAATAAGTTGCGAACAGTAGAAAGGCCCTATTCAGGATAAGGTTTTTGCAGGTGGATCAGGAAGGATGATAGATTTGGTTAACGGAATAGGATGTATCTCTTTGGAATTCTATATGCATTTTTTGTGTTAAATTTTGTAGGTGTTATATTCTTTCTCCCTCTCATGTATAACGGAAAATCTTTTCAAAATCCATATTCATATGACTTTGTTAAAATAATACCTACAACTGCCAAAAAGATTATTATGATGCTATTGGCACCATGAAATGATGAAGAAAGTCTGAATACCTGCAATGTCCCACCTCCGCCGATGGTGTCACAATCATCAGATACACTAATAATTGTCCATGGATCAGATGGATTCCAGTGGAATTCGATGACTTTGCCTCTGCATGCATACAAAAGACATATGGGATATAAGATATAAGATAACTCTTTAACAAAGGAAAAGAAAAGGAAGCCATGGGACAGCTCAGGCGTCCATGGTTAGGCAACACTATTTTACATCATAGCTTATATTTATAATTTCTCTTTTGTAGGTTACATTGCTTTTTTTATTTTTGAACTTGACCGTAGAGAAGGTAGTTCTTATCTTGATTCTCATTCCCAACCATACGAAACTGAAATTTTGTTCCTTGTTTTTTTCTTTTCTGTCTCACGACAATCAATTTCATTCAATTTTTCGGGTAGAGATGGTTCGGGTCAAAGTGGAGTGTGAGCAGGTGAGCAGGGTTGGATGAGACAGACAGTGCAGTTCTGATCCGCCACCCACACAACCAGAAAAAATCCTAGATGTATGTGTAAAGAGAGAGAAGAGAACTGGAAATCATATTTCTTTACAATGTAAGCAATATTTAAAACATAGCATACCTATGCCCGCCATGTTGGAAAAACAAACCCGGAGATGTGCTTCGTGTCCTAGTTCCAATGCGCTCTTTTGCTTTCCAAGCCTATCACAGGATACGGATTTTGAACACTTAATGCATAAAAGTAAACATAAAATAATAATTTAGTGGTTTCACATCCATAAAAAGTAAAACATGTACGAGGACTGAGGACTGAGGACGGTTTGAAATAAAGAGGATATGAGAAACACTTGCACACGCATATGGAAGAACTTTCGAGAGAAATGGCTAAATTTTACAATGGCATGACATGAGAGATGAACTGATAGCGTTAAAAATGAAAATGTGTTCTTTTCTAAAAGAAACAATATTACTAATCCAGTAGGTCCCGTTGGACCTAGTGTTATAAACTAGCTTTCCAACTGAACATTTTAAAACCTTGAGGTTGAGCGGTTCTTCCCTCTCTACCATCACGCCACTATTACTGGTGCTGCTGAAAGTAAATTAAGTTTACTCAAGAAAGTGCAACTGAAGAATCACTTTAGCACCCAGAGGAATTGACTGAAATTTCCATCTGAATATCTTTTTCATGAATCTAAATTTCTAATGACCTCCCAAATTCAAATCAAAGTGGACCATAAATTAAAAGTGCTGAAATTAAGGAAAAAGTTATCACTCGCACCTTTTCATGGTCCCAAATATTCAAAAGACCATCCTCCGCAGCACTGCCAAAGACAGACGACTTGTCTGGGCACCACTGAAAAATTAGAACACAACTGTTCAGAGATTGGAAGTCCCTTTGCAGCAGCAAGAATAGCAAAATAATCACACGAAGAACATAATAAGATAATACAATTATTTCACACCTGCACACAAAGAACGGCATCACTGTGACCCTTAAACTTATGAATAGGTGAACCAGCTCCTCCAGAAGTAAGGTTTCGTCGGTCAAACATATGAACAGAATTATCAGCTGAGCTGATGGAACAAATCAAAGAGAGATTATATAGATCACAACTAATCCGCCAACCTACAATTTTAGCAACACGTATAAAATGCACAAATAGTGCACATCTGTACTATCGCCAAAGTATAATTCACATAATCATTTCACTACAGCAAAACATGAACTGACTACAAAGTATATACCCAGTCAGAATCAGGTTCTCATCATGGTGGTTCCAATCAACACAGTGAATGTCCGCATCATGAGCTTTCTCAACCTGAGGAACAAAGATAGCACCTACAAAACTATGAGTCGAGCCAGAAAGTATAGAAAGAAAAGAGAACCACGTTACATATCATGCAATAAAGAAAGACAAAATAAGCCATTTACAAGTAACATTTTGTATGATCAACATCTAGAATTGCTTTAATCTTCAGAACGAAAATGAATCTGACTTGGATGTCCAAACGGAGTCGACAGACACATAGTGGGCCATGTAGTGCACATTCCATTTATATAAAAGAAAAAATCCAGTAGGGTAAGATCAGTTTTAACATTTAGCAAAAGGAACATCAAAATACTTATTTCACAACATTATCTGGAAGATCAGAAGTTGATGTAACAAGCAACCTTGATTACTGGGTTAAAACCAACACGAGCATCCCATAAAATAAGGCAAGAATCATCACCAACACTGCAGAACTCCTGCACACTTAAAACATTGAACAGAGAAAAAAAAAAGGAAAAAAGAAAAAAAGAAGGGAGAGTTAGGAAGCATAAAAGCACATACACTGAAATACTATAAAATAAAAGATTTCTTGCTTTCAATAAAAATAAATGAAAAAATATGAATTAAGAACTATGAATCACAGATACTACAGGTATGCTCGTAGAATGAACCACAACAAGATAAAAAAAATTCTATGCATCTAAAATAAGGAAACCAGAGCACAAGAAGAGATTTGGATGATTTAAGTCTAAATTTTAGTCAAAGGTCATCTACCTTAGATTTCACTTAACATCTTAAGACTTACGTACTCTAGAAGAATCCCATGAGAATAATACTTTAGTCTAAATTTCACTTAACATAAGCTAGTGAAATTATTATGTAATTGGTTAGCTATTAGCTTCTCTAAGGAACAACTCTCATCTTTTTTCTTAATCAACTTTAGGTTCAATAAGAAACTGATTGGTGATAAATGAGCTAACTAAGGAACTTTAAGAGTGTCTGAGAAAATGATCATACGCCCTAGAATAGTCACCTTGTTGGACAGAACTGCACGTCTTCAACTGTGTTTCTATGCCCTTGATAGATACCACGTGGTCCAATAGAAGGACTCATTGTAGTGCTATCCCCACCGACTTTGGAGTCCTGTTTAACACTTGAGCTACCAGAGCCAGGAGATTTCGTAGACCCTTGATCTGCTGCTGCTGAGATGGAGATATGATCTTGTATGCTCCACAGGACAACTGACTTATCCTTCCCTGACGAGAGATTAATCTTCAAAAATGAATTTGCATACTAACAGTAATTGCAAAGTGTTGTTAAGAAATATAATCTTCGTTAAATAATTCAAATTCCATCAAATCAATGATATGTTGAATGCTTACCACATAAAAGACAAATAAACATTACTCAAAAAAAGACAAATAAACAAACAAGCGAATACATAAAAGTCTCAATACAAATGAACATTACCATATAGAATGAGCTTTTGTTTGGGGCCATTCGAACACCTCAAATCTTACACTAAATAACTTTACGTAACAACAAATTGAGATAAAGCCGAGCACAAAAATTCAATAACAACATCAAAACGTAGATTATACATGCATAACAATAATGGCAATCTTAAACAGTCATCCCTATCAGAAAGCTCCCAAATTCACATAAAAAAACACTAGTGCGACTTAAATAAATTCTTATACCTCCAGAGAGCACAAAGGGCTCAGTAGGGCACATGGCAAGTGCAAATTCTGCATTATCTTGATGCCCGGTTAGTATCTGCAAGACAATGGAGCTATCATTGACACTATTCCATAAGAATATATATATATATTGAATCTGCCTTTATTTTTAAAGTTTTCCAAACTAGAGATATTTTTGAGAAAATTCAATCGCCTACTGGAATTTACAAGCGTAAAGTACCAACATAAATTTCTGTATTAAGCCACATTAAGTTAAACTGCAATTGTTAAAAAAAATAAAATAAAATAACCAAATCAGGGCGGGAGACGGAAGCTCCCAAGACGGCGTGACGATTCGGTTGAGCCTCAATATCCCAAATAAGAACCTGCAGGTTTAACAGCCCCATGATACCATATCACATCAGACCACGCATTAATTTGAAAATCTTAGGAAAACAATAATTCAACCGAAAACATATCATCAAAGAAAACTTACATCAGGACTGTCAGTATGCGTCGCAACGATCTTACTGTTCTGCGGCAGCTCCCTGATTCTATTCACCTACAAAGTAAAAAAAATGGTTGAACCATTTCTTGTCAGCTAGCTACCATAAACATGAAAATTTTACATTATTACCGTCGGTAATTTTTTTACAATTATTGGGAGTCCCTTAGAGTTGGGAGTCCCTTAGAGGCACATTGAGCTTAAACATTTCAATAACAACAAACATTTAGTCCACGGGTTCAATTCTTTTACGAGTCGGGCACGCACGCACTCATTAAGAGTCCCGAAGATACGTATGGATGCAACAATTAAAGCAACAATTAAAGGCGTGCCCAAATGGGACAAAAAAGCATTTTCCATTCTTTGTACCTCTCCGGGATGTAGAATGGTTTTGTATTTCTTCACAAAAGGGGATCTCGCTTCTTCATTGAACTGGACAAAAAACCAGAAAACCAACATCAAATCAAATCAAATCAAACCTTAATGAATTATGACTAAAACAGGGAAATGTATACGACATGCTCGATATGTTCCGCTGCCGCGACTCTCGACTTCACGACTTCACAGTTGGCTACGATAAGCGTGTTCGGCAAGCTACCGTCGGTCTGAAAAAAAAAAAAAAAAACACACGCACACACACACAACACACTCACAAAAATAAACAAAAACGAAGGAAGAAGTGAACCAATAATATTATATTATATTATATTATATTATAATAGGAGTTGCATGCCTGCTCGGACAAGTAGAGTCGGTGCTTGTTCTTGTAAACGGCCTGCTCGATCTGCGGGCCCCACCTGCTCGATCATCAATCAAAAACAAGTGATGATGAAGATCAATGGCGTACGTGTCGCATTGTTGGAAAATTGGAAATAGAAATCTAGGGTTTGAAATAAGAGATTAGTAGTGGTGGTACCGGCAAGAGAGGGAAGGCCAGACGAGGTTGTGGTTGGCGAACCAGTCGTAGAGGACTGGGACCTGAGACTTCCACTGCGCGTACTTCTCCTCCGTCGTCGATACCTCCTCGACTTTCGCTCTCTCCTTCTTCATTTCTCAGAAGCAGAGACTTCCAGTACTTGAAAAGACGAAGATGAAGAAGAGCTAGAAATAGTAGGACTCGCTGGCTGTTCGGTCCGAAGTGGAGCGAAATGAGAAAATGACACGCAATGCGCATGAGAGGGCCCATCGGGAAGTTAAGGAGAGAAGGGGAGGAGTGATACAGCGTCGCGCCCCGGTTTGTTACGCGCCTCGAGATTTGGTTGCGCGTGGTTCGCCAACGTTGTTTCGATGGGCCTGACCCACTATTGTGGGCCCTACGTTTTAAAAGCTAATAGCGCCTCTGACGGTCTGACCCTTCATGCCAAAATAGTAGTAGCAAAGCATGCCAAGACTTATTCGCCATGTCCGACTCTTACCCTGAACTTAACTTCTATTATTTGAAGAGAAGTGCTACAACAACAAAGTCACATCATAAGACACATTAGTTTATAAGAGTCATTCATGTACACCTCGAGGTGCGGACATACACAAATCTCGATGCATAACACGCGAGTCGAGGTTGTATGGATGACTCTTGTGAACTAATGTGCCTTGTGGTGTGACTTTGTTGTTGTCATATGGAAAAAAAAAGAGGTCTTGGTAATTGTTGATGTGCATAATGGAGGAGCAATGGACGGAGGTTCTGAGCCGTGGGAACGTAAGATAAGTTCGATGAAGAACTAACGTCGATACAAGACAATGTCATTGGAGGCGAGTCTGGTCAGAGAAGAAGGTTCTAACTATCCACGATAGGGTTGATGGCTCTCTGGCCATATACGAAGCTGGAGGAGCTCGCTCCTTTGTCTTGGAGTTAAGTCAGGATGAAGCCACGTGGGTGAGGAAAATGATCCGGGAAGCAATGAAGCAGGCCGGAAAGGATCGACTTCACTACCGCAGTAGGGATGCCTCATGCTTTATACAATAGATGAGCAACCCTAGAGGATGTACGATTTGTGTATGGAAAGTAGGGGCTTTAGGATCTCACTCGATTCTGGTCCCTAAGGACAAAGGAAATCGGGGTTGCCAGAGCTTTGCGGAAGCTCTTGAAGGGGAATGGGAAAAGGATCCGATACCAAGAGGTGAGTCGGCGTCGTCCATCCAGCAAATGGTAATCAGAGCCCAACACGCGCATCAAGAGCACATGAAACAAGACCAGTTCCATCAGAATCATCATGGGTTCCGGGACGGAGGCTCCATATTAATGAAGGAAGGATAAAGGTGAGCGACCATGTGACAGCGCCAATGGAGATGGGTCAGCCTAAGCCGTGGGAGTTAACGGTGGTCATTTTTCGAGCATCATGGCTAACTGCATGGAATTTAATAGCTCGACGGATCACCCAGGAGTGGGCACGACCAGTTACCTTAGAGCCTATCGTGGAGGACAGGGCCATTATGAGATGTTGTTCCCAGTTAGAGAAGAGTGAACTGCTCTCGAAGGCACAAGAGTTGGGAGGTGGCCTAATAGAATGTGTCTCGGATTGGCGGCCGGAGCTACACTGGAAGAATCGCCAATGGGGAGGCACGAATGTGTGGGTCCGAGTTTCAAGGCTTCCATTAAACCTTTGGAATGTCCGGGTGTTCCAAACGATCAGTGCTAGGCTTAGGGGATTGGTGGAGGTTAAGGCGACGACCATGGCCAACCTTAACCTTGATGGGGCGATTCTCATAGTCAAGGGATCGAGAAAAGGTTTTTTCCGCGAGAAATCATTGTCCCGTGCATGAACACTATGGCACCCTCACCATTGAACTTAATTTGGACGAGGTTTCTAGAGCCGCGTCGGTTACTAGGGTCCAACGAGCAGCGAAAACGGATGGGAGACAAGTCAATGTGACTAGGAGCAAGGGCGGGGGAGGGGGGGCTGACAGACGCACAGGTGGTTGACACGATTCGGGGGGATATCGGAAATGGCACAGGAAAAGGCAAAGAGGTCGTTACTACAAATAGAAACGTGGTTCCGACGGTTGGTAACATTGGGACCAGGCCAAATGAAGGACCACAGGATGGGCAGACAGGTGGCATTGAAATAAGGGACGGAGAATCAAGGGTAGAGGAGAGTCGAGGCGACATTAATGAGAGCAGGGACGGTCGGCCATGCTCGCCAGGTGACGCGCCGAACGCTTTCAGCACATGAGGTGATGCGACTGGGCCTAGGTCTATCATGTGCGGGAAAACCTGAACAGTACAAATGGAAAGGAGCATGGGTGGGCAATTTAATTGATTTAAGCTCGCTAGTTAAAATGCCAGGTGGGCCCAACGAAGATGTGGACCGTGCAACAGTTATTGATGGGAATGTCGAAGCCTTAAAGCCCAAGAGCCCTACTACAAAGTGTGGGCTTAACCAAGAGTAAGCCCATAACCAAACTACCCCACAAAACCCACAAATTACCAACACGATCTGCGAGGCGGAAATCCATGGATGGCAAGTTTTCCTTGAGGAATATTACAAGGGTAGCCCAGCATTATTGGCCCTTAACGCGGATGGACAACTACAATCCCCAAATGACAATTCAGTGGGAGAAGCCAATTCGATTTCCTTGACAGAGGATTTGGAGGACGTTGACCACGACAGGTTGGAGGAAGAGATTGATGGCATAATTTAGGGGGAGGTAGTGTCGGAATCTCAGTGCACCACTGACATGGGTCGGCCTGGTCTAGCCTTTGATCTGCAAGCCGAGATTGAGGCCGCCAATACGATTTTATGGACACAGCTGGCTGAAGATGAAGGAGGAGATGCCCTACAACAACCAATACAACATATATATAATATCTCAAACTCTCACAACAAGGGAAATTGAGGGAGATCCAGAAACTGAATTGGGGTATCAGGACAGACAAACTGAGGGTGAAGAAACCAAAGAGGTGGGCACATTAGAGGCTAGAGAGATAAAGGACCCGATTCAGAGCTTGGTGGACGCGAACAACATGAACATAAATCTAACCTATCCGGTTATGGAAACCCTAGAGGACAGGAACATCTTAGAGGAGTGTAACATCCACATCATTTGTGTCCAACAAGAACAGGGGGCTCCAGTATTACATCAAAGACATATGCTTAACGTAAAGTTGATCTATTGCACTCCGATGTAAATTACAGATGTTGGACTGACCGGAGGGGCATCTGTCGTTCCTCATGATTACTCTTTCATGGAACACGCGTGGATTGGGAGCTTTTGCAAAGAGAAGGTCAATCAAATAGGTAATTCTTAAATATAACCCAGATATTCTATTGTTACAGGAAAAAAAGATGGAACATTTCACTAGGAGTATGGTGGCCAGTATTTTGAGTAGCAGGTTTAAGGAATGGACGGTGGCACCCTCAAATGGGAGAAGTGGGGGGACAACATTTGTACGGGATGTTTGAAAAATCAAAGTCTAATCTAGCTTGGTGGGTAATTTCTCAACGTCGATCCTGGTGGAAGAGGGCAATGGGGAGGAATGGTGGATATCTTCAGTGTATGGGCCGCCATCATCTAGAGGAATGAGTGATTTCTGGGAAGAAATTAGTGCTTTGTGTGGACTATGTGGGCCAAAGTGGTGCGTTGGGGGCGACTTCAATGTGTCACGGTTTGTGGATGAAAAAAACAATGGGGGGAGGCTCGCCACGAGTATGCAAAGGTTCGATAGATTAATTCGGGAATTGGAATTGATTGACTTACCGTTATTGAATGACAAATTTACTTGGTCAAACATGAGGGATAACCCTATATGCGTACGCCTTGATCGTTTCTTTATCACGAGGGAATGTGGTGATCTTTTTGGGCAGTGAAGACAGACACTGGGGATCATGATCACATCGGACCATTACCCAATCGTACTGGAAACGGGGGAAACGACATGGGGGCCAACTCCCTTTAAGTTTGAGAACATATGGCTATCTCAACCGGTCTTCAAGAGGAAATTCAAAGAGTGGTAGGACGAGGCAATCTATGAGGGGGGCTCGGGCTATCAGTTGATGGGAAAGTTTCACAGGCTCAAACAAAAATTAAGGATTGGAATACACATGAGTTCGGTAGACTGGGGACATAAAAACATGATTTGATCCAAGCTATATGTCAATTGGACAAGGAGGAGAGCACCAGCCTATGGGACAACAGCAAGGCGATATCGAGGAGGGCAAACAAGGACGATCTAGATAAAACGATTCTATTAGAGAACATAATGTTGGCACAAAAATTGAAAATAAAGTGGGCGAAGGTCGGAGACCAGAACTCAAAGTTTTTCCACTGTGTACTCAGTCAAATAAGATGCAAAAACTCCATCACAAGACTCCAATTGGAGGATGACCAATTCTCCGAGGACCCTGAGAGCATCTATAAACATATAAATGGTTTATTTTGAGGAATTATATTCCCAAACATCAATTCAGAAATAAGAGATTGAAGGTATTGAATGGGGTTCCATAATAGTCACGGAGGTTGCGGCATTGGAGCAACAATTTTCGGAGAGTGAGATTTGGGAAGCAATTTGTAGCTGTGCAGGGGATAAGGCACCGGGGCTAGATGGCTACACTATGGCGGTTTTCAAATAATGTTGGTGTAACGGCCCTAAAATTTGACTTATGCCACGTGTCAGGTCAGGGTCGAATGTGGGATCCATTCGTCGGAATACATATGTCCGAATCTCGGGTGGATACACCGAGAATAACCAATTTGAGATTATAATGCTAATTGTTGAGAAATGTATATGCGAGGAATTTTGGTGAGCCGAAACACGAACGGGGATGCTACTCGAGTCGAGTGCCGACGTGGGACCGAGGTAGCTGCTTAATGTGGCTATAGTGGCTATAGTGGTTTTAATGTAGTCACATTAAAACCATATACATTGGATGCGCCTCGTGATGCGTGTGGCGCGAATGTCGAGCTTATGAAATGAGGTGGTAGCGGTGTGAATATTTGTGGCATCTCGAGATGCGCGTTGCCAAATTGTTTTAAGGGAAACATTTAAATAAATATGTTTTTGATGTGCCTCGAGTTTCACTCTGCACGAATCTCGAGGACATATTTGGTTCCTCCTCAAAAAGAATCGGATAAGAAGTGAGAGGAGAGAAAAGAGAGAGAGAGAGACGGCAAAGAGAGCTGATGGTGGCGGCTCGCGGAGACGGCGAAGGCAGATCGGAGCCGGCCAGGCGAGCAGCCGCGGCAGCGACGACGCAGGCTCGTGAGCGCGGCTGATGGCGAGATTGGACTAGCTGTGCAGCAGCGGACCAGCAGTGCGGCTGAGGGCGACGATGGCGGCCGCAGCGGCGCGACGACCGGCAGAGAGCGCAGCGACCGGCAGCGACATGGCAGCAGCACCTGCGCGGACAGCGGCTCCAGCGACGGTAGTAGAGCGGCTCTAGGAGTTGGACGCGGACCAGCGGCGACTCCGGCGGCGGCTCGGCTGCAGCCTCGAGGAGACGACAGCGGCGCGACGCGGTGAATGGCCCGGAGCAAGTGCGCAGTGGCGCGTTGTCGGACCGATCGATCCTCGACGAGGGGTGTGATTCGACGACGTACGACGACGCGATAGCTTCAAATGGATTTTGAAGGCCATGGTGAGGTTTACTTCACCTAATTTCGTTGTGATTTGAATGACTTAAGTAACTTCAATGGTATAATTGGACACCAGGGACTTATGATGCTATAGTCAGGTGTCGGATGCGCATATCGAGGCGTGAGCGAGACGTTTTGAGGACGATTCGCGATTTCTCGAGGTAAGTAAACCAGCTAGGGAATTGTACAATACTTTCATTGTTTTGATATTGTTGTTCATTGCTTTGATATCTATCTTCGAGATTATTGTTGGTTGAGTGGTCCATTGGCAAGTGAGTCATGGTTACTGTTTATCTGTGATATGAGCTCTTATCTGGACGCCGTTGAGATCTCCCAATTGAGTGTACGTTGGGAGCACTTATCCGGGTCTGTGGATATCTCATAGTCGCAAGGGTTAGGGCTGGGAGGCAGGAGTCTCGTCCTGAACCCGAGTCTGCTGGGCTTTTGCCGCGACTCAACGACCTTTTGGTCGGGACTCCTTGCTATTTGGCCACTCTTATCGATTGATTTGTGTCTTTTATATGCATGCATTACTCCATTGACAAGTGAGTCATGATATTGTTTCTCTGTGATATGAGCTCTTATCTGGACGCCGTCGAGATCTCCCAATTGAGTGTACGTTGGGAGCACTTATCCGGGTCTGTGGATATCTCATAGTCGCAAGGGTTAGGGCTGGGAGGCAGGTGTCTCGTCCTGAACCCAAGTCTGCTGGACTTTTGCCGCGACTCAACGACCTTTTGGTCGGGACTCCTTGTTATTTGGTTTGTTTTTGTATTCCGGACCCTCACTTATCGCTTGATTTGTTTACAGTCTTTTATATTCATGCATTACCTGTACCTTTCTCTCTATTTGCATGAATTCGACTGCTTTAGTTATTTCGAAATGCTGTATATATGTCCTACTGGCTTTACTTACCTGGGCTCGTCATTTTTGGGTTTGACTGAGTGCAGATTTACGGTCCAGCAAGGGGAAGGCTCCATAGCTAGGTGAATTTTTTTTGTATATCTTTTATTTACTCTCCTCCGATGATGATATAGTTATGCAGGGTTCCACAATTAGGTTGTCCAACTTTTTACATTATTGTTGAGTTATTTAATGCATAAATTGCTTCCGCTAAATTGTAAAACTTGACAAATACTTATAACTCAACTTAAAATTGTGAATTTACATATAATGAAGGATTGGAAGGCTGACTAGGTCTGCGTTGACCTTGCGAGACTGGCTCGGGGGTCCACGTAGGCTTAGGCCGGGCGGGGCCCAATTTGTGGGAAATTGGGGCCGTCACAGTTGGGATACTATCAAACCCAATATTTTGGCTTTCTTCAAGGAATTTTATCGCAATGGCATTGTGGGAATAAGGGTTAATGAAACCTATGTATGTCTAATTCCAAAAGGTATGCAGGCAGGCTCAATTGGTGACTATCGTCCAATTAGCCTCATCATTGGTGCATATAAACTATTAGCAAAGGTTTTGGTTGGCCGTCTGAGAAAGGTGATTCATGTCACAATAGCCAAAGAGCAAAATGGTTTCGTACCAGGCCGCAAAATGATAGACTCCGTCCTCATTGCCAGCGAGGCAGTGGAATGCGCCCGAAGGAAAAAGATGTGGACGTATGTGCTCAAATTAGATTTCGCCAAGGCATATGATAGAGTCGATTGGTCTTTCCTCGACTTTGTCCTAAAACGAGAAGGATTCGAGGAGCGTTGGAGGAAGTGGATTAGAGGTTGTATTTCATCGAAAAATTATTCAATCACGATCAAAGGCAGACCGAGGGGTAAAATTAAAGGGAAAAGATGACTCTGACAGGGCGATCCCCTCTCACCATATCTTTTTATTCTTGTTGCTGATGTGCTTAGCAGAATGCTGGAGGAAGTGAAAAACAAGCACGACTTTGAGGGGATTGTGATTAGACGAGATGAAATTAATGTCTCGCATCTTCAATTTGCCGATGACTCTCGATTATTTATGAGAGATCAGCTGGAGTATCTGCAAAGGATAACTGTGGTTTACGCCTTTTGCCAAATATCAGGTATAACACTAAATCTCAGTAAATGCACACTTATTGGCATTAATGTTCCAGAGGTCGAAATTGAAAACCAAGCCCAAAGTATTCAATGTCAAGTTGGACAATGGCCGACGAAATACCTAGGAATGCCGCTAGGAGGATCGCCTCTATCCAAGGAGTTTTGGGCCCCCGTATTAAAGAAAATATCTAAGAGGTTGGAGGGCTGGAAGGCTGGATTCTTGTATAAGGGTGGAATACTTACTTTGATCAATTCAGTGCTAGATGCAATGCCTACATTTTATGTCTTTATTCCGCACGCCGGTGGCGGTAGGTAAACTAGTGGAAAAAATGATGAGACAATTCTTATGGGCAAAAATGGGATCATATGTTCCGATGTCTTTAATAAGATGGGATCAAGTGGTGGCTCCAAAAATGTTTGGTGGACTTGGGATTGGGAACTTCCTCCTCCGCAAGAAAGCACTCATCAGCAAGTGGCAATGGAGATTTAGCAGAGAGGAACACGTAAAACGACCCTCACCTCAAATAGGGTCGGGTTGCCCGGCCCAGACCATTACTCAAGCTCGATACCTGAATCAGGCCCAAATAAAGATCTGACATGCCTAATTCAACCCACTGAGCAACATACTACCATATAGGACAATAAATGCGGAATTGAAATCGACACTAAAATTCATGAAATCGCCAAATCAGCGTGATAGGTGTCCAACAGTCTAATCATCTCAATAGGTTTCCAACTGAACCTTAAAACTTTCATAATGATCCGAAAATAGATAAGGAGGGTTCAACTCTACCCCAAGTAAAACTACCTAGAGTTACAACCCAATTTATTGTTCTAAAAATCAAACAAATATATATATATATATATATATATATATATATATAAAATAATCATGCAAATTCTCATAAAGCGAGGAGACTTCAAGCAATGGCCTTCCCCTTGCCAAGATCGATCGCACTCGTAGATGGACCTGTATTGTAAGTGGGGTGAGTTAAAGAACCAACGGAGCCCAATAAGAGAATAATTACGCTCAAATATTAAACATGCAAGTAATACATATAAATCAAAATAAAACTAGCATGCACTTAAAATTAGGATACATTGAAATATGTAGCATGACCTCAATTTCATATAGAGTAATGATATCATAATCATAAAACAACCTAAACAGATATATGGAGTATCAAGGATTGCAAAAACATAAGAAATTCAACTTTTGCATGCAAAGGGGTTCCAAGAGATATACGTAGAATGTAATAGATATAAATGCAAGTTCGTGGTCACATTTGTCATTACATTCCCTTGTTGACCAATCATCATAATATAATAAATACGCATGGGTGACTTGATTTCATCATGTGTCCACGGCTCCTCAAGAGGCATGGGTGACTTGGTTCCATCGTGCATCAACAACTCCCCAAGATGCCCTTGCAAAAATGGGTGACTTTGTTCCACCCTATTACTACGGCTCCCCAAGAGGCCCTTAAGCATGTCAGGTGACTTGGTTCCACCATATGAATATGACTCCCCAAGAGGCCTTACATGAAGTCAACCAAGGTAGGCAATGACATCATCCTAAGTCATTTTTTGTTAAAATCATGAATTCCTAATTATACTAATAGCATGCCATATTTAATAATGAGTGGAGCTCCCCACTTACCTCGACTCGCAGCGACACCTATAACAACTTCTGGTACGCTCGGGATCCGATGCGGACCTTCACACGACGCTATACAATCATAATGCATCTCATAAATAAATAATATAATTTAAGTTAATTAAATCTTTCATTAATTGGTCGGTCGCCCGATGTGAGGGTCGAAGGGTGGGACCTGATCGGTCCCCCTCGAAGACATGATAGCATCCTATTCCAAAACATTCACTTGCTTTTATTTTGTTCTAAATATATATATGTATATTTATTATTTTATTTCATTATATATATAATAATTTTTTTTGGTTCAGGGGCCGGTTCAGCCCTTGGTCCCAATCCAGGGGCCGAACCGGCCCCTGGTTGACCAAAGGTCAAATGACCCATGGTACTCCCCCAACTGCCTTTAAATCGGGGGCGCACCATCGTTTGGGCCAACCTCGCGGTGGCTGCGAGGGGGGCGGCAGTGAGCCGCCCCCTCTTCGTGCTTCCTTTCATGGGGCCTCCCAGTGGAGGCCCCACCATGAGTGGCGGCAGCGGCGATGATGCCGCTGGCGCCTTTCTCCAGCGGTGGCCGCGACTCGTCGCCGTCCTCTTCGGAGGCGGCGATGACGCTACTCCACTTCCCCTCCATTTTGTGTATATTCTTCACCAAAACTTCAAACAAAGAGAACTTAGATTAGAGATTACCTATTTTTTGAGATCTGTGTAGTTGTTGTCTCCTCTTCCACCTTCTATTCAAATCAGGGGTTTTGAACACAAAAAGGGGGTTAAGGTTTTAAAATCAATTTATAATAGGGCTACATTGATTTATAGTTTGTGAGTTTACTAAGGGCATGTTATTTGTATTTGGGTCGTCACAACATCCCCAATTTTAAAGAATTTTCGTCCTCGAAAGTAGAAATAAAGTCATACCTTATGGTTCAAAGAGAAATGGAAAGTTCTCAATCATATAGTCTCATGTTCCCAAGCCAACTCTTGTTCTCTATGGAATTGCCACCGAACTTGCACCAACGGGATTTATTTTTCCGTAGCTTATGCACTTTCCTATCCACAATTTGAATAGGCTGCTCGTCGTACGACACGT
The DNA here is from genome assembly GCA_039657325.1 of Stephania cephalantha. Classification (NCBI taxonomy): domain Eukaryota; kingdom Viridiplantae; phylum Streptophyta; class Magnoliopsida; order Ranunculales; family Menispermaceae; genus Stephania; species Stephania cephalantha. Next base: position 50,015,838 of record CM077569.1, on the reverse strand, counting down.
CTTCCCTCAAATCAACTTGCCCCCAATCGATCATCGCTGCATGTTTATTATGTGCCTTCCTCAACATAGAAACATGGAACACATCATGGACTCCAGCTAGCTGTGGTGGTAACTCGAGGCGATATGTTACCGGGGCTATTCGTTTCTTGATCTCGAATGGCCCGATGAACCTGGGAGATAACTTTCCCTTCAATCCGAATCGGCAATGCCCTTTCATTGGTGACACTTTTAATAGCACAAATTCTCCTTCATTGAACACAACCTCTCGATGGTCCTTGTCGGCATACTTCTTCTGGCGGCTTTGGGCGGTCTCCAATCGTTGCCTAATCAGCTTTATCCTCTCTGTTTGGTCATGCACAAGTTTCGGGCCGATCAAAACGGCATCTCCGACCTCGGTTCAACAAACTGAGGATCTACATGGTCTCCCATAAAGTGCCTCGAACGGTGCCATGCTAATACTCGCCCGAAAACTGTTGTTGTACGCAAACTCGCACAATGGAATATACTTCTTCCAACTCCCATAGAAATCCAACACACATGCTCTGAGCATATCTTCGAGTATCTGAATCAATCTCTCGATCTGCCATCTATCTGTGGGTGAAAGGCCGTACTGAGATTGAGCTGAGTCCCCATCCGGTGCTGAAACCCACTCCAAAACTGAGAAGTAAACCTCGGATCACGATCCAACACAATAAACATCGGGACTCCATGTAATCTGACGATCTCGTCTACATATATGCCCTCAACCTGTATGCTGATGTAAAGACCCAAAATTTGCTAATCGTGTTTAATTCCTTAAACATGATCAATGACCCGTATGTAATAACATGAAATTGAGAAAGAAATTTTAAATTAACTATATAGGGACGAAAGGCTGACTAATACGTAATTAAGTCTTATGTGGTTAGGATTAAGGCTTGATTACTGGATTAGGCCGCGCGGTGCCCTGTCTAGTAGTTGGGGCCGTCACAGCTGAATACTCCATGGAAATAGGGACGAAGTGGGCTGACTTAGTCAAACGATCCACGACCACCCAAACGGCATCATGACCCTTCTGAGTCAGAGGTAGCCTCGAGATAAAATCCATAGCCATGTGTTCCCACTTCCACTGCGGAATAGGTAATGGTTGCAACAATCCCCCCGGCTTCCGGTGGTCTGCCTTCACTTGCTGACAAATTTCACAATTCTGGATGTAGGTAGCGATGTCCACCTTCATCCCCGGTCACCAATACATCCTCCTCATGTCCCGATACATCTTATTACCCTCGGAATGAACGGTGAATCGATATATGTGCGCCTCTCGGAGTAAGTCATCCCTCTACTCTATATGAGATGGTATCCACAATCTATCCCTAAATCTCAACGCTCCATCAGCTGAAAGTCTCCATGTGACGACCCATTCTCCAAATAAGGGCACCGTCCGGCCTAATCCCTAATTAAGCCCTAATCTCCCATATACGACCTAACAAAGAACTAGTTAGCCTTAGTTAAACACCTAAAAACCTACCAATTATTCCATATTAAAAACACGATACCACATACAGTCAACTAGATAGTTCAAATACCTAAAATCAAAGTTAATTTAAAATTTTCAAACTAACAAGTTATTCAGCGGAAGTCTTCTTAAGTTACTGGTGGAAATTATAACATAGGGTCTAACCTATTGTGGAAAAACCAGGAAATAGAGATCACGTGTATATATAAAACAAAAATGACGATATATACAACATGTGTATGGTGAGGGTTCCTATTACTCAGCCCAAAAGTAAAGTATCAAGAACATAGAAAATGTAATACAAAAGAATGCAAAACCTACAAAAATATGTCGTAGCAGTTCTCCACCGGCTTAGAAGTAGTTGCTAATCTTCTCCTTGCCCGGTCTGCTACTCGACTGATCTGCACCCACAGTCACAAACTAGATGGTGAGTACATGAAATTATTTAAGTAATATTGAGAGACATTGATCCACATCCCCAAACATGCAATAAGTATCAAATGACATAATTTAATTAGCAACTATGTTGAAAGAAACATCATGCAAAGAGATACTTGAGTTAACCAAATATGAAACTGACTCAAGGCTAAGTAATAATGGATTAGGGTCGGTCGGTCGTGAGCTACGTCACATCAGCCTTTCCACTACAATTTGAGCTCTAGATCATAATTTCAAAAGGTCGTACTTACGATTACGCCTTTTCTATTCCAAGTGAATTAGTCATCACCGGAATGTATACTTGCTAACATACCCGAGTTTTAAAACTCGTCATGCTCACCTAAGTTATTATTGCGCCAACAAACCCCGAGGTCCGGTTACCCCGTTCGAGGCACGTTACCCCGTGTGTCATGCAAGGTAGTGGAGAAATTCCCTAACATCCCGAAAAGTCTAGTGACCCCCATATGAAAGCTGAATTTCTATCATCAAACGACCCAACCACAAGAACCACTTTCACTTTCAATAATGACTCAGTAATAGAATCCAAAAGATGTAACTGCATACTAATGCACAAAGGATTAGAGTCAAAATAAACAAACTAACCTAATAGCATGCTATATCACTGACTTCCAAACACAACAATCAACATGACAAAGTATATGAATTGGAATCAATGATAGTATAAAAACAACAGAGTATGCTATGAGCAACGTCATAAAATGAGAAATAAACAAGGCATAGCATATGGATTTCAAAGGTAAATTCACTTCGAATAACTGAGAATGAATAAATAAATGGAATGAAATGTAAATGTAAATAAATGTCTCACTCAGTTTACTTACATACTACAACAAGTCATAAGCTATCCGGCTTCTCGTCGCGTCACAGTACGCACCCAACACCCCGTAATATCTCCTTTACGGTCCTAACATTTGACAATTTATCAATTTAGATTCAAGATTAATGATTTAAAATTCCTAAATTGGTCGAAATCAAATTCGGGACCAATTTGCCAATTTCGCGCTTTTCGAGGTAAAAACCCCGTAAAAGTCTCGTCCGAAACTCTCAAATAATTGATTTTTCTTAGAAATTTATCAATTTCTATTTATTTTGTCGAAATATAATTTTGCAGAATTTTTCCTAATTTTTCTGGAATTTTCCCATTTTTTTCAGCATTTCTTTTCTATTTTCTCTCATTTTTTGTTTTTTTATTTGGGTCGGGTCGACCCAACCGGATCGGACCCGACCCTGGCCCAGGCCCCCTGGCCCGGCCCAATGGGCTGATGTAAGAGGGGGAGACAACTTCCCTAGGTCTTCTCCCTCCTCGGACGAACTGCACAAGCAATTCGTTTGAACTTCTATCATCTCCCCAACCAACAACAACAACAACCGAATTCAACAACAACAAACCACAAAGCACCAATAACACTCACCTGGCGTTCAACTTCTTCGAGTTCGGTCTCTCTCTCTCTCTCTCTCTCTCTCTCTCTCTATCTTCAGCTTCTTCTTCTTCTCTCCACCGACTTTGAGAGATCAAAATGAGATAAGTTGGACTTTGAGGTTAATTTGACCAATTTATATGATTTGGGTTGGCTTGAATGTGAGCTACTCATCTCAAAACACACACGTATCTCGAGGCACATCGGTTGGTTCTTCTCCGACCACTTGTCCCCCAAGTCACTTATGAATGACTTCATTATGTGACACTCTTGTGATGAGATGGTGGTTTGTATATCTCAATGTAAATCTAGTGAGGCCCATTTAATTTCTCTACTTTAGGCCCATTTACTATATATGTATATGTATTTAAGATGTGGTGTTTGTGCCCAATTTCCATTAATTTATTAAGCTTACCCCACGAGCTGCTACCTCGGGCCCACGTCGACACGCGACTCGAGGCGCGTCCCCGCTCGTCTCGGTATCTACCTGTAGAATTGACTTAGTAGTCTACACATATACAGTACACTAGACATACAACACCTAAATATAACATTTACCTCGGCCACCGTGCCTCGGTAGTGACACGTATGTCGCTGCGGGTCCCACGTCACGGGTCATTTGGTCCTGATCAACGAATTAAACGTGCATTAATTATTTGGGCCGTGACACTCCAATCCACATGATCACTGCTATCTGCGAGTGTCTAGTATTTCCTGTACTCTGAATCGGCTCTCTGACAATCAACCGCTCTATACACAGCTACTGGCTCTGCTCTCATCTGAACTCGCGCCTGACCTCCTGAAACATCTGAGCTGATCCCTAAGTCATCTATAGGTGCTCCATGAATGTTCATTATGGTCTCGGACTCTATCTCTAGTCGTACACGGTTTAGAGCATCTGCTACTACATTAGCCTTCCTCGGATTGTACTCGAGTGTGAAGTCATAATCTTTCAAAAGTTCCAACCATCTCCTTTGTCGCATATTCAACTCACTCTGTGTGAACAATTACTTCAAACTTTTGTGGTCCGAGCGGACAGTGAATTTCTCCCCATACAAGTAGTGCCTCCACAACTTCAAAGCAAACACAACTGCCGCCAACTCTAAGTTGTGCACTGGATAGTTCTTCTCATGTAATTTCAACTGCCAGGACGCGTAAGAAATTACTTTATTGTCTTGCATTAATACACCTCCCAAACCAGTCCCCGACGCATCGATATACACTGACAACTCCCTGCCGACCTTTGGTAGAATCAAAATCGGTGCGGTAGTCAGACGGTTCTTCAACAACTGAAAGGTTTCCTCACAGATTCATCTCATTCACAGGCCACGTCTTTCTTAGTTAAGTTGGTGAGTGGTGAAGCGATTGATGAGAAATCTTGCACGAATCGTCGATAGTACCCTGCTAAGCTTAGAAAACTCCGAATCTCGGATGCGTTAGTAGGTTGTGGCCACCTGAGGATCACCTCGATCTTCGCAGGATCAACTGATATCCCTTCTGTATTCACCACGTGCCCTAAAAACTTCTCCTCTCGAAACCCAAAACTTGCATTTGCTCAACTTAGCATAGAGTTTGTGTTCCCTCAATGTTTGCAACACTTTCCTGATGTGCTTTCTGTGATCTGACTCGGTCTTGGAGTATATCATGATGTCATCAATGAACACAATCACGAACTTGTCAAGGAACGACTTGAAGACACGGTGCATTAAGTTCATGAACATTTTCGGGGCATTGGTGAGCCCAAATGGCATCACCGTGAACTGAAAGTGCCCATAGCGGGTGCTAAAAGCTGTCTTCGGTATGTCCTCCTCCCGTATCCGCAACTGATGATAGCCCGATCTCAGATCTATTTTAGAGAAGACTTTTGATCCCCTCAACTGGTCAAACAAGTCTTCAATCCTGGGAAGCGAGTACTTGTTTCGGATAGTCACCCTGTTCAATTGTCGGTAGTCAATACACATTCTCAAACTACCGTCCTTTTTTCTTTACAAATAACACTAGTGCTCCCCATGGCGATACACTCGGTGTAATGAGCCTTTCTGAGTTAACTCCTCTAACTGAGCCTTCAACTCCTTCAACTTTGTAGCCGCCATACGGTAAGGTGTCTTAGAAACTCGTTTTGTGCTGGGTATGAGGTCAATCATAAAGTCAATCTTGCGATGAGGAGGGACTCCCGAAAGATCTGAAGGAAAAACATACGGAAAATCTCTAACCACTAGGATCTTCTCAATAAAAAAACTTCTTATCTTTCCTCCCCCAAAGAAGTCAAGCTCGCAATGGTCTCTATCTCAGCCAAACTTGCGACCCTACTACGGGGTGGCGCTGGTCGGTGTACAACCCTTAAACTCAAACGGGGAGATGCCCGAAATTTGGAAGACTACAGTTTTATGAAAATAATCTATCTTGGCGTGATAGGCTGCTAACCAGTCCATACCCAGTAATACATCAAACTCAAGACACTATAAAACTCGTAAATCAATCACCATCGTGTGATCCCTAATTTTAATTTTGCTCCCCTCACATACCATATTAGGATAAATTTGTTCGGTAGAAATTGTACTCAGAATCAAGTAGGGGTGGCAATTCGTGTCGGTGAGTCGTAAACGTGTCGTGTCATAAACATGTCATGACCCATATAATGTAAACCCATTACATGACATGTTTATTAATCGTGTTAATCGTTTTCGTGTCTAAGTGGGTCGTGTTAAACATGTCGTGTATTCGTGTCACCCATTTATTAAATATTGTATTTAAAAATTTTATTTTATTTAAACTTTTATAATTTGGTTACTACTTTTTAAAATATATCTAAATGATTAAATTCGAACAAACATACTAAAATAACCAATAAAATATGATGTGGTTGTATATAGTCGTTAATTTTACTTTACTTTTTCATTCAAGTCTTTATTACTCTTAATAATAAAGCAAAAATGACTCGTAATAATAACATAAACAAAATTATAAGAATTATCTAAAAAATATCTAAATGTTACTTTGGTGAAAAGTTTAATTTTTTCTTAATAAATAATTATTAATAAAATCTAAAACATAAATAATATATTAAAAGTAAAATGAATATTTCCTATCAAATATAAAATAAAATATGATAAAAGATGTCTATAAATAAAATAAATAAATCATGCTATTAACATGCATTCAAATGTGTGAATTTTGTACCAATCTATTTATTATACAATATTTATTATTTAAACATTATTCTTTAGTCGTGTTAAGCGTGTCATAAACGAGTTAAACATGTTGACATGTTAATGACTCGTTTATTAACCGTGTATAAACGTGTTAACAAGTTTATGACCTAGACCCACTTAAGCCAAACCCACGACATGTTTATTACGTGTCGTGTCGTGTCGTGTTAATCGTTTCATGACCCAAATTGCCAGCCCTAGAATCAAGTAAGTGTGTGCTCTAACCGGTGTCAACTCCAAAACATGAACTACATTCCCCGATATAAGTAAAACAGTGGAACCAAAATCAAACAAGATATGCATATCTCAGTCATTAATGGAAACCGTACCAGCGACCAGCTGGCGTGAGGCCTCTCCATTTTGCCCAACAACTGCATTAACTCTTCCCCGAGAAATTGGGGTCATGCTCCCCTCAAATGGTGGTGGGTTAAGGCATTTGCTCTGGATGTGTCCTTGAGTCATACACCGATAACAAATCAACTGTGGCCTCTGATATGTCGGAGGTGGCTGAACAACAATCCCTGATGCGCTCAACTTTGCCCGATCGGTCCCCAAACCTTACTCCCACTCTGTTGAGACTGTCGATGTAGACGCAGTGGCCTGAATGCCACGCGCTGTGAAGCCGTATGAGTAGGGACATGTGCATATGCAGCAGTCACAGAAAGAGTGTGTGTCGCCCTCGAAGTTGTACTTGAACGTGCATGTCCACCAGAAAACCCTCCAAACTTTAGTTTCTTGAAAATGTCGTCCTGACTATTCCAGTAACCCCTAAAGCTACGTTTACCATGACCTTACTGATTAGATCCTGCCTGAAACTGCATGAAACCCCCACGAAGTGATGCCTCACACTCAAGTGCTCGTTGATGTGCTTGGTGATAAGTCTCAGATCCAGACGCCGCTACCATAGCACTAATATCCGGCCTCAGTCCATCAATAAATCTTCTCATACGAATCCTATCTGTCGGGACATAAGTGTGTGCAAACTCTAGCAACTCGTTGAACTTTGATGCATACTCAGCCACTGACATATCGCCCTGTACCAAGGCAAGGAACTCTCAAATTTTCGTATCTTTCACTGGCTCTGGAAACCATTCTTTGTAGAATAGACACTTGAACTGGAGCCAATTCATATTAGTTCCCTGTGTCCTCTCTATAGTCATCCACCACTTTTGTGCCTTGTATTCTGACAGAAATGTCACCAGCGGTACTATGGTCCATTCATCAATATTCTGAGTTCTCATCCTCTTCTCCATATTTAATATACATGCCTCTGCTTCAATAGGATCCTGCTCTCCATAAAAGTGTGGCACATCATATTTCATAAACTATTTTTGTATCTTGCCCCTCCTACACGCCTCTGGATCTCCGTTCACTACAGGTACGGCCGCTGCAGCTGCAGCCGCAACAGAATCAACCCCTTCTTCCACAAGATGATCTTCATGTATAGGCGCCAATGGAATATTAGGTCCATGCCTCTCAGGTGCTCGCTCTGCCGCCCCAATGTTTCCTTGACGCATCAACTCATGTGATTGCGCCATGTCTGACAACCTTTGGTCTTGAACAGATCTCATGCCGTGAATGGCCTTTTGATACGTTTTGGCCATAACAGTCATGCGATGCTCCATTTGATTGCACCAATTTCTCTCATCCCTATCCGTTGTTTCCTTTAAATTGTAGGAGTTTCGGCCTTGATCGCTCATGATGCAGCTGTGGAGCAAACAAGAGCGAATTAGTTCTACATACCAAGAGAGTATGTAAAATATCTAAACGCGGTAGATATTATAATACAAAAAAAATAACATTATTCGAGTTTATCAATCCCTTCCCATCCTAATATTGATCATTTATTCTCATTAATTCAACTTAAACCAATGTCCCATACCATTGGTTGGTTCAACATAGCTTTGACCTTCAAAATACAAAGGCTCTACAAACTTAGGTTCTTTTCTAACCTATTATTTTCCCTAGGTTCTAATCCCTATGCTCTGATACCAACTAAAACGACCTTCACCTTAAATAGGGTCGGGTCGCCCGACCCAAACCATTACTCAAGCTCGATACCTGAATCAGGCCAAATAATGGTCTGACATGCCTAATTCAACCCGCGGAACAACATACTACCATATAGGACAATAAATGCGGAATTGAAATCAACACTAAAATTCATGAAATCGCCAAATCAGCGTGATAGGTATCCAACAATCTAATCATCTCAATAAGTTCCCAACTCAACCTTATAACTTCCATAATGATCCGAAAATAGATAAGGAGGGTTCAACTCTACACCGTAAAACTACCTAGAGTTACAACCCAATTTATTGTTCTAAAAATCAAACAAATATATATATATATATATATATATATATATATATATATATATATATAAAATATATCATGCAAATTCTCACAAAGTAAGGAGACTTCAAGCAATGGCCTTCCCTTTGCCAAGATCGATCGCACTCGTAGATGGACCTGTATTATAAGTGGGGTGAGCTAAAGAACGAACATAGGCCAATAAAAGAAGAACTACGCTCAAATATTAAACATGCAAGTAATACATATAAATTAAAATAAAACTAGCATACATTTAAAATTAAGATATATTGAAATATGTAGCATGACATCAGTTTCATATAGAGTAATCATATCATAATCATAAAGCAACCTAAACAGATATATGGAGTATCAAGGATTGTAAAAACATAAGAAATTCAACTTTTGCATGCAAAAGGGTTCCAAGAGATATAAATAGAATGTAATAGATATAAATGCAAGTTCGTGGTCACATTTGTCATTACCTTCCCTTGTTGACCAATCATCGTAATATAATAAATATGCGTGGGTGACTTGATTCCACCGTGTGTCCACGGCTCCTCAAGTTCGCGGTCGCATTTGTCATTACCTTCCCTCAAAGACGTGATAGCGTCCCGTTCCAAATCATTCACTTGCTTTTATTTTGTTTTAAATATATATGTATATTTATTATTTTATTTCATTATATATAATAATAATAATTTTTTTTTGGTTCAAGGGCCGGTTCAGCCCCTGGTCCTGGTCTAGGGCCCTGGTTGACCAGGGGTTAAACAACCCCTGGTACTCCCCCCACTACCCTTAAATCGGGGGCGCACCAGCGCCGCCGGCACTGGTACGCTCCCGTCGGGGTTGGCCACTTTGGCCAACCCGCGGTGGCTGCAAGGGGGGAGGGCAGTGAGCCGCCCCCCTCTTCGTGCTTCCTCTCTTGGGGCCTCATAGTGGAGGCCCCACCATGGGTGGCGGCGGCGGCGGCGATGATGCCGCTGCCGCTTTTCTGCAGCGGTGGTCGCGACTCTTCGCCGTCCTCTTCGGCGGCGCTGACGCTACTCCACCTCCCCTCCATTTTCTGTACATTCTTCACCAAAACTTCAAACAAAGATAACTTAAATTATAGATTACCTATTTTTTTGAGATCTGTGTAGTTGTTGTCTTCTCCTCCACCTTCTCTTCAAATCTGGGGTTTTGAACACAAAAAAGGGGTTAGGGTTTTAAAATCAATTTATAATAGGGCTACATTGATTTAAGGTTTGTGAATTTACTAATTTGCCCATAGGGCATGTTATTTGTATTTGGGTCGTCACAACACACATACTGGGTAAAAGTCATAAAATCAATATATGGGGTCAACAGTTCTAGATGGGATAGTGGATAACTTTTCGTGCTCCATGGAAGTTTATATCGCAATGTCGAGAAGATTTTGAACAAGGATTGAGTTACAAATTGGGTAATGGCAGGAGGATAAATTTTTGGAAAGATGTGTGGTGTAGTGAGATGCCGTTGCGGGATATGTATCAGGATCTCTATAACCTCTCGAGACAGCAGAATGCATGCAAAGTTGATTGTATCACAAATCAAGGAGCAGAGGCATACCAATGGAATCTACTATTTCGAAGGCGGCTAAGGACAACTGAAGGTGAGAACTATAACCAACTGATACATATGCTCGGTAATACCAGCCTACATCCGGAGAGAGAAGACCAGCGCATTTGGAGATGGGAGAAGTCAGGCCAATTTTCAGTTCAATCAACTACCATGGGCCTTGCCAGAAGACTTCCACACACGGTCTGTGATGAATACACGTTCATGTGGAAGAACCCTGCCCCAATGACGATGAGATTCTTCGCGTGGCAGGTATGGCACGATAAGATCAACACCTCAGATAACTTGTAGAGACGATGGCCAAATTGGGCGCTCCAGCCATCCCAACATTTGCTATGTCGGAAAGCACCGGAGACTATGACTCACCTACTGATTGATTGCGAAATTACATCTCGCCTATGGCAACTGCTGTTTCACAAAAGCCTCTATTTGAGATTGCTTTGTCAGCACATATGGGAATGTACACGGCACAAAACGTAAAGAGATATGGAAGGTAGGCATGCTCGTAATGTTATGGACAGTTTGGGGAGAGCATAATCGAAGAATTCTTTAGGAAAAAGAGAAACAATGGGATGAATTATGGGACTCAGTGAATAGAGGTGTAGCATCGACTCTACAATGTTCCAAAGAATTCCAAGGCTAGTCATGGGATGCGTTGATGGGAGATTGGGCCTATCTGCTATAAACACCTAAAAGGAGCGTTCCTTAGGGTAGGTTGTATATAGGACCACCGTTATTGTAATTTTATGTTAAACTTTTGTAAAGCCTGGTTGCACAAACACGGGTTCAACTTAGTTGATTCGGTGCGAATGCGACACCGGAGGGAAATAAGTTTTTACTAATGGCTTATTCCAACTCGGGGGGCTATAAGGTTTCTTTATTATAGGGACGACGCGTTTTTCCCCTACTACATTGGTAGGGTTTTTCTCGACTTGATTTTATGGGAGACACATCGTCTCCCGCCATGTACAAAACATATTTTTGACTATAATAGAATAAAGTCTCGTTCCTATTAAAAAAAAAAAAAAAAACTTTGTTGTTGTCATTCTAACATTTTTCTTATTTGAAAGTTCAAACGATATTTAAGAATATGATAATACTAAGGGGACTCACTAAAAATACTCACTATAAGCATGCTCCTAGATTTTTTATTTTTTTTTTTTGAAAAATTTCGTGATTGAGGAGGGGAAGGTAATGGTGGATGTAGATATGAAGGAGGTAGTGCATAGGATTTGAGTACAAAATCATAAAAAAAAAAATTAAATAATTAAGATGGTTGCTTTTACTGAGTGTCCATATGTCACTTTAGCATTGTCCTTAAAATATTCAATTTTTATTCTTTTTAATGATTTAAAAAAATTATTAAATGTTAAAAAATGAGCCATATAATGCGTTAAAATAGTGCAAGTTTTGGCGTTGGATTGAAAATGCCGGCTCTTTTATCAGTCGTGGCTTGTTGAGCTAATAAAAAGAAGATTGGGTGCCAAACTGTTTCAAAATGTGATTTCCTTTCAAATAACAATATAAAGTTGCGATGTTGATGTTGAGTCAGATAGGACTTGTGTAGACATATAGTAATCACCGTTCACTGGGACGACTTCACCGTCACCCCTGTTTTCCATCCTCACCACCACCACCGTTTCTCCCTCGTTTTCCATCCACCTTCTTCCACCCCCACCACCAGTGTTTACTTCCTCCACTCTGCTTTTTTGTGCAACATTCCGACTAGATGTGGGATTGTCGTGGGTTTCTGGCGAGGTTGCCTCCTACGGCTATTTTGCCTATGGCTTGATCTTAGAGAAGAAGATGACGAGTTGGGGTGCGGGTATCCGCAATCGGAGAAGTCAACCAGAGGTGGTGGTTCTCACTGGCACAACAATGGCATTATTGATGCGGCATGATCAATCCAATCTCTACATCTTTTTCTCTTCAGGTCAAGGTTTAAGTGTGTAACGGCCCACATTATTCAATCTTAATTAATTATTAATTACAGATTAGGACACGTAGCTCGGACCCACGTGGACACTGCTAACAAGTCTATGGCACGCCAACCAAGGTATAAACAATTATTTTTGTGTGATGCGTGTTAAATTGTTGTATTATTAATTAATTCGAGTCGCATTAGTTGAGATTTTATTAGTCGCATTGTGCGCGGGTAGTGATGGCAGGGTGCGACGTTGCGGGGTGCGTGTAAAACGGGTGTGACGTCGCGGGGTGCGCGTAACGCGGGTGTATGGGATAGTCAAGGGTTTAATAGGTCACATCATGTGACGGCCCCAATTTTCCACAAACGGACACCGCCCGGCCTAAGCCCACGTGGACCCCCGAGCCAGTCTCGCAAGGTCAACGTAGGCCTAGTCAGCCTTCCAATCCATCATTTTAAGTAAATTCATAATGTTAAGTTGAGTTATTAGTATTTTTTCAAATTTTACAGTTTAGCGGAAGTCTTAAATTTAAAACAAGTAAAGCAAATAAATTTATCATCATATAAAACACACCGTAAGAGCAACACCTATTGTGAAAAACCTGGGGAAAATACTCGTATATATAGCGACAATACTAAGCAGTAATATATACAAGTACAGTGTCTATCCAGTCTCCCATTTCCCAAAAGTAAAGCAAAATATCAAAATCGCACGTACTAGTAGGTCCTCGACCACGGGCGGTCAGATAAAGTCGCCCAAAATCCCCTTGCCCCTACTAGCACTAGAATCTGCACTCGACCATCACAAAAAGCCGGATGGAGAGTACGCCCAAAATCCCCTTGCCCTAGTAAGATTCCAACAAAGTACACCGAGCATTTATAAGAAAGTAAATGGATACCAATAAACATGTCAAATAATCATGCGGAAACTAAACAGACAACTGTGCTAAGATCATCACATGAATAAATAACACGAGAGAAACAAAGTGTGTACTCGTCCCGGTCAGACTAAACTGTACTTCAGACCCCAAGGATCCTTTCGGTGGGTGCCCCCACTTCCTTTCACCTGGTTCCTCGTGGTGCTTGCCCGACACGTGCACCCTTAATGCAACTCTGTTCGCAATTCACCGAGTGCCTGATCACACGTGCTACAGCCTAGTATGTCATAAGTACACTACGAATATCAGGTGGGAGTAACTCGACCACCAACCCAAATGTATCACGGAATAGAGTACAATAACAAGGAATAGGAAATCAATGATGGAAAAGTAAACCCTCAGTGACTTTCAGATGAAATCTTACGTACCTCAAAAATGCGCTTCGAAGTTCCACTCACGTCTCGAGATACGCGCCCGACTCCCGATTGTGGTATCATAAATTCCCGGTGTCCAATTAAACCATTTTTAATATTCTTCCTGATTTTCTGGATTTTTCCCATAATTTTTCACCTATTTTTCTTATTTTTCTGTAATTTATTCAATTTAAAACTGTTTTAAAATTAAAATTTAATATTATAATATTTAAATAGATGGGTTGGTCCCTGGACCGGGTTTGACCCTGTCCAACCGGGTCGGCCTGACCCGATCCAACCAGGTCGGCCTGACCTGGTTCGGGCCCACCCTGGTCGGGTCCGGTTGGGCCGGACCGCCCAACCAGTCCGAGGTTGCACGCACGCACGCACAGCGTGGGTGCACCCCTCCCCCACCCCATCTCCTTCTTCTTCACAGAGACGTTAAGTCTCTGTTTTTTTTTTCTTTTTCTTTTTCCCATTGTGGTTTGGGTTGGGGTTTCTCTCCACCCCAACCCCGGTGGACTCGATGGCAGGGGAGACACCCATGCCATCACCACCGCGACTGGTTCAGCCTTCATGGCCGATCCCCCTCGTGGCCACCATGGCCGACACACCGAAACCACAACAAAAGCAACGACTTACCTCCTTCCCGGCTTCTCCGCCCTCTCTTCTCTCCTTCCCGCTTCCTCTTCTCCTCCTCCTCCTCCTCCTCCCTGTTTCTTCTTCTCCCTCTCCGCCCGTGTGTGTGAGTGTCGAGTGTGTTTGTGGGTGTGAGAGAGAGTGACGTGAGGGAAATGAGAAAATGATGGTGGTGTGTGGTAGAGTGTAAGTAAGGTAAGCTAGTTGACTTGACCAATCTTTTATTTAATTTGTGTGTTTTAGTTTCTCCGACCTAGTGTACCCACAGTTCGCTCCTCAGTACGCGTCTTGACACGTTTCTCGAGGTGAACACCTGTTACACTATCTCGCTCGATTCAATGATCTAAATACACACATGAGATGCTAGGTAAATAACTTGATATACAGCATCGCAAATAGGCAAACAATCACACAAAATCACTATTTACCTAGTCGGCGTGCCCTAACCTATCTGCGGCATCCACGTGGATCTGAGTTGTTGTCCAAGTCTGAAAATAATCACTAATAACGGCGTAATTAAAATTTGGGCCGTTACACATCACATGTCACATCACATCTACCTATCACATCACCCCATACCACCCCTCACTTTTCTCTCTTTTATTTTTTCTCTCATGTCCAAACCAAACCCAAACATTTCTCACTTCCTCTCCCTCCATGAATGATTCTTCTCTCCCTCTCATTTCTAGTTCTCCTTCAACACTCCATCTCCATCTCATTTGATTTGCCTCATTCTCACAAGGTATCCTCACTCCCGCAACATACTCTCGGCCTCTTCCTCTGGCACCACCTCCCACGTCGGCGACTTCCAAAAATTGAGGTGAGTAGTGATTTTTTGTTGTTGATTTGTTAGAGGGATTTGGAGTTTAATGGTGAGATAGATATGATAAAATTCTAGTTGTGGAGTTGTTATTATTGTTGTTGTTAATGTTATTATTGTTGTTTGTACAAAAAAAAAAAAAATTTTTTTGCTTCCAATTCATCTCAGTTGAAACATAGACGAATTGGAAGATGGGGGGAGGGGCAAAAGGGTCGGGCCACCCCCCCTAAATGGGCTGGGTCGACCCGGGTCCAACCCATATATAAAAATAATAATAAAAATAATAAATTATCTAAAATAATAAAACCGATTTTTAATAAAATAAATAACAAAAAATAGATAAAATAACTAAAATTGGTAAAAATTATGGAAAATTCCAGAAAAATATAAAAATTAGAAGAAAAGCTAGGAAAATGAGTTCGAAGCATTTTCGGGCATTTGACACCCCGGTATGATTCGAAAAGTATGCCAAAAATCAAACTTTTTGGAATAAGAATTACAAATTTTGGTCTCACATTATAAATTCATTTAATGTGACTCTAAAATGATGAAAATTGTATAATTGGACATCAGGGACTTAGGATACCATAGTCAGGTGTCGGGTACGTATGTCGAGGCGTGTGCGGGACGTTTTGCGATTTGTTTGAGGTAAGTAAACCCACGAGAAAATTAGTTAAAATTCATTTATGGTACTTACTTTATTTCATATTTCAATTATTCTATTGTGTTATTTATCGTTGTTCATTTATTGTTCATCCACTCATACGTGCGTATGTGTGTTTGTCGACAGGGTCGGGCATGGCACGAACTCATACCTCGGGGCTAGCTACCCCGCGTTGTTCGAGTAAATGGCCATGTTAGGGCTATGCGGTGATTATTTTTCGCGAGACCTGTAGGTTGAGAGATGTTTGACGAATATTGGGTTCCTCTCGAGAGATGTTTGGATAGGGTTCTCCCGTTCATGGGTTCCTCTCATTCGACCGTGGGATGTTTGGCGATGTGATCGTCATGGGTTCCTTTCGGTTTAGCTAAGACGATTCCCGGATGTCGACCAGGGTTCTCTGTCACACTACACTCGTGTCCAAATTCGACTTCTCAACGACTTATTTTCATGCGATTACTTTATTTTTGTTCCTTATTTAAATTGCATGAATTGTAGCCGTTTTATTGGATTTCGTGAATATTAGCTAACGTTCTCTGGAATTTACTCATTGGGATTTGTCATTGTTTTTTGTGACAAATCGCAGATCCTACGAAGAGCCGGGGCAAGGGGGTCTTAGGCGACTACCTATGAGTTATGAGAACCTCATCAGCTTTTTGCGTAGGTGTTCGTATGCATTTATTTACTGCTTTTATGAAATTTTATGAAGGACTTGTATACATGATACATGTATATGCTCATCTTTTGTACTTTTGTTGCTCTTTGATATACATGGTATCTCATACCGGGTTTCCACACTATAGGGTTGTTTATAAAATGCAAACTTTTCATTTTTACGATATTTGCATGTTTCAAAGACTTCCGCTTTGATATTTAACTTATATTAATTTAATAAATCGCGAACAACTTAACTTAGTTAATTTAATGTAAATATTCATAAAAACATCCATAAATACTAAGTTGAGGCGAATAAGATACGTACAAAGATTTAGGTCGCAGCCATTAAAAATAAGTGTGCGGTGACGTGGCATGCTTGGTTACGTGTCTGGCGAAGTGGTGATACCCGATTTGTCTCATAGTTTGGGGTCGTCACAGTTGGTATTATAGCCTAAGTCCAAGCGAACCTAGGGGGAAAATTTAATTAAACTGAATAAAACTTAACAAACGAACTTAGACGTGGAAACCCGAAGATCCTGACATAGAACTTTAGTTGGATGGGGCGAGTAGTACCAAGACTTATACGTTATATATTTTGATTTGTAATAGTATATATGCGTATATGAGGCTAATACGGACCTTCGATATTGCAGATACGACATGGACGGACAACCGACTCCACCTTTTGGAGGATGGTGGACAGACGAGTGGTACTAGGCCTATCACGACCGATCAGAGTGTACTTGGTCGGATCGCGGCGCACGATCGACAGTTCGAACAGATGATGGCCTTGCTCCGTGCTCAGACAGCGGCTATCGCGACGCTTACTGCCGCCATCACACCAAGCGTCACCGAGACGGCAGCCGCGCTGATTGTTTAGGGTACGCCAGTTACTGCAGTTATGGCAGAGACTACCACGCCGACTACAGTTTTAGAGACTCGTACTGAGGCTATTAGACCGGCATCTACATACGCAGTGACACTAACATCAACCCCACATGAGTCACATTCGAGACTTCATTGTCAGCTGAGGCTAAGCTTACAAAAGAGTTTATGAGATTTCAACCGGGATATTTCACTTGAGGCGGAGACCCAAAGGCAGCTGCGAGATGGCTTCTTGAACATGAGAAATTACATAATCTTCTAAGGATTCACGACAGTATTCGTGCCAAGATATTTGAATATATGCTCCGATGAGAGTTCAGAGTTTGGTGGACGCTCATACCAAGACTCGTGGAGAGCCGACTACTTAGGGCTTTCAGACAGGTCTTTTATGACCAGTACATACCGAGGGAGATACAGTTGCGTCTGAGACAGAGTTTTTATGTCTTAGGCAGATTAACCGCACAGTAGTCAGTATATGGGGAGGTTTCGCTTCCTATTACAGTTCGCTGGGGACTTGGCTTCTACAGATCGCGATTATGTTCACTACTTTGGAGTTGGGCTTAGAGATGAGATTGCGAGCGCAGTAGTATCAAGCGGAGCTCATAAACTGCAGGAGATCTACGAGAGGGCCTTAGCCCATGAGACATATCTTCTCTTTCGCGCCGTGATGCCCATGCCACAGTTGGCATCGGGGTCGTCCCGGCGAGGCACCAGGTCTGACAGGAAGGGGAAGAGGATCATCGATCATAGAGACAGACGAAGACAGAGGCCCAAACATGATGATCACCAGGCAGTCATTTCTCATGCGATAGTACCTGCGCAGTCAGCACAGTTGTCAGGTGGTGGTTATGCACAGCGGCAGGGACATAGAACGACCCAGGGTCTAGGAGGCAGGGACCGTGGACAATATGGTCAAAGTCAGGGCCAAAGTTCGAACAGTTATCAGGGCCAGGGTTCAGGACACATGCCTCTTATTTGTTTCAAATTTGGGCTGGCAAAAATACGGGACCGGACATAAACGGGATCGGACACCCCTTTCTATAATGATTAAATTTGGTGTTCGTACCCGGTCCCCTTTTTAAAACGGGCACATTTTTTTGTCCAGTTCCGTATGTTTGTAAAACATACGGCTCCCATTTTGTCCAGCTGCGCTGCGGACAAAAATTTAGAGGCGAGAGGAGAGGCAGAGTTGTGGCGGAGGATCGGCGAGGAGTGACGACGATCAGCCGGGCGAGCGCCGCCGACGCCCGATCGTCGTCGTGCGCTGCGCTGCACGAGAGTGGAGCTCGAGACACGCCGCCGACTCCCGACGAGGCCGAGAGGAGAGGCGAGTTGTGGCGGAGCGACGAAGAGGGTGACGACGAGAGCGAGCGCGAGAGCCGGAGAGAGGCGACGCGCCGACCGCACCGACGGGTGAGGCCGTGAGGTAGTGAGGCGGTGAGGCTGTGAGGCCGCACAGGCGGTGAGGCAGTACAGGCGGTGGCGACTTGCGAGCGCGAGAGCTGGAGGGAGAGGGTGACGGCACGAGTGAGGGTTTGGACTTGAGAGGCAGAGGTGAGCGCGAGAGCTGGAGAGGGCGACGACACTGACGGTGAGGCGGTGAGGCCGCACAATCGTTGAGGCAACACAGGCGGTGGCGAATGGCGAGCGCGAGATCTGGAGGGAGAGGGTGACGGGTCGACGGCACGGGTGAGGCGGTGAGGCCGCACAGTCGGTGAGGCCGAGGCTGCACAGGCGGTGCCGCGGTGGTGAATGGCGAGCGCGAGAGCTGGAGGGAGAGGCAGATGATGAGGGCACGACGCACGGGGTGAGGGTTTGGTTTGGAGTTTGGACTTTGGGTTGTTTGGTTTGGTGACTTAGGTTATGGAGTGTGAAATTACCTATATGCCCTTCAAATTAATCACTAAACGGCTACCCGTTTTTTTGAAAATTTTGTCGAGACCCGGTCCCGTATTTTTAAACGGACTGAAAAAATTGTCCAGACCCGTATGTTTTTCACAAAAATATTGCCCGAACCCGTTTAAAACGGGTCCGGACAAAACCGAACAAACGGGACCACGCACATTTTGTCAGCCCTATTTCAAATGCAGACAACCTTGACACATTAAGAAAGAATGCCCGATGGCTTCAGTAGCACCGATTGCAGCACCACCAGTTCAGTCTAGGGAGCGGGTACACGCAGTAGCATAGCCAGACCGCGAGGCCACCAGACAGCTCGTCGAGGGTATGATTTCGATTTGCGATTGTTTTATGCATACACTTATTGATTCTAGTTCCACAATATCATTTATTTATGGACGTATGGTTGATGAGTTAGGGTTAGCACCGATTACAGTTAGTACAATTCTGATTCTCAGCACAGCAGCCGGGGAGAAGGTTTACCCTAATATGATTTGTGAGGGTTGCATGATAGAGATCTCCGGACACCAACTCCCTATCGACTTACGCGTTCTAGAGTTCTTAGAGTTCGATGCACTTTTGGGCATGGACTAGCTAGCGTCGTAGCACGCCCATGTGGATTGTTTTCGTAAGATAGTGACTTTTCAGATCCCCGACATACCAGAGTTCAGTTTCACCGGTGATGCGAGTATACTACCAACCACTAGGGGTAGATTGGCTACGACCTTAGAGATGGAAGTGTTTGCAGGGATAGTAGAGTCAACCGAGACACCAGAGGTTAGACTTGAGGATGTCCCAGTTGTCAGTGAGTTTCCCGATGTCTTTCTGGAAGATCTACCAGGATTTCCCCTACACAGAGAGATTGAGTTCGTTATTGAATTAGTGTCGGCACACAGACGATAGCTAGCAGACCGTACCGGATGGCACGGAAGGAGCAGGATTAGTTGAAGACTCAACTGGAAGATTTAGAGAATAAGGGGTTTATACACCCGAGCACATCACCATTGGGGAGCACCGGTCTGTTCGTTAAGAAGAATGACAGTAGCTTGAGGATGTGCATTGACTATAGGAAGTTGAACCAGGTGACAGTACAGAATCGTTACCCTTTGCCAAGGATCGACGATTTGTTTGACCAGTTGGTCGGAGCCCGTGTCTTCTTTAAGATCGACTTGAGATCGGGTTGTCATCAGCTTAGGATTCGAGATGGAGACATACCTAAGACTGCATTCAACACTAGATATGGGTTATTTTAGTTTACAGTGATGTCGTTCGAACTGACGAATGCACCGACCATGTTCATGGACTTGATGCACAGAGTATTGAAGCCGTACTTGGATAAATTTGTCATAGTCTTCATTGATGACGTATTGATCTACAGCAAGACTCCAAATATCACGGGCAACATCTCAGGCAGATATTGATGACATGGAGAGAGCACAAAATATATGCTAAGTTCAATAAGTGCGAGTTTTGGCTGTCAGAAGTCAAGTTCTTGGGACATATGATCAGTGAGAGAGGTATATCAGTGGACCCGAGTAAAATTCATGTTGTCATCGATTGGCCAACACCTGAGACAATGACAAATATCAGGAGCTTCCTAGGGTTGGCAGGATACTATCGGCGATTTGTGAAGGACTTCTCAAAGACCGCCGCGCCGATGACTAAATTGACAAAAAATGATGTACCTTTTGATTGGTCAAAGGAGTGCGAGGACGCATTTACACAGTTGAAGATGAGGCTAACTACTGCACCATTACTAGTATTGCCAGAGCCACGCAAGGGATTGACAGTTCATACTGATGCTTGCGGCACAGGGCTAAGTTGTGTACTGATGTAGGGAGACAGCGTAATCGCCTACGTATCCCGACAGTTGAGGACCCATGAGATGAATTATCCAGTGCACGACTTGGAGCTTGCAGCAGTCGTATTTGCACTGAAGGTATGGAGACATTACCTCTACGGTGAGAGGTTCACATTGTTTACAGATCATAGGAGTTTGAAATATTTATTCACTCGAAAAGATCTGAACATGAGACAGCGACGTTGGCTAGAGTTGCTAAAGGACTACGACTTCTCCATCGAATATCAGCATGGGAAGGCAAATGTAGTAGCGGATACATTGAGTAGGAGAGGACCAGATTCTGAGACAGTTGTCTGCCATATGTTGCACGAGTATAGTTTACTTGAGGCGACGGCAACACTAAGTTTGACAGAGGTTCCAGCTACAGTGGACACACAGATTTGTGGACAGATTGGTGTACCGTCTATTTCTATTCCGCGAGTGTTGGAGTGTCAGAGGGCTGACGAGATGTACTCGAGACTCAGGGAGATGGCACACACCCGATCATCCAGATTGGAGCGAGTCTGCGGATCAGTGTTTAAGGCACCAAGGGAGGCTATGGATTCCAGCAGTGATAGAGATACGCGATGAGATACTCCAGGAGGCTCACAAGTCTCAGTATACAGTGCATCCTGGCAGGACCAAAATGTATCACGATATGCGACGATTATTTTGGTGGCCAAGGATATAGGCGGACGTCGGCGCCTTTGTTAGGGGTAGTGAGGTGTGCCAGCAGGTTAAGGCTGAGCATTGGAGGCTTCCGGCCGCTGCCCATCCCTCAGTGGAAATGGGAACATAGTACGATGGATTTCGTTTGTGGATTACCGCAGACTTTACGGAAACACGGCGCGATATGGGTGATCGTGGACAGGTTGACAAAATCAGCTCATTTCCTACCAGTTTCTATGAAGTATAACTTCACACAGTTGAGCATATTATTTGAGAGAGAGATTGTACGACTGCACGGAATACAAATTTTGATTGTTTCAGACCGGGACAGTCGTCTTACATCATCATTGTGGCAGGCTATGCAGGAGCAGTTTGGTACTAGATTACAGCTTAACTCGCATTCCATCCTGTATTAGCAGACGGACGATCGAGAGATTAATGCAGATACTCGAGGATATGCTCAGGGCATGTGTGTTGCAGTTTGGTGGGTCTTGGGAGGAGTGCTTTGCCGCTCTATGAATTTGCTTACAACAACTGCTATCATGCCAGTATTGGGATGCCACCATTTGAGTCTCTATACGGTAGACCGTGTAGATCACCGGCTTGTTAGGCAGAGCCCGAGGATACAGCAGCCGTGGGGCTGAGATTGTTGTGGACCATACAGAGAAGGTGAGACTGATTTGTCAACGGTTGTTGGCTGCTCAACACATATAGAAGAAGTATGTGGATAAGTACCACGATGGCCTGAGCTACGAGGTAGATGATTGGGTCTACTTGAAAGTTTCTCCGCTGAAGGGTCATCAAAGATTTGGGATCAAGTGGGAATCTAACACCAAGAGTTATTGGGTCGTTTCATATTGAGAAAATAGTTGGGGAGTTCGCTTATCAGTTGAGATTGTCAAGTCGATTGGCAGGGGTTCATAATGTTTTTCATATTTCGATGTTACGGCTGGCTGGATCAGGACCGAGACCGATGGCTGATATGACTAGGATCTTCGACCAGATGTGACGTACGAGGAACACCCCATTGAGATAGTGGATCGCAAGGTACAGACTCTCAAGAGAAAGAAAATACAATTAGTACTCGTACGGTGGCAGTATCATAACAACGAAGGACTGACTTAGGAACGAGAGTCTACCATGCAAGAGCGATATCCTCAATTGTTTCAAGGTAAAATTTTTACTTAAATTTGAATTTCTGGACGATATTCCTTTTAGTTAGGAAGATTGTAATGACCTACATTATTCAATCTTAATTAATTATTAATTACAGATTATGACACGTAGCTCAGACCCACTTGGACACTACCGACAAGTTTAGGGCACGCCAACAAAGGTATAAACAGTTATTTTTGTGTGATGCGTGTTAAATTGTTGTATTATTAATTAATTCGAGTCGCATTAGTTGAGATTTTATTAGTCGCATTATGCGCGGGTAGTGATGACAGGGTGCGACGTCACGGGGTGCGTGTAACGCGGGTGTGACGTCGTGGGGTGCGCATAACGCGGGTGTATGTGATAGTCAAAGATTTAATAGGTCACATCACATGTCACATCCCATCTACCTATCACATCACCCCATACCACCCCTCACATTTCTCTCTTTTTTTTTCTCTCCTCTCCAAACCAAACCCAAACATTTCTCTCTCTCCCTCTCCCTCTCCCTCCATGACCAATTCTTCTCTCCCTCTCATTTCTAGTTCTACTTCAACATTCCCTTTCCATCTCATTTGATTTTCCTCATTCTCACAAGGTCTCCTCACTCCCGCAACATATTCTCGGCCTCTTCCTCTGGCACCACCTCCCACGTCGGTGACTTCTAAAAATTGAGGTGAGTAGTGATTTTTTGTTATTGATTCGTTTGAGAGATTTGGAGTTTAATGGTGAGATAGAGATGGTAAAATTTTATTTTTAGAAGTTGTTATTATTGTTGTTGTTAATGTTGTTATTGTTGTTTGTACAAAAAAAAAAAAAAAAATTGCTTCCAATTCGTCTCTGTTGAAACATAGACGAATTGGAAGATGGGGGTCGGGCCACCCCCCTAAATGGGCCGAGTTGGGCTGACCCTGACCGGGTCGACCCGGGTCCAACCCATATATATAAATAATAATAATAATAAATTATCTAAAATAATAAAACTGATTTTTAATAAAATAAATAACATAATATAGATAAAATAGGTAAAATAGGTAAAAATTCCATAAAATCCCAGAAAAATATAAAAAATTAGAAAAAAAGCTAGGAAAATGAGTTCGAAGCTTTTTCGGGCATTTGGCACCCCGGTATGATTCGAAAAGTGTGCCAAAAATCAAACTTTTTGGAATAAAAATTACAATTTTGGTCTCGCATTATAAATTTATTTAATGTGACTCTAAAATGATGAAGATTGTATAATTGGACACCAGGGACTTAGGATACCATAGTCGGGTGTCAGGTACGTATCTCGAGGCGTGTGCAGAACGTTTTGAGGGCGATTTGCTATTTGTTTGAGGTAAGTAAACGCACGAGAAAGTTAGTTAAAATTCATTTATGGTACTTACTTTATTTCACATTTCAATTATTCCATTGTGCTATTTATTGTTGTTCATTTACTGTTCATCCACTCCCACGTGCGTATGTGTGTTTGTCGACGAGGTTGGGCATGGCACGGACTCACACCCCGGGGCTAGCTACCCCGCGCTGTTCGAGTAATTGGCCATGTTAGGGCTATGCGGTGATTTTTTTGCGATACCCGTAGGTTGAGAGATGTTTAACGAAGACTTAAGTATTCGTCATGGGTTCCTCTCGAGAGATGATTGGATGGGGTTCTCCCGTTCATGGGTTCTTCTCATTCGACCGTGAGATGTTTGGCGAGGTGATCGTCATGGGTTCCTCTCGGTTTAGCTAAGACGATTCCCTGATGTCGACCTGGGTTCTCTGTCACGCTACACTCGTGTCCAAATTCGACTTCTCAACGACTTATTTTCATGCGATTACTTTATTCTTGTTCCTTATTTAAATTGCATGAATTGTAGTCGTTTTATCGGATTTCGTGAATATTAGCTAACGTTCTCTGGGATTTACTCATTGGGATTTGTCATTGTTTTTTGTGACAAATCGCAGATCCTACGACAGTCGGGGCAAGGGGGTCTTAGGCGACTACCTCTGAGTTACGATAGCCCCATCAGCTTTTTGCGTAGGTGTTTGTATGCATTTATTTACTGCTTTTATGAAATTTTTAGGAGGACTCGTATGTCTGATACATGTATATGCTCATCTTTTGTACTTTTGTTGCTCTTTGATATACATGGTATCTCATGTCGGGTTTCCACACTATAGGGTTGTTTATAAAATGCTAACTTTTCATTTTTACGATATTTGCATGCTTCAAAGACTTCCGCTTCGATATTTAACTTATATTAATTTAATAAATCGCGAACAACTTAACTTAGTTAATTTAATGTAAATATTCATAAAAACATCCATAAATACTAAGTTAAGGCGAATAAGATACGTACAAAGGTTTAGGTGGCGTGCAGTTAAAAATAAGTGTGCGGTGACGTGGTATGCTTGGTGACGTGTCTGACGACGTGGCGGCACCCGATTTGCCTCGGAGTTTGTGGTCGTCACATTGTTTTTTGCTATGTATATGTTATGTATTTCTGCCTAAGTGCGGTTTGTTGTCCCCGTTGTCGGTGTGGTTAGCTCAACCTTAGGGTTGGGGTTAGGGTTGGGGTTTGTACGATGTTTTCGGAATTAATTTCGTCCTTCGTTTTTGTAAGATCTATTTGTAATAGATGTTTATCCGATTAGACTAGGAACACCTCAATACAAAATCACTTTGACAAAAAAAAAGTTATATTCACAAATCCAATTATAATTTCCACATACCAATGGCATCATTTAGAGATTGGTTTGTTTTTTAGTAGGTAAATATTATTTGTGATTGTGTGTGTTTGAAGCATTTTAGTTCTTTCTTGTATTAAATTTATTATGCCTATTTTTTGTAAGAATTATGGCTATTTCTCTACTTATGACAGCGTATCTTAAATTTATTTAACTCTTCAATTTTTATTTTTATTTTTATTTTTATCTAAACCACTCATAATTTGAAGGATAATGGGCTTCGACTACTTAAAGCTAGAGCTAGGCACGACCACTAGCGGCAAATTTCTCCCTCATAAATTTTAAAAGATTAAACTCTTCACCTTTAACTGAATGCACTCATTGTGAAAAAACCAAAAAAAAAAAAGAAAGGTTAACAAAATTAATGTGATCATGACAGTTTGCGGGTGTGGTCAAAATCGGGATCTCTTGTTTCTTCCTATGAGACTTCTCCTTTGACCAATGAAAGAGCTCATTTTCTAGTTGGGGAGGAGGTGGGGGTTACCATTTAACAAGAACGCATTTTATTTTTTTTGGAAAAATGAAAAATTTTATTTTTGAGCTCGTACTAGTTGTGTAAGATGCAATTAGTAGTCTGCATTAGACTTTTGGTTCACCATAAACTCAAAGCCAACTAGTGATAGATTTGGGGTCGATTTAGCAAAGAAGCAGGTAGTTAAGAAAATATAAAAATAATTCACTTTGGGTACTAATCCAGTCGAATGTGGTGTATTTCGCCTTACGATGCGCATGTGCACATCTCAATGTGTAATGTACGGCATCCGACTAGGTCGGTGTCCAAAGTATGTTACTTTATCAGTTTCCATGTAGTAATGTTTCAAAAAGAAAAAGAAACATTTTACCAAAAAAGAAAAAAAGAAAAAGAAACAACCGAAGTAACGTTTGGAGAAAGCAAGCTTATTTTCAACGTATTCAATCACAATACTTTTCGTGACAGTAACACAATGCTTTGTGAGATTGACCTCCAGTAGTTGAGAAGAAAGAAGAAACTCGATGGGGATTTATATGCGCCCGCAATAGAATGTACAAACAAATGAACAATGCCCCCACCAACCGTGATAAGGTATACAACTTTTGACATGTAAGGTTGAACTTATATATAGGCTTGCTATGAGCACCTCGGAATGTATAAGCTCCCAACTTGAAGTAAACTATAACAAATTATGTTAGCCTAATGATGTCCCTGTACTTCCCATTTCTTTTAGTTTCCCCTTACCTAAAACACGAATACTATGACTTAAGTTTACTATGTCTAATGTTTCATCCAAAATCACTAAAAAAAAAAAAAAAAAATTGCCACATCAGCGAAGAACACAAACAAAGTACACAATTTACTTTTTTTTTTTTTTTTTTTCGTCGCTAGAAATTACATTGTTCATCCTTCTATTGATACAACTTTGAGTCATTTGAAACAGCGGCTTCAAATAACAAGTAGAAGCAATCGCAACAATCCCCAAATGGCCTACAACTCTAGCCAAACATTGTTACAATAAAAAAGAATTAATATTATCTTAACAAAAAAAAAAAAAAAATTGTCATCAAGCCCAAATTGCTAGCAATGACATGGAGGCAGCCCCAAGAAACAAAGTAAAATAAGAAAGCACCTGCAACCTCACATTGCACCTCATCTTCTTACTCAGAAAATCAGCAGCAATGAGATCCACAAGAGCCATGTACACCAGAATCCCAGCCGAGACGCAGTCCAGAATCCCCTCCACCACCAGAGCTCTGGGGCTCTTGGGGTTGTACAGCCACGCCAGCCCCGACCCCACCGCGATCCCCGCCGGCGTGGTGGTCGCGAAGAAACACGCCATAGTGAATGCCAAGCGCCACCTGAACTGGGCCTGAGCTATGCACCCGCCCAATGCGAACCCCTCGAAGAATTGGTGGAACGACAGCGCCGCGATCAGTGGCCTTATCGAGCATGGGCTCTGCGAGACCCCCAGGGATAGGCCGATGATCACCGAGTGGGATACGATCCCCAGTTCCAGAATCTACACAGACAAGAAATTTGAATTCAATTGGTCAAGATTTTGATTCAGATGTTGATGAATGAATGAGGAATTGAATTGATGTAGCAGCCACCGCTACCTGTGAGACTACGACGTGCCTTCCGTTGCCAGCGGCGTCGTCGAATTGGAATTCGTGGGAGTGACCGCCGCCGTCGCAGGCGTCCTGATCGTGGCGGTGGCGGTGGTGGGCGGCGTGGGCGTGGATACCAACAATGTGCATTCCGCCGCCCTTCTCCTCTCCGAAAACCTCGCCGATCACCGGCTTCCCATCGACGGCGATCTCGTGTGAATTGTTCGAATTCGAATTCTCCGCCGCGGAGTGATCTAGTAGTCCGCGGCGGAGGTCTTCATCGGAGTTGGAGTTGTTCTGTCTGCGCTCGTAGAATTGGGTGGCGAAGAAGTCGACGAGGAGGGTGGCGAGTGAGGCGACCATGGCGGTGAATCCAGGGAAGGGGAATTTGGACCAGGGGGTTTTGGGGAGGCAGGGGTCGGATAGCGCAGCCGTGCCTCCGGGGAGCATGTGGACGAATCCAGTAGCAAGAATCACTCCGGCGGCGAACGCCTTCGCCGCCACGAACAGGCTCCCCTCCTCCGCTCTTAGAAAGCTCCGCCGCTTCGCCACGAGTGGGATGGCCACTCCGGCGACTCCGGATACTAGAATCGCCACGATGGCGATCATCTTAAGACTGAAGGCCGCCGACTCGTCGCGGCAATCTGATGATGACGTGGACGACTCTCTACAACTGATCGTGGACATCGACTCTGATATCGCTTCCACAACTTCCCCTGTTCATTCATTCTCAAATTAATCAAACTGATACAACAAATAAACAAACAAACAGGACCCAAGATCCCAGATTCCCAATAACAAGAACGCATACCTGAGAAAAAGCGAAGACCCTGGAAGGAATTACTATTCATTTTGAGACAATTTTTTTTTGTGAATTTTTTTTTCTAGTGGGTTGATTTATGAGATGGATTTAAAACTTAAAGAAGGAGATGAGATTGGGGTGAAGGGGTAGGATGTCGACATGATTTGACAAACTTGGAGTCGAGTCGATGGGGAGCGCTGAAGCGGTTCGGCTCTATGCGCCAGAATGAACGCGAGAGTGTCGACACTCTCTTGACTCTGTTGTTTCTCCTTTTATTTTGCTTTGTTTATTTTGGCGTCCGTCGGATGTGCATAAAGTTAGGGTACAGTGACATCACAAAGTTTGAGGTACGCATTTCGGTGCGAATCCAACAGTGCACGGTTTCATATTTTGCTTTTTCTTTTCTGACATTTTTTTTTTTTTTGTATACTGCTTTGCTTGTTAATATTAGGGGTGGGCAAACCGCGATTTGATGATGCGAATCACGACCAAATCAAGGGTTCTCGGTTTGATCGTTTTGTAAATCACCACCAAACCGCAAACTCTCAAAACTGCAACCAAATCGATTGTGATTTACGCGGTTTGGTCAGTTTGATTTTGCGATTTTTTTGCGACATATTTAAAAAATAAAAAAACATCACACATTCCATACATTTCCATTAACAAAACATGCAATATAACGTATAGATGTCTATACATGACCACCAAAAACACAATAAAACACATTAACTCAATCAAAGCTTTAACTCAATTCCGAGTTTGGGAGTGGTTTTGTGGTTTGGTGAACTGCGGTTTTTCATAGATGAAAACCACCATCAAACCGCAGAATCGCGATTTTCAAATTTTCTAAACAACTCAAAACCGCAATTTTAAAAAACTACACCATACCACACGGTTTGGATGGCTTAGACGGTTTGGGCAATTTTATGGAAATCATTGCCCACCCCTAGTTAATATATTGTTTCCTAAAAAAGATAGAGTTGGTAAGAGGGTGGGCTCTTCTAGGGATGCAGATGGGGCGGAGAATCCTTATTTTCCGCGGGGATCTCCCTGATGGAACGGGGATTCCAACTAGCCCCTACTGGGCCGAGGATGACAGGAATCTTAACTTCACTATCAGGGCGAGGCGGGGACTATATTACCCCTCCTCACCATATGAGGATTCCCTACTCACCTAGTAGGGATTCTCCATATGGATCCTGAATACATCTTGTGGGGATTGCATCAAAACCGTTAAATCTTATATTTCCTTTTTTTGTATGATAAATGTTTCACATAAAATTTAAAAATCGGCTTACGATTGCGAAGAAAAAAGCTTTTAATGATTTTAATTTGAATCTATAATATATTTGATCTTTTCTTTAAGATATGTGAAAAAGTGATGGGGTGGGGAATCACCGTGAGGTGAGGATCACCGCGAGGTGGGGAATGGAGGTTAAGATTTCTCCAGTTGAGAATTTCAAGCAGGGAATCCCCGCCCGGTCATAAGTGGGAACACAGATGGGGATTACATTCTCAGCCCCAAACCGCTCTACCTACATCCCTATCTTCTAGCTTGTTTTTTAATTTGGGGCGTGCAAATGTTACTCCAACAGGAAACGTACTTGTGCGTGTCCCTTCGATGCACCTCGGGATGTGTACAGATACATATGTCGGAAAATGTTAAAGGACATTAATAAGACTAACATTTTCCTTTTTATTTACTTTCCTTGCATGAGGTGTGAGTTCGTTCGACTCACTCACTGGCACCTCCCCATACTTTGCCTTTTTGGCAAGTGATACATCTATCATATCAAATGAGATGCTTTTAGGATTTGTACAAGGATCTTCATTTTTAATTACTTACTCTTTTTACAATTGTGACTTTAAATGTGATGTGAATATTCTTTAACAGGCCCTATTGAATATATATATCTATAATATATATATATATAAAAGCACCAATCACAAATTTTTGAGTCGTAAGCAAAATTATATTTTTGCCCATAATTATGTTGCGTTTCCTGATCTTTCATTTTTTTTATCTCCAAATCAAGCTACAACTCTTCTCATCAATCCGTTCCCTGATCTTTCTTTTTTTTTTTATCTCCAAATCAAGCTCGAACTCCTCAATAAAATATACTAGCTCGATCACTCCAATACAAAACACATTTTTATCTCATCAATTCGATACACGTTTTTTCGCTCATGTTCCAGATTCAATTATTCTTCGATCGATCACTTCTCGCTCATGTTCCATACTCAATTGTTCTTCAATCGATCACTCGTTCGTGTGCCAGATAAGGATAAATCTTTGGAGAAGGTGAGTGAGATTCAATTGTTTGAGTTAAATTTATTCATCGGTGATGTGTGTTCTCTCTATGTGTGTTTCAGTTTCAATGTTCAATTTGATTCATGGTTTTTTAAAGAACCTTTAATTCAATGTTTAATTTGATTCATGGTTTCTTTGTGTTTGATTGATTTTGGGAAGTGGTGTCTTAAGGTTTTGATTTCCGAAACTGAATTGAGGTTTAAGATCTTGAACACTAGCTG
The DNA here is from genome assembly GCA_039657325.1 of Stephania cephalantha. NCBI lineage: Eukaryota > Viridiplantae > Streptophyta > Magnoliopsida > Ranunculales > Menispermaceae > Stephania > Stephania cephalantha. The sequence goes on along the minus strand of CM077569.1, from coordinate 49,984,759 downwards.
TTTGTTGAAATGCTTGCAAGACATATTCTAGCATGCTAGTCAGCTGCTATGCTTCAATTCCCAAGTTCTTCAAAAGTTTGTAACCGAACTTCAAGAAACAACAAATTTCAAATAAAAAACCTCAATTCTTCAAAAGTGTTAAGCATGGCAATGCAAGCTATTTGTTATGAAAAACTAAAAAAAATACAATTTTAATGAAGCTATTTGCAATATGATCCTACCCTCCAAGCATAGATGCTCAAATATTTGCAAAAACTCAATCATAAAGTAAATAATGGCCATCATCTTCATTAGCTCGAGAAGATATGCGAAATTGAGAGAAATCAGACTACAGAAAGGGCAAAACATTTAGCATAAATAATCTTCCATTGAAAAGCTTCACCACTAGAAAATTGAACTCCAAAACACATAAATCTGGCACATTGCTTGAACTTCAATCAACACACTAAAAAGGGTGTGCCTACCACCAAGGTGTTCTGCACACTACTGGTGGGTACATGATATACACTGCTGCAACGTTCAAGTACGCATTCAACTACAAGCCAACTGATATATACTGGTATGCCAGAATCTATGGCATAGGTTTCTTACTTTCACATGTTTACACAATTACAAGTTCCTAAGATTTTCCTTTTGGGGATCTGAGTGAATATTCGTTAAGAGCTTCCATATTCTTTAATTCGTGACTTTAGGTGCACGGCTAATTATGGCTGGATTACTAGACACAGTTATGTTACTTATGGCATTTTGTTGAATGGGGCAACCGTTGTTGTTTTTGAAGGGGTAATTATTTTATTGTGCATTATGAATTAAGTGTTTGGTTCTCTGATTTCTAAATAACAAGGTTATGACCAAATATATTGTAGTTCTTCATTAAACTTTAGACAAGTCCATCTCAACTCTTTTAGATTAAAGCAGGCATGCTGGCTGTGGCGGCCCTCGCCGCCCCGGGGTGACGTGTCTCCGTGTACTCGTTACCAGCTGGCCCAACTACACGTGTACGGCACCTGCCCGTCCTTTCTCTGTCTCAAAATGTATCCACTTATGTGTGTACGGTGTATAAATGACATATGCAGCGGAAATTGTACGTAAATGCAAGAAATATTAATCAATTAAACAAAACCTAGTGTGGAAAAACCCTGAAAAGTAATGTACTATACCATGTAAAATAACTATGTACAATGTCATGTCACTCCCCAGTTCCCAAAAGAATCAAAATATCAAAATAATCACACGTATAAGTAATCCTCAGAGGAAAGCAATCAGAGGTAGTCACGTAAGATCCCCTTGCCTTTACTTGTACTCGGATCTGCACTCAATCATCACAGAAGAAAATGGATGACGAGTTCAGTCAGTAAAATCCCAAGGAACTCCTCCGAGCATTCAAATAAGCAAATGGAATTCAATAAATACTGTTAAATAAACATGCGGAATGTAAACAGGTAATTGTAAGTAGGGCATCGCATGCATAAATAACAATAAAGTGCAAATGTGTGTGTCTGTTCCAGTCAGACTAAACTATACTTCGGGATTTCCTTCCAGGATTTCACTAGTGGGCGCACCCAACTAGCTATCACATGATCCCTCTCGGTGGCCGGCGTAGACCTACGACGCACCGACACATGTAGCAGTTCCTTAGCTCGGGTCGTTATCCACCGAGAACTCATGATACACATGTTATGGTCTAGAATGCATAGACACACAACGGAAAATCCGGTGGGAGTGCAAACAACGACAAGATATAGATATAGGAAAAATCACAAGGAAATACTGGAATTGAATAGAATTATAAAGCAAAATAAATACTCAAGAGTTTTTCCATTGGGTTTTACAAACCTCACAACGCGCTCCACTACCCCATAATCAATCCCCGGGTCCAAGTCCACTGAGTCCTTGGTTCGCCAATTGATCACCCATGTCAACCTATGTCCATTTATCATTAATTTAATTTAGCATAAGAATTTACAACAAATTTCTAAAATTTTTAGGCCAAATTGCATATTTCGTGCTTTTCGATGCAAAACCCCGCAAAAAGTCGCGTCCGACATTCCCACATATTTTCTTTTCATATAACTTTATCAATTTCTATTTATTTTATCGAAATATATTTTTTTTCAGAATTTTCCCAATTTTTTTTCCGAAATTTTTCCAAATTTTTCTTTCATTTTTCTTCTCTTTTTCTCTCTTTTTTTATTTTATTTGGTTTGGGTCGGGTCGGCCCAAACGGGTCGACTCCGACAGGCCGGGACTGAACAGTCCAGGCTCGGCCCATGGGCCAAGCCTGGCCCGTTCTGGGCCGCCCACTGGGGGTGCACACGCGCGCGCGCGCAGGCATCTTCCTCGGCTGATCGAACCGCCACCGGTTCGATCTTTTTTTTTCTCTTCCATGGTTTGGGTTGGGGTTGCTCTCCACCCCAACCCCGGTGGACTCGATGGCAGGGGAGACACCCCTGCCATTACCACCGCAACTCGATTCGGCCTCCATGGCCGAACCCCTGTCTCGCCACCACGTACGGCCAACCCGAAACCCACAACAACACCGAAGACTCACCTCGATCATGACGTCTCCACCTTCTCCTCTCTCTTTTCAGGCTTCTTATTTTCCTCCTCCTCTCCGCGTTCCTTCTTCCCTCTCCCGGCCTCCCGATCGGTGTGTGTGCGGGGTGTGTACGGGGTGTGTGTGAGGTGTGAGAGAAAAGGTGGTGGAGTGTGGTTTTGATAAGGATAGGTGATGTTGACTTTGGGTCATTGACTCCAAAGTGTGACACAGCTGGGACACTCGCCCGTTTTCGGGCGTTTCGACACCCGATTTCGCGTCCGAACCGCGATATACGTGTACCGCCACGTCACTAGCCACCTAATACCCATTACATATTAGTTATTTGGTCAATTTTTATTAATTAGTGTGTTTTCATTTCCCCGACCTAATATCCGGTCCCGTCAACTACCCGCTACCCGAGTCGAAACGTATATCGAGGCGAATACAGTTCACACAATCTCGCACGTATTTTTATGCAACATACACACATGCGATGTATTTCAATAAATTTCACCGCAAATAAGCATCCAACAGACAATAACTAGCATACCTAAGTCCCTGTGTGTCCTAGCCTACCGCGGAGTCCACGTAGATCCGAGCTGGCGTCCACGTCTGTAAATTTATGAAACATGAATAAAATGGGACGTTACAGTTATTCCCAACTAAATAAAATTTTGTCCTGAAATTTCACTGTAACCAACGTCCCATACCAGAGAATAACTGAGGGTATCGCGTCCTCATTGTCGACTCGAGCTCCCAGGTGTGTCCCTCCGTCCTATGATGCTGCCAACGAACCAGGACCTTCACGAGTTACATGTTCCGGAGAATCTGTACTCGACGGTCAACAATCTCTATCGCTCTCTCCTCATAAGTCACGTCAGGCTGTATCTCCACCTTTCCCAACTCAATCGTCAGTCTCGGCTCTACTTGTGTACCGAGACCGGTGTGCATCTTCTAGAATCCCGTCCCGTATCTCCTGATCCGGAGGTAGCCACAATCTCCATAGGTATCTTAAACACCCATCTGTGGTTTCTGCCCAATCAATGCATTCCGAATTTCGTGACAGACCACTAACCCGCTCATAGAGCCCATCAGCCTTCTGACACTCGACAACCCGTTCAATCGATACGGTCGGTATCCTCAAGTGACAACAAATGTGTTGTTCCGCCATAGTCGACAACTCGGCCATGCACATAACTAATGATGCTTGTAATAAACCATGCTCATGCGTCATCTACTGCAGAACAGTCTGTCTGTCGAGTCCACTCCTGCTCTATGCGTCTGCTACGACGTTCGCTTTGCCAGGGTGATACTCAATAGCGAAGTCGTAGTCCTTCAGCAACTCCAGCCATCTCCGCTGGCGCATATTCAGATCCCTTTGAGTGAAAATGTAACGTAAACTCTGGTGATCCGTATACAACACGAATCACTCTCCATAGAGATAGTGCCTCCAAGCCTTCAGTACAAAGACGACCGCTGCAAGCTCCAGGTCGTGCACTGGATAATTCCCCTCGTGGGGTCTCAACCGTCTGGAAAGATAGGCAACTGGTCTACCATCCTGCATCAACACACATCCAAGGCCAATGCCCGACACATCTGTACATACTTGTCAAGGTCTTGCCTGGCTCCGGCAATGTCAATACTGGTGCAGATGTCAATCTCCGCTTCAATTCACAAAAAGCCAAGTCACATTCATCTGACCAGTCAAATCTGACATCTTTCTTAGTCAGTCTCGTCATCGGCGCTGAAATCAAGGAAAAATCCTGCACAAATCGCCGATAGTATCCCGCCAGTCCAAGGAAACTCCGTATATCAGCCACAGACTCAGGCGTCTTCCAATCAATGATCGCCCGAATATTTTCTGAATCCACTGAGATACCATGCTCACTGATGACATGGCCTAAGAATCTCACCGCACTTAGCCAAAAGTCACACTTACTAAACTTGGCGTATAGTCGGTGCTCTATCAGTGTCATCAAAACTGTCCTGAGATGTCCCTCGTGATCCTCACGAATCCTGCTATAGATCAAGATATCATCGATGAATACGATGACGAATCTGTCCAAATACGGCCTCATGACCCTGTGCATCAGATTCATGAAAATCGATGGAGCGTTCGTCAGCCCAAACGGCATGACTGTGAACTCAAATAACCCGTATCTCTTGCTGAAAGCAGTTTTCTTGATATCCTCTTCTCGAATCGTCAACTGTTGATAACCTGAGCGAAGGTCAATCTTCGAGAAGAATCTGGCACCCGTCAGTTGATCAAACAGATCATCAATCCTAGGAAGTGGGTAACGGTTCCTCACAATTACCTGATTCAACTTCCTGTAGTCGATGCACATCCTCATCGTACCATCCTTCTTCTTCACAAACAGTACTGGAGCTCCCCAAGGTGACATACTAGGGTGAATGAAACCCTTCTCTAACAGCTCATCCAATTGTCGTCTCACCTCCTCTTGCTCCGCTGGTGCCATCCAATAAGGTCGACTGGCAATCGGCTGCATTCCTGATATCAACTCGATTATGAATTCAACAGCTCGTGGCGCTGGCAATCCGGGTAAATCATCTGGAAATACATCGACAAAATCCCTAACCACCGAAACGTCCTCAAGCCGTACCCCCGTCCGAACCTCCGGCTCAACTATCGCCACAAACGCCTCCATCTCCTGCGCTGTAGCTAATCGACCTCTCGTGATGGGTAAGTCAGTTGCTGATCCAAGTAATACGAACTTCGGTATGCCAGGAATATGAAACTCTAACCTCTTACCGTAACAATCTATCCGTGCATGATAGGAATATGAAACTCGATCCACCTCTATCATCACGTCTCGACATATTCGATTAGGGTATATCTTATCCCCAGCAGCCGTACTGAGGACAAGATGTGACTTTAGTGTCTGTGTAACTAACCATAACAATCCAACAATACGTCCAACAAGAAACGATAACGTGCTACCAGAATCAAACATATCATGCATGTGGCGACCAAATATAAGTAATGTACCTTTAATAAGATGCCTAGTCGCCCCGCTATCTGGCTGTGCGAATGCATGCGCTCTATCTCTTGCCTGGTTTGAGGCTCGCCGTGGCGACGGTGGTGTCCGACAGTCAGCCATCAAATGTCCCTTCAGTCCACACCAGTGACATCTACGGCTCTCCAGTCTACCCGTCTGTCTGTCTCCAGATCTCGGACCCTGACCCCGGTCTACCTGAACCCTGTCATGTCCCCTCTGATCTCGACCCTGACGGTACTCCTGTGGTTGTGCCCTCTGTCGATCCAGTGGTGCTGAGGTGATAGCATGAACTGGCTGTGGCTCCTCATATCGGAACTGACTGCCCTGATAATCGTCTCGGCGGCCCCTCTCCCATATACTGCATCAAGGTCCGACTACCCTATCTCAGGGCTAGGAACTCCTCCCTCAATCTCAAACTAACCTCCATAGGTATGTACTGATTGTAGAATAACTCCCTAAACTCAGCCCATGTCGTCGGTTCCGGATGAGTATCCGTATATGTCGTCCACCAGACTGTCGCATGCCCTCTCAAACAGGCTCCAGAGAGTCGTGCATGTACAGTCTCACCGTTCCTCATCAGCTTATGGAAACGCTGATGAGACACTATCCATCTCCCTGCAGCCTCAGGGTCACCGCCTCCATAAAAGAATCCAGTGGGAACTTCAAAAACTCCCTCAATAACCTCGCCTCTGATGCTAGGACGAATGCCGATGTAGTAGGAGTATCAGCAGTGGGGGTGGTAGTAACCTGGTCCGTTGTCGTGGGTGGAGGCGTAAGAGTCGACGTCTCCGAAGGAACAACAACTGCGGTAGTTGTCTATGTAGATGCATCTGCCGCTACCCCCTGAACTGGCGTCTGGGGTACCACCGGAACAACAGCGGTCCCCGCCGGTATGGTCACAGCTACTGGCTTTCTCGCTGAAGTAAGTGTCGCCAATACTGCGGTCTGCTCTCGTAGTAGTCGTAATACCTTAGCCATCTGTGTCTCCTATGCCGAGAGTTTATCCTCCATACTCGTCGTAACCGGGACATCCCTAACCGTATCGCTAGTCTGTCCAGTCTCCACTGGCGTACCAGACTGTCCGTCCATGATCTGCATCGAGAATATGCTCCGAATCAGTCTCGAGGTATATATGTATATCATATAATAGGATGAAAATATAACACACATATAACTTCTAACTCTACCCGCCTCACTTCACTTCCCAACTAAAGTTCTAAGGCATTAGCTTCGGGATTTCCACATCTATGTTTGTTTATTAAGTTTTATTGTCTCAGGACTTACTCCTTGGTCTCTAATACCAACCGTGGCGGCCCTCGCCGCCCCGGGGTGACGTGTCTCCGTGTACTCCTTGCCAGCTAGCTCAACTACACGTGTACGGCACCTGCCCGTCCTTTCTCTGTCTCGAAATGTATCCACTTATGTGTGTACGGTGTATAAATGGCATATGCAGAGGAAATTGTACGTAAACGCAAGAAATATTAATCAATTAAACAAAACCTAGTGTGGAAAAACCCTGAAAAGTATTGTACTATACCATGTAAAATAACTATGTACAATGTCATGTCACTCCCCAGTTCCCAAAAGAATCAAAATATCAAAATAATCACACGTACAAGTAATCCTCAGAGGTAGGCAATCAAAGGTAGTCACGTACGACCCCTTGCCTTTACTTGTACTCGGATCTGCACTCAATCATCACAGAAGAAAATGGACGACGAGTTCAGTCAGTAAAATCCCAATGAACCCCTCCGAGCATTCAAATAAGCAAATGGAATTCAATAAATACTGTTAAATAAACATGCGGAATGTAAACAGGCAACTGTAAGTAGGGCATCGCATGCATAAATAACAATAAAGTGCAAATGTGTGTGTATGTTCCAGTCAGACTAAACCATACTTCGGGATTTCCTTCCAGGATCCCACTAGTGGGCGCACCCAACTAGCTATCGCCTGATCCCTCTCGGTGGTCGGCGTAGACCTACGACGCACCGACACATGTAGCAGTTCCTTAGCTCGGGTCGTTATCCACCGAGAACTCCTGATATACATGCTATGGTCTAGAATACATAGACACACAACGGAAAATCGGTGGGAGTGCAAACAACGACAAGATATAGATATAGGAAAAATCACAAAGAAATACTGGAATTGAATAGAATTATAAAGCAAAATAAATATTCAAGAGTTTTTTCGTTGGGTTTTACAAACCTCACAACGCGATCCACTACCCCGTAATCAATCCCCGGGTCCAAGTCCACTGAGTCCTTAGTTGCCAATTGATCACCCGTGTCAACCTATGTCCATTTATCAATAATTTAATTTAGCATAAGAATTTACAACAAATTTCTAAAAATTTTAGGCCAAATTGCATATTTCGCGCTTTTCGAGGCAAAACCCCGCAAAAAGTCGCGTCCGACAGTCCCACATATTTTCTTTTAATAGGAATTTATCAATTTCTATTTATTTTATCGAAATATATTTTTTTTCAGAAATTTCCCAATTTTTTTCCAACTTTTTCTTTCATTTTTCTTCTTTTTCTCTTTTTTTTATTTTATTTGGTTTGGGTCGGGTCGACCCAAATGGGTCGGACCCGACTCGGCCCTGGACCAGATCAGGTCCAGGCTCGGCCCATGGGCCGAGCCTGGCCCGTTCTGGGCCCAGCCCACTTGGGGGTGCACACGCGCTCGCGTGCGCGTGTGCATCTTCCTTAGCTGATCGAACCAGTTTCCCTGGTTCGATCTGTTTTTTTCTCTTCCATGGTTTGGGTTGGGGTTGCTCTCCACCCCAACCCCGGTGGACTCGATGGCAGGGGAGACACCCCTGCCATTACCACCGCAACTCGGTTCGGCCTCCATGGCCGAACCCCTGTCTCGCCACCACGTACGGCCAACCCGAAACCCACAACAACAACGAAGACTCACCTCGATCATGACGTCTCCACCTTCTCCTCTCTCTTTCCAGGCTTCTTATTTTCCTCCTCCTCTCCGCGTTCCTTCTTCCCTCTCCCGGCCTCCCGATCGGTGTGTGTGCGGGGTGTGTACGGGGTGTGTGTGAGGTGTGAGAGAAAAGGTGGTGGAGTGTGGTTTTGATAAGGATAGGTGATGTTGACTTTGGGTCATTGACTCCAAAGTGTGACACAGCTGGGACACTCGCCCGTTTTCGGGCGTTTCGACGCCCGATTTCACGTCCGAACCGCGATATACACGTACCGCCGCGTCACTAGCCACCTAATACCCATTCCATATTAGTTATTTGGTCAATTTTTATTTAATTTGTTTGTTTTCGTTTCCCCGACCTAATATCCGGTCCCGTCAACTACCCGGTGCCCGAGTCGACACGTATATCGAGGCGAATACAGTTCACATAATCTCGCACGTATTTTTATGCAACATACACACATGCGATGTATTTCAATAAATTTCACCGTAAATAAGCATCCAACACACAATAACTAGCATACCTAAGTCCCCGTGTGTCCTAGCCTACCGCGGAGTCCACGTAGATCCGAGCTGGCGTCCACGTCTGTAAATTTAAGAGACATGAATAAAATGGGCTGTTACACTGGCTGAAATGTATAGTGAAAAGGAATCTCTTTCCATGGTTGTATCCTCATATTGGAAGATTATCATTCAACATTTAGGTTAAGATCTCGAAATATTCCCTTAATCTTAGCATTTTATTTCTGATGAGGTTACGAAAGTCTAATAAGCCAAACATTTAGCAAACCTCAATTTGCCTTTGAATAGTGGGACTGCTTGCAATAGTTCATGTGCTAGGATGCCATTCGTCTTGGACTTTTCGCAGGAATCAACTTGTTTTTTACATTGATATCCATGAGTAGATAAAAAGTTGAATATCCTTCACACGACATTTCTCTGCTCGATATCTTTTTTCCTTACAAGGAGTTGTCGTTTCTTTGCAGCATAAACGAATGAAAATTAGAATTTGCGATGTAGGAAAATGCATAATGGTTTATGTTTCTTTTAAAATTCTGAGCAGAGGGTCAACGCCACCTTTATATTTTTCATTTCACGGAACTCTTTGAAGTTGAGGGTTAATGATTTGATGATTCCTTATTTACATTAATCACTCCAAACACTAGATTTTCTTTCGTGCACATCTTAATTCTCTTCTTCCCATCGACGCATTGATGGTCTATATATATGCATGTATTGTAGGTTATGTTGAATAGAGGGTATGATGGAGTAGTATCCGAAGTGTGGTCGTGCGGTGTAATCTCGTATGCGTTACTAACAGCCTCACTTCCTTTTGACGATCATAATCTTGAGGTGTTCTATCAGAAGGTGAGGTATTCGCGCAAATAAATTGTTGGATCTAATTACTAGCAAGCTAATACATTTTAAGTATTTGAAGTCATAATTTCAATGCACATATATAATTAATGAAAGTATATGCATGTAATTCAGGCAGCCAAGGGAAAGACTAATATTCCCAGTTGGTTCTCCCCTGGTGCTCAGAACTTGATCTGGAGAATTCTCGACCCCAATCCCGCTACTCGCATTACAATTGTCAAGATCAAAGAAGATGGCTGGTTCAACCAAGATTATATCCCTTCGACTAACCATGATGATGAAGAACTAGAAGATGATTTTCGAATTATAGAGAATGTGTTACATTCATATACATATATATGAACTTAATTGATTTCATTGCTCTTTGTAACATGTATATATAAAAGACTAGGTAGCTAATTAATGAAGTTGAACTTATTTTGAAGCAAGCAGGTCAAGAAGAGATGAGTCCAAGTTGTGCTCCAATCAATGCTTTTGAAAGGAAGATAAATTGAGCTAATTAATTCGCATAATGTTTTCGAGAGGAAGATAAACTTTATATCGAATCATAGTCCAGGAATTATACTTGAGAAGATAGAGGATGCAGTCATGGAAATGGGACTCGCTGTAGAAAAAATAAATAATGGAAAGGTCAGAATGGGAATCATGTATAAAAAGTTTAATTTAATTTCTTTGAACTAATTAACAACTTAATAGATCATTAATTAGCACCATATACAATTGATTTGTTACATGATTTAGCAGTTGATAATGACGGGGATGGTGCAACTAAACATGGGTCCAAAGAGATTGGTTCGGCTAACAGTTTCAGTACTGGTATGAATATGAAATTCATTGAATTTAAACATGTTTAAGGCCCCATTTTTATTTTAATTAACCTATAATTAGTGGATATATACATGTAGTAGTTATTGTCACTAATTGATTCTTTCATTGTTTTTTGGGCATCATATAACATTGATCCACCCATCTCATTATTTAGTTGAGTTGAACAAATCACATGGGGATTCTTCACTATATAGGCAGGTACGTATATTTATACTTATATGATCACATATATATTGGATTTCCCATTCGTTATAAATTGCTAAACATACATTTTAATTAATAATTACATTGTGCACACAGTCGTATGCTAAGCCATTGGAAGACTAGGGAGGACTAACAGCTATAAATTCATTAACCTCGGAGCAAAATATTGATGTATAGTTCTATTTTTTATTTTTCAAAAGAAAATAGTATTTAGATGAGCAGTTCATGTCAAGTATATAGTACTATAGAATACAATAACTTCTAATTTTTCGCGTCGTATATATGTAGTAGTTCTACCACGGTGATGGTGGTCAGTATATGTCATGTAATGTTTACGAATGTTTATAGTATATGTGTCCACAATTGTGAAGTCAGTTTTGTCACATCTTTTGCTTCGATATTTTGTTCCTATGGATCTTTTTTTTCTTTCTATTTTTTTGTGGAGCTAAATGATGCTTCTTGAATAGCATTTCTACTTATTACGTATTCAAATTATGTATGTTTGGATTTTATATTACATAGTTTGTTCAAACTCATACATATTATTTAAATTTAAATTTTATATTTAGTTGCATATTAAATTAACATTATTTATTTTTTAATTAAAATCCTCCGAGCGAAGCGAGCGGGCTTAGTCGTGTGTAGCACGTTCATGAAACTAGTATATATATATAATACAAATGCGATAGGTTGCTTTTTTAAAAGGAATATGACCAGGTGACATAGCTTTTTTGGGGTGTGCTTGTATAAAAGATTTTAACTCCCATGTCTCACTTCTTGCAAACCAGAAGATTTTGTGACCCAAATGTACATAACTGAAAGGTCATAAAAAAAAAAAAAAAAAAAAAAGCTATATAACAAACACCAAGTGTTAACCAATAAACGGGCATCTACTTTATATGTAGTATACTGTATATTGTATACACACATGTTGTAAGGTTCTTTTTTCTTGTTAACATGCACGCATGTAAGTTCAATACTCATCACTGTTGCACCAGAGTGGTGTGGATAGTGTGGCGTAGTGTTAGCAACTCAAGCTTAAGACGTTGACTGAGGCAATGATCTCGAGTTTGAGTCGCAACAACTATATTATGTCATTCGACTACTAGGTGTAGAAGAAGGTGCTTCCAATTATCTTTATGGGACCAGTAAGACTCTAATCGAAAAGAGGCGAGGCGGTTTGATACCACGGGTCTAAAAAAAGAGATAAATAAGTATGCACATCACTGTTGACTTACCTGAAATAACAAAACTAATAAATGTCTAAGTTTCAGTTTTATAAATTATACAAGGGCTTCGAGAGTTGTACTTGGTTTACTTTATGAGTTTATGATTCTTTTTTTTTTTCTTAGGGCAATGATTCATGCCATCCTCTCCAACTGTGAGGTCATTTATTTTCAGCAAAATGATGACATCCTTTTAGGACCGGTCTAAATAATGGCTTAGTTTCACCTACCTTTTGAAATTTTCTTAAGGAACCCTTCTTTAAAATTAGTCAGAGCTTATGTCCATGTCTCCATATGAACATGATTGAATACATTTACACTATGGTTACAAAATTGATAAGATCACTATTTATTCAACCAATACTTAAGTAAAAAAAAGGATAAGACATAAATCTTGTGAATTTCATCCAGAAGTGTTAGTTTTGTACCTACAGACAGAACATATAACGGCCTGCCCTAATTAATTTTAATTAATTGATTAATTACAAATTAGGACTCTAAGCTCGGACCTACGTGGCCGCTGTGGCAAAAGTCTTACGCATGCTTGACGAAGTAATTTTGGTAATTTTTGTGTGACTCGTGTTAATTTATTATATTATTATTAAATATTCGCATCACACTATTGTTAAGATTTTCATTAGCCGCGTTCTACGCGTGCAGTGACAAAAGCGCCTGACGTTGCAAGGTGCGTGTAATGCGGGTGTATGGGGTAGTCGGGGGTTTAGATATCACATTACATCACTTTTCTCTCTCTTTTATCTACAAATAAAATCTCTCTCTCTCCACTTTCTCTCTCTAACCGATTCTCCCTCTCCCATTTTCTTCTTCTTCTCCAACTCTTCATTACCGCCTCATTTGATCCCTATCTCAACTCATTCTCCTATCTCTCTCGTGGTGCTTCTCCTCTCACCGGCTCTCACGATGATCATCCTAGACCGAGGTGAGTGGTTGTTAATGTTGTTAAATTTTTTTGCGGAGAAATTGAAGTTTTAATGATGGTGTTGTGTTGGTTGTTGATGTTTATTGTTGTTGAGGCAGTTGTTGTTGTTGAAAAGAGAAGGAAAAAAAGAAAAAAAAAAAAAATTTGTAAAAAAAAAATTGCAATCTTTATACCTCCAAATCGTCTATACTCCAGAGACTAGAAAGAGACAATTAGGGGTAATTGGGCTGGGCCGGGCCAACCCAGGCCCGACTCGGGCTCGACCCGGTTGGGGCGGGCTCGACCCGGGTCCGATCTAGTTAGTTCGGACCAGACCCGACCCAGGCCCAACCCCTATTAAATAATAATTTATATTTTAAAATAAATTAAATACAATTTTAAATAAAATAAATTCAAAAAATAGGAAAAACAGGTAGGAAAACATGGAAAATCCAAAAAATAAGAGAAAATATGAAAAATTGGAAAAAATAGAAAAATAGGTTTCGAGACGTTTTCGGGTATTTAGCACCCCGGTGTAACTCGAAAAATGTGCCACAAGCAAAATTTAGAATAAAAATTCTAAATTTTGGTTTTTCATTATAAAATCATTAAATGTGACACTAAAACATTTTAAAATGACAAAATTGGATACCAGGGTATTAGGAGACTAGTCAGGTGTCGGCCACGCAGTTTAAGGCATGAGAACGGGTCTTTTCGGAGCGATTTTACAAGCGTCAAGGTAAGTAAACCCACGAGAAAGTCATCTTAAAATTTACTTATTTCTCTTGAAATTTACTTATTTAACTTTTACTTTTCGTCAATTTAGCTTGCATATTTACTCTATTCTCGCGTGTGTCTGTGTATGGTCGAAGGGATGGTATGACCCCTTTTTAGCTCTCGTAGATGACGATCCGATTGTTGCTACGATGTTGGTCATACCTTAGACTATGCGTAAGATTTCTCTCCGCGAGTCGATGATGTCGAGAGTGGGTTGACGTGAGGCTCGCCTCCATCACAGAGTTCCTCTCCTTGAGGCGTTGGGCGAAAGCCTACTTTCCGACTAACAGAGTTCCTCATTTTGACCATGAAGAGGAAGCGGGGATTACCTTGCCTCCAGGGCCTTCTCAGTTTAGTATTTGCATCTCAGGGCTCGATAGCTATACACCACACTCGCGTTCCGTATTCTTGATTATCTTAGCGACTTATATTCATGCTTTACATTTTCGTTTACTTACTTTATCTGCATGAATTGTAGCTGTTTTTCTTGAATTTCCTGTGAATACTAACTGAATTTCTTTGGGATTTACTCACTAGAACTTGTAATTATTTTTGGTGGCAAGTTACAGATTATATGACGATCCGGATCTAAAGAGCTACAGTAGCTTCACGTGTAAGTGTGTGTATTTATGTATGTATTATCTTTTAGTGATCATTTTGGGAGACTTATTACCTGATACATGTATATAACTTTTTGGTCGCATTTATTGACATACATGATATCTTTTTGCCAGGTTTCCACCTCATAAGTTTGTTAATCAATGCAAAATTTTCTTACATTACCTACTTGCATATTATTAAGACTCCCGCTACTAAAATGACTTAAATAAATCAAAATAAACAAATTAAGTTGTAAAAACTTTATAACTTAGTATATTTCGACAAAATAATAATTTAGATATCAAAATAAAGTCACGGTATTAGATGGTTAGTTCGTGGGTCGTCATGGATATGTGTGTAGGTAACATGGCATGACTTGGTGACGTGTCCGGCAACGTGGTGGTGTTCGGTTTGCCTCGGAATTTGAGGCTGTCACAGAACATATCCCAAAAATTCAAACAATATTCTCAACGGATACTCGGACAATTGGACAAGATATTCATGCCAACCCATATATATACGTCCAGCAAGGAGAAGATATTTGATTGCCAACTCGCAAGATAATTAAGGCTCGTTTCCTTTGATCAACAGAGAAAGAAGGAAACAATATATTTGCCACCTCACTTAATTGAAGACATACAAATAAGCTTCCATAAGAGAGCTATTGTATGATCTCTTCATATATTGATGTAATCACAGTAGTAGACTTATCTCCAATTAATGCTTGTATTTTCGAAATCACAGTGAGACAAGAGCTTTCGAGAGATTGTTCTTTTTTGATTTTGCATACACATAGCCGATGGGATCTTGGTTGTTGTCCAAGGGGAACTTGTGACTATTGTGTAAGACCGATTTTAAGGGGAGTGGGTAGTGTAGTAAAGTTTGGTGAGGGATTCACAAGGTAGATGAGGGATCACTAGTTAGGAACTTTACATAAATATGTACTTCACTTTCTCTTAGTGGATTCTACACATGGGCGTGACCTTGCAGACATAGGACGAAGGTCCGAACTGTGATATCAATCGTGTGTCTATTTTACTCTATTTTACTTTGTTGCTGATTTTTATTGCAGTTGATAGAGTGTTTTTAAGTGGTATTAGAGCCTACACCTAGGATCCTTGTTGTGTTAAGGAAGGTGAGATCCAAACAGAAAAAACATGTCTCAATCACTACAATCTGATAAGCCTGAAGGAGTTTCGACAACAAAGCCACCTTTGTTTACGCCTACGAAATACACATATTGGAAAGCAAGAATGGAGGGGTTTATTTTGTCCTTAGATGTCAAGGCTTAGAGATCAATAGAGAAGGGCTGCTCTATACCTACAATCAACGATGAGCCTAAACCAATAGATCAATGGCCTGAGAATGAAGAACAACTACTGCTCTCCAACGCTAAAGCATTGAATGTTATTTTCAGCGCTGTAAACCAAGAGCACTTAAAGCTTATATCCTCTTGCAAGGTTGCAAAAAAAGCATGACAGATTCTTCAGAACATGTTTAAAGGTAATGAAGATGTACGAGACTCAAAGAAAGTCCTTCTTACCTCTCTGTTCAAAGGACTACGCATGGATGATGATGAGACGATTACGGAGTACACTGCAAAATTGAAAGACATTGCAAATCAAGCCCAACAATTAGACAAGAAGTATTCTAATCGAAAAATGGTTAAAAAAAGCCATTATATCACTTCATTCGAAATTCGACGTGAAAGTGGCTGCGATCCAAGAGACAAAATATTTGAAAAAATTACAATTTGATGAATTAATGGGTTCTCTAACTACGTATGAAATGCATCTTAATCAAAATAAGAAGTAAAGAGAGATAGTGCTAAAGGTGGCTGTAAAATACATGAAGGAATATCAGATTGAGACAACGGAACTGATAATGCTTACCAAACGGTACAACAAACTCTCCAAAAAGGTACATGGTGGCAGATCAGGAACAAAGTATGATGGATAAAAAACTAGAGGATTTGATGCAAAACCAAATGATGGAAGAAATGTCAAACAAGGACAATGCCAAGAATGCAGCGGATTCGGTCATTACCAATCAGAATGTCGAAGTTTTTTTAAAAAGAATGGAAAATCATTTAACACAATTTTAAGTGATAATGACTCAAATAGTGAAAGCGAGAATGGACATCGAAGCAACTATGTTTCTTTTGCTTGTGTAATATCAGAAAAATCCAGTGACTCGTTTGTTATACCCACAACGTCTGCTGTACCTAAAGCTTTAACTGTACCCACAGTGTCTGTTGTACCTATAGCTTTAGCTATACCCACAATGCTTGCTGTATCTATAGACTCTAATACAACAGATTAGGTAATTTTTCCAACTTATGATTCATATTTAGATTCTACTAATTCAGTTGATAATGCAGATTTAAAAGAAGCGTATGCGGAGATCTATGTGAAATGGTCAGAGACAGTTGACAAAAATATCATAATTTCAAGAGAAATCATAGCCTTGCAACACCAACTCAATGCCAAAGAGAAAGAATTGTATGAAGTCAAGAAGACCTTTAAAAGATCAGAGTCAAATCTCAAGCAGTAGAACAAGGGAAAAACACAGCTTAATGACATCCTCAAAATGGGAAAGGATTCCTATGATCACAGAGGCCTTGGCTACACAAGCAAATGATCAACCTAAGAAATGAGAATTCACTTCCTTCATTAAAAAAAAATGAAATAACCGCTGCCACTGAAACAAAAATGCTTAACCGCGTTTCAGGCCGACGTGTTTTTACTGCGGCATCTAGGATCATATCCAACCTCAATGATACAAGATTTATTGAGGTCTAGCTAGGCGACAAAGTGTCGTCACTAGTAAGTATGATAAGTCCTGCAATGCAGCTAGACATGTTCCAAATGAGAAGTAAAAATGGGTACCTTAAAGGAGCTTGCAATGCAATGTAGCTCATATGAATAATGTACATGGTCTACCTCAATTTCAATGCAATGGCACAAATGTTCTATTGAGTTCGTGCTTATCTTCGACCATAAATTAAGACAACACCATATGGACTATGGTCAGGTATAACACTGTAACGACCCTAAAAATCTAACTCATGTCACGTGTCATTTCAGGGTCGTACGTGGGACCCACTTGTCGTGATACACATGTCCAAATCTCGGGAGTCGACACCGAGGTATGCTATTTTTGTTTGATGCTTGTATTATTTATTAAACCAAAGATTAAACAAGTTAAATTAAATTAAATTTGGTAATGTGCAGGTAAGGTACACGCGGGGCATATCGATGTCGAGACGAGCGGAGGCGTACCTCGAATTGCATGTCGACGTGAGACCGAGGTATCGGCTTATGGGGTAAGTCTAATGTGAGTTAAATGTGAATTTATGTTGGTTTAATAAGTGGCTAATGTGGTCACCTTAAATATAAACATTAATGTGACTATAGTTAGTAAAAAATTAAATTGGCCACATGATGTGTCTCGAGACACGCATTAACTCATCAAGAGACAAAGAGTCAACTTGTGAGTCATTTATGCATGACTTGGGTTAATAATTGAAGGAAGGCGGTCCCTTAGACATGCCTCGAGATACGCGTGCACAAATGGATGTGTGGTCATAGTTCAATATTTATCCAATACATATAAGTTTGAGCATTCTTTGATTCTCATTGTTGGCAAGGAAAGAGAGAAAAGAGAGTGCATTGATGGGGTGTTGGAGCAAAGAGAAGTGCAACCGGTGAGGTTGGAGAAGTGGTGGTGATCATACTTGCAAGAACATCAAGCTAGGTACCTCTCCATCTCAATTAACATCATTTGAACAATTTGGTCATTTCAAGAATTCTTAAATTTGATGTTGTTGTTGTTGTTGATTTTGGGTGATTAAATTGTGGGTTTAGGGTTTGATTGTACATCTCATTTGTGCATTAAAGTTGAAAAAAAAAAAAAAAAAAAAAAAAAAAAAAGGCGTTTTAACGCCTCTGTTGGGGGAGAAGAAACCCCTCTCACGAAAGAGAGGGGGGGAAATGGGTTGGGCCCGCTCAAGCCCAGCGGGCTGGGCGAGCTGGGCCCGCCCAAATAGCTGAACCGGGCCATTCAGGAAAAAGGGGCCTAAAGTGGCCCCAAACTTTAAAAAAAAAACAAAAAAAATAAAATAAAAGAAACAGGAAAATTCAAGAAACTCATAAAAAATTGGAAAAAAATAGAAAAAGGTTGAGGAAATTATAGAAAAGTTAGTTTTGACGTTGTCGAAAGTTTTTACACAAAAAATATTCCTCGAAAAGTGTGCTATCACTAAGATTTTCCTAATTTGAACAATCTTAGGTTTTAAAAATCTAAAATTTCTCAAATAGGCTCTAACACAATAAAAATTTGGCCATATGATTATCAGATGCATAGTTTACTAGTGTCGGGTATTGGGTACGGATTTGGAGGCGTGTCAGAGCCGATTTAAGTGCGTGTTAGCTTGGGTACATGTAAGTAAACCAGTGATGAATTTTACAGTTATTTCATGAGCTTTAATTTGATGTTATTGTTTTGTTCATCATTTCTTTTGAAATTTCCATTGGTTGAGTGGTCCATTGGCAAGTGAGTCATGGTTATTATTTATTTGTGATATGAGCTCTTATCTTG
This sequence comes from Stephania cephalantha, assembly GCA_039657325.1. Classification (NCBI taxonomy): domain Eukaryota; kingdom Viridiplantae; phylum Streptophyta; class Magnoliopsida; order Ranunculales; family Menispermaceae; genus Stephania; species Stephania cephalantha. The sequence continues at coordinate 49,965,734 of CM077569.1, read as the reverse complement.
ACGCCGTTGATATCTCACAATTGAGTGTATGTTGGGGGCACTTATCCGGGTATGTGGATATCTCATTGTCGCAATGGTCAGGGCTGGTAGGCTATGTCTCGTCCTGAACTCGAGTTTGCTTGGCTTTTGCCGCGACTCAATGACCTTTTGGTCGTGACTCCTTGCTAATCAATTTTCGTATTCCGGACTTTCACTTATCGATTGGTTTATTTACAGTTTTTTATATTCATGCATTTCTTGTTCCTTTCTTTCTATCTGCATGAATTAGACTTATTTATTTATTTCAAAATATTGTATATATGTCCTGCTTGGCGTTACTTATCTGGGCTCGTCATTCTTATGTTTGACAGAGTGCAGATCTACAGTCTAACTAGGGGATGGCTCCACAGATAGGAGATATCATTTGAGGATACCGAAGACGTTCTTACCACTTGTCTGACATAGGTGATTCTTTTGTATTATTATATATACTTGTTTTGAAACACTGTGAGTTGGGTTTTTGAGAGATTTTGGGCATGTATATCTTGTGTTTACTCTCCTCTGAATGTTCATTGACGATGATATACATATTCGGGGTTTTCACACTCTAGGTTGTCTTAACTTGTGTCTTTGAGGTTTTTCATTTAGTTTGAGGTTTAATTGCTTCCGCTATAACTATGATAACTCACTAATTGATTAACTCAACTTTAATTGCTTGATAAATGGTAAATGGTAAATGAAGGCTGACTGAGCTTGCGTGACTCAGCGAGACGCTCGGGGGTCCACGTAAGTCTAGGCCGAGCGGGGCCCAGTTTAGGATTATTGAACTGGGGCCGTCACAGTTGGTTTCAGAGCCAAAAATTAAATACTCGACTCTTAATTTAAATCACAATCCATTAAGACACAAACTAGCGGAAGTTAGGAATGGTTGAACTTAGAGTGGAACCCTATGATCCTAACCTAAGTCTTAGTTGGGAAGTAAGGAGAGTTGGGGAAATTTAAAACTGGACTACGAGCTATTTGATTTGTTGTACTATTAACTATCGATAGATATGTTTTGATCATGAAAATCTCTTTCTTTTCAGTTAGCGATGGCCGATCAGCCCGATACTAGCGATAGTGGTACAAGGGACATACAGAGGAGATTAGATGGCATGTCGCAGATGATTACATCTCACGATCAGCAGCTTCAGTAGATTCTTCGACTGCTGAGGGCTCAGGCGATAACCCCACCTTCCACGTCAGCAGCTCCAGTTACTCAGACCAGGAGTGCTCCTACAGTCCATGACCCACCTGCAACACCTCCAATCCAGGCAGGACCTGCAGTGGCCGATGAGGCACATGTTCTGGCCGAGATAGTACCTCCTACACCTGAGACACCGGCTGAGCATACGCCGAGCACGCCGAATGATACGGGTGTTAAGGCTACAGCTAAGGCGAGGCAGGCTCATGAGTTTCAGAGGCATCATCCGGAGAAGTTCCATGGGGGTACTAACCTCGAGGCCGCAGAGAGGTATATGAGAAGCCACGAGAATATACATGATGTACTAGCCAGACCAGCTCATATGCAGCCAAGTATATCATCAGCTTCACTGTTCGGCGAGGCCGATGTCTGGTGGCGCATTATGGTGGCGTCGAAGGGGAAGCCCAAGGATTGGGATGAGTTCAAGGAGAGGTTTAACGAGAAGTACATTCCTCCTACAGTCCGTAACGGGAAGAGGACTGAGTTTCAGACCATTCGATAGATGACCGGGGAGTCAGTTATGCAGTATATGGACCGATATTTACGCTTGATGGAGTATGTTGGGAGTGCAGCCAACACTGATGCTGACCAGGCTTACTACTTTGTACACGGTTTACTGGACTCTATTGGTTCTGTTGTAGTGACGACGACTCCGAGCACATTACAGGAGGCCTATGAGCGGGCTTTGGCTAGCAAGAGCTTTGGGAACACACGCACCAGAGTGTCAGTTGCATCATCGGCGCCGTCACAGTCAGTGGGAGATCTTGGAAGTGATCGAATGAGGAAGAGATTTCGACTATTGAGGCAGAGAGATCGAGCTCAGAGCGTGGGATCTGTTGCATCTCCGCCTAATACTACGCCAGTAGCAGTGGGTCCAACGCATAGCTATGCTAGTACACCACTACAACCAAGACCGTCAGTCCTCGATCGGTATTATCGAGGATCGATGGGAGAGAAATAAGATGGCCAAAGACAGGGTTAGAGTTCCAGTCAGGTGCAGAGACAGGACAGAGGCCTAGTCAGGCACAGGGACAAGGACAGGGACAGCATGGTTCGTCTGGATCAGGATCTCATAGGGGTTGTTGGAAATGTGGACAGTTATGTCATTTCATCAGTGCGTGTCCACGACTGGGCCGAAGTCAGCCTCAGCAGAGCTGGGAGCAGGTTCACGCAGTTGTCGTGCCAGATCCGACTGCCAGTCGTAATCTGATTGAGGGTACGATTTATATTTGCAGTAGATTCATGCATGCTATGTTTGATTCAGGTTCTACTATTTCTTTTATTTCGGGTCGTATGGTTGATGAGTTGGGTTTGAAACCTACTAGACTAGAGAGACCCTTGATCCTTAGCACAGCTGCTGGGGACAAGATCTACCCAAACTTGTTGTGTGTTGATTGTTCGGTTGAGATAGAGGGTCATATCATTCCAGCGGACCTGAGAGCGTTAGAATTCCTAGAGTTTGATGCATTGCTGGATATGGATTGGTTGGGTGCTTATCATGCACAGATCCATTGTTTCAGTAAGAAAGTCACATTTCATCTTTTAGGGCATCCAGAGTTTAGTTTCCAAGGGACTTCGACTAATTTGCCTATTACCAGATGTAGAGTCGCCACTAGTGTAGATGTCAAGATGTTCACTAATGTATTGAGTACGACGGAACAGGTTGTGACTAAGTTGGAGGAGGTACCAGTGGTATGCGAGTTTCCTGACGTTTTTCCAGCAGAGCTACCAGGATTACCCCCGTCTAGGGAGATTGACTTCATCATTGATTTGGTCCTTGGGACCAAACCTATATCTGTTCCGCCGTACCGGATGGCTCCGAAGGAGCTAGAGGAGCTGAGAGGACAGCTTGATGAGTTGTTGGAATTAGGACTCATCCACCCGAGCATGTCTCATTGGGGCGCGCCAGTCTTGTTTGTTAAGAAAAAAGATGGCAGTCTGAGATTATGCATTGATTACAGACAGCTCAACAAGGTGACAGTGAATAACAAGTATCCACTTCCTCGCATTGATGATTTGTTCGACCAGCTGACAGGAGCACAGTGGTTCTCAAAGATTGATTTGAGATCTGGGTACCATCAGCTGAGGATTAGAGCAGAGGATAAAGAGAAGACTGCATTTCGCACTCGATATGGGCATTACTAGTTCACGGTCATGCCTTTTGGGCTGACTAACGCCCCAGCGATGTTCATGGATCTCATGCATCGAGTGTTGAGGGAGTATTTGGATAGGTTCGTCATTGTGTTCATCGACGACATCCTTATCTACTCTAAGACCCGTGAGGATCATGGGGAGCACCTTAGGATAATTTTGCAGACTTTGAGGGCTCACAGACGGTATGCAAAATTCAGTAAGTGTGAGTTTTGGCTTACAGAGGTCGGATTTCTTGGACACATCGTCGGAGCCAGCGGAGTGTCAGTGGACCCCGCTAAGGTCAGAGCTGTGATAGATTGGACTACATAGCAGACAGTGACAGAGATCCGCAGTTTTTTGGGGTTGGCAGGCTATTACCAACGTTTTGTTCAAGATTTCTCAAAGATTGCGGCACTAATGACGCAATTGATAAAGAAAGATATAAGTTTTTAATGGAATGATAGTTGTGAACAAGCCTTCGGGATTTTGAAGGAAAGATTGACTACTGCACCAGTTCTGGTATTACCTGAGTAAGGAAAGGGTTTTGAGGTGAACACCGATGCTTCTAAGGTCAGTTTAGGTTGTGTATTGATGCAGGACGATAGAGTGATTGCTTACGCGTCCCGGCAGCTGAAGATTCATGAGAAGAACTACCCTGCACATGATTTGGAGCTAGCGGTAGTGGTTTTTGCACTGAAGATTTGGCGTCATTATCTATATGGAGAGAAGTTTGTGTTGTTCACTTACCACAAGAGTTCGAAGTACCTGTTTACTCAGAAGGATCTGAATATGAGACAGATGCGTTTGCTTGAGTTCCTCAAGGATTATGATTTCTCTTTGGAGTATCATCCGGGGAAGGCCAATGTTGTTGCAGACGCATTAAGCCGCAGAGGGGATGACTCGAAGATTATTACTTGCCACATGACACACGAGTATGGTTTACTCGAGGCGGTCAAGTTGATGTATTTTGTTGATATTCGACCGGTACCAGAGTGTTGATTTGTGGGCAGATGAGGACTCAGACAGTATCGATTCAGAAGGTACTTGAGGGTCAACAGACAAATGAGCAATACCAAAGATTCTTGGAGTTTGCTCAGAGTCCGGATCATTCGGATTGGAGTCAGTCGATAGACTCGTGCCTGAGGTTTAGAGGTCGACTGTGGATTCCATCAGTGGCTGAGTTACGTAATGAGATACTTGATGAGGCTCACCGGTCACGTTTTACGGTTCATCCGGGTCGGACCAAGATGTACGCTGATGTGAGTCGTCTTTTCAGGTGGTCGGGGATGAAAATCGATGTTTCTGATTACGTTAGAGCGTGTGAGGTATGCCAGTGGGTTATTACAGCCACTTCCAATTCCTCAGTGGAAGTAGGAGCATATTGCCATGGATTTCGTTAGTGGGCTACCTCGATCTCAACGCGCACATGACAATATCTGGGTGATAGTGGACAGATTGACAAAGTCTGCGCACTTTTTACCGATCTCTACCACACATCGGGTTAATATGTTGACGAGTTTGTACGAGCAGGAGATCGTGCGATTACATGGCGTTTCGTTATCGATTGTGTCTGACAGAGGACTAAAGTTTACATCTCAGATTTAGCAGAGCATGCGGGCACAGTTTGTTACGCATTTGGATCTCAGTACAGCTTATCATCCACAAACTGATGGACAGTCGGAGAGACTGATTCAGATTCTTGAGGATATGCTGAGGATGTGTGTGTTATAGTATGGTGGATCATGGGAAGAGTATCTTCATTTGTGTAAGTTCGCCTACAATAACAGTTATCAGGCCAGTATTGGGATGGCACTGTTTGAGGCATTCTACAGTAGACCGTGCAGATCTCCATCTTGCTTGGCGGAGCCTAGGATGTGGCAGTGATTGGGCGTGAGATTGTAGTGGATCACACAGAGAAGATACGAATGATTTGATTGAGACTGAAAGGTGCGCAGGAGAGGCAAAAAAATTATTATGACATGTATCACGGCGAGTTAGCGTATGATGTCAAAAACTATGTGTATCTGAAAGTTTCTCCGATAAAGGGTCACAAGAGGTTTGGGAAAAAGGAAAGCTTGCGCCGAGGTTCATTGGTCCGTTCAGGATGAAGAAGCGAATAGGCAAGGTTGCGTACGAGTTGGAGTTGTCACCTCAGTTGTCTAGGATCCACCATGTATTTCATGTTTCTATGCTTTGACTGGATAGGTCGAGAGAGGCCAGACGACCGACAGTGGATTTGAGCCAGATAGACTTGAGGGAGGACATTACTTATGACGAGCAGCCTATTCAAATTCTGGACCGTAAGGTGAAGATTTTGAGGAACAAAGAGATCCCATCAGTCCTCGTCAAATGGCAGCATCACGGAAATGAAGAGCTGACGTGGGAGCTCGAGTCATACATGCGCGAGTACTTTCCTTATCTCTTTTGAATTTCAGTAAGTTCTTCCTTTATAATTTGTTTCGATTTCGATGACGCAATTCTAATTAGTTGGGAAGACTGTAACGACCCTAAAAATCTAACTCGTGTCACGTGTCATTTCAGGGTCGTACGTGGGACCCACTTGTCGTGATACACATGTCCAAATCTCGGGAGTCGACACCGAGGTATGCTATTTTTGTTTGATGCTTGTATTATTTATTAGACCAAATATTGAACAAGTTAAATTAAATTAAATTTGGTAATGTGCGAGTAAGGTACACGCGGGGCATATCGATGTCGAGACGAGCGGAGGCGTACCTCGAATTGCATGTCGACGTGAGACCGATGTATCAGCTTATGGGTAAGTCTAATGTGAGTTAAATGTGAATTTATGTTGGTTTAATAAGTGGTTAATGTGGTCACCTTAAATATAAACATTAATGTGACTATAGTTAGTAAAAAATTAAAATGGTCACATGATGTGTCTCGAGACACGCATTAACTCATTAAGAGACAAAGAGTCAACTTGTGAGTCACTTATGCATGACTTGGGTTAATAATTGAGTGAAGGTGGTCCCTTAGACATGCCTCGAGATACGAGTGCACAAATGGATGTGTAGCCATATTTCAATCTTTATCCAATACATATAAGTTTGAGTGTTCATTAATTCTCATTGTTGGCAAGGAAGGAGAGAAGAGAAAGTGCATTGCTGGGGTGTTGGAGCAAAGAGAAGAGCAACCAATAAGGTTGGAGAAGTGGTGGTGATCACACTTGCAAGAACATCAAGCTAGGTACCTCTCCGTCTCCATTAAAATCATTTGAACAATTTGGTCATTTCAAGAATTCTTGAATTTGATGTTGTTGTTGTTGATTTTGGGTGATTAAATGTTGGGTTTAGGGTTTGATTGTACATCTCATTTGTGCATTGAAGTTGAAGAAGAAAAAAAAAAAAAAAGAGGCGTTTTGACGCCTCTGTTGGGGGAAAAGAAACCACTCTCACAAAAGAGAGGGGGGAAACGGGCTGGGCCGAGCTGGGCCCGCCCATATAGCTGAACCGGCCGGTTCAGCCGGCCCGGTTCAGGAAAAAGGGGCCCAAAGGGGCCCCAAACTTTAAAAAAAAAAAAAAAATTAAATAAAAAAAAGAAAACTCAGGAAAAATTGGAGAAAAATAGAAAGAGGTTGAGGAAATTATAGAAAAGTTAGTTTTGACGTTGTCGGAAGTTTTTACACAAAAAATATTCCTCGAAAAGTGTGCCACCACTAAGATTTTCCTAATTTGAACAATTTTGGGATTTAAAAATCTAAAATCTCTCAAATAGGCTCTAACACAATAAAAATTTGGCCATATGATTATCAGGGGCATAGTTTACAAGTGTCGGGTATTGGGTACGGATTTGGAGGCGCGTCAGAGCCGATTTGAGTGCGTATTGCTTGGGTACATGTAAGTAAACCAGTGAGGAGTTTTACAGTTATTTCATGAGCTTTAATTTATTGTTATTGTTTTGTTCATCATTTCTTTTGAAATTTCCATTGGTTAAGTGGTCCATTGGCAAGTGAGACATGGTTATTATTTATCTGTGATATGAGCTCTTATCTGGATGTTGTTGATATCTCCCGATCGAGTGTACGTTGGGGGCACTTATCCGGGTATGTGGATATCTCATAGTCGCAAGGGTTAGGGCTGGTAAGCTGTGTCTCGTCCTGAACCCGAGTTTGTTGGGCTTTTGCCGCGACTCAACGACCTTTTGGTCGGGACTCCTTGCTATTCAATTTTCGTATTCCGGACCTTCACTTATCGATTGGTTTATTTACAGTCTTTTATATTCATGCGTTTCTTGTTCCTTTCTTTCTATTTGCATGAATTAGATTTATTTATTTATTTCGAAATGTTAATGTTGTATATATGTCCTGTTTGGCGTTACTTACCTGGGCTCGTCATTCTTGTGTTTGACGGAGTGCAGATCTATAGTCCAGCAAGGGGAAGGCTCCACAGATAGGAGATATCATTTGAGGATATCGGAGACGTTCTTACCACTTGTCTGACATAGGTGATTCTTTTGTATTATTAGATATACTTGTTTTGAAACACTGGGAGTTGGGTTTTTGAGAGATTTTGGGCATGTATATCTTGTGTTTACTCTCCTCTGAATGTTCATTGATGATGATATACATATTCGGGGTTTCCACACTCTAGGTTGTCTTAACTTGTGTCTTTGAGGTTTTTCATTTAGTTTGAGGTTTAATTGCTTCCGCTATAACTATGATAACTCACTAATTGATTAACTCAACTTTAATTGCTTGATAATGGTAAATGGTAAAGGAAGCTGAGTGGGCTTGCGTGACTTAGCGAGACGGGCTCGGGGGTCCACGTAAGTCTAGGCCAGGCGGGGCCTAGTTTAGGATTGTGGAACTAGGGCCGTCACAAACACTAAATCTTATTTATTTCTTTTTTGTAATTTGTTTTGTTTTGTTTTATGATAGGGAACAAGTTGGATAGATCGACGACAAGTGGAGATGTTGAACTTACTGAAAATGCTACTGCTTTTATATCTACAGACAGTCAGCCTGTTTCTTTACCTACAAACAATCAGCCTACATTTGTACCTAAAACAATATTGACGAACCCACTACATCTGTCCACAACAGCTTTTGTTGGAGGTAATGATGAATTCATGGGAAGTGAGTGTAAGTATAAAAGTTTCTATGCGTCCTTTCATATTGCTTTGATATTATCTAATGCTAGAACTCTTTTATAGTATCTATATTTCTGTTGTACTTACTACAGATATGTTATTTAGTCATTTTCCTCTTTTCGAGTTTTGATAATTTATGTCATGAATAAGGAGACAATGCAAGGACGAAGGGGGGAGTTCATTCAGTTAATATATGATACCTCCCTTGAGTTACTCTCTCTTACCCTTGTCTTTTATTTTGTTACAAACAGGGAGAATAGCTCCAATATATGGGAGGTTATTATGACTTATATTATTTCAGTTCAATTTCTTTGTTTCTACAAACTGTTTTAGTTTTTTAAAGTATGAATATTTGGTCCTGTAAACAACTCCTATCTTTTACTCTTGTAGGACTTTACTATATTGATCTCACATGCTTCACTTATTGATCTTTACTTGCTTTATGAATTGCATGTTTATATTGTTAACTCTTTCATAATCTTTTCGTATTGAGTTGTGACAAATAAATAACAAAGTGGGAGATTGATAAGGTAAAATATATATTTGTTACTATTTGTTCAACCACTACTCAGGTAAGAAAAAGGATATGACAAAAATTTTATGAGTTTCATGCAGAAGTGTTGGTTTTGTATCTACAGACTTGTCTATACGTGCAGAACACGTCCCATAAATTAAAGAACACTCAAACTTTAGCTTACCCGCCTGCGAAGCGCGCAATGCCGACTAGTTAGTCATTATGCCCGTTGCCTACAAAATTAATTGTAGTTAACGCGCTTGAGTATCAGCTTAGCTAAATTCGAGTTCAATCAATTCAGCTACGAGTTTGTGAAGTATAAAGTATTAACCTCAAAATATTACTATATCAATGTCAAACTTTCAAAGCCATTGCAGCACTGGTGGTGGCGGTCAAGGCAGTAAATAGAAAGAGTAAGTCTTAATTATAAGTGTGGGTTTTTTTTTTTTTTTTTTTTTTTTTTTTTTTTGGTCAAAGAATTATAAGTGTGGTTGTCCAAGCACTGCTTAATAAGTAACAGAAATTCTGCTTCAAAAAAATCATAATAACAGAGATTAGGCTATACTCCAAAAAAAAAAGGTGCATCATTCAGAGTATCAATTTGAATGAACAAAAATAAAAACAAAACAAAAGATGAATTCGATGATCATCGAAGCGCAACATGTTTATTGAGGTCCAAGAACAACACATCCTTCCTAAAAATGAAGGGTCACTTGCATTTTTTTTGGGTTTACAATGGATTTTACAACAACAAGAGCTTTCTTCAATTCATGACCTTTAAACAGCAAGAGCAGAAACAGAAGCAGATGCCACATTTTATGAACTTTTTTTACACATTCATGATAGCACCTCTTCAAGCCTTCCAGATCTTTCATGTAGATGTATCTTCATGCCACTCATGCAAATCAATGATATTCATCAATGAGACTTCAAAATCAGAAGCGAATTACGATAATAACTTGATAATAATTGTTAATGATCAGCAGGCAATGCCGAGAAAAACTCACTGTGAACCAACCCATAACCGAGAAGCAAATCCATGCTCACTAACACTACCTCTTGACAGCCCTCTGAGCCTCTGCCAAAACCGGCTGCCCCGCCCAGTTCTTAGAGGTCCCGACCTGGAATGCCTGGTTAAAGAACCGGACGTTTGTTGACCATATCTCGCGGATGTACTAAATATGTCGGACGCAGAAAGTGCCTGATCGGTGTTGAGACTGGTGACGTAGTCTGAATACCGAGCTTGTAAAGTTTCTCCGAGCTGACCTGAGCCTGTGCTTGTCCTGGTATCAATATCAAGCATAGAAAACTTGCCCTGCATGCAGCTTCCCGAGCCTGTTTCTCTTGACTCTTCGCACTCGTTGCACACAAGCTTCAAAGCCTGTACAACCTCGCCCATAAATGGACGGTGTGATACTTCTAATTGAACACACATTGAAGCTATAGCTGCCACCTTTGCTACACTATCTAATGAAATGTGGGGACCGAGATCTGCATCTATTATCTGCTCTAAGCCATCCCTAGTTGTGAGTAGTGGGCGAGCCCAAGCAACCAAGTTCTCCTGGCCTAGTGGTTGTGACATGTCCACAGGTTTTCTTCCTGTTAGAAGCTCGAGAAGCACTACGCCGTAGCTGTAAACATCGCTCTTGACAAGAAGGTGACCTGTCATTGCATACTCTGGAGCTACATAGCTGGGGGAGAGAAAGAAAATGTTGTAAGAACAAGAAAACTATGAATTCAAAGAAACAATTGCATGTCAATAAATGTGTCTTGGATTCATTTAACCTACAAAAACTAGACTTGGGCGAATCTGCAATAAGCCAAAGGTGTCGCAAGTATGCAAGAAAAAACTACAAAACTGCATAAAGAGATCAGCCTAATTGACAATTATCAATATATACACCAGAGCGATGGATTTGGCAATGTGAAATGCAGGTTTGGAATTGGACCATTGCCACACTCCTGTTACCTTAACCCCACTCCATGGCACATTTCTACGTCTATAGTAAGTTGGAACAAGTTAAAATCAGAGACTATTCGTTGAAGATTTCCAATGTAGCTACGTAAAGTTTTAGCAAGTACTGAAGAAAAGAAAGGAATTTGTTTATACCCAAAAGTTCCCATAACACGCGTTGATATATGCATGTTTCCCTCATCCATAGCAGTTCTAGCCAAGCCGAAATCAGAGACTTTAGGATTAAAATCATGTTCCAATAAGATGTTGCTGGACTTGAAATCCCTGTGAATAACATGGGGGCTTGAATCTTCGTGTAGATAAGCTAGACCTCGAGCTGCACCTAGAGCTATCTTCATTCGAGCTCCCCAATCAAGTGGAGCAGTTTCTTTGTCCACTCCTGAAAGAAATAACAATCACAAACTTTTCACCAAATGACATGATGCCAAACAACGAAAAAGTTAAGTTTGGCACAATAAAGAGATATAGCAAATAATATGTTTTGCCTCACTAGTACCATGCAAATGAGAGTCCACGCTGCCATTTGGAACAAGTTCGTAGACTAGGCAGCGCATGTTCTCCTCTATGCATATACCAATCAACTTGACTAAATTTCTATGATGAAGACGGCTCAGCATCTCAACCTCAGCCAAGAATTCCCTGCCGCCCTGTAGGTCATCTCTCTTGAGAACCTTTGCAGCCACATTTGTTCCATCATCCAGGATACCATTATATACACGTCCAAAACCACCTTCCCCAAGTATTCTCGAATTGCTGTAACTGTCAGTGGCCCTTTCAATCTCATTTGCACTAAAAGTTCTTGCCGGTCCTGTAAATGTTGTTATACTTGAGCCAAAGGACAATGATGCAGAACTGAATCCGCTGCCATACGTTATTGATCGAGAAGCACCTGCTAAACTTGAAATTTAATTGTCAACCGAAAAAGAAAGGAACTGTGCTTCAGGTAAAAAGTATGATAAGAAGGAATATAGAGTTCTACCTGGTTGTTTAGTAAAAGAAATAAATCCCTGCTGAGTTGGTGTAGGCAAAGCGGTATGGTTCCCGCTTCTGGACAGGAAAAGCCAGGCAGATCCCACACATAAAACCACAGCAAGAAATGATGATAAAACTATGATAGCAATCACACTGCCGTTATCCCTTCGTTTATGTAATTTCCTTACATCAACTCCCAGAGGATGTACCATCCTTCCATCATTTCCATGGCCAGGGTACCGATTCCCTTCTACAGCAGCAATGTTTGACGGTGCAACAGGCGGCGATGGAGGAAGACCTGAAAAGAAGTAAATATTATGAATCAGTAACAATACAAAGTACATTTCGCAAACTTGTAGATGGAGACAGAATATGAAACTCGATGGTTTAATGCATAAATAGTCAACTTGTTTGAAGCAAAGAACTACAATCCAATAATGGTATGACTACCTGGATAATGAACATATAACGCATCGTACTTTCCAAAAAGTGAAGTATTGAGGATCAATTGCTTTCTCCAGAACTTTTCATATGCCAAAAATGCGGTAGTATTATCAAACTTTTCCCCAAGTGGCACCAGATTAACGAGAACAATAGTCTTCAGCTGTTCATTGGCTGCATTTGCTCCCATGATGCGAACCTGACTCTGTTTCATGAAGACCCCACTTGCTATCTCCGCCGCTAGCTCTGAAACTAAAGGGAAGAATGTGTATAGAGCAATGCTGAGACGCAGTGCAACTTGCATTGGTAATATACAGCCGCAAGGTGAACCAGGGGGGCTATTTGTAAATGGCTCCGAACAAACGAGTGATGCGCAGTCTACAAGTGGGAACATTATAACTTTCAATGCTTTTACGATCAAGAACTTATTAACAAGTGAACCCTAAAGAAAAGAAAAGCGCTAACAGAATTTTACCTCGATTGGGAGGTGGAGGTGGTAAAGAATGAAAGTGAAATGGTACGGGAGTCTTGGGGTCTTTGGAGAAAGAACCAGAAGGGGAAATTGCTGGACGAAGAAGAGGCCCTTGCAGACAGAATTAACATAACCTTTTTTAACCTTTCACGTGCATAGGAACAAAAGAAAAACTGACATTTTTCCAAAAAAGGAATACTAATTTTCATTACTTGTCTTTTGTCTAAATGGAAACATTGATGTTGGTGATGGTGATGGCGCGGGTGCAGGTGAACCATGGATCGTTGGATTAAAGGGAGGTTGAACCCAAGGGGAGGAAGAACCTACGAAAAGGAAAATCAGAAGTGAATGAGGCATGATTACTGTAAAAGGAGTGAGCAAATTCAGCAATATACACTGCTGCATTTTCTATTACCATGATCTCTAGGTGGATGGTGGTGGTGTTTTTGCCTACTTCCCTCCGGAGGTAATATTGGAGGATGTAACGGGCTTGGAGGAAGATTCCGTCCTGCAATACAATTATACAGACATGGAAAATGATTAGAGTAAATTATGCGTGTTAATAAATGGGATGCATATTATATTTTAGCTAACATAAAACCTTGGTGGTGGGAAGTCCGAGGAGGCATACTGTGCAATGGTGCACTACTCCTGGCCCTCTTCCTTATATGATGATGTTTATGAAATGAAATCGAAGGCACAGGCGCCGGCAAAGGATTCCATTTCTTTTCTACAGATTTTGGTAATGACTCAGATGGGGCATGCATATGATGAAAAGGGTGCATGGCTACGTGTGGTGCAGCGATGATTCCAGGACGACCTGCAGGCAATATCAATGCTGGAAATCATGAGGATATTACAAAAACTTTCTAATCCATGCAATTACCAAACCATTTTCAAAGCATCTTTAGTTGGTCCATGAAACACAAAAAGAAAAGTGGCCAGATGTTTCATTTTGAGGTTCACCAACCAGCGAACTATCTTTTCCTACTTATGCCCGAGGAAGGTACTGAAATTGGAGATGGAGTAGGTTCTGCATCATCAAATGGATTCAAATGCCACCCAAACCAATAAAAAGGTGTCCAAAGAGAGTTGATGCTCTCAATTATAGCTAAAGGAAGTATAGTGATACATAACAAGCATATTCACTTGTTTATTACGAGGGTGAATTGTTATTATTTTGTTAGATCAAATATTATTCAATATGGCTCAGCCGTTCTCACCCACAAATTTACCATGACCTAGCTTGACAACAATGGAAGATATCACTTGGGGGTGTTCATGAAATCCGCGAATCCGCGGATCCAATTCGATCTAGTCCGTTTAGCTCTAATTGGTTCATAATTTGAGTTTGTTAAATTGGATTGGATTGCAAAAGTTGCAATCCGCATAGATAGGATTGAATGCGAATTGCACACCTTAATCCGCGAATCCAATTCGCAATCCGGTCCAATTAACCTTTATATACCATACATTATACATACACATATACACTTAAAATTTTGAACTATATTTAGATGGCTTAAGCATTACTACGCCACTAATTCATCTACTATTTATTCATATACACTTGAAAATCTAAATATTTGCAACTTAAGTTAAATCTTCTTATATTCAAATAGACATTTTAAGCTATCTAGTCAAATAAATATAGAAAATGTAAAAACTAATATATTTGAATTAAAACTAGTATTCAACATTTTTCTTACTAATCTTTTTTTTTTTTTTTTTTTTTTAGATTAGGGATGGGCGGTTGCGGTGGTTTGGTCACCTGCAAAGACGGCCTACAAATGCCCCAACTAGAAAACTTGACTCAATAGAAACTGTAGAAATTCGACGAGGTAGGGGCAGACCAAAGTTAACATGGGATGCATTAATTAGGAGGGATTTGAATGGTTTGAAAAGCTCACCATCAATTGCACTGAATCGAGCACAATGGAAAAGTTTGATCCATGTAGCCGACCCCAGTTAATTTGGGACTGAGGCTATGTTGTTGTTGTTGTTGTTGTTGTACTTTAGTAGCAGTCGAACAAATGGCTTCCCTAAATTGCCCTTTGGAAAGATATACCTTATCTATCTCACTAGAGATACTTGGGCAACCATAATTTTTTTTTTTTTTTTACTTATAAGTATTTGCATAATTTTTAATGTAAAATATTAATTTAGTAATTTTATGAATATTAATTTTATAATTGTCAATCCGCATAACTTGATCCAGTTCGGTCTGCATTTTGTAAATTGGATCAAGTCCGATTAGCAAAATAAATGGACCGGACTGGATTGCGATTCCTCAATCCCCAATAATTGGATCAGATTAAGGATTGACGCTAATTGGATTGGATCCAATCCATGTGCACCCTATTATCACTATAGAAGTAAAGGACCCAGAAAGAAAATCTAAAAGTAACCCGAAATACTGCCCGTGATTATATCAGCTATTGATCCCACAAAGTACATCAAAAGAATAAAATGGATACACTCCTGAAAAAATGATGTAAGAGATCTCTTGTTCCAATATAACAATTTCAATGTTATTAACCATGAAAGCTTATGGAAGTCCAATTTCACTTGGAAAGACAACTTACACTAAGACGTGGAGTATACCTTTAACATGTGGCAACTTGATATGATGCTTAGCATTTGGCGACCATACACCATTCATAGGATTCGACGGTATAAGCCTCGGCTTGTCATCCGACATAGGAATGGACTTTGATGGCAGCGTTTGTGTTAGCTTCGGTGGTGCAGATGATCTGAATTCTTGAATACTCCGGGCCATAGATACAGATACATGAGGCAAGAATGAGAACAAAGAATGCACTGAACCTGCATTTAGCTTACCATGAGCTTTAATGCATTATCCTTAAATAGAGTACGAATTTATTCTAAAATGATTAAACGCGCTTACCATTAGGAAGAGACAATGCACTACTTCCGGTTGTTATCTTTGGTTTTCCATGAACTGCAAGTGCTTTCGCTTCAATAGGAGGGTATGAAATCGCGGTTGATGCAAATTTAATATATCCTGCAAAAGAAAACAGAAAAGAACAGCATATTTCGAACAAAATCCCCAGAATGTATTCATTATCATTAAGGTTCATCCTAGTCTCAGTTGCTGCAAAAGTGCAAACAAACCCCACGACCAAGTTACCTTAATTGTTTAAAGCCTACTTCGAAAGAAATGTAAGCCATAGCCAACAGCGAACCCAAGAGGCCAAGACTCCCAACAATACACTACATTCCACATTTCTGGGCCATGGGAATGAATCCCCTCCAAATTCATTTTTATTTAAATGCACCCTATATTGAAGAGTTTCCTTTTGGTACTTAACACCTGAAGAGTTCTCTTATTTTTATTACCAGAGTGTATGACTGGCTGCTGGTTTATTCCTTAAGAAGTGAAGATTCCCAAAAGACGAAAACAAGAAGATATAGATGGTTCAGAAGGCAGGAAAGAGATTCATCAATTCAGGTTTCATGAAATTTGTTTTAAAGAATAAAAAGGGAACATCAACACAAAATATAGGTCCTACAACTTCAACCTAGAAAATCAACCGGTACACCGGCAAATTACTTATGCATAATTCCAGAACTTCAATACACATAAATTGGGCTTGGGAGACAAACTAAGACAAAAGGATCAAGGAAATAACAAGGCAAAACAATTACTGGGAACATCTAAGATCATGATTTGCATGAAGCAGAAGCCCTCTGTATGATGGGAACGGGGAAACACCATCTAACTACTCTCTATAAATTAAGGAATTCAACTCATACTTTGCACAAGATGAAAATGCTCACAAAATTTCCAAATCTTTGTTGAAAGTAATTATAGATAAATGGTGACATAACCTATGAATTTCTATTGAGGTGAATAAACGAATAACATTTGTAAGAGCTGCATTTCATTGAACAATACTATAAACAATGCTCTCTTTTTCTAAAGCTATACTTAGTGCTCTTTCTACTGTTAAACAAACAATAAAATAGAATAAAAGCCGAAACCTGTCGTTATAGTGAACAAATCAGGGCTAAAGATCATCCAAATACAAGTCACAAACAGTTCTAATTCCATAACTTCTTCACAAATTATGTTAGGAAGAAATTTGCTGCAAAAACAATCTAAACAAAACCAGAACTTAGAGCCACTAGGATCAAAAAACATGCTTTCGCACTTCTTCACGCGTCCTCGAATTCGACACCTAAAACACAGGACAAGTCACTCCCAACAAATTGAATTTCAGCTTTACTCATACTGAATAGCCTTGTGATCAACACCCATTGCCTGACTCGAACCCCAAAAAGTACAAACAACTTATTTGCCCCAATCACAGATGTTAGTACACAATTGTACATGTTTGGACACTGACCCAGATCTTCAAACCATCCAAAAACACAAACGTCGGCAAAGCAAACGCTAATTCACATCAAATCATCAAATGGGTGCAATTCAAATCAATCTATAACCAAATCATTACCTTCAGATCTCCGAATGATCCAATATACAACAATGAGCACCGCCAGAACTTGCATCTTCATTTCTTTAGGAAGAATGATTTGAGGATCAAACCTCAAAAATCAAATCAAATCAAAGAAGACCCATAATTAGAAATTGAAGAACAATGAGAGAGATTCAACAAGAACCCACTAGTCCATTGGAGAGAAGAATTCAAGTTTTGGGGTTTCAGCAAAAATGCTTGAGAAATCAGTGAGATTCGAGAGCCCCATTTTGGGCCATCACTGGAAAGTGGGAGAAGAAATGGCAGTTGGGGAGAAGTGATCACTTTGACAGAGAGTCTGAGAGAGAATGGGAGAAAGCATTTCTCAGTGTGCAGAGAGAGAGCAGCAGCACTGAGCACTGACAGTTCCAAGAACGTGCATTTTTGAAGCTTCTCTAACAATATTATAGTGGGAAGATTGAGATTTTCTCTTTCTAATCAGTACTAGACTACATGTTGAATCTGATTTTAATTTAATTTTCCCCAACATTTGTGCCTCAGTCACTAGTATTCTTCAACTCCATTTATTGTGACCAAAGAGCTGAGAAGGGATTAGGTTTCTTTAAGCGAGGCCTCGAGTCGGATGAATGAAAAAAGGGAAATGGTTTGTCCTGCGGCGCAACGAATGGTGCGTAGGTAGGTGCGTGTCATTTCTAGGTCAAGTATATGAATTATGAAAGTATTTTTTTAAGGAAAAAAATTGGATTGAAAGGGCCACCACTTAGAGCATCTCCAATGGGACTATGGATTGGAGTGAAAATGGATCAACCTATGACACAATCCACATCTAATTTAAAAAATGCTCTCTAATGGAATCATGAATTGATAATGTCTATGTGATGTGGCAGGAAATCTAAATAGAGAGAGTCTATCCTCTACTTATAGACATTGTGGTAGACATAATCTCCACTACCACGTCATCACTTTTAATTAGAAAAATAAAGAAAAAGACACGATAATCCTCAAAGAAAAATAAAAAAAATTGTTGTGGAGTATGGATGACCATGCATGTAGACCAACATATTGTATAGTCATGTAACTTGTATTTCTCACTTAATAGTACATCCACTTATCTATGTATTGTCATGTTACTTGTAACCATTTCCAATGTACACAAACTCTTCTATGTATTGTCAAATTACTTGTAATGTGTTGTATGACATGGGGTGTATGCGTTACTTGTACACATTATCTAAAGTACATTTATCATCATCACCAAATGACATATATAAAGGGTGACAACATCATTGTAAAAACACACCAAGTTGAATGAAAACTTCGCATTCCAACTATCTCATTTCTTCTCTTCTCCTTTGTAGTAGTAGAAATTCTTAGTCTTCTATTTTCCTTCTCTAGTTCTTAGCAAGTTCCAACTCAATTCACAACACATTATCAGCACGAGCTTGCTCTAGCATTAAGGAGATCTTGAAGTTCAAGAAGGCTTGTTAAGGAGACAAGCTAGGAAGGTATAACTTTTGTTATTTAAATAAGTTCAATTTATTTCTATATTATCATGGTTGCTTTCTTTTATTACATGCATCACTTCTATATGCATACTTTATTCATATATTATGAATTATAATGTCACCGACTGCGAAAGTATGCTCTGTAGTTGCGTCTTGTACGATTTTCTATATCAAAAATCAAAAGTCAATATGTGACATAACTAGTTTTCTCGCTATACTACAAACGATTAGTTATGCTCTATTTTTGATTTTTTATATTGTAAATAGTGTTATGAGTTTAAGTTGATAGTGGGTAAGCCTTGTCCCCTGTAAAGCTAAACATTGAAAGGGAAACGGGTTATCCTATTCGAGGAGGCATGATTTTAAGTAGACTTCGTATTGACACTCAACTTGAAAGTTGTCCCACCAACTCATACTAGTAGTACATTTTGCATATTAATAATCAAGTTGTGAACATATATTTAATCGTATATTATTTATTTTATATAAAAGAGAAAAACTATTTACTCAATTTCTTGATATATTTTCAGACTATGGCAAACCTTCAAAAACTTGAATTTGTTGCTCTTGATATCACTGGCAATAATTATTTGTTATGGAAACTGGATGCCGAGATACATCTCCAAGCTAAAGACTTAGGAGAAACTATTATAGAAGGAAATGAAACATCAATGCAAGACTATGCGAAAGCACTGATATTCCTTCGCCATCATCTCCATGAAGGTTTGAAAAGTGAGTATCTAACTATAAAATATCCTCTCACCTTGTGGTTAAACTTGAAAGAGCGATATGACCACCAAAAGACGGTGATATTTCCAAAAGCTCAAAACGACTGGTTGAATTTTAGGCTACAAGATTTCAAAACAGTCAGTGAGTATAACTCCATCATGTTTAATATTACCTCTCGTTTGAGGCTATGTGGAGAAATATATTTGATGAGGCAATGATGGAAAAAACATTCAGTACTTTTCATGTCTCAAATATGTTGTTGCAACAGCAATATCGAGCGCGTCAATTTAAAAAGTACTCCTAATTAATTTCTTGTCTCATTGTGATTGAACAAAATAATGAGCTTCTATTGAAGAACCGCAACTCTCGTCCAACTGGTTCCAATTCAATTAATGAAGTAAATGCAGCATCCTATAATGACCATAAAAACGGTCAAGGAAAGAAAAACCACAGACGTGGAAATTGGAAAGGATCAATCAGCAAAGATCGTGGTAAGCCATATCCTAAATTTCGTGGCAATAAGTTCTAAAATAAATGGAATAAGAATGACGTCGTTCAGAATAAGAGGAAAAATACTGCTGAATATGGGCATGCTCATAATCGTGACCAACCATGTCATAGGTGTGGTCTAAAAGGCCATTGGGCTCATGTATGCCGCACGCCTAAGCATTTTATTGATCTTTATCAAGCCTCCTTAAATGATAAAGGTAAAACAATTGAGATGAACTTCACTGTCGGAGATGGCTCGTCGGACATCAATTATATGGATGTCCCAAATTTTCATGATGATCAAAACATTAATCTCGATATTTTTAATGATCATATGTAATGATTTTCAATAATTCTATGTACTAGTTTTTATTATGCTTCTTAGTTATATGTACTAATTTCTTATTATGAATTAAATATGACTTTTTTCTAATTTGACAAACATTATTTGTCTAGATGGATCAACAAATCATGTGTTCAAATCATGAATCAAATTAGCGACATATGTCTTGCTAATTGTGCTACAACGCACACGATCCTTAAAAAGAGAGAATATTTCTCCAATTTGAACTTAGCTGAGGCTAATGTTCAAACAATATATGACATCTTCAATTTGATTAATGGCTCTGGAAGATCAAATATTATGTTGCCTGAGGGAACAACAATTCATGTTAACAATGCATTATACTCTGAAAAATCCAGAAGAAATTTACTCAGCTTTAAAGATATTCGACAAAATAGATATCACATTGAAACCATGAATGAAAATAATAGAGAATTTCTCTACGTCACATTAGTTTCAAATGAGAAAAAAATAAGTGTTAGAAAAATTCTCAGCTCTATCCTCTGTATTATATTTTACTCATATAAGACATGTCGAAATGAATGTCGTCTTAAATAAGAAAATTAATGATCCAAAGACATTCATTTTATGGCATGACCAGCTTGGTCATCCAGGATCATCAATGATGCGAAGAATAATTAATAATTCGCATGGACATCCTTTAAGGAGTCACAAAATATTTTCAGCTAGTGATTATAATTGTGCTAGTTGTTCTCAAGGTAAATTGATAGTTAAACCATCCCCACGTAAAATTGTTGTGGAATCCCCAGTTTTCTTAGAATGCATTCAGGGAGACATATGTGGACCTATTCATTCTCACTGTGGATCATTTAGATATTTCATGATTTTGATAGATGCATCAACTAGGTGGTCACATGTTTGTTTACTTTCGACCCGCAATGTTGCATTTGCTAGACTTTTAGCACAAATCATTAAGTTAAGAGCACAATTCCCTGACATCCCAATCAAGACCATCCATCTTGATAATGCCAAAGAATTTTAATCTCAAGCATTTAAAAATTATTGCATGTCTATAGGAATTACCATTGAATATTTTGTTCCACACGTGCATACCCAGAATGGTTTGGTAGAATCTTTGATCAAACACATTCAATTAATTGATAGGCCTTTAATCATGAGAACTAAGTTATCAACTTCAGTTTGGGGACATGCAGTCCTTCATGCAGCATATATCATTCGTTATAGACCTACTGCATACCATGAACACTCCCCCATGCAACTCATTTTAGGTCAACAACCAAATATTTCACACTTGAAAAATTTTTGTTGTGCAGTGTATGTTCCTATACCACCTCCCAATAGAACTAAGATGGGTCCACAACAAAAACTTGGGATTTATGTTGGATTTAACTCATCGTCCATTATAAGATACCTTGAGCCCTTAACAGGGGATTTATTTACTGCACGTTTTGCTGATTGTCACTTTGATGAAGCAATTTTCCCACCATTAGGGGGAGATAAGAAGCCAATTCAAAAGGAATTCGCGAAATTGCTTGGAATGCATCAACTTTATCACATTATGATCCACGCACAAATCAGTATGAACTTGAAGTTCAAAAGATCATTCATTTGCAACAAATCGCAAATCAATTACCCGATGCATTTACTAATGCAAAACAAGTGACAAAATCACATATTCCAGCTGTAAATGCTCTTGCAAGAATTGATTTCTTTGTGCAACAAAATGCACAAGAACCAACGAAACGCTTAAAGCGTGGAAGACCAGTTGGTTCAAATGATACAATCACTCGAAAGAGGAAAACGGGAGTAAAAATAAATACAAATCAAAATACTCATGAGAAAGCACAAGAATCATTTGATAAGGATTTGTCAGAACAAGTTGATTCTGACGATGAACAACTGCCTCTAGAAAAAGAGGAAAAGATGAAAATAATGAGACCTCAATAAATTATTTAAACTCTGGTAAGATTTGGGATCGAAATAAAATTGTTCCTGATGATATATTTGCTTTCAATGTGTCTTTTGAAATATGTGAAAATGATGATGATCTAGAACCACGATCAGTGGACGAATGTCGAAAAAGACTTGATTGACAAAAATGGCAAGAGGCTATCTATGCAGAGTTATACTCGTTAAGAAAACGAGAAGTTTTTGGACCGATCGTTCAAACGCTAGATGGCGTAAAACATGTTGGATATAAATGGGTATTTCTACGAAAGAGAAACGAAAAAAATGAAGTTACAAGGTACAAAGCAAGACTTGTAGCTCAAGGTTTCTTACAAAGACCTGACATCGATTATGAGGAAACATATTCTCCTGTTATAGATGCAATCACATTTCGGTTCTTGATAAGCCTTGCAGTTTCTGAAGGGCTTGATATGCATTTAATGGATGTCGTTACAACATATCTGTACGGATCCCTAGACAATGAAATATATATGAGAATCCCTGAAGGATTTGTAATATCCGAAGAAATAAGATCAAAACCTCATAACATGCATTCTATAAAATTACAAAGGTCTTTGTATGGATTGAAACAATCCGGACGAATGTGGTACAAACGCCTTAGTGATTTTTTACTTAAAAAATGATATGTAAATAATCCGCTTTGCCCATGTGTCTTCATTAAAAGATCGTCAACAAGATTTGTGATTATTGCTATATATGTTGATGATTTAAATATAGTGGGAAACCACGACGACATCGTTAGAACATCCGAATACTTGAAAAAGGAATTCGATGTGAAAGAACTTGGAAAAACAAGACTTTGTCTTGATTTGCAAATTGAACATTTTTCAAGTGGAGTATTTATCCATCAATCAAATTATATTAAAAAAATATTAAAAAAAATTTATATGGACAAGGCACATCCATTGAGCTCTCCAATGGTTGTCAGATCACTTGAAGTGGATAAGGATTCATTTCGACCTCATGAAAGTGATGAAGAGCTACTTGGTCCGAATGTACCATATTTAAGTGCAATTGGTGCACTTATATATCTTGCAAATTGTACAAGACCTGACATTGCTTTTGTTGTCAACCTACTTGCAAGATACAACTCTTCACCAACTCGAAGACATTGTAATTGTGTTAAATATGTTTTCCGATATCTTCGAGGAACAAGTGACATGAGTTTATTTTACTCGAGAGGGGTAAAATTGAATCTCCAAGGTTATGTTGATACTAGATTTTTATCTGATCCCCACAAGGCCCGTTCTCAAATGGGATATGTATTCACCTGTGGTAATACTGCTGTATCATGGAAGTCAATAAAGCAAACTATGGTTGCTACTTCTTCCAATTATTCTGAAGTACTTGCAATTCATGAAGCTAGTCGTGAATGTGTATGGTTGAGAAACATGATTGAACATATTCAAGACTCATGTGGATTGCCTTCATTAAAAGATTCTCCAACCATATTATATGAGGATAATGCAGCATGTATCGCACAATTTAGCGAAGAATTCATAAAAGGAGACATAACAAAACATATTTCACCAAAATTCTTTTAAGCGCATGAACTTCAGAAGAATGATGAAATTGATGTCAAGCAAATCCGATCGAGTGATAATCTTGCTTATTGATTCACAAAATCCTTACCAACTGCGACATTTAAGAGGCTTACATATGATATTGGCTTGCGTAAACTTAAGGACATTGCAAGTAAAGAAACTGAACAACTTTCACCATGTTCACATGAGGGGAGTTATTGATTAGTGTATTGCATTTTTTTCCCTTAGCTATAGTTTTATCCCATTGGGTTTTCCTAGCAAAGTTTTTAATCAGA
The DNA here is from genome assembly GCA_039657325.1 of Stephania cephalantha. NCBI lineage: Eukaryota > Viridiplantae > Streptophyta > Magnoliopsida > Ranunculales > Menispermaceae > Stephania > Stephania cephalantha. Next base: position 49,941,598 of record CM077569.1, on the reverse strand, counting down.
CAATCTTAACAATATTACACTCATCTTAATATTTATGAGAATAGTGTACTCTTTTTCTTTTACTATATTTTTTTTCCCACATGGTTTTTCTTAGTAGAAGTTTTAACGAGACACAATCTCTAAGCAAGTGTCATCCAAGTGGAGTGTTGTGGAGTATGGATGACCATGCATGTACACCAACATATTGTGTAGTCATGTAACTTGTATTTCTCACTTAATAATACCTCCACTTGTCTATGTATTGTCATGTTACTTGTAACCATTTTCAATGTACACCGACTCTTCCATGTATTATCAAATTACTTGTAATGTGTTGTATGACATGGGGTGTATGTGTTACTTGTACACATTATCTAAAGTACATTTATCATCATCACCAAATGGTCTATATAAAGGGTGTCAACCTCATTGTAAAAACACGCCAAGTTGAATGAAAACTTATCACTCCAACTATCTCATTTCTTCTCTTTTCCTTTGTAGTAGTATAAATTTTTTAGTCTTCTATTTTCCTTCTCTAGTTCTTAGCAAGTTCCAACTCAATTCACAAAAAAAAAAAAAAAAATGGCATTATCCATATGAAGACAAAAGAAAAGTCACAATCCATGGTCTAAATCCACATTACTATTAGAGATTATTTTGGAATTTGAATGTCTATTTAGTGCCTCATAAGATAGACATTCTCCTACATCTATGATCTGACATCAATCCATACTCTAAATTTATATTACCATTGGAGATGCTCTTATGAAGCCCAATAACGCATGAACTTAGATAAGTTGATGTAGAACATGTAAGATATTATGGCACCATGATGCACAACAAGTGAAGGTGCAGGGACCCACCAACATGTATGGGTACCCAACAACAATTAATGCACAATTGTCAAGTGTCCATTCAATATATGCATGCATGCATATGTAATGCAAAAATTAAGCAACGCCAACAATTATGTGTCTTTCCTTCGTGTTGCATATTAACTTACAAATACATTTAATTCCAGCTAAAAATTTATGCAATAAATTAAAAACACTAATATAGCCTTTGACAAAAAGAAATCCACTATTATGAATTTTTTTATTTTTTTATTTTATAAGAAAGAAATCAACATCTTATCTTGTCATCACCGGAACTCGAACTTCCACCATCTTACAATGTTACCACATACTTATGACTTATGAGGTAACCTCTCCTAATGAAAGCTAATCAATCACTCAGTTTTAAAACTTTACATTTATTTGACAAAAAAAAAAAAAAAAATCACCCAGTTTAAAACTTTACATTTATTAAGGTTTTTGTTACAGCGAGGCTGTGGAGACAAAGTTAGATGTACTCGTGATTGAAAAGCATGCAATGAAGAACGTGGGTCCTTGTTTTTTTTGTGATTGTACATTAGATTTGCAATTGCTATGTCCCAATTTGATGGGCCACGCTCGTGTCACAACTGATTATAAATCTAAATTTGGCTAAACAGAATAATGCTTATCTCCCTAATTAGAAACTCTCTAGTCTAATTATTTCAATATAGAGTCCAAGATTGCATGATAACTGATAAGTCGACAAAAAAAAGAAGAAGAAATGTTAGGTAGGAGCCTTGTCAATTTCGTACTAACAACAAAATCAATGTAGATCTAGTTACAAGCAAAAAGAGTTCAATTGGTAATGAAAAAAAAAAAAAAGATTGGTGGGTTCTATTCTTCTCTCCAACATATAGAGATAATTTTATGTGATTAGTGTGAGGTGTTTTCAGGACAAGTTATATTAATTTTGTGGCTATTGTCCGAATGGCTGCTCTACTTAATTGCTGCTGAACATGAGTTCTTATTTGATTAGTATGAAGTACCATTTGACAAAGGTGCACTAGGAGCATCTCTAATGGGACAATGGATTGGGGTGAAAATGGATTCACCTAGGATACAATCCACATTCGACTCAAAAAATAATCTCCAATGGGACCATGGATTTATAATATTCATCATATGTGACATAGAATCAAAATGCATGGTGTCTACCACGATGACTACTTCTAGACATTGTGGTAGACTGTCACATCAACATTATTAATTCTTTTAAAGTTTTTTATTTTTTTCAAGCCTTTATTAATATTATGAAAATTGAAAATAAAAGTGTCAACTTATCAATACATAGTCTAAATCAACATTACCATTGGAGATCATTTTAGGAGGTGAATGTGTATCTATTGTCACATAGATAGACATCATCTCGACATTCATGATGTGAAACCAATCCATGATCTAAATCTACATTACCATTGGAGATGCTTTAATATCAGAAGATGTAAACCATTCAATTGAGTAATGAAATTAAATCTATTAACTTAAAATAAAATAAAATAAAATAAAATACATGAGTTCTTATTCGGGTCACAATATTGCTCATGTTATGATGTCCAATATTATGGACTTGAGCCCGCATACCTCAAAATTGTTATCAATTATGATATTTCAAAACAATGTAACAACATAATCTCTTAATTATCCTAAAAACCAACATAATCTTTCATGACACATAAAGAAAAGGCATAAGTTAAATGTGACGCCATGATATATATTCAAGATATTTTGATGTCCATCAAATACGTTAAGGCCTTTCCAACATCTCTGATTCAGTAGCATAGCGGATATCAAGGCCAAAAACATTAATTCCCTACACATATAAAACTATAACAACTATGGATATTACCGGGGAGGAGTGACTGAAGTTGAGAATGTGATGTTGGCAACGTCTACCAATAACAAAGGCCTTAATTGGTACGAGGCGAGATATCTCCAAGAAGATAACTCACAGGGAGTTGAAAATTAATCTTGTTTGGTTGCCCAACTTTCCTGCAAGTTATCTTCCAACGGTGTGAGATATCTCCTCACCACCTCCCTGGGGAGTTATCTTCCAGGAGTTGTGGACAAAATTACCCCTTCATTAATGATCCTTTTATTACTCATCTCTCTCTTGTTTGAAGGTTATTTTTGTCAATTTATATTTTTTATTGTTTAAAAACTTAAAACTTCCCTGCAAATTTGAAGCTGAACCAAACATGAAAATATTAACTCTTCAAAGATAACTCACAACTAATAATGTAAGTTATCAAAAATAAACCAAAAGAGACCAAAGTGTCACGTGTATAATGTGTGATGTACTTTTACACTTTTGCTCAACCACCACTTTTACTCTTTTGTATACGTGACTTTTTTATTGGTAGCACATTCCCAACTTTAACAAATCCCCTCTCGAATATTACCGAACCTATAAATGTTCATCAGTCCCTTAAGGTCATAAACACTGCGAGGTCGGTGCACTTGTCGCAATCAAGGAAGAGATATCGCATAAATAATATATATGGATCGTGGCCCTGAGCCAAAAAAAAAAAAGAAAAAAAAAAAAGATCGCACTATTTTTTACCTTACTTATAACTGAGTTTCTTGGCTAGAGGCCTATTACATATGGATATGGTCCCCTGAATCATGCGTTGCACATAATATTGTTAGCTGTTAGGTGAATGTGAGAATTGGATCTCATGCTATGCCAACAAATTAAATCTACATGTACGAATCCACATTTACATTCTTTTGTTTTAGAATCGTCCCTGGTTACTAATGTAAGATTAATACAAAAAGAGGTGGGACCCTAAGTAGTCCGTGCAATATATGCTTTATACAGTATGTCTGGATTCAAAATGAGGACCAGGAGTGGCCCATCTGATCTGATTTGCACAAAAAAAGAAAAAAAAAAAAAAAACAATCGTTTGAATTCTTCGGTGCATATGTCACCAGCAATTCCACATTAATAATTGCAGAGTTGCATTCAACACATTCTGATCTTCTGGGCCTCTCTCCCATCACATGGATCTCTTGAGAATCCTCCGCTTCTTGCTCTCTGGCTCTCTCTGTCGGTGGTGGATTTAACGGACCGTTGCTAATTAATTAATCCTGCAACAGCAACGGTGTTCATGTTCGCTTCGAGCCTAAAGATTTGGAATGAAGGGTTACTTACTATTCTCTACATTATTTATTTTTATTTTATTTTTTGACAAAAACCGATTTCATTTGATAAATTTCAAGGAAGAGTCTAAAAATTGTATTAATATGGGTAAATTGAGTACAATATGATGCTCTTATTTATAGAGCTGAACAAATCATAAAATAAGAAAAATTACCAAAACTACCTAGATATCAAGATATCAAAATATAAAAACTTCATAAATACCTAAACTATGAAATATAGCAACTACTATAATTTCCTTAACACCCTCCCTCAAACTCAAGTTGGTTCAACTTGAGGTTGTTAATCGAATCAGTAAACCTGACAAATCTAAGGTTCGTTGCGGAGCAGATCAACGACCACCTAAGACGGCAAGAAACAGATTCTGATGTAGCAGAGTCAGAACAACGAAACCGTAGAACAGCATATATCAGAGTCAACGGAGTCGACGACGGACAGATAACGAAGTCAACATAGTCGACGACGGCCAAACGTCGGAGTCGACATAGTCGACGACAGACAGACAACGGAGTCGACGTAGTCGACGACAGGTAGACAACAAAATCGGCGGCAGGCAGATAATGGAATCGACGTAGTCGACATCAGACAAACAGAGCAAGCAGAGCAGTGGACATCACAAAAGAAATCACAAAGGAGAAGAGATCAAGGACAAGAAAAAAGCTGAAACGAGCATCAATGGAAGCAACAACAAGTGAACATGAACGGAAGCATGAAAGCAAACACCACGAATTGGTCGTCGACTCGAAGGTCGACCGACATAGTACTAGAAACCAAGCTCTGATACCATGATAGATTTCAAAGAAGAGTCTAAAAATTGTATTAAGGTGGACAAATTGAGTACAATATGATGCTCTTATTTATAGAGCCGAACAAATCATAAAAATAAGGAAAGTTACCAAAACTACCTAAATATCAATATATCAAAATATAAAAACTTCATAAATACTTAAACTACGAAATATAACAACTACCATAATTTCCTTAACATCATTCATAGCTCACTAGGCAAATTACAACAATAATCTTATGAATATTTATGAGCTATACCCCCAAACACAAGATTATTATGACGTTGCGCGAGTTTTGCTATTGTGTGAGCAATCTCGTTCGCTTCTCAATACACAAATTGTACCTTCCACTCGGAATACAATCTAAGAATCTCGTTACAGTCTCTAAACAAAAGGCCCAACTCAGTTTCATTTGGGCCCATATTAGCTAGGCCTTTTACTATAGCTAGACTATCCACTTCAAAGGTCACCCTTGCAATCCCCTTCTCTTTCACCCAAAGCAGAGCCTCTCTTAGGGCAGACGTCTCCACTTCAGTAGACTCCAAACTCCCATAGAAGATTTTCGACATGACACCGATGAACTCCCCAGTTTCATTCCTGAGTACAGCTCCGACTCCTATCTGGTTAGTATCCCTGAAAGTGGCAGTATCAACATTACACTTGAACCACCCAGGCGGTGGGGGTTTCCATACCTTCGATGAACCCTCTTCATGCTCATTTGTTGTTGTTCCACCTGGACTCTTCGCCTCTCTCCATCCACGAAACCAGTCCAATTTTTGAGCAATCGACCGGGTAATTTGTTCTGAGCTCAGATTCCATAGTAAGTTATTTTCGAATTCCTAAATTCCCCATATAATCACATTGAGTTTCGCTACCTCGTTTGGACTGAGTTTCTGAGTTACGTAAAAAAACCAATCTCTGAAATTTAGGAAGACTGTGCCCTCTGAGACTTGCATTCGAACCGACCACCAGCCTCTCGTTGCAGGGCACTTAAGGATTAGATGATGAGCTGATTCTCCAGCTGATCCACAGTACGTGCATGACGAATCGTTGGGCAGACCTCTCTCGACAAGCCTCGCCTTCAGTGGTAAGCATCCTCTACTCAATCACCAAACAAAATGATTTACTTTTGGAGGTAAAGGGAGATCCCATATCAGCTTCCACTTGCCTCAATCTTGTGGGAGTTTGTTAGGAATACACATTAAGCTACATATCAAAGTGTCACACTATTATGTAACGTAACATATGCCTTGCCCAAGTGACACATAGTTGGTTATACACTTTCTGTTATATATTTCAGTATAGGAATGTCAAGATTGTAACACGTATGCTCCCAATTAAGGTCTGTAATTGACTTGGACAGATTATAAATAAAGCAATACTCTGCTCCATCACGTTGGGCAGAAATCATTCCATCACTGTGATTTCTCTAGAATCTTCATGGTATCAGAGCTTCTCCTTGGCCAACACCATGACTGAGGCATCTCCTCAACAAAGCTCCATATATCCTACAATGGCTGCTCCAACACAAACCCCTATATCCCCACCCACTATGTCGGCTACTCCAGCGAGTTATAGCTCATTTCCCTTTAGAAACACATTTAGTCAAGGCTTGAGTATCAAACTCGACAGAGAGAACTTTCTCCTATGGAAATCAATCGTCATCACCTTCGTCAAAGGCACAAAAATGGATGGTCATCTCTTTGGCACCAAAGCATGTCCTGCTCCAATGCTGGACGCCTATGGTACACCCAATCCAGAGTACGAAGATTGGGTGAGCAAGGACAACTACCTCATGTGTTGGCTTCTCAATTCACTCACTGAAGACGTAGCACAACAAGTCGTCGGTCTCTCAACATGTCATTCAACTTGGAAGGCCATTGAAGGCCTCTGTGGAGCTTACAATCGAGCCAAAATCCAAATCTGCAGGACAAACCTTCAAACAACTCGGAAAGGTAACCAATCAATGGCTGATTACCTGAGTTCCATGAAACGATTTGCAGATAGCCTTACGGCTGCTGGTTCTTCCTACCCAGTCGGTGATTTAATCTCATGTGTCCTTGCGGGCCTTGATAGTGATTACCTTCCAATCACCACACTTCTTCAAGAAAAGGTGAACCTCTCTCGTCCTGAACTGTAGGCCTCCTTTATCAGTTTTGAAACAAAACTTCTTCAACTGTAGAATATTCATGCCATGGCTTCTCTATCCGTTGGGAACAAATCCCCAATTCTTGGACTTACATCTCCAGGCCCCAATGCTCACATCGCCCAACAACGATCGGGTTCCACACCTTCTTATCGGTATCCCAACAACAATACAATTCACCGCCAATTCAGAGGTGGATACAAGAACAGAGGGGGTCGCAATGGTGGCGCGTCTTCAACAACAACCGTCCAACCTGCCAAATTTGTGGCAAAGTTGGTCACACGGCGGCCATTTGTTACCATCGCAATGACACTTCATACATGGGTCAGTCCCTAATACACTTGCACACCAGCCACTGCAAGCACACAACTCTGCTCTCACAGCAACACCACCATCCATTCTGGATTCATCATGGTTTTTCGACAGTGGCGCAACACATCATATCACCTCGGACAATGCTTCCCTAACAAACAAAACTGATTACCCAGGTATTGAACACATTATGGTTGGCAATGGGGCTCAAATCCCTATCTCTTGCACTGGATCCTTTTTGATATTTCCTGATTTACAAATGCATAACACATTGTGTGCTCTTTCCATAAAAAAGAATCTCATCTATGCTTCTCAACTTGCTAATGATAATTGTGTGTTCCTTGAACTTCATGTTGACAATTGCCTCATCAAGGATGCTCGTACGCACAAGGTTCTTCATCAGGGGATCCTTAAAGACGGTCTCTATCAATTTGTCTCTTCAAAAGTGTCCCAGCCTGCTTCATACCTCTCTGCGCTCACCACATCCACCTCTCCATCAACTTTCGAACTGTGGCATTCTCGTCTCGGCCACTCTCATGAGTCCACTATTCGTCAAGTTCCCCGTTCATGTAATCAAAGAGTTCCTCTAAAACATTTTGGTGTTTGTAGTTCTTGTCAATATGGGAAAGCTCGTGCTCTACCCTTTAATGAAAATATAACTCGCGCCACAGCAGTTCTTGATCTCATACACAGTGATCTTTGGGGTCCATCTCCCGTTCCTTCATCTCAAGGATACCGATACTACATTCACTTTATTGATGACTACAACAGGTTCATTTGGGTATATCCTCTCAAACAGAAATCCGAATCACTCTCCACTTTCATTCAGTTTGGAATCATGGTGGAAAAACAGTTCTCTCGATCCATCAAAGTTCTGCACACAGATTGGGGAGGCGAGTATTGCCCGTTTTTAGCTACCTAGAACAATCATGGCATTGTCTTCGAACATCCATGCCCCCACACACATCAACAACACGGACGGGCTGAGCGCAAACATCGTCACATCATTGAAATGTGCCTCACCTTCCTTGCCCATGCCAAATTACCTCAATCTTTTTGGTGGGATGCAACGGCAGCCTCGGTGTTCACTATCAACCGCCTTCCTACGCCTACACTACATGGATTAAGCCCTTATCAGGTTCTCTATAACAAACCTCCAGATTACTCTGTGCTACGTGTTTTTGGCTATGCCTGCTACCTATACCTTCGCCCATATAATGCCCACAAGTTCCAATTTCGCTCCACCAAATGCCTTTTTCTTGGCTATAGTCCCTCCCACAAAGGTTACATATGCTTAAGTCCCTCAAATCGGTTCTACATCAGTCGTCACGTTGTGTTTGATGAACATGACTTCCCTTACCATAGTCTATTCCCATTACCTACCCCTGCCCCTTCCATACCTACCCCACCTCACACAATTATATTTATCCCACTACCTACTCCTCCTGTAACATCACCTACACCACTAGCCATCTCCCCCACATACACTCACTCTCCATCATCAACTGAACCACATACTGTCACCCTCGAGACCAACTCATCACCATGCCTCCCAACCATCCCAACCATCCCACCAACAGTCTCAGTTAATACACACCCAATGATCACACGGGCAAAGGATGGTATATCCATGAAAAAGACTCTATCTGCCTCCCTATCACCCTCACCAACACAAAGTGGCTATGGAATTACTCCCAAATCTGTCACTGAAGCCTTAACATTCCTTGTGTGGCGCGCAACAATGCACGATGAATTTTGTGCTCTAACATCCAACAACACATGGTCTCTCACACCTCCTACTGCTACTCAAAAGTTGATTGGTACCAAGTGGATATTCAAGGTCAAGCATAATTCTAATGGGTTGATTCATAAGCACAAAGCTTGATTTGTGGCCAAAGGGTTTAATCAAGAACCCGATGTCGACTTTCATGAAACTTACAGTCCGGTGATCAAGCCATTGATTGTTCGAGTTATTCTCTCTCTGGTTGCCTCCTACAAATGGCCAGTTCAACAGCTCGACATCAACAATGCATTCTTAAATGGCCACTTGTCTGAACAGGTTTTCATCTCACAACCAGAAGGTTTTGTCTCGACGGACTTCCCAAATCATGTATGTCATATTCACAAGGCTCTATATGGATTTCGTCAGGCTCCAAGGGCGTGGTTTGATCGGCTCAAAAACACACTCAAATCTTGGGGGTTCACCAATTCACAGGCTGACTGCTCCTTATTCATTCACAAACAAGGCATCACTCTCACTTATGTGCTGATTTATGTCGACGACATCCTCATCATTGAGAATTTAAGCTCTATGATCGCCTCATTCACTAATGCCCTCAACTCCCATTTCGCCTTGAAAGACGTAGGTAGCTACATTATTTCTTAGGGATTGAAGTTCGTCGTGATCACACTAGTTTCTACCTATTACAACAACATTATATTCACGGCCTCATTGCCCGTGCTGGTTTCTCAACCGTAAAATCTGTCTCCACACCCTTTCTCACTACTAAAGCTCAACAAGTAGAGACTAGTCCACTCTTCTCTGATCCATCTTTTTATCGTAGCTTAGTGGGAGGATTACAATACCTCACTCACACCCGCCCTGACGTATCATTTGCCGTCAACCGATTGAGCCAATTCCAGCAGTCCCCTCGTCAAGCTCATTGGCAAGCTCTCAAACGAGTGCTTCGTTATCTTGTCGACACAAATGATCTAGGATTGCAGACCAAACCAAGTGCTCATCTTGCACTTGTAGGTTTCTCCGATGCGGATTGGGCATCCTCTCCCGAAGATCGCAAGTCTATTGGCAGATATTGTATCTTCTTTTGTTCATCCCTCATCTCTTGGATGTCGAATAAACAAAGTGTTGTCTCCCGCTCCAGCACCGAATCGAGTACAGATCTATTGCTCAAACAACAGCTGAAATTATGTGGTTGGAGTCTCTTTTGTCTGAGATTCATTTCTCCCCAAAATCTTGCCCTATTCTCTGGTGTGACAATCAGAGCGCTAACGCCCTTGCTAACAATCATGTCTTCCATGTAAGAACTAAGCACATTGAGATCGACCTTCACTTCATCCTTGATCGGATTCTTCACCACAAACTTGACCTTCGTTACGTGCCTTCGGATGATCAACTTGCCGATTGCCTTACCAAATGTCTCTCTACTTCAAGCATCAATTCATGCGTTCCAAACTTGGAGTCGTTTCACTTCCGCCAAGTTTGCGGGGGAATGTTAGGAATACACATTAAGCTACATATCAAAGTGTCACATTATTATGTAACGTAACATATGTCGTGCCCAAGTGACACATAGTAGGAATGTCAAGAATGTAACACGTATGCTCCCAATTAAGGGCTGTAATTGACTTGGACATATTATAAATAAAGCAATACTCTGCTCCATCACGTTGGGCAAAAATCATTCCAGCACTGTGATTTCTCTAGAATCTTCAGAGTTGATGTCTGAACGTGCTTCAATGGCCACCCTATATCCGGATTTGACTTCATAGTCACCATTCTTGGAGTAATGCCAAATGATTTTGTTAGACCCCTCTCTGCGTAGTGAGATGCTTTTTATGTGCCCAACATCGTTTTCATTAAAAATGTCTTCAATAAATTCCACATCCCACTCTCTCGTGAAGGGAATCATCAGGTGTGAAACCTCTAGGCTTTCTAACCCTTGGACTGATACTGATGAATGAATAAAATTGTTGTCAGCTTTTAACCACGGACCCCTCCATATGTTTATACCCGCCCCATATCATATTCTCCAGCGACATCATCTTTCCAGTAGTAACATTGAAGCAGAAATTCTCCTCCAAGTTTAACTAGGATTATGACCAATTTTGGCCTGCATAAAGTCACAACTTGGATAGTATTTAGCTTCGAGTATTCTTGCTACTAAGGAATTTGGACTAGACAGGACTCTCCAACCCTGTTTAGCAAGTAGTGCTAGATTGAAACTATGTAAATCCTTGAACTCCATACGTCCATCTTCTTTCCTGGTACACATTCTGGACCAGCTCATCTAGTTTATTCCTTTCATCTCTTCCAATTTTGAGTCCCACCAAAAAAAGTTCATCATCTTTTGCAAGGCGTCATAAGTGGATAAGGGTAATAGAAACGAGTTTCTTATTAGGTGTGTTTTAATGAAGTTTGAGGTTTCTATGAGTTTTTAGATGATTGTAAACTCTGATTTCAGAACCAAATGAGTTTCAAAGATGAATTTCAAACTTGAATGTAATTTTGATTTTTCTTTGAATGCAAGTGTGCAATGGTAAATTCAATGAATCAATGCATGAATTGGTGTAATTGTTGTTGTTTTTGATGTTGTTGAGGCGGATGTACCCCATTGTGGAAGTTTTTCGCGATGGAGATGGCCTAGGTGGGATTTGGGGTCATGTAACGATCTTAAAAATGTTTTATATTTGTTTGACGACGTCTACTACATATGCACATTCATATTGCACGACGAAGTTTTCTTGTCGATAGTGCGAGTAAGGTTCACCTCGAGTCGCGTGTGCGCTACGGGTAAGCGAATAAATAGATATATTAGTGGGACTTCAGTTAAATGAGCGATTAGTGCAACTTGAACTATTTAATGACTTAGATTTTAATTAATTGATGTCAAGAGCCTAAGTTGAGTTAAGAAAATAAATTGTGCTAATGTGGTCAACTTAGATTGATATTGAGATGTGTATTTGACACTACAATTAATTCAAGTAACGTGTGTGTGTGTGTGTGTGTGTGTGTGTGTGTGTGTGTGTGTGTGTGTGTGTGTGTGTGTGTGTGTGTGTGTGTGTGTGTGTGTGTGTGTGTGTGTGTGTGTGTGGAGAGGCTTTCCATTATCTAGGTAAATCTCTCCTTGTTCTTTACATTTATAGGTGTAGATTGTTGTTTGTATGTGGAGTTCAAGATTTATCAAATATCAAATGGGTTATATAACCCCAAATTTGATAGGTGTCTTACATTTATGCATTCTCATTGCTTTAATAGGTATAGTGAAGGCTTTGATTTATTAAGATTGTTGTTGAAATTATAAACAATACTTTTTTTAAAAGAAAAAAGGAAAAAAAAACAATGAGTGAACTTGCTGTGCGTCATAATGCACAGTAAGCATTCATGTGCGTTGATCATTCAATGCACATGAATATATTATATATACATAATGTGTGTATAATATAATTTTGTTTGGAAAAAAATATGAATAAAAGGCTCATCTTGATAAAAGTAATCGAGCTGAAACTTGTTCAACGTAGTTCGGCCCGAGATGTGGCCAACGTGGTCGCAACTCGAAAAAAAATATCAAATTTTAGAAATTTGAGGTAAATGGGAAGAAAATAAAGCTAAATAAATTATTTATGAAATAGGGATTGTAACACACTTAATTAAATGCAAATTGACATCTGAGGCATAGGGAACTAGTGTCGGGTGTGTATTGCGGGGGTACGAGTGAGTCGTTTCGGAGCCGCTTTGGTGGCATTTTAAAGCGTTACAGGTAAGGAAACAAGTTGGCGCCTTAACTTGATTTCATTTGTGTATTTATTGGTTAATTACATTTTATTGAGTTGTATCCCTTGTGAATAGATTGAATTGAACTTCCATTCATGTCATCCTTGGTAAAATGATATCCTTGTGCTACATTGTCTTCTTTGAGATATTTTTATGCACGAGTTGTTCCTTTCTTATTCGAATCATGATATTTTTATTAAATTTTAGTTGTGCATTCTTTGGATTCCGTGATGAGTGACCTAGGGTCTAAGTGGGCGAAATGGTAGTTACGGGCGCAAAGGAAATGCTTTGTGATTTTTTTCTCCGTCGTGACTACACGGACTCTTGGATTTACCTAAGCCCAAAGTTTAGGATCGAGGAAAATTAAGCTGGTAGAAGTGGTTGCGATCTGCTACAGTTGATGAACCCGATCTAAACTGTTAGTCAAGTGACTTAATTAAGTCCATCGACCGTCTTGAAAGTTAATTTGTGGGACATTATCACACTTGATGGATATGAAGCGCTTAGATGCCTTTGTTTTGTGTAGTCGGCTCTCAATTATTCATTGATATATTTGTTAAATTGGAAATCATGCTTTATTTATTTTTTCGTGGTAATTCTTGCATGATTATTCTATTAACCATTTATTTGATATTTGAAATACTGTTAAAACTCATCTGGCTTTACTCACTTGAATTGTCTCCATTTTAGTGACAATCGCAGGTACCTCTAGTAGCAAGGGCAAGGAGCCGATGCTTGGTGACTTCCTTCGAGCTTCCTTCAGAGACAATTTCTACTTGTACTACTTGCAGGTATAGTTTGTGTAGATATGTATGTATCATTTTTGTTTAAAACTGGTTAATGGGTTGAGCGAACACTTGGATACATGCATATGCTATTTTCCTCAATTTTGTCACCTAATATGCATGAGATCTACATTCCAGGGTTTCCACACATAGAGTTGTCCCATCGTCGTGTTTGATTGAATTACTGTCACTTTAATTCTTTTATTTCCTCTGCGCAATTCATTAATTCTTGTTAAACTTAATAAATTGCGCAGCGTAAATAAAAAAGAGGTTGACTAGGTTTGCGTTGGCCCCGTGGGGGTTGACCAGGGTCCACGTATGTCTAGGCCGAGTGAGACCTAGTTTGTGGGAACCGGGGCCGTCACAGGTCAAAAACACCGAATCCCGACCTTCAGAAATAAAGTCTGCAGCGCAGATAGCGCACTATTTATACCACATAGCGCATTATTGTTTCTGCTGACAAAACAACTCTACGTATTTTTATAAAACATCCATATCTTACTTGTTTTAAATCAAATTTTGACGCTCTGCATATCGTTGGAAAGATAAGACAATGATGAACAATCTAGAACCATTAGTTTTTGAAAATTAGGTCATATAATTTTTCAAAAATGGGTTGAAAATCAGGGTTTTTCTGTTGGGATAACTCTTTTGTAACTTTTTGAGCTGATTTTGGTTTTTGACTTTCCGAAGCCTTCCACTCATCGGATTTAGTTGAATTTTTTTTCAGATAAAGGGTTCTTTATGTCATTTCATTGCACGTGGATTTTTGTATCGTTTTGAGTTGATTAACATGATTTTTGAGACGCGTTTTGGTTTAAGGATTTCAATGAATCAAACAAGTCCATATATATATATGAATCGAATTTCAAAAACTTGATTTCAAACGCTTTAGTTGAGATACAAATTAGCTTTCATTACTGAATATGCTTTATAACACTTGAATTGAGATTTCGGGTTTTTTCGGGGTTTTTTTCGGGCGGTTAAGCATCGGTTTTTGGTCATTTTAGAAGAATCAAGTTAATAACAAGTTGCTATCAATGAATATGGGACTGAAACAAAAAAATTAAACCAAGAACATGTTAAATGGACTCTAACACACCAAAAACCAACAAAAATGGATGTTAGGGACTTAGCGAGCTAGGGTCGGACATCGAGGGTTAGTTTGGGGTCGTGTTGGAGCCGCGAGAGAGCGTTTTAGCGTGGATCCAAGGTAGTAAAACCAGTTAGGAAATGCTTAGTAAGTCATTGAGCTTTACAAGTTATTGTTATTGCACTATTATCCTTCAGTAGAATTCCTACTCCGATATGAGTGTCTGAGGTCCAAGTGAGTCAAGAAGGTGTCTCAGATGGAGTGGTTGCCAGCTAGCTACCGGAGCCATGAACTCGATTCACTGGATTGTTTGGTCGGGATGAAATGTGTTTTATTTGGGGCACCGTTGATATTCCTCATTTGCAACGGTCTAGGTATAGCAGGCGCTACCGCGTTATAGGATCCAAGTCTGCTTGGTGTTGCCGCAACTTTATGACCTCGACCCTGTGGCACCCGTACTCAGTGGTCTTGGACTACTTGGGCATCTCTCTCCTGCTTTTTTGACACTCATTTCTTATTGTACTTTCATTTGTCAGTCTTATTATCATGTATTCGTTATATCTTTCTTTCTATCCACATAAATTTTAGACCGCTTTATTTATTTTGAAGTATTGTTTAGATCTTACTAATTTTTACTTACTGGACTCTTCATTCTTGTGTTTGACCGAGTGTAGATTCGCGATCAGTAAGTGGCAAGGCGCACGATACTTGGCGATTTACTTTGAGAACATCGAAGCCGTTCGCCCCTCCTGTCCCAGGGCACCGCCGCCCTAATCCGTAATTAAGCCACTAATCATATCCACGCGAGGACTTAACTACGTATTAGTCGCCTTTACAACCTGAAACGCCTCTTTTCTCATGTTCGTATAAGTAATACACTAATCCTACCCGGTTTATAAAATTTAGAGTTAAATTAATTAATTAGCGGAGATCTTATTGATTATGCGGAAGCAATTAAGTAACTTATGCGGAAGCCATTTATAAAACCCTAAGTGTGGAAAACCGAGGAAATGACATCATATATATAAAGTCCTCGCATGCATTGAAACAAGACAAAATAGTCTAAGTCAAGTCCTGGGGGAACTAACGCTCAACCCAATATACCACCCCAAATAGTATCGAAAGACGTATATAACATATACAATCAAAATATCAAAAGAAAACCTACAATTGATGCAACTGCGCGCCGCAGTTCGGGATAATCGCCAATCTTTTATTTGCCCGCCCGGTTCTTTGGTATCAGCACTCCGCCGTCATAAAAAGGACGGTGAGTACAAGAATAAAACAAGAATCCCCGATGACAAGTTTAATTTGCATTTCCAAATATTCAAATGGTATTTAAAAGCATATAAATGGAAAAACTGAAAAATAAACCATATGCGAGTAAATACCGAGCTAAACAAGTGATATCGACCTAAAGGCTAAGTAGTAGTGATTTAGGTCCTGTCAATTCGCAGGGTGAAACGTGTCACCCCGACCCAATAATCATATAGCACAAGAGGACTCTACACCCAAGTGTTTCCGGGGACTCTAACCCCAAGGCTGTGTAGACCACCTCAGGGACTCTAACCCCGAGTGTCGTACGGTGTCCCGGGGACTCTAACCCTAAGTGCGCAGACCACCTCGGGGACTCGACTAACCCCGAGTGTCATACGGTGTCAAGTAACATGTGCCGACATCCCCAGGGACTCTAACCCCGTGATTCGCGCACACCTCGATCGAGTACGGGACCTAAATGCAAAAACTACTTTTAAATTTCAAGAAATACCAAGGATGGATTGTCAAGGCATAGGCACATCTACACACCTAAACAAATAATGAATACAAGCCCTCTTAAACATTTATAAGATATTCACTAGCCTAATAGCATGCTATTTATCATTCATTTCACATTTAAAACAACAAGAATAGACATAGCATGGAATGGAATCAATGAATTAAATCAAATGAATGGATATCATGCAAACTAGACTCATCAAATGAGCATGACACAAAGAACACATGATATAAGAGTACAAAGGCAAATAGTCAAAAGGACTATGCAAGGATAATAATTAATAGGAATGAAATGCCAAGTAAAATTGTCAATGGGTATACTCACAACAACAAAGTAAAGTCCTAGCTTTACCTACTCTTCGCTCTCCGTGCCATTTTCCTGTGTTCTCGAGTTTGGTGTCTCATTAGTTCAAGTATAGTGGGTTTATTGTGTATTCAAATTGGTTCAATCAACTTTATTTTATTGAAATATAATTTTCCCAATTTTTCCAGAATTTTTCCAAATTTTCTTTCATTTTTCTTCCCTTTTTCTCTTCTTTTCTGTTTTTTTTTTTTTACTGTTTGGGTCGGGTCGACCCAAACGGGTCGGACCCGACCCGGCCTGGACCAGAACAGGTCCAGGCTCGACCCATGGGCCGAGCCTGGCCCGTTCTGGGCGTGTGCACCTCCTTCCTCCCGATCGACTGGTTCGATCGGGAGGAAGGAAGAAAACTTTTTTTTTTTTTTTTTAATTTCTTTCTCTCCTCCGGTGATGGGTTGGGGTGGCTCTCCACCCCAACCCCGGTGGAGCCGATGGCAGGGGAGGCACCCCTGCCATCACCACCGTGGTCATGGGGTTCGGCCAGGGAGGCCGAACCCCCATTCTTCGGCTACCCAAAACAACCACAACAGTAACGACTCACCTTGCTCTCCTTCCCGGCGCATCACTTCTCCTCCTCCTCCTCTCTTTTTCTTCTTCCTCGCTCTCGGTTTTTCTCCCTGTTTTGGCCGATCGTTTGTGTTTGTGTTTTGTGTTTGCATGTGTGTTGTCTGTGTATGTGATGTAGGTGTAAGTGGGTAGGTGGGGGTGGTGGCACGTGGTGGAAATTAGGACAAGTGTATGTGTAGTGGTGACAAGTGTGGTGTGGTTGGTTGTTTTGACAACTAATTGTAACACCGCTAAGACACTTGCTCGTGTTTTCGAGCATTTCGACGCCCGGTCTCGCGTCCGAACCGTGATGTCCGCGTACCAACATCGCGTCGCTTTTTTGACACTCATTTCTTATTGTACTTTCATTTGTCAGTCTTATTATCATGTATTCGTTATATCTTTCTTTCTATCCACATAAATTTTAGACCGCTTTATTTATTTTGAAGTATTGTTTAGATCTTACTAATTTTTACTTACTGGACTCTTCATTCTTGTGTTTGACCGAGTGTAGATTCGCAGTCAAGTAAGGGCAAGGCGCCGATACTTGGCGATTTACTTTGAGAACATCGAAGCAGCCCTCTTTTACTCACTTTTGTAGGTTTTTGACTTTTTGTGTTACTTATATATGATGTTTTACACACTCAAGGTATTTTTACTTTGACTTTTTGTGTTACTTATATATGATGTTTTACACACTCAAGGTTTTTGACTTTTTGTGCCACTTAGTGGGGAATTAGAGTCCAATATCATTTAAAAAATAAACGAGGAAAGCGAAAGGAAATAGTATTGATTTTATGAATAGTTTACTTACCTCAACAAATAGTAATATCCAAGCCAAACGCGGCTCCCACAGGTCCGTACTACCTTCATGATACCCGAAACTGACACTCTAGGTCCCCGGTACCTATTAGAGTTCATCAGGTATGTGTTAGAGCTTATTTAAGTTTAACTATCAAGTTCATTATAATACATTCCACTATTTGCCTTAATGTCTTTTCTACTTAACTTATATCGAATTTCAACTTCAATGTGTCCTAAACAAGTTTATTCTAAATCCTTGGGGTCCCTAGTCGCTTATTCAAATCATACACGAAGGCTTGATGCAAAGGGATAACCCCGAGATGCCTCTTTTATTCATTTTAAATACTCCTTTAACACTTAACTCGACCAAAATGCCCAAAGTTGGTGTTACAAAGTTGTATACATTTTCCCTATTTGTTTGTAAGTGTTATTGAATCATCAAAGTCCATTGGAAACCATTTCAAGTTGGTTTAATGCATTGGTTTGCAAAACACTCCCTCAGGGACCTTAAAATAATTTTCAAAAACTTGGCTTTTATGCAACTTGAAATGCGGCTAAAACACTAATAAAAATTTCCAAAATTCTTGGTGTTGGTTCATTGAAGTCTATTTTCTTTAAACCAAGGTTGTTGAGTGATAAAAATCTCATCAATATGATCAAAAACCAAATTTGAGACTCTAAGTAAAACTTTAAATCCTTATTTATAAATATGAAACTTTTAGTTTGATGCTCGAAATATGCTTAAACTCATTTCAGATCAAAGTCCCAAAAGAGTTATCCTCGCGGATTAACTAAGATATTCAGCCAATTTTCAACAAAATAAATGACTTCATTCTTGAAATTTAATGATTTTATTATTGTTCTTTCTTTAAGCTTTTCAACGATATGTTGAGCATCAAAATTCGAGTTAAAACGAAGAAGATATGACCATTTTATGAAAACTAGTCAAATTGGTCCCGAGGCTGCCCAAAACGTGGAGTGCGCTCCACGTTTTGGTGGAGCGCGCTCTAGGGTTGGGCGGAACTATAGAAATGCAGTTCTGCACTCCTAAGCTACCAAAAACTCATTCCTTCATCCCCCATTTATACCATAGCCCTAAAATTCGATCAAATACTCTTTTGGGTAATTCAAACAACACTAGAACATCATTAAACATCATCAATTGAGTCAATTAATCATGTATTTCCATTAGAACTACTCAAGAACATCAATATCAAAACCTAATTCAAAATCCGATTCAATCCTTATGAAGGTGTGATCCTTATGGATGTGTAATCCTTATGAAGGTGTTGTCCAGAGTTTTAAACATCATTAATAAGCAAATACACATATATTAAAGACCCATTTCATATATGACATTAACAATCAAAATCAAGATCATGAAACCCCATTTGAATCAAGAGAATTAGTTTATATGCTTACCTAGGGTTGGATTTTTAGTGCAAGCTTTCTCCTCTTAGCTTGAGTGACTCCAATTGTGTCCTATATCTCCCCAAATTCTCAACAACAATGGTGCCTTACTCACTTATTCTCTCTCAAATATTGAAGTTTTGAAGTTAGAGATGAGAAATTTATGTTAAGTCCTCCTTATGTATCATTGCCCATATTAACTCATAGCCATTGATCAACCTAGTTTTAAAATTTCTAGGAACATCTAAAGTTTAATCTACATCCAATACATGCACCCTTAGATGTCCAGTAAGTCGTTCTATGGTTTTTCATTTCTTAGATCCCTATGATCATTTCCAGGTTCATAAGATTACTCATTTCACTTTAAGCATGTTAATTGTTATTATATTTTATTTGGAGACTTTATATAAGCTACATCAATCCCACTAGATCAAATAAGTCTTGTTAACTTATCATATAATTTGTTTAACTTAGGCATTTTTTTACATCGCAATAAAACCTAAGTTATTGTCTAATCTAGTATTATACCAATATATCCATTACCCGATGTATGCACACATTCTAAGTGAAGCTCGCCCTAAAGTCGACTACGATGAAGAAATAGATAAACGACATTGTTCATTAGATATAGGTAAATAATACATGATATCAAAAAAATATAAAATACCTCAGTGTCGACTCCCAAAAGTTGACCAAGTAAGCCACGTCATCATAAGTCCCTGTTAAAGTCATGTAGTGACACGTGACACGAGTTATAAATTTAGGGTTGCAGCCTTCCAACTTCAAAATTTGAAATAACTAAAATGAGACCCTTACCAGAATCAAGAAGATACGGGAAGCTCTCACGCATATATGACTTTCGTTCCCATGTAAACTCATCGTCGCCATGGTGTTGCCACTTGACGAGGACCAACGAGATGTCCTTGTTGCGTAAGCTTTGCACCTTACGGTTCAAAATCAATGCGGGTTGCTCCTTATAAGTGATATCCTCTGCCAAGTCAATTTGACTCAAGTCAACCATCGGCCTGTCGTCCTTATTCAATCTATCTAACGAAGCATCGATATATGGAACACTAGGTGCACTATTGCCATCTGTGGTAGTAACTTGAGCTTGTAAGCAACCTTGGCGACTTTCTCTGTAACTCTGAACGAACCTATGAACCTCAGGGCGAGTTTTCCCTTGATCCTGAACCGTTTGTGACCCTTAAGTGGTGAAGCTTTATGATAAAAATAGTTTCCCACTTTATATTCCAATCATTCTCGATACTTGTTAGCATACTTCTTCTGTCTCTCTTGAGCTCCTCGAAGACACTGATGTATTAGTCGTATCTTCGTTGTGTGATCAACCACAACCTCAGGCCCAACTACCTCATGATCTTCATGCACTACCCAACATGTCGGTGATCTAGACGGCCTACCGTAGAGTGCCTCAAACGGTGCCATCTTCATGCTAGCTTGGCAACTATTATTATAGGCAAACTCACACAAAGGCAAATACTCCTCCCACAACCCACCTTACTCCAAAACATAAGCACAGAGCATGTTCTTTAACATTTGAATCAGTCTCTCTGACTGTCCATCTGCATATGGGTAGTATGACGTATTATAATCAAGTCTCGTGCTAAATTGCACCTGCATACTCTGCAAAGACATCGATGTAAACTGGGATCCTCTATCTGACATAATAGATAAAGGTACACCGTGATGTCTGACGATCTCCCTTTCATATAGAACACTTGACTGCTCAAATTTGTGTTTGGTGGAAACTGGTAAGAAGTGTGTCGACTTGGTTAACCTATCCACAATTACCCAAATACTGTTATGCTTGCGTGGGGACGTAGGTAAACCGTTGACTAGATCCATGGCTATATGCTCTCATTCCACTGAGGAATGCAAAGTGGTTATAACAGTCCTCCGGGTCTTTTATACTCAGCCATAACTTGCTGGCATGTTCTCCAACTCCTGACGTAATCTCCTACGTCAGCCTTTATCCTCGGCCACCAGAACAAATGCCTCATATCCTGATACATCTTGGTCCTATCCGAATGAATAGTGTAACATGAACGGTGTGACTTCTAAAGTATCTATATACGTAACTCAGCCATTTATGGAATCCACAGTCGTCCCCTGTATCTTAAAGACAAATATGCTTACTGACTCCACTCTAGGTGATCAAAATTCTTAGCTAACTCAAGAAATCTTTGGTATAACTCATCCGCTTACTAACCCTCTAAAACACTTTGAATAGATATATGTTGCACTCTCAACTATCCATAAATGTATGCCTCGTGAGTAACTAGAGCATCCTATGTACTCATCATATCCGCCGCCTTGAGGAGTGCAAACTCATGAGTTATCTGGAACACAACCACCTATGCGTGTGGTCTTACTTGGCTCAACGTGTCTGCGACTACATTCACCTTCCTCGGGTGATACTTCAAAGAGAAGTCGCAATCCTTGAGGAACTCTAATCATTTGCACTGTCTCATAATCAAGTCCTTCTATGTGAAGAGGTATTTCAAACTCTTGTGATTAGTGAGCAAGGTGAATCTCTCTCCATACAGGTAGTGTCGCCATATCTTTGGTGCAAAAATTATTGTCGCCAACTCTTAAGTCATGCACTGGGTAGTTTTTTCGTGATTCTTCAACTCCCTGGACGCATATGCAATAATGTCGTCTCTCTGCATTAGAACACACCCTAATCTGACCTGTAATGCATCAGTATTAACCACCATGCCCTTCCCTGACTCTGGCAACACCAAAACTAGAGCTGTAGTCAATATATCTTTCAATATCCTGAATGCCTCCTTGCATTTTTCATTCCATTCAAATGTTACATCCATTGAGTCAACCTCCTCATCGATGATGTGATCTTATAGAAGTCATGTATGAATCTCCGGTAATACCCTGCTAGTCCTAAAAAGTTATGTATGACTGTCATTAACTATGGTGTAGGCTAATCAATCTCTGCCTTAACCTTAGATGGATCCACTAATATTTTACTAGCTCAAACTACATGTCCCAAAAATCAAAATTTCGATAACCAGAGCTCACATTTGTTAAACTCAGTATATATCAACGCCTGCAAAATGTCATGAGATGACCATCGCGATCTTCACGAGTCTTAGATTAGATCAATATATCCTCTATGAATATGATTAAGAATTGGTCCAAGTACTGTCTCAACACCCGGTGCATCAACTCCATAAACATCGCCGGCGTGTTTGTCGGTCCAAAAGGCATGACAACAAACTCATAATGACCTTATCGTGTACTGAAGGAAGTGTTCTCTCTGTCCTCATCCATGATTATGAGCTGATGGTATCCTGACCTCAAGTTAATCTTGAGAAATCATATGGCACCTCTCAGCTGATCAAACAAATCATCAATGCGGGGAAGTTGATACTTGTTCTTGACTGTGACCCGATTCAATTGTTTGTAGTCGATGCAATGCCTCAAACTTCCATTTTTTCTCTTTACAAACAGTACTAGAGTTGCCCAATGAGACATGTTGGGGTGAAAAAATACCAATCTCTTCAACTCTTTGAGTTGGGCTATCAGTTCATATAACTCATTCGATGTCATTCGGTAAGGTGGTATCGATATCGGCTTCATCCCTGTGACTAAACTAGTGATGAAATATATATCTCGTAGTAGCGGTAATCCGGGTAAATATCCAGGGAACACATCTGGGAACTCGCACACTACATGGGCCTCCTAAATAAGTAACACCGATCTTTCCATTGTACTCAAAACACTGGCAAATGTCTCCACCTCATGACTCAGCCACTCTACCTATAATACTTTAAAGTTGTGTTGAGTCGCCTATGGGTGTGGGCCTACTCGCGTCCTGTGTAGTAGTTACTACGGATGTCGAAGGTGATGGCAACTGCCCTATGAGAATAGTGAGAATCTCCTCTAACCGCATATCTCGTGTCGCAACCCTCTGTGATAATGTTTGGGACACTCCTTAATCAATAGGTCCTATACTCGTAGCTCCATCCTTATCACCGGTGTCATGCTAACCGGCCATCGCAATTGTTCAAAGGCAAATAGCAATCCTTGACCAGTTTTAATAGCTACCGGTAATAGCATATAATACATATTAAGAAACTAACATGTATAAGTTAAATATAATTTCCCAACTCTCCTCACTTCCCAACTAAGACTCAATCAAGATCATGGGATTTCCACTCTAGATTCAACTGTGACATCCAAGAATTTTATAAACTTGATTAGGTGGCAAATTAAGTATTTTCGAATTTAATTTGCGATTTAAGTATCCAAGGTGGGACCCACGTGTTACGGATCAGAGTTCATAAATTTTAATATTATTTTTGTGTAGTATGCCTATTTGATGTATTATATATTATTTCAGCGCGTAATCGGGTCAGGTGGAATGTATACGGGGTGTTCGTAAGTTTTGGAGTGCCTTGGAGAATTTTCTCCAATTTTGATAATTTTGGGGTATTACCTCGAGATATGTGTCAAACGAGTTCTGTGGAAGTTCAACTGTCAACCGGAGCAACTGTTAGCTTCGCAAAAAATATTTGCAATAAAGTTGGAAAATTCGAATTTAGGACTTTAAATGGACTTAACGAATCAACTTGGACCCCACACCTCGATTTGTGTGCAAATATGGTTGTTCGAGAGTTTCAAAATATTTTGGTGAATTCTCTAATTTTTGGCAGAATTGGGATATTTTTCAGGGTTTTGTTTAGACGATTTGGCGGCTATTAGTGAGGGGTATACAAGTCTCGGTTTACGTGTAATCCATGATCGGAGGTAGTGTGAAAAGAGACGAAGTTCGTGTGAGATCTTGTTTCGAGTTTGTTGTTGGTTGACGGTAGTCGAGGTTCAGATTGGGATTGGGTCCAAACTAGTGCAAGTTTGGATATGTATGGCAAGAGAATTGGTCTCTAAAATTTTAGTATGTTGCGGACAAGGTTAAGATTTTTGGGGTTTCGGCAAGACCAAAATCAGTGTTATGAAAATTTAATGAAGATGAACTATTTTGTCAAAAGTTTAGTTCAATTTGGTGAAAAACAGGATCTAAAATGAGAGCCTGAAGTCAAAACACGTCAAAATAGGGATTTCGAGAATTAATAAATAAAAAGAAATTAAGTTGCTGACAAACAGCTGATGGTTTATATATAAATATATATAAAAAAAACAAAAAAAACAAATCAATCAATTATTTTAATCAACATATAACTAAAATGTTTTGTTATCTGAACTCTTTTCGCTGATTCTTTCGCTTGTGGAGCTCCCTACGTTCGATTTTTACCCGATTTCTTTCCGCAAAATTGGAAAGCATTGCGATGCGGTCAATTCGAGCTAAATTTTCAAGGTGAAAATGAGGTATTCAGCCTGCAATTTGGTCAATTCTCAATGCCGGACATTTTTCCTTAATTCAATTTGAATTCTCGCGATTTTTTGATTTCTTTCGCGATTTCGATAGAAATTGATAGCAATTGTTGTTAATTGGTATATTGGATTGATTTGCATCAATTTGGGTTAAATTCCACCAACATGGGTTAGGGTTTTGATGAGGTGAACTAATGCAATTCAGTTGTTTGAAGATGTTTTAATTGTTGATATTGATTTTTATTGGGTTTCTAGATGAATTGATTATTGATTTTGATCCAATTTGACTCCACGGGTTGTGGAAATATTGTGGTGTTGGTATCGGGTGGTTTTGTGGCATTTGTTGTCGAGTTTTGAGGATTTAATTGCGAGAATATTGATTGGGAGACATTTTTTTAGTTCAAAATAAATAAAGTTTGCATAGTCGATAGGCCATATGGGAAAATTCATAATTTCTTCGTTGGTAATCCGATTTGGGTGTTCTTGGAGTCTATGGAAAGTAGGACATGAGTACTACAAGTTACCCCAAGTTGGCTAGTTGAAAACTAGTTGAAATCGTTATATAAATTAATTTTTTTGGAAATTGTTCTCAAGCGTACTTTGATCGCGGTTTTTATTGGGTTTTGTAATATGGTTTCACTTGAAACTTGACCCATAATATAATTGGGTATACAGGAAAGCTATTGGAACCATTTTCAAGGTGATGAGACGCTCCGGGAACCCCAAAAATCAAGCTCAAAGTTGGATGTTTGTAAGGTTAAGTAAAACTCATGGTAACCTTTACATTGTATGAATATTTCTCGAATATATTGCATGCACGGTTTATCGCTGCATATTTGTTGATCATGCATTCACGGACACGAGAGGAATGAGGCCTTTGGGGTTCCCATTATGTTCATTGGCTATATGTGTGGTAGGATGAACACCGTGGTGCTCTGCGACTGGGGTTACTGATCGTTGTAGACACTTGTTTAGGATGGATTGTGGTTATGATGTTGGCCAGGATCATACTCTACAGAGAGTTGAGGGAGTGGCTTCCCAAGGGACTTCATCTCAAACTCATGAATCTTTATTATTGTTTTTCCACCACTTTTGAAAGAGACGTCTTCTGATTGTGGTCGGTCAACAGAAACGAGATGGATTGCATATGTGTACATTTATGATTCCTTATGATATTATTGTTTGTTTAAATTCTTTGAATACTATGCATTTGATTATTACAAGTGTACTGGATAGTGTGGGATTTACTTATCTGACATTATCGAATTTTTATAATTAGATAATGACAGATTTTAGCGGCGACAAGAAAAACGGGAAGCTTTCCGATTGTATGTGACTGACTTAATTCTTTTCTCTATGTATGTATTGGTTTTCGAATATATTATATTTTATAAATGAGTTTATGGGTTCGAGTGTGATTATGATCTCCTTTGGAATGCTGCGGAGTTAAGGTAATGAGAGTTTAAAGATTTTAAAAATCCGAAATAGGTTAGAATGAATAAATAACTTTTGTGAATGCAATATGTATTGTTATGTGGTAGATTTTGTTGAAGATTTTTGAAGGTCGGGTTTTCGGTTTAGGCTTAAAAACAGAGGAGGTGCTGTCAAAAAATTTTTACTGAACTTTGAGGTTTAAGATTCACTTGAGAATCGATTGTGTTTAATAAAGTTTTTTAATTGATGATAATAAGATCTTAATATTAATTTTTTATTGATGGAGAGGTGAAGGCTTCTAGATTATCAAGAGGTTAAGGTAATCTAAGCTTGTTGGATGCCCTAATTAGGTGAGGTCTGACAATGTTGGTATCAGAGCCTAAGATTCTAAAGGAATTTTGTTGATTGAGGGTAAGTGAGTGATTAATTAGGAAGTAACTCGATGGAAAGGGGTTAAAAAGTCTAAAAACTTTACTATTGTGTTATATTTGTGTTGTATGTATGTATTATCGCTACATACGCGATATGAAGTTTATTCTTCTTGTCCGTTCAATATTTAACTCGTAAGATATGACGAGTAAGACTAAAAACGAAAAATTTTAAAAAAAAAAAAAAAAAAAAAAACTTGTGAAACGAAAGTGAAACTAAATGTATATGAAGTAGAATTGTGAAGTCCAAATAAAGGTGTTGTAGGTAGTTCGGTACTGATATAACTAATGAAAGTATCAGTTATAAAAACAATAGGAAATTGGTTAAAGGGGAAGTTCAAATGATTCATATACATAAACATTGAACATGGATTTCTTGGAAATCGAAAGTATCAAACTATTACAATTTTCAAATGCTCAGTAAAACATTAAAATAGACTCAAATTAAGTCTCAAGCTATTGAGAATCGTTTAGAAAACGTAATATGAAATTGGGACTTATGGGAAGCACAAGATATAGATTATCTTGGGTTTTAGAATAAGGTTAGCACCGATTGCATGGTTAACTCGAGAATACCTATTTTATAAAACAGTGATTTGATTTATAATCAACTAATAGTTTCTTTCGAACAAGTCTCAAATGAAAGAAAAAATGAGACATGTGGTTATCGAAAACGTAAAATGGAAATTGATTAGACAAATTAAATCTTGACTTGGAATCACAATGAGATTGTGATATGATAAGTCAAGTTGTCTAAGTCGGTTTCTATGAAAATAAAATACTTTGAAGTAAAGTATTGTCTCATTTTCGAAACAAAACGTCAAGTGAAAATTGGAATAGAGTCATATATTAAAACAATCTAACGACTTCTAAAAAGAAGTAATGAAAACTTTGATTGTTTATTGCTCAAGTTGAGTATATTGGTTCTATGAATCGAATAAAATACTTATAAAACGAATGAAAATACACGAGTTAGAAGTAATCTTTGTTAATACCAAATTAGATATTGTTATGAAATAAAGATCAGTGAAATTTCTAACTTGAAAATGAAAAATGTCAACGTGTTATAAGTTAAGGTATTCGGGAAAATGGTATAATAACAACTTGGATTAGCTATTAAGACATCAACACATGTGATTGTGTTTTGAGATTCAAAGTACCTAATAATCACTTCTAACGACATTAAGTTATGATGCTTATCACTACAACCTAATATACAATAAAGAAAGAGATAGACGTACTGATTGAGAATCAGTAATTGATTTGTATATGACATCAATATGAACTCCTATATTGCAAGAATTTCCATTAATATGAATTAAAGGGTTGAAATAGCATCCTTTAAGAATTTGATTAGTCATTAAGTTAATCAAAGTTTGCAAATTCAAATTCTTTTATCTATTCAGTTGAATAATAAAGGAAAGTTGAATTCATCAAAAGTAATTTGATGAATAATAAGATACAAAGTTATCTCGCATAATTTTTTTGAAAAGTATCGAATTTCTTTTTAAGAAAAAGAAAAGTAGAGATATTTGAGACTAATGGAAGTAACGTAAGGCAATAACAAACAATTTAACTGTTTTAGTCGCAAAGTTTCTCTGTTTCGAATTAAGATTAGCTAAACAAGACTTCGATTCATTAAATGATAATCAGAAGTCGTACCATCCTCAATTAGCTATATTTTCGAAAAGAGAAGAGATATAAATTGCCTTTCTAAGTAAAGATTAAGGAGCTGTAAATAGGTTGGTTGTTGAGCGAAAGTCATGGTAAGATTGTAAAGGGACTAAGAGCAATATTAATGTGAGAATAGCTAAGATTGACAAAAAATAAATGGAACAGACTTAATGTGTAACGGCCCATTGTTTTTATCTACAGACGTGGACGCCAGCTCGGACCTACGTGGACGCCGCGGTAGGCTAGTACACACGGGAACTTAGGTATAGATGTTTATGGTGTGTTGGTTGCTTATTTGCGGTGAAATTTATTGAAATACATCGCATGTGTGTATGTTGCAAAATAATACGTGTGAGGTGTGTGTGAACAAGTATTCGCCTCGATATGCATGTCGACACGGGTATCGGATAGTCGACGGACCGAACATTAGGTCGGGAAACAAAAAGACACAAATTGAATAAAAAAATTTGTCAAGTAAATAATATGAAATTTATATATTGAGTGACTAGTGACGCGGCGCGCACGCAGATATCACGTTTCGGACACAAACCGGCGTCGAAACGCCCGAAAACACGGGTGAGTGTCGTAGTTGTGTCACGCTTAGGTGTCACAAACCTTGTCACACTTGTCCCAACCTATGTGACACTTGTCCTCACCCAAGACACATTTGGTCATTCCTTCACCATGTGTACCGTCCACCATTGTGAAATCCGCCACCCACCACATCACCCACAAAAACACACATACAGAGCAAAAACAGGGAGAATCGAGGATCGATCGAGAGAAGAAGGAAGGAGAGGAGGAGAGGAAGAGCAGCAAGGACGCACGGTTGAGGTGAGTTTGGGGTGGTGGTTGTGTTGTTTCGGGTGGTTGACGGTGGGGTGGAGAGGGGTTCGGCCATGGAGGCCGAACCCCACGGCCACGCGGGATGGCAGAATGCCTTCCTCGCCATCGGCCCACCGGGGTTGGGGTGGAGAGCCACCCCAACCCATCACCGGAGAAGAAGAGGTGAAACGAAAAAAAAAAAAAAAAAAAAACAAAAAACAAAGCACAAAGAATCGGTTCGAAAACCAAACTTGGAAGAGAAAGAAGGTGCACACGTGCACGCGTGCGTGCGCGCGTGCACCCCAGCATCGGGGCGGGCCCGAATGGGCCAGCTCGGCCCATGGGCCGAGCCTGGACCATTCTCGGTCCAGGGCCCGGTCGGGTCCGACCCGGTTGGGTTGACCCACCCAACCCAAACAAGAAGACCGAAGGAAAAAAAAAAAAAAAATAGAAAAAGAAAAGAAAAATGAAAGAAAATTTGGGAAAATTCCGGAAAAAAATTGGGAAAAATTATATTTCGATAAAATAAATAGAAATTGATAAAGTTCGATGAAAAGAACATATGTGGGAATGTCGGACGCGACTTTTTGCGGGTTTTGCCTCGAAAAGCGCGAAATAGGCAATTTGGTCTAAAAGGTTTAGAAATTGTTGTAAATTGTAATGCTAAATTAAATTATTGATAAATTGACATAGGTTGACACGGGTGATCAATTGGCGACCAAGGACTCAAGTGGACTTGGACCCTGGGATTGATTACGGGGTAGTGGAGCGCGTTGTGAGGTTTGTAAAACCCAAAGGGAAAACTCTCGAGTATTTATTTTGTTTCGTATTTCCATTCATTTCCATTATTCTTTGTGCTTTTAATTACATTCATATCTTGTCATCTTTTGCACGGTTGGTTGAGTTACTCCCACCGGATGTTCCGTTGTGTGTCTATGCATTCTAGACCATAGCATGTGTATCGTGAGTGCTCTGGGATAACGACCCGAGGAACGTTACATGTGTCGGCGTCGTAGGTCTACGCCGCCACCGAGGGGATCAGTGATAGCTAGTTGGGTGCGCCCACTAGTGGGATCCCGGAAAGAAATCCCGAAGTATGGTTTAGTCCGACCGGAACAGACACACACATTTGCACTTTATTGTTATTTATGCATGCGATGCCCTACTTACGCTGCTCGTTTACATTCCGCATGTTTATTTAACGATTTATTGACTTCCACTTGTTTATATGAATGCTCTGAGGAGTTCCTTGGGATTTTACCGATCGGACTCGTCATCCATTTTCTTCGTGATGATTGAGTGCGCATCCTAGTACAAGTAAGGGCAAGGGATCTTAGGCGACTATCTCTCGATCGCCTACCTCTCGAGGATTACTTGTACGTGTGTTTATTTTGATATTTTGATAGTTTGATTCTTTTGGGAACTCGGGAGTGACATGACCTTGTACATGCGTAGTTTTATATAGTACGTGATGTTTACTTTGAAATGTTCAGTGGTTTTTCTCCACACTAGGTTTTGTTAAATTATTTCATGAAAATGGTTGCATTTAAAATACGACTTCCGCTGAATATATATATTAACCTACTCAAGTGGATACGTAATTCGAGACAAGGATATGACGGCCAGGTGCCGTACACGTGTAGTAGGGCTAGCTGGCGAGGAGTACACGGAGACACGTCACCCCGGGGCGGCGAGGGCCGCCACAGTTGGTATCAAAGCCCGGTTCGACTCCATTGGAGGAAGCGTAAGTGTCCTTAAACTGATACCAACGCCACAGTTGGTATCAGAGCCCGGTTGGCTTAAGATATTGTGACACCAACGCCACAGTTGGTAGTAGAGTAGAGAAGAAGTCATAAGACAATAAAACTTAATTAATGAATTTAGATGTGGAAACCCGAAGTAATTGCCTTAGAACTTTAGTTGGGAAGTGATGTGAGGTGGGTAGAGTTATAACTTATATATGTGTTATATTTTCATGATACTATATGGTATACGTATATACCTCGAGACCGATCCGAGCACGTTCTCGATGCAGATTATGGACTGGACGATGCCTGGTGTGCCGTTTGAGACCGTACGACTAGCGATGCGACTAGGGATGTCCCGATTAGGGCGAGTGTGGAGGATAGACTCTCGGCCCAGGAGACACAGATGGCTGAGGTATTACGGCTATTACGCGAGCAGACTGCGGTACTAGCGACACTCACTTCGCCTAAGGAGCTCAGTAGCTATGACTACATCTGGCGGAGACGACTAATGTTCAGGGGATACCACAGCACCGGTCGGGGGTAGCGCAGAGGCACCCACGCATATAGCTACCGCAGCTTGTTCCTTTGGGGACGTCGACTCTTGCACCTCCACACACGACGACGGACCAGATACCGTCACCCCCGCCGCCGACACTCCTACCGCACGGTATTCGTCCCGGCACCCGAGGCGGTTATTGAGGAGTTTTTGAAGTTCCACTGGATTCTTTTATGGAGGCGGTGACCCCGAGGTCAGCAGGGAGATGGATAGTGTCCCATCAACGTTTCCATAAGTTCGATGAGGAACGATGAGACAAGACATGCACGACTTTCGGGAGCATGTTTGAGAGGACATGCAATGGCTCCAGTGGACGACATATACGGATACTCATCCGAACCGACGACATGGGCCGAGTTTAGGGAGCTATTTTATGATCGCACATACCTATGGAGGTTAGGTTGAGACCGAGGGAGGAGTTCCTATCCTTGAGACAGGGGTAATCTGACTTTGATGCAATATATGGAGAGGTTCCGACCTCGCTTCGCTTCTCTTTGGATGTTGCCGGGACAGAGCGTCTGCAGATTTATTATTTCACCGAGGGGTTGATGATAGGATTGCGTCGCAATTGTCTCGACCGGAGCCACGACATTGCAGAGATCTTTGACAGGGGCATTGGCTCATGAGACATATATACGGCAGAGGGTCGGCGACGTGCGACCGGGCCGAGAGGTGCAATCGTGGCGTAGTTCGGGTCAACTCGGAGGCGTAAGAGACCGATTGAGCGTCTAGATAGAGGGCGGAGAGATGATAGACGAGAGAGGGTCGCGGGATGAGTTTCAGGGCAATCGGTCCGATATGAGGAGCCACAACAAGTTCATGCTATCACTTCACACCAAAGGATCGACCGAGGGCACACACCACGAGTACCGTCGTGGTCGAGATCGAAGGGATATGACAGGGGTCGAGTAGACCGGGTCGTGGTTCGAGATCCGAGACGGACAGACGGGTAGATTGGAGAGCCGTAGATGTCACCGGTGTGGCGTGGGGGGACATTTGAGGGCCGACCGTCGACACCACCGTCGCCACGACAAGCGTCGACCAGTGCCGTAGAAAGAGCGCATGCGTTAGCACAACCAGAATAATGGGCGACCGACAAAATTTATTGAAGGTACATTACTTATATTCGATCGCCACATGCATGCTATGTTTGATTCTCGGTAGTACTTTATCATTTCTTCTTTGGACGTATTGTCGGATTGTCGTGGTTAGTTACACATACACTGAGCCACATCTTGTCCTCGCAAGATTTACTGCTGGGATAAGATATACCCTAATCGAATATGTCGAGACGTGATGATAGAGGTAGATGGACATCGCCTACCAATGGATCTTCGAGTATTGGAGTACTTAGAGTTTGACACACCGCTTCGGGATTGATTGGTTAGCATCCTATCATGCACGGATAGATTGTTACGGCAAAAGAATAGAGTTTCATATTCCCGAATACCGGAGTTCGTATTAATTGGATCAAGAATCGACTTACCCATCACGAGAGGTCGACTAGCTACAACGCAGAGATAGAAGCGTTCATGCGATGGTTGAGCCTTAAGTTCAAATGGGGTACAAATTGAGGACGTTCCTGGTGGTTGTGGGATTTTGTTGATGTATTTCCGTATGATTTACCCGGATTGCCACCGCCACGAGCTGAGCCGTTGAGTTCATGATCGAGCCGATACTGTGGACGCAACCGATTGCCGATCCGACCTTATCGGATGGCACCAAGAAAGAAGAGAGGTGAGACGACAGCTTGGATGAGCTTTGTTGGAGAAAGGTTTCATTCACCCTAGTATGTCACCTTGGGAGCTCCAAGATCGTTTGTGAAGAAGAAGGATGGTACGATGAGGATGTGCATCGACTATAGGAAGTTGAATCAAGTAATCGCGAGGAACCGTTACCCACTTCCTAGGATTGATGATCCGTTTGATCACCGACGGTGCCGACTCTTCTCGAAGATTGACCTTCGCTCAGGATATCACCAGTTGAGGATTCGAGAAGATGATATTCCGAAAACCGCTTTCAACACGAGATACGGATTATTTGAGTTCACCGTCATGCCGTTTGGCCTGACTAACGCTCCAGCGATTTTCATGGACTTGATGCACAGGGTTATGAGACCATATTTAGACAGATTCGTTATCGTATTCATCGACGATATCTTGATTTACAGCAAGACTCGGGAAGATCACGAGGAACATCTTAGGGCAGTGTTGACGACACTGAGAGAACACCGACTATACGCCAAGTTTAGTAAGTGTGACTTTTGGCTACGTGCGGTGAAATTCCTAGGTCATGTCATCAGTGAGCAGGGTATCTCCGTGGATTCAGAAAAGATTAGAGCGATCATTGATTGGAAGACGCCTGAGTCTGTGGCTGATATACGGAGTTTCCTTGGACTGGCCGGATACTACCGACGATTTGTGCGAGACTTTTCCTCGATCGCAGCCGCACGATGACGAGACTAACTAAGAAAGACGTCGATTTAATTGGACGATGATGAGTGTGAGCAAGCCTTTCGTGAATTGAAACGAAGATTAACATCTCGCACCGCATTGACATCGCTTTGAGTCGGCAAGTCCTTGACAAGATATACGATGATGCGTCGGGCATTGGTCTTGGATGTGTGCTTATGCGGGATGGTAGACCAGCTTGCCTATCTTTCTCGACGATTGAGACCTCACGAGGGAAATTATCCAAAGCTGCACGACCCGGAGCTTGCGGC
Organism: Stephania cephalantha; assembly: GCA_039657325.1. Classification (NCBI taxonomy): domain Eukaryota; kingdom Viridiplantae; phylum Streptophyta; class Magnoliopsida; order Ranunculales; family Menispermaceae; genus Stephania; species Stephania cephalantha. The sequence goes on along the minus strand of CM077569.1, from coordinate 49,907,297 downwards.
GGCGTCTTTGCACTAAAGGCTTGGAGGCACTATCTCTATGGAGTGCGATTTATGTTATATACGATCACCGTAGTTTACGTTACATCTTCACTCAAAGGGAGCTGAATATGCGTCACGGCGGAGATGGCTCGAGTTGCCAAGGACTACGACTTCACTATCGAGTATCACCCTGGCAAAGCGAACGTCGTAGCGAGATGCATTGAGCAGAGTGGACTCGATAATGATCGTTTCGCAGCGAGATGACACATGAGCATGGCTTATTACAAAAGATCGCTTATGTGTATGGCCGAATTGTCGACTACAACGAACATCACATTTGTCGTCGATTGAGGATACCGACCGTATCGATTGAACGGGTTGCTTGCCGAGTGTCGAGGGTCGATGGGCTCTATGAAATGGTCGCAGTCCGTCACTTAATCCGAATGCACCGATTGGGCGTAAACCACAGATCGGTGTTTGAGGTACCGAGGAGATTGTGGATACCGCGGATCGGAGATACGGAACGAGATACTTGATGAGGCACACCGGCCTCGTTACACAATTCATCCCTGTCGGACCAAGATGTACCATGATTTGAAACGACTATTCTCAAAGTGGCCAGGGGATGAAGGCCGACGTAGGTGCGTACGTTAGGAGTTGTCACATTTGCCGCTGCAAGTGAAGGCCGAGCACAAACAACCTGGTGGATTATTACACTGTTGCCCATTCCACGTGGAAATGGGAACATATTACTATGGATTTTGTTAGTGGGTTGCCGCGACATCGAAGCGTCACGATGCGGTTGGGTAGTGATTGATAGATCGACGAAGTCGGCTCACTTCATTCCAATCTCGATGAAATACACGTTTCCCAACGAGCATATTGTTTGAGCGGGAGATTATTAGACTTCATGGGGTGCCAATTTCCATCAGTGTCGACAGAGATCCCGATTGACCTCGAAACTATGGGAGGCAATGCAAGAACAATTTGGCACCAGGTTGCGCTTTAGTACGACTTATCATCCTCGGGATCGATGGTCAATGTAGAGCGGTTAATCCAAATTTTGGAGGATATGCTCGGGCATGCATATTACAGTTTGGGGGTTCGTGGGAGGATTATCTCGCTCTCTGTGTGAGTTTGCATACAATAACAGCTATCGCGAGCATTGGTATGCCACCATTTGAGGCATTGTATGGGAGACCCTCGTAAATCACACCGCTTGTTGGGCGAGCCCAAGATACAAATGACGATAGGGCTGAGATAGTTGTTGATCACACGAGAGAAAATTCGACAAATTCGTCGAAACTTCGAGCCGCACAGATAGACAAAAGAAATACGCGGATAGGTATCGCGATGGTTTGCGCTATGACGAAGGCGATATGGTGTATTTGAAGGTTTCTCCTTGGAAAGGTCAACAAAGATTTGGCATTAAAGGGAAACTAGCGCCGAGATACATTGGGCCATACCGATTGCACAGAGAGTAGGCCCCGTTGCATATCGGTTAGAGTTACCCGCCGAGTTAGCCGGAGTTCATCCGATCTTTCACATTTCCATGTTGAGACTCGCAGTCGTGGGCCGAGACCGATGATTGAGTTGGGACAGGTGGAGATACAACCTGACGTGACTTACGAGGAGAGACCGATAGAGATCGTTGACCGTCGAGTACAGATTCTCCGAAACAGGGAACTCGCGAAGGTCCTAGTTCGTTGGCTGCATCATAAGACAGAGGGACTTACCTGGGAGCTCGAGTCGACAATGAGGACACGATACCCTCAACTATTCTCTGGTATGGGACTTTAGTTACAGTTCAATTTCGGGACGAAATTTTGATTAGTTGGGAAGAATTGTAACGGCCCATTGTTTTTATCTACAGACGTGGACGCCACTCGACCTACGTGGACGCCGCGCAGTAGGCTAAGTACACACGGAACTTAGGTATAGATGTTTATGGTGTGTTGGTTGCTTATTTGCGGTGAAATTTATTGAAATACATCGCATGTGTGTATGTTGCAAAATAATACGTGTGAGGGTGTGTGAACAAAGATTCGCCTCGATATGCATGTCGACACGGGTATCGGATAGTCGACGGGACCGAACATTGGTCGGGAAACAAAAAGACACAAATTGAATAAAAAAATTTGTCAAGTAAATAATATGAAATTTATATATTGAGTGACTAGTGACGCGGCGGTACGCAGATATCACGGTTCGGACGCGAAACCGGCGTCGAAACGCCCGAAAACACGGGTGAGTGTCGTAGTTGTGTCACAGGTTAGGTGTCACAAACCTTGTCACACTTGTCCCAACCTATGTGACACTTGTCCTCACCCAAGACACATTTGGTCATTCCTTCACCATGTGTACTGTCCACCATTGTGAAATCCGCCACCCACCACATCACCCACAAAAACACACATACAGAGCAAAAACAGGGAGAATCGGAGGATCGACTGAGAGAAGAAGGAAGGAGAGGAGGAGAGGAAGAGCAGCAAGGACGCACGGTTGAGGTGAGTTTGGGGTGGTGGTTGTGTTGTTTCGGGTGGTTGACGGTGGGGTGGAGAGTGGGTTCGGCCATGGAGGCCGAACCCCATGGCCACGGTGGGATGGCAGGAATGCCTTCCCTGCCATCGGCTCCACCGGGGTTGGGGTGGAGAGCCACCCCAACCCATCACCGGAGAAGAAGAGGTGAAACGAAAAAAAAAAAAAAAAAAAAAAACAAACAAAGCACAGCAACTGGTTCGAAAACCAGTTGGAAGAGGAAGAAGGTGCACACGTGCACGTGTGCGTGCGCGTGTGCACCCTTAGGCACTGGGCCGGGCCCAGAATGGGCCAGGCTCGGCCCATGGGCCGAGCCTGGACCATTCTGGTCCAGGGCCTGGTCGGGTCCGACCCGGTTGGGTTGACCCAGCCCAACCCAAACAGTAAGACCAGAAGGAAAAAAAAAAAATAGAAAAAGAAAAGAAAAATGAAAGAAAATTTGGGAAAATTCCGGAAAAAAATTGGGAAAAATTATATTTCGATAAAATAAATAGAAATTGATAAAGTTCGATGAAAAGAACATATGTGGGAATGTCGGACGCGACTTTTTGCGGGGTTTTGCCTCGAAAAGCGCGAAATAGGCAATTTGGTCTAAAAGGTTTAGAAATTGTTGTAAATTGTAATGCTAAATTAAATTATTGATAAATTGACATAGGTTGACACGGGTGATCAATTGGCGACCAAGGACTCAGTGGACTTGGACCCGGGGATTGATTACGGGGTAGTGGAGCGCGTTGTGAGGTTTGTAAAACCCAAAGGGAAAACTCTCGAGTATTTATTTTGTTTCGTATTTCCATTCATTTCCATTATTCTTTGTGCTTTTAATTACATTCATATCTTGTCATCTTTTGCACGGTTGGTTGAGTTACTCCCACCGGATGTTCCGTTGTGTGTCTATGCATTCTAGACCATAGCATGTGTATCGAGTGCTCTCGGTGGATAACGACCCGAGGAACTGCACATGTGTCGGTGCGTCGTAGGTCTACGCCGCCACCGAGAGGATCAGTGTGATAGCTAGTTGGGTGCGCCCACTAGTGGGATCCCGGAAAGAAATCCCGAAGTATGGTTTAGTCCGACCGGAACAGACACACACATTTGCACTTTATTGTTATTTATGCATGCGATGCCCTACTTACGCTGCTGTTGTTTACATTCCGCATGTTTATTTAACAAGTATTTATTGACTTCCACTTGTTTATATGAATGCTCTGGAGGAGTTCCTTGGGATTTTACCGACCGGACTCGTCATCCATTTTCTTCTCGTGATGATTGAGTGCAGATCCTAGTACAAGTAAGGGCAAGGGGATCTTAGGCGACTATCTCTGACTGCCTACCTCTGAGGATTACTTGTACGTGTGTTTATTTTGATATTTTGATAGTTTGATTCTTTTGGGAACTGGGGAGTGACATGACCTTGTACATGCGTAGTTTTATATAGTACAGATGTTTACTTTGAAATGTTCAGGGTTTTTCTCCACACTAGGTTTTGTTAAATTATTTCATGAAAATGGTTGCATTTAAAATACGACTTCCGCTGAATATATATATTAACCTACTCAAGTGGATACGTAATTCGAGACAAGGATATGACGGGCAGGTGCCGTACACGTGTAGTAGGGCTAGCTGGCGAGGAGTACACGGAGACACGTCACCCCGGGGCGGCGAGGGCCGCCACATAATGTATAAAATAAAATGAGATGTTGAGATAACTTGTGACTACTGAAAATGACACGGACAGACTCCTTTAGTCAAGGTAAGGTACTAGAGTAGTTGTCTATGACCAAAAGTCTTAGTAACTCTGTTTCATAATCACGATTCATTCACAACGTAGAAGATCAGTGTGACACGTCCACCCATATTTGAATAATCGAATGAATTGGTGACAATCGATATAAAAGAGTCCATGAAGTTTCGTTGAGTCAATTGGAAGCTGAAGTATTGGCAACTAAATGGTCAATATATTCTTACATTAGTGTGAAAATGAAATGAAAAGAAATGGGTGATTTACAGCTCAGTTAGTAAGTCTTGTCTCTGTTAGGTTGAAAATACTTGAATAAAGTATAGTGTATCTAACTTGATATATTTAAAGAATTGAATATTCTTCAATTATAATTGAGTAGAAATGAAAAAGAGATAACATATTTATAAACTTGTATGAGATACAAGTTCAAAGTTATACTATGAGAGTATAATCATCAAATATATTGATATCTCTGTTTAGAAACATATATCTACTCAAGTTAAGGATAACCGTCTTTATTCAAGTAATGAGAGAAATTGGTGAATAATAAGTGATTAAGATGTGGGTTTGTGGGAGGTATCAGTTAAGTGAAAGGAATGAGGTTCTTGATGAAGTCACCATTAGATAATGATTTGACGAAGTTAGAAAAGTCGATAATTTTCTAACCAATCAAAGAAGAAGTTAAGTGAATTGGCTGACGAGTTGGAATTGATAATTGTTTTCTAGTTTATAATATAAATAATATTGTGATTATACATTTAAAGAATGAGTGAGAGTTGCACGATGTGTCAGACTTCTATCTCTTATCGGATTGAGAATTCGAGATATCTTGTCATGGGATGACAGATGTTTATGAGATCTATAGTCATGGGATGACTTGTGTGATTCCTGGTTTCTAGTGGGAAATGTTGGAATGGTGATGGATTAGATAGACACGCAACTCTACTTAGTATCTAATATTGTGCTCAAATATTATTTGCATCAATATGTAATTTTAGACTGATGATAGTCTAAGAGTAAGTCGGCTGATATTGCAATAAAAAAGGATGGTTAGTGACGAGAAAGTAAATTGGGATGTGTACCAGAGTTGGAGTGGATATGGAAAGAATTATCAATGATTTGTAGAATAATATTCAGATTAAAATGAGAATTGTGTTATGAAAAACAAGATAGGCTAGGTCTTGCTATGTATTGATACTTGAACGAGATTCAAGGTGTGAGATGTGAAATGAAGTAAGGTTATAGAATATTCTGCAAGGTTGATTGTTTAACTCGTCAGAAATTCACAAATTACTATGATTGGCAAAGTAACTGAGATAACTTTTCATTAAACCAAAATGTGGGAAAATGAAAAGTTAAACTGGTTATGATCTCTACCACCGAGTTGTTGAATACAACAAAAGTGATTGAGTACACTTAACGGTTCACCTTGGAAATGGTTTTACAGGTTTGTATTGAAAGAATTGTTTATGAAGGATCATATTCTCATATCTCTTTTAGTTCAGTAACCTGTAAGTTTAAATTTCGATGACGAAATTTTTTATTAGTTGGGAAGATTGTGACATCCGAGAATTTTATAAACTTGATTAGGTTGCTAATTAATTATTTTTAGATTTAATTTGGGATTTAGGTATCCGAGGTGGGACCCACATGTTACGGATCAAAGATCATAAATTTTAATATTTTTTTGTGTGTCGTGTGCCTATTTGATGTATTATACATTATTTCGACGCGAAATAGGGTTAGGTGGAGTGTATACGCGGTGTCCGTGAGTTTCGGAGTGTGTTGTATAATTTTCTCCAATTTTAATAATTTTGGGGTATTACCTCGAGATACGTGTCAAATAAGTTCTCCAGAAGTTCAAATGTCGACCCGAGCAACTGTTTCGAACTTCGAGAAAAATATTTGCAATAAAATTGGAAATTTTGAATTTAAGACTTTAAAAGGACTTAACGAGTCGACGTGGGCCCCACACCTCGATTTGCGTGCAAAGATGGGTTGTTCGAGAGTTTCGAAATATTTTGGTAAATTCTCCAATTTTTGGCAGAATTAGGGTATTTTTCGTGGTTTTGTTTGAATGATTTGACGGCTATTGGTGAGAGGTATACGCGTATCGGTTTGCATGTAAGTCGGGATCGGAGGTATTGTGAAATGAGACGAAGTTTGTATGAGATCTTGTTTTGAGTTTGGTGTTGGTTGACGGTAGTCGATGTTGAAATTGGGTCCAAACTGGTGCAAATTTGGATAAGTATGACAAGAGAATTGGTCTGTAAGATTTTAGTATGTCTCAAACAAAGTTAAGATTTTTGGGGTTTTGGCATGACCAAAATCAGTGTTATGGACATTTTAAGAAGATGGAATATTTTGTCAAGAGTTTGGTTCAATTCGTTGAAAAATCGGATCCAAAATGAGAGCTGAAAGTCAAAACACGTCAAAATAGGGATTTTGAGAATTAATAAATAAAAAGAAATTAAGCTTATGACAAGCAACTGAGGGTTTATATATAAATATATAAAAAAACAAAAAAACAAATCAATCGATTATTTCAAGCAACAGAGAACAAAAATGTTTCGTTATCTAAACCCTCCCCGTCAATTCTTTCGCTCACGGATCTCCCTACGTTCGATTTTTGCCCGATTTTTTTCCGCAAAATTGTAGAGCATTGCGATGTGGTCAATTCGAGCAAAATTCTCACGGTGGAAACGAGAAATTTGGCCCGCAATTTGGTAAATTCTCAATGCCGGGCATTTTTCCTCAATTCAATTTGAATTCTCGTGATTTTTCAATTTTTTTTCGCGGGGTTTCGATAGAAATTGGTATGAATTATTGTTAATTGGTATATTGGATTGATTTGCATCAATTTGGGATAAATTCTATTGACATGGATTAGGGTTTTGATGAGGTAAACTAATGCAATTCAGTTGATAACTATTTTGGAGATGTTTTAATTGTTTATATTGATTTTTATTGGGTTTCTAGATGAATTGATTATTGATTTTGATCCTATTTGACTCCACGGGTTGTGGAAATATTTTGGTGTTGGTATCGGGTGATTTCGTGGCGTTTGTTGTTGAGTTTTGAGGATTTAATTGCGAAAATATTGATTATGAGACATTTTTTAGTTCAAAATAAGTAAAGTTTGCCTAGTCAAAAGGCCATATTGGAAAATTCATAATATCTCTGTCGATGATCCGATTTGGGTGTTCTTGGAGTGTATGAAAAGTAAGACATGAGTATTACTAGTTTCGTTTAGGTCATCATGACAAATATTGAGGTTTTCAAGGTTACAAAGTTACCCTAAATTGGCTAGTTGAAAACTAGTTGAAACCGTTATATGAATTAATATTTTTGGAAATTGTTCTCAAGCGTACTTTTATCGCGGTTTTCATTGGGTTTTGTGATATGGTTTCACTTGAAGCTTGACCCATAATTTAATTGGGTATGCAGGAAAGCTATTGGAACTATTTTCAAGCTTGACCCAAAATTAAGCTCAAAGTTGGTTGTTTGTAAGGTTACGTAAATCTCATGGTAACCTTTACATTGTATGAGTATTTCTCGATTATATTGCATGCACGATTTTTTGCTGCATATTTTTTGATCATGCATTCACGGACACGAGAGGAAGGAGGAAGGAGGCCTTTGGGGGTCCCATTTTGTGCATTGGCTATATGTGTGGTAGGATGAACACTGTGGTGCTCTGCGACTGAGGCCACCGATCGTTGTAGACACTTGTTTAGGATGGATTGTGGTTGTGATGCTGGCCAGGATCATACTCCACGGAGAATCAAGGGCGTGGCTTCCCGAGGTACGTCCTCTCAAACTCATGAATTTTTATTACTATTTACCCACTTTTGGAAGAGACATCTTCGGATTGTGGTCGGTCAACAGAAACGAGATGGATTGCATACTTGTATATTTACGATTCCTTAAGATATTATTGTTTGTTTAAATTCTTGGAAAACTATGCATTTGATTAATACAGATGTACTAGATAGTGTAGGATTTACTTATTTGACATTAATGAATTTTTCAAATTAGATAATGACAGGTTTTGGTGACGACAAAGGAAAGGGGAAGCTTTCCGATTGTATGTGACTAGCTTAATTCTTTTCTCTATGTATGTATTGGTTTTCAAATATATTATATTGTATAAATGGATTTATGGGTTCGAGTGTGATTTGGATCCCCTTTAGAATGCTGCGGAGCTAAGGTAATAAGAGTTTAAGGATTTTGAAAACCTGAAATAGGTTATAATGAATAAATAATTTTTGTGAATGCAATATATATTGTTATGTGGTGGATTTTGTTGAAGATTTTTGAAGGTTGTGTTTTCCGGTTTAGGCTTAAAAATAGAGGAGGTGCTGTCGAAATTTTTTTATGGAACATTGAGGTTTAAGATTCACTTTAGAATCGATTGTGTTTAATAAAGTTTTATAATTGATGATAATAAGATCTTAATACTAATTGTTTATCGATGGAGAGGTGAAGGCTGCTAGATTATCAAGAGGTTAAGGTAATCTAGGTCGGTCGGATATCATAATTAGGTGTTGTCTGACACAACCTTGTCTTAATTATAAGTTTGTAATTTTAGTTGATTTGTGGGCTATCAAGAGTTAAGGTATGAAAAACCTACTCTCTGATACCAACTTTGACGGCCTCAACCCTACAAACTAGGCCCCATTCGGCTTAAGCCTTCGTGGAATCTCGGTCAACCCCCGTGAAATCAACGCATGCCTAGTAAGCCCATTTTTCATGCCATTCGATCATTAGTTGTAAGTTTTTTATCTACTTTAAATAAGTCTTAATAAATCTCGGTGGAAGTTAGCCAATTTAAAACAACTTAAACAATTAATGACTTAGAATTGGGACAATTCTAATGTGGAAATCATGTAAAAATAGATTTCATGTACATGCACAAAATGGGAATCAGTACAATACAATGATCAAGTCATCATATACATGTATCTCGAGTCTCATAACCCTTAATATCCCAAAATATAACAAGTAAGAACAAGTGTAGTTCATATGTACATCCAAAATATATATTAAAAAGAACCTATGGTAGTAGTAGAGAGGGGCTGACTCTGAGGGAAGCTCATAGATAAATTGTTGATCATAGGCTTCTTACCTCTTCTATTAGTGGGTCCTGCAATTGTCACCAGTGACGGAGACAATCCCAGTGAGTAAATCCTGCAAAAACTCAACAATATTTCAAGATAAAAAATAAGAAGTCTATTGATCATGCAGAAATGAAAGAACTATAAATAAAGCAGTAAAGTGCATGATAGACATACTAGGACAATTGTGATGGCCCCAACTTCTAAACAAGGCATCGCCTAACTTAATCCCGTAATCGAGCCTTAATTTTAACCACATAAGACTTAATTAAGTATTAGTCAGCCTTTCGTCGCTATATTTATCAGCACACATGTTCAAATATTATTAGATTTCAGAGTTAATTAAAATTTCTTTATCATTTTCATGTTACTACAAATTATCATGTATTTTAAAGATTATTCGGAAGCTTTCATTATTCAAAATCCTAAGTGTGGGAAACCAGGAAAATACAGCATCACGTGCATATATATATATATATATATATATGAAACTATTCACTCAACCCAATGTACAACCAAAAATGTACAGTAAAGACATAAAAAGTAATAATACAACAAAAGTCGAGTCATACAAAATGAGATAGGAGAGTCGCCGAAATGCTCAGAGAAAACCGCCGATCTTCTCCTTCCCTGGCCTGCTGCTGCTCGACGGACCTACACCCACCGTCACAAACTAGACGGTGAGTATAGTAATATTTAAGTAATAACTAGAGAATTCTATGCAACATTTCCAAAATAAAGATTGGTATTTAAAAGCATAAAGTAACGAAATAATTGCTGAATCAAGTAATGCAAGTAAATATCATAGTTAAAGATGTAGAAACTGTCACATGCTAAGTCGAGATGATCTACGTCTAGTCGGCGGTGAGAACTATCACCTAACATTTCCCACTACTATATGGAGCTGCGCTTAACATATTCCACACCAAAAGCAGAGTTGCGCTCTACGCATACAAATCATATATCTCATTCTTGCCGACCACCCCGAGTCCCATAACTCGTGTGCCGCGCAAGTGTAGTGGTGAGTGTTGGAACCCCGGTAGACTCATGTCCCCGTGAATTGAGCATCTCTCGTGCAATGGACACTATATAATCTCTACTTTAGTTTTCAAAGACAAATAATGCCAAATCTCTAGGATTCCAAGACTAGATAGGCTACGAAGCCCAAAGGAAAAAAAATACAAGTCTAATCAAATCCAAATTTTCCCAATAACATGTTTTTCATCAAGTATCTATCAAGAACAACATCAAGAGTAGGAACTGGAATCAATGAAACACTTCACAAGGCATCATGTCACAACATTCAATCATGAATAGACACAAGAACAACATGATATGAGATTACAAATAGCAATGTCTACCAATAGACCATAAACCAATAAAAGTGAATGAAATGAAATATAGAATGCTCATAGCTTTACTTACAATTCACACGTTTGTCCTAGCTTATCCGACCTTTCGGCACTCCGAAATGCGTTCCCAAACTCTTGTGATCTCCCCTTAGTTCTTTGGAGTTGTTTGATAGGTTTTAGAGTGAATTTGGGCCCATTTATAGTGTTTGGACTTTGCTGATTTTTGTACTAACAGAGGCAAATTAGCACGCTATACTACACATTTAGCGCGCTAATCAGAATTAGCGTGCTAGTTTTCAACATTAGCGCGCTACTTCACAAATCTAGCGCACTAGATTATCGACCTAGCGCGCTATGTGCAGCATAACCAATAATTCTGCACTTCGAATTCTAGGTTTTTACCACACATAAGCTTTGTTATTGCCTTAGGGACCCTCATACACATTACAAGAGGTCCCTAACACCTACCCCAATGTAAAACAACAACAATAACATTAATTTTTATTAAATCACAAGTTTATGGTGTGGATAAGTTACCTAGCTTGTTGATCTTCTTCTTCCTCACTAAAGCTTTAATAGATACACACTCTCCTCCACCAAAATCACTACAGAACTCTCTCTTCCTTCTCTCCTCCTTGCCTAGCAATGATTTGATGAGGATAAGAAACCATTTTTGTTGACTTATATGTTCAATTTGACCATATTGATAGGTTTGAACCTTAGCCATTGATTCATGTGTGCACACGTATCTCGAGGCTCATCTCATGGACCACCTTGTCCCACTTGTCCCTCAAGTCACCATTGAGTGACTCAACAAGTTGACACCTTGTCTTTTGATGAGTTAATGCATGTCTCGATGCACATCTAATGTCTATTGTTTTATTTCACAACTTTAGGCACATTAATGCTCATCTTTGAATGTGACCACATTAGCCACTTATAAAACCAACATAAACTCACATTTACCTCAAATTAATTAAGCTTACCTCGTAAGCTGCTAACTCGGTCCCACGTCGACATGCGACTCGAGGTACGTCCCCGCTTGTCTCAATACCTATACACCCGTATAAAACTGACTTAATAGTCTACACATATACAATACACTAGGCATATATCACAACAAATATAAAATATACCTCACCCTTGTCTCGGTAAATGGACATATCACGGTGTGGGTCCCACAGTACGGGTCGTTGATCATGTTTAAGGAATTAAACACGGTTAGCAATTTTTTGGCCGTTACAACAATCAACGATAGAAACCAAGTGGCCCAAAAGCAAAAGATAGGGAGATAGTGGTTTATACACTCTACACCAATAAAAGGTGTAAGTGCTGAAGTTCGTACCATGGACCGAAGTCTCACAAGCCATACCAATTCATTCACACCTCTAGGTTTGCCTAAGCTGCAATCCGAGAGAGTTCCAAAGGAGGCCATAGTGACCCTGGATGCTTGCTACGTATAGAACTTGAATGCCAATTGAGGAGCCACAGTGACCCTGGATCCTCACATCAAAACGATTCAGACTCGAGATGAGCCATAGGAGCTACCCGGACGCTCAACTCACGAGTGATCTTAGTCAACTAGGCCTAACCACTCAAACACCTAAGCCACCTGGTGGGAATTAGATTTCAACAATTTAGCTTATCATTTCAAAAATAAACAAGGAAAGTGAAAGGAAATAGTATTGATTTTCTGACTGGTTTACTTACCTCAACAAACAGTAATGTCCAAGCTAGATGCGACTCCCGCATGTTCGTACTACCCTCATAATACCTGAAACTGAAGCTATAGGTCCTTGGTACCTATTAAAGTTTATTAAGTATTTGTTGGAGCTTATTTAAATTTAACTATCAAATTCATTTTAATACATTCCACTATTTACCTCAATGTTTTTTCTATTTAACTTAGATCAAATTTCAACTTCAATGTGTCTTAAACAAGTTTATACTAAGTCCTCACGGTCCCTAGTCGCTTATTCATACCATACACGAAGGCTTGATGCAAAGGGATAACCCCGAGATGCCTCTTTTATTCATTTTAAATACTCATTTGACATTTAACTCGGCCAAAATGCCCAAAGTTGGTGTTACAAAGTTGTAGACATTTTCCCTATTTGTTTTGAAGTGTTATTGAATCATCAAAGTCCATTAGAAACCATTTCAAGTCGATTTAATGCATTGGTTTGCAAAATAGTCCCTTAGGGAGCTTAAATTAATTTCTAAAAACTTAGTTCTTATGAAACTTGAAACGCGGCTAAAACGTTCATAGAAATTTCGAAAATTCTTAGTGTTGGTTCATTGAAGTCTATTATCTTTAAATCAAGGTTGTTAAGTGATAAAATCTCATCAATATGATCAAAAGCCAAATTTGAGACTCTAAGTAAAACTTTAAGTCCTTATTTGTTAATATGAAACTTTTAGTTGAAATGTGACTTGAAAACTGAGTTAGACACGCCGAAGAATCATTAAAATTGGTGGGCACTTTCAAAATGATCTAATAACATACCTTGAAAACTTTGGTCGAATTTCGGCATCGTTTGATGCTCCAAATGAGCTTAAACTCATTTACGCTCAAAGTCCCAAAATTGTTATCCCTGTAGATAAACTCTAATTTTCAGCCACATTTTGACAAATTAAATGAGTTCATTCTTGAAATCTAATAATTCTAAGTTGTTTTTCTTTCTCTAAGCTTTCCAACGATATGCAGAGTGTCAAGATTCGAGTTAAAATGAAGGCGATATGACTGTTTTATGAAACCTAGTCAAATTAGTCCCAAGGTAGCCCAAACGTGGAGTGCGCTCCACGTGGAGTGCGCTCCACGTTTTGGTGGAGCGTGCTCCAGGGCTGCAGAGCTGCAGAAATGCAATCCTACACTCCCAAATCACCCAAAACTCATTCCTCAAGTCCCCCATTTATACCATAGCCTTAAAATTTGATTAAATACTATTTAGGGCAATTCAAACAAAATTAGAACAACATTAAACATCATCAATTCTATTAATTAATCATGCATTTCCTTTAGAACTACTCAAAAACATCAATTCCAAAATTTAATTCAAAAATTGATTTAATCCTTATGAAGGTGTTGTCTAGAGTTTTAAACATCATTAACAATCAAATGCACATCTATTAAATACCCATTTCATGTTAGCCCCCTCATCATTAAGACGACTGACTAGCTTAGATTATCTTAATCCTCTGATAATCTAGTTAGCCTAATCCATTCTTTCCACTTTGACATCAAAATAATAATTATTTCAATCATTTCTAATGCTCTAAAACTATATTTATATCTTCAATAAAACTCAATTCATGATTTGTTCAATTAGAGCAAATTAAAAGATCATATCCATATTTAATAAAAATTTCGGTAGCACCTCCCTTAAAAGTGGCATGCCGAAAAACTCACCTAATAGATAGCATAATTGGGAAGAGACCTAGAAGGATTCACAACTCCCCACAGTTCATAATATATATCAAGTTCAACTTTAAAAACTAACTTAGAGTCTCCAATAGCTTATTCATAACTTTACTATCCCAAATATACCAAAATTGAAAGATAAACTTCTCAATTTGTTTTAAATTAACTTAAGAGACTCTCATAATCATTCAACGAAACTTCATGTCCTACACTCACACTAAGAATCCCAAAACAATATATATAAATAATTTACAACAATAATTTAGTTAGACTTTTGAAAACAATTACCACAATTTTCGAGTATTGTATGTTCATCCATCGTCTTCATATAGAATATGACATCATCAAAAACAACTCGAAGATGTCAGGCAAGTGAATTCCTACATTGATCTATACTCTTGCAATTGTTAGTCATATACATGGAGACATGTAATTGCATTTCCAAATAATCAATAAGATATATGCGTCAGCAGGACATGCAATCCACTATGTCGCTGCCTCCTAACTATAATCAGAGGTCGAATTTCAAAAATAGTACAAAGACAGTATTTAGAGATCATGAAATGCTGAGATAACTTTTCGACGTTAGACTTCGCTAGTCTCACTATATGACGTAGAGGTATGACTGAAACCTAGTTTCAATCAAATAAGACTTCGAAACAAGCATATCCTCCTCACCCACTCTATGTATGTATGACCAAGAATGGTAAAATGCAATGCGGACTTTGATAGATTACAGGTATAAAGATAAATTTCATAAATATTAAAGATCACCGTAGGGTTTACTTACCACCAAACCAACTTAAAGTTGGTTACGAAGCCCCACACAATGTTTCCCCTGCTTTCATGTGATTTGAACCTCTTTCTCAAGCTTCATTCCGAATAGTTTGGGAATCCTTGACGTTACCTAAAACCATTGAGAAATTCGAATAAGTTCCCTATTCGAATTTCTTAAGTTTTTGACCAATTTTCTGAGTTATTTTGGTATTTTCAAGTCATAAAAACTTGGAATCAATCCAAAATCAACCACTCTGATGTTTGGGTCTCAATTTTGCCTTCTGGTTCGAATTTAAAATTAACCTTGACTAGGCTTTTAAATAATTTTCTAAATTTTAGATATTTTTGGGTATTGTAGCACGTTTTAAGAGAAAAAAACCCCGGTATAAATTCTCGAGAAAATCTTGAAAACCTCATTTTTCATAAAAATCTCCCATGTCTATTTATTTGTCCAAAATATAATTTAAATGATTTTTTTTACATTTTTCTGAGATTTTTTCCAAAATTCTAGCTTTTTCGATTTATTTTTATGAGGAGGGTTTGATCCCTGAACCGGAAGTGGTTCGATCCTTTTTGGGGGATCAAACCCCCTCTTCTTCCTCATCGATCCATGCTCTGCAAATTAACAATAGCCCATTTTTTCTCTTTTTTTATTTTTTTTTTTCAACTGGCTTACTGGTTGGGTTTGCTCTCAGGGAGGGGAGGCGAAGTCGTCTCCTTCCTCGGATGGCCCGGCCTCCCATCCCCAACCTCCATTAACGACCCAACAAAACCAGCATCAACAGCAACCCATACAACAACACCAACAACATCAATAAACAACAACAACAATCTCACCATGGTATCGACCTCTTCCCACCACGGTCTTGAGACCCATCTCTTCTCTTCGTCTCAAACCCTCCCTGTTTCGACTCTCACTCTCACTGTCAATCGATTCACATATGATGCAGTGTGTGTTCTGTTGATTTATGTAGATAAATATAAATATTTCTTCAAGATTCGCATATCATGAATCTCGAGACAAATCTAATGGTTCCATTTTAATGATATATTTTGATCTTTCTCGAGATACATATTGTGTATATCGAGATCGATCTTGTGGCTATTAACAAGATAATTACCTACTCTAACCGACTTACATAGAATAAGTTATATTGATCTCCTCGATATACGTATCGCATATCTCGAGGTGGATCGAATGGTTTTATCAATAACCATACTGTTGATTTTCCTTGAGATGGAATAGATCGCATCTCGAGGTGT
The DNA here is from genome assembly GCA_039657325.1 of Stephania cephalantha. Lineage (NCBI taxonomy): Eukaryota > Viridiplantae > Streptophyta > Magnoliopsida > Ranunculales > Menispermaceae > Stephania > Stephania cephalantha. The sequence goes on along the minus strand of CM077569.1, from coordinate 49,891,109 downwards.
GGACACATCTCTTCAACAGCAACGTTAAACCATTTCCTTCCTTGATAATCACGCTACGTGTATCTCGAGGCGAATCCAATGTATACCTTTATTTTTTAATAAACTATATGATTGATTTCTATATTTATATATATAAACTATATTATATACATAAAAATATATATACACCTATGTATTTTCGCGGCTATAAATTCGCCACGTGCGCAACTGACCTTCTGAGAGCGTGCACACTGTTGTACATCCCACGTGTGTCACCCTCAACCCCGTGTGCCACTAGGCACCCACCAATTTATTTATTATTTTATTTAATTTCATGATTATCTCATATGTTTTAGTCCAAATTAAATTCCAAAAAATATCTCAATTTCACCGAAATTTGAAAAAATTTCCCAATGCGCTCCGAAACTCAGGGACACCGCATATACACTCCACTTGAACCTATTTCGCGTCAAAATAATGTATGATATATATTAATTAGTCAGGCAGCACACAAAAATAATATTTTAAAATTATGATCGCTGGTCCATAACACGTGGGTCCCACCTCGGAACATCCAAGGTTCAATCTACATCAAATACTGACCGAGGCACGTGGCCGAGGTATATGTTACATTTGCGTGATTATTTCCTAGTGTATCTTACATGTGTAGACTACTAAGTCATATCTACTTGTTATTTATAGGTGTCGATACGTAAGGAGGGTGGCTACCGACCAACACAAAACCGCCAAAGCACTGCGGCATTGCCGGAAACCCCCCTAGCAAGCCCACTGTTTAACTTGATGCGCAAGGAAGGAGGAGAGATGTTAGCCTTAGGACCTAGGCATAGATGCATGGGGTCCAACTAATCCAAGAAAAGCCAAACTTAACTAGGCTATCAAAATAAATAAAAATAATAATAATAATAAAATAACGATAATAATAATAATAATAATAATAATAATAATAATAATAATAATAATAATAATAATAATAATAATAATAATGAAACTTATGTAATGGGCTTCATGTATTGATTAACTTGGTTTGAAAAAGATCGAAAACTTATGTAATGACCAGGCCCACTATATGTTTGGAAGATTTGAAATCCACAACACATTTCCGCAAAAAAAAAAAAAAAAAAAAAAACCCAACCTGTTGTGGAATATGGATGACCATGCATGTACACCAACATATTGTGTAGTCATATAACTTGTATTTCTCACTTAATAGTACATCCACTTGTCTATGTATTGTCATGTAACTTGTAATCCTCTCCAATGTACACCAACTCTTCCATGTATTGTCTATGTTGCTTGTGATGTGTTGTATGACTTGTGGTGTATGTATAACTTGTACACATTGTATAAGTACAATTATCATCATCACCAAATGGCTTATATAAAGGGTGTCAACCTCATTGTAATTCACACACCAAGTTGAATGAAAACTTCTCATTCCAACTATCTCATTTCTTCTCTTCTCCTTTGTAGTAGTAGTTTGTAGTAGTAGAAGTTCTTAGTCTTCTATTTTCCTTCTCTAGTTCTTAGCAAGTTCCAACTCAATTTACAACACGTTATCAGCACGAGCTTGCTCTAGCATAAAGAAGATCTTGAAGTTCAAGAAGGCTTGCTAAGAAAACAAAGCTATGAAGGTATAATTCTTATTAATTTAAATAAGTTCAATTTATTTTTATGTTATCATGGTTAATTTCTTTTTGTTACATGCATTATTTATGTATATATACTTTATTCATACACTATGCATTGTAACGTCAGCAACTGCGAAAGTATGCTCTGTAGTTGCGTCTTGGACGATCTTCTACATCAGAAATCAAAAGTCAATATTACATACATAATTTTTTTTCTCTATACTATAAATGATTAGTTGTGCTCTATTCTTGATTTTATAATGTAAATAGTACTATGAATTTGGGTTGATAGTGGGTAAGCCTTGTCCCCGGTAAAGCTAAACATTGAAAGAGAGACGGGTTATCCCGTTCGAGGAAGCATGGTATTAAGCAGACTTTGTCTCGCCACCCGACCTGGAGGTTGTCCCACCAACTCATACGAATAGTACATTTGATTATTAATGAATCAAGTTGTGAACATATACTTAATCATATGTTATGTTTTTTACATAAAAGAAAAGAGAAAATTATTTTATATTACATTTACTTTCTAAATATTAATCAACCATAGTTGAATTTGTTACCTTATTATAATTCTTGTCATGATAATTATATATTACAAATTATGAATAAAGCTAGCATCTATGCAAGGCTGTATGTTGTATACAATCATTTGCCAATATCTCTTTAGAGATTTGAAAAGTGAATATTTCATATATATTTTCACCCTATGGAGTTATAAATATATAAATACCAAAAAAAAGTTAATGCTCCAAAAGCTCAAAATGAGCGGTTGAGTCTCAAGCTACAAAATTTAATCAGTCAAATATTAATTATAATTCTGCAATTTTAATTACCTCTATGTTGAGGCTATGTGGAAATATGACTGATGAGACAATAAAATAAGGTCACATGACCCGCCTCGATTTATTGCCGCAACAAATATCGAGTGCGCACGTCAATCCAATAAATATTAATGATTGATTTCTTGTCTCGTGGTAGCTGAGTAAAATAATGAGATATTATAAATATAATATCGCTCTCGTCCAATTAGTTCAGCTTCAAATTAAGAAGCATATGTTGCATATAATGATCATGATCGCAATAATAAATTTATTGACGTGGAAAAGGTGAAAATATCAGGTAAAGGTCGTATTGACAATTCCACAAAACATTGGAATAAAAGTGGTGCACCACTACAAAGGGCAAATAATTATTGACAATGAGCGCTCATAATTGTGACGTTTTTTGGTCATATATGAAAGGTTATTTTGCTTAAATATTGTCATATATATACCCGAATATTTTTGTGACATTTACCATGCCTTCAAAATCAAAGGCAAAATATTATGAATTTTATCATTGAAAATGGCTCGATAAAACACGCACATCGACATGTGTTTAAATCGTGACCTAAATATGAGCGATGAGTTTATGTCTTGTGTATCGTGCTACATGCATGTACTTTATAATATAAAAGTGAATATTTCTCGAATTCGAACTTAGCGGTGGCTAATGTTCAGACAATATCCGGTACAACAATTTTATTGTTAATGTATTGTTCAGAAGAAGTCTACTCAGAACAATAGAAAATTTATCTATATGAATATGATTTAATCTGAGTATAATATTCCATGCTTTAACTTCTGGAATATATAAGGCACATTAAAACGAATGTCGTCATAAATCAAATGACATTCATTTTGTGGAAAGATCTATTTGATTATCCATAATCATCGATAATGCGAAAATATCGTAAATTCGCACGGACATCCTTTATCGAACTGATTTTTTTTATCAGCTGGAGATTATCTCAAGGCAAATCAATAGGATACGTATATTGATTTAACTCTCCATTAATTATATTATAAGATGTCTTGGATCCCTAATAGGGAAATTATTTATAGCAAGTTTTGCTAATTGTCACTTTGATGAAGCAATTTTCTCACCATTATGGGGTGATATAAGTCAATTCAAAAGGAATGGCGTGAAATTGCTTGAAACACATCAAATTGCATTAAATTTGTTGTATTATGATCCATGTATAAATTAATATGAACTCAAAGTTCAAAGGATCATTTAGTAGCAACAAGTTATGAATCAATTACTTGATGCAAGTACTATACACAAAAGAGTGACAATCATATGCTTCAGCATTAAATGGTTCATATAGAAAACGATGTCCATGTGCAACAAAATGCACAAGATGTCTCACCCATGTGAACATGAGGGGGAGAATCGAAAGGAGTTATTGATTAGTGCATTGCACTCTTTTTCCCTTAGCTGTGGTTTTATCCTACTGGGTTTTCCTAGCAAGGTTTTTAATGAGGCGATCCTAACATTATTATACTCCGTATAAAAAGAAAAAAATTATGAAAGCAAATAATGTACTATACTAGATTTTTTCCCACATGGTTTTTCTAGTAAAGGTTTTAATGAGGCATTTATATTCTCTCAAAGTGTATCAATGTGTTGCACTTTTTTCCTTAACTTTGGTTTTGTCTCATTGGGTTTTCCTAGCAAGGTTTTTAATGAGGAAATCAATAATATTATACTACAAATCAAGATTGACGAGAACATTGTACTTTTTTCCTATACTAGATTTTTTCCCACAGGGTTTTTCTAGTACAGGTTTTAACGAGACACAATCTCTAAGCAAGTGTCATCCAAGGGGGAGTGTTGTGGAATACGGATGACCATGCATGTACACCAACATATTGTGTAGTCATGTAATTTGTATTTCTCACTTAATAGTACCTCCACTTGTCTATGTATTGTCATGTAACTTGTAATCCTCTCCAATGTACACCAACTCTTCTATGTATTGTCTATGTTGTTTATGATGTGTTGTATGACTTGTGGTGTATGTATAACTTGTACACATTGTATAAGTACAATTATCATCATCACCAAATGGCCTATATAAAGGGTGCCAACCCCATTGTAATTCACACACCAAGTTGAACGAAAACTTCTCATTCCAACTATCTCATTTCTTCTATTCTCCTTTGTAGTAGTAGTTTGTAGTAGTAGAAGTTCTTAGTCTTCTATTTTCCTTCTCTAGTTCTTAGCAAGTTCCAACTCAATTTACAACACAACCTACGTAATATTGCAATTTTTCCAAGTTGCACGTCTCATTCTGTTGCATCCATACACCACCTTCCAAAATTCTAACCCTAACGTATCTTGATCCAAGCCATTTTGGTCTCTGCCATGGATGTCGCTCGTCTTCGCCATTGCCATCGTTGTTTATCCAAGTGTTTGCTTGATGTTTAATATTCCCTATGGCAATCGAAACTTTTAGATTTGACGCTACAAAACCAAACTCTAAAGACTTCCCAATACAAAACCAATGAATTGATTTCATTTATGAAGCTCAGAAAAAAAATTATAACAGAATTTACAAGGGTGTATTCAATTCGGATTTTAATAAACTTTTGGTTACTTTTATAAGTGGATGACTTTTCTGAAGTTTATAGATTTTGGTAGACTTTTATAGACTTTGATAAACTTTTATGCAGACTTCATTTTGATGACTTTTATTAATATTTAAGATTTTCAGTGACTTTTATGAACTTCTTAAACATGATATTCATTGATATTAGCAAATTTTTTGTGATTTTTATAATGAAACAAATATTTTGCACTTTATTATAAAAAATAGATAAATAATTATATTTCTTTTTCTTAAGAACTATTACTAATTTTTTTAATAAAAAACATATAGATATATTAATGAATCACGATTAAGGAAATAGGATAAAAAATAAGTAAATAAATATCAACATAATAAATAAGTAAGTAAATCATCTTATAGTGGCAGAAAAGAACCAAATAAGATCATAGCAAATGTTAGTGTAAAAACTTTGCACTTTAGGAAAAAAAAACATTATATTTTTTCCTTAAGAATGATAGTTTAAGTTTTTGAAAATGCATTTTTTGCATTTAAAAAATACAATTATTTTCTCCAAAAAGAATAATATTACAATTTTTGAGATTATAATAATACATTAATAAATGAAACTTCATTGTAAAAAAAAACTCATCAAGAAAGTACACTGATGCAAGAATAAAGTCTTCTTAATAATGTCATCATTTTCATTTTCATCAACATAGACATTAGAGTATAATGAGTGAGCAATGAAATTCATGAGTTGTGGAGTAATTGGAGAAGTTGATAAAAACAATTGATTAGAAAAGATCTTTTGAACAATGAAGTCTTTTTTGAAGAATAAAACCAATAAAAATTAGAAGTTTCTAAAAGTTTCTAGGTTGAGGTGAGGATAAGTTGAAGATTTCTTTATGTGTATTTTATACAAAAAGTCTATAAAAGTCGAGATTTGTAACAAATCCACAAAAGTCACCTAAAAATTGAATACACCTTATTTTTATAAATTCACTAAGGGGGTGTATTCAATTGAGATTTTAATAGACTTTTAGTTACTTTTATTGACTAAAAAAGTTTAGGGGTATTCAATTAAAACTTTTAGAGAGTCTCTAAAAGTAAGGTGTATTCAATGTGAACTTTTATAGACTTTTAAAAAGTCTCTAAAAGTTTTGGGGTATTCAATTTAAACTTTTAGAGAGTTCATAAAAGTAAGGTGTATTTAATTTTTTGGTGACTTTTGTAGATTGGTTACAAATCTTGATTTTTGTGGACTTTTTGTATAAAAATACACATAAAGAAGTCTTCAACTTCTCCTCACCTCAACCCAGAAACTTTTAGAGACTTCTAATTTTTGTTTGTTACATTTTTCAATAAGGACTTCATTGTTCACAAGAGGTCTTTTCTTATCAATTGTTTTTTATCAACTTCTACAATCGCTCCACAACTCTTGAATTTCATTGCTCACTCATTATACTCTAATACCTATGTTGATGAAAATGGATTGATGTCATTATTAACAAAATCTCATTCTTGCATCACTATACATTTTTGATAGTTTTTTTTTGATAAAGAAGTTACGTTTATTTAGTGTATTATTATAATCTCAAAAAGTGTAGTATTATTATTTTTGAAGAAAATAATTGTATAATTTTTTTAAAATGCAAGAAGTGCATTTTTTATAATTTAAACTATCATTATTAAGGAAAAAATATACTTTTTTGCTTAAATCAAACAAAAAAATAAAGTGCAAATTTTTTACACTAATATTTATAATGATCTTTTCTCAAAAAAGAAAAAATATTTCCAATGATCTTACTTGATTCTTTTCTACCACTAAAGGATTATTTATTTACCTATTTATTATGCTGATATTTATTTACTTATTTGTTATACTACTACCTTGAGAGTAATTCATTAATATGTCTATATGTTTTTTTTACTAAAATACAAAAATACTTTTTAAAAAATTAGTAATAGTTCTTAAGAAAAAAATATAATTATTTATTTTTTATAATAAAGTGCAAAATATTTGTTTCATTTTAAAAATCACAATAATCTATTAGTATCATCAAAATCATGTTTAAGAAGTTCACAAAAGTCACTAAATGTTGATAAAAGTCATCATAATGAAATCTACATAAAAGTTTATCAAAGTCTTTAAAAGTCTACCAAAATCTAAAACTTCATAAAAGTCATTCACTTATAAAAGTAACCAAAAGTCTATTAAAATCTCAATTGAATACACCCCTGTAAAAGTTTAAATTGAATACCCCAAAACTTTTATAGACTTTTTAAAAGTCTATAAAAGTTCACATTGAATACACCTTACTTTTATAAACTCTCTAAAAGTTTTAATTAAATACACATAAACTTTTTTAGTTATTAAAAGTAATCAAAAGTCCATTAAAATCTCACATAGAGCTTTGCTAGTGTATAAACAACCTCATTCCCTTATCAACCTATATATTAAACTAATTTAGTTGGGTTGCCATAATGATAGAGCGAATGAGGGGTTGTGTGAGATAACTGTACGATCTCGGTTTCGATTCCTCGGTGTGGTAAAATCGCTCAAGCCACTAAATTCTCACTAACGGTCGATATAGTCAGGGTCTCGTGAGAATAATAAAGATAACATCGATATCCACAATTATCAAAAAACCTATAGGCACCCAACGGCATCTGTGTCGAAAGTATCCTTCTTCATCTCGATGCATGAACCCACACTAAAACCTCTGCCTCTAGGTTCTACCTCATTCATTCAACTAGGGTTTTGGAACAATTTATATCATTTTCCAGCAATGCTTGCTCGAAAGCTCTCCACATCAAACAACCTCCTCAAGCACTTATACTCTCTCTCCCTATCATCCTCAACCCATCTCCACCGTCGCTTCACTCGTCATCTCCATCACCCCAAACCCCCTCCATCTCTCCAAAACCTCATCTCCACCCCCACCCATCATCATCTCACCAGAGATGGAAACTTCGACGAATCCACCTCCCACAACCTCCCCATCTGCCCCGGCTGCGGCGTCCACATGCAAGACCAACACCCAAACCTCCCTGGCCACTTCATCAACCCATCCCTCAAACACCCACTCTACAAAGCCCCCATCTATCGACAGCCCGTCGCCGACGAGCCCGAGATTTCGAATTCCCTGAAAAGGGGGTTCCTTGGAGAGCTAATCGAGCCCGAAATCGAAACTCTAACCGCCCAGAAAGCCAAACCAGTAGTGTGTTCGCGGTGCCACTCTTTGAGGCATTATGGGCGCGTTAAGGATGCAAATGTGGAGAATTTGCTACCTGACTTTGATTTTGATCATACAATTGGGCGGAAATTGGGTTCTGCGAGAGGGACCCGATCGGTTGTTTTGATGGTTGTTGATGGGGCTGATTTTGAGGGGTCGTTTCCTAGGAAGGTGGCGAGGTTGGTTTCGGAGACGATTGATGAGAATTCGAGTGCGTGGAAGGAAGGGAAGTCGGGAAATGTGCCTAGAGTTGTGCTTGTGGTGACGAAGATTGATCTTCTACCTTCGTCTTTGTCACCTACTAGGTTGGAGCATTGGGTCAGGCAGCGCGCCCGCGAAGGGGGAGCGAGTAGGATTACTAGTGTTCATCTTGTTAGTGCGGTGAGGGATTGGGGGTTGAAGAATTTGATTGATGAGGTGCGGGAATTGGTCGGCGCCAGAGGGAATGTTTGGGCGATTGGTGCGCAGAATGCGGGGAAGTCAACGCTGATTAATGCCATTGCTAAGCATACCAGTGGGAAGGTTACTCAATTGACTGAAGCTCCTGTTCCTGGAACTACTCTTGGGATTGTTAGAGTGGAGGGTATTCTTCCTGGAAATGCGAAATTGTTTGACACGCCTGGGCTCTTGCATCCTCACCAGATTACGACGAGATTGACCAAAGATGAGCACAAGCTTGTGCATATAAGCAAGGAGCTGAAGCCGAGGACATACAGAATTAAGGTTATACTTTCATTTTGGTGCAAGTTCAATTCTTTTGTTGAATATCTTGAACTCAGTATGATTGGGCACAAGGTGTGTTTGCGCTTAACAGTGAAAAATGCTTTGTTTTCAGCTCTTCCAATGGCAATGCCTGCGTTATTTGCTATGATTAGGCAAGGCATTGACTATATGTTTGCTTGTGAATACAAGTATTTATTGGCTTTGATTTATCCATGTGGACAAGAGAAAAACATCAATATAGTAAAGTTCCAAATGTGCATTTTATGCCAAATTCAAACACTTCTAATCTTGACGGACAAAGCATTATTATGACACATGTTTTCATTTGCTGGTTCATATGAGTTCAACTTTATGTTAAATCTGTATGCACGATAATATACATTATTGTATTTATTAGATTCGATTTTTGATCCATGTGGAAAAGAAAGTACACAACTGAAGTAGATGTTTTAAATGGGTATTTTTACATATTTTTGCGAATTCTGGGGAAGTGCTTAAGATTTTAAAGTACATAAACCAAATCCTATAACCACAATCTAATGTTTTGATTTGCTGTTTTCATATGAGTTCAACTTATGTTAACTCTGTATGCATGATCATTTCCAGGTAGGTCATACAGTTCATATTGCTGGACTCTTGAGGCTAGATGTAGAAGAAGCAACTGTAGACACAATCTACGTAACTGTTTGGGCCTCGCCTTATCTTCCTTTGCATATGGGAAAAACAGAAAATGCTTGCAAGATGGTAGAAGACCATTTCGGTCATCAATTACAGGTACCATACAATTTTGACCGCCCAATTCTTCCATTGCTGCGTTTCGATCTTAAACATTGTTAAATATTTCCATTTTCATTTCTGAATTTCCTTGCCTTTAATTCTTTCAAAGATACCTTATTGATACTATAATAAATAGTTAACTATTTATATGCGATCTTTCATTCTATGCATTAAATCGAGTAGAGTGGAAAAGTTGGATCCATATGGGGTTGGGATTGAGGCTTCGTTGTCTTTGTTGATGATGTGATCCTTCATTCCTTATCTATGCAGCCACCTATAGGCGAGGGCCGAGCCAAGGACCTTGGGAGATGGGCAAGAAAGGAATTCCGAGTATGTGGAAGCAGTTGGGATAAAAGTTCTGTCGACATTGCTGGTTCTGGCATTGGTTGGTTTGCAGTGGGTCTTAAAGGAGAGGCAGTTTTAGGTGTTTGGACTTATGACGGTGTTGATGTTACAGTACGCAATTCACTTATACCTGATAGAGCCCAGTTTTTTGAAGTTGCTGGTTTCACAGTCTCAAAGATAGTTGCCGGTGCTGATCAAGTTTTTAGCAAGCAAAATCAAAACAAAAAGCAGAAGAAAAAGAACGACAACAAAGAAGTTGTTAATGATCAAAAGGCAGCTCCTGATGCTGATACATTGCTTCCATGCTAATGTAACAAGATTTATTAAGTTAATGAAGATGCAAAATGGCCTTTCTCGCCAGTGAAGGAGGGAGTTCAATTCGCTATCTTTTATAGCTTGTGCACTTACCTTAAAGGATCAGCAACCTTCGTCGAGGGAACTTAGGTCACAGTTTTTGAGTCATTGAAGAGTGAATTTTGATTGTGACATAAGTCTTACAAATGACTTGGATTTACTGATGACCTGATTTTGAGTTTGGTTCCTTGTGCTTCTGCTCTAGGCCTTAAGACTGAAGAGTGAAGGATCAAGACGACTAACCGAGTACTGCATCATACACTGTAAATTGTGAGATTTTATTTTTGTCTCAAAAATGAATTTTTTTTTGGTCATAAAATTGTTTTAATTTAATGCATTTCTATTTTTCTGTTGTTGATGTGAAACTATCAATTTGTTCCCCATTGTTGTTGAAAGTTCCCGGTTGGGTGATTCTATCTATCTTTATGTCTGTTCATTTTGTGCAAATGGATGTTTTTTTTTTTTTTTTTTTTTTTTTTCAAACTTGTTGCATTGATGTTCCTATTATCCAAAAAGGTACAACAATCTATTACAATGAGGATAATAGATAATATAGTTCACTAAAGCATGGAACAACATCCCCACAAGGGGGGCAACAACCTCATAAAAGGGGCAACATCCATGAAAGGGACAAAACACAATAGATACTAAGCGCCGCTCAAACGCTGCTCGCTATCACATAAAGTCGGTCATCGACGCTCGCCATTGTTGACATGAGGACTAGCAATCGTCTCGTCGCTGCTTTGCCTTCCATTCCGAAGCTCAAGCAAAAAAGAGGGCCATCAGCGGCGGCTGTGCCGGAAACCCCCCAGTGTCACGGTGCATGACCGGAAGCTGCCAAAAGATATGGTGAAAAGAAGAGAGGGGGCAAGAAACGGATGAGCTGTTGTGGATTGGTTGGAGGGGAGGAGGGGTTATGAGTTGGAGAAGAAACAACAGAGGCGAGAGAACAGAACAGAGAAAAAAAATTAAGGAAGGGGGATCAAGGAAGGGAGGAGGAGGAGAAAAAAAAAAATAGGGGCTGCCGGCGCTATTGTCGACCGTCGAAGCTGGTCGCACTGACGCCGACGACCCTTGAGCTGACAGATTTGAAGGAGAAAAACTAGGGCGGCGGCAAGGATTTGCTAGTTCCTCCCAAATTGATAATCTTTCTGTTATGCTTTTCACCTGGCAAACTTTTTTGTGCAAATGGATGTTGCTGTCATATTTTTTGCTTGATGTGACATGATGTTATATTGCTCGATTGTGGCACTAGACAAAAACAATCAAGCTTCAATTCCAAATAAATAATTGGGGTGCTGGATAAATTAATGCTTCTACTCAATGTAACTTTTTTTTTTGACTAAAACAGAAGTCGAACTTACGACTTCCTCATACCTTGCCTTCTACCATCTCATCGGAGATGCTTTGGCCACTCAATTTAACTTAAAACGGTTGAAATCTTTGGCAATGAATTTTTTTTTTTTTTTTTTTTTTTTTGATGAACTTTATGTCAAATGGTTACAGTAGTCTTACAGCTACAGGCCAAGATTATATATATGACAAGCTATGGAAGATGTTCCTTTGTTTCTGCTGCAGGACATGAAGAAAATGACGAAGTGAAGAATCAAAATGATTAAGACTGTCTTTTTTATGAGTCTTGGATTGTATATTTGCAAGCATGAACAACTTTTTGCTCCATTGATAATGGGCTACTATGCTATGCATAACTGAATATCATCAATTTGTACCAATCACACAAATTGTGCATCATCAATCAATTTGAAAAAACTTATTTTTCTTGTCGATGGTATTGCTGAATATATATTCAATCATTTCAAGCACACTTATGGTAAAGTCTTTCCCTTTATTTTTGTTTGAGAAAAGTAGCCAAGATCTACAAATTTTTACACAATCAAGGAAAGGCGTGCTATCACTTTCGATAATATTATATTATTATTATTATTATTATTATTATTATTATTATTATTATTATTATTATTATTATTATTATTATTATTTATCCATTATAAAAACATCTTTGCTGCCCTAATAATTCATTGAGCTGTAGTTATAAATGCTTGATTTTTAGATTAAATTAAGATTAAATTTGAATCAATATCATTTTCGTTTGAAAGGATATTTACTTCTTACATCTATACATTTATATATACATTATTTTAGAGTAAAAAAAACATACATAACCTCAGTCCCAAATTAATTGGGGTCGGCTACATTATTTTAGATTAACAAATGTTTGAATTGCTCTAAGTCGATTTCATATTGATTGACGCGTAAAAGGGTAATATTATAGTAAAATAGACTATTTAAACATTTGTTTTTGTCTTAAAAGGGAGTCGATCCACCAGAGATGTCTTCACAGGCTTGATTGTTATATCATTTTCAAAAAAAACTTTTGTTAGTCTTTATTTAAATTTTTCTTGAGAATATATATTTGTATAAATTCTAATGTCTAGAAAAAAACTGTTATCTTGCTTACAAAAACGAAAAAAGAATGTTGTAAACTAAGTTGTAAGCCAACTAAAACTTAAGTTGGACTTGCTAGAGACTTAAGCATAGAAAGCATAAACTAAGAACTACTAGAACAAATAGAGAAGAGGAGACAAGAGATAAGAGAGCTAGAGATGAGAATAGAGAGATTTCATTCATACATTGTTGTGTGAATTACGATGGGGTTGGCACCCTTTATATAGGTCATTTGGTGATGATGATAATTGTACTTATACAATGTGTATAAGTTATACATACACCACAAGTCATACAACACATCACAAGCAACATAGACAATACATAGAAAATTTGGTGTACATTGGAGAAGATTACAAGTTACATGAAGTGTGAGAGTCATGCTTGATGTTACAATTAATGTGAGAACCATGTTTCACAATGTGGTCACATAAATACACAAGTGTCCATCCATTTCATAACATTTCCCCTTGGATGACACTTGTTGAAAGAATGTGTCTTGTTAAACTTCTACTAGAAAAAATCAAGTAGGAAAAAATCTAGTATATGAAAAAGAGTATAATATTTGTAACGACCCGTAAAGTATACGTGTCACGTGTCATGTGGTCCACTTGGGTTTAGGCCGGGCGGGGCCCAGTGTCGTGGGGAACTGGGGTCGCCACAATATTGTTTTGTAGTATAATATTTGTTGATTGCCTCATTAAAAACCTTGCTAGAAAAACCCAGTAGGACAAAACCATAGCTAAGGAAAAGAGTGCAACACATTGATACACTTAGAGATAATATAAATGTCTCATTAAAACCGCTACTAGAAAAACCCCGTGGGAAGAATCTAGTATAGGAGAAAGAGTGCATTAATTGCTCTCATAATTTATTTATTTATTTATTTTATATGAAGTATAATAATGTTATGATTGTTTCATTAAAAACCTTGCTAGGAAAACCCAGTGGGATAAAACCATAGCGAAAGGAAAATAGTGCAATACACTAATCAATCTAGATACAGAGTTTTGATATTGTTAGAATTGCCTCATTAAAAACATTTGCAAAAAAAACTCAGTTGGATAAAACCATAGCAAAGGGAAAAAGAGTGCAATACACTAACCAATAACTCATTTTGAGTTTCCCCCTCATGTTCACATGGGTGAAACATCTTGTGCATTTTGTTGCACATGGACATCGTTTTCTATATGAACCATTTAATGTTGAAGCATATGATTGCCACTCTTTTATATATGGTACTTGCATCAAGTAATTGATTCATAACTTGTTGTTACTGAATGATCATTTGAACTTCGAGTTCATATTAATTCATACATGGATGATAATACAACAAATTTAATGCAATTTGATGTGTTTCCAACAATTTCACGTCATTCCTTTTAAATTGACTTATATCCCCCTAATGGTGAGAAAATTGCTTCATCAAAGTGATAATTAGCAAAACTTGCTATAAATAAATTCCCTATTAGGGATCCAAGACATTTTATAATATGATTAATGGAGAGTTAAATCAATATAAGTCTCCTATTGATTTGCCTTGAGATAATATCCAGCTGATAAAAAAATCCAGTTCGATAAAAGATGTCCGTGCGAATTTACGATATTTTCGCATTATTGATGATTATGGATAATCAAATAGATATTTCCACATTATGAATGTCATTTGATTTATGACGACATTCGTTTTAATGTGCCTTATATATTTCAGAAGTTAAAGCCGGGAATATTATACTCAGATTAAATCATATTCATATTGATAAATTTTCTATTATTCTGAGTAGACTTCTTCTGAACAAGACATTAACAATAAAATTGTTGTACGAGATATTGTCTGAACATTAGTCTCCGCTAAGTTCGAATATTGTCTGAACATTAATCTCTGCTAAGTTCGAATTCGAGAAATATTCACTTTTATATTATAATGTATAGGGCTGGCAAAAATACGGGACCGGACACCCCTTTCTATAATGACTAAATTTAGTGTCCGGACCCGTTCCCGTTTTTAAAACTGCCACTTTTGTTTTGTCCATTCCCGTATTTTTGTAAAACATACTGCTCCCGTTTTGTTCGATTTTTATTTTTGAAACAAATTTTAGAAAAAAATCAAACAAGAAACATGGATGTGAATGGAGAAGGAGTAGAAAAAACTTACATTGAGAGCAGAGAGATGAGTGGGCAGAGCTGCGCTGCGGGCCAAAAATTGAGAGGCGAGATGAGAGGCAGAGTTGTGGCGGACTGGCGGAGTGACCACGAAGCCGGGAGAGTGAGAGGCAGAGCCGGCGAGCCGCGGCGGATCGAGTGACCACGGGTGCACGAAGCCGGGAGAGATGAGAGTCGGGAGAGTGAGAGGCGAGCCGGCGAGCGTCGCCGACGCCCGATCGGCGCGTGAGTTGCGCTGGCTGCGAGAGTGGAACTCGAGACACGATCGCCGCCCGACCGGACCTTAGGGTTTTAATCTTGTGAGGGAGAGGCCGAGAGCGAGGCGAGAGCGAGAGCCGGAGAGGGTGACGACAGCGCCGACGTCACCGACGTCACTGACGGTGAAGCCGTGAGGGTTTGGACTTGAGAGGCAGAGGCGAGCGCGAGAGCTGGAGGGAGAGGGTGACGACACGGGTGAGGAGGGTTTGGACTTTGGACTTTGGGCCGTTTGGTTTGGTGACTTTGCTTATGGAGTGTGAAATTACCTATATGCCCTTCAAATTAATCACTAAACGGGTACCGTTTTTTTTGAATTTTTGTCCAGACCCAGTCCCGTATTTTTAAACGGACTTAAAAAATTATCCAGACCCGTATGTTTTTCACAAAAATATTGTCCGAACCCGTTTAAAACGGGTCCGGACAAAATCGGACAAACGTGTCTGGACAAGTTTTGCCAGCCCTAATAATGTACACGCATGTAGCACGATACACAAGACATAAACTCATCGCTCATATTTAGGTCACGATTTAAACACATCTCGATGTGCCTGTTTTATCGAGCCATTTTCAATGATAAAATTCATAATATTTTGCCTTTGATTTTGAAGGCATGGTAAATGTCACAAAAATATTCGGGTATATATATATATATAACAATATTTAGGCAAAAAAACCTTTCATATATGACCAAAAAATGTCACAATTATGAGCACTCATTGTCAATAATTATTTGCCCTTTGTAGTGGTGCACCACTTTTGTTCCAATTTTTTGTGGAATTGTCAATACGACCTTTACCTGATATTTTCACCTTTTCCACGTCCATAAATTTATTATTGGGATCATGATCATTATATGCAACATATGCTTCTTAATTTGAAACTGAACTAATTAGACGGGAGCGATATTATATTTATGATATCTCATTATTTTACTCAGCTACCATGAGACAAGAAATTAATCCTTAATATTTATTGGATTGACGTGCACACTTGATATTCGTTACATCAATAAATCGAGGCGGGCCACGTGACCTTATTTTTATTGTCCCATCAATCATATTTCCACGTAGCCTTAACATAGAGGTAATTAAAATTGCGGAATTACAATTAATATTTGATGATTAAATTTTGTAGCTTGAGACTCAATCGCTCATTTCGAGCTTTTTTGGAGCAATACATTTTTTGGTATTTATATATTTATAACTCCATAGGGTGAAAAGATATATAAAGTGAAATATTCACTTTTCAAATCTCTAAAGAGATATTGGTAAATTTAAATTTTGTATAACACAACATAGTCTTGCATATACGTTTTATTCACAAATTATAGTATATAATTGTCATTACAAGTAATTCTTGTCGGTAATATAATAAGGCAACAAGTTCAACTATGGTTGAATAATATTTTGAAAATAAATTTAATATAAAATAAATTTTCCCTTTTTATGTAAAAACATAACATATGATTAAATATATGTTCACAACTTGATTCATTAATAAACAAAATTACTATTCGTATGAGTTGGTGGGACAACCTCCAGGTTGGGTGGCGAGACATAGTCTACTTAATATCATGCCTCCTCGAACTAAATAACCCGTCCCCCTTTCAATGTTTAGCTTTACCGGGGACAAGACTTACCCACTATCAACTCAAACTTATATCATTATTTGTATTATAAAATCAAGAATAGAACAATAACTAATCGTTTGTAATTTTAAGAGAAAAACTATATGTCACACATTGACTTTTAATTTCTGATGTAGAAGATCGTACAAGACACAGCTACAGAGCATACTTTCATAGTCGGCGACGTTACAATGCATAATGTGTGAATAAAGTATATTTACATAATTAAATATGCATGTAACAAAAAAGAAATTAACCATGACAACATGAAAATAAATTGAACTTATTTAAATTAATAAAAATTATACCTTCTTAGCTTTATATCTTTGAAAAGCTTATTGATATTCAAGACCTCCTATTGTAGAGCAACTTCGTGCTGATAACGTGTTGTAAACTAAGTTGTAAGTCAACAAAAACTTAAGTTGGACTTGCTAGAGACTTAAGCATATAATACATAAACTAAGAACTACTAGAACAAGTAGAGAAGAGGAGACAAGAGAGAATATAGCTAGAGATGAGAATGCGAAGATTTCATTCATACATTGGTGTGTGAATTACAATGGGGTTAACACCCTTTATATAAGTCATTTAGTGATGATGATAATTGTAGTTATACAATGTGTACAAGTTATACATACACCACAAGTCATACAACACATCACAAGCAACATAGACAATACATAGAATAGTTGGTGTACATTGGAGATGATTACAAGTTAAATGAAGTGTGAGAGCCATGCTTGATGTTACAATTAATGTGAGAACCATGCTTCACAATGTGGTCACATACATGCACAAGTGCCAATTTATTTCATAACAAACTTTACCTTTATTTTCTCTTAATATGCTAATGAATTGAATTTTTTTATTTATTAAATTATGTGAAGAGATGAGAAAAATAAATAATAAATAAAAAAAAAGACCGAGCCAAGGTGCTGCTTACCTGTCAAAGCACCCCCGGGCCTCCTCTCCCCAACGAACCAACCCTTCTCCGTTAAGTTTTCATCGTCTTCATCATTTCGCGATTCTCCCCCCAGCGACTTTCCCACCACGATCAACAAAACAACCAATCACTCTCTCTCGATCGACAAATTCTCATCAAACCAAAGAACCCGATCTCATCATCACGATCGGATGAAATCTTGATTCCCATCAGATTTCACAAGATTCGAGGATCTCGTTGATGCAAATCGTCAGCAGCGCTGGGGGCGAATCAGTCACAGCAAAGCCGCGCACCAGCCGGCTTCCCCCTTCTGGCTCCTCCTCCGCCCTAATGCCCGTCGCCGCACTCCTCACTCCCTCGAGTTCCTCCCCCCGATGGACTTCGTGACCCGACACGCCGCCGCCGCCGCCACCGCCGACCACCACGCCCCCTCCGCCACGGACTCCTCCTCTTCTTCCTCCTCCTCCTCCGCTGCGGCGCCGCCTCCGCCTGCCGAAGAGCTCGAGTACTTGGCTAGGTATCTGGTGGTGAAGCACTCGTGGCGAGGCCGCTACAAGCGAATTCTCTGCATTTCCAATGTCGCCATCATTACTCTCGATCCGTCCACTCTCGCGGTCACCAATTCGTACGACGTTTCCAGCGATTACGAGGGCGCCGCGCCCGTCCTCGGGAGAGATGAGAATTGTCTGGAGTTTACTATCAGTGTGAGGACTGATGGGCGTGGGAAATTCAAGGCGATTAAGCTGTCTTCCAAGTTTAGGGCTAGTATTTTGACTGAACTGCATTTGATCAGGTGGAGTAGAATTCCGACCGTCGCGGAGTTTCCGGTGCTTCATCTTCGCCGGAGGAATTCCGAGTGGGTTCCTTTAGTAAGTCTCTTCTTCTACTAGATTGTTCTTGCTATTTTCTTGTTTATCAGTGATGAATGTGAGTTTACTGGAATTCTTTTCATTAGTTGCTGGACTAGATGTTAAGGACATGTATGATGGAGTAGTAACGAGTACAAAGACATTTGGAGGAGCTACAAAAGAATTTTTCATTACGATAGGACTACATCAAGGATCGACTTTAAGCCCATATCTATTTACTTTAGTTATAGATAAACTAACTAGACATATTCAAGAGGATATACCACGGTGTATGCTATTTGCAGATGATATTGTCTTAGTGGATGAAACTAAAGACGGAGTGAATAGGAAATTAGAACTCTGGAGGAATACATTAGAATCTAAAGGCTTTAAGTTGAGTAGGACGAAAACCGAATACATGCACTGTGAGTTTAGAAACACTAGACATCGAGATGACGGAGTGGTAAAATTAGGGGAAGTAGAAGTTCCTAAGGTAAACCACTTTAGATACCTATGATCAATCATACAAAATGATGGTAACATTGAGAATGATGTCACACATATAATTCAAGCTGAATGGAAGAAATGGCGGAGTGCAACATGGGTGATTTGTGATCGAAATGTTCCTACTAAGTTAAAAGGAAAATTTTATAGGACCGCAATTAGGCCAGGTATGCTCTATGGAAGTGAATGTTGGGCGGTAAAACAACAACAATTACATAAAATGAACGTAGCAGAAATGAGGATGCTTAGGTGGACGTGTGGTAAAACTCGTAAAGATAGAATAAGAAATATAGAAATTCAAAGACAAGTAGGAGTAGCACCAATTGATACAAAGATTAGGGAAGGGCGGTTGTGATAGTTTGGTCACCTGTAAAGATGGCCTACAAATGCCCAACTAGAAAATTTGACTCAATAGAAACTGCAGAAATTCGACGAGGTAGGGGCAGACCAAAGTTAACATGAGATGCATTAATTAGGAGGGATTTGAATAGTTTGCAAAACTCACCATCAATTGCACTTAATCGAGCACAATGGAAAAGTTTGATCCATGTAGCCGACCCCAGTTAATTTGAGACTGAGGCTATGTTGTTGTTGTTGTTGTTGTTGTTGTTGTAGTTGCTGGACTAGATGCAGTTTATTTCAATTTTGATTAGTTGCTGGTTTTTAAGATCTTTGCAGCGATTACTTGGACGATAACTTGATTGCGACCACTGGCTAGATTTCCTTAATAGCATCGGCTTGTTTGCTTCAAGCCGCAGAGTGTAGTGTAGGAGTGTTTTAAAGGTTATGTTGTCATCATCTTGATTTTTTTTTTTTATCGCGATTATATCCGCCTGTTCATAGCATAAATTGCGAACGAATTGTGTTGTCATATGAATCTTCCTTAAGATTAAGGTTGTTTTAACCTTTTTTTTTTTTTTTTTGGAGAGGCACTAAAACCGAATGCATTGATTGCGAGTTCACATATATTAAATACCAAGATAGTGGAAATATAAGTTTCAAAGATGGAGCATTCAGATATTGAGGACCAATCGTCCAAAAATATTGACCTATTGAATATAACTTCGCACATAGAATTCAAGCTGAATAGGAATGGAGGAGTGCAATAGGTGTGATGTCAATAGAAATTTAGAATATCCCTATTAAACCAAAAAGAAAAATTATATGAGACTGAAATCAGGCTAACTAAATTTTATGAGATAAATGTTGGGTGGTAAAGAACCAACACAACATAGCGGTGGTGAGGATGCCGAGTTAGATGTGTGAAATCTGCAAGGATGAAATAGGAGATACAATGATTCAAAGAAAAGTAGAAGTAACACTAAGAGATGCAAAAATTAGAGAAGAGCACTTGTGGTGGTTTGGACACATCCAAAGACAGCTTGTTAATGCCCTAGTTGGAAAATTCTACATGATAGAAGTTGGAGGAACTCGATCATATAATGGTAGACATAAGTAAGATTACTCAGGGTGCATTTTGTAAATATAATAGATTATAAAAAAGCTCATCATCAATTGCATTCAGTTGAGTGGAGGTGTTTGATCCATGCAACTGAATCCAACAAGTTTTGGTTTAAGGTGCGTCTGTTGTTACTTTGTTATTGTTGTCGTTGTGCTTGCTAATACACTCACACATGCACATAGATGACCCATTTGATTCACCAAGTGTTGAAAAGATCCAATTCCGATTGCAGTGGGCAAAATTGGTTGGTTATGTTCGACCATGTCTTAGTTAAACACATTTTTTCCATGTTACTCGGACTTTTCACTCTAACTTAAAGTACCCATAGAGGACACTTGAAATGAATTTGACTCTATAAAAAATGAACACTCTATTTAAAAGTTCTTTGCATAAATAACATTCAAAATGTAAAAGGAGAAAGGAAAAAAAAAAGAATTTCCTAATATAGAACCAGAAACGAAAAATAATAAAATGTAGGTTTACATGCTAGTATATATACAAAAGTACTTATATTTAAATATATGTGTCTAAATCTTTGGACACTTTTTGCCAAAGTCGCCAACTCCTTACATTTGAAAATAGTCAGAATTGACCTTTAACACATACTGACACCTGACACTTGACACCTATACTTGAGTCTAGGTAATATAGAATTGTTTTAAAGAGTACAGATCAACTTATCTCCCTATGTCTTGAAATTTTTTTTATAGTTGACCTGACCTTTTAAATAGTGGAAAAGTTTAACATGGTGGTAGAGTCTGCAATGTAGGGTTCCTATCGACTATGAGAAGTAGAACTATAGAAGTAATTAATCCAAACAAGTGCTTTAAGTATCAATATCTTATTTAAGTTTTTAACCCTCTGCAAAAATTTAAGGACATGAGATATTTTAAGGCGAAAAAAAAGCTGAAACAAGCTTAAATTGTACTTCCCTAAATTTACTTCTTTTTTTTTTTTTTTTTTTTAAACGGTCTTTGTTAGACTCAATAGAAATCTCGACATGATTTTTCTTTTAAAGCTAATATTGCCATTTCTAGTTGGTATGTATTTTTTTTGTTGTAAGATAGGTAATGTTGTATTATTGTGTTTCCTTTTTTGACTTTTAAAATTTTATTTATGTTCATTTTTCTTACTTTCTTTTTGGAAATTAGGAATGACCGCTCACTTTCATGCTTCCTTTTCTGTTCCCTTTACTGATTACCACTTTCATAATAAAACAATCTGTTCCATATGTTGATAATCTTGTTGATTGTACAGAAACTGAAAGTTACTGCCGTTGGAGTTGAAATTCTTGGATCTCAAACTAGTGATCTTCGATGGTGTTTAGATTTTAGAGACATGAATTCCCCAGCTATTATTCTTCTTTCTGATGGGTATGGGAAAAAAAGCATTGAGCACGGAGGCTTTGTTCTCTGCCCTTTGTATGGAAGGAAGTCTAAGGCATTTCAAGCTGCTTCTGGCTCCACGAACACCGCTATCATATCAATTTTGGTATGGCATCTCTCTCTTAGATTTCCACTGCCCAAGGATTGCAAGGCGTTAAGGCGATCCCGAGGCGATTTCCCTGACTTAGGCGAGGCGGTGCCTAGACGGCGCCTAGGCGATGCCTAGGCGAACAAAATAATATTTATTTAAAGGTCCTCCGATAAATATTTATTTATTTATTTAAAGATCCTTAAATAACACTAATTCTCTATTAGCCAATGTGATTATTATTTAATATATACTTCAAAAATACTAATAAGTCTTTAGGTCCTTATGTAACATTAATTGTGTCAAGATTTTGTTATTAGGTAGGTATTTTATTATCAAACTTAATTGTAAAAAGTCCCTTCAAATTTCTAAAAATTATTAAGGACACCGCTTGCCTAAGGCACCTGCTAGGCGATTTTGTCCCAAAACGCCTAGGCGATGCCTAGGCGACCGCCTTGCAATCATTGCCAGTGCCAATTAGTGGATTGTTTATTTGTGAAACACCTTTCTTGTCTATTTAGTTATTAAGTATGACAATGTTTCTCTTGAACACTTCCAGTCATCATAAATCTTTGCAATTTTTGCAGACTAAAACTGCCAAATCATCGGTTGGCTTAACACTATCAGTGGACAATTCTCAAGTGCTTACTGCTGCAGAGTACATTAAGCAAAGGGGTATGTCAGTGATATCTGTTTCAATATTTTATATGACCGTCCAAGAATTATTGACGAAATTTCGTCAACTAGATTTTAATACCCGGATTTTTGTTTTGATGTTGTGTATTAATGAAATTAGTTTATTTGTTTATGGATGGTATTTATTTATATATATTTTTTGGGTGAGAAAATGTATATTGTTTTCGGCAGTGACTCTGAGTATATCGTTTCTTATGATACTAAAATCTTGTGTGAGTTTTGACATTGTTGATTTTTGAATGGCACTTTCTTGTCTTATATTGCAGTTATTATTTTACTTACTTTCTTGTAAATTGATGGAAGGTGTCCATTCTTGAAGTTGCTGCGAGTAAGTTAAGGTGTACGATTGCGTATGACTTAATGTAAAAGTAAATAGAAGTCATTATATGTGAATTAAAAATTGAAGTTTTAGAAAATTCAAAGTTTTAATCAAATTGCCATTCGCTTTAAGTTCTGTAAGGAAACAAGACTTTAGGAAGTCAAAGTCATTAGTTGCAGAACATGATCAGATTTTCTTATGACTGACATTATAGTGTACAAGTCTAAAGATATTAATGTAATGTTGTATTTTCTATTTGATCTAACGTTACAATTTACTGCTGGTAAAATGTTCCAATGAGTTCCGAGTATAATGGTGGAAATTACTGTATTATTAAGTTTCTCGTGCACAGCTTTTAAAAACTTAGGTGTGTTTGTGGTTGTATTTTGCAAAGGTGATGCTAGGTCCTCTTACTTTTCTTAAAAAAATGTGAAAATTTAATAAGGAATGAACTTATTTGTGCAGACCATTAAGAATTTCTTTTTCAAATGTTTATTGTTTGTTTAAGTTAAGAGACCAAGCAGTTTTCTGTGTGTATGAACACATCGACAGAAGCTTAATATGCAAATATACTAGTCAAACTTCCTAATTCCTATTATATATATTGTTTTAAATGTTGGATTATTGTGAATAGTCAATTGGCTGATAGGAATTTGCAATCCATGCATAGCTGGCATTGAGACAAGCAGCGATTTGTAGCATTCAAATATTGGCTTATAAATTTATGATAAGATGAGTATGATTGCTGAAGTACTTAAAGATTAGTTCCATCTTGGATGATGAATTTTCTGGTTCTCTGCGAGCTTAAGCTTTGAGAAAAGTTGAAGTTAGGGTTTTTTTAATCTTTAAAAATCATGTTAAAGGTTTTTGATGAAAAATGAAGAAACACCACTGAGGAAATTCAAGTAATGAATTTGGGAGAGGATTGTACCACATAACATCTCTCATTCTAAGTTTTATGCTTCAAAAACATGCCTTGTAGCTTCAATTAATGTCTTAACTGGGTATATTCCTTGAACTCTGCATTGGATGTTATGGTAAAGTGCCTTATGAAAGGCGTGGAGAAAAATCCAGATGCTGGTTAAAGTCTCACAGATTGTGTGTGCCTGTGAATCTTGTTGCATGGTTTTACCAGGGGGCATCGGTGTATCCATTTGAGGAGTCTATGGCTTCTTCCATAGGCTATCACCTTGTCACCTACCAAGTACCAACAATACGTGGAAAGCACGATTCAACTTTCTTCTGGCTCCTTTTAAAATTTAGTGGCAAATATGAATTAAGTGAAGCAATAGCATTTTACAGTCTTAAACATTCTTCATTTTTTAATTCGTTAATTTTTACTTTTTACGATAGCTAGTGATTAACAAAATTTGTGGAGATGCAATGATGCACTATGGCATACTTGCAAGTGGCCTGGTTTTTTTTGAGTGATGCCATCGTTGATTATGTCTGGACTTGGTGTTTAAACTGACAAGTATAATTATGCCAAATCATATAAAGTATACAAGATCGTTGGTTTAAGTTATCACTGATTTAGTTAATTTGTATTCTTTTTTTTTTTTTAAATAAATACTGAGATTACACCTGCCATCTTCCTTAATATTTTGTATTAGATGTGAAACACTAAATAATGCCTGAAAGGAGAACCACTTGTAAGATTTTTTTTATTATAATTTTTTTAAGTTTTTTTTTTTTTTTTTTTTGATAAATTAGTAAAAAGCCTTCTGATGATAGTGTCCCAATGTTTCAGTTTTGAATAGAAAATCTGGTTATTCCTCATCAACCATAAAAATTAAATAATTCTTTTTTGATCAGAAACAAAATTTATATTAGTAAAGAGATTTGACTAAGTACAAAAGCAACAAGAACAATAGAGAATGTAGAAAATGTAAATACATGCCGATCCCAAAATAAACAGTCGCTGTCAACTCATTCGACAATCGATCTCCAATTTCTATTCAACTCATCCATTAAGAAGCCTAGTATTTTTGTGTGGCGGCTATAGAATCACTTTATGCCTTATGCTGTCCCACATTTCCTCCATTGGAAGAACAATGTTTTTCAAAGATCTTCATATTCCTTTCTAACTGAACAAACCTTAAAACAGCTTGCACCGAAGTGTTCCATGCTATTTTAAACATAAAAACCAAAAAGCAATTACCACAAAATTGTTCTACTTCACTTTTGCTGAACTTCACGTCTTACCATGTTGAAATAAAGAATATTCAGGCAAGATCTCAAGTTGTCCCCCATTTCAACTTCAGCTTTGAGCAGATTGGTCCATCATTAATTATTTGCATTGTAAACATCAATGATCCACCAATTATCACCATCTTTTTTATTTTTATCACATAGTAACGCACTGAGAATAATGCAAATATAAAATTCTCTGATTTGGAACTGACGTATAGAATTGATTTTTTGAAGAGCCAAGAGGGGTGAGAGCCTTCTAATATCGTTGATCTTCATAGGAACCTTTTGTTTTCGAAGTCAAAGATACCTTAAAAGGAGAGAGCGAAAGTTCACGAATAAGAGAACTGAAAATGGATTCCATGATTAAGCAAGTGAGATATCAACTAGCCGTTTCCTACAGCCAAAGTAATTTACCCTTCAGAATTCATCCTCTGGAATGGACAGAATAGGAGTCAATCTGATGTTTCAATCTTCCTTAGGCTTCTTCCGCACTGAAGGTTCTGAGAGTTAGTAGAGGGCAAAAAGTTGATCCCTGGCTGTTGCCAGCAGAAAAGGATAACGCTTGGAAAGTTCTAGGCCTAAGTTTGATTTGTGCGTTGAAAGTTTTTTGGGAATTGGATTTATAGTCATCGGTGGTTCCCAATCAAAATGTTGGAAGTAATGAGTGAATAAGTCTTTCATATCTTAGTCTTTTTAGTTGTTTATGACTTTATTCTACCCAAAAAGTGTTTGAACAATATTTCATTCCGGTAATGCTTATATTATTGCTTACTTGATAATCATAACAATTTTTATTTTTTGACTGAAGCCTCAATCCCAAATCAGTTGGGTCAGCTACTTGGATCAAACTCATCCATTGCGCTTGATTTAGTGCAGTTGGTGGTGTGCTTTCCAAATCCTTTAATTCCTTCCTAATCAATGTTTCCCAAGTTAGCTTCGGTCTACCCCTTGCATCGTCTATTTTCTTCAGTTTTTAGTGAGTCAAGTTTCTTATTAGGGGCATTTGAAGGCCGTCTTTGGAGGTGTCTGAACAACTGTAATCACCCTTCCCTGATCTTTGCGTCAATTAGTGATACTTTTGAGTTTCTTTGAATTTATGTACTTATTCATCATTGCGAGTTTTATCACACATCTACCTAAGCATTCTCATTTTCGCTGCATTCATTTTATGTAGTCGTTTCTTTTTCGCCCAACATTCACTTTCATAGAGCAAAGATGACATAATTGCAGTTTTATTTTAGATTAGTTTCTCATCTATTTTAAATTTGTAGGATGTGGCGTTTCATCAAAAATATTTGTAATGTTTTTACTGTGTTTAAATCTTGCTGGATTTATTTTCCAGCTGATATTTCTTCTGGTTATTGATCCTCAACTAATTTACTTCAACATGCAGCCAAGGAGGCAGTTGGAGCCGAAGAGACCCCTTACGGGGAGTGGTCTGTAACTAGATTACGGTCTGCTGCTCGTGGAACTGCTTATGCATCAGGACTGAGTCTAGGTGTTGGGCCTAAGGGAGGATTGGGAGAGCAGGGCGATGCTGTATCTCGTCAACTTATTCTTACAAAAGCTTCAATTGTTGAAAGGCGTCCAGAGAACTATGAGGTAAATAGTTCTATCGAGGTCTTCTATTACTTTTACATTATCATGAAGAGATGTGATTGTCTTGCGATGCTTTTGTTGCAATACTTTGTTGGTTATGCAAAGGCTTTGTGTATGTGTGTCTGCTCATTAGGGGTGGGCAAACCGCGGTTTGGTGGTGAAAACCACCAAACCGCGACCAAACCGAGGGTCTACGGTTTAGTGATTTTCCAAACCACCACGAAACCGCGAACCACCAAAACCGCAATGAAACCGAACCGCGGTTTGTGCGGTTTGGTCGGTTTGGTTGCGGTTTTGGTGCGAGGCAGCGGTGCGAGGCGGCGGTGGACGTTCGCGCGGTGGAAGGCGACGACGATGGCGATGGATTCGGCGGCGGCGGTGAGACGGGGAGTGAGAGGAGAGAGGAGACGGCGGTGACGGCGGCGTGAGCGAGAGAGCAGCGGGAGTGACGGGAGTGAGAGGAGAGGGAGCGGCGGGAGTGGCGGGAGTGAGAGAGAGAGAGAGAGCGGCGAGTGAGTGACGGCGGGCGTGAGCGAGAGAGAGCGGCGGGAGTGAGAGGAGAGAGGAGACGGCGGTGAGAGGAGAGAGGAGCCGGCGGTGAGAGGAGCCGGCGGGAGCGGCGGGAGTGAGAGTGAGACGGCGGGAGTGAGAGAGACTCACGGGAGTGAATGAGAGGAAGAAGAAGAGGATTGTTTTTTTTGGTTACCTTTTAGGGTTTTTGGTTTGTATTTACCAAAATGCCATCGGTTTGGTTAAACCGCGGTTTTCCCAAAATGAAAACCGCGACCAAACCGCGATTCTGCGGTTTTTACGTTTTTCAAACCGCGACCAAACCGCGAGTTTTAAAAACCACGGTTTGGTCGGTTTGGGCGGTTTGGGCGGTTTTTCGAAAACCGCTGCCCACCCCTACTGCTCATCATAACCTTCTCGTTTTTCCCCAGTCATAAGACTTTCTCCATATGCGTGCTCTATTCTGTTAAATATTTCTAGTTTTTTTTTTTTTTTTTTTTTTTTTTTTTTTTATAGTAAGTCGAATGCCAAATGATCATTGCATTTGACATCCATTCTCAATCCCATGAATCGTGACAATAATTGGTGGATTTACAGACAATCTCGGTCCTGAATGTAATTTGAGTTTTAGAACTGTATCTTGACTCGGATTTGGTTTGGTTAGGAAACGTTGAATCCAAATTAAGCTGGTTGGTAGTTTTTTGTTATTATCACAACGAAATGCTTTGGTGAATGTAAGAACATTTTGTCTTTCTTTTTCATGGTACTTTTCATTTATTAGGCAATTTCTCTTAAGGTTAGCATGTTTACCTTTTATGATGCATGTTAAATGTCTAAACCAATTGATCAGAGTGTCCATTCTATATCCTGTTTTGCATTGTGTAGTCTGAAGATGATGTGTTGTGACTCTTGTAAGGTGTCCTGTGACATTCACTTAAGATCTAAACCCTAAGTTTTTTGTTTGAGATCTAAACCTTAGTTTTTGGTGGGAAATAAAATACCGAAGCCTCTGATACGGTCTTAGATTTGGGGTCTAGTATTTAGTAGTTTCTATTTTATTATTAAGAAAGTGATAGAATACCAATAGTCGATCGATTGATTGAAGAATTCAACAATGACAACAAGAACAAGATACAAAAGTAACCCCAGAGAAGAGTCATAAAACTCTCTCAATCCCAACTCCTAAGAGCTCCCAAATTACATTCAAAATAACGATGTCCTTTCTCTACCTCACAATCCCTATTTATACTACAAACTCAAAATCACCTACTCAACTTCCTATGTAACTAACTTGAACCCACACTTCAGTTGTTGTGGTCCCTCTAACTCCTTATTGATACAAATTATGAGGTCTTATCATTACTCCCCCTTTAAAACTCACCTTGTCCTCAAGGTGGTAACAAGAATTTGCACAACAAAGGAGAGGAATATGCTTGGATAACGGACCGATATGATAATCGAAGAGTGAATGCACCATAGAAACAACAACCAAGCCAGGATCTAGATGAACCTCGTGATGGGAGGTGAAACAATATCCCCCACTAGCAACATGTCCTCAAACGTGAACAAAGTGTCCGCGAAAACCATATGAGTCGTGGAAATGATAAAAGTCACTGCCACTAAAGTAAAGATGCTAGTCTCACGAGATGAAATCAAAATAAAGCTGCAGCTCCCTCCTAGACATGTGATCATCGAAAGCGTCAAAAACTCTTGTTGGACGGTGCACCATGAAACAATGGCATGGATAGAAATGAGGAGTTGTGCCTTGCTCCCTTGCATAGGTAAGGAATAATGACAATTGATTGGCATCCATATTGATAAGTTCAATGAACGCAAGTAAAATCAAATCAAAGAGCTTCTTCATAAAACCATTCTCAACTGCTCCTTCATAACACCAAACCATGCTAAGGATACCAGCGAGAAGAGAAATCTGCTCCAAGGTCATTGCAACAATTTCATTGGCGTTCACCCATAGTATTGGATTAGAACACCACACCTCCCCACAAGTGGAAGTGGCCACCAATGAGGTAGGAGGGGGAACAACATGCAAAATGGGACTGAAAACAATTGATTGTTGATCATTCGCCTTAGGAGCATCACAACCCAATATACTACTCGATTGAAAAAGGCCTCTCGACAGCGATAAACCCGTTTTCATCGCAACATGGGAGGCGACCCAAAACTCCTGTGCATGCTGTTCTAACGATGTTAAATCACGTGACACAAAAACAACAATTGGCAAAAACCCATGGCGTTCATATACTTCATATCGTGTATTGGAACCATTGTCAGTAGTTTTGCCGCCCAAGTAGGATAGATCTGTAGCAGAGCCATAACCCAAGTTTGTTGCAACATTTGGGATCCAAAAGTTGAAGATAACACGAAGTCCTTGTTATGATGCTCGAATACTGCATAACTAAAGTGGGCCAACAACTTAAAATGGGATGGTAAGTACGTTTCGCGAGGAGAACCTCGCATCCATCGACGAAGAGACTCTCGCGAGGTCGAAGAAGAGACTCGAATTTGTAACGCACCCCCTTGGATCTCTGACTTCAACTTACATCTGAGATCGATCGATTGTTTCTTCACCAGATCTTGTGCATCAACAATCGGAATCACCTTGGTCACCACTAAATCTGGATTATCAACGATTCGAATCCAGTGCCGATTGACATGTTCCCTTGATGATGACGTAAGATTTCGTCGATACTCCGAGCCAAGCCTATGAAAGCAGTTTTCACTTCAAATCTGAGCTCTTCTTCAATGTGATATAGTCGAGCTTCCATCTTTAAAGGTGTGCGCTGATACCACTGATAAAATACTAATAGTCTATCGATTGATCGAAGAACTCAACAATGACAACAAGAACAAGAATACAAAAGTAACCTTAGAGGAAAGTCTTAAAACTCTCTCAATCCTAACTCCTAAAAGCTCCCAAATTACGTTCAAAATAATGATATCCTTTTTCTACCTCACAACCCCTATTTATACAACAAACTCAAAATCACCTACTCAACTTCCTATGTAACTAACTTGAACCCACACTTCAGTTGTTGTGGTCCCTCTAACTCTTTATTGATACAAATTATGGGGTCTTATCAGAAAGTTTCTATGTTTATTATTTAGTAGGAATTACTAGTAGTTTCTATTTTCGTAGTTACTATCTTCTAGGTATTAATTAGTATGAAGTTTTATATTTATTTTATGTAGGTTTCTTATTCGTAGAAGTTGTTATTTATTAGTTTTTATTTTTATTGTATACGGGAGTCTATAAATACAAGTTTAATGAATCGATAAAACAAGCAATTTTAGTAAAAACGAACTAAAGAAGGAATTGAAGTAGGGGAGTCACGGATTCCGCCTCTTCAATTACATATTCTATCTCTCTCATCTCTTTTACTATTAGTATTTTCTTATTTTTTCCCTATCAATATAGGTTGAAGCACAAATTCAATTGTGTCTAAACCCGTGACTAGATCCTGCACAAAGGTTCATAACAACCGTTTGTGCTATGATTGCAATGAGTCTTACAACCTTGGACACAAGTGCAAATGCTTGTTTTGGATAGAGGTTCCTGAAGTTGAAGATGGTGAAGCGAATAATGTGTTAGATGTCCATTGACCAAGTTCAAAAATTGAGCTTGAGGACAAACTCAAAGGATATGAGGGAAGTAATTATACGGTCTTAAATTTAGGGTTTAGTAATTAGTAGTTTTTGTTTTATTATTAAGAAAATTTCTATGTTTATAATTAGTAGGAATTATTAGTAGTTTTTATTTTAGTAGTTACTATCTTCTAGGTACTAATTAGTAGGAAGTTTCTATATTTATTTTAAATATGTTTCTTATTCGTAGAAGTTGCTATTTATTAGTTTCTATTTTTATTGTATACGAGAGTCTACAAATACAAGTATTAATGAATCAATAAAACAAGCAATTTCAGTGAAAACGAACCAAATGAGGAATTAAAGTTGGAGAGTCACGGATTCCGCCTCTTCAATTATCTATTATATCTCTCTCATCTCTTCTACTATTTTTTTTTTTTCCCTATCAACGTAGGCTGTTGCACAAATTCAATTGTGTCTAAACCCATAACTAGATCCCAAACAAAAGTTCTTAACAACTAAATGATACGGTCTTAGATTTAGGGTTTAGTATTTAGTAGTTTCTATTTTATTATTAAGAAAGTTTTTATGTTTATTATTTAGTAGAAATTATTAGTAGTTTCTAATTAGAAGTAGTTTCTATTTTAGTAGTTACTATCTTCTAAGTATTAATTAGTAGGAAGTTTCTATGTTTATTTTAAGTAGGTTTCTTATTCGTAGAAGTTGCTATTTACGTTAAGAACCTTAGAGATAGAATAGGTAATTGAAGAGGCGGAATCTGTGACTCTCCTACTTCAATTCCTCCTTTTGGTTCGTTTTCACTAAAATTGCTTGTTTTATTGATTCATTAATACCTGTACTTATAGACTCCCGTATACAATAAAAATAGAAACTAATAAATAGCAACTTCTACGAATAAGAAACTTACTTAAAATAAATATAGAAACTTCCTACTAATTAATACCTAGAAGATAGTAACTACAAAAATAAAAACTACTTCTAATTAGAAACTACTAATAATTCCTACTAAATAATAAACATAAAAACTTTCTTAATAATAAAATAGAAACTACTAATTACCAAACCCTAAATATAAGACCGTATCATTACTCCCCTCCTATCCTTTGAGCTTGTCCTCAAGCTCAAGTTGATAGACGTATAGCACATTATTCGCTCTTCAATTGCAGGAACCTCTATCCAAAACAAGCGTTTGCAGTTGTGTCCAGGGTATTAAAATTTATCGCAATCATAGCACAAAACCTTCGCCATTCGTTCCGCCATCTCAGCCTATGATAATTTCTTAATGAACAGAGGTGAGGAGTTGCCGATTATTGTGTTGGCACTAGTGGTAACGGTTGTTGCTTTTGTGTCTGGTCATTCAAAGGAGCTCCAGAGTTTTGGGAGTGCTCACCTTGGACATGATGTGTGCTGGGAATGACTCTTTACAAAATTTCTGCTTGCATTTTAAGGCACGAGCAAGATTCATGACAATGCCTAGATTGCTTGCTTGTAGCAATTCAATGTCAATCCGCAAGTCCTCGATCAAACCGGTGTTGAACAAGTCCACCTATTGTCGTG
Organism: Stephania cephalantha; assembly: GCA_039657325.1. NCBI lineage: Eukaryota > Viridiplantae > Streptophyta > Magnoliopsida > Ranunculales > Menispermaceae > Stephania > Stephania cephalantha. The sequence goes on along the minus strand of CM077569.1, from coordinate 49,858,428 downwards.
GTTTAAAGTTCGATGTCCTACCCAACAAAGATTGGAATTAATGTTGGTACTGCTCCACAGAAATAGTTTGCTTCAAGTTGGCAAACTCCTCCAACCTTACGTCGTGTCCTCCACAACCACTATGTTGTTCCTTAGCATCAACACTGACGAGTTTCATTGATGTCCATCGAATCATGGTAGTGAGACCCATCATATGTTCTTCGAGAGCCTTTTGCCGAGCGCTCATCTGCTCCGTAAAGGTTTCCAACTTTGTCACTAGAGCTTTTGTGTCACCCATGACATGTCGCTCTTATACAAAGTTGTTAAGAACCTTTGTTTGGGATCTAGTCACGGGTTTAGACACAAATGAATTTGTGCTTCAACCTATGTTGATAGGGAAAAAATAAGAAAATAGTAGAAGAGATGAGAGAGATAGAATAGGTAATTGAAGAGGCGGAATCCGTGACTCTCCTACTTTAATTCCTCATTTGGTTCATTTTCATTAAAATTGTTGTTTTATTGATTTATTAATACTTGTATTTATAGACTTCCGTATACAATACAATGGAAACTAATAAATAACAACTTCTACAAATAAGAAACCTACTTGAAATAAATATAGAAACTTCCTACTAATTAATACCTACAAGATAGTAACTACGAAAATAGAAATTACTTCTAATTAGAAATAACTAATAATTCCTACTAAATAATAAATTTAGAAACTTTCTTAATAATAAAATAGAAACTACTAAATACTAAACCCTAAATCTAAGACCGTATCAGCCTCATTTCCAAATTAGATATATATAGAAGTACTTCTTCTTCATTAACATCCCCGAAATGTTCAGCCATGGTTAGGCAGTCAAGCCAACTGCTATCCGAGCTTCCGGTGGTTCATTCATCTAACCATTGGCTAGTGCTACTTCTGTTCTACAAGATTTTGTTCCTTAATCACTCCAGATTCTTTCATTTCCATGTAGATGTCATTTTCTTCACGAGTATGTTCCCCAACTCTGGCAAATATGGATATGTCACTATGACCTTTGACGTTTAGGGTTTAAACTGTGTGGATTCAATGTTTTTATTTAGGTCGATTCATTGCGGTTGTAAAGGTGATTCTATAATCTTCTAAGTCTTTTCTTATTAATGCATTTGCGTTATCTTTGGTCTGCCACCATGCCTTTAAATTCTTTCAATTTCTTGCATGATCAGTTTCCTAGCTGGGACATTTGCAAGCTGTCTTTCGATGTGTTCAAACCATTGCAACCAGCCTTCTCTTATTTCTTTCTTTATTGCTACTACAACTTTTCTTTGAATCTCTGTATTTCTTAATCTATCATTATGTGTTTTACCAAACATTCTCATTTCTGCTACGCTGATTTATGTATTTTCAGTTTCTTGACCATCCAATTTTCATTCGCAAAAAGCATAGCCGACCTAATTGCAATCTTATAGAATTTTACTTTAGTTTAATTGAGATGTTTGATCACATATCACACCTATTGCACTCCACTATTTTCATCCAACTTGAATTCTGTATGTAACATCATCTTCCATAAGTTCATCCATTTGTAGAATGTATCATTTACCGTGAATATCTAATATGATCCACCTTTGGCATTTTTGTTTCTCTTAATTGTACTACTTCAATATCTTGATCTTAAAATTTGTTACTGTTCTTGAACACACAGTGCATATTTTTGGTCTTAGTCTACTCAACTTAAAAGCCTTGTAGGATGTAACTTATTCCTCGAAATTCTAAATTCATTCCATCTCATGTTTTGTCTATTAAAACAATTCACGAACAACATATACTATCATATATCGTCTTGAATCTGCCTAGTAAGTTCATTTGTAATTAAAGTTAAGAGATGGACTTAACTTGGTCTTTGATGTAGTCTTGCAAAAATGTAAAATTCTTTTGTACAATCGCTTCTTCTTTGATATCTTAATAAAGTACATATATCGAGCGTGTACCCCTTATATTTTTAATGTCCACTAAAGAATATCTCTAGAAACCTATCATATGTTTTTTCCAATTTCATTAATCTTCTCATAAGAAAAATCATTGTGGATCTTCTTGGCATGAAGGCAAACTGATTTTCTTAACTTTGGTGATCATATGTAGGCTGTCATAGTTCGTCCTATATCAACTGTTAGTGCACTTGTTCGATTTGCTGAGGAGCCGCAGATGTTTGCAATTGAGTTCAATGATGGTTGTCCAGTTCATGTAAGATTTGGTACTTTAATTCTACTTTTCAACTTAAATTTATTTTGGTGATTGTTGTGGGTTAAGGTTTATGGCTTGATTTTTCAGGTCTATGCAAGCACATCTCGGGATAGCTTACTTGCTGCAATTCGGGATGTTTTACAAACGGAAGTAGGTAGATTCGTTCTTTCATTTTTTTATTTTTTTTTTTAAATCTATTACTTTATGATATGATTTGGGTTGGCCATCCCTTTTTCTGTTCCTTGTTCTTAATAGGTTTTTCATTTAGCTGTTTAGTGAGATTTGGCTGTTGTGCAGGGCCAGTGCCCAGTACCTGTATTGCCAAGGTTGACAATGCCTGGTCATCGTATTGATCCTCCTTGTGGCAGAGTGCATTTGCAAGTTCAACAATTACCTGTTGGACGACAGCATTTTTCCTTGGATATGGAAAGTGCAGCATTGCATTTGAAACACCTAGCTGCAGCTGCTAAAGATGCTGTTGCTGAAGGGGGTTCAGTTCCTGGATCAAGAGCTAAGCTATGGCGTAGGATAAGGGAATTCAATTCATGCATTCCTTATAGTGGCGTACCTCCTACCATAGAAGTGCCAGAGGTTACATTGATGGCCTTAATTACCATGCTTCCGGCAACTCCAAATCTTCCTCCAGATTCATCTCCCTCTCCACCTCCATCACCTAAAGCAGCTGCAACAGTGATGGGGTTCATCGCATGCTTACGTAGGTTACTTGCGTCAAAAAGTGCAGCTTCACATGTGATGTCATTTCCTGCTGCTGTTGCAAGAATAATGGGTCTACTAAGAAATGGGTCAGAGGGTGTAGCAGCTGAAACAGCAGGGCTTGTTGCTACACTCATTGGCGGTGGTCCTGGGGATACTAATATGTTGATAGATTCAAAAGGTGAGCAACATGCCACAATTATGCATACCAAGTCAGTATTGTTTGCGAATCAGAACTATGTCACAATTCTTGTCAACAGATTGAGACCTATGTCTGTGTCACCTTTATTGTCGATGTCTGTTGTGGAAGTACTTGAAGCTATGCTTTGTGATCCCCATGGAGAAACTACTCAATACATCACTTTTGTTGAATTGTTGCGTCAAGTGGCTGGATTACGGCGTCGCTTGTTTGCATTGTTTGGACATCCAGCTGAAAGTGTTAGAGAAAGTGTGGCTGTTATTATGCGCACTATTGCAGAAGAAGATGCAATTGCTGCCGAGTCCATGCGTGATGCTTCCTTGCGTGATGGTGCTCTTTTGAGACACTTATTGCATGCCTTTTTTCTTCCTTCTGGGGAACGACAAGAAGTTAGTCGGCAGCTTGTTGCTCTTTGGGCAGATTCATATCAACCTGCCCTGGATTTATTATCTAGAGTTCTTCCTCCAGGATTGGTTGCGTATTTACATACTCGATTTGATGGAGCTTTACCCGAAGATGCTGAAAGTGTCTCTAATCAGGAAGGAGCCTTGAATAGGAGAAGACAGAGACGTATACTTCAGCAGAGGAAAGGCCGTACAGCCCGAGGCGCAACTTCTCAAGAACATGGTCTGTCAGCAGTCAATAATGTTGATTTTAGTGATGCTAGTAGGCGAGTTTCAGATAATCAACAACAAAAGACATCATTAGATTCTAATGGTGCTGAGGTTCCAGCGCCAGTTGGAGGAGCTGAATCTTCCTCTCCAGGGTTCTCACAGATTGATCATTCAGTTACTGTTGCTTCAGCTGATCCGTCATCATTAAGCATTCCTCAAGCAATAGATTCAAATCAATCAGATTTGGTTGCTTCTGATGGCACAAACTTAGGTATCCCTGCCCCTGCCCAGGTTGTTGTTGAAAGCACACCCGTAGGATCTGGAAGGTTATTGTGCAACTGGCCAGAATTTTGGCGAGCTTTTAGTCTGGATCACAACCGTGCAGACTTAGTATGGAATGAGCGTACAAGGCAAGAGTTAAGGGAGGCTTTGTCAGCTGAGGTACATAAACTAGATGTGGAGAAGGAAAGGACAGAAGATATTGGTTCCGGAGACATGATAACTGATGCTAAGCCTGGGCAAGATAGCATGACTCAGGTGTCGTGGAACTACTCTGAGTTTTCTGTTAGCTATGCTAGCTTGTCCAAAGAAGTTTGTGTGGGCCAATACTATCTAAGATTGTTGCTAGAGAGTGGCAGCAGTGCCAGAGCGCAAGATTTTCCACTTCGCGATCCTGTTGCATTTTTCAGAGCATTATACCATCGATTTTTATGTGATGCAGACACTGGACTTACAGTAGATGGTGCCGTTCCTGATGAGCTGGGCGCATCTGATGATTGGTGTGATATGGGTAGGCTGGATGGGTTTGGAGGAGGTGGTGGTTCTTCTGTTAGGGAACTCTGTGCAAGGGCAATGGCCATTGTGTATGAGCAACACTATAAAACAATTGGACCTTTTGATGGTACTGCTCATGTTACAGTTCTGTTGGATAGAACAGATGATCGAGCCTTGCGACATCGATTATTACTTTTATTGAAGGTATGTCCGTTTTAATTGAAAAGATAATAAGGTATTTGGAAGATCATCAGGTGCGATTTGTGTTACTGTGGATTAAACCATTATTTATTGTTTTGCAATGACCAAGGCTATGTTCATTGCCACACTACCTGTTTGATTGTTAGTTATATTCCACATATTTGTTAACCTACTGTTCAAATTGAAATCTGGTCATCAAGCTGCATTTTCTTTTACTTGTTTTTGCTTTCCTTATAGAATGATAAATTCTTCTTTTGGTACGTGTGTCTTTGTCATTTTCATGTGTATATGAAGCCTCTGGCTCAGGATTCTTGTACCAAAGTATTTTACTCTGTGTTTTGCAGGTATTGATGAAGGTTTTGCCAAATGTAGAGGCTTGTGTCTTGGTCGGAGGTTGCGTTTTGGCAGTAGATCTGCTGACTGCTGCTCATGAAGCTTCTGAGAGGATGTCTATTCCTTTGCAATCTAATTTGATAGCTGCAACTGCTTTCATGGAGCCAATGAAGGAATGGCTGTTCATTGACAAAGATGGTGTTCAAGTTGGACCTGTAGAGAAGGATGCCATTAGAAGGTTCTGGTCAAAAAAGGAAATCGGATGGACAACTAGGTGCTGGGCCTCTGGGATGGTTGATAGGAAGAGGTTGCGTGATATTCGCGAACTCCGTTGGGCGTTGTCTCACCGGGTTCCAGTACTCACACCGACTCAGGTTTGCTAATTATTTACTTTAGTATCTTGATATTTAGTTGCATGATAGCACTTTTACAACATTAACACAAACTAAAGAAGAAGCAAGCTTGTGTGCTCTTTGATTCTAATCTTTGTTGGTGCTCAATTATTTAAAATTACGATTGGTTCTTTCTTAATTATAATCCTCATGTTATCCTCGCCATTAATTTGTAGTAGATGTTATACTGCTAGTAACTGTACCATATTTTTCATAATTTACTGGTATCCACTTTAACTCTCTGTTCATTCATACCGATTCATGGACCATGGTTGACGCTGAATTGTTATTAGAATGTGACAGTGGTAGTACTGTGTTGCCAATATTACAAGATGGAACCTCTAATACAAGAAGCCCTAAGATTTTGAAGTTAAGTCTAGCTTAAGCAAGAAGAAGAACCAGAATTTCGGTTCAAATATTCTCTTCATCTAGTTTAAGAAGAAAACTATTAGGATTCTGATTTCTGGTGTACCAGTTTTCGTGCCCACGGTAAACGCTGGGTAGCCAAGTGCGGAGCGGATAACTGCTGAAAGCATCTAAGTAGTAAGCCCACCCCAAGATGAGTGCTCTCCTATTCCGACTTCCCCAGATTCCCCGGTAGCGCAGCCGAGACAGTGATGTCAAAAAGCGCCAGCAGATTATTTGACCATTATATGTTAGCAAATTTTTTTTTTTTCCAGTTCAAATCTTGCTGTTAATTGAAATGGTTTCATCAAGAGTTGTAGTTGTAAAATTGTAATTTAATTTAAGTGTTTTCTTTTGATAAACAATAATGTTATTAGGATGTTTATTTTAAATGATATGTCAAATAAAAATCTATATGGTCCAAGAGTCCAAGTAGTGATTTGTTACTAAAATCTTATATTATGTTCCATTACCAATGCTTCCTTTGGTGAATTGTCACCATTCAAAGCCTTAGCTGAAATTTTAACTCTGTTGGATTTCTTTGAGGTAAGTTTTTTTTTTTAAAAACTTTTGTTTGTCGGATTTGGTTGCAACTTGCAAGTACTTGAGGATTAGTTTTAATGATTTTTCATTTGCCCTAATTCAATTATTCTATTTGCTTAATTTATATTTGTTAATGTGTTATTGGTAACTTTGCAGTGTTTAGCTATTCGCCTCTTACTCTTGTATCAAATGACCAAATGGTTATTAAAAGAGCAAAAAGGATATTGCATGATACTTGAAGAGTTCAAGAAAATCATTGTGTTCTTCAATGGCTTACTTCAGTTGAATGGGTTGTCCTTAGTTTTCCATAGATAATTAGTGAATATATTTAATTAAGTCTCGCTAGAAAGTTATGCAACCTTTTTAGTTGACAATCATTTTGGATTTATTTGAGGGCAGAGTTAGAAATATGAACAACCAAAGTGCCATTGATTGGGTGAGGCTAACTATCTTTTGTCTGCTTCGGCTTTAACAAATGAATTATAATCAACACGAGGATCTCTATTTGCTTGTTTTGAATAAAGTATATCATGAACTACTGATGATACTTGCTGAATTCTTGCTGACGATAATAGAAAGCAATCATAAACCTCGAAAAGATTTTTTTTTTTTTTTTCCCGGAAAGTCAACAGGATTGATTTAACCAATGTATAGCCTTTTTATATACTGAGTTAAGTATTTCATTTCTTTGTCAACCATTATAGGTTGGGGAGGCTGCATTGTCTATATTACATAGCATGGCATCTGCACACTCCGATCTAGATGATGCTGGAGAGATAGTAACTCCAACTCCACGGGTAAAACGGATTTTATCAAGTCCACGATGCCTTCCGCATGTTGCACAGGTAAAGGTTGTACTTTTAATTGTTCGAAGGTGTGTGAAGTGTTTTTTTTTTTTTTTTTTTTTTTTTTGGTTGAAAATACTATCCATGCTGACCCCAACTAATTTGGGATTGAGGGTTTGTTCATGGTGTTGTTGAAAATACTGTCCATGGGATTTGGTTATTAAGTTTACTTATTATAAATGAACCTTGTTTTGTGAATTAGTCTTTCTAGTTTATTGTGGTTGGACTTGATGTTTTTTTGATAGGAATAAAGCTTTGTACAAGCTGGGTGTTAGATAGTAAGAGTGTGTGGTTTTAAAGTTGACATTTGGGAAAATCCTATCTCGAAACAAGCTAGCATAGAAGGTTCCATGTTTTTCAACTTTGACCAAATAAGCATATCTTAATATTGTGTACCATAGAGTTTACTTTTCTATTGTAGTAACAATGTTTAGGGCATCTTGCCCTTCCCACTAAATCAACCTTTTTTTCGAGTTTCTGTGGGAAGTTGTAGAGTTTAGCTTTCTTAGTTTTGAAGCACGCCATGAAGCGCATTGAATCAAGTGGAGTGGAAAGAGTTTTATCCGTGTAGCGGACCCCGACTAATTTGGGATTGAGGCGTTGTTGTTGCCGTTCCCTTTATTGAACAACTTTAGTTTGGAATACGTATTTGTCTTCAAGTTTTCATTATAAAAGGTTTAAAATGCATCATCACCTGCTTTTAATCAAGTTAAATGGAAACGTTGGATCCAAGTAGCCAATCTCAACTAATTTGGGTGGGTGGTGGTGGTGGTCGTGTTGTATTTCCTGAAAATAAATTACTACCTTTCTTGGCATGTGTTCTCTCACAAGCCTAAAATTATTTTGGCTTTCACTGTTAGTCTTCTATATCTTGTTTTTATGTAGAAAATAGTCGATTTCCTGCGCTCTGCGTAGGAGTTATTAAAACTTTAAGAAAAAGTTAATAAATTAATTTATATGAATATATTGTAATATTTTTTTACAATTAAAATTACAATTCACAATAATCAACCTATATTTCTTAGAAAAAAAATATACAATAGAGGGTTAAAAAAATATTCACTTATAAATCATTGAAGTAACCCTTCATTAACAAAAAAAGAATTCAAATGAACTTAATTGTTATTTCAGTGCCGTAAACAGTATATATAAATAATATTGCGGTAACCAAATTGACGGTGTAAAATTCGAAACAGAGACTAAATGCATTGATGAATAATTCATTATTTAGACCGTTGTTTGATTGTTCAAAGTTGGATTTTACGTGTTTCAAAAATACGGGGGGATGAATATATCTTAAAACAATAAATAACACAAATATACAAATATCTTAAAATAAAAAAATAGAAAAATTGAGAAAATCCTAAAAATGAAATGGTGGAAGGAGAGAGCATGTGAAACTTTCTCTCTCCTTCAACTTTTATATATATATATATATATAGATAGATAGATAGATAGATAGATAGATAGATATTTGTGTTTTATTAGCTTTTATGTATCTCAAAGTTTAACTATCAAACTTGGACTGCTACTGTTTCCTAATTGTGAGTTAAATATTAGGCTCTGCTTACGGGGGAACCTAGTATTGTTGACGGTGCTGCTGCTTTGCTGAAGGCTGTTGTCACGAGAAATCCTAAGGCAATGATACGATTGTATAGCACTGGTGCGTTTTACTTTGCTTTGGCATATGCAGGATCTAATCTTCTTTCAATTGCACAACTTTTCTCGGTGACACATGTGCATCAAGCATTCCATGGTGGTGAAGAGGCTGCAGTCTCCTCTTCTCTACCTTTGGCAAAGCGAAGTGTGTTGGGCGGGCTTCTTCCTGAATCATTGTTGTATGTATTGGAACGTAGTGGGCCAGTTTCATTTGCAGCAGCTATGGTTTCTGATTCTGATACTCCAGAGATCATATGGACACATAAAATGCGAGCAGAACATTTGATCCGACAGGTGTTTCTCACAGGGCATATCTCTTTGACATTTGATCTTCTCTTAGCTGTAAATTTGTTTTTTTTATCTTCTAAGAATCAGATGTGGATTCCTGCTGGTGTTATTTATCTAATCCTTGTGTCTTTACCAGGTTCTGCAACATCTGGGTGATTTTCCCCAAAAGTTGTCACAGCACTGTCATTCATTATATGATTATGCCCCTATGCCACCTGTAACATACCCAGAGCTGAGAGATGAAATGTGGTGCCACCGATATTACCTGCGAAATTTATGTGACGAGATTCGTTTCCCAAACTGGCCTATTGTTGAACATGTAGAATTTTTGCAGTCATTGTTGGCAATGTGGCGTGAAGAATTGACTCGACGGCCTATGGATCTCTCAGAAGAAGAAGCTTTTAAAATTTTGGAGATATCTTTGGAAGATGTCTCCAGTGAGAATACTGTTAAGACTTATGTTGAAACCGATGCAGAGATCCCTAACATGTCTAAACAAATCGAGAATATCGACGAGGAAAAGCTTAAGCGACAATACAGGAAACTTGCAATGCGATATCATCCTGATAAAAATCCAGAAGGAAGGGAGAAATTTCTTGCAGTGCAAAAGGCTTATGAACGCTTGCAGGTACAAAATTGTTTACTTTGTTGTTTTTTTATAATGAAGTTTTATTATACTAGATTAAAAAACGTGCAAGTTTCATGTCTTTCTATGTGAGATTTTGTTTATTTTTTTTTCTAGTTAGCACCATCTGGTCTGGAGAAGTCACGCTAATTGTCTTTTTAAAGAACTTTAATGCAAAATTAAGAACTCAACTTTGCCTATGACGTTGCTCACTTAAATTTGGAATTGATTTTGGGAGGTGTAATTCGATGTGGGTAATTTCTACAAAAATCTCAGCATTATAGAGAAGTATAAATAACTTCATCTACGTGCTTAATAACATCCAAGTTTCGTAAAAAAAAAAAAAAAACATTAATTTTTTTAATAACATTTCATATCTTTTCTCTTTCTATACTTGATCTCAAATGTTTAAACTTCAATTTTGACGGGATTGATCATTTTGGATACTATTTCTTTCTTCATTAAGCAGTATGTTTGAATCCATTTCTTATAGGTGAGAATGAGTTTTGTCTCATATCTTCTAACATGTTATCATTCTCTAGAGTTTTTATAACAAAACTTGACACCGAGTGTGTTTCATTTTTCTTACAAATTAGCATCAAAACTTGTAAATCTCATCATTTTTATCTAATTTTGACGGGACGGGATCTTGTAAAATCTTGTTTACATCTAATTCTTATTTTTGCGCTTTTAGAAGTCCAATTAATAAATAGAAGTTCAGAGAATTTCCAAACCATAGTAACATAGTTTGATGTATCCTTGTCGTTGCATTTATTTACAGTTGCACCATTATCTTGGAATGATGTCTAAGAACAACTTACACTTTCTGATTATATTTTAAATAAGAAGAAAGATTTGCATTAAGCCTACACCATAATGGATAAAATTTTTAATCTCTTTTTGAAATAACCGTTTTTCTTAGAAGAAAACAATAATTATAGTGGTATCAAGCTCACATATTTCAAATAGAATGCCGGGTGGTGTGGGAAAAGTTTAAATGGATTAAGTTTGGTGGACATGTAATAATTTGAAGTAAATGGATACATTAGAACTGCTATTGAAGTGGTTCAGAAAACATAAAATGTGGGTGCTAAGCATCAGTTTATAAGAGTGACATGCCAACTGGTATTGAAAATGAAGTAATAATGGAGGAGATGAAGCAACTAAAAACATCTAGAAACATATAGCCACTTTTAAAATGCCAAATATTTAGTTATTTGACAGGGTTAGTAAATGTACCACCAACATTCCAATCATGTACGAAGTGGATTAATGTACCTAAGTCCTTATAGTGGGAGAAATGCTTTCTTGGTTGAGATGTTGGGATTCATGTTATTGTTCAACACTTTTGTATAAATTACCTTACTGTTTCATTTCCTTTTAGGCAACCATGCAAGGACTGCAAGGACCCCAACTTTGGCGGTTGTTGCTGCTGCTCAAGGGACAGTGCATATTGTACAGGCGTTATGGTCATGTGTTGGAGCCTTTCAAATATGCTGGATATCCAATGCTACTTAATTCAGTTACTGTGGATAAGGACGACAACAATTTTCTTTCATCTGAAAGAGCACCTCTCCTTGTTGCAGCATCTGAGCTCATCTGGCTGACGTAATACATTCTGTCTATCTGACTTATTAGTTAGGCTGTGAGTTTGTGAACCTTATTACTTCTCTTGCTCTCTCTTGTTTCAGGTGTGCTTCCTCTTCATTAAATGGTGAAGAGTTAGTGAGAGATGGTGGGGTACCACTTCTTGCTACTCTTCTTTCCCGTTGTATGTGTGTGGTTCAGCCTACTACTCCTTCAACTGAACCCTCTGCCACCATTGTAACAAATGTGATGCGCACATTTTCTGTATTGAGTCGATTTGAAAGTGCTAGATTTGAGATGCTCAAGTTTGGGGGACTTGTCGAAGATATTGTGCATTGTACTGAACTAGAGCTTGTCCCTGCAGCAGTAGATGCAGCTCTTCAGACAGCTAGTCATGTCTCTGTATCATCTGAATTGCAGGACGCTTTACTAAAAGCTGGCGTATTATGGTAAATTATAGTTATTAGACACCTTCCGTTTTATCAACATTAACTTCTTCATTCAACCTCTTTGTAATGTTTCTTGGTTTCTTATTTTCTATACAGGCCGAGCTTCTTTCTTGGTTGTTAGTTGTCTATCTTTTTGTTGGATTCTTCTTAGTTAGAGTTTAGTGTTTTTTATTTACTGATCATGTTTACCCATGGAACTTCATTTTAGGTACCTATTGCCCTTGTTACTTCAATATGACTCCACTGCTGAGGAAGCAGATATGAAGGAGACACATGGTGTTGGGGTCAGTGTGCAAATCGCGAAAAACTTGCATGCTGTTCAGGCATCACAGGCTTTGTCAAGACTTAGTGGATTCTGCAACGACGGAACTTTAGCACCTTGTAACGAAGCTGCAGTTACCTCTCTTCGGACATTACTTACTCCTAAACTAGCTAATATGTTGAAAGTACCAAAGGACCTTTTGTCTAGCTTGAATACAAATTTGGAGACTCCAGAGGTAAAAGCCTAAGCTCTCTTTAAACTCTTACTTCTGAACTACAAATTTCAATACTTTTGCCAACTCAAGATTTTCAATGTTCTTATACTGTCATAGTGTGTGCCATGTTATGAAAGCTTTGTCTTTCAATGCATGTTTAGCTGTTTATGATAAAATGATTTCTTATTGGAAAAAATGAGGAGACACTTAATCAAATGTGTTGTGGAAGTAAAAAAGAACAAATTAGAAATGAACAAGTTATGATAAAAGATGGTTGTACCTTGTAATCATATAATTTTCTTGGATTTCTATTAGCCTCCTGCTGCTGCCACTTTGTTATACTCTGGTCAGTGTATTTAAGATGTTTGCCTAGCATTTTTCGGAAAAAAAAAAAGAGATGTCTGCCTAGCAATGCCTATCCATCCCTTCTTGTGTAGACACTTTGTAACTAATCACCTAGGTGAAATGGTACTTGGTGTGAACATTTGGGTATTTTGGGTAAAATAAAATAAAATTTTACGTAGTTCAATTTAGATCAATGAAGTCTGCAGTTGTTTTGGGAATATGGGGGTTGTTCAATTATTCTATTTCATGGTTCCTGTTTTAGGAGCTTTTTCCTAATTTATCTTGTTCCTCTTGTTCCAGTTGAGGTTTAAATCCCTCCACATGTCAAAATAAATTTGCCCAGTTTTTCTGAAATTTCTTTATATTTGAAAAAGTATGCAAATGTATGTTTAGTGACTTATTTGAAACCATTTATTATTTCCTTAAACTTAGTTTCAAGGATTAGCAATACGCCAATACCTAGGCAGGATGTGGGTACTTTTTTTTTTTCTCACCTAGGTTGGGTGAATCGATTGGACACGTTCCAAATCCCATCACAATGTGCGATTCATGTACTATGGCAAGTATAGCGGAAGATGATGGGGTTAGCTTCCGAGTTATGAATCTTATAACCAAATTCGGTTTTCACTTGAGATGCACAACAATAGGTTTAGAGATATTGCCAGAAAAGTATGCCATGCTATGTTTTGTCACTCTGCCATTTTTTCTTCTAGTTTTTTGTCATTTGTATCTGTGATCTTTCTTTGTGTTAATTGTTTTGACAATCGTGAGTATTGTGCGCTCATCAACAACTATGATAACGTGGGCTCTAACTAAAAAAGTGAACTCTATTTGATTTTTGATGACGCTATTAATCGTTGTGGTTGGCGATTGCAGATTATTTGGAATTCTTCGACTCGAGCTGAACTGCTAAAATTCGTGGATCAGCAGCGTGCATGCCAAGGTCCTGATGGTTCATATGATTTGAAGGATTCTCAAGCATTTTCATATGAAGCATTGTCAAAAGAACTTCACATTGGGAATGTTTACCTTAGGGTATATAATGATCAACCAGATTATGAAATTAGTGAGCCAGAAGCTTTCTGTGTTGCTCTTCTTAAATTCATATCTGATCTCGTGCATAATCAGTTCACTGCCAATTCTGATACCAATTCTGATATTCAAAGCTCATCAAATCCTGACGAAATTTCCTGTGATTCATCACAATTGCAAAATGAGACAGATGCGGTAACTAGAAATCAAGATCCATCCGCAGTTGGTGAAAGTGAACTACAAGACAGAGAGAGTTCCATGTTGGTTAAGAACCTTCAAATGGGACTTACTTCTCTTAAGGTATCATAGCCTTCACTTTATATTGACTTGTGGGCTGGACATGTTGTGCATGGACCACTTACTAGAGTAGTCTCTTTTAACCAATTTAGCTTTGATAAATAGAATTAGAACTTTGATACTAAACTCGTAGAAATTGTTGAAGGAATAGTCACTATCTATCCACATAGTTAAAAGTCTCAAGAGGTATATAGTTACAGTTTTATTGTGTTTTTTCTTAATTAGTAAATAGCGATATGTGTGTAACACATTAGAAGATATGGATTTGAAGAGTTCAGGTTTATTGTTACTGCTGGTCAAGTAATTCTTATTCTCACTGTTGCATTTTTCAAATATGTCCAAGAGAATTGGTGCAGTCCAATTTCCCATTTATTGTATGTTAATTTGTACATCGTTTATTGACTGTTAACTTTCTGGCATTTTCTCCTTTTTATTCCAGAATTTGCTGACAAGCAATCCAAGTCTTGCTTCCATATTTTCGACCAAAGAACAACTAGTTCCCCTTTTCGAATGCTTTTCTGTTCCTGTAGCATCAGAGAGCAATATCTCTAAGCTTTGTCTCAGTATACTTTCACTTTTGACTGCATATGCACCCTGCTTGGAGGCCATGGTTGCAGATCGAGAAAGCCTTCTGCTTCTATTGCAAATGCTGCATGCTGCCCCAAGTTGTCGGGAAGGGGCTCTCCATGTTCTGTACGCATTAGCAAGCACACCTGAGCTCTCATGGGCCGCTGCCAAGCATGGTGGAGTAGTGTACATTCTTGAACTTCTCTTACCTCTGCAAGGTGAGGTTTCTAGCTTTTTCTTCTGTTACTCAATATTTCCTTGCTTTTTTTTTTGTGATATTGATGTCCGGTTTCTTTTACTGCTTTTTTTTGCTCAACTTTTCTGTTTCTCTTTTCCTTACTGTTTCTTGAATGTTACTCTCTTGGTTATCATTGTCTTGTCCTGCTGCTCTAATATTTATTTTTATTATTATTTTTTATTTTAAGTCGGCGAACGTTCTTGTCCCTGATTCGGGTTGCTTGCAAAATCAATAAAAGTTCAAAACCGAGTAAATTTTTTAAAGAATTTTCTCTCCAATTTTGTAACTTTGTTTTTCAAGTTGATCATTGTTTTTTCAAGCCATGTTAGCTCATGTTCCAATATTACTTTCATTTTCGTCTTTAAAGATATGATGCAACTGGACAGTGCATTACGCAACTTTTTTTCTCCATAGATATATTCAACATCTATTTTGACATATATGAATGTCTGTGCCAAGTGTGCATGCCTGAAATGTTCTGTTGTTCAAGAATCATCTGGACGATTATACTCATCTCCTCCATAGACAAGCTATTTTTCGTTCTCGAAAAGCTCAAATCGCAATGTGCATTTTTATTTTTTTTTTAAAGTTCCCTTGCGCTCAATGCAATGTTGAACCTAGAATATACCCCTTATCTGTATGTCTACCCTTGATGCTGATCTTCCTTGTAATTTTCTTTGAAATGGTGATGTGTTACTTTTTACGAACTGCTTATTCGTCCATATCTTTTCTACTCTTGGTGGAGGTATCTTAGTTTCCAGGATTGAAGATGAACATAAACAATGTTGTCAATCTAAACACCCCAAGCATTCACCGATTCACGCCCTCCCAACTCTGAAATGCCCCTGAACAATTGTCATTTATTTACTCGCAGAAAAAAAAAAAAAAAAGGTAAATACTGAGCTCACAATGAGTTTGCTTTGCAGAAGAAATTCCCTTGCAACAACGAGCAGCAGCAGCATCCTTGTTGGGAAAGCTTATTGTGCAACCAATGCATGGCCCTAGAGTGGCTATAACGTTGGCAAGGTTTCTTCCGGATGGTCTGGTATCTGCTATTCGGGATGGGCCTGGTGAAGCTGTGATCTCTGCTCTCGAACAGACGACAGAAACACCAGAACTTGTATGGACACCTGCAATGGCTGCTTCTTTGTCTGCACAGGTTGCAACAATGGCATCCGACCTTTATCGTGAACAGATGAAAGGCCGTGTTGTTGACTGGGACGTGCCTGAGCAAGCCTCGGGTCAACAGGAGATGAGAGATGAGCCACAGGTGTGACTGGGACATGTTCTTTCTCTATTTCATGAAAGGCTCTCATTATTCTGTTATGTGAACTGAAACCTTAATGATTATACAGGTTGGAGGGATCTATGTGAGACTGTTTCTCAAAGACCCCAAGTTTCCTTTACGAAATCCAAAACGGTTTCTGGAAGGACTGCTAGATCAGTACGTCTCATCCATAGCAGCCACACATTATGAGTCCCAAGTCGACCCTGAGCTTCCGTTGCTCTTATCTGCTGCTTTGGTTTCCTTGCTGCGGGTACACCCAGCTCTTGCAGATCATGTTGGATATTTAGGGTACATTCCCAAACTTGTTGCCGCAATGGCCTATGAAGGAAGACGGGAAACAATGGCATCCGGGGGACTGAAAAATGATAATCACTTGAATGATGTTCATGAAACTGATGATGAACAAACTCAGTCTAGCACACAAACTCCTCAAGAACGTGTTCGTCTTAGTTGTTTGCGTGTCCTACATCAACTTGCTGCAAGTACGACTTGTGCTGAAGCTATGGCTGCAACCAGTGTGGGAACACCTCAGGTACAATAGAAGTTTTTTGAGATTTATCCTTCTTTAGCTTTTGTTTCAAGTTTTTTGAAGAAGGCATGTTTGGTTTAGGATTCCAGCCAGTTTCCTATGCTTTCCTTAAATCTTGTCTAGTTCTCCAAGTCTTCCACTTCTTTAGTTCATTTTGTTGTGCTGAACCCTACAAAGTTTTTGGATCTCATGATTCTCACCCTACCAGACATAGATCTCTTGCTTCAATTAACCCAAAAAACTACAGTTTAGCCTTAGTAATTATATAATACTGTTCAGTGGTAATATTGTGAACCTTTTCTTTGCATCACAGTGCACTTCAAGCCCAATAAGTCGATAAATTAGTTTATGATTAGCACCCCGTAATGCATATTCATTCTGCCTTCCAGGTTGTTCCACTGCTTATGAAAGCTATTGGCTGGCAAGGTGGTAGCATATTAGCTCTTGAGACCTTAAAGCGAGTTGTAGTTGCTGGAAATCGAGCTAGAGATGCACTGGTTGCACAAGGACTGAAGTAAGTAACTTCATCTCACTTCTTATTTTCCATCCTCATTATGAATCAGTGATTGCAAGGGGGTCACTTAGACGAGCAGTGTCCTTCTAAGTAATGTTTAGAAAATTGAAGGGGATGATTCCATTTAAGTTTGATGATATGTAAACCTATCCAACAACAAAAATCTGAACATACTTTATGGTGTATAAGGACGTAAATGCTTATTGATATTCTGAAGTATATATTGAATATAGAGCACTGTGACTAATAGACAAGTAGTGTTAATTAAGGACCTATAAATAAATAAATAATTATTCATGGACCTCTTGAGCCCCTTAGGCACCACCTCTTCAATGCAGGAAAATTGTGTTGGCGCCTTGCGATCCTTGTTATGAATCATGCCTTTGCTTGTGGTTAAAAGATTTGAACATCTTACTGGAATTGGTATATTGTTTCATTCAGTGGTTTGTTGGTCTTGCACTTTCTTGTTGCCCCATTACTTAGGAATTGAAATCTTAGTTCCCTCATGTTTGAAAACTTACGAGTATTCTAGGTAGGGGTGGGCAGTGGTCTTCACAAAACCGCTCAAACCGTTCAAACCGCATGGTATGGTCTGGTTTTTTAAATTAGCGGTTTAGGGGCGGTTTAGAAAACTTGAAAACCGCGATTCCGCAGTTTGGTGAAGGTTTTCATTTATAGAAAACCATGGTTTACCAAACCGCAAAACCACCAATGAAATGGAATAAAGTCGAAGCCTTTTCATGTTGTTTTAACTTTTGAAATGAACTTAGGCTCATAATTTTGATTCAGTTCATGTGTTTCATTGTGTTTTTCGTAAGTGGTCATGTATTTACATATGTTTTGTTGATGGACATGTATGGACTTGTATGGAATGTGTGACTTTTTTTTGTTGAAAATGTGTCGCAGGAATTTCGCAAAACCAAACCGACTAAACCCCGCAAACCGCGGTCGGTTTGGTTGCGGTTTTGAGGGTTTGCAGTTTGGTGGTGGTTTGCAAAATAGTCAAACCGTGAACCCCCGGTTTGGTGGCGGTTTGATGGTTTTCACCACAAACCGCGGTTTGCCACCCTTAATTCTAAGGCAATTTCTGATTGTATGTGTCAAGCAAGTTATGAAATTCAAGATGGCGTTATTCTTAAACTTGCATGGTCCAAAAAAAAATTAATAAGCTAAGAAATGTGTAAAATATATATCATGTGAAAATGCAATGCATCTAAACGTGGGTAATAAAAGCTATTGAATTTAATGAGCGCATATAACTAAAGAATTTAAATTGTTGTGTTTAACTTAGGTTGTAAGTACAAATGCAAATTATAACTAATGGACCAGAAGATTTGTGATGATTGTGAATATCTCAAGTATAGGTTAATGTTTGTATAAAATTATAAATGATGTTGAACGGATGCATCTTCCCATGGTGAATGGCAAAAAGCTGCAATATGCCCTTCTAGAGAAAATATTTGAGAACATCAGTCAATTCTTCAAAATGAATGAAATTTAAAATAGGAAAAGGAATAATACAATATGGATGTCTTAAGGATAAAGAGGAAAAACAGGCATATCATTGTTGTTGTTAATGTTTTTATTACATTCTATATGTTCACTTATATTGTGCGAATGGTCTAGGGTTGGTCTTGTGGAGGTACTTCTTGGCCTTCTTGATTGGAGAGCTGGTGGAAGGAATGGGTTTTGCTCTCAAATGAAGTGGAATGAATCTGAAGCCTCTGTTGGACGGGTGCTAGCAATTGAGGTACTTTTCTAGGTCTTCTCAATTTTAAGTTGAATCGATTCTGAATTCTTGTTGATTTATGCCCAACAATTTTTTCTTTGTGCCTTATCAACAATTGGTTCCAACATCACTACACTTCAATTCTCTCTCTTTTCATATGATCTGTCTTCTAACAAAATAAAAAAATAAAAATAAAAATGGAGCTACTGCACTTACAATTTAAGATAATTAGAAAATAGATATCCATATATCTCATTCATTTAAGTCATTTGCTAACTTTTAGAGGTGGTAATGGTATGACGAACCTGTCTTTTATGGAACAATGATAACGTATATTTAACTATATTGCTATTTTTCTTTACCATCTTCTCTTTTGAGTACTTCACTAGCTAAGCTTTCGATTGAAGAACTGTATGTTCAAAAAAGTTCTTTAAATAGTACAATTCCAGAACTTCGATTATCATGGTAATGCATGACATGGGCTATTTATTCAGGTTTTGCACGCATTCGCTACAGAGGGAGCCCATTGTACGAAAGTTCGTGAAATATTGAATGCTTCTGAGGTAAGTCCCTCTCTCTACATCATTTTGTTTTGCACTTTGCTAGTGATTGACAAGTTGCATCATAATTGGAAGTATTTATCCGCATAGAAATAAAAGATGGAATGATAACGTGAATGTCATTAGAATGTTCAGGGTATAGATTTCTCGCTTCTCTCAATTGATACAATTTAAAATGCTTTGGCTTCTCTAGAAAGAGAAGTTCCATTTCAAGTGATCAATTCACAAAATTAACTATAATTGAAAGAAGAGAAAAGTGACTAGTGGAGAGCTATTAAAAGATATTCTGAAGTGTTAATTTATGAAATGCTTGATTCAATATGCAAAAGCAACCAATATTTGGAGTTAATTGCGAAGATGTGGAAGAATATTTTGGTTATAACTGTAGGCTTTTGAAAAATAAGAAACAAGAAGTCAGGCCATGTTCCATCTGGTAGAAAACCATTCTCTGTGGCGTTATAGAAAGGGTTCACATCATGACTAAAAGCAGAGACTCTAGCGTGGGATAGGTTGTCTGATTATTGTTTAGGGACTTAAAAGCATTTTTTTTACGAGCTATAAGTAAGAATCCGGCGAAAATCAATGAGGTTAAATTATGATGCGTATGATGCCAAGAGGACTGAGGCTATGTTGTTGTTGTTGTTGTTGTTGTTGTATGTTGCCAAGAGGACGATTGCTTTGGTTTCTGTCAGGCTTAGCCTCTTTATTAAAGATTGAAGGACTGAATAGCATCTGAAGTTGTTGATTTTGTTATTATGGACAATGCTATATGAAGCAGACTACTGTTGTTCAGTAACAGTTAATATTAACAATAAAGTGACTTAGATGATCTATATCATATTTTTGAAGCTCTGTTGATGGCTCGAAGCAAACCTTTATTAATCAGTTAGGCAAAACTTGCTAAAATACATGAAAGAATGTTTTTAGATTTCATCGAGCTTTGTCTTTCCCCGTGGTATCTTCACTCCTAAGTTGGTTTCTATTTTTTCGTTTAAGAACTTCGCCTTCTTTAGCCTGACATTCTATTCGATGAAATAGTTCTTGCATGCCTGGAGTTTCATATATGATTAAAGTGTTGGCTTTCTTTATTGCAGGTATGGAGTGCATACAAAGATCAGAAGCACGATCTCTTCCTGCCTTCAAATGCTCAATCTGCTGCCGCTGGAGTTGCCGGTCTCATTGAAAGCTCTTCGTCCAGACTCACTTACTCGCTCCCAGCACCGCAGGCGCAACCGTCACAACCCTCTCCCATAAAACTCAATTCTTCCAACACGTCTGGCCCTCAAAATAAACAAGATTAACCTTCGCAATAAATTTGTTGTCGTGGCCGTTGCGAAGCATGACAAAATGTCAAATTTGTATTGTATAGTGTACAGTTTTCCACCATCTTCAGCTTAATCTCCCCATTTGTATTCTTTTTTTTTTTTTTTTTTTTTTTTTTTGGTTGCATTTACAAAGCCCTAAAGAAAAGTATAGAGAGAGCGAAAGAGAGAGAGAGTACATGTTATTCCATTCATGTATAGTAAAGCGGGTTTTTTGTATTAGTGTATCTTATCTTTTGCGCTTGGTTTCTTTGGTGATCCGCGCTTGGTTACTTTTGTGCATCGTGATTTGGCCGTGTAGAAATCAACGTCTGTCCGAAGTACATAAGCTCTGTAGCAAAATTTGGGTCAATTTAACAAAACTTTATCTTTTCATATTTTGGTACAAAACTCACTCCTTTTTTTTTTTTTTGGGAATTAAAGACACCTTAAAATGACGAGGTGCCTCACATGAAATACATGTAATATAGGATTGCCCTTACAAAAGACAGTGTTGCCTTTTTATTCAAGATGGTCATCAAACCTTTCAAAAATTTCATTTATAGTCATTTCATCCATCCTTAGTTAAATGATCGTAAAGTAACGTTGACGTGGTGATGAATTGTTGATGTGGCTCTAACATGGCTGGGGCATCAAATTACTAAACTTTTTTTAAGAAATAAATGTCAAAGTTATTTAAAAAATTAAAAGAAATTAAGTTGACCCTAAAGTGATGACGATGTAGCAAGGGCATGAAATTTACTCAAAGATCTAATATTAAATTTACTTAATTTTAATGAAAAACTAAAAAAGTCGTCTCAATTTACTTCCAAAAAATAGATTACTCAGTTTTTTTTAGAAAAATAAATGTCAAAAAAGAGAGCGCGGAAATAAGTTGTGAGGGAGCAAGGAATAATTTCTTTATTAGT
The DNA here is from genome assembly GCA_039657325.1 of Stephania cephalantha. Taxonomy (NCBI): domain Eukaryota; kingdom Viridiplantae; phylum Streptophyta; class Magnoliopsida; order Ranunculales; family Menispermaceae; genus Stephania; species Stephania cephalantha. Next base: position 49,836,783 of record CM077569.1, on the reverse strand, counting down.
TTTGAAAATTTTTTTTTTTAAAAGTGAGTAAATTATAACTTAAAAAAAAAAACAAAATGAGTAAATTTGATGCCCTAACAATGTCAAGGCCAATTTAATTTATTATAATTTTGACATTTGTTATTTTAAAAACTTAGTAAATTTGAATTTACAAAAAAAAGTAAATTTGATGTCCAGTTTACATCATCATTATGTAAGCGCCATACTAGTGATAATTCATCGTCATGTCAATATTACTTAACGACCATTTAACGGAAGATAATTGAAATGACCATAAGTAAAAGTTTTAAAATTTTTGATGACCATTAAAAAAAAATAAGAAAGTTTTGTGATCAAAATGTAAAAATTAAATGACAGTTTTTTGACCACGAGTGAAGTTGACTCAACAAATGTGTGGAGTTCTTAATTTGAAATAATTATGGTTCCTGGGGCTTCATTGTCTTCAAAAATACCTCCCTCTTCAGGTATCCTTTTTTTTTTTTTTTTTTTTTTTTCCAATCTTCAGGTATCCAATGTAGCTGTTGCATTTGGTGCAAAGTAGATGTATTTCATTTTATTTTGTTTATAAAATTAATTTAATTACAATACCCTTGAATACTTCAACATGAGTGGAGACCACAATCTTGCTTTTAGCAAGAGATGTCTCATTCTTCTCGGTGGAAATGTGTTTGCTATTACTTCTCATATTTCTATATGCGGAATAGAGTACATTAATCTTGGATATAAATGTTCCCTAGTTTGCATTTGAAACCTAATGAAGTTTGATATCATAGAGTACAATAAATGGTAGACTTTTAGGTAGTATTTAGTATCAATTCATCATAATTTTTGATAAATAATTTAGGTCCACTATAAATTTTAGTAGTTATATGCAAGCTCGCAAATCTCATTAGGCTCGCCTATCTCATTAGGCTCGCCTAAGTTGTATGGATTAATCAATCAGATATGTTCATTGAACTTTAGTAAAATTATGATTGTTCCTCGTAAACTTACGAAGGCTCTGTGTCGATTGATCAATCTACTTAATTGAATTGTTGCGTTGGTAAAGTTACTAAGATGTTTTTAATAACTGATTGGTCATGGGCTATGTTACCTAGACAAATTAACCAAAAAAATTGTAAAAGCATATATATCTAGTGAGATGGACGATGCATTGTAACGACCCAATATTTATTGACTCCGTTAATAAATTTATTTTCAGATTCGGACGCCAACTCAAGCCCAAGTGGACGCCTCAGATAGGCTAGAATATGCCTGACTGGGCCTAAATTGTTATTTCGTTTGTTGGTTGCATAATTGCGATGTTAATTATTATTTATCTTATAAATCATCGCGTGTGTGTATTTATATTGTCATACCGTGTGAGACTGTGTGACGGGTAAACACCTCGTTAAGTGTGTCGACGCAGGTACCGGGTAGGTGTAGTACGGGTACACTAAGTCTTATAATGCTAACTTGAATAAAATGAATAGAACAAAGGTGAATATTGCATAAAATAGATAATCAAACTTTAAGCTAAGTCATAATGATCGGGTACATCAAATATTGACGTGCCTCGGGATGCGTGCCGAGATGCGAGGCACTGGGTGTCGAGTAATTAGGTATTAGGGAAGGTGGTAGTACACCAATTTAAAACCCTAAATAGCCTGCATATGTATAAAAGTGCATAAGTTAAACTAATTGAATCAATTGATTACAAATGCCTATAGTTGGAGGAGAAAATTGATGTCACAAATTTGCCTCGAGATTCGCACTAAAATGGAATCCTAAGATATTTGAGTTGGTAATTTGTGTCATCAAGATGGAAGTTCGTGAAGTAGGAGTTAACAAGGACCATTAGATTGACCTCGAGATACGTGAACACAATTGATTCTAATATAACCTATATATAACTAAGTTAGTGAGAAATCTTTTCATGCAACATAACCAAGTTTGTTCTTAGGATGGAGTGCTAGAAAACTCAGCAAGAACAAGGAGGAACGGAGGCCATCTACTAAAAGAATTAAGCTAGGAAGATCAAAATCAAGGTGATCATCTAGCTTCTCCATATTTTTTTCCATGAAAATGAGCTTCAAAATTTGGGTTTTGATTTAAAAATGAATTTCTTAGTTTGCTCACTAGTTTTTTTGAGTCTCTTTACAAATGGAGAGTTCATTATGTTCACCAATTTAAGGATTCGAAATTGATTTTTCAAATGGATTGTGTTCTTGAAGTTTCTTGATGCATGCATATTTCTTGACCTAACCTTTGTAAATTGAGCGTAACTCTCTCATACGAACTCCAAATGGGGCAGATCATACATCTTTGGAAAGCTTACTCAAAGATCTACAATTTTATCTCTGAGGAAATTTTGAAATTCAAAGTCCTTCTAACTCAAAAATGCTATGCAATCAGGTAATTTAAATGATGATATGAGATTTTTAAAATAAATTTTGACAAGGTATAACTCTCTCGGTTCTTATCCAAATGACCTCATCTTTTACTATGTTGTTTTTGGGTATGTTGGATGCCTTGTGATAAAAAATTACAATTTCTTGAGCTATAAATTGGGAGAAATGATTTTTACAAGATTGTTGGCCGGATTTTGAGCTGCTTTTTTTGTAGAAGTTCGATATCTCTTTCGTTTTAAATCGAAGTTTCGCAAACTAAACATTTTCGAAAAGCTAAGACATAGAACAATTTTTTTTTGCTAAGTGTCTTCGATGATTTGGAATTTATAATGGTATAATTTGCACTGCAACGTATGATCCCAAATTGAAAGTTGAAACTTTATTTAGTCTTTAAGGGGCTATTTTGGGAAATATAACTCTAACTTTAGTTTAAAGACCTTAAGTCACTCTAAAACACTGGAAATTGATCCCAGGGGACTCGAGGATTATGGTACGGTATTCGGGAACGTAACGCGGTCGAACCGAGGTGTTTTCGAGGCTTTAGAGTATGATTTAAGGTGCGTAAATCCCTTAAGAAACACATCTTGAGTATTTAATTGTTTCAATTGTGCTATCTTGTATTCTTTGTTGTTCACTATCTATGTTCTATCACTGCTTTGATTTGGTATAATGGTTAGTAATTTTGTTCGCTGTCGGGGTCTATTCGGATGTTGTGTTGTACGGGATCTAGTACGCTAGACCATAGCACGTGTCACTTGCACCCTCGGTGAATGGAAACCCGAGCTGCTGAACTCATCGGTGCACATGTTCGGCGGGTTACGATATAAACCGATCCTTCGCTAGTAGTTTGGATGTTGCCAGCATGGTACATGTCGCTGAGATCATCTGGATTGACGAAATATGGTCTAGTTTGCTACACGTGACACAATTATTTGGTTTCTATTGGTGTTAGTTATGCATGTGATTATATTACAGTTGCCTGTTTATTTTCACATGTTTATTTAACATTATTATTGGCTTCTCTATTATTGAATGCTCGGTGGTTTTCTTTTGAGATCTTACTCACTGAACTCGTTATCTGTTTTATGTGATAACGAGTGCAGATCCTAGTACCAGTAAGGGCAAGGATGTATTAGGCGGCTATATCTGATTGCCTACAGTCTAGGTCTTACTAGTACGTGTTCATTTTGATATATAGTTACTTTTTGGGTTATGTGAGACTTGATAGACATTGTACATGTATATATTTACTTTTCACAGATGTTGTCGTCTGATATACATTATACTATATTCCAGGTTCTCCACAGTAGGTGCTCCACAAAACTTAAAAGTTAATGAAAATCCATGTTTATTTACTTTAAAACTTCCATTGTAAATTTATTGGTTACCTACTTGCAAACTCTGAAAAACACAAGGCATACATGTAACTAAATGAATATCTTGAATAATTGGCAAATAATATAGAGAATATGACGACTAGCACACACATCGAGGATCATTAATGTGGAAATAGACGTCAACAAGGCCATGGGACTCGCGTAGAAGCTCACTCAACAGCCTCGGGGCGTGGCCCCCCAAATTGGTATCAGAGAAAATAATATAGAGAATATGATGACTAGCACACACATCGAGGAGTGTTAATGTGGAAATAGACGTCGCAAGGCTATGGGACCCGCGTAGAAGCTCACTCGGCGGCCTCGGGGTGTGGCCCCCCCATAATTGGTATCAGAGCAATGGTTCGAGGAACCTCGAGAATTAATAACGAAAGAGCATAAAAGTTAATGAATAAAGCCTTAAATGTGGAAACTCGATGTACTTTCCTTAGAACTCTAGTTGGGAAGTGATAGTGAAGCGGGTAGAGTTAAGGTTATATATGTGTTATATTTTTACTGTATGTTATATACTATACGTTTATATATCGAGGCTGATCCCGCACACGTTTCTCGATTCAAATCACGATGGAAGGACATCATATTACTCTATCAGAGATTGTCAGACTAGCGATCCGACTAGGACCACTACCACCGTTACTATACCGAGTGTTGAGGATCGACTTACGGCTCATAATGCTCAGTTGGTCGAGATTCTACAGTTACTCAAGGATTAGGCCATGATAGTCATCATAAAAGTAATAGCTCCTACAGGATTTTGCGGTACTGACTACTACCACTCCGACGGTTGTCACCCCGATTATCTCACAAACGTTTGTTCAGGCAGTAGTTCAAGGGACACGAGCAGAGGCAACTATGCCAGTTGATACACCGACTCCTACACGGACACTGACTATTAGAGAGCAGTAGGCTACTACTTCTGAGTTCACTTTATCGCTTGCGGCCAAGCCGATCAAGGAGTTTATCAAATTTCAGCCTGGATTCTTCACAGAGGCGGTGACCCGGAGGCTACCGTGAGGTGGTTGTTATCACATCAGCAGATGCACAGGTTGCCGAAAGTTGAGGAGAGCATACATGCAATAGTTTCAGGGTATTGTTTTTGAAGTAATGCAACAATTTGGTGGACGACGTATTGTGACACTTATCCAGATCCGACGACTTAGGCAGAGTTTCGTCATCTGTTTTATAATGAGTACATACTGGTAGAGGTACAGATGAGGTTGAGAAATGAGTTTTTAGCCTTGAGACAGGGTAACCGATCAGTTCTTCAGTATATTGAGAGATACCGATATTTACTGCAGTTCGCCACCGACGTTGCAGGGACAGAGAGACTGCAAATCTACTTCTTCGTTAGAGGATTGGAAAAGATCATTGCTAGTGCTATTGTGTCGACTAGCGCTCGCACTTTACAGGATATGTTTGACCGAGCACTCACACACGACACTTTTCTTCTATAGAGAGATGGCAGACTCATATCTGTTGGGTCAGAGAGGCAGCCAAGGTAGAGTCCGAGGTCAGATCAAAAGCAGAAGATGCAGAGAGATCAGTTTGATAGGGACAGTACTGATGACCCACAACATGATAGGAGTTCCAGAGATGATCATGATCGTAGGGATGACTATCAATCTGATCAGTATATATATGATGACAGACAGGTAGTACATGTCATTATGCCCGCACCGGCAGAGCAATCAAGCATCAATATAGATAAGACTAGGATCAGGGAGATCATGAAAAGGGGTCAAAGAAACTGAGGTCAGGGTTAGAGATCTGGAGATATACAGGCAGGGAGGCCGAATAGATGTGTATGCTCAGGTGTGGACAGAGAGGTCACATCAGCGTCGATTTCTATAGAGCTTCACTAGGAACCGAGTTAGCCCTAGCCGAAGAGAGAGCCCATGTAATTGCTCAGCCGGACAGAGAGACGACCAATTAGCGTGTTGAGGATATGTTATCTTATGCCTTAACGAGTTATTTGGTTAGTGCTTTATTGTGCATTTTTGAATACATAGTAGGAGAATTACAACTTATCATACTACTATCACATGGATAACGTTGATCATGACCAAGAACATGTAGCATCGTAAATAGTTCCGTCCATATTAACCCTATACTTGATGAGAAGAACGGAGGAATGAAAGAGAGAGTGGGGTCATCTGTGGTTCCATCATATCTCCATCCTCTTCGTGAAATGACAAGCAGTGGTGTTGTCTGGTATTCCACCATAGCTTATTTTCCCTAAAAGAGACTAACATTAGTGTCGTCGGTGGTTCTGCTACTGTTGAGTTGAAAAATAGATGAGATAAGTTCCATCTGAGATTCCGGAAGAGAAGAATCTAGCACCAAGTTCACTTAGGTCGTTAGAGTTCTTAAATAGTCTCGCAATACGAGATATCGTTTGCCATAAATTTTGGGACAAAATTTCTCCTAGTTGGGAAGAATTGTAATGACCTAATATTTATTGACACCATTAATAAACTTATTTTCATACTAGGACGCCAACTGAGGCCTACTTGGATGCCTCAAATAGGCTAGAACATGCCTAACTGGGCTTAAATCATTATTTGTGTTTGTTGGTTGCATAATTGCGATGTTAATTATTATTTATCTCATAACTCATCGCATGTGTGTATTTATATTATCATACCGTGTGAGACTGTGTGATGGGTAAACACCTCATAAAGCGTGTCGAAGTGGTTACCGCTTAGGCGTAGTACGGGTACACTAAGTTTTATAATGCTAAATTGAATAAAATGACTAGAACAAAGGTGAATATTGCATAAAATATATAATCAAACTTTAGGCTAAGTCATAATAATTGAGTAGATCAAGGATTGTTGCGCCTTGGGATGCGTGTCGAGACGCGGGGCACTGGGTGCCGAATGATTGGGTACTAGGGGAAGTGGTAGTACACCAATTTAAGACCCCAAATAGCCTACATATGTATAAAAGTGCCTAAGTTAAACTAATTGAATCAATTGATTACAAATGCCTATAATTGGATGAAAAAATTGATGTCATAAATTTGCCTCGAGATTCGCACTATAATGGAATGCTAAGAGATTTGAGTTGGTAGTTTGTGTCAACAAGAGGGAAGTTAGTGGAGTAGGAGTTAACAAAGACCATTAGATTGACCTCGAGATATATGAACACAATTGATTCTATCATAACCTATATAAAACTAAGTTAGTGGAAAATCTCTTCATGCAACAATAACTGAGTTTGTTCTTAGGATGGAGTGCTGGAAAATTCTGCAAGAACAAGGAGGAATGGAGGCCATATACTAGAGCAATTAAGCTAGGAATATCAAAACCAAGGTGATCATCTAGCTTCTCCATCTCTTTTCCATGAAAATGAGTTTCAAAATTTGCATTTTGATTTAAAAATAAATTTCTTAGTTTGCTCTCTGATTTTTTTGAGTCTCTTTATGAATGGAGAGTTCATTATGTTCACCAATTTGAGGATTTGAAACTGATTTTTCAAATGGATTGTGTTCTTGAAGTTTCTTAATGCATGTATATTACTTGACCTAACCTCTATAAATTGAGTATAACTCTCTCATACGAGCTCCAAATAGGACAGATCATACATCGTTGAAAAGCTTACTTAAAGATCTAAAACTTTATCTCTAGAAAATTTTGAAATTCAAAGTCCTTCTAACTAAAAAATGCTATGAAATCAGGTAATTTAAATGCCGATATGTGATTTTTAAAATGAACTTTGACAAGGCATAACTCTCTCAATTATTATCAGAATGAGCTCATATTTTAGTATGTTGTTTTTAGGTATGTTGGATGCCTTGTGACCGAAAATCACAATTTTTGGAAATATAAATTGGAAGAAATGATTTTACAAGATTGCTAGTCGGATTTGATTCCAATTTGAGCTATTTTTTGTAGAAGTTCGATATCTCTTTCGTTTTAAATCGGAATTTCGCAAAACAAACCTTTTGGAAAAGCTAAGACATAGAGAAAAAACATTTTTGTTAAGTTTCTTCGATGATTTGGAATTTATAATGGTCCAATTTGAGCTGCAACATATGATCCCAAATTGAAAGTTGAAACTTTATTTAGTCTTTAAAGGGTTGTTTTGGGAAATATATCTCTAAATTTAATTTAAACACATTGAGTCACTCTAAAACACTGGAAACGGATCCCAGGGGACTCGTGGACTATGGTACAATAGTCGGGAGCGCAGCGCGATTGGACCGAGGTGTTTTAGAGGCTTTGGAGTGCGATTTGAGGTACATAAATCCCTTAAGAAACACCGCTTGAGTATTTAATTGTTTCAATTAATTGTGCTACCTTGTATTCTTTGTTGTTCATTATCCATGTTCTATCATTACTTTGATTTGGTATAACGGTTGGTAGTTTTGTTCGCCGCCGGGGTCTATTCTGATGTTATGTTGCACGGGCTCTAGTACGTTAGACCATAGCACGTGTCACTTGCGCCCTCGGTGAATGGCAGTCGGAGCTGCTTACCTCATCGGTGCATATGTTCAATGAATTATGATATGGACCGATACTCCGCTAGTAGTCCGGATGTGAGCCAACATGGTACCGGCCGCTGAGATCATCTAGATTGATGAAGTATGGTCTAGTTTACTACGCGTGACACAATTATTTGGTTTCCATTGGTGTTAGTTATGCATGCGATTATCTTACAGTTGTCTGTTTATTTATGCATTTTTATTTAACATTATTCTCGGCTTCTCTATTATTGAATGCTCAGTGGTTTTTTTTTAGGACCTAACTCACTGGACTCATCATCTATTTTGTTGTGGTTACTGAGTGTAGATCCTAGTACTAGTAAGGGCAAGGAGGTGTTAGGCGACTATCTCTGATTGCCTACAGTTCGGGACTTACTAGTACGTGTTCATTTTGATATTTAGTTACTTTTTGGGTTATGGGAGATTTGATAGAAACTGTACATGTATATATTTACTTTTCATAGTACGTTGTCGCCTGATATACAGTGTACTCTATTCCAGGTTTTCTACTGTAGGACCGATGCTCTGCAAAACTTAAAAGTTAATGAAAATCAATGTTTATGTACTTTAAGACTTCCGCTGTAAATTTATTGGTTACCTACTTGCAAACTCTGAAAAACACAAGGCATACTTGTAACTAAATGAATATCTTGAATAATTGGCAAATAATATAGAGAATATGAGGACTAGCACGCACATCAAGAAGTGTTGATGTGGCAATAGACGTCAGCAGGGCTATAGGACACGCGTAGCAGATCACCCTGCGGCCTAGGGGCGCGAGGCCCCTACATGCAGCATTTGCCAAAAGTCAAGATTTTGGTGAGATCGTGAGTTCGACCCCTAATGAAGTCGCAACATTTTGTTTGATTAGCAATTTTTTTGTCACAATTGTTGTTAGATTAGTTTTTTTACATTATTTTTAGGGTATCCGAGGTCAGCCTTGACAAATCCTGACTGTGGGGTTGGTAGGACCACGTGGGCGATAATAGTCCTATTTACTCAAGGTTATCAGTTTGTTTATTTTTGCTTGATTAGTTTAAAATGCTACATATAATGACCTATAATTCTACAATATTCCTTTTTACTCTACAAAATTCATGAAAATCTACATTTTATATTACATGTGTTTACATTGTTATGAACAACCATATACAACCAACTTTTGAAATAGAAAAAAAGTTAAAAACTAAAGTCCACAATGAAACGTCCCTCCCCAGAACTAAGGTCGGGTTGACCAGCCCAAACCTTTACTCAAGCCTGATACCTGAACCATACCTAAATAACAGTCTGCCACGCCTATTTCAACCTGCGGAATAACATACTAACCATATAGAATAATAAATGTGGAAGTAAAATTAAAACTAGAATTCCATATATCGTAAAATCAACATGATAAGTGTTCAATTGTCCAAGTAGGTTCAATCATTCCAAATAGCTTCTAACACTACCATAAAGTTTTTAAATAGTCCAAAATAGATAGGGAGGGTTTCAGACTATCGTAATAACCTAGTTTAAGTCACAACCCAAATTTATTATTCTCAAAATCAAATAAATAGATAATAAGAGTATGTAACTTCTCACAAGCAAGGAAAGACTTCAAGCGGGTGTCTTCTTGTCACGAGCTAATGCGAATGTGGACGCAGTTGAAGAGTAATTAGGATGAGCTAAAATAGACAACAAAGCTCAATAAGAGGAAAACCTCGCTCAAACATTAAATACGTAAGTACCACCTACTAATCATGCAAAATCTAACATGAAGTTGAAACCAAATATCAAACGTTAAGTAGAAAGCATGTAGGTATTGATCAAATTTAGATTTAAGCATGTAGATAAGATCTAAAACATGTAGAAACATGGAAGTATGTTTCATCTTCATAAACAAGGAAAAAGTCATGCATTCATAACTTTCAAAACGAGTTCCAAGACTCATTTAAAACATAACAGAATTCAATTCAATCATGCAAGGGGTCCACAAGAGATAAACCATAAAAGATAATAATAATTATAAGTCATTGGTTCATTCAATGCATGCTAGGTATTGGTAGGAATCCGGTGACTGGATCTCTTATGTTTGATTTAAAGCAAACCATTATTGGACGCAATGGCCATTACATCCTCCAACTAGTAGCATCACAACAAAATGAGTTAATCCAAAGCCGCCACTGATACATGTCCCGCTATCACCAAGTTACACGAGTAGGAACTCAAACTCATATACTTATGTGACACATTTATGCATTCAATTAGACAAGTAAAAACCATCGGTGGCGAATTCCACAAAACATCTCGGGGAATTAACTAGTAAAGCCCTCGGTGACACCACAAACTTCCTGGGGCATTTAAATATGATAACTTGCTATTAGGCCCTCGGTGGGAACTCCACAAACATTCTGGGGCAATAAAATGACATAAATGGGGAAATAAATGCTTTCACATTCCATAGATTTGGAAATTCAAACCAATACCTCGATGCAACCCTTAACCCAAGTCTTTCATTCAAAGCATGATTCTTAATTATCTAATAGCAAACCATACTTAATGCGTGAGCGAAGTTTCCTACTTATCACGACTCGTCGCGATGCCTATAACAACTCTTGGTACGCCCGGGGCTCGATGTGAACCTTCGCGCGATGCTATACAACCATAATGCATCTCATCAACAAATGCTTTAATTTAAAATTAATTAAATATTTAATTTATTGGTTTTTGAAATTCACTAATGTGGGTCCTGCGGGTCCCCTATCGCCCGATGCAAGGGCCGAGGGGTGGGACCCGGTCAGTCTCCCTCAGAGACGCGATAGTGCCCCGTTTGAAAGCAAACATTTTCTTTGATTTTATTATATTTTTTATTTCATTTTTATTTAATTTAATTTAATTTAATTTTTTTGGGTTGATCGGTCAACCATAATTGATCGATCCAGGGGCTGTTGGCCCCTGGTTTCCAAACCAAGGGCCAACAACCCCTGGTGTGTTGGTTGACATGGAGGGGAAAACCCTATCTCTGACCACCGATGGTAGGGCTCAGCGTTGACTGGCGCTGGGCGCCTCCCTAGCAGCCCTCGGTAGGGACGACAATGGGGGTGGGTGTGGTCATGGTACCACCCTCCCTTCCTCTTCTACCGTACTAGTGGGGCGGCCTGGTGGCGCCCCACCTAGTCAGCGGCGGCAACAGGGAAATCACCGGTGGCGGCGATAGTGAGGCCATCGCCGGTCGCTTCGGTCGCCGCTCGCTTCGTTAGTTCCAAAAATCACTAACTAGGTAGTTTCCACTATTTTTGTCAATTTCAAGTTTAATCTTCATTTAAAACAAGATTAAAGGGTGGGGGAGATGTGTATACCTTCGATTTTGGGTTCTCCTTGAGTTAGACTTCCAACACCTCAATCTCTCTTTTCTCCCCATGTTTAAATTTTCAAACAAAAAGGGGGCCAGGGTTTTCAATTTGATTTATATAATGGGGTTAATTTGTGTAGGGTTTATGAAATTACTTAATTGCCCATATGGTAGGTCTTTAGGGATTTTGGGTCTTTGCAACATCCCATATTTTAAAGAACTTTCGTCCTCGAAAGTAAAATAAAGTCATACTTTATGGTTCAAAAAGAAATGGAAAGTTCTCCATCATATAGTCATCCTGCTCTCAAGTCAACTCATGTTATCCATTAAAGTTCCATCGGACTTGCACCAATAGGATTTCTTTCTTCCGAAGTTTATACACTTTCCTATCCATGATCTGAATCGACTGCTCGTCGTAGGACACGTCCTCCCTCAAATCAACTTGCCATCAATCGATCATCGGTGCATGTTTATTATGTGTCTTCTTTAACATAGAAACATGGAAGACATTATGAACTCCAACTAGTTGTGGTGGTAACTCGAGATGATATGCTACCGGGCCTATTTATTTCTTGATCTCGAATGGCCCGATAAACCTGGGAGATGGCTTTCCCATTAATCCGAATCGGTAATGCCCTTTTATTAGTGACACTTTCAATAGTACAAATTCTCCTTCTTTGAACATGACCTCTCGATGGTCCTTGTAAACATACTTCTTCTGACAACTCTGGGTGGTCTTCAATTGTTGTCTAATCAGTTTATCCTCTCGGTTTGGTCATGTACAAGTCCTGGGCCGATCAATACGACATCTTTGACCTCGATCCAATAAATTGGAGATCTACATGGTCTCCCAAAAAGTGTCTCAAATGGTGTCATGCCAATACTTTCTTGAAAACTGTTGTTGTACGCAAACTCACACAACGAAATATACTTCTCCCAACTCCCGCAGAAATCCAGCACACAAGCTCTGAGCATATCCTCAAGTATATGAATTAATCTCTTAGTCTGCCAATCTGTCTGAGGGTGAAATGTCGTATTGAGATTGAGCTGAGTCCCCTTCAGTGCTGAAACCCACTCCAAAACTGAGAGGTAAATCTCGGTTCGCGATCCGATACAATAGACATCAGGACTCCATGTAATATGACGATCTCGTTTACGTATATGCCTCCAAACCTGTATGTCGAATATTCCATAGAAATATGGACGAAGTGGGCGACTTAGTCAAGCAATCTACAACCACCCAAACCCTATCATGCTCTTTTTGAGTTGTCAGTAGCCATGAAACGAAGTCCACGGCTATGTGTTCCCACTTCCACTGAGGAATAAGTAACGATTGCAGCAATCCCCCAGCTTTCGGTGGTCTGCTTTCACTTGCTAACAAATCTCACAATCCTGGATGTAAGTAGTGATGTCCACCTTCATCCCCGACCACCAATACATCCTCTGCATGTCCTGATACATCTTGTTACCCCCGGGATGAACACCGAACCGAGATCTGTGCGCCTCCCCGAGTAAGTCATCTCTCAACTGTTATGAGATGGTCGCAATCTGTCTCAAAATCTCAATGCTCCATCAGGTAAAAGTCTCCGATCTACGTCATCAGTGCAATCTGCAAGTGACTTGTACTTCTTATACTTTGAATCGACTCTCTAAAAGTCAACCACTCTAAACATAGCCACTGGCTCTGCTCTCATCTGAACTCATGCCCGACCTTCTAAAACATCTGAGCAAACAACTGAGCCATATGCGGTTACTCCCTATACATTCATTACAGTCTCGGACTTTGTCTCTAGTCGTACACAGTTCAGAGCATTTGCCACTACGTTAGCATTCCTTGGGTGGTATTCAAGTGTTAAATCATAGTCTTTCAAGAGTTCCAACTATCTTCTCTGTCGCATGTTCAACTCGCTATGAGTGAATAGGTACTTCAAGCTTTTATGACTCGAGTTGACAGTTAATTTCTCCCCATACAAATAGTGTCTCCATAACTTCAGGGCAAACACCACTGTCGCCAACTTTAACTCGTGTACTAGATAGTTTTTCTCATGTAATTTCAGTTTTCTTGATGCATAAACGATTGCCTTGTTGTCTTGCATCAACACTCCTTCCAAACCAGTTCTCGATGCATCGGTGTACACTAACAACTCTATGATAGCCTCTAGTAAAATCAAGATAGGTGCGGTAGTGAAACGGTTCTTCAACAAATGAAAAGCCTCGTCACATGGATCATTTCACACATAAGTAACGTCTTTCTTGGTTAAGTTGGTGAGCGGTGAAGCGATCGACGAGAAACCCTGCACAAACCTTCGATAATAGCCTGCTAATCCTAGAAAACTCCGTATCTTGAAAGCATTAGTGGGTTGTGGCCACCTAAGGATTGCCTTGATTTTTATAGGATCAACTGATATTCCCTCTACATTCACCACGTGTCCCAAAAATTTCACCTCTGAAACTCAAAACTCACATTTGCTCAATTTAGCATAAAGTTTGTGTTCCCTCAAAGTTTGTAACACCTTCCTGAGATGCTTCCTATGATCTGACTCAGACTTAGAGTCTATCATGATGTCATCAATAAACATAATCACAAACTGGTCAATGAACGATTTAAAAACTCGGTGCATCAAGTTCATGAACATCACCGGTGCATTGGTAAGTCCAAATGGCATCACAATGAACTGAAAGTGCCCATAACGAGTACTAAATGTTGTCTTCGGTATGTCTTCCTCCCATATACGTAAATGATGGTACCCCGATCTCAAATATATCTTATAAAAGAACTTCGCTCCTCTCAACTAGTCGAACAAGTCATCAATCTAGGGAAATGGATACTTGTTCTGAATAGTCACCCTATTCAATTGTTGATAATCAATACACATCCTCAAACTTCGGTCCTTTTTTTCACAAACAACACTGGCGCTCCCCACAGTGATACAGTAGGAGTAACAATGCCTTTCTGAGTCAACTCCTCTAACTACATCTTCAATTCCTTCAACTTGGTAGCCGCCATACGGTAAAATGCTTTGAAAACTGGTCTCGTACAGGGTATAAGGTTAATCATGAAGTTTATGTCTCGATGGGTGGAATTCCCGGAAGGTCTCAGGGAAAGACATATGGAAAATCTCTTACTACGAGAATCTTCTCAATTAAAACTTCCTACCCTTTTTCTCCCATGGCAGTCTAACTTGCAATGGACTCTATCTCAGCCAAAGTTGCAACTCTATCGCGGGTGGTGACGCCAGCTAATATATACCCTTCGAACTCAAACAATGAAATGCCTGAAATATGGAGGGTCACATGTCAAATCCCAAAATTTTTAAATCGGTAATTACAGTTAATCCGAGATTAAGGAAGTTTAATTATGGTTTTGGCCGTGAGTCGAGAATTAAACACCGATAAATTTGAGATCTATAATTAATTTTAATTATCTGTGATGTTTGCCTAGTGTTGTATTATTTTATTTTGTGAAATTCGAGTGATTGAGTAAATTTGAGATTCACGGGGTTTCGTATTGAGATACGTGTCGAGATGGGTGCCGAGATAGTCATAATATTGATATAAATATTAGTTTTGAGTTTTGCGATGAATAATTGAATGTAAATTAAAAATTTGAAATTTGGACCTTAAATGGACTTAACGAGCTGACGTGAATATTTGTCTCGGTTTGCGTGTAAGTCGAGATTATGAGGTAGTGTGTAATGAGACAAAGTTTGTGCGAGTTCTTGTTCGAGTTCTGTGTCGGTTGACAGTTGTCGAGGTCGAGATCGGGTCCAAATTGGTGCACGTTTGGTTAAATATGGCAAGAGGATTGGTCCCAAATATTTTAGTATGTCATGGACAAAGTAAAGATTTTTTGGATTTTGGTGTGACCAAAATCAGTGTTATGGACGTTTTATGAAGATAGACTGTTTTGTTGAGAAGTTAGTTCAATTTAGTGGAAAACTGGATCCAAAATGAGAACCGGGCGTTAAAGCACGTCAAAATAAGGTTTTCAAGAATTAATAATTAAAAAGAAATTAAGCTGCTCAAGCAAGTAATTGAGGGTTATACATAAAAAGAAAAAAAAACAAATGAAACAATCGATTGTTTTATCAGAACATTAAAAACATTCTAAACCTAACCCTTCTCCGCTCAGTTCTTCGCACACGACGCTCCCGACGTTCAATTTTCGTCCAGTTTCTTTTCGCAACACTATAGAGCATCGCGAGACGGTCAATTTGACCCGAATTTCCATGGTGGAAATGAGGTATTCAGTCCGCAATTTGGTAAATTCTTAATGCCAAACATCTTTCCCCAATTCAATTTGAGTTATCGCGATTTTTCAATTTTTTTCGCGGGGTTTTGGTAGAAATTGGTTGAAATTGTTGTAAATTGTTATATTGGATTGATTTACGTCAATTTGAGATAAATTCCACCGACGTGGGTTAGGCTTTTGATGAGGTGAACTAATGTAATTCAGTTGATAACTATTTTGGAGATGTTTTAATAGTTGATATTGATTATTGGTTTTAATCCAATTTGACTCAACGGGCTTTGAAAATATTTTTGTGTTGGTATCGGGTGGTTTCATGGAGTTTATTGTCGAGTTTTGAGGATTTAATTCCGAAAATATTAATTTGGAGAAGTTTTTTTAGTTCAAAATATATAAAGTTTCCAAGTCGACATGACATATGGGAAAATTCATAACTTCTCCGTCGGTGATCCGATTTGGGTGTTCTTGGAGTTTATGGAAAGTATGACATGAGTACTACAAGTTCATTTAAGGTTGTCACAACAAATATTAAGGTTTTCAAGGTTAAAAAGTTACCCTAAGTTAGCTAGTTGAAAGCTAGTTGAAATAGTTATATAAATTAATATTTTTGGAAACTGTTCTCAAGCGTATTTTGATCGTGATTTTCATTAGGCTTCATGATATCGTTTCACTTGAAACTTGAACCATAATATAGTTAAGTATGCATGGAAGCTATTGGAACCATTTTCAAGGTGATCCGACGCTCCGGGAACCTCAAAAATTAATCTTGAAATTCGCTGTTTGTAAGGTTAAGTAAATCTCATGGTAACCTTTACATTTTATGATTATATTTCGTATAAATTGCATTGATCCTTGAATTGCATTTTTGTTGTACATGCATATGCAGTTTGGGAGGGTAAGGCGTTATGAGTCTCCTTATAGTATCTATATCGGGTTTATTGAACACTATATTATGCTTGAGGGGTAGAGTCACTGATACTTTGCATCACGTGGTTATCATGAGATCACGTTGAATCACATCATACTCCCATAGTCTAGAGGAACGAGACTCGTTTGGTTATTTTCCCTGCACATGAGTCCTTATTACTGTTTACTTACCACTTTCGGATATCGGTCATCTGATTGTGGTCAGATAACAGAAACAGGATGGATTCACGGTTGTATTTAAATTCCTTGGATTATATTCGTTTAAATTCCTTGGATTATTATGCATTTGATTACTACATGTGTACTGGATAGTGTGGGATTTACTTATCTGACTTTATCAAATTTTTATAATTGGATAATGACCAGTTTTAGCTGCGACAAAGGAAAGGAAAAGCTTTATGATTATTGGTGACTTGCTCAGTTTCTCTCTCTATGTTTGTATTACTTTTGAATATAAAATACTGTATAAATGGTTTGAGAATGATTGGAATTATTTTAATGGTTTTACGATGGATTGGAATGCCGAGAAATTAAGGTATTAATGATTTAATAATGTTTTAAAGTCCGTGATAGGTTAGAATGAATAAATAATCATTATTAATGCGAAATATTTTGTTATGGGGTGGATTGTAAGTCATTCGACATTTCCACCAAGCTGAGCAGGTTTGTTGAAGATTTACGAAGGTAAAGATTTCCAGTGTAGGCTTAGAAATAGAGGAGATGCTGGCGAAAATCTTTTTACAAATATTTAAGGATTATATAATTAATCTTTACTGATTTTGAGGTATAAGATTCGTTTTAGAATCCCTTTGTGGTTGATAAAGAATCATATTTGATAATTACTCTGATATATTTTTAATTATTTATTGATGGAGAGGTTGAGGCTACTAGATTATCAGTGGATTAAGGTAATCTAGGCCGGTAAGATGCCCTTATTAAGTGGAGTCTGACAATGTTGGTATCCGAGCCTAGGATTCTAAAAGAATCTTGTTGATTGAAGTTTAGTGAGTGATTAGTTGGGAAGTAACACGATGGAACATGGTTAAAAAGTTTAAAAACTTTATGGTTGTGTTACATGTGTTTTATATTATCGATATATCGATGAATATGGGCTTGTTGAACCACGTTTCTTGCAATTTTTCCTGCGAAAAATTAGTAGATGTAGAGTTATGTAATCTATAGGAGCTCGTAATGTATTGTATCATATGCTGGTGTATACTGTATCATATATGCTGGTGTATATTGTATCATAGGTACATGTTAGTTTAGATCAGTTGGTTATGACAAGGGTGTGTAGTGTACACCTTCTTTGTATATATATAAGTCATGTACTCTGTATTTTTGATATATAATGAATAACAGATGAATATGATTCATGTTTTCTTCTTCGTTTGTTCACTGAACTGTTACATTGATGATCAACTGATCATCTGATCTTTGATCTACTGGTTTAGTGTGTTAATTGTTCATGGTATCAGAGCAGGTTTTTCACTGTTCTTGATCTGTGTTGAGTTTGATTACTCGAGTGTCTGATCATGGCATCCAGTCATGGTTCTTCGAGTACTTCTATTCGAAATGTAGCAGGAAGAGCTCATGATGCTGGCGATCTTGGTGTAGAGAGTCCTTATTTTCTTCAAGGATCTGATCATCCTGGTATGGTACTTGTTTCTAATACTCTCACTGGTTCGAATTATCTTTCTTGGAGTAGAGCTATGTTGATTGCTTTAGGTGCGAAAACAAAAATTGGTTTCATTGATGGAAGATGTATGAAGCCATATTCAACTGATTCCAATTTGGATCGGTGGATCAAAGTGGATTATATGGTAACTTCTTGGATCTTGAATTCTATTTCAAAAGATATTGTTGAGGCATTTCTTTATACAACTTCATCTTTTGATCTATGGAATGAGTTGAAAGAAAGGTTTGGAGAATGTAATGGACCTCTCTTGTATCAACTAAAACGAGATATTTCTTCTATAAGTCAAGGAGATATCTCTGTTTCACATTATTACACAAAGCTTAAGAAGTTATGGGATGAACTGAGTTGTTTGGTACCTTTACCTGCTTGTGAGTGTGGAGCTTCAGCAACAATGGCTGTTCTGAATTCTAATGATAGATTGATGCAATTTTTGATGGGATTAGGTGACATGTATGATCATATTCGTAATCAAATCTTGGTGATGGATCCCTTACCAAATATAAACAAAGCTTATTCTATGATTCTTAGAGTTGAAAAGCAAAAGGAGGTTCATGTTAGTTACTCACCTGTAATGGATACAGCCATGATGATGAGAACTAACAAGATGAATTCAAGCCCATCTGGTTCAACTAGTGGTCCTAGATTTACTGGTAAAGGAAATCAAAAGAAATTTCTTAATAAAGATGAACTGTTCTGTGATCATTGTAAGACAAAGAGGCACACAAAAGAGACTTGTTTCAAGCTTCATGGAATTCCAGATTGGTATAAGAAAGAGCTTGACAAGAAGCAGATGAATAATAGTTCAAAATCTTTTATGAATCTGATGGAATCACCTCTGGATATACAAGATGCAGGAACTTTTCAGTTTGAAGACTTTCAAACTAATATTGCAGCAATGATACAGCAAGGCATTGAGAACTTCATGAAAGGAAAGACTCTTTCAACTGAAGATGTTTCTGCTCATATAAATTCAGCTGTTTCTGATTTTACAAGTAGTTCACACAAAAAGCTTTCCAGCTTACCTTTTTCATTTAGTTCAGATGCTTGGATTGTGGACAGTGGAGCAACAAATCATATGTGTATTAACTATGATTTGCTTGCTAACATCACTGTTTTGGCTAAACCTGTTATGGTTTGTTTGCCTGATGGACATACTAAAGAAGTTAATTACATAGGAGATGTGCAACTGAGTTCAAACATAGTTCTATCTTCCTGCTTACATATAAACTCATTCAAGTATAATCTTTTGTCAGTTAGCAAGCTACTTTCCTCTACTAAACTGACAGTTGAGTTTTATCCATCATTTTGTGCTATACAGAACATTGAGCATTCTTAAGTTCTAGCTGTTGGAAGGATGATTGGAGGTTTCTACATACTGGATTCCAGTTCTTTTAATAAAGATGTCATTGATTCATTTGTGTCTCATACAGAATTATCATTAGCTTGCTGTAATAATGCTACTGATAATGTTTCTTGGCATTGTCGTTTGGGGCACCCTTCTGTTAATGTAACAAAACAGCTTGATTTGTTACTTAATAGTTCTTCAAATAGAGGACACAATGTACCTTGTGATGTTTGTCAAATGTCCAAACAATGCAGAATGGTTTTTCCATTGAGTTCTATACAAACATCTTGTCCTTTTCAATTGTTACATATGGATGTTTGGGGACCATATAAGCAATCTTCTATTCAAGGAGCTCATTTTTTCCTGACAATTGTGGATGATTATAGTCGATTTACATGGACATTTTTGATGAAATATAAGTCCTTGACAGCACTCTAATCAAAGCAGTTTCTAGCTTTTGTTCACAATCATTTCAAAGCCTCTCTGTTCAAACCATTAGGACCGATAATGGTACTTGAATTTTGTAATAAAGATTGTCAAGCTTTGTTCTCTGGTTTGGGGATTATACATCGTAGATCAACACCTTATACTCCTCAAAGAAAATGGTGTGGTTGAAAGAAAGCATCGCCATTTGTTACAAGTTACAAGAGCTCTCATTTTTCAATCTGGTTTGTCCAAAAAGTTTTGGGGTGATGCGCTTCTTATCGCTACTTATCTCATTAATCGATCGCTTTCTCGATTCTTTGCAATGGAAGTCTCCTTACCATCTCTTATTTGGAAGGTTACCAAATTATCTCTCCTTAAAGACATTTGGATGTTTATGCTTTGCTACAAATGTTTCACCAAGTAAAACCAAGTTAGATACACGAGCAATTAAATGTATCTTTCTTGGTTATTCTCTTGGACAAAAAGCTTACAGGTTATACAATATGGCAACACATACCTGTTTTGTTTCAATGGATGTGATTTCCTTTGAAAATCAGTTTCCATTTCATAGTGTTACTCCAAGTTCAGAGTGTCCATTACCTATTCCTTGTAATGACTCATCTGATTCCTTGAGAGATGTTCCTGCTACTACTGATGTACCTTATTCAAATAATGCACCTACTTCTGCTGCTATGCCTCATTCTAGGGAGTTCCCTGTTGAAGTTTTTCATCCTCATGAAACACCTTCTGATGTTCATGTGCCTGTTTCCTCTATGCCTGTTGATGATACATTAGTGCCTCCTACTGATGTTGTCCTGCCTCCTACTGCAGTTGTTCCTCGCAAGAGTCATCGTGCTGTTCACAAGCCTCTTTGGATGAATGATTTTGTTTTGAACAATGTCCATACATCTGGTTTCACTCTTGCAGAGTCTACTCTTTCTGCTGGTACACCTCATACATTTCCTTTTGTTCACTCTTCTCACATTACTGATGATTACAAGAGTTTTTTGGCTGCTGTTTCAAGCATTAAGGAACCTACTTGTTATGCTCAAGCTCAACATGATCCTGTTTGGATTGAAGCAATGAATAAGGAGTTACAAGCTTTGGAGGAAAATGGTACTTGGAGTCTAACTGATCTACCACCTGATAAAAAGGCCATTGGTTCTAAGTGGTTTTACAAGGTTAAACTTAATCCTGATGGATCATTGGATAGATGTAAAGCTCGGTTGGTTGCAAAGGGTTTTCATCAAATTGAAGGTGTTGATTACATTGATTCTTTCTCTCCTGTTGCCAAAAATGGCACAGTTAGGATTGTTTTATCCTTGGCAGCTGCTCGAGATTGGCCTTTACATCAATTGGATGTTAATAATGCCTTCTTACATGGTTATCTTGATGAAGATGTTTATATGAAACCTCATGATGGTTACAATTTGGCTTCTCCTACTCAAGTTTGCAAACTTCAGCGATCCTTATATGGTTTAAAGCAAGCCTCAAGACAATGGAACCATGAGTTTACTTCTAAACTTCAATATTTTGGTTTCATTCAATCTGTCCATGATCCTTGTTTGTTTACTTACAACATTGATGGTCAGTTTTTGGTATTGTTAGTATATGTTGATGATGTTCTTATTACTGGTACATCTCTTGAGTTGATTAAAAATGTCAAGGACTTCCTGCACAACTTGTTCACCATTAAAGATCTTGGACAAGCACGCTACTTTTTGGGCTTAGAGTTGGTTCGATCTTCATCAGGACTCTATGTTCATCAACGCAAGTATGTTCTTGATTTACTTACTGATGCTGGTCTTACCATGGCTAAACCAGCAGCTACTCCTCTTCCTCGTGACTGTAAATTTGATGATGTTGATTCACCTTTGTTACTTGAAGCTGATCAGTATAGGAGACTAATTGGTCGTCTTCTTTACTTGGGTTTCACTCGTCCTGACATTACTTATGCCACACGCAGCTCGATCGGTTTGTTCAAGTTCGATCTTGAACAAAGATTGGTCCGTGCTCTTCATGTTTTGAGATATCTTAAGGGTACTCCTTCTCAGGGTTTGTTTTTCCCTGTTCAGTTGGATCTTCCAATTGTTGCCTACTGTGATTCTGATTGGGCTGCTTGTCCTCTTTCACGGAAATCTCTTACTGGTTATTGTGTATTCATGGGCTCCTCTTTAATCTCATGGAAAACTAAGAAACAAGCTACTGTTTCTAAATCCTCTGCTGAGGCTGAATATAGGAGTTTGTCTTCCACAGTTTGTGAATTGTTATGGATTTCTTATATCCTTAAGGACTTAAGTATTCCTACTCCTCTTCCTATTCCTCTTTGGTGTGATAATCAAGCTGCCATTCACCTTCTCGCCAATCCCGTTTTCCATGAACGTACCAAGCATTTGGAGATTGATTGTCATCTCGGTTCGACATCGCTTTAAGAGTGGTTTTGTTCTTCCACAATATGTTCCTACTAGATTACAGTTAGCTGATTTGTTTACCAAGTCTTTACCAGCTCCTTTGTTCTCTGATTTATTGTCCAAGATGGGTCTATGTGACTGACATAGACTTCCATCTTGAGGGGGGGATGTAGAGTTATGTAATCTATAGGAACTGTAATGTATTGTATCATATGCCGGGTGTATACTTGTATCATATATATTTGGTGTATATTGTACCATAGGTACATGTTAGTTTAGATCAGTTGGTTATGACAAGGGTGTGTAGTGTACACCTTCTTTGTATATATATAAGTCATGTACTCTGTATTTTTGATATATAATGAATAACAGATGAATATGATTCATGTTTTCTTCTTCGTTTGTTCACTGAACTGTCATTACATTGATGATCAACTGATCATCTGATCTTTGATCTACTGGTTTAGTGTGTTAATTGTTCAGTAGAGGACAACAAGAGCTGGATTAGGGATCTGACGAGGGTAATAGGGATCCACAATGTGTGGATTCAAACACGTTTGAGAACTTGGCTGTGAAGATGTTAGTGTCGATAAATACCTGAGCTACCAACCCAGGTATTTGTGGTTGTGTGAACTAAGAATTTCCTAATGTCACTTCAGTTGCTTAGGAAAAGCAGTGTGACGACCCCATTTTCCTATAAAACTGGGTCCCGTCAGGCCTAAACCCATGTAGACCCCCGAGTCGTTCCTCGCAAAGTCAACGCAGCCTAGTCAGCCTCCAATAATTACTTTCTCAATAAATTTTGTATTTTAACGTTGAGTTATTATGTTATGTCATTTACAGAATAGTTTGCAGCGGAATTAAATTTAAGACAAGATGAAATAACTCAGATTTAAATAAAAGTGAAACAACCTACAGTGTGGAACCCTAAAATCATTGAATAAACATGCCTATGATATCTCATTTCACTCGATTCCAATATGTCCCAGTATAATCAAAAATAGTAATATACAATAAGTACAACAAAAATGGCGAAGAATACTATCGAGCAAGGAAGGAACCACTCCAAAAAGTCCTCAAAGGAAATCACCGATCACCGGTCCTTTCCCCTTGCTCATCTCTATGCGATCTGCACCCACCGTCACAAACTAGACGTTGAGTATAGTAAAGTAGAAAGTAATAACCAGAAGGATATAAACAGTAATTCATGATTCATTTTAAAAAAAGTCAAAATATCATGCGTGTATATAAAGACAGATAAAAGATAAAAAAGTGCATGATAAACAGACTGACATATATGCACGACAAATAATGAGTGCCTATGAATCAAAAGAGGCATACTAAGTGGTCTTAAATCCACAACAATCCACAACAATCCAGTACTCGGGGAAAACTCACGTTTGGTTGGGTAGCTGCACTCCCGCAGGTAGTGTTCACATTAGCCCAACTAGCTATAATCCCAGGAGTACATTCCCGACACACTTAGGCCATAGACACTCAACCAAGGAAATAAAGAATATAATTCCAAGAAAATGCATTTATCAATAAAGTCAATAAATATGGGATATGAATTACTATGCATTTCCTTAACTAGTTTACTCACTTACTTCGGACTCGCGATATCCCGCCCTCGCGGTTCGGACACGCTCCCCAAAATGAACACACGATCTCTCGAGACCTCCCCTTAGGTTCGCGAGGACCTATAACATGTTTTAGACCAAATTATGTTGTTTTAAAGATTTTGGAAAATTTCGACTTTATCTGCTGCCAGGGGAATTAGCACGCTACCTCATACACCTAGCGTGCTAATCCATATTAGTGTGCTAATTTTTGATATTTGCGCGCTAATTTACATATTAGCGTGCTAACTCTGATATCTAGCGCTAATCAATATTAGCGCGCTAGATCTTCCACCTAGCGCGCTATGTGCAGCAGAACCCAGAATTCTGCATTTCAAATTTTGGGTTTCTTCCACACATAGGCCATGGTGATGCCTTGGGGACCCTCATACACGTTACTATAGGTCCCTAACATAAATCACAACACAAAACAACACCCTACAACATCAAATACATGAATTGTTGAATTGACCAAGCAATGTTAATTGAGTACCTAGCTTGATACACTTGATCTTCTTCTTCGTTTCACTTTCCCCCACCTCTTGAGCACTCCAACACCTCTCTCTCTTCTCTTCTTCCTTGCCAAATCATTGATGAGCAATTTAGTGATAAGTTTGTTTGACTAATTGGTATATATAATTGGAGTTTATTTTACAATAGCCACACATCTATGTGCACTTACGTATCCCGAGGCTTATCTTGTGGACCACCCTCACACACTTGTCCCACAAGTCATGCATGATTGACTTCAAACATAGACTCACTTGATCTCTAGATAGGCCATTACATGTCTCGATGCACATCAAAAGGTCATTGTTTTAATTCAGTAACTTAGGCTACTATTTGATTATTTAATGTGACCACACTAAATGTATTTACACCACTATAAGTAATTCAACTTACACTTACCCTATAAGCCACTACCTCGGTTCCGCTTCAACATACAGCTCAAGGTACGTCCCCGGTCATGTCTCGACTCACCGAATGCCCCACGTATACCTTACTCGCAAATTCAGCACAACAAAATAAACATACACTTGGACATTAGAAATTCACATTTGGGTATAAATAAATAATACATACACCATAGAAAAACAAAATCTACCTCAATGTCAATTCCAGAGGCTTCGACAAGTACGTCAAGTCACGACGGTCCAATCAACAGTCCTGAAACGTGACATATGGCATGTATAAAGTTTACAGTCTCCCCACCTTATTAGAATTTCGTCCTCGAAATTGAAACTAAGAGAAAACTCCAAAAGTAAACCTTACCGAAGTCAAAATAGATAGGGAAAGTGCTAGCGCATATATGACTCCAACTCCCGGGTCAGTTCCTCCTCCTCGTGATGTTGTCATTTGACGAGAACTGAAAGTATTTCCTTGCCCTTCAATACCTTCACCTTTCGGTCCAAAATCTGAATCGACTGCTCCTCATATGTAATATCATCTCTTAAATCAATCTGACTCAAGTTTATCATCGATCGCCATCCTTCCTTCGACTTGTCAAGTCGAAGCATAGAGATATGAAACACTGGATGAATTCCAGCGAGCTGAGGAGGTAATTCTAGCTCATGAGCTCGAAACTCTAAACCACTGACAAAATCCATAGCAATGTGCTCCCATTTCCACTGCAGAATAGGAAGTGGCTGCAGCAAACCTCCAGGTTTCCTATGCTCAGCCTTAACACGCTGGCTTATCTCACACGCTCGAATAAACTCCGAAACATCGGCTTTCATCCTTGACCACCAAAATAGATGTCGCATGTCTGCATACATTTTGGTCCGACACCGGATAAACAAAAAATCATGGACGGTGAGCCTCCTGAAGTATCTCAGTGCAGATCTCAGCAACTGATGGAATCCACAGTCGTCTTCGAGACCTCAAACATGAATCTGTCGATCGACTCCAATCTGGATGATCTGAACTCTTAGCCATATTTCTGAATCGCTAGTATAACTCGTTAGCCTGTTGTCCGTCACGTACATCCTGAATCAAAATAGTTCGCATCCTCATCTGATCACAAATCTGTGTTATAGTAGTAGTCGATATATCATCTGAACTTATCACCACGCCGGCCTTGAGTAACGCATACTCGTGAGTCATATGGCACACTACTACGTCATCATCCCTTTCTTGCTCAAAACATCAGCAACGACATTGGCCTTCCCTGGATGATACTCAAGTGCAAAGTCATAATCCTTAAGTAACTCCAACCAACGTCTCTATCTCAAATCCAATTCTTTCTAAAAGAATAGGTACTTCAAGCTCTTGCGATCAGTGAACAAAGCGAACCGCACACCATACAGGTAATGTCGCCAAATCTTTAATGCAAACACTACAGCGGCTAACTCTAAATCATGCGTCAGATAGTTCTTTTCATGAATCTTGAGCTGTCGAGATGCATATGCAATCACCTTGCCCTCCTGCATCAACACACAACCCAAACCAACCTCGAAGCATTTGTATACACAACCAAATCTTTCCATGACTCAGGCAACGCTAAAACTGGTGGAGTCGTCAGATTTTCCTTCAAAGTAGAAAATGCATGTTCGCCACTCTCATCCCAATCAAACTTCACGTTTTTCTGAGTCAATCGAGTCATTAGTGCAGCATTTCAGGAAAAATCCTGCACAAAACGACAATAAGAACCAACTAATCCCAGAAAAATGTGTATCTCAGTCACTGTAGTGGGTGTAGGCCAATCGATTACTGCTTTAATCTTAGTGGGATCCACAGATACTCCACTGGCTCCAACTACATGTATCAGAAACCTAACTTCTTGAAGCCAAAACTCACATTTACTGAACTTGGCATATAACCGGTGTTCCCTCAAAATCTCCAGAACTGCTCGGAGATGTTCTTCGCGATCCTCACGAGTCCTGGAATAGATAAGAATATCATCAATGAATACAATCACAAATCTATCCAGATAAGCCTTCAATACTCTATGCATGAGATCCATAAACATAGCTAGGGCGTTAGTCAAACCAAACAACATGACTGTAAACTGATAATGGTCGTATCTCGTACTAAACGCAGTCTTCTCCCTGTCTTCAATCTTGGAAAACCACTGAGCTCATGTCAGCTGATCAAACAAATCAT
Organism: Stephania cephalantha; assembly: GCA_039657325.1. Lineage (NCBI taxonomy): Eukaryota > Viridiplantae > Streptophyta > Magnoliopsida > Ranunculales > Menispermaceae > Stephania > Stephania cephalantha. Next base: position 49,809,404 of record CM077569.1, on the reverse strand, counting down.
TAATGCGAGGAAGCGGACACTTGTTCTTCACAGTCACCCGATTCAACTGCCTATAGTCGATGCACAATCTCAGGCTGTCGTCTTTCTTCTTCACAAATAAGACCGGCGTACCCCATGGTGACATGCTCGGGTGAATGAACCCTAACTCCAACAACTTGTCCAACTGTGTCCTCAGTTCCTCCAATTCGCGAGGAGCCATCCTATACGGCGGTATAGAAATAGGTTTAACCCTATGGGACTAAGTCGATGATGAAGTCAATCTCTCGCGGCGGTGGTAATCCCGGTAGATCCTGTAGATATACGTCAATGAACTCACACACTACCGGCACATTACCAATACATATCTCTAATCTCTTCGTAGTACTCATGATTTTCACAGCCCAAATCTCTAACCCCCATTTTAATTCCTTAATTAGGATCACCGACCCTTGACGTGGGTCCTACACTGTGATACGTGCACCGACCGAGGCACGTGGCCGAGTTATATTGTACTTTTGTATTGATGTATGCCTAGTGTTATGTATTATGTAGACTTACTAAGTCGGTTTGTACAGTTGTAGGCATCGAGACGAGAGCGGAGACACGCCTAGAGTAGCGTGCGAGCCGGGGAATCGGGTAGTTAGCATTTTGGTAAGTCTTATTTAATGCTAATATGAAATAAGGAATTACTTATAAGCCTATGGTTGTGTTCGTTAATGTAAATCAAATTAAAGGCCTATAGTTGAGTAAATTCAATAGAAAACATAGGATTGGTCTAGAGATACACATTGACACATCTAGGAACTAGGTGAGTAATGAAATGGTGTCACTTGAGGTTGAGTTAGTGGGATATATGGCAAGAGGTGGACCATTAGATATTCATCGGGATACATAAATCCATGGAGATCAAGGGCTAGGAAGGAACATTACCTTAATATATAACATTAGTGATCAAACAACATGCAAACCAAATCACTCATTCATATTTGCTGGAGAAGAAGAAGCAATTGTTGGAGAGGAGTGAATCATCAAGGTGTTGAAGGAATCCATGAGAGTTGGTGAGAAATTCTCAAGCTAGGGTGCTACATCAACTAGGTATACATCTTTTTAGTTGAAATTAGAACAAGTTCTGGTTTTAGACTAATTTTAGATGGTAGATGATTGAGTATTTATAATTGATTTATATATTCAGATTCCTCATTTCAAGCTGATAACCCAGCTATATTGAAGTTCTTAATTTGGTTTTGAAATCATAAAGATATGAATTTTTGAAGTTGCAACACCAAAACTAGAATTCTGCATGTTGTATTAGGAATCAACTTGGGTAATTTGGTCATAATCTGCCTATTTTAGATCCAAATTGATCCAAACCAGTGGCATTTGAAGGCTTATTTAAAGGGGAATAACTTTCATTAACTGAAGGTATTCTGATTCAAATTTCTTTATATCCAAACATGCTCTACAAATAGGTACTGGAATTAAAAAATAAAGTTTTGAAACTAAACTTGTTAAGTGAATAACTCCATAGCTACTTATCCAAATAAGCTTATCTTTTAGTATGTTGTATTTGGGTATATTTTCTGCCTTGTGACCAAAAATTACATTTTAAGGAACTATAGATTAGGAGAAATAGATTTTCTAAATCCTCTGGTTGGATTAAATTCCAATTAGACCTATGTTTAGTAAAACCATGACATCTCTTTCATTTTAAATCAGGATTTTGAAAACTAAACCTTTCCGAAAAGCTAAGAGAGAGACCAAAAATAATTGTACTGATGGAGGATTTCGATATTTGGACCATTTCATGCCTAAAAGTGCATTAAAATGGAGGACTGAAACTTAATTTAGTCTTTAGGGGCTGATTTAGGAAGATTGATTTAAAGTCTATTGAACCAATTTGAATACACAATAAACACCACTAACTTGAGCTTAAACCCACTATATTTGAACTAATGAGACACCAAACTCAGGAACCTAGGAAAAGGGTACGGGAGAGCAAATACAAGATTTGGAGTATCGGGAGGCTAGTAAAGCTAGGACTTTATTTTGTTGTTGTGCGTATACCCAATGACAACTTTACTTGGAATTTCATTTCTATTAATTATTGTCCTTGAATAGTCATTTTGACTATTTTGCCTTTGTATTCTTATATAATGTGTTCTTTGTGTCTATGCTCACTTGATGAGTATAGTTTGCATGATATCCATTCATTTGATTTGATTCATTGATTCTATCCCATGTATGTCTATTCTTGTTGTTTTAAATGTGAATTGAATGATAAATAGCATGCTATTAGGCTAGTGAATATCTTATAAATGTTTAAGAGGACTTGTATTCCTTATTTGTTTAGGTGTGTGGATGTGCCTATGCCTTGACAATCCATACTTGGTATTTCTTGAAATTTTAAAAGTAGTTTTCGCATTTAGGTCACGTACTCGATCGAGGTGTACGTGACTCACGGGGTTAGAGTCCCTGGAGATGTCGACACATGTTACCTGACACTGTATGACACTCGTGGTTAGAGTCCCTGAGGTGGTCTACACACCGGGGTTAGAGTCCATGGTAACACTTGGGTTAGAGTCCCTTGTGCTATATGATTATTGAGTCGGAGTGACATGTTTCACTGCCGACCGGACTTAAATCACCACTACGTAGCCTAGTGTCAGTATCACTTGTTTAACTCTGGTATTTACTCGCATACTGTTTATTTTCCAGTTTTCCCATTTATATGCTTTTAAATACCATTTGAATATTTGGAAATGCAAATTAAACTTGTCATCGGGGATTACTATTTTATTCTTGTACTCACCGTCCTTTTTATGATGGTGGGTGCAGAGCCATCTACCAGCAGGCCGGGCAAGGAGAAGATCGGCGATTATCCTTGAGCCCGCGACCCGTCACTGCATCAATTGTAGGTCTTCTTTTGGTATTTTGATTGTATATGTTATATGTCTTTCAGATACTATTTGGGGTTGTATATTGAGTTAAGCGTTAGTTCCCTGACTTGACTTAGACTATTTTATTGTTTCAATGCATTTTGAGGACTTTATATATGTGATGTCATTTCCTGGTTTTCCACACTTAAGATTTTATAAATGGCTTCCGCATAAGTTACTAATTGCTTCCGCATAATCAATAAGACTTCCGTTAATTAATTAATTTAATAAAAAGTTTTAATTAACTCTAAATTTTATAAACTGGTAGGACTAGTGTATTACTTATCATGAACACGAGAAAAGAGGCGTCTAGGTTGTAAAGGCTGACTAATACGTAGTTAAGTCCCGCGTGTATATGATTAGGGCTTAATTACGGGATTAGGCCGGGCGGTGCCCTAGATTAGGAGAGGGGCCATCACAATGACACTCGCAAGCGTCTCAATTTCACTACTCGTGGCTATCCTTCATGTGGTGATCGAAAGTAAAACAGCCGTCCCCTGAAAACTGATCTCCGTCCCATCTGACAATGGAATCGTAACTGACTTGTCATCGCAACACATATGAGCATGATATGCACCTAACCAGTCCATCCCAAGCAAAGCATCAAACTCAAGAAACTCTAAGACTCTCAAGTTTGCAAGCAAATTATGACCCTTTATCGCTATCGAACAGTCGACACACAACAAGTTCGGGTACATCTTGTCCCCAGCAGCTGTGCTAAGGATCAAGGATCTACTAAGCCTAGTGGGTTTCAACCTTAATGCATCAAACATTCCTGAAATAAATGAAACAATCAAACCAAAATCAAATATGGTATGCATTAAAGTACCACAAATCAAAATCATACCCTCAGTGAGATTCTGGGAAGCTCCCTGATCTGGCTCAATAGCAACATGGACTCTCTCCCTCTGCTGCTGACGATGCTGCGTCGCACTCAACCTAGCTGTAGACACTGACTCTTATCTGACCGCATTTGAAGCATGTACATTGCTCTTTCGGTCCAGAAGACATCCCCTATTTCTGGCTCTGATACCAATTATGAGGGCCCCAGTTCCACAACCTAAAGTGGGCCCCGCCCGCCTAGACTTACGTGGACCCCGAGTCAATCCTCATGTCGTCAACGCAAGCCTAGCCAGCCTTCCTAACCATTTATCATTACAAGGTATCGAAATTTTACATTTTTATTGAGTTATTCAAATTTGTAAGTCATCAAAGTTTATGCGGAAGCTATTTCAACTTAAACAAATTTAAACAACTCTACGCAAATCAATCAAGTCAACCTAGAGTGTGGAAACCCCACATAACTCAGTCATCATGTATAATCTACAGAGGAGAGAAAAATAATATCATCTACTTGCCCTAAGGTATCTTACAAAACCCATATATCCTATGTGAAAAAAATAATATACATAAGTAATACAAAACCTACAAAAATATGAGAGAGAAAACTGCTCTAAAGTCCTCACAATAAATCTCCTAGTATTGTCTCATTTCCCTTACTCGATTGCGGATATGCACTCAGTTAAACATGAGAATAGCGAGCCCAAGTAAGTAATGCCAGTAGGATATTAAACAACATTTCAAAATAAATAAATAAGTTTATATTCACGCAGACATAAAGAACGCATGAATAAATAAAAGACTGCAAACAAATTAAAAGCAATCGATACATGAGTGTCCAGGAATGCAAGCAAAGAAGTGCAAGTAGTCCCGACCAATAGGTTGTTGAGTCTTGGCAAAACATCATGACTCGGTTCTAAGACTTGGTACACTCACAAGCCTTAAACTTACGAGATAGTGAGACTTCCTGGGACAACCACGCTAAGAACTCACCCCTTGTCAAAATCAATATCCAGTGCAGCGCATCCCGAGGTTATGACTCTGGTATGTTACCTCAGCCGGCCACTCCTTCCAAGGATCATCGTTGACTCACTAGCCCTCAAATAACTTAATTAGAATGAAATTCCAAGGATAGATAACAAGCAATGAACATCAATATTCAATAGCTTAAAATGAAATATTATGCATCTTCTCATGACTCTTCAAGAACTTCTCGGTAGTCTCCAAATCTGTACCACCATAAAACTCAGTAGGATTATGCCTCTTAAACTCTCACAACTACCTAGCCTCCCCTGTCGCCTTAGTGCCCTTCTCTACTGTTGTAGCAAGCACTATCTCAGTCTGTACAGGAGGTACAATTGTAGTCTTTGGTACGGATACAATAACTGTAGTAGCCGCAGCAGTAGTCGCTATAATTGGTGTATCCGTCTCCTGAATAACAGGCAATGTTGATGAAGCTGGTGGTGACGGTGTAGCCATAGTCGGTGCCCTAAGTATCCTCAAAATCTCCTTCAATCTTAGATCCTGTGATGCAACTCTCTCTGATAGAGTATGCAACTTCTCAGCACTCGCAAATCGAGAACCTACATCCCCACTATCATCACTAGGTCCGGTCTGATCCGTCATCGCTATTTGCAATTAAAAGTAAATCCCCGAATGAGTGGATAATTACCAATATAGTATATAACAACACAATAAATAAAACATATAAGATCAAGTTTTACTTTTCCCAACTCTCCTCACTTCCTAACGAAGTTTCTAAGTCAGGACCATAGGGTTCCACTTTAGGTTGCAATTGTGTTTTATGTTGTTAATGTTTAACTTGCTCTGATACCAACTGTGACAACCCCACTTTCCCATAAAACTGGGCCCCGCCCGGCCTAAACCCACGTAGCCTCCCGAGTCGTTCCTCGCGAAGTCAATGCAGGCCTAATCAGCCTCCAATAATTACTTTCTCAATAAATTTTATATTTTAACGTTGAGTTATTATGTTATGTCTTTTACAGAATAGTTTGCAGCGGAATTAAACTTAAGACAAGATTAAATAACTCAAATTTAAATAAAAGTGAAACAACCTACATTATGGAACCCTGAAATCATTGAATAAACATGCATATGATATCCCATCTCACTCGATCCCAATATGTCCCGGTGTAATAAAAAAATAGTAATATACAATAAGTACAACAAAAATGGCAAAACATACTATCGTGCAAGGAAGGAACCGCTCTAAAAAGTCCTAAAAGGAAATCACCGATCACCGATCCTTTCCCCTTGCTCGTCTGTCCGATCTGCACCTACCGTCACAAACTAGACGGTGAGTACAGTAAAATATAAAGTAATAACCAGAAGGATATAAATAGTAATTCATGAATCATTTAAAAAAACAGTCCAAATATCATGCGGGTATATAAAGATAGATAAAAGATAAAAAATGCATGATAAACAGACTGACCTATATGCACTACGAATAATGAGTTCCTAGGAATCAAAAGAGGCATACTAAGTGGTCTTAAATCCACAACAATCCACAACAATCCAGTACTCGGGGAAAACTCACGTTTGGTTGGGTAGCTGCACTCCAACAGGTAGTGTTCACATTAGCCCAACTAGCTATAATCCTATAAGTACCTTCCCGACACACTTAGGCCATAGACACTCAACCAAGGAAATAAATAATAGAACTCCAAGAAAAGGCATTTATCAATAAGGTCAATAAATATGGAATATGAATTACTATGTATTTCCTTAACTTGTTTACTCACTTACTTCGAACCCGCGCTATCCCGCCTTCGCATCTCGGACACGCCCCCAAAATGAACACCCGAACTCCCGAGACCTCCCCTTAGGTTCGTGGGGACCTATAACATGTTTTAGACCAAATTATAGTGTTTTGGAGATTTTGGAAAAATTTAATTTTATGTCTGCCAAGGGAATTAGAGCGCTACCTCATACACCTAGTGTGCTAATCCATATTAGCATGCTAATTTTTGACATTTGCACACTAATTTACATATTAGCGTGCTAACTCTAATATCTAGCTCGCTAATCAATATTAGCGCCCTAGATTTTCCACCTAGCGCGCTATGTGCAGTAGAACCCATAATTCTGCATTTCGAAATTTGGGTTTCTTCCACACATAGGCCATGGTGATGCCTTGGGGACCCTCATACACGTTACTTTAGGTCCCTAACATCAACCACAACAAAAAACAACACCCTACAACATCAAATACATGAATTATTGAATTGACCAAGCTATGTTAATGGAGTACCTAGCTTGATACACTTGATCTTCTTCTTCACTTCACTGATTTCTTGAGTTTTCCCCACCTCTTGAGCATTTCAACAACCTCTCTTCTTCTCTTCTTCCTGGCCAAATTGTTGATGAGCAATTTAGTGATAAGTTTGTTTGACCAATTGGTATATATATAACTGGAGCTGATTTTACAATAGCCACACATCTATGTGCACTTACGTATCCTGAGGCTTATCTTGTGGACCACTCTCACACACTTGTCCCACAAGTCATGCATGAATGACTCCAAACATAGACTCACTTGATCTCTAGATAGGTCATTACGTGTCTCGATGCACATCATATGGTTATTGTTTTAATTCAGTAACTTAGGCTACTATTTGATTATTCAATGTGACCACACTAAAGCTATTTACACCACTATAAGTAATTGAACTTATACTTACCCCATAAGTTGCTACCTCGGTCCCACGTCAACACGCAACTCGAGGTACGTCCCCGCTCATGTCACAACTCACCGAATGCCCTGCGTATACCTTACTCGCAAATTCGGCACAACAAAATAAACATACACTTGGACATTAGAAATTCACATTTAGGTATAAATAAATAATACATACACCATAGAAAAATAAAATCTACCTCGGTGTCAACTCTAAAGTCTTCGACAAGTACGTCAAGTCACGACGGTCCAGATAACGGTCCTAAAACGTGACAGACGGCATGTATAAAGTTGGGGGGTTGTTACAAGCAGACTATCATTGCAGTTCGTCCGAGAGTTGAACCGGTTGTTGTAGTTTCCATTTCATAATGATACATTTGTTGATAGTGGAATGTCACATGAGGAAAAGTAGGAAGATTTTGGTACCATTATATTAAAGATTAAACTAAACATTATGCAAGAGGTTAGAAATAGGACCAATACCTATGTGATTATATAAGTTTTCAGCATGAATCACGATGATATTAGGGTGTCGTGGAGTCAGGACAAGAATCAAATTTTGTGGGTAAGAGAAACTTTCCTTTCAGGTTTGACCCTAAGTTCCAAGAGAAAATGAAAGATTGAGGATTAGTTGAGATGACACAAACATACTTTTCAGTCTTCTGGTTGAAAATGTATACCTTAAATGCAGAGGAATCAAGGATCGAGGATCTCAGGGGGTAGGCCTCAAATCAGAGATCGAAACCTATTAAGGAATCTTTTGTAAGTAATAAACCTAAAGTGACATGTTTTTGGTATGAAAAAAAGGGTCACATCAGCCGAGACTATTCTCAAAATCTGAATACGATTACGTGTTTTGGTATGGAAAGAAAAGACTTTACAAGAGACGTGTCCATAAGTTTTGAGAGCATCATTTTGTGTGTCACAGACTCAACAACATATCAGGGAATATGTTCGGGTGGTGACTGAATGAGATTCAAGTACAAATCGTAATCTTATTGAAGGTTCGATTTTAATTTGTGGTCATGTGGTGATTGAGTTAGGGTTAACTCTGGTGTGAGTCCCGGTTCATCTTGTACTTAACACAGTAATTGGGGATAGGGTGGATCCTCACTTAATGTACGAGAAATATGTTGTTGAGATCTCCAAACACAATATGGTTGTTGATTTTGTGTGTTATAGTTATTGAAGTTTGAGGTATTGTTGATAATGGATTAGCTAGTCATTCGGAAGAAATTAAAATTCTTACCTGAACTATAATACAGAGACAAGATTTAAAATTAAATTGGAGGAAATTCTTGTGGTTGGGAATTCGTGGATATGTATTTTGATGAATTAACTGGAGTTTCATCTCTAATAGATATTAATTTTGTGATTGATTTAGTTTGGGAACTGACCAATAACTATGTTGTCCTATAGGATATCTCCGAAAGAATTGCAGGAGTTGCAGTATCAGTTAGAGCAGTTGATGGATGAAGGAGTTTATTCATCGAGGTAAGTCGTCGTGATGTGCAATAGTCATTTTTGTGAAAAAAAGAATGGTGATTCGAGTCTCTACATTGATTATAAACAGTGAAACATAGTAACTGTTTGGAATAAATATCTATTGCCTCGAATTAATGATTTGTTTAATCAACTGAATATATCAAAACTCTTTTCAAAGATTTATTTTCGTTAAGGTTACTATCAGTCGAGAGTTTGGGAATATGATGTACAGAAACCTGCGTTTAGTATCAGATATGGTTACTTTGAGTTTATTGTTAGTCATTTGGGTTGACTGATGTTTCAACAATAGTTGTAGATTTGATGCAGAGAGTGTTGAGGTTGTGCTTGGGTCACTTTATGATAGTGTTCATTGATGATATCAAGATATACTTTAAAACTCACGAGGATCGTGAATAATATCTTAGAGTTAATCTCTAAAATTTGAGAAATCATAAGCTGCAAGCTAAGTTTAGCAAATGCGAGTTTTGGTTATCTGAGTTGAAGTTTTTAGGTGATGTGGTTTGTATGAAATGAATTTTAGTGGATACAGCCAAGAATGAGGCTATCATTGGTTAGTCGGAAATTATCAAAGTGACGGAGATACATAGTTTTTTGGGGTTGGCTGGCGATTATTGTCGATTTGTGAAAGATTTTCAAAGATAGTTGCGCCAATTACTAAATTAACTCATAAAAATATTCCAATTGTTTGGTCAAACGAATGCAATGCTGTATTTTGAGAAATTGAAGAAGCGTTTGACTTGAGCACCAGTTTTTGTATTGCGTAAAGCGAGGAAAAGGCTTACATTTTAGACTGATGCATCGAAAATGGGTTTCAGTTGTGTGTTAATGCAAGATTGAAGGGTGATTGTTTAGGATTCTTGTTAATTAAATATTCACGTGAAGAATTATTTTGAATTTGAAATTAGCGGCGATTGTGTTTGTTTTGAAGCTGTGGAGATATGGGGGAAGTTTTATGCTATTTTCAAATCATAAGAGTTTGAATTATTTGTTCTTTCAAATAAAATTGAATGTGAGACAATAATAATAGTTGAACGTTAGAAAGACTTTAATTTTAGTCTTAAATACCATTCGGGTGAATTTAATGTTGTTGCTGACGCATTAAGCATGAGGAGTGCGGAAACATTGCATGCAACTAATCGATTGACTTACAAGTATGAGTTGCTTGAAAAAGTCATTGTTATGATTTTGTCGGAAGTTCTTGAGATTGATGATGAACCAACTTGTGCTCAGTTTAGAGTACAACTTGTCACTATTTAGGAAGTGATAGAGTGTTAGCAAAGTGATGTGGATTATGAAAAGTTTAAGGGGTTTGCTAATAATAGTAATAATCCAGATTTAGTTGAGTTTATGGATTAAAGTTGTAGGTTTAAAGGCAGATGCTGATTCCATCGATGGCTGAGATTCGTGATGAGATATTGAGAGAATCTCATCGATTTAGATTTAGCATTTATCCTAGCAGAACCGGAATATGTTATGATATGCGGCGATTGTAATGGTGGCTAGGGATGAAAGTTGATGTGGGTGATTATGTGAGGGAATGTCATATTTATCAACAAGTTAAGGCCGATAGGTGGAAACATGGAGATACGTTGTAGCTACTTCCTATATTGTAATGAAAATGAGAATATATCGCGATAGAATCTATTATTCATCTGCCTATTTCTTGATAGAAACATGATGTGGTGTAAATTATTGTTGATGGACTGACGAAGTCTGCTCATGTTCTTTCTATGTACATTTCAGATACTTTTACACAGCTGAGCTTGTTGTGTGGGCGAGAGGTGGCTCGCTTGTTTGGAGTGTCACTGATGATATTTTCTTATCTTGATGCTCGATACACATCAAGGTTGTGGCAGGGCATACAAGAAATATTTCAACATTCAGTTTTATTTCAGTTCTGTATTTCATCCTCGGGTGGATGGCCAGATCGAAAGGTGGATTTACATGTTAGAGGACATGCTTAGGGCTTGTATATTAGTATTTGAAGGTTCATGTGAATAATACATATATTTGTGTGAGTTCTTTTATAATAATTGTTGTTAATTGTGTATTGAAATGACTCCGTTTTAGGCATGGTATTGGATACCTTGTCGATCTCCTGTCGATGGGGTTAAACTGGAGGATTGGGTGGAGTTGGAGTCATAGATGGTTGGATATCACATTGAGGTTTTGCAGCAGATTCGTCTATGATTGAAAACGGTTTAGAAAATATACAAAAGTTATTATGATCTCTATCACCGGTTTATGATATATAGTGAAAGAAATTGCGTATATCTGAAAGTCTCTCCTTGCAAAAGGCCATTATAGGTTTGGACTGAAAGGAAAGCTATATTTTTTATTTAAATAGTCGTTTGAGATTGTGAAATGGGTTGGAAAGTTTGTGTATGGATTGGTAGTACCGCCTATGTAAGCAAAAATTAATGATGTATTTCACGCGTTTATGCTTAGGCGGAAAGAATCTAATTCACATCATATAGTTGAATGAAATCGGTTTGATTTGTAGAGTAACGTGTTGTGTGAAGAGCTAACATGAAAACGAGAGACGTGTATGAGAGAGCATTTTCCAAATCTCTTTGAGTTCAGGTAGATTTGGTTAAATTTTAATTTCGAGGACGAGATTCTTATTAGTTAGGAAGATTGTCAAATCCCGAAATTTTTAAATCGATAATTACGGTTAATCCAAGATTAAGGAAGCTTAATTATGGTTTTGGCCGCAAGTCGAGAATTAAACACTAGTGAATTTGATATTTATAATTAATTTTATTAATCTATGATGTTTGCCTAGTGTTGTGTATTATTTATTATTTTATTTTGCAAAATTCGGGTGATTGAGTAAATTTGAGATTAGCAGAGTTTTGTCTCGAGATACGTATCGAGACGGGTGCCGAGATAGTCAAAATATTGACATAAATATTAGTATCGAATTTTGCGACGAATAATTGAATTTAAATTAAAAATTTGAAATTTGGACCTTAAATGGACTTGACAAGCTGACGTGAGGATTTTTCTCGATTTGCGTGTAAGTCGAGATTGGGAGGTAGTGTGAAATGAGACGAAGTTTGTGCGAGGTCTTGTTCGAGTTTTGTGTCGGTTGATGATTTTCGAGGTCGATATTGAGTCCAAATTAGTGCACGTTTGGTTAAATATGGCAAGATGATTGGTCCCAAAGATTTTAGTATGTCATGGACAAAGTTAAGATTTTTTGGGTTTTGTGTGACCAAAATCAGTGTTATAGACGTTTTATGAAAATGAACAGTTTTGTTGAGAAGTTGGTTCAATTTAGTGAAAAATCGGATCCAAAACGAGCATCGAATGTTAAAGCAACTCAAAATTGGTTTTCAGGAATTAATAATTACAAAGAAATTAAGTTGCTCTAACAAGCAACTGAGGGTTATATATAAAAAGAAAAAAAAACAAATGAAACAATCAATTCTTTCATCATAACGTTAAAAACGTTCAAAACCTAACCCTTCTTCGCTCGGTTCTTCACACACGACGCTCCCGACATTCGATTTTTGTTCAGTTTCTTTCCGCAACACTGTAGAACATCGCGAGACGGTCAGTTTAAGCTGAGTTTCCACGATGGAAACGAGGTATTCAGCCTGTAATTTGGTAAATTCTTAATGCCAGACATTTTTCCTCAATTCAATTTGAATTATGCCTATTTTTTGATTTCTTTCGCGAGGTTTTGATAGAAATTGGTTGGAATTGTTGTTAATTGGTATATTGGATTAATTTGCGTCAATTCGAAATAAATCCAACCAACGTGGGTTAGGGTTTTGATGAGGTGAACTAATGTAATTCAGTTGATAACTATTTAGGATATGTTTTAATAGTTGATATTGATTATTGATTTTAATACAATTTGACTCTACGGGCTGTGAAATTATTTTTGTGTTGGTATCGGTGGTTTTGTGGCGTTTATTGTCGTGTTTTGAGGAATTAATTGCGAAAATATTAATTTGGAGAAGTTTTTTTTAGTTCAAAATATATAAAGTTGTAAAGCAACAGATATGGGAAAATTCATAACTTCTCTCTCAATGATCTGATTTGGGTGTTCTTAAAGTCTATGGAAACTAGAACATGAGTACTACAAGTTCCTTTAAGGTCATCATGACAAATATTAAGGTTTTCAAGGTTAAAAAGTTACCCCAAGTTGGCTAGTTATAGCTAGTTGAAATAGTTATACACATTAATATTTTTGGAAATTGTTCTCGAGCGTACTTTGATTGCGATTTTCATTAGGCTTCCTGATATCATTTTACTTGAAGCTTAACCCATAATATAATTGGGTATGTAGGGAAGCTATTGGAAGCATTTTCAAGGTGATTCGACGCTTCGGGAACCTCGAAAATTAAGCTTGAAGTTGGTGGTTTGTAAGGTGAAGTAAATCTCATGGTAACCTTTACATTTTATGATTATATTTCGTATGAATTGCATTGATCCTTGAATTGCATTTTTATTGTACATGCATACATGATTTGGGAGGGTAAAGCGTTACGAGTCTCCTTATAGTGTCTATATCGGGTTTATTGAACACTATATTATGCTTAAGGGGGTGGAGTCACTGATACTTTGCATCACGTGGTTATCATGAGATCACGTTCAATCAGATCATACTCCCATAGTCTAGAGAAACGAGACTAGTTTGGTTATTCTCACCGCGCATGAGTCCTTATTACTGTTTACTTACCACTTTCAGATTTCGGTCATCTGATTGTGGTCAGATAACATAAATGGGATGAATTCACGGTTGTATTTAAATTCCTTGGATTATATTGTTAGTTTAAATTATTTGGATTACTATGCATTTGATTACTATAGGTGTACAAGATAGTGTGAGATTTACTTATCTGACATTATTGAATTTTTATAATTGGATGATGACAGGTTTTAGTGGCGACAAAGGAAAGGAAAAGCTTTCCAATTATTGGTGACTTGCTCAGTTTCTTTCTCTCTATATTCGTATTACTTTTGAATATAAAATATTGTATAAATGAGTTTTTGGGTTCATGTGAGGTTAGGATATCATTGAAAGTGTTGAAACGATTTTGAGAAGGATTAGAGTTGTTTTAATAGTTATAGGATGGATTGGAATGTCGAGAAATTAAGGTATTAATGATTTAATAATGTTGAAAGTTTGTGATAGGTTAGAATGAATAAATAATCATTATTAATGCGATATATTTTATTATGGGGTGGATTGTGAGTCTTTCGACATTTCCACCAAGCTAAGCAGGTTTGTTGAAGATTTATGAAGACTTGGATTTTCTGTGTACGTTTAGGAATAGATGAGATGTTGGCGAAAAACTTTTAAGAATATTTAAGGATTATATAATTAATCTTTACTGATTTTGAGGTACAAGATTCGTTTTAGAATCCCTTTGTGGTTGATAGAGAATCATATTTGATAATTACTCTGATATATGTTTAATTATTTATTGATGGAAAGGTTGAGGCTGCTAGATTATCAGTGGATTAAGGTAATCTAGGCCGGTCAGATGCCCTTATTTAGTGGGGTCTGATACACAGTCTTATGGAAACAATCTATTTTGGCGTGATATGCCGCTAACGAGTCCATATCCAACAAAGCATCGTACTCTAGGTACTTTAAGACTCGTAAGTCAAATGGCATGGTGTGATCCCCAATTTTAACTAACTAGTGTCAATCCTTAAGCATAAATCATGGTCCTCGATATAAGTGAAAAAATAGAAATATAATCAAATAATGTATGCATGTCTCGACCATTAATTGAAATATACATGCGACTAGTTATCGTGTGGCTTCCTGATCCTGCTTAGTTATGGCGTGGACTCTCCCTTGAGCAACTGGAGCGGCACTCCCCTCAAATAGTGTTGGATTAGGGCATTGACTCTTGTAATGCCCAGTAGTCCCACACCCGTAACATATGATATGTAGCATCTGGTAGGTTGGGGCGGCTGCATTGTACTTGCTAATGCACTCGGTCTTGACCCTGTTGGCCCTCTGCCCTTGCCATGTTGTGGTGGACGTGGTGGCCTACATGCCATACTCTCAGTAGTCGAGGGTGCGGGGGTGCGTGATTTAGTGGTGGTTCTCGTCGGAGTGTGTTGCCTTCGAAGCTACCCCTGAAGACGCATGGTGACTTGCTGATACCCCAAATTTTTTCTTCTTGAAGTTTCCTCTCTAACCTTTCTGTTAACTGCCAAATATGTGTTTGCCCTAACTATACTGATCGGATCCCACTTGAAACTGCATATCATCATCATCACGAAGTGCCGACTCACACTGGAGTGCCTAATGGTAAGCCTGCTGGTAAGTCTCTGACCCTGATGCTGCCACTATAACACGTATTTCGTTCCTCAATCCCTAGATAAATCATTTCCTACGAGTCGTCTCAGATGGAACATACTCGTACGCGAACTTTGCCATCTCATTGAACTTAGACACATATTCAGCCACGATCATGTTGCCTTGTACCAAGGCAAGGAACTCCATGATTTTATTTGCCTAGACGGTCTTCGGGAACCACTCATCATAGAGCAAATGCTTGAACTACAGCCAACTCATATTTGATCCCCAAGTTTTTAAGATAGACTACCTTCATTTATGCGCCTTGTGTTCCAGCAAGAAAGCCACCAACGGTACCATAGTCCTCTCGTCAATGCCCAGAGTATCTTTCATTTTTTCTATATTCAGTATCCAAGATTCTACCTCAATAGGATCAGGGTCCCCGTAGAAGTGCAGTACATCATATTTCATAAACTCCTTCTAGATCTTGCCTCTCCAACATGCCTCGTTTTCTCAATCGACTATCAGCCGTAACAAAATCATCAACTTGCTCAGCGGGGTGGTGCTCGTGTATCATTGCTAATGGAGGATCAGGCCTTGGCCCCACCGGTGCATGTCCAGCTACTCCATCATTCCTCTGATTTTGCAGTAGTTCGAAGATCTGTGCTATGTTCCTTTACTATGCAGTAGTCAAGTCATGTATGGCCTTCTGATGTGCCTCGGTCATAGCAGACATCCGTTGTCCCATCAGACTGCGTCATTACCTTTCTTCTCTTTCCTGAGTTTCCCTCAGGTTTTAGGATGTCCCTCCGTGGTTACTCATCGTGCACTGTGGAGCAACGAAATAAGAGATTAGTACCACAAGTTAAGAGAGTAGGCAAGAATATCTAAATGTTATAGATATTACATTACAAAAAACAAATAACATTATATTAATGTTTTTATTTCTTGTTTTCAACCCCTTCCCGTCCTAGGATTAGTCTTTCGTGCACTTTAAGTCGACTTGAACCATTGTCTCATACCATTGAATTGTTCGACTTAAACTCAACCTTGAAACTCAAAGGCTCTATATACGTCGGCTTCACTAACCTAACCGTTTTGCCTAGGTTCTAATACCTATGCTCTGATACCAACTAAAATGTCCCTTACCTGAACTAGGGCCGGGTCGCCCGACCCATACCATTACTCAAGCTTGATACCTAAACTAGGCCCAAATAACAATCCGACACGCCTATTTCCACCTGCATAATAACATACTAACCATATGGAATAATAAATGCAGAAGTGAAATCAAAATTAGAATTTCATATATCGTAAAATCAACATGATAAGAGTTCAACTGTCTAAGTAGGTTCAATCATCCCAAATAGCTTATAACTGTTGGGTTTTGGGGTTCATACGCAATAGAAATTATAAAACAATTTTGACAAAAACATCAACAGATCCGAATCTAATTCCATTAAAAACGTTTAAACCATGAAAACTTAATCATACCTCGGCCGCAATATACCTTTCTGAAGGTTGATCGATCTCTAAGGCGCCGCTAACGACGAACGCCTCTACCAAGAATCACATACACGAACGGCGGTCGAGATTCGAAGTGCTAGCTTCGAGAGAATACCAAACCTTTTTGTTTCTCTCCGAACGATCCGAACGTACCGTAAAAACCCTAATTCGTTTCTAAAACGAAAATAGAGTTTCAGCCCTTAATCTTTTTCCTCTGTGTGTTCTAACTTAAAGCGTCTATTTATACAACCCTTGTATATAGACGGTTAAGTAAATTACACATATACCCCTACTTAAAGAAGTATAAGTGTAATACACCACAAGGACGTTTCTGTCATGAATTTTATCATATAAAATTCATTTTTTCTGAACCATCTTAAAATCTCGCAAAACCATTCTTAGTGTGCAACTCAATAGGCTTATACAACGTTGGCAGTGTACCAAAACACATTTTGGTATACAAGTCATAAGCGGCCTCTAGCAAGACATTATGACTACCCAAGTTGTACGAATATCAAATCGATACAACCTAATCAATAATGTATATAACATCCTTTTGTCACACGATATCCTTTTGATCAAACATAAGGCATGGAATTGTCATCCAACATGTTCAATCGTACTAGTATCGATCTCTAGGTAGACTAAAAACAACCAAGTGACATTGATCAATATCAATTCACTTAGACTAGGTCTTTTAACAGTCTAACACATCGAGGGATCCACTGGATATCTCTCTTTATATGAGAGGGACAAATTCTATCTTTATTACACAACTTCATCACATTGCTCACACAATAACCAATCACAACCTTTATAGTCGTTCGGTTAAAGATAACGTTTGATTGTGTCAAATCACTGTGTTCCTAATGTTGAAGTCTCTGGTAATCTCAAGTCAGAAGACTGAAAAATATACCTATCGTGAGAAATAACTATGACTTAATCCATGTGTTGTTTTCATAGCGGGTCGGTCCAGTACTTTGTTCCCTAACAAGTACTCGTGATCTTGATTCGTATCCCTATACGTATAATCATCATATGATCATCAATCATGACTCACACTGATATTAATTAATTATAGTTCTCAATATAATGATCGACTAGGGACATTTATGATATTTCTCTAAATACCCATGGATCTTATTATAATGTAAATATGCAAATTAATTATAATAAACAATAAATGAAATCCTCTATTTTATTAACTAAAAATATTCATAAAGATAGTTAATGGATTGACCTAGGGCACATGCCCCAACACTAACACTACCATAAAGTTTCTGAATAGTCCAAAATAGATAAGGAGAGTTTCAAACTACCCAAATAACCTACTTTAAGTCACAACCCAAATTTATTGTTCTCAAAATCAAATAAATAGATAATAGGAGTATGCAACTTCTCACAAGTAAGGAAATAATTCAAGCGGGTGCCTTTTCCTTGTCACGAGCTAATGCGGATGTGGACGCACCTGAAGAGTAAGTGGGTTAGCTAAAATGGACAACGAAGCTCAATAAGAAGAAAACCTCGCTCAAACATTAAATACGCAAGTACTACCTACTAATCATGCAAAATCTAACTTGAAGTTGAAATCGAATATCAAACGTTAAGTAGAAAGCATGTAGGTATTGATCAAATTCAGATTTAAGCAAGTAGATAAGATCTAAAACATGTAGAAACATGAAAGTATGGTTCATCTTTATAAACAAGGAAAGAGTCATGCATTCATAACTTTCAAAACGAGTTCTAAGATTCATTTAAAGCATAACGGAATTCAAATCAACCATACAAGGGGTCCACAAGAGATATACCGTAAAAGATAATAATAATTATAAGTCATTGGTTCATTCAATGCATGCTCGGTATTGGTAGAAATTCGGTGACCGAGTCCCTCACGTTTGATTTAATGCAAACCATTATTGGACACAATTACCATTACGTCCTCCAACTAGTAGCATCACAACAAAGTGAATTCATCCAAAGCCGCCACCGATACATGTTGTGATGGCCCCTCTTTTAATCTAGGGCACCGCCCGGCCTAATCCCGTAATTAAGCCCTAATCATATCCCCACAGGACTCAACTACGTATAAGTCAGCCTTAACAACCTAAACACCTCTTTTCTCGTATTCAGGATAGGTAATACACTAGTCCTACCAGTTTATAAAATTTAGAGTTAATTAAAACTTTTTATTAAATTAATTATTTAACGGAAGTCTTATTGATTATGTGGAAGCAATTAATAACTTATGCGGAAGCCATTTATAAAATCTTAAGTGTGGAAAACCAGGAAATGACATCACATATATAAAGTCCTCAAAATGCAGTGAAACATTAAAATAGTCTAAGTCAAGTCGGGGAACTAACGCTCAACCCAATATACAACTCCAAATAGTATCTGAAAGACATATATAACATATACAATCAAAATACCAAAAGAAGACCTACAATCGAAGCAGTGACGCGTCGCGGGCTCAGGGATAATCGCCGATCTTCTCCTTGCTCGGCTTGCTGGTAGACGGCTCTGCACCCACAGTTATAAAAATGACGGTGAATACAAGAATAAAATAGTAATCCCCGATGACAAGTTTAATTTGCATTTCCAAATATTCAAATGGTATTTAAAAGCTTATAAATGGGAAAACTAGAAAATAAACCATATGCGAGTAATACCAGAGTTAAACAAGTGATACTAACATTAGGCTAAGTAGTGGTGATTTAGGTCCGGTCGGTAGTGAAACATGTCACTCCAACTCAATAATCATATAGCACAAGGGACTCTAACCCAAATGTTACTAGGGACTCTAACCTCGGTGTGTAGACCACCTCAAGGACTCTAACCCCGAGTTTCATACAGTGTCAGGTAACATGTGCCGACATCCCCAGACACTCTAACCCCGTGAGTCGCGCACACGTCGATCGAGTACGGGACCTAAATGCGAAAACTACTTTATGATTTCAAAACCAAATTAAGAACTTCAATATAGCTGGATTATCAAATTGAAATGAGGAATCTAAATATATAAATTAATTGCAAATACTCAATCATCTACCATCTGAAATTAGTCTAAAAACAGAACTTGTTCTAATTTCAACTAAAAAGATATGTACTTAGTTGATGTAGCACCCTAGCTTGAGAATTTCTCACCAACTCCCATGGGTTCCTTCAACACCTTGATGATTCACTCCTCTCCAACAATTCCTTCTTCTTCTCCAGCAAAAATGAATAAGTGATTTGGTTTGCATGTTGTTTGATCTCTAATGTTATATATTAAGGTGATGTTCCTTCCTAGCCCTTGATCTCCATGGATTTATGTATCCCGAGGAATATCTAATGGTCCACCTCTTGCCATATATCCCACTAACTCCCACTAACTCAACCTCAAGTGACACCATTTCATTACTCACCTAGTTCCTAGATGTGCCAATGTGTATCTCTAGACCAATCCAATGTTTTCCATTGAATTTACTCAACAATAGGCCTTTAATTTGATTTACATTAACAAACACAACCATAGGCTTCTAAGTAATTCCTTATTTCATATTAATATTAAATAAGACTTACCAAAATGCTAACTACCTGGTTCCCCGGCTCGCACACTACTCAAGGAGCGTCCCTGCTTTCGTCTCAACGCCTACAACTGTACAAACCGACTTAATAAGTCTACACAATACATAACACTAGGCATACATCAATACAAAAATACAATATACCTCGGCCACGTGCCTGGGTCGGTGCACATATCACGGTGTATGCGGTGATCTTAATTAAAGAATTAAAACGGGGGTTAGAGATTTGGTTCGTGACACATGTTCCGCTATCACTAAGTTACATGAGTTGGAACTCCAACTCATATACTTATGTGATACATTTTGTATTCAATTAGACAAGTAAAAACCATCGGTGGCGAATTCCACAAAACATCTTGGGCATTAACTAGTAAAGCCCTCGGTGGCACCACAAACATCCTGGGGCATTTAAATATGATAACTTGCTAATTAGGCCATCGGTGAGAACTCCACAAACATCCTGGGGCAATAAATGACATAAATGGGAAAATAAATGTGTTCACATTCCATAGATTTGGAGATTCAAACTAATACCCTGATGCAACCTTTAACCCAAGTCTTTCATTCAAAGCATGATACTTAATTATCTAATAGCAAGTTATACTTAATGCGAGAGCGAAACTCCCCACTTACCTCGACTCGCCGCGACGCGTATAACAACTCCTAGTATGCCAAAGCTCGATGTAAACCTTCGCGCGACAATATACAACCATAATACATCTCATAAAAAAATGCTTCAATTTAAAATTAATTAAGTCTTCCATTTGTTGGTCTTTAAGATTCATTAGAGTAGGTCATGTGGTCCCTCGTCGCCTGATGCGAGGGCCCAAGCGATGGGACTCGGTCGGTCTCCCTCGGAGATGGGATAGTGCCCCGTTTTAAAGCAAACATTTGCTTTTATTTTAATATATTTTATTTTATAAACCATAGTTGATCGATCCAGGGGCTTTTGGCCCCTGGTTTCCAAATCATGGGCCAATAACCTTTGTTGTGTTGGTTGACAAGGAGGGGAAAAACCCCCTCCCTGATCACCGGTGGTGGGGCCCAGTGCCGACCGACACTGGGCACCTCCCCCGACAGCCCCCGGCCAGGGCTGGCGCTGTTGCGCCCTTGGCCAGCCCTCAACTAAGACAATAATGGGGGTGGGTGTGGTCATGGTACCACCACTCCCTTCGTCTTCTACCATTTTGTGGTGCCCTACCCTGCTGGCGGCGGCGACAGGGAAATCGCTAGTGGTGGCGACAAAGAGGCCGCCTCTAGTCGTCGTTTGCCTTGTCGGTTCCAAAAATCACTAATAAGGTGGTTTCCACCATTTTGTCAATTTCAAGTTCAACTTCAAGTTTAATCTTCATTTAAAACAAGATTAAAAGGTGGGGGAGATGTGTGTACATTTGATTTGGGGTTCTCCTTGAGTTAGACTTCCAACTCCTCTATCTCCCTTTTCTCCCTGTGGTTAAATTTTCAAACAAAAAGGGAGTAGGGTTTTCAATTTGATTTATTTAGTAGGGTTAATTTGTGTAGGGTTTATGAAATTACTTAATTGCCCATAGGGCATGTCTTTTAGGTTTTGGGTCTTCACACACAATCTCATAACTAATAACTATACGACTAATTGGAACAACAATACGATCTAGATTATGCATTTTAGAATTTGATCTCTGGCTCTTCAACGACATCATATTAACAACATTGAACAAGTAAATACACATTGAATGTGTTAATTAGATATTGTTCAAACGGGTATGGGTCAACTAAAAGGTATTTCCATAGCAATTGGGATTATGAATTTTCAATTTATGGGAGGTAGTATGGGATCCGTAATCAGCGAGAAGCTCACTAATATGCTATTAATAGATCTCTTCGTCTTATTATAGAGTGCGCTTCCAGAGAAGCATGTATGCAAAAATGAAGTTTAAGCTTGATGCAAATAGCTAAAATATCTTCGGCTTCATATAATTATCAATTAAATAAAAAGTTATTTTATGTATCAATCCTTACATCTCCTACAAATCGGTGGAGTGACAATCAGTTTTGGTATGTTGGGACAACACCCCAACAAAATTATCTAATCCTTCGAGGCAATAGAACGAAAATTAAAGAGGGCCGCTAAGGGAACCCCACCATTTAATGAAGGCACCCAGTTAATGTGGGCACAAACCGATTTACCTGGGGCACCAAAAAATTAGACCCGAAATACCTAAACTACCCCTCGTGGAAATCCATCTGCACCCCACCACCCTCGTGCAAACCCCTGAGCACCCCACCACCCCCACCACCACCTTCACCGAACTCCTTGTGGAAGAATCCATTTGTTTTGAACCGACCAAACAGAGGAATCCCCGAAATCGTGTTCTCCGTCCCTCGCCGTGTGTTTCTCCTTCGTTGTTCGAGTTTTCTGCATTTTGTAGGGTCCGGTGTGTGAGCCGATTTCGTCTCCATATTAGGGCTCGGTTGAAGATCGTCGAATTAAGTTACATTTGGTAGAGTAGTTGTAATGTGTGTGTGGCGGTTTGTTCAATTGTAAAAAAATTGGGAAATCGCGGTTCTCGGCCACACAGGCCAGAGACGGTGTCAATTGTCTCGGCCAAGCATGGCCGAGACAGAAACTAATATTTTTGGGAACTCGCAGTCTCGGCCACGTAGACCGGAAGAGTTGACAGCGCATCGGTTACGCATGTCCGAGAATACTGTCGTTATCTCGGCCGTGACATGACGAGAGCTACAATTAGTGATAGGTAATGTGGCGTCGGTGGTGTACAACCGAGAATTTTGTCCTACACTCGGTTGTCCACTTCCGAGAGGGTCTCAGTAGGCTCGGTCGTCATAGGACGAGAGTAAGGCGAATTGAAATGGTCAATCCATCTCGGTGGTGTATAACCGAGAACTTGCTATTGGACTCGGTTGTAAACGGCCGATATATTGGACTACTTGTCGGTCATGGGTGACCGAAAATATGGGTTGTTTCACGAACCTGCTTGACCGAGACATCAGAAATGGATGAATTTGAACATTACTTTTTGTAAAAAAATTTTGTGGTATGTCAAACTAACAATACAAGATTGAAAATCCAAAGACGACAATTTGCACCGAAACTTAATTAATTATAAATCTCCGTAACATTCAAACTGACTCTAAAAAGGGTCCATCCATAAGTAAACAACAATCAAAATACAGCACAACATTTGCATATACATAGAACATTCGGAGGAATTGACAAAATTTCTAAATGTTTAGCCATCAAGGTTTCTAGGTACAAGCTTTAACCTACGGTGTATCTAAATCTACAACGGGTATGGTGGCTTCATCATCGCCAGCTGCAATGGGCGCGATGTCTCGAAAAACGAATCCATCTCGCCGACCTTTGTCGCATCCTCAACGTACCGATCCCACGATGGATATAAGGATGGCAAACGCATTCACATTCACACAAATCGCACTGTCAAAGTGAACAGTAGAACATAGAAGATATTGTCACAAACCCGATTAAGGGGGAAACAAACCAATTCACAAAAAATCATAGAACTTACCCTAACCCAATGGATATTCCTTTCATTTGCCATTGCAATGATAAGTCTCGTTGTGCAATGACGACGGTGGAGTACTACGTAGAGGTAGGAATGTGGAGGCACTCCCATGCGAGAGGTTGACGAGAATGACATTGAATGCGGTGGATACTAATAATCCCATGTCTGGAAGTGTCAACCATTCTTTGAAAGATGCCCCCTCTTGCTTCTCTGGGCAATGCACCGCATTCTTGACAGTCTCGAAACTCGAGCCAAGCACTTCCCGCCAAAGGTCTTCATACCCGATAATCTCATCGTACATCCTTCTACGCACAATCCTCCACCCGTCTACATCGGCAAGGGCAAGCCCAGAGGCTACACACCGATATCCACAATTTCCATCGGAAACCACATCGATAATGGCCTCAACATGTGACAACCAATCCGGTTCTAAGCAATGACCATAAGCCATGTTAGATCCACTTTGCGTGCGTCGACTGGCACGACGCATTTGTGGAACAACCTTGCCTTTCTTCTGCCTAGAAGTGGAGGCCTCTTTTGTGGAGTGGGAGGACTCAAATCCGCTCTCCACCCGTCTCGTCGAAGAATCGTCATCATCGTGTTTTCTCTTCGACACTGGGGTGCCTCCGATTGGAGACCCCGGTGTCCTCCCACCCGCATCCTCAACTTCCTGCTCGCACTCCACAAAAGACGAAGGTGGACTAATCTCCCCGAGCCGCTCACTTTCGCCCTCCCCCCGCATCCTCAACTTCCTCCTCCCCTTATCCAATCTTCCTGCGGTGTCGTGATTGTGCCTCCCACAAATCACAGTGACATACCATAAGGAGTCAGCATTTTCCTTGACGTTAATTTGGAAAAGGGCATCCACATTTCTTCGTACCAGTGTGACTCCTCGCCTTTTCATCATTCCTTGATTTCTTTAAAATTTTTGCCGCTTTCCCTTCCCTACTGTCTTGAGCCAGTCCCCTATATGTCCCAGAACCTCTCACAGCAATTTTCACCCTTCCCCTGCGCTTAATGCCCCCGGCATCCGAGCGCTTCGTTACTAACACAAACTTGTTCTCACCACCAATCATTTGAAGCCATGAAATAGCCGCTTCTCGAGAGGGGAATGGCTTAGAAGGTGTAAAAGTGTCCTTGTAGTTTGGAAAATTACTAGATAGCGGCATTACCTGCAATACAAACAGTGTAACATTATAATCAACCAAAATGTACAAGACAATCACAAAAAAACCCAAAAAATAGGTTCTCGGTTGTACGGGCCGAAACTTTCTTCGAGTCTCGCTCGTGTACGACCGAGAGTTACTCAAGACTTTCTGGTCGTACCGGTCCGTGACTGCGTGAAACCTCTCGGTCCTCTATGACCGAGACATTACTATACATCTCGGTCCCCGCGAGGCCGAAACAATCGCGCACCCAGACAGAAACTTCGGATAATCGCATAAAAAACACAAAAAATTTGCAAAATTACCTCAAGGATGACCTCCTCTGGCACCAAAGCATTACAATCCTCCATTATATAGTGGAAACAACTTCGGATTTGAAGAAATTACCAAACCCTACGTTGACAAACAAATCATCATTTTCACAGTTATACACGACTAAACAGTTCTAAAAAACCCGAATATGGTTGTCAAACATTGTTACCTCGCTATCAGATGATGTCAATCCGCAAGAATCGATCAGCTCTTCGCCAAACGCAATGTGGCTTTGTGGTTCAAGCTTGGTGGTGGGGTGCCCTAACTCCTTGTCAAAATGGTTTGAGGGGTTTGAACCATTATATATACAGGGGCAAAATGGTCTTTTCCATTTTTGCTGGAATTTTTACAAATAAGTTGGGTGCTTTCATGAAAAGGTGGGGTGCCCTTAGCGGTCCTCAAATTAAATGAAACTAGCAATTAAATATAATATGGGTAAAAAAAAAAGCAATTAAATATAATAAAAAAACGAAACAAGAAATAATTATTTAATAATTATAAATGGTAGGACTATTCTTAAACCCTAGAAAGAGAGAAGCCGAAACGCTTGTTCCAGGGCTCTCTCTTCCTCTTGCGGCGTTGCTCTTCAAAGGTTTGATTTTGAGCCATCTTCGCTCGCTCTTTGTTTCAGATTTGTTCCTGCTCATTAGATCTGTCGATGTTTGTATTTTGAATTGCTTTGAATGGTCGAATCGTTGATGCCTTGTGAAATCGTTTGTGTTCAATCTTCTTCAACGTTTTGTGATCATCGATGTTGTAAGTTGTTTGTGTTTCGTGCAGTCTGTGGTGGATTGTGTTTTTTGTATCATGTTTGGTGCTTCAGCATTGTTTTTCAATGTGGATGTGAAGAAGATCATATGGAAGTGACATTGTTTAGACGAGATTTTATACAGTTATACGAACTTTGGCTTTAAAATCATTGAAAATTGTTCTGTTGTTAGGAAGATTGGAGAGATTGAACCTAGGTTTTTAGGCGGAATTTTGCTGAACGATGTTCGCGTCGAGTGAGGGATTTGGGAAATTTAGAGCATTTTTTTTTAATGAAAGACCATATTTTTCAAATTTGTTGCAATCAATTAAATTATCTAGATCAAGAGAAATAAGAAAAGAGATTTCATTGCGAGTTGAAATTTAGGGTTAAGGGCACTTCTGCTCAATTTCCCAATCCCTCATGATTATATAGCCAAAGGGAATACACTTGGTGGATTAATTTTGTTTTTCTTTGTTATGTAATTCCTACAACTCGAATGATATGAAAATAAGAAAAGAGATTTCATTGCGAGTTGAATAATGAGTTTGCATAAGATATGATAGTGCCAAGGCAAAAACTTTGATTTCTCTTTTTGGTAAGCATTTATTATTATTTTTTATTACAAGCAAACGAGAGCAACCAGGCGCTTTTTTTCTTTTTATAGTGGATGTCTGAGCTTTCTTTTGGCCCGTTGTTACTTAAACCAACATATTTATGACTTAAGAAAAACAAACATATTTGGAGTTGGATGACGAGATTCAATTTCATGACCAATCGGTCATGAAACACATCACAATAACTTTACCAACGCTACAATTCAATTAGAGAAAATTGATCGATCGACCCAGAGCCTTTGTAAGTTCACGAGGAGCAATTACAGTCTTACTAAAGTTCAATGGATATATCTGATTGATCAATCCGTAAAACTTAGGTGAGCCTAATGAGATTGGTGAGCCTGCATAGCCACTAAATTTTATAGTAGGCTTAAATTATTTTATCAAGATTTATGATGAATTTAGACTAAATATCACTTAAAGGTCTACCATTTATTGTGTATTCTATTAGACTAAATATCACTTAATCTTGGTAAAACGTTTCTATGCTGAGTTTTTCCTCCAGACATTTCATGGGCGGTTAGGGGCTCAAATTTAGACTTCGGCGACGAAGAAATCGTCCCTAGTTTTTCTTCTACATGAACCATTTCAAGATCCATCATAGACGCGCCTGTTGAGTTTTGAGGTTCATACGCAGCGGAAATTACAAAACAATTTTGACAAAAACCCCAACAAGATCCGAATATAATTCCATTAAAAACGTTTAAACCATGAAAACTTAATTTTACCTCGGTCGCAATATACCTTTCTGAAGATTGATCGATCTCTAAGGCGCTGCCAACGACGAACGCCCTCTACCAGCAGTCCACACACGAACGGCGGCCGAGATTCGAAGTGCTAGCTTTGACAGAATACCAAACTTTTTTTTTTCTCTCCAAAATGATCCAAAGTGTATCAGAAAACCTTAATTCGTTTTTGAAACGAAAATATAGTTTCGGCCCTTAATCTTTCATCCGTGTTCTAACTTAAAGCGTTTATTTATACAACCCTTGTATACAGACGGTTAAGTAAATTACACATATACCTCTACTTAAAGAAGTATAAGTGTAATACACCACAAGGACGTTTCTGTCATGAGTTTTATCATATAAAATTCATTTTTCTGAATCATCTTAAAATCTCACAAAACCATTCTTAGTGTGCGACCCAATAGGCTCATACAACGTTGCCAGTGTACCAAAACACATTTTGGTATACAAGTCATAAGCGACCTCTAGCAAGACATTATGACTACCCAAGTTGTACGAATATCAAAATGATACAACCTAATCAATAGTGTATATAACATCCTTTTGTCACACGATATTCTTTTGATCAAACATAAGACATGGAATTGTCATCCAACATGTTCAATCGTACTAGTCTCGACCTTTAGGTAAACTAAAAACATCCAAGTGACATTGATCAATATCAATTCATTTAGACTAGGCCTTTTAACAGCCTAACACATCGAGGGATCCACTGGATATCTCTCTTTATATGAGAGGGACAAATTCTATCTTTATTACACAACTTCATCACATTGCTCACACATTAACCAATCACAACCTTTATAATCGTCCGGTTAAAGACAACGTTTGATTGTGTCAAATCACCGTGTTCCTAATGTTGAAGTCTCTGGTAATTCCAAGTCAGAGGACTGAAAAATATACCTATTATTTTCATTGTAATGTTCTGTTGTTTGCATCTGAGGGATCATCAGAGCTGCGACCCAAACTAAAGTCTTGTTTGGTCCTTAAATTCTCTATTATTTTCAGTTCTAGTGTGTTTTAGTCTAGACTTTGGAATCCAAGCTCCTAATGTGTTTTGTATTCTTTTTCTTTTATTCTATTTTAAGTTATCGAGAATTGTCCTTACGAAGATTTTTTGGTGGAAGAATTCAACTCCATAGATTAGGAATGTTGTATCTAATAAGTAAAACATTTTAGAGAGGCAAAGATAAATATATGAGTATTGCACAGGGTGAGAAGTCACAACTATGTGAGTATTTTAAGCGGCTATGAAGCATTTAATTTATTTTTCAAATATGAAGCATATTGCCAAGGCACCCCTACTCTCCAGCAAGTTGGACCAATCATTACTTGTCAAAGACATGGCAAGACAAGGTCGGAGTTCAACTTACATCGAAGTCAACTATGTTATAAATAAGTTGTTTTTTATTTAAAAATAAGGAAGCATATTTGTATATGAAATTAATTTATAATGAATCAAAATTATTTGACCTAAATTTATGATAGTCTTGAATTAAATATAAATTACCCATCTTAGAAAAACTATAGTGGTCAAGGTTAAGGTTTTCATGTAGGAGAATCAAGATTTGAGTATCATATAATACACAATAAATGGTAGACCTTTAGGTGATATTTAGTCCAAATTTATCATAAATCTTGGTAAAATAATCTAGGTCCACTATAAATTTTAGTAGTTATGCAGGCTCACCAATCTTATTAGGCTCACTCAAGTTTTACGGGTTGATCGATCAGGTCTGTCCATTGAATTTTAGTAAGATTGTGATTGCTCCTTGTCAACTTACGAAGGCTTCGGATCGATCGATCAGTTCTATCTAATTGCATTGATGCATTGGTAAAGTTACTAAGTTGTGCTTAATGACCAATAGGTCGTGAGATTGAATCTTGTCTTCCAACTTTGAATATGTTGGTTTCTTCTAGTCGTCCCCAACCATGGGGTTAAGGCGCTAGACTGACGCGTGAATGATTGAGTCTAAATAACGAGGGGTTGAAAAAATAAGGCTCAAAGATCCACGACTATCAAAAGAAAAAGGGCGTTAAATTGCTTCTCATTTGCTTGGAATAAAAATAAATAAATGCTCACCAAAAAAAAGAAATAAAAAATTTAAATTAATATTTTTTGGAAGGAAAATTAAAATGTATACCAAATAAAGGAAAACTAAAGAGGGGCATTGGCATAGAAGGCCAAAGGTTTCAAAATAAACCAAAGAGAGAATTTGCTTAAATTTTTTCCTGATATCTTATTGATTTCTTACTTAGGGTTTCGCCGAATCATCATCATAGTGCTTAAACCTTGTTTGTCACACAAATTCGCTTAAATTTCTTCTTTGTATGTCAATGACCGTAATTCATCTAAACAAATTTTGGGTTTTTTTTCTTTGAAGTATGGTTTGTAGGGTTTTTGGTTTCTCTCCACTTTACTTCCTGACTATTTTAGTTTGAAGGGCAGTAGAATTTGCATACGGCTTGTTCAGCAAGAGCATAGAATTTGCATAATCTATTATTGAATCACCTCTCTACATATTTTCTCTAGTCTCCATGTGTGTATTGGATGGCACGTTCTTAAATCTTTAGGTACATGTTTGCAATGCAGTTATTTCGCCCAAAAAAAAAAGGTTGGACTGCCTAATGTTGAGGGAATTTTCAATGGGTAATGTTAAGGTGACTTGAAATGGACACCTTGATGTTGGTGTGTTTTTAAATACACATAAATAAACGTGGATGCAAAAATTAATGGACACCAACAATTGGGTGTTCAAAAGAGGTATCCCAATCATTTTCATTTTGGATTATGCAAAGGAGAGATGCATGCATTTCAATGTGTATTAAACAGTTTGTAGCTAATGTCATAGCATCTTTGATTTGATAGATGAGGCATCAGTTGTCGAATACAAGGGTGGAAGAGGTTGTGAGTTCGACTATTACTGAAGTCAAGTTGTTGGTCTTTGATTAAAAAAAAGTTTGCAGCTAAATAGTTTCATGGACAGTGAAATTGAAGTTTTGAGACATGGTTTTTTAAAGCATCAAAAAGTTTGTAGCTAATGTAGAGCTATCATGCTCTGTAATTTCATAGACAGTTAATATGAAGATTTGAGAGCATGATTACCTAAATTATTAAGGCATATTGATGGACCCATACTATTTATTTTTGATAAGAAACTAACTACTTGAATTCCATAGGAGTCAAACTTAGTTACTCCCCAAGTTCGTCATTTGGCAAGTGATGTCTCATTTATCTCACTAGAAATGCTTTGTCATGAACATACGCACCATTTAGGAACATAAACATCAATTTATCATATTTTTTACTTTACAAAATAAGTCAATGTTGAAGCCATTTTGTTATCAACATTTTCTTTTTTTCTATAATCACAAGTGTTTGAATCTTTTTTTAGCTCCTCCTTACTTTTTGGTTCAACTAATTCTATGAGAATTAATCAAGCACTTCAACTCCATAACTCAAGGAAACCTAGTAAATATAATGTAGTTTTTTTTTTTTTTTTTTTTCTTTTGTTACAAAATATAATGTAGTTACCAATTGAATATCATGTATTTACATTTTTCTTGAAAAATAAAATAAAATGTGTTTACAATTTGTAATTATCTTTTTTATTTTTATTTTAAGATTTATAACGCAAAGATGGATAGAATTGCTCTTTATCTAACAAAATTTTCATAGGAAATATATAATATATATAGGTAGTTCTACCATGGTGATTATGAAAAATCATCACGGATGGTGATTTTAAACTTTGATCAATGGATTTAAATCCAATGATGAATATGCCTTCTTGGAAATTGTGCACACATTTAAGAGTTATAAATGTAGTTTTCGTATTCATCATTAGATTTAAACCTAATGGTGAAAATTTTAAATCACCATCCATGGTGATTTAAAATAATCACCAAAGTTGAATTTCCTTTATGTATATACTAGTGTTGTTAACTTGCTTCGCACAATAGAAACAACTTGCTGTACTCGCAGGCGTTAATTCAAGATTTCAACTCAAAAATGTATTTTTCGATCAAAAATAGAAATATCCCATTATCAAATGACATGTGACGATGCTAACAAATTACACCAATGTTCAATATTTACTCAATATAAAGATTACAACTTATTTGTTCTTGACCGTGACCTTATTCAATTGTCCGTAATCAAGAGATAGTGAGATAGGAGACAACCCCGACGTAGAATTTTCTTGTAGGGAGAATAAGGCCTACTGAGTTCGCCCCGCCATTCAAGTCAACATGAAAGTAACGAATGTGGCTAAGTAAGAACATCACCATATTCACCAATTGGATGTCGAAAACCGGAAGCTCTCGTAAGAATACCTTTAAGGAAGCCCTAATGTAACCCTATCATAAGCTTTTTGAGGTATGTCGGCACACTTTAGTGCCACATTGCCATTTCTACTTCAAGCGTTGCCTTTCACCATCGCACGTATTGTTTCGAAGGCCACTCAACACATTATCCCACAAATTGATCTACTCCGACCAAAAGCATATTGAAGCTCTGCGGAGACGCAAGCTGCGTGATTGGCTTTGAGCCTCTGCTTGCCAACACCTTAGCCCATTAGCTTGTAAATAACATTATAGAAGGAGATTGGTGCCGAAATCCTTTAAATGCTGCTCGTGCTTTTCAATCTTCTAATAAGGACAATCGTGGTATCATTAATGCATGCGAAATGTCTGAGAAAATAACCAAGCTGGAGCAATTAGAGATCGGCTTCAGGGCCTGCAGGCTCCCGCCAATTTCTGTAGTAAAAGCCCGGATTGAACCATCCCGTCACGTACGGGGGATTTGTCCGAGTGTGTAGTCGATAAGGCCACGTAACTCTCTACGAAGAGGCCCAACAGTGGGCACTTCATACACTGGCATTCATAGTAAAGTATCACTCGTTTGAAACAACGACCGCATGCTTCCTCAGGATTCACTTCATCGTGCGGAGAGAAAATATTTCAGAAATAGTTATACATTGATCTCCTTCCATGTCTTGCATTATCATGTTTACCGAACACTCGCAAATCATCAACAAGCTGGTTAAAAGATTTTTCTTCTTTCGATGGTCAGTTTATTTGCATGGAAATATTTTGTGTTCAAATCTCCTTCTTTGAACCAAATGATTTGGCTATCTCTGCTTCCGTACATATCTTCTTGAAAAAGTAGATCACAGTAATTCTTCATTTTATCATCTAGCCACTTCTTGTATGTTAAGAAACATCGAGGGGGGATTGCATGAATTCGGCTTAATTTTACTCGATGGATTTTTCGCTTAAAATTGCATGTAAGCTCTTTTACCCCACTTGTCCAGCTTCTACGACACACATTTCGAGCATCACTTTAGTAGCTCAAGCTCAAGCACAAGACTCCAACATTTTTTAACAATACACTCCAAGTTTTCATGAAGGCACCTTTATGCGTTCTCGAATCTAAACTTGTGTTTGAACACAGATTTGCATCTTGGGGCACATTAGAGGAATAAAGGATTGTGATTTGAAGAGGGGGCACAAATATTGGTCAGACTAGCTTCAGGAAACCTCTCCCACCAATTGCCATTTGTAAAGGCGCGATCGAGCTTTTCTTCTAGGAAATTAGCAGTCCCTCTTCCTTTTCGCATGTGAATCTATGCCCTTTCATATGTAGCTCCTCCAAGTCAGGTGATTATGAAAAATCATCACGGATGGTGATTTTAAACTTTGATCAATGGATTTAAATCCAATGATGAATATGCCTTCTTGGAAATTGTGCACACATTTAAGAGTTATAAATGTAGTTTTCGTATTCATCATTAGATTTAAACCTAATGGTGAAAATTTTAAATCACCATCCATGGTGATTTAAAATAATCACCAAAGTTGAATTTCCTTTATGTATATACTAGTGTTGTTAACTTGCTTCTCTATAGATCTTGGCCGATGGTTCACGTAATCGAAATACAAGGTATGCACAATAGAAACAACTTGTCGTACTCGCAGAGCGTTAATTCAAGATTTCAACTCAAAAATGTATTTTTCGATCAAAAATAGAAATATCCCATTATCAAATGACATGTGACGATGCTAACAAATTACACCAATGTTCAATATTTACTCAATATAAAGATTACAACTTATTTGTTCTTGACCGTGACCTTATTCAATTGTCTGTAATCAATACACGCCTCAAGGTACCGTCCATCTTCTTCACAAACAGACCTGCTCCCCTGGTGATATCGAAGGTGTAATGAATCCCTTCTCGCTCAATTCTTGCAATCGTTTCCTTAATTCTTTCAACTCTCGTGGAGCCATGCGGTATGGTGGTATAGATATCGATTTCGTCCCTGGCACCAACTCAATAATGAAATCAATCTCCTCGAGTGGTGGTAATCCGGGTAAGTCTCCTAAACACGTCCGAAACTCGCACACAACCACTATACGAATACTAAAGTCTCCATCTCCCCACCGATGCATGGCCAGGCCTCGAGTGCTACCCGCGGCTCTCGGTGTACTACCACTATACACAAACACTGGATGCCCTGGAATCTCAAATCTCACTGTTTTCGCAAAACAGTCGATATGAGCATGACGTAGCAGGCCTCTACCGGCTCAGAGGTAGTCACCAATCTTCTCTTTGCCCTGGTCTCACTCGGTTTGATTCGCACCCACCGTCACAAACTAGACGATGAGTACATGAATTTATTTAAGTAATACTGAGAGACATCGATCAACATTCCCAAATCGGCAACAAATATCAAATTGCATAATTTAAATAATAAACATCGTGCAAAGAGATACTTGAGTTAATCAAATATGAAACTGACTCAAGGTTAAGTAGTAATGGATTAGGGTCTGTCGGCCGCGATCTTCATCACATCAGCCTGTCCACTACAATTTGAGCTCTTCTCTATAGCATTTCAATACAAGTTCGACCTCTATATCATAATGTCAAAAGGTCGTACTTGCAATTACGCCTTTTCTATTCCAAATGAATTAGTCGTCACCAGAATGTATACTTGCTAACATACCCGAGTTTTGAAACTCGTCATGTTCACCCAAGTTATTCTTGCGCCAACAAACCCCGAGGTCCGTTACCTGCTTCGAGGCACGTTACCCCGTGTGTCATGCAAGGTAGTAGAGAAATTCCCTAACATCCCGACAAGTCTAGTGACCCTCGTATGAAAGCTGAATTTCTATCATCGAATGACCATAACCACAAGAACCACTTTCATATTCAAAAACGACACAACATTGAAGTTCAAGATATGTAATAGCATACTAATGCACAAAGGATTTGAGTCAAAATAAACAAACTATCCTAATAGCATGCTATATCACTGATTTCCATTCACAACAATCAACATGACAAAGTATAGGAATTAGAATCAATGATATACAAAACAGAGTATGCTATGAATATTATAAAATGAGCAACTGAACAAGTCATAGCATATGGATTTCAAAAGCAATTCAGTTTGAATAACGAGAATAAATAAATAAATGGAATGAAATGTAAATAAATGTCTCAAACCAGTTTACTTACATACACACAAAGAATTCCTAAGCTATCCGCTCCGTCGCGTCGATGTACGCACCCAAACCCCGTAATAGCTCCTCTAGGATCCTAACAGTTGAAAATGTATCAATTTAAATTCTAAGTTAATGATTTAACATCCCACAAATATATTTTTTCCTATTTTCTCGAATTTTCCCGTTTTTTTTTTTCATATTTTTATCTATTTTCAGAATTTATTATATATTAAAAATGTTTAATTAATTAAATAATTAAATATATATATTTAAATATATATATTATATATATTAGGGTGGATCCGGTCAACCCGACCCGGTCCCAGTCGGACCGGTCGATCCGACCGGGTCCTCCACGGTCCGGTCTGGTCCCGACCCGACCCACATGGGTTCGGGTCGACCCGACCCGATCCCATCTTCATCTTCTTCGTAGAGACAGAGCAAATGGCGCTCTATTCTCGCCATTTTTTTTTTTTTTTTTTTTTTTTTTTTTTTTTCGTTAGGCGTTGGGGTTGGCTCCCAATTCCAACCCCAATGGGTTTTGATGGCAAGGGAGATCCCTTTGCCATTTCCCCCGTTCCTCTCTCGGTCCGCCATGGAGGTCGATCCTCCATGGCCACGACACCGACACCACAACAACAACAGCCGACACACAATAGCCAAACAAAAAAACGAGATCAACGACTCACCTTACTTCGAGCTTGGTTGATCTCTCTCTTTCTCCCGGTTTCTCTCCTTCTTCCCGATCCTCTCTGCGCGTTGTGTGTGTGTGTGCGATTTTTTTTTTGTTTCAACGAATGGATAAGATGGGGGTTAAGTATTTGATGTCTTCGAGATTCGTGCAACACGAATCTCGAGGCGAAACAAAAAAATATCTACTTTGTCCCCACCGCCTTACTGTTTGACCATATTTTAATATATTATATATTTTTTTCTTCGAGTCCCGCGAAATGCGTATCTCGAGGCGAATCCAACGGCTATGATTTTATTTTGCAAACTATAGGCCATTGCATATTGATTTAATGTGACCACATTACCACTACTATAGCCACTTATTAAACAAACCATTAAATTACTTTTAATGTAAATTAATTAATCTTACCCCACGAGCCGCCGCTCTCGGGCCCACGTCGACGCAACACGAGGCGCGTCCCGCTAGTCTCGGATCCGCATACCCGTAAATGACATAGTAGTCTACACATATACAATACACTAGGCAAACAACACAACAAATATAACATTTACCTCGGCCACCGTGCCTCTGTAGTGACACGTATCGCACTGCGGGTCCCACGTCATGGGTCATTGTGTCCTAATTAACGAATTAAACGTGTATTAATTATTGGGCCGTGACAATACTTCCCAACTAATAGGAAGTTCGTCCTCGAACTTAAACTAAACGAATTTAAAAATGTACCCGACTCAAGAGGTACGAAATCTTTCGCGCATATAGTCTTCCTGTTCCCAGTGAGTTCTCGAATCTCCATGAAACCGCCACTTGACCAACACCTTCGGATAGACTTGTTTCTTAATCGTTGTACCATTCG
Source organism: Stephania cephalantha (assembly GCA_039657325.1). Taxonomy (NCBI): domain Eukaryota; kingdom Viridiplantae; phylum Streptophyta; class Magnoliopsida; order Ranunculales; family Menispermaceae; genus Stephania; species Stephania cephalantha. Next base: position 49,772,928 of record CM077569.1, on the reverse strand, counting down.
GTCAATAATCTGAACTGGTTGCTCTTCATAATGACCCTTACGAGGAGAAACCTTTAGATAAACTAAAGCTCCCTCATCGTACGTGAGATCGTCGCGATACATGTCCGCATACTTCTTTTGCCTCTCCCGGGCTCCCTTAAGCTTCGGCGAACTGTCTTACCCGTGTGATCGACAACAATTTCAGGCCCTAACAAATTTCGGTCTTCTGGCTCAGCCCAACAAGATGGTGAGCGACACGATCTGCCATATAACGCCTCAAATGGCGCCATTTCAATGCTCGCCTGATAACTGTTGTTGTATGCAAATTCACACAACGGTAAATACTCTTCCCACGATCCGCCAAACTCAAGTACACATGCCCTGAGCATATCTTCGAGAGTTTGTATCAACCTCTCGATCCGTCCATCGATCCGAGGGTGAAAAGGTCATCTAAACTGTAGCGTGTACCATATTGCTCCTGCATACTCCGCCACATCCTGGACGTATACATAGCATCTCTGTCTGACGTAATAGTCAAAGGTACTCCATGCACTTTCGATAATCTCTCTCTCGAACAAGACACTCACTGGTCAAATGTGTAATGAGTTTTGCAATCGGTATGAAATGGGCGATTTCGTCAACTGCCTACAATCACCCGAGATGGAATCATGTCTATGAACAGCTTCTCGCGATCCTCGAACAAAATCCATAGCTATGTCTTCCCACTTCCATTGTGGAATGGGAAGTGGTCGTAGTAATCCTCCAGTCTACGATGCTCGCCTTCACCTGCCGGATCCCACGCTCCCGATATACTCGATATGTCCGCTTTCATCCCAGTGCCACCAAAAATGTCTTTTCATTTCATGATACATTTTGGTCCTTCCCGGATGAACAAGGTGAACCGGAACGATGTGAATCTGAAGAATCTCATCTCTCGCTCGCCACCGCCGGTATCCACAATCTGCCTCGAAATCTGAGACACTGATCTGTTGTCTCCGCCAAGTCGGTATATTCGGAACTCTGTGCTAACTCACTAAATCTCGGATACAGTATGGCAGCTTTTTGATCCTCTAACACTCTATGAGTCGACACTGTCTGAAGTCTCACCTGAGCACAAATCAGTACCTCCGTGTCATTAGCAATATCTGACTGACTCAGCCTCGCCGCCGCCTCGAGTAAACCATACTCGTGCGTCATATGACATCGAATAGTCTATACGTAACTTATATAGCCATGTTTATAAAGACCAATACAGTTAGTATTAACGTCATGGATTTGAGAAAACATGACTTTAAGATTGTAGAATATGGAGTTTCTACAATATGATACCACAGCTACAATATGTAGTGAACGACCTACATTGTTCAGCTAGAAACAACTAAAAGATGTAAAAAAAAAAATCGTAGCAGTTAGAAAACTTTATTTAGATGTGGAAAACCAGATGTTCCTCGCCTAGAAACTATTAGTTGGGAAGTGAGTTGGGGATTTGATATATTTATTATATACATGTTAATTTTGTTATGTGTATATGCGTTATCTACGTAGTAGCTGATTCGCGTTCGTTCTCCATTTGCGATCGGAGATGGCGATTCACGCGATAGAGATGATGCCGATGCGAATGCGGTAGCAACTTTCGATACCATCGGCAGAGGATTTCCGAGAGGCTTTCCGATCGAGTAGGCTCAGGGTCAAGCATTGGCGGATTTCATTGCACCGATGACTTCCCACTTTGCCCTACCAAAGACCTCCACTCGACAATGGGACCTATGACGACTACGATGCCGATCGTAGTGCCGATCGTACCGCGACATCGATACTAGCAACTGCAACGGTGGAGACAAGTCGACACCATCTTCCACACCCCCATTAGCGGGTTCGACAAATGTAGTTCAAATTGGTGAAAGATTTCATCAGACTGAAACTTGTATATTTTGACGGTCAGAGGGATTTTGAGAAGGTTGAGAAGTGGATCTTGTCGCAGGAGAAGTTACATAGAGTCTTGCAGATTGATGATAGACTCAGAGCGGAGATCTCGTCGTACACCTTGCAGCGAGATGCCGATGTGTGGTGGCGTGCGACGATAGCTGCTGATGGAGAGTTTGAGGGGAGGAGACAAAAAGGCAAAGGACCGAGGAGATGTGATAAGGGTGTTCAAGGGGCGATTGTGCCTTATGTAGCACCTCCTACACCTTTGCAGACGATTGTGGGTAGACCTCCCGTACCACCACCAATCAGACCTGCATTGCTAGCTCCTACTACGTCTACTTTACTAGCTTTACCAGCACCACCAGACTCATGTCAGCAGCATGGTGGTAGAGGCAGAGGTAGAGGTAGAGGACGAGGACGAGACAGTTCCAGACCAGGGCAGAGACATGCATCTGCACAGGCCCAGGATCGGACACATGTTCAGTCGAGAGCAGTCACTTGTTATCGATGTGGTCAGGAGGGACACATCGGTCGAGATTGTCCACAACCCGGCGACATCGATTCCACCACAAATCGAGAGATCGTCCATACGATTGCACAAACTGACACACAAACGCTACACGGAAACTTATTGAGGGTATGGTTTCTATTTGCGGTTATCGAGCTTATGTTTTATTTGATTCGGGTTCTACAGTTTCTTTCATTTCTGGTCGCATAGTCAGCATGTTAGGGTTGAAACCAGTTAGTGTCGGAGTCCATTTGATTTTGAGTACGACGACTAGAGATAGAGTGTACCCTAATTCTCTGGTGGAGAAATGCTCAGTAGAGATCGACGGGGTCAAGTTACCTGCAGATTTCAGGGTGCTAGAATTTCTGGAATTCGATGCGTTGCTAGGGATGGATTGGCTAGCATTATATCATTCTATATATCACCATTTTTGTTTATATATGCATGTGCTATTTATTTCCTGGTTTTTCCACAATAGGTTATGCCTTAGGATTTCATTTCCATTAGTAACTAAATAAGACTTCCGCTGAATAATTTGTTAGGAAAAAGTTTTTTTTTTAGCAACTCTGATTTATAGACAACCATAGGTTAGTTAGGTGGTATCATAAATGGTAAGTGTGTAGGTGTTTAAATAAGGCTGACTAATTTCTTGTTAGGTCCTATAGGGGAGATTTGGGCTTAATTAAGGGATTAGGCCGGGCGGTGCCCTTATTTGTAGTTGGGGCTGGCACACTTGCATTCCATCCTTTGGCTCTAGAATATCTTTTCACAACACTTTGTGTGTACCTAACATCAAAAAAAACTTGTTGAGTGTCTCCCAGTTAACAAAAGACAACAACGTGTTGATTGAGTTTCATCCTCATGTCTGTTTCGTGAAGGATATACAAACCAATGAGATTCTTCTTCACGGAACACTACAAAATGGTATCTATCGCATCTCTGGTCCACCTGCACAGTCGTCTACGTCTCACGCTTCTTTGTTTGTGTCCAATAAAGGTTTGTCTAAATTGTGGCACTCCACACTTGGTCACCCTACACAAAAGACACTTCAACAGGTTATGCATCATAAACTTCATCTTCCATTCAGCTTAATTACTGATATGTGTCAGTCATGTCCATTGGGGAAGAGTCATGCATTACCATTTCATTCATCGAGTAAAATGTCGAATAATGTTTTGGATTTAATCCATACGGATTTGTGGGGGCCTGCACCAATTACTTCTCCAAGTGGTTTCAACTATTATATCCATTTTATTGATGATTCTACACGATTTACCTGGCTGTATCCTTTAAAACTGAAGTCTGATGCATTGAAAGCCTTTATACATTTCAAGTATATGGTTGAAAATCAGTTCAGCACTACTATAAAAAGGGTTCAAGCTTACTGGGGAGGAGAATATAGATCTTTCCAGCCTATTCTTGATCTTGTGGTATAATTTTTCAACATCCATGTCCTCACATACATGCACAAAATGATAGAGCTGAACGTAAACATAGGCACATAGTTGAGATGAGTCTTACATTGCTAGCTCATGGCAGATTACCCTTGAAATATTGGTGGGATGCTTGTGCTACAACTGCATTTTTTATCAATCGTCTTCCTACAAAATTTTTGCATGGGTTGTCTCCTTATGAAAAATTGTTTAAAGTCTCTCCAGATTACAGTCTTCGCAAAGTATTTGGATGTGCTTGTTTTCCATACTTACGACCATACAATAATCATAAATACCAGCTCAGATCTGAACAGTGTGTTTTTCTGGGGGTGTAACAGTCAACATAAATGCTACAAATGTTTGAGTCCATCTGGTAGAATTTACATCACCAGAAATGTTGTCTTTCATAAAAATGAGTTTCCATATAACTCATTATTCTCTGCTGGGGCTTCTCCAACAACAACTTCCTCTCCTGAGTTGGTTACTAAGTTTCCTCTGCTTGTTCCAAATCAGACTGTCTCATCTCAGTCAATGTCTGCATCAGGGTCTTCTAAGTCACATGATCAGGAGTTAAGGTCTTCTGATGTTTCAAATGCAACAACAACTACACCTTCTACTGATCAGACGTTAAGGTCTGATGTTGGTATTCCACAAAATACACATCCAATGATTACTAGAGCTAAAGATGGAATAAGCCTAAAGAAAGTGTTTTTAACTCATGATTCACATCATGAGGATGATATTCCTCATTCAATGGCTGATGTTCTTCAACATCCTCACTGGAAGGCAGCCATGGATCAGGAATATCAGGCTCTCATGAAAATTGGTACTTGGTCTCTTGTTCCTTCTTCTCCAAATCAAAATATTGTTGGCAATAAATGGATTTTTTCTGTGAAAAAGAATTCTGATGGGTCCATCAATCGATATAAGGCTAGACTAGTGGCCAAAGGGTTTAAACAAGTACCCGGGATCGATTTTGATGAGACATATAGCCCTGTGGTTAAGGCTTCTACCATTCGAGTTATTTTGTCTTTGGCAGTACATTTTGGTTGGTCATTGAGACAAATTGACATCAACAATGCTTTCTTGTGGTCATTTGGTTGAGGAAATATACACAAATCAGCCTATGGGATTTGTGGATACTTCTCAACCTACTGCTGTGTGTAAATTACATAAAGCATTGTATGGTCTTCGTCAAGCTCCTCGTGCATAGTTTGATCAGTTGAAAAATACTTTACTGTCTTGGGGTTTCCACAATTCCAAAGCTGACAACTCTTTGTTCATATTTCATCAAGAACAGGTTGTGTTGTATGTGCTGGTGTATGTGGATGACATTATAATTACAAGCTCAAATAAAACTGCCATTCAATCCTTTATTGATAGGCTGAATGGTAAGTTTGCATTAAAAGATATTGGAGATCTTAATTTGTTTTTGGATATGGAAGCTAATAGGACTGCCAAAGGACTGTACTTAACTCAAACAGCTTACATTCAGCAGCTGTTACAAAAAGGGGGCATGTCAAATGCTAAACCCATTGCTACCCCCTTTGCTGCTGGCAAGCACTTGTACAAGGATGGCAATGCTTCTTTTAATGATAAAACTCTTTATAGGAGTTTACTTGGTGGTGTCTAATATCTTGTTAATACTCGGCCTAACATTGCTTACATTGTTAATACTAAGTCAATTTCAACAATCTCCAATGGTTGTACATTGGCAAGCTCTTAAGAGAGTGTTGAGGTACCTTAAAGGTACAACTGATTTGGGTATCTGGTTCAAGCCGAGCTCTGAATTGTATCTCACTGGCTATTCTGATGCTGATTGGGCAACCTCTGTGGATGATAAAAAGTCTGTGGCTGGTTATGCAGTGTTTTTGGGTTCTAACTTGATTTCTTGGCAATCTAAGAAACAACAAGTAGTTGCTCGTTCCAGCACTGAATCTGAATATAGAGCTCTCGCTCAGGTAACTGCTGAAATTAGTTGGGTTCAATCTTTATTATCAGAATTGCAGGTTTCTCTTTGTGTTGTTCCTACAGTGTGGTGTGACAACATGAGTGCAGCTGCTTTGGCCAAAAATCCAGTATATCACTCTCGCACAAAGCATATTGAGTTGGATATCCATTATGTTAGAGACAAAGTATTGGCTGGCCTTCTTCATGTGCATCATGTTCCATCTCTTGATCAAGTGGCTGATATTTTTACAAAGGCATTCCCAGCTTCTCGGTTTCACTACCTGCGGGACAAACTAGGCCTCATTTCACTTCCTCTTAGTTTGAGGGGGATGTTAGAGTAAATCATTAAAGATGGTGTAATGCGTATCTCGAGGGTTATCTGTAGTTGTATTAGGTGTAAGTGATGTATGTGTGTGTGTAATGTTGCTGTTAATGAACGGCTTAGATGTAAACAAATGAACGGTTCAGATGTAATCTTGGTTTTATATATAAATAAAATGTGCAGTGGAATCGACGAGTTTTGTTGAGCCACTGTTTCCTTCAAACCCTAGCCATGGAGTTCCTCTGGGACTCCAACACATACCCACCTCTTCGTACATAAACCCCAAGGGGATATCATAAACCTGAACCCAGATTAACACCTCGTCCAAACAGATTTGTTTAGGGATTTCCCTTTCCTGAAGTTTTTTGAGAATAAGCAGGTAGCCATTGAAGGTCCACGACGCTCCATTAAGGACACGATACCTGTCAATCACATGATAAAATTGAAAAATGAAATGATTAGAGGGGCATTCGACCACTGAGAGACCCTTTGCAGGTTGTCAGATGGTTGCCATCCTATTCTTCATTGAATCGAAGTGGATGGTTTTCTCCGAGTGGAAACGCCCCACTAGGCATAAATCATTGACAAGAGACTTCGGGGGCTCCTTAATGACCTCAATCAATAAATCATTATTCTCATCATCAGAGAGATTGAGATTATCTAATTGAGAATAGTCTATGGCGGAGGAACTCATTGTCTTGGCAGAGGAGAAGACAACATCTCGAGTTCTCGACAAACAAAGAAGAAAAACTCACTTCTCGACAAACGGAGAGGAAAAATTATTACTTTAAGTACAAAATGAATACAAAAATTAATTTTTACACTTTTTTAATTAAAAATATTATTACTTATGTTGTGTAGTTTTCTATTTTGTCTCTAACTAAACAATTAAATTGATAAAAAAAACTTGAAAAACAAATACGTTCTAGTCCATTTGTAATCTAACATTCTTTATCATACATGCATTTGCTACATTGCTGATGTGGAAGGTTAGTAGGTCCTACAAACACAAAAGTATGCCAATTTTACCCTCATCTTCCTCAAATTCACCACCATCGCCTAATCAGTTGATTTGCCATCGTTCCCCTCCACTGCAAGTGTCTGCCCCTACCTTCACTACTGCCCCACCTCCGCCACTCTCACCGCCTTGGCCCTTCGAGAACTACATCGCTCTCAAGCCCAACATTGATGCCTTAAAACTCATCGAATTGGCACTAACCTAACCAACTCATTAGGCAATTTGCCCGATTTGGGGATTGGTAATGTGTTCATTTGGGTGTTAAATTTTAGGATCAATCTCTACGCGTTAGATTCGATCGAGTTGTTGAGGTAGCAAGGGATGAATTTTGAGAGGAATCGCGAGGAAAGCATCACGGCGGTGGAGTTTGCGGAGCTGGCGATGTCGTCGGGCTTGTTTGCAATTAATGAGTGTGTGGGTTAGGTGACGTTTCTTAGCAGTTATGGTTTCGAGTACCTGATAATGATATTAACTTGGAAGAGATTGCCTGATGAGATTGAGGGGTTTATGGAGCTAATGAAGGTGTTTTTTGGGGTTGAGTTTATGATGTGAAATATTTGATGAGGTTCTGTGATTGCTTGTATGAAGCTCTTGATTAGGTTGCTTCAATGCCGAATGTGAGCAAGGCTGTTGGGAAGAGCCACCAAGCCGAATCGGTTAGCTTGTTGACTTGGCATGCTTCTCGGGAGCGGTGAGAGTGGTGGACACTAGCAGTGGGGTCATGCATATGGCGTGCCCTGGGCTACAGCTTAAAGCTTGTACATGGCTCTGCCACCGACCTTGAACCATCTTAAAATGACTCAAAGTTTGATTTTTCTACCGAGTAGCAGATATGGTTGTAGAAATCTGCCCACAAATTAATAAATACAAAAAATCTGCCCACAAATCAATGACTTCCTATATCTCAATTATCTAAACAAAATTGAGTCATAAAGTCTTTTGAATCCACATCCTAATAATTGGTGAGGTGATAATAATAAGTTGAAAAACTATAAAGGTAATTATGTTCTTTAAATGATATTTCAAGTAGAGAATATGTAACGATCTGAATTTAATTCACCGTTATTAATGACGTGGTTGCAGACGTGGCTGACAACTTGGACGCTCGTGGGACCAGCAGCTTGGCTAGTTTGCGCTGGAGCTAGGTAAATAGTTATTTTGTGTGATGATTTGTTTAATTTGCGATGTTAACGTTGAAATAGAGTAAATGTCATTGTAATGTGTGTAATTATATCACATTTGACGTGCGAGACTGTGTTAAGTATTCGCCTCGATTTGCATGTCAACGCGGGTACCGAGTAGTCTAAAAGACTAAATAATAGGTCGGGGAAATAATACACAAAATGAATAAAATGGGTTAAATAATAATATGTAATGTATATATGATGGTTAGGGACATGGTAGTATGCTTATGTCGCATTTCGGGACGCAAAATTGGGCGTCAGAACACCCGAAAGACGACTTTTTGGGTTAATAACAAGGGCAAGTGTGCCATTGGTGTGCCATTGGTGTCACATTTGGAGTCATTAGAGGTTGGAAATAGAGCAAATGGTGTTCATTGGATTGCCTTGAGATGTACGAGTGAGGAGAGAAGCTAAGTGGACTATAAAAGACACATTTGACTTTCATTCCACCACATTTTCTCTCTCCTTATCTCAAAATCTGAAAATTGAGACCAAGAAAAAAGGTTTTGGAGTGTTAAATTTGATCATTTGAGGAGCTTGGAGTGTTTGAATCATCAAAGCAAGGTGAGATTCACAATCACCTCAACTTTCTTTATCTTTTGGTCTAAATTTTTGAGGTGTTGGTGTGAATCCAATATGGATTGTTAAGTGGTTTTGGTGGGTTTTAAGTGCTATGAAGTTTAGTGATTTATGTTGTGGTTGTTGTTGGTGGTGGTGGTGAGTTTAAAACCTAGAATTTTCAGCCAAACTATTGTTCAGAACGCGCTAGATGACGATTAGCGCGCTAGGCAAAAATATAGCACGCTAATGTTCTTCCTAACGAAGAACGTTTAGCTGCCTAGGAATCTAGCGCGCTAATCCTCAGATCTAATGCGCTAGATATTGCAGATTTTGGACTATTTTTTTCTAAGTGACATGAAATATATCCAATTGACTAAAAATCAATTATAAATAGAAATAGGTCATTTCAGGCGTAATTTGGATATCGGGGATTAAGCGAAGTCAGACCGGGGGTTATTTATCGAGACACGAAGTGCGGATTGAGGTGTGTAGTATCCCAACTGAAATTTCTTGAGCAGTATTTATTTTTGTTTTTGAATTCACATTTCGTCTTTCAATACTCTATTATTGGTTTTGGTTTAAATGGACGGATGTTGAGGCTCTCCTCGTGCCATTCCTGTGTTTATGTCCACTAGGCCATAACACGAGTGTCAATGATCTTGATGAATAGTTCGACTCGAGAGTCGCGTCGGGGCACACGGTGGGTGCGTCGTAGGTTCTACGCCGACCACCTAGCGGATCCAGATATTGGTCTTGCTTGAATGCTACTCGTTGCCATCGTCCATGAGGAGTTCGAAGTATGGCGCTAGGAACACACTTTGAGCTTGCATTATTAGTTATGCATGCGATGATTACAGTTGCATGTATTTATTTCCGCATGTTTATTTAGTAGTTATGTTTAAATCCTAGTATTTACTTTCAGTATTGCTCACTTAATTTCTTTGGGAATACTCACTCTGAACTCGTCATCTGCCTTTTTTGTGATGGCATGAGTGTATATTCTAGTACAAGTCGTGGCAATGACAAGATTCCAGAGTACTTATGATTCAGAGGTATTGAGCCAGACTTGTACGTTTGTATTATATATATATATATATATATATATATTATTTTCATATTAGGGATTTGAGATTATGAGATACCTCAGGACTATACTTTTGATATTTTGATACATTGAGGTATATTTTTTGTCTATGATGATATATGAGTTTTCCACATTAGGTATCGAGTTAAATACATGACTTTGATGTTTCATATTTTAGATTGTCATGATGGAAAGACTTTCGCTTGTGATTTATTATGGTTTAAAATGATTTTAACAAATGACTTGAGTTTAGTAAAAATTTAGACAAGTAAATTGTTGTTTGTTAATGTTAATAATGATTAAATGATAGATGAGATAGCATGTGGGACACAGCTGGCGTTGGTAGGCCAAGTTGTGGGCCCAAATTGGCCTCCGTGGCGGTCCATTTAGAAAATGGGTCGTTACAGAATACATCTACAATTCATTGATACAATCACTCGGTTGAACCGAACTCCTATAAGAGAAAAAAGTTTAAATAGTCATAATGGCACTGGAGACGACCTATCTTAATCACTAAAAATGTAATTTTCAATCCCCTCGTCATTAAGACGACTGATCGGCTTAGATTATCTAAATCATTAGATAATCTAGTAAGCATAATCTAATCTCTTAACTTTGACCTCAAAATACTTTAATCCAATCCTTAAAAAAGCTCCAAAACTAAAGTTTTATTCTCAATTAAACTCAATTTATGATTCGTTCAATTAGATCAAATTAAAAAATCATACAAATTCTATTCTATATTTTCTAAAAATTTCGACAGTACCTCCCCTAAAAGTGATATGCTTAAAAACTTTTACCTAATAGACATCTGAATGGGGATATGCCTTGAAAGACTCACAACTCCCAGCAGTTCGTAACATATATCAAAATCGAACTTCTAAATTAACTTAGAGTCTCCGATAACGTAATTTCAACTTTACAATCTCAAATACACCAAAACTAAAATATAAACCTTTCATCATAATTTAAATTAACTTATGAGACTCTCATAACCATTCAATAAAACCTCACGTCATACACTCAACCTAGAATCCCAAAATAATATATAAACCATTTAAAACAAAAAAATTGAATTTATAACATGAAAATAATCACCATGATTTTCGAGTTTTGTCCTTTCGTCCATTGTCTTCATGTCGAATCTAACATCATCAAAAACGACTCAAGATGTCGGGTAAGTAAATTCCTACATTGATTTGTACTCCTGCAATTGTTAGTCCGACACTCGAAGATGTCAGCTAAGTAAATTTCAGGTATCTATATCAACTCCAATTTACAATAACTAGTGTTTTAATTTAAAACTTCACCACTGACTAATCACGTAGTGTAGCACTACATTTGAACTAATATACAACATATTCACTGATATTAGTTGTATACTATTTTGGTTCAAAATTTTCAACATTTGGAGTTTGATTTCTTAGTAAGATCCTCGTGAAGATATATTAAGTTTCATTAAACTTATAGTTTGATATCCTAAGTCATATCGAGACTCGTTGACTTGAAATTCCCCTTTTCATAATAATGTGAGAATGTCTTGAACATTTTAGTTGCTTATACTTCAGCTTTTAATTGGCTTCAACGAAACTTCATAGACTCTTTTATTCCGACTGTCACCAATTCATTCGATTATTCAAAGACTAGTGTCATGATCACTAGACTTCTACGCTGTGAATAAATCGTGATTATAAAATGGATTTATTTAGACTTTTGGTCATGCACAACTACTTCAGTGTCTGGCCTTGACTAAATGAGTCCGTTCGTGTCACTTCCAGCAGTTACAAGTCATTTCAACGTTTCATTTTATTTTATCCACAGAGTATATTTCGTTCAGTTTTTGTCAATCTTAGCTATTCTCACATTGATCTCAATCTTAGTCCCTTTGTAAACAAATTATGACTTTCGCTCAACAACCATGCCACTTAAAGCTCCTTAATCTTTATTTAGAAAAATAATTTATTTTTTCTATTTTCGAAAACTTGGTAAAGGATACTATGACTTCTTATGATCATTCAATCAATCGAAGTCTTCTTTAGCTAACCTTTATTCGAAACAGAGAAATTTTGTGACTCATACAGTTCTATTGTTTGTTATTGCCTTAATTTGTTTCCATTGATTTCAATTTTTCGACTTTTCTTTTTTCTCAAAAAAGATTCGATACTTTTCAAGAGACTGTGTAAGATAACTTTGGATCTTACTGATTCTCAATTCTTTTTTTTATGAATTCATTTGTCCGATGTTGTTCAATTGAAGATATAGAAGAATTTGAGTTTCCAATACCTTAATTAACTTAATAACTAATCAAATTCCTAAAGGATATTAAATCGATCCTTTAAGCATTTTTAATGGAAGTTCTTGTTATATAGGAGCTCAAATTAATATCTTATATTAATCGTTTATGGATTCTCAATACGTACGTCTATCTCTTCCTTAGTTTTTTTTTTAGGATGTAGTGATAAACATCATTACTTAATGTCGTTAGAAGTTATTATTTGGTACTTTGAATATCAAAATACAATCACTTATGTTGATGTTTAATAGCTAATCCAAGCTATAATTAGATCATTTCCTCAATGCCTTAACTTCATTGATCTTTGTTCTATAACAACACCTAATTTGGTGTTAACAAATATTACGTCTAACTCATGTATTTCCCTTTGTTTTATCAGTTCTTTATTCGACTCATAGAACCACTATACTCAACGTCACTTATGGATAAGTAACTTAAGTAATATACGATCAAAAGTTTTAGTACTTCTTTTTAGAAGTCATTTGATTGTTTTAACTCTGGTTCTATTCCACATTTCACTTGATGTTTTGTTTCAGAAAAGGAGAAGTATTTTATTTTAATAGAAATCAACTTAAATAACTTGACTAGTTCTATCACAATCTCATTGTGATTGTGATTTCCAATCAAATTCAGTTTATTTAATCAATTTTTATTTTCGAAAGCCACGTGTCTCCGTTTTCCTTGTTGAGACTATTTTAACATTTTCTTTAATGTTTTATAATTGTAATAGTTTGATACTTTCAATTTCCAAAAAATTCATGTTTAGTACTTACGTACATGAATCATTTAAGCTTTCTTTTTAACCAAGTTCTTGTTGGTTTCATAATTGATACTTTCATCAGTTATAGTAGTAACGAACTACTTACAATACATTTGTGAATTTTGACTTCGCAAGTCTATTTCACATCATAAGTACGCTCAATTTTGTTTCATAAGCATATTCTCTCTTTTAATTATTTGTTTCTAATCTTACTCGTCGTATCTTACGAGTTAAGTATCGAACGGAAGAAGAGAATAAACTTTCTATCTCATATCAAGCGATAATACATACATAACACAGTCATTGAAATACTCCAGCTCACGGTCACTTCCCAACTAATCGCGCTCAATCACTTTTTGGTTTTCAACCAAAGTTTATCCTCAATTGAGCCAACCTTAGGCTCTGATACCAAGTTTGTTAGCCCCCTCGTCATTTAGATGACTGACTGGCCTAGATTATATAAATCATTTGATAATCTAGTCAGCCTAATCTAATCTTTCAACTTTGACCTCAAAATACTTTAATCCAATCCTTAATAAAGCTCCAAAACTAAAGTTATATCCTCAATGAAACTCAATTCATGATTCGTTCAATTGGAGCAAATTAGAAAATCATACGAATTCTATTCTATATTTTGTAAAAATTTGGCAGCACCTCCCCTAAAAGTGACATACCGAAAAATTTCAACTAATAGACAACAGAATGGGGAAATGCCTCGAATGACTCACAATTCCACGCGATTCATAATATATATTAAAATCAAACTTCTAAATTAACTTTGAGTCTCCCATAACTTAATTTCAACTTTACAATCTCAAATACACCAAAATCGAAATATAAACCTTTCAGTATAATTTAAATTAACTTATGAGACTCTTATAACCATTCAACAAAACCTCACGTCCTACACTCACTTCAAGAATCCCAAAACGATATATAAACCATTTAAAACTAGAAAATTAAATTTATAACATGAAAATAATCATCACAATCTTCGAGTTTTGTCCTTTTGTCCTTGTGTCTTCGTGTTGAATCTAACATCATTAAAAACAACTCGAAGATGTTAGGTAAGTAAATTCCTACATTAATTTGTACTTTCACAATTGTTAGTCCGATACATGAAGACATGTAATTGCATTTTCAAATAAACAATAAAATATATGCGTCAACATGACATGCAATCTACTCTATCACCGTCTCTAACTATAATCAGATGTCGACTTCCAAATATAGTACAGAGACAATATTAAGAGATCATGAAATGCAGAGATAACTTGTCGGGGTTAGACTCTGCTAGTCTCACTAGACGACGTAGAGGCAGAACCGAAACCAATTTTCAATCAAACCATACTTCGTAACAAGCTTATCCCCCTCACTCACTCTATGTATGCATGACCAAAAATTATAAAATGCAATGCAAACTATGATACAATTACATGTGCAAAAATATTCAATCAATAGTAAAGATCATTGTAGGGTTTACTTACAATCAAACCAACTTTAAGAGCTTAATTTTTGGGGTTCCGAAGTGTCGATCACCTTGAAGATGGTTCTAATAGCTTCCATGCATATCCAATTATATAATAGATCATGCTTAAAGTGAAATCGAATCACGAAACCCAATGAAAACTGCAGCCAAAATACACTTGAGAACAATTTCCAAAAACATTAATTTATAAAATTGTTTCAATTAGCTTTCAACTAGCCAACTTGGGGTAACTTTTTAACCTTGAAACCTTAATATTTGTCATGATGACCTAAAAGGAACTCGTAGTACGCATATCACACTTTCCATAGAATTCAAGAACACTTAAATCGGATCACCGACGGTGAAGTTATGAATTTTCCAAAATGGTATGACAACTAGTCAAACTTTATTTATTTTGAACTAAAAAAACTTCTCCAAATTAATATTTTCGCAATTAAATCCTCAAAACTTGACAACAAATGCCACAAAACCACCCGATACCAACACCAAAATAATTTCACAGCTCGTGGAGTCAAATTGGGTTAAAATCAATAATCAATATAAACTATTAAAACATCTTCAAAATAGTTATCAACTGAATTGCATTAATTCAACTTATCAAAATCCTAACCCACGTTGGTGGAATTTATTCCAAATTGATGCAAATTAATTCAATATATCAATTAACAACAATTCCTACCAATTTCTATCAAAACCATACGAAATAAATCGAAAAAAATGCGAGAATTCAAATTGAATTAAGGAAAAATGCCCGACATTAAGAATTTACCAAATTGCGGGTCGAATACCTTGGTTTCACCGTGGAAATTTAGTTCGAATTGACCAGGATCGCGATGCTCTACAGTTTTACAAAAGAAAATGAACGGAAATCGGACGTAGGGAGCTCCATGAGCGAAGGAATTGGTCGAAGGGTTTAGAGAACGTTCGAACGGAACGTTCGTTGAAATGAATCGATTGATTTTTTTTTTTTTTTTATTTATATATAGACCCTCAACTGGTTGTAAGCAACTTAATTTCTTTTTATTTATTACTTTTAGAAATCTTTATTTTGACGTGTTTTTGACTTCCGGCACCCGTTTTCGATCCGATTTTTCATCGAATTGAACCAAACTCTCGATAAAACAGTTCATCTTCATGAAATGTCTATAACACTAGTTTTGGTCACATCAAAACTTCAAAAATCTTAAATTTGTTTACGACATATGAAACCTTTATGGACCAATCCTCTTGCCATACTTAGCTAAATTTCACCAATTTTGTCCCAATCTCAATCTAAACCATTGTCAACCAATACGAAACTCGAAACAAAATCTCGCACAAACTTCGTCTTATTTCACACTACTTGTGATCCCGACTTACACGCAAATCGAGACGTGTATACACCTCACCAACCGCCACCAAATTGTCCAACAATTTCAACTCATCGATGATCATGCTACGTGTATCTCGAGACGCATCCAATGTATATTTTATTTGATTTTAAACTATAATATCCATTCATATATATATTTATATTGATAAACTATATTATATATAAATATATACACACCTATATATTTTCACGGTTATAACTTCGCTACACGCGCCAAAGACCAACTTCGGGTATGCACACTATTGTACATCCCACACGTGTCACCCTCGACCTCGAGTGTCACTAGGCGTCCATCAATTTATTTTATTATTTTATTTAATTTCATGATTATCTTTTCAATTTACGTCCAAATAAATCCCCGAGAAATACCCCAATTTTGCCAAAAGTTGGAGAATTTACCAGGCGCTCCAAAACTTCCAAACAAATAGTCTCGCACGAGAATCAAGGTGTGGGACCCTCGTCGACTCATTTAGTCTATTTAAAGTCCAAAATTTGAATTTTCAAACTTATAAATATTTTTTGCAAAACTTAAAATAGTTGCTCCGGTCGACATTTAAACTTCTACAGAACTTGTGTCGAAACGTATCTCGAGAGGAAACTCCAAAATTACTAAAATTGAAAAAATTCTCCAACGTGCTCCAGAACTCACGGACACCGCGTATACACTCCACTAAACCCTATTTCGCAAGTGTATAATACATCAGATAGGCTCACAATACAAAAAATAATATTAAAATTTATGATCTCTAATTTGTAACACGTGGGTCCCACATCAGATACCTAAATCTCAAATTAAATATGAGAATACTTAATTAGCCGCCTAATTAAACTAATAAAAAATTTCATCCTCGAAATTTAGATTTATAGGTTGGTAAACTAGAAGAGATGAGAAAATGATTCTTCATATTTAACTATTTGAACTCAAAATTGTAAAATTATATCCAAGGTGAACCGTTAATTAGACTCACTCACATTTGTTGTATTCAACAACTCGGTGGTAGAGATTATAACCATTTCAACTTTTCATTTCCAACATATTGGTTTAATGAAAAGTTATATCCATTACTTTGTCAATCCTGACAATTTGTGAATTTCTGACGAGTTAAACAATCAATTTTATGGAATATTTGATAACTTTACTTCATTTCACATTTCATACCTTGAATCTCATTCAAGAATCAACACTTAGCAAGACCCTATATTGCTTTTCAATAAAACAATTCTTATTCTTTTACTGAACAATTATTCCACAAACCGTTGATAATTCTTTCCATATCCACCCAAACTTCGGTACACATACCAATTTGTTTTCTCATTACTGATCATTCCTTATTAGAATTTTCGATCGACCAATTCTTAGATTATCATCAATCTAAATATAAGTGATGCAAATAATATTTGAGCACGACATTAGATACTAAGTAGAGTTACGTGTCTATCTGATCCATCACCACCCCAACATTTCACAACAGAAACCTCGAATTACAGTCATCTCATGATTATAGATCTCGAATTACATCTGTCATCCCGTAACAAGAGATCTCAATTTCAATCCGATCATAAAATTAAACCTGACACACCGTGCAACTCTCACTCATTCTCTAAATGTTTACTCACAATATCATTTATATTATGGACTAGAAAACAATTATCATTTCCAACTCGTCAGTCAATTCACTTAACTTTCCATTTGACTAGTTAGAAAATTAATGACTTTTCTAATTTTGTCAAATCATTTTCTATTCATGAGTTCACCTAGAACCTCATTTTATTGATTAATATTGTTCACTAGACTTCTCTCATTACCTTAATAGAGACATCTATCATTAACTTGAGTAGACATGCGTTTTTTAAACAGAGATATCAACATATTCGATGATTATACTTTCACAGTATAACTTTTAACTTGTATCGCAAACAAATTTATAAATATGTTAGCTTTTTTTATTTCTACTCAATTACAGTGAAAGAATATTCAATTCTTCAAATATACCAAGTGTGACGGCCCCAATTTCCCACGAACTGGGCCCCGCCCGGCCTAAACCCACGTGGACCCCCGAGCCAGTCTGGCAAGGTCAACCCAGGCCTAGTCAGCCTTTCAATCCACCATTTTAAGTAAATTCATAAGTTTTAAGTTGAGTTATTAATATTTTACAAGTTTTACAAATTAGCGGAAGCAATTAATACATTAAATAACTCAACAATAATTTTAAAAGAGTTGGACAACCTAATTGTGGAACCCTGCATAAGTATGTCATCATCAGAGGAGAGTAAATACATGATACACATACCCAAAATCTCTCAAAAACCCAACTCCCAGTGATTCAAAACAAGTAAATCTAATAATACAAAAAATCACCTATATCCGATATCCTTAAATGATATCTCCTAAATGTGGAGCCTTCCCCTTGCTCGACTGTGGATCCGCAATCCGTCAAACATAAGGATGACGAGTCTAGGTAAGTAACACCAGTAGGACATATATACATCATTTCAGAACAACTAAAACAGTCGAATTCATGCAAGTAGAAAGAAATGAACAGGTAACACATGAATATAAAAGACAATAAACAAATCAATCGATAAGTGAGACCAAATAACAAGGAGTCCCGACCAAAAGGTCGTTGAGTCGCGGGAAAACCTCAGCAGACTCGGGTTCAGGACAAGACACCTGCCTCCCAGCCCTAACCCTTGCGACTATGAGATATCTACAGACCCGAATAAGTGCCCCCAACGTACACTCAATTGGGAGATATCGACGGCGTCGAGATAAGAGCTCATATCACAGATAAATAGTACCATGATGCTATAAAGACACAAATCAATCGATAAGTGCCATTGGACCACTCCACGCAATAACCCTAGCACTTTCAAGGATATATATCAAAGCAATGAACAACAATATCAAAGCAATGAACGAAAGTACTGTACAATTCCCTAGCTGGTTTACTTACCTCGAGAAATCGCAAATCGTCCTCGAAACGTCCCGCTCATGCCTCGATATGCGCACCCAACACCCGACTATAACATCCTAAGTCCCCGGTGTCCATTTATACCATTTTACTATTTTAGGGTCACATTAAGTGAAGTTATATGATGGGATCATGGATTTGTACTTTTATTATCAAAAACAATTTGATTTTTAGCACCCTTTTCGAATTTTACATGGGTGTCAAATGCCCGAAAAAGCCTCAAATTCATTTTTCTAGCTTTCCCTAATTGTTTCATATTTTTGGAGAATTTATTGCATTTTTCCATAATTTTTATCTATTTTAATCTATTTTATGTAATTTAGTTTGATTTAAGTTAATTTTCATTACTATATTATTAATGGGGTGGGTCCGGTTTAACTCGACCCGGTCCCTCGGGTCCTGGGTCGGCCGGGTCGACCCGACTCGACATATGGTCGACCTGACCCGACTCACATGGGGTAGCCCGAGTCGGGCTACCCCCCTCATCTTCTTCCTTTCGTCCCTCTCTGTTCGGACGATTTTTTTTTTTATTTTTTATTTTTTATTTTTTTCTCTCAATTTGGGGAGAGGAGACGACTCTCCCGTGTCGTCTCCTTCCTCGGAGAATCCGAACTCCTCCCTCAACAGCCGATCCAACAACAACACCACCATTGTCAACAACCACAACAACAACCATTTTCAACAACCACAACTTCAAACAAAACTCAACAACAAAAATCACAATAACAAACTCACCTCAATCGACTTCCTCGAGCTCTCCTTCTTCCCCCGTTTCTTTCTTATTCTTCTTCTTCTCGGTCGTTCTCTGCTCTCTGTTGTATTTTTTTTACCGGTTCTTTTTGTGTAGATAAAAACCCCACCTTATCTTTATATATATATATATATATATGAGGTTAATTCTAGCCACTCATTTTTAAATTTACCTCAAATACATTAAGTGTACCCCATATACCGACTTCGGTCCCACATCGACACGCGACTCGAGGTACACTTCTGCTCGTCTTGACACCGTTATGCCCTGCCTGCGTGTACCTCAGTGTCGACTCCCGAGATTTGGATATGTGTATCACGACAAGTGGGTCCCACGTACAACCCTGAAATGACACGTGGCACGAGGTATGTTTTTTTTTTTTTTTTAGGATCGTTACAGTCTTCCCAACTAATTAGAATTTCGTCCTCGAAATTGACAAATTATAAATGAAGGACTTACTGAGATTCAGAAGAGATAAGGAAAGTACTCGCGCATGTACGACTCGAGCTCCCACGTCAGCTCCTCATTTCCGTGATGCTTCCATTTAACGAGGACTGATGGGATCTCTTTGTTCCTCAAAATCTTTACCTTACGGTCCAGAATCTGAATAGGCTGCTCGTCATAAGTAATGTCCTCCCTCAAGTCTATCTGGCTCAAATCCACTGTCGGTCGTCTACCTTCTCTCGACCTATCCAGTCGAAGCATAGAAACATGAAATACAGGGTGGATACCAGACAACTGAGATGACAACTCCAACTCGTACGCAACTTTGCCTATTCGCTTCTTCACCCTTAAAGGACCAATGAACCTCGGCGCAAGCTTTCCTTTAATTCCAAACCTCTTGTGATTTATCGGAGAAACTTTCAGATACACATAGTTCCGACATCATATGCTAACTCGCCGTGATACAAGTTATAATAATTTTTCTGCCTCTCCTGCGCACCTTTCAGTCTCAATCTAATTAGTCGTATCTTCTCTGTGTGATCCAGTACAATCTCAGGCCCAATCGCCCCACATCCTCGGGCTCCGCTCAACAAGATGGAGATATGCACGGTCTACCGTACAGTGCTTCAAACGGTGTCATACCAATACTGGCCTGATAACTGTTATTGTAGGCGAACTCACACAAATGAAGATACTCTTCCCATGATCCACCATACTCTAACACACACATCCTTAGCATATCATCGAGAATCTGAATCAGTCTCTCTGACTGTCCGTCAGTCTGTGGATGATAAGCTGTACTGAGATCCAAACGCATACTAAACTGTGCCTGCATGCTCTGCCAAATCTGAGATGTAAACTGTGGCCCTCTGTCAGACACAATCGATAAAGGAACGCCATGTAATCGCACGATTTCTCGCTCGTACAAACTCGCCAACCTATTAACCCGATACGTGGTACAGATCGGTAAAGAGTGCGCAGACTTCATCAATCAGTCAACTATCACCCATATACTATCATGTCCGCGCTGAGATCGAGGTAGCCTACTAACGAAATCCATGGCAATATGCTCCCACTTCCATCGAAGAATAGGAAGTGGCTGTAATAACCAACCGGGTCTACGATGCTCAACCTTAACTCGCTGGCATACCTCACACGCTCTAACGTAATCAGAAACATCGGTCTTCATCATCGGCCACCAGAAAAGACGACGCACGTCAGAGTACATCTTGGTACGACCCGGATGAACCGTAAAACCTGAGCGGTGAGCCTCATCAACTATCTCATTACGTAACTCAGCCACTGATGGAATCCATAGTCGACCTCTAAACCTCAGGCACGAGTCTGTCGACTGACTTCAATCTGAATGATCCGGACAACAAACTCAAAAAATCTCTTGTACTGCTCATCTGTCTGCTGATCCTCAAGTACATTCTGAATCGATATTGTCTAAGTCCTCATCTGCCCACAAATCAACACTCTGGTACCGGTCGGAATATCAATCGAATACATCAACTCGAGCGCCTCAAGTAAACCATACTCGTGTGTCATGTGGCAAGTATTACTCTCTGAGTCTTCCCCTCTACGGCTTAACGCGTCTGCAACAACATTGGCTTTTCCCGGATGATACTCCAAAGAGAAGTCGTAATCCTTGAGGAACTCAAGCCAACACCTCTGTCGCATATTCAGATCCTTCTGAGTAAAGATGTACTTCAAACTCTTGTGGTCAGTGAACAACACAAACTTCTCTCCATAAAGATAATGACGCCAAATCTTCAGTGCAAAAACCACTGCCGCTAGCTCCAAGTCATGTGTAGGATAGTTCTTCTCATGAATCTTCAGCTGTCGGGACGCGTAGGCAATCACTCTACCGTCCTGCATCAATACACAGCCTAGCCCGACCTTAGAAGCATCATTGTTCACCTCAAAATCCTTTCCCGACTCAGGTTATACCAGAACTGGTGCGACAGTCAATCTTTCCTTCAAAAGCCTGAAGGCTTGTTCACAACTATCATTCCACTGGAAATTTATATCTTTCTTCGTCAATTGGGTCATTGGTGCTGCAATTTTTGAGAAATCTTGAACAAAACGTCCGTAATAGCCTGCCAACCCCAAGAAACTGTGGATCTCTGTCACTGTCCGCGGTGTAGGCCAATCTATCACAGCTCTGACCTTAGCGGGGTCCACTGACACTCCTCGGGCTTCGACGATGTGTCCAAGAAATCCGACCTCTGTAAGCCAAAACTCACACTTACTGAATTTGGCATACAATCTATGAGCCCTCAAAGTTTGCAAAATTATCCTGAGGTGCTTCCTATGATCGTCGCGGGACTTAGAGTAGATAAGGATGTCGTCGATGAACACAATGACGAACCTATCCAAATACTCTCTCAACACTCGATGCATGAGATCCATGAACACCGCTGGGGCGTTAGTCAACCCAAAAGGCATAACTGTGAACTGGTAATGCCCGTATCGAGTGCGAAATGCAGTATTCTCTCTATCGTCTGCTCTAATCCTCAGCGATGGTACCCAGATCTCAAATCAATCTTTGAGAACCACTGTGCTCCTGTCAGCTGGTCGAACAAATCATCAATGCGAGGAAGTGGATACTTGTTCTTCACTGTCACCTTGTTGAGCTGTCTATAATCAATACATAATCTCAGGCTGTCATATTTCTTCTTAACAAACAAGACTGACTCGCCCCAAGGAGACATGCTCGGGTGGATGAATCCTAATTCCAACAACTCCTCAAGCTGTTCTCTCAACTCCTCTAGCTCATTCGGAGCCATCCGGTACGGCGGAATAGATATAGGTTTGATCCCCGGAACCAAATCAATGATGAAGTCAATCTCCCTAGGCGGGGGTAATCCTGGTAGTTCTGCTGGAAAAACGTCAAGAAACTCGCATACTACTGGTACCTTCTCCAACGTAGTCACCACCCGTTCCGTCGTACTCAATACACTAGTGAACATCTCGACATCTACACTAGTGGCGACTCAACCTCTGGTAATAGGCAAACTAGTCGAAGTCCCCTGGAAACTAAACTCTGGATGCCCTAAAAGATGAAATATGACTTTCTTACTGAAGCAAAGGATCTGTGCATGATAAGCACCCAACCAATCCATGCCTAGCAATGCGTCAAACTCGAGGAATTCTAACACTCTTAGGTCCGCTGGCATGATATGACCATCTATCTCAACCGAACAATCAACACACAACAAGTTCGGGTAGATCTTTTCCCCAGCAGCTGTGCTAAGGATCAAGGGTCTCTCTAGTCTAGTAGGTTTCAAACCCAACTCATCAACCATACGACCCGAAATAAAAGACACAGTAGAACCTGAATCAAACATAGCATGCATGAATCTATTGCAAATATAAATCGTACCCTCAATCAAATTACGACTGGCAGTCAGATCTGGTACGGCAACTGCGTGAACCCGCTCCCGGCTCTGCTGCGGCTACCCTCGACCCAGTCGTGGACACTCACAGATGAAATGACCTAGCTGTCCACACTCCCAACAACCCCTCTGAGATCCTGATCCAGATGAACCACGCTGTTCTGTCCTTGTCCCCGTGCCCGACTAGGCCTCTTGGTCCCGGCCTCTCGCACGCCGGTGGAACTTTGACCACGCCTCTCCCTGATGGGGCATGTGCCCTAGGTCAATCCATTAACTGTCTTTATGAATACTTTTAGTTAATAAAATAGAGGATTTCATTTGCTGTTTATTATAATTAATTTACATGTTTACATTATAATAAGATCCATGTGTATTTACATAAATATCCTAAATGTCCCTAGTCGATCATTATACTGGGAACTATAATGAATTAAGACTAGTGTGAGTCTTATTGATGATCATATGATGATTATACGTATAGGGATACGAATCAAGATCATGAGTACTTGTTAGGGAACAAAGTACTGGACCGACCCGCTATGAGAACATCACATGGATTAAGTCATAGTTGTTTCTCATGATAGGTATATTTTTCAGTCCTCGGACTTAGATTGCCAGAGACTTCAACATTAGGAACACAAGAATTTGACACAATCAAACGTTGTCTTTATCCTGACGATTATAAAGGTTGTGATTGGTTACTCGTGTGAGCAATGTGATGAAGTTGTGTAATCGAGATATAATTTGTCCCTCTCATATAAAGAGAGATATCTAGTGGATCCCTCGATGTGTTAGACTCGTTAAAAGGCCTAGTCTAAGTGAATTGATATTGATCAATGTCACTTGGATGTTTTCAATACCTAGAGATCGAGACTAGTACGATTGAACATGTTGGATGACAATTCCATGCCTTATGTTTGATCAAAAGGATATCGTGTGACAAAAGGATGTTAGATACACTGTTGATTAGGTTGTATCGATTTGATATTCGTACAACTTGGGTAGTCATAATGTCTTGCTAGAGACTGCTTATGACTTGTATACCAAAATGTGTTTTGGTACACTGCCAACGTTGTATGAGCCTATTGGGTCGCACACTAAGAATGGTTTTGCGAGATTTTAAGATGGTTCAGAAAAATGAATTTTATATGATAAAATTCATGACGGAAACGTCCTTGTAGTGTATTACACTTATACTTCTTTAAGTAAGGGTATATGTGTAATTTACTTAACCGTCTATATACAAGGGTTGTATAAATAGACGCTTTAAGTTAGAACACAGAAACGAAAGAAAAAAGGCCGAAACTCTATTTTCGTTTTAGAAACGACTTAGGGTTTTTGGTATGCTCGATTGTTTTGGAGAGAAACAAAAAGGTTTGGTATTCTCTCGAAGCTAGCACTTCAAATCTCGCCGCTACGTGTTCGTGTGTGGATCGCCGATAGAGGCGTTCGTCGTTAGCGCGCCTTAGAGATCGATCAACCTTCCGAAAGGTATATTGCGATTGATGTATGATTAAGTTTTTCATGGTTTAAACGTTTTTAATGGAATTAGATTTGGATCCTGTTGGGGTTTTTGTCAAAATCGTTTTGTAATCTCAAATGCGTATGAACCCCAAAACCCAACAAAGGTATCGAGCCTTCGAGTTTGATTCCATTAAACTCATTGCATGTTTTCTTCTCGATATATACATGATATATGATTGAAAGCATGTTAATAGTTGATGTATATGTGATATACATAAGTTTTCTCAGAGATTTATTATCATGTTTTGTGTATATGATACATATATTCGTGATTTAATTGAAATTAGTTTCAGTACATGCTAGTAACCATGTTAGGTTAATTTGAATAATTTTAATGAATTGAGTTTCGTGTTCTATGATCCATGACACCATTAGGTTCGATTGGGATAGTAGTTCATGATTCAATTACATGTTTGTGATTATTTGGATGAAGACCTAAATTGCAAATAATTAATTTTCGAAATTATTTATTTATAAATAATTAATTTTCGAAATTATTTATTTATCTTGTTATATCTATTTTGTTATGAAGTTTCTATTTGATAAAGATAGATAACAAATTAGAATATGAGATAAATATCAAGAATCTTGTTATTGGTGATATACTAGGATTCAAATATCTTAAATCCAAAATAAATAATTAATTTTCGAAATTATTTATTTATCTTGTTATATCTATTTTGTTATGAAGTTTCTATTTGATAAAGATAGATAACAAATTAGATTATGAGATATAAGCAAAATCGGTTTCGTTATCCCTATTGGATAGGAGATAAATATGGAGAAGTTTGTTATTGGTGATATGCTAGGATTCAAATATCTAAAGTCCTAATTGGATTAAGATAAGATGATTAGTTAGATGTGGGCCCTAAGTTAATTAAAAATATTTTAATTGACTTAATTTTGGATAAATTAAGGGGTAAATTTAGTATAGTAAAATCAGCTAAAAATATGATTTTCTATAGCGAATTTCAATTTTCTAATTGAGATCGCCTTCTAAAAAAAAAAATGGCGCTGCTTTCGATCGCCAATGGACCGCTGCCTAACTAATCCTAGCGCACATAAATTCTTTTATTAGTGAACAAAGATAAAAAAATCTCCAAATTGTTTAGTGATTTAAGAAATCAATAAAATATATGATATTTCATTGTTTACATAAAATCACTAAAACTCGAATAAAATCCCTCTATTAAATTTTAAGTCTCACGCCATCCATTTTAAACACTTGTCAAGGCCTCGATCACACTAATACAAGCTTTCAAATATACCGGGTGTATTGTGTTATCTTGGTGAGACAAGTTGGGTAAGTTACCTAAATGTTTAAAATGGTCCGACTTAATAAAGCCATCAAAATAGTTTTGAGCTTTAGGCAAATGATGAGATAAAAACATGTTAAGACATAAGATGTCCCATATCTCATAAAAGGATCTAAAAATTACATAAGATGTAATTGGTAATTGTTACCTACCTAAATAATATAGTTCTGTGTTTCATGCCATAGCTGTCATAGAATTAGGTGAAATATGGATTTTAGTCCCCTAAATAAACAATGTGTTTTAGGAGGGTTGTTAATTTAGTGGGAGTCTATTCCTCTACGCTAAAATAAACTTTGCATAATCTTTATTGTAGATCAATGGCCTCTTCAAGTAACAATAATCCCCTCGTCATCGCGGTCCATCCTTGAGAAGGATAAGCTATCTCGGGACTAACTTTCTTGATCGGTTCGAAACTTGAGAATCGTTCTCAAGCATGAACGCAAGTTGTATGTCCCGGATGCTCCAATCCCCGAGGACCCACCACCCAATGCTACGAAAGTCATGAAGGATGCGCATAATAAGCATATCAACGATTCTACTGATGTTGCATGTATTATGCTAGCAACTATGGTTCCCGAACTTCGAAGGACATGGAACTAATGGAAGCCTACGACATGGCTATAACGCTCAAGGAAATGTTCCAACAAAGAAGCTAGGCAAGAAAGGTTCGAGACAGCCAAGAACCTACATTCTTGCAAGATGACCGAGGGTGCGTCGCTTAGTCCTCATGTTCAAGATGAAGGGCTATGTTGACCACTTGATAGACTCGATTTCCCATAAGCCAAGAGTTGGCTACGGATTTGATCATGAATTCATTACCGAGAAAGTTACTCACAATTTGTGATGAACTACAATATGAATAATATGGAGAAATCAATTTCGAGTTGCATTTGATGCTCAAAACTCGCTGAACAAAATATCAAGAAACCTCTAGTAATATGTTGACTAAGCAAAAGGGAAAGGGAATGAAGAAGAAAGTCAAAGGCAAGGCTAGAGTTTCCAACGCTGTTGCTGCACCTGTCGCAAAGCCTATGGAACAAGTCAAGACCCGGCCTGTTCCTGCTTCAAAACACCAAAAGAAAAGGAAGAAAATTGTCATTTCTGTAATCAAACCTATCTTTGGCATTGTCGTCTTGGACACATAAACGAGAAACGCATAACGAAGCTCCATAAAGATGGGCTTCTAGATTCATTTGATTTAGAAACAAATGAAAAATGCGTATCTTGTTTACTAGGCAAGATGACTAAAAGTCCTTTTACTGGACACAGTGAAAGGGCAAGTGATTTATTGGGTCTAATACATACTGATGTATGCGGTCCTATAAACACAATGGCTAGAGAAGGTTATCAAGCATTTCATTACATTTATCGATGATTTCAAAGATATATGGTTATGTATATCTTATGAAACATAAAGCTGAATCATTTGAGATGTTTCGAACGTTTCAAAATGAAGTGCAGAATCAACTTGGTAAAACTATCAAAACACTTTGATAAGATCGAGGTGGTGAATATTTAAGCCAAGAATTTGATGATCATCTTAAAAATTGTGGGTTTGTTTCCCAATTGACTCCACCAGCAACTCCACAATGGAATGAAGTTTCGAAATGAGAAATCGAACCTTATTAGATATGGTTCGATCTATGATGAGTCATGCGGATCTTCCATTATCCTTTTGGGGTTATGCATTACAAACTGCAGCTTTCACTCTAAATCGAGTTCCTTCTAAAGCGGTTGATAAAACACCATATGAGATATGATACGGGAAGAGACCTAGTTTGTCTTTCCTTAAGATTTGGGGTTGTGAGGCTTACGTAAGTCTCAGAAAAACTAGCACCTAAATCTGACAAATGTTTATTTGTGGGGTATCCTAAGGAAACAAAAGGATATTACTTTTATAATCTCGCTGAGAATAAAGTGTTTGTTGCTCGGTATGGTGCCTTTATGGAAAAACAGTTTATTTCAAAAGACACTAGTGGGAGAAAAATAAATCTTGAAGAAGTTCAAGAATCACAGATAAACACTGAACCGCTACTGGAAGTTCAACAACGTTCTGAACCAGTTGAACCTCCGCAAGTGACACAAGGCCCACGTAAATCTGGTAGGGTAAGACATGAGCCAGAGAGATTCGGATTTCTCATTACTGATAGTCGTGATGTGTTGCTTATGGATCAAAATGAGCCCACCACTTATCGAGGCTATGTCCGACCGACTCGATAAATGGCTAAGTGCCATGAATTCCGAGATGCAATCCATGTATGATAACCAAGTTTGGAACTTGGTTGATTTACCTGAAGGTGGTAAGACCATTGGATGTAAATGGGTTTTCAAGAAGAAAACTGACATGGATGGCAATGTGCATACTTTTAAAGCAAGACTTGTAGCAAAATGTTTTAGTGCAGACTCAAGGTGTTGATTATGATGAAACTTTTTCACAAGAGCCATGCTTAAATCCATAAGAATTTTAATTGCCATTGCTTTGCATATTATGACTATGAAATATGGCAAATGGATGTAAAAACAACATTTCTTAATGGAAAGTCAGCTTGAGGACGTGTATATGACACAACCTCGAAGGTTTTGTACATCCCGAGAATTCTAGGAAGGTATGCAAGCTTCAAAGATCCATTTATGGATTAAAGCAAGCTTTTCGAGTTGGAATCTTCATTTTGATGAAGCAATCAAGGATTTGGTTTCATTAAGAACGAAGATGAGCCTTGTGTATACAAGAAGGTCAAGGTGGGAGTGTAGTTGTTTTTCTGGTACGTATGTCGATGATATATTACTCATTGGAAATGACATCCCAACATTGCGTAATGTCAAGTCTTGTTAGGGAAGTGTTTCTCAATGAAAGACTTAGGAGATGCAAATATATCCTAGGGATAAGGATCTATAGGGATAGATCTAAGAGGCTAATCGGCCTAAGTCGAGTGCTTACATAGACAAGGTGTCGAATAGGTTCATTTGCAAGACTCTAAAAGATGATTGTTGCCAATGTCTCATGGCATAAGTCTCAAGAAGAATCAATGTTCTAGGACAAATGATGAGCGAGACCGTATGAATAAGATTCCATATGCATCGGCTATTGGATCTATCATGTATGCCATGCTATGCACTCGACTCCGATGTATCATATGCTTTGAGCACTACAAGCGAGATATCGCCGATCCTGGTGAGAGTCACTGGATAGCAATAAAGAACATCCTTAAGTACTTAAGAAGGACTAAGGAAGTGTTCTTGTCTATGGAGGTTTTGAAAATGATCTAGTTGTAAATGGTTACACAGATGCAAGTTTTCAAACCGAGATAGATGATTTTAGATCGCAATGGATATGTGTTTACTTTGAATGGGGTGCGATGAAGTGGAAAAGTTCGAAGCAAGAGATCATGGCGCATTCTACAACGTGTTTGAGTATATTGCGTGGTCCGATGCAAAGAAAGGAGGCGCTTTGGATCAAAAAGTTCATTTCGAACTAGGTGTGGTTCCAAGTATTGCTAACCCTGTTTGTTTGTATTGTGACAATAACGGGCAATAGCACAGGCCAAGGAACCTAGATCACACCACAGATCCAAACATATACTCAGGCGTTTTCATCTCATCAGAGAAATTATTGAGAGAGGAGACGTAAAGATTTGCAGAGTACCTACCGAAGACAACGTTGCGGATCCATTGACAAAAGCTCTTCCACAAGCAAAACATGATGGTCATGTTAGATCATTAGGCATTAGATGCATGTATGATTGGCCCTAGTGCAAATAGGAGATGATGGGGCATGTGCCCTAGGTCAATCCATTAACTGTCTTTATGAATACTTTTAGTTAATAAAATAGAGGATTTCATTTGCCGTTTATTATAATTAATTTGCATGTTTACATTATAATAAGATCCATGGGTATTTACATAAAATTCCTAAATGTCCCTAGTCGATCATTATACTGGGAACTATAATGAATTAAGACTAGTTTGAGTCTTGATTGATGATCATATGATGATTATACGTATAGGGATACGAATCAAGATCACGAGTACTTGTTATGGAACAAAGTACTGGACCGACCCGCTATAAGAACATCACATGGATTAAGTCATAGTTGTTTCTCATGATAGGTATATTTTTCAGGTCCTCCGACTTGAGATTGCTGTAGAGACTTCAACATTAGGAACACAAGCATTTGACACAATCAAACGTTGTCTTTAACCGACGATTATAAAGGTTGTGATTGGTTACTCAAAGTGAGCAATATGAAGTTGTGTAATCGAGATAGAATTTGTCCCTCTCATATAAAGAGAGATATCTAGTGGATCCTCGATGTGTTAGATCGTTAAAAGGCCTAGTCTAAGTGAATTGATATTGATCAATGTCACTTGGATGTTTTCAGATCTACCTAGAGATCGAGACTAGTACGATTGAACATGTTGGATGACAATTTCATGCCTTATGTTTGATCAAAAGGATATCGTGTGACAAAAGGATCTTATATACACTGTTGATTAGGTTGTATCGATTTGATATTCGTACAACTTGGGTAGTCATAATGTCTTGCTAGAGACTGCTTATGACTTGTATACCAAAATGTGTTTTGGTACACTGCCAACGTTGTATGAGCCTATTGGGTCACACACTAAGAATGGTTTTGCGAGATTTTAAGATGGTTCAGAAAAATGAATTTTATATGATAAAATTCATGACGGAAACGTCCTTGTGGTGTATTACACTTATACTTCTTTAAGTAAGGGTATATGTGTAATTTACTTAACCGTCTATATACAAAGGTTGTATAAATAGACGCTTTAAGTTAGAACACAGAAACGAAAGAAAAAAGGCCGAAACTCTATTTTCGTTTTAGAAACGACTTAGGGTTTTTGGTATGCTCGGATCGTTTTGGAGAGAAACGAAAAGGTTTTGTATTCTCTCGAAGCTAGCACTTCAAATCTCGCCGCCGTTCGTGTGTGGATCGCCGATAGAGGGCGTTCGTCGTTGCGCGCGCTTAGAGATCGATCAACCTTCGAAAGGTATATTGCGATTGAGGTATGATTAAGTTTTTCATGGTTTAAACGTTTTTAATGGAATTAGATTTGGATCCTGTTGGGGTTTTTGTCAAAACTGTTTTGTAATCTCAGCTGCGTATGAACCCTAAAACCCAACACTCCCATCCGTCCTCTGATAATACTGATGTTGAGGACCTGACGGTGTTGGTTGCGGTGGTGTACTAGCGTAGCTCTGTGCTGGACCCACTGACACAGCGCAGTATGCGCTGCATAGGGCGGGGATGCAATAGATCCCACGTTCTGAGCTCGATCTCTCTGTTTTAATGGTCGAAATCTTTTCCTCCTCCGATCACCTCCAACACCTCTTACTAACTGTGACGATGCCGATGAGGCAACCGATACTCCGGTGCGTGTGCTCCCAAAGCTCTCGCTAGCCATAGCCCTCTCATAGGCCTCCTGTAATGTGCTTGGAGCTGTCGTCACTACAACATAACCAATGGAGTCTAGTAGACCGTGCACAAAGTAGTAAGCCTGGTCACCGTCAGTGTCGGCCGCACTCCCATCATACTCCATCGAGAGTAAATATATGTCCATATACTGCATAACTGACTCCCCGGTCATCTGTCAAATAGTCTGAAACTCAGTCCTCTTCCGGTTACGGACTGAAGGGAGGAATGTACTTCTCGTTAAACCTCTCCTTGAACTCAGCCCAATCCTTGGGCTTCCCCTTCGACGCCACCAAAGTGCGCTACCAGACATCGACCTCGTCGAACAGTGAAGCTGACGATATACTTGGCTGCATATGAGCTGGTGTGGCTAATACATCATGTATCTTCTCGAGGCTCCTCATATACTTCTTTGCAGCCTCGAGGTTAGTACCCCCGTGGAACTTCTCCGGATGATGCCTTTGAAACTCACTAGCATGCCTCGCCTCAGCTGTAGCCCTAACACCCGTATCAGTCGGCGTGCTCAGCGTATCCTCAGCCGGTGTCTCAAGTGTAGGAGGTACTAACTCGGCCTGAACATGTGTATCCTCGGCCATCGCAGTCCCGCTGAGAACCGAAGGTGCTTTGCAGTGGGTTATGGACTGTAGGAGCACTCCCTGTCTGAGTAACTGGAGCTGCTTGTTGGGTTTTGGGGTTCATACGCAAATAAAATTACAAAACAATTTTGACAAAAACCCCAACAGATCCGAATCTAATTCCATTAAAAACGTTTAAACCATGAAAACTTAATCATACCTCTGGTCGCAATATACATTTCTCGAAGGTTGATCAATCTCTAAGGCGCCGCAACAACGACGAACGCCTCTACCAAGAAATTCACACACGAACGACGGCCGAGATTCGAAGTGCTAGCTTCGAGAGAATACCAAACCTTTTGTTTCTCTCCAAAACGATCCGAGCGTACTGAAAAACCCTAATTCGTTTCTAAAACGAAAATAGAGTTTCGCCCTTAATCTTTTCTCTGTGTGTTCTAACTTAAAGCGTCTATTTATACAACCCTTGTATATAGACGGTTAAGTAAATTACACATATACCCATACTTAAAGAAGTATAAGTGTAATACACCACAAGGACGTTTCTGTCATGAATTTTATCATATAAAATTCGTTTTTCTGAACCATCTTAAAATCTCGCAAAACCATTCTTAGTGTGCGACCCATTAGGCTCATACAACGTTGGTAGTGTACTAAAACACATTTTGGTATACAAGTCATAAGCGGCCTCTAGCAAGGCATTATGACTACCCAAGTTGTACGAATATCAAATCGATACAACCTAATCAATAGTGTATATAACATCCTTTTGTCACACGATATCCTTTTGATCAAACATAAGACACGGAATTGTCATCCAACATGTTCAATCGAACTAGTCTCGATCTCTAGGTAGACTGAAAACATCCAAGTGACATTGATCAATATCAATTCACTTAGACTAGGCCTTTTAACAGTCTAACACATCGAGGGATCCACTAGATATCTCTCTTTATATGAGATGGACAAATTCTATCTTGATTACACAACTTCATCACATTGCTCACACAGTAACCAATCACAACCTTTATAATCGTCCGGTTAAAGACAACGTTTGATTATGTCAAATCACTGTGTTCCTAATGTTCAAGTCTCTGGTAATCTCAAGTCAGAGGACTGAAAAAATATACCTACCATGAGAAACAACTATGACTTAATCCATGTGATGTTCTCATAGCGGTCTGGCCTCTAGTACTTTGTTCCCTAACAAGTACTCGTGATCTTGATTCGTATCCCTATACGTATAATCATCATATGATCATCAATCAAGACTCACACTAGTCTTAATTCATTATAGTTCCCAGTATAATGATCGACTAGGGACATTTATGATATTTTTGTAAATACCCATGGATCTTATTATAATGTAAACATGCAAATTAATTATAATAAACAACAAATAAAATCCTCTATTTTATTAACTAAAAATATTCATAAAGACAGTTAATGGATCGACTTAGGGCACATGCCACAACACTGCTGACATGGAAGGTGATGATGTCGCCTGAGCCCTCAGCAGTCGGAGAATCTCCTGAAGCTGCTAATCGTGAGATGTAATCATCTGCGACATGCCATCTAATCTCCTCTGTACGTCCACGTACCACTATCGCTAGTATCAGGCTGATTGGCCATCGCTAACTGAAAAGAAAGCGATTCTCACGATCAGAACATAGCTATCGATAGTTAATAGTACAACAAATCAAATAGCTCATATTCCAAGTTTAAATATCCCCTACTCGCCTCACTTCCCAACTAAGGTTTAGGTTAGGATCATAGGGTTCCACTCTAAGTTCAACCATTCCTAACTTCCGCTGGTTTGTTTGATTTAAATCAAGAGTCGAGTATTTACAACTTCGTCTCTGATACCAACTGTGACGGCCCCAGTTTCCCACAAACAGGGCCCCACCCGGCCTAAACCCACGTGGACCCCCGAGCTAGTCTCGTAAGGTCAACGAAGGCCTAGTCAGCTTTCAATCCACCATTATAAGTAAATTCATAAGTTTTAAGTTGAGTTATTAATATTTTACAAATTTTATAAATTAGCGGAAGCAATTAATACATTAAATAACTCAACAATAATTTTAAAAGAGTTGGACAACCTAATTGTGGAACCCTGTATAAGTATGTCATCATCAGAGGAGAGTAAATACATGATATACATACCCAAAATCTCTCAAAAACCCAACTCCCAGTGTTTCAAAACAAGTAAATCTAATAATACAAAAAATCACCTATATCCGGTATCCTCAAATAATATCTCCTAACTGTGGAGCCTTCCCCTTGCTGCATTTTTCCATAATTTTTATCTATTTTTATCTATTTTAATCTATTTTTTGTAATTTAGTTTGATTTAAGTTAATTTTGATTATTATATTATTAATGTGGTGGGTCCGGTTTAACCCGACCCGGTTCACCCGGGCCCGGGTCGACCAGGTCCCCTCAGGTCAGGGTCAGCCCAGCCCATCCGGGCTCGGGTCGGCCCACCCGGGCTCGGGCCCCCCTCATCTTCTCCCTTTCGTCCCTCTCTGTTCGGACGATTATTTTTTCTCTCAATTTGGGGAGGGGAGACGCCTCTCCCGTGTCGTCTCCTTCTTCGGAGAATCCGAACTCGTCCCTCAACAGCCGATCCAACAACACTACCACCATTGTCAACAACCACAACAACAACCATTTTCAACAACCACAACTTCAAACAAAACTCAACAACAAAAATCACAATAACAAACTCACCTCAATCGACTTCCTCGAGCTCTCCTTATTCCTCCGTTTCTTTCTTCTTTTTCTTCTTCTCGGTCGTTCTCTCATTTCTGTTGTTTTTTTTTTACCGGTTCTTTTTGTGTGGATAAAAACCCCACCTTATCTTTATATATATAAATATATATATAAATATGTATATATATATATATTAGGTTAACTCTAGCCACTCATTTTTAAATTTACCTCAAATACATTAAGTGTACCCCATATGCCGCTACTTCGGTCCCACATCGACACGCAACTCGAGGTGCGCCTCCGCTCGTCTCTACACCGTTATGCCCTGCGTGTACCTCGGTGTGGACTTCCGAGATTTGGATATGTCTATCACGACAAGTGGGTCCCACGTACAACCCTGATATGACACGTGGCACGAGGTAGGTTTTTTTTTTTTTTTTTTTTTAAGGATCGTTACACCAAGTCATATATTTTATCCTCTATTCAATATTTTCAACCACCAGTAACATTGATTATATGAGTTGTAAGTTGTACGTCTTTTTTCATTTCATTTGTATCTTCATCGTCATTTCAGGTATCTATATCAACTCCAATTTACAATAACTAGTGTTTTAATTTAAAACTTCACCATTGACTAATCACGTGGTGTAGCACTACATTTGAACGAATATACAATATTGATATTAGTTGTATACTATTTTGGTTCAAAATTTTCAACATTTGGAGTTTGATTTCTTAGTAAGATCCTTGTGAAGATATTAAGTTTCATTAAACTTATAGTTTGATATTCTAAGCATATCGGGACTCGTTGACTTGAAATTCCCTTTTCATAATAATGCGAGAATGTCTTGACCATTTAGTTGCCTATACTTTAGCTTTCATTTGACTCAAACGAAACTTCACAGACTATTTTTTTCCGACTGTCACCAATTCATTCGATTATTCAAAGACTAGTGTCTCGATCACTAGACTTCTACACTGCGAATGAATCGTGATTATAAAATGGAGTTACTTAAACTTTTGGTCATGCACAACTACTCGAGTGTTTGGCTTTCTCTAAAGGAGTCCGTTCGTATCACTTAGGTAGTCACAAGTCATCTCAACGTTTCATTTTATTTAATCTACAAAGTCTATTTCGTTAAGTTTTTGTCAAACTTAGCTTCACATTGATCTCAATTTTAATCCCTTTATAAACAAACCATAACTTTCGCTCAACAACCATGCCACTTACAGCTCCTTAATCTTTATTTATAAAAGAAATTTATTTTTTCTATTTTCAAAAACTTAGTTAAGAATACTATGACTTTTTATAATCATTCAATTAATTGAAGTCTTCCTCAGTTAACTTTTATTCGAAACAAAGAAATTTTGCGACTCGGACAGTTCTACTATTTGTTATTGCCTTAATTTATTTCCATTGGTCTCAGATTTCCCGTCTTTTCTTTTTCTCAAAAAGAATTCGATATTTTTCAAGAGACTGTGTAAGATAACTTTGTATCTTACTGACCATCAATTCTCTTTTTGATGAATTCACTTGTCCGGTCTTGTTCAACTGAAGAGATAGAAGAATTTTAATTTCCAATACCTTGATTAACGTAATAACTAATCAAATTCCTAAAGGATACTAAGTTGATCCTTTAAGCCTTTTTAATGGAAATTCTTGCTATATAGGAGGTCATACTAACATCCTATACCAATCGCTTACGGATTTTCAATCCATACGTCTATCTCTTAGTTATTTTTTTAGGTTGTAGTGATAAGTATCATTACTTAATGTCGTTAGAAGTTATTATTGGGTACTTTGAATCTCAAAATATAATCACTTGTGTTGATGTTTTATAGCCAATCCAAGCTATTATTAGATCATTTCCCTAATGCCTTAACTTCTAACACGTTGCTCTTATCACTACACTTTTCATTTTTAAGTTAGAAATTTCATTGATCTTTGTTCTATAACGACACCTAATTTGGTGTTAACAAAGATGACTTTTAACTCATGTATTTCCCTTTGTTTTATCAGTTCTTTATTTGACTCATAGAACCAATATACTCAATGTCACTTATTAATAAGTAACTTAAGTAATATACAATTAAAAGTTCTAGTACTTCTTTTTAGAAGTCATTTGATTGTTTTTAACCGTTGTTCTATTCCACATTTCACTTGATGTTTTGTTTCAGAAAAGGAGACAATACTTCACCTCAAAGTATTTTATTTTAATAGAAATCGACTTAAATAACTTGACTAGTTCTCACAATCTCATTTTGATTTCCAATCAAATTCGGTTTATCTAATCAACTTCTACTTTCGAAAGTCACGTGCCTCCGTTTTCCTTGTTGAAACTATTTTAACATTTTCCTAAGCGTTTTATAATTGTAATAGTTCGATACTTTCAATTTCCAAGAAATTCATGTTTAGTACTTACGTACATGAATCATTTAAACTTTCTTTTTCAACCAATTTCTTGTTGGTTTCATAACTTATACTTTTATCAGTTATAGTCGTACCGAACTACTTACAATATATTTGTGAATTTTGACTTCACAAGTCTATTTCACATCATAGGCACGCTCGGTTTCGTTTCATAAGCATATTCTCTCTTTTAATTATTCGTTTCTAGTCTTACGAGTTAAGTATTTACGAAAGAATAGAATAAACTTTATATCTCATATCTAGCGATAATACATTCATACAACACAATTATTGAAATACTCCAGCTCACGATCACTTCCCAACTAATCTCACTCAATCACTTTTTGGTTTTCAACCAAAGTTTATCCTCAATTGAGCCAACCTTAGGCTCTGATACCAAGTTTGTCAGCCCCCTCGTCATTAAGACGACTAACTGCATAGATTATCTGAATCTTCTATGCCAACCTAATCTAATCTTTTCACTTTGACCTCAAAATACTTTAATCCAATCCTTAATAAAGCTCCAAAACTAAAGATATATCCCCAATGAAACTCAATTCATGATTCGTTCAATTGGAGCAAATTAGGAAATCATACGATTTCTATTCTATATTTTGTAAAAATTTCGGCATCACCTCCCTTAAAAGTGGTCTGCTGAAAAACTTTCACCTAATAGACAACAAAATGGGGAGATGCTTCAAAGGACTCACAACTCCCCAGATTCATAATATATATCAAAATCAAACTTCTAAATTAACTTAGAGTCTCCGATAACTTAATTTCAACTTTCCAATCCCACATACACCAAAACTGAAATATAAACCTTTATGTATAATTTAAATTAACTTATGAGACTCTCAAAACCATTTAACAAAACCTCACGTCCTACACTCACCCCAAAAATCCCAAAACAATATATAAACCATTTAAAACCAGAAAATTAAATTTATAACATGAAAATGATCACCACAATCTTCAAGTTTTGTCCTTTCGTCCATTGTCTTCATGTAGAATCCGACATCATCAAAAACCACTCGAAGATGTCAGGTAAGTAAATTCTTACATTGATCTATACTCCTGCAATTGTTAGCCTGATATGTGGAAAAATGTAATTACATTTTCAAATAAACAATAAAATATATGCAACAACATGACATGCAATCCACTCTGTCGCTGTCTCCTAACTATAATCAGATGTCGACTTCCAAAAATAGTACATGGACAGTATCAAGAGATCATGAAATGCAGAGATAACTTGTCGGCATTAGACTCCGCTAGTCTCACTAAACGGCGTAGAGGCAGGACTGAAACCAAGTTTCAATCAAACCAAACTCCGTAACAAGTTTATCCCCCACTCACTCTATGTATACATGACCAAGATTGATAGAATGCAATGCAAACTATGATACAATTACGGGTGCAAAAATATTCAATCAATAGTAAAGATCACTGTAAGGTTTACTTACAACCAAACCAACTTTGAGCTTAATTTTGGGATTCCCGCAGCGTCGGATTACCTTGAAGATGTTTCCAATAGCTTCCCTGCATATCCAATTATATTATGGATCACGCTTCAAGTGAAACCAAATTACGAAACCCAATGAAAATTGCGATCAAAGTACGCTTGAGAACAGTTTCCAAAAACATTAATTTATATAATTGTTTCAATTAGCTTTCAACTAGCCAACTTGGGGTAACTTTTTAACCTTCAAAACCTCAATGTTTGTCATGATGACCTAAAATGAACTTGTAGTACGCATGTCATACTTTCCATAGAATCCATGAACACTTAAATCGGATCAACGATGGATAAGTTATGAATTCTCTAATATGATATGTGAACTAGGCAAACTTTATTTATTTTGAACTAAAAAAAACTTCTCCAAATTAATATTTTCGCAATTAAATCCTCAAAACTCGACAACAAACTCCATGAAACCACCCGATACCAACACCAAAATATTTTCATAGCCCGTGGAGTCAAATTGGATTAAAACTAATAATCAGTATCAACTATTAAAACATATCCAAAATAGTAATCAACTGAATTGCATTAGTTCACCTCATCAAAACCCTAACCCACGTCGGTGGAATTTATCCTAAATTGACGCAAATCAATCCAATATATCAATTAACAAGAATTTATATCAATTTCTATCAAAACCCCACGAATAAATCGAAAAATTACGAGAATTCAAATTAAATTGAGGAAAAATGACATGCATTGAGAATTTACCAAATTAATGGTCGAATACCTCGTTTCCACTGTGGAAATTTAGCTCGAATTGACTGTATCGCAATACTCTACAGTTTTGTGGAAAGAAACTGAGCGAAAATTGGGCATATGGAGTTTCGTTAGCAAAGGAATCAGTGGAAAGGTTTAGGGAACGTTCGAACAAAACGTTCGTTGAAATGTATAAAATGAATCGATTGATTTTTTTATTTATATATAAATTCTCAGCTGCTTGTCGGCAGCTTAATTTCTTTTTATTTATTAATTTCAAAAATCCTTATTTTGACGAGTTTTGACTTCCGGTGCTCGTTTTCGATCCGATTTTTCACCAAATTGAAATAAACTCTCGACAAAACAATCCATCTTCATGAAACCATATCACTGGTTTTGTTTACACCAAAACTCCAAAAATCTTAACTTTTTCTATGATATACGGAACCCTTATGGACCAATTCTCTTGTCATACTTAACCAAACTTGCACCAGTTTGGACCCAATCTCAGCTTCAACCACTATCAACCGACATGACACTTGAAACAAGATCTCGCACAAACTTCATCTCATTTCACACTACTTGCGATTCCAACTTACATGCAAATCGAGACGCGTATACACCTTACCAATAGCCACCAAATCGTCCAACAATTTCAACTCTTCGATGATCACAATACGTGAATCTCGAGGTACATCCAATATATATTTTTATTTGATTTTAAACTATAATATTCATTTATATATATTTATATAGATAAACTATATTACATATAAATATATACACACCTATATATTTTCGCGACTATAACTTCGCCACGCGCCAACGACCAACCTCGGGCATGCACACTATTATACATCCCACGCGTGTCACCCTCAACCCCGAGTGTCACTAGGCGTCCACTAATTTATTTATTATTTTATTTAATTTAGTGATTATCTTTTCAATTTACGTCCAAATAAATCCCTGAGAAATGCCCCAATTTCGCCAAAATTTGGAGAATTTGCCAAAGCGCTCCAAAACTTCCAAACAACTGGTCTCGCACGCGAATCAAGATCTAGGGCCCACGTCGGCTCATTTAGTCTATTTAAAGTCCAAAATTTGAATTTTCAAACTTATAAACATTTTTTGCGAAACTTGAAGCAGTTGCTCGGGTCGACATTTAAACTTCCACATAACTCGTGTTGACACGTATCTCGAGACAAAATTCTCGACATTACTAAAATTGAAGAAAATTCTCCAACGCGCTCCGGAACTAACGGACACCGCGTATACACTTCACTTAACCCTATTTCGCATCGAAATAGTGTATAATACATCAGATAGACACACATCACACAAAAATAATTTTAAAATTAATGTATCTCTTATTCGTAACACTTGGGTCCCACATCGGATACCTAAATTTCAAATTAAATCTGAAAATACTTAATTAGCTGCCTAATTAAATTTATAAAATTCTCGGATGTCATAGTAATTTAATCAGAAGAGCCAACAAATAAAAAATATTAAACAAAACATGTCTAGTGTTCATTATTCAAATCTCTCTTTTAACTGATTAGAGAAGGTTTAGTTCAAGAAAGACCAAAGTTCTCATCAATTTACTCATCCAATTTCCGCTATACTTTCAAAGATTCGAAAACAAAAACATCCAAGCAACAACCCCTTTAAGAACATAAATCTCTATAGTATAGTAAGCAAGTAAATATTTCAAGCTCAAGAAGTGCAGGCACCATTTCAAAGATAAGATCAAAAGATAAAGAAAAAAATAGTTTCTATAGCATTTCAATTAAGGGCTTCCTTCTAACAGAGATTTCCAAATCTAGAACACCCGCTTTTTGAATTCAAATAACATCATAAACCAACCATACCTTGAATTAAAAATAAAAAATAAAAAATCATAAACTGACCAGAGATATACCAATCAATTCACAAACTCCAGTCATATCAAAATAACAAAATTCAAAAAAAATAAAAATTCTCTTTAAAAAAAACTCTTGTTTCTAAACCATTCAAATATCTCTTAATTAATGAATCCCAAGTTAACTTTGGTCTATTCCTACCTCGTTGAGTTTCTTCAGTTTCTATTAAGTCAAGTTTTTCTAGTATGGGCTTTTACCGCCCGTCTTTGCAGGTGACCAAACCATCGCAACGGCCACCGCGACCTACCTTATCATATTGCAACTTTCATTGGGTACAATTCTTCCATACTACAAAAATTATATAAACTTACACTATTAAATAGATCATATACAACAACAACAACAACAACATAGCCTCAGTCCAAAATTAACTGGGGTTGGCTACATGGATCAAACTTTTTCATTGTACTTGATTAATTGCAATTGATGGTGAGCTTTTCAAACCATTCAAATCCCTCATAATTAATGCATCCCATGTTAACTTTGGTCTGCCCCTACCTCGTCGAATTTCTACAGTTTCTATCGAGTCAAGTTTTCTAGTTGGGGCATTTGTAAGCCGTCTTTTCAGGTGACCAAACCATCGCAACCGCCCTTCCCTAATCTTTGTATCAATTGGTGCTACTCATACTTGTCTTTGAATTTCTATATTTCTTATTCTATATTTACGAGTTTTACCACACATCCACCTAATCATCATCATTTCTGTTACGTTCATTTTATGTAATTGTTGTTGCTTTACCGCCCAACATTCACTTTCATAGAGCATAGCTGGCCTAATTGCGGTCCTATAAAATTTTCCTTTTAACTTAGTAGGAACATTTCGATCACAAATCACTCATGTTGCACTCCGCCATTTCTTCCATCCAGCTTGAATTCTATGTGACATCATTCTCAATGTTACCATCATTTTGTATGATTGATCTTAGGTATCTAAAGTAGTTTACCTTAGGAACTTCTACTTCCCCTAATTTTACCACTCCGTCATCTCGATGTCTAGTGCTTCTAAACTCACAGCGCATGTATTCGGTTTTCGTCCTACTTAACTTAAAGCCTTTAGATTCTAATGTGTTTCTCCAGAGTTCTAATTTCTTATTAACTCCATCTTTAGTTTCATCCACTAAGACAATATAATCTGCAAATAGCATACACCATGGTATATCCTCTTGAATATGTATATTTAGTTCATCCATAACTAAAGTAAATAGATATGGGATTAAAGCCGGTCCTTGATGTAGTCCTATCGTAATGAAAAATTCTTATATAGCTCCTCCAAATGTCTTTATACTCATTACTACTCCATCATACTTATCCTTAATAGTGTCTCTGTATCTAGCATGCACCCTTTTTCTTTCTAAAACCCACCAATGAACATCTCTAGGGACTCTATCATTTGCTTTTTCTAAATCTACGAATACCATATGAAGGACTTTTTTCTTTTCTTTATATTTTTCTAACAATCGTCTTACAAGGAAAATCGCCTCCATAGTTGACCTCCCAGGCATGAAACCAAATTGGTTCTCTGATATTGTTGTTTCTCTCGTTAGCCTATTGTCAATTATCCTCTCCTAAAGTTTCATAGTGTGACTCAAAAGTTTAATTCCCCGGTAGTTTGAGCAACTTTGAATGTCTCCTTTGTTTTTGAAGATTGACACAAACGTGCTTCTTCTCCAATCCATTGGCATCCGTTTTGATTTTAAAATTTTATTGAAAAGTTTTGTTGACCAAATCAATCCAATTTCTCCTAAGCATTTCCAAACCTCTATGAGTATTTCATCTGGGCCACATGCTTTCCCTATTTTCATTCTTTTCAATGTCTCTTTAACTTCTACAATTCTAATATTGCGTGTATAGTTTATATTTCTTTCTTAGTGTGGGTTTTCATCTATTATAGTATCAACTTGACCATCATTAAATAAACTATCGAAGTAACTTCTCCATCTCTCCTTAATATCCTCCTCGCGCGTTAAAACATTTTGATTTTCGTCCTTAATACATCTTACATGACTTAGGTCTTGTTTCTTTTGATCTCTTAATTTGGCTAGCCTATATATATATATATATTTTTCGTCATCTCTATTACCTAAC
Source organism: Stephania cephalantha (assembly GCA_039657325.1). Lineage (NCBI taxonomy): Eukaryota > Viridiplantae > Streptophyta > Magnoliopsida > Ranunculales > Menispermaceae > Stephania > Stephania cephalantha. The sequence goes on along the minus strand of CM077569.1, from coordinate 49,729,260 downwards.
CTTGTATATAGATCTTCCATGAAATTTGTTTTAGCTTGACTAACTACTTTTTTAGCTTGTTTTCTAGCTTCTCTATAATGATTGTACACATATTCATCTTGACACTTATGTATTTTTCTATACATCTCTCTTTTAGTCTTAATTGCTCGTTGGACATCCTCGTTCCACCACCATGTTTCCTTCTTTGGTGGTCTCAAGCCTTTAGATATACCTAATGCGTTTGATCTCACTCTCCTTATGCAACTACTCATTTCTAGCCACATTGTATTAGCATCTAAGTCAAGATTCCAAACAAATTCCTTTAGTAGTTTTTCTCTAAACTCTACTTGTTTATTATGTTTTAGGTTCCACCACTTTATTCTAGGGTCGCTAACTCTTTTATTTATATTATGTCGTTGTGTTAGCTTAATATCAAGTACTACTAACTAATGTTGGGTAGTAAGTGCTTCACCAGGTATTACTTTGTAGTCTCTACATATTTTTCTATTTATTTTTCTTGTTAAAAGAAAATCTATTTGACTCTTGTTATGACCACTACTAAAAGTAATTATATGTGACTCTTTCTTCCTAAAACTAGTATTTGCTAAGACAAGATCGTATGCTGAAGCAAATTTTAAGATTGATTATCCTTCTTCATTTCTATTACCGTAACCAAAACCTCCATGAACTCCCTCAAACCCATCGTTACTTGCCCCGACATGCCCATTTAAATCTCCTCCAATAAAAACCTTTTCATCTAATGGTATACTTTGCATAAATTCATCCATATCGTCCCAAAACTTGCGTTTGATGCTCTCGCTTAATCCTACTTGTGATGCATAGGCGCTAAGTATGTTAATTTTTTCGTCACCAATAATTAATTTAACTAGAATCAATCTATCCCTCATTCTTTTAACCTCTACGACTTTATCCTTATAATAATTATCCACCACAATTCCTACTCCATTGCATTTTCTATCTATACCAGTGTACCACAATTTAAACCCCGTGCTTCATATTTCTCTACTCTTTTCTCCTACCCATTTTGTCTCTTGGAGGCAAGCAATATTGACTCTCCTTCTAATCATGGTATCTACTAGTTCTATTGACTTCCCCGTAAGTGTTCCTATGTTCCATGTTCCTAAACGAATTTTTTCTCCCATTAAATAGATCATATATGTTGTGGAATATGGATGACCATGCATGTACACCAACATATTATGTAGTCATGTAACTTGTATTTCTCACTTAATAGTACCTCCACTTGTCTATGTATTGTCATGTTACTTGTAACCATTTCCAATGTACACCAACACTTCCATGTATTGTCAAATTACTTGTAATGTGTTGTATGACATGGGGTGTATGTGTTACTTGTACACATTGTATAAAGTACATTTATCATCATCACCAAATGACCTATATAAATGGTGCCAACCTCATTGTAAAAACACACCAAGTTGAATGAAAACTCCTCATTCCAACTATCTCATTTCTTCTATTCTCCTATGTAGTAGTAGTTTGTAGTAGTAGAAGTTCTTAGTCTTCTATTTTCCTTCTCTAGTTCTTAGCAAGTTCCAACTCAATTTACAACACGTTATCAGCACGAGCTTGCTCTAACATTAAGGAGATCTTGAAGTTCAAGAATGCTTGTTAAGGAGACAAAGCTAGGAAGGTATAACTTTTGTTATTTAAATAAGTTCAATTTATTTCTATATTATCATGGTTGCTTCATTTTATTACATGCATCACTTCTATATGCATATTTTATTCATATACTATGCATTATAACGTCACCGATTACGAAAGTATGCCCTGTAGTTGCGTCTTGTACGATCTTCTACATCAGAAATCAAAAGTCAATGTGTGACATATAGTTTTTCTCTTAAAACTACAAACGATTAGTTATTGTTCTATTCTTGATTTTATAATACAAATAATGCTATAAGTTTGAGTTGACAGTGGGTAAGCCTTGTCCCCAGTAAAGCTACACATTGAAAGGGAGACGGGTTATCCCGTTCGAGGAGGCATGGTATTAAGTAGACTTTGTCTCACCACCAAACCCCGAGGTTGTCCCACCAACTCATACGAATAGTACATTTTGTTTATTAATGAATCAAGTTGTGAACATATATTTAATCGTATGTTATATTTTTTACATAAAAAGAGAAAAATAATTTATATTACATTTACTTTCAAAATATTAGTCAACCATAGTTGAATTTGTTGCCTTATTATATTACCGACAAGAATTATTTGGTATGACAATTAGATACTACAATTTGTGAATAAAGCATATATGCAAAACTGTGTGTTATACACAATCATTCGCCAATTTCTCTTTAGAGATCTGAAAAGTGAATATTTCACTTTATATATCTTTTCACCTTATGGAGTTATATATATACCAAAAGGGTAATGCCCCAAAAGCTCAAAAATGAGCGGTTGAGTCTCAAGCTACAAAATTTAATCAATCAAATATTAATTATAATTCCACAATTTTAATTACCTCTATGTTGAGGCTATGTGGAAATATGACTGATGAGACAATAAAAATAAGGTCACGTGGCCCGCCTCGATTTATTGCCGCAAGAAATATCAAGTGCGCACGTCAATCCAATAAATATTAAGGATTGATTTTTTGTCTCATGGTAACTGAGTAAAATAATGAGATATTATAAATATAATATCGCTCTCGTCCAATTAGTTCAGCTTCAAATTAAGAATCGTATGTTGCATATAATGATCATGATCGCAATAACAAATTTATGGACGTGGAAAATGTGAAAATATGAGTAAAGGTCGTATTGACAATTCCACAAAAAATTGGAACAAAAGTGGTGCACCACTACAAAGGGCAAATAATTATTGACAATGAGCGCTCATAATTGTGACATTTTTTGGTCATATATGAAAGGCTATTTTGCCTAAATATTGTCATATATATACCCGAATATTTTTGACCTTTACCATGCCTTCAAAATCAAAGACAAAATATTATGAATTTTATCAATGAAATATGACTCTTTTTCTAATTTGTCAAACATTATTTGTCTAGATGGATCAACAAATCATATGTTCAAATCATGAATCAAATAAGAGCGATATATGTCTTGCTGATTGTGCTACAACGCACACAATCCTTAAAAACAGAGAATATTTCTCTAATTTGAACTTAGCTGAGGCTAATGTTCAAACAATATCTGGCATCTCCAATTTGATTAATGGCTCTGGAAGAGCAAATATTATGTTGCATGGGGGAACAACAATTCATGTTGACAATGCCTTATACTCTGAAAAACCCAGAAGAAATTTACTCAGCTTTAAAGATATTCGACAAAATGGATATCACATTGAAACCATGAACGAGAATAATAAAGAATTTCTCTATGTCACATTGGTTTCAAATGAGAAAAAAGAAGTGTTAGAAAAATTTTCAGCTTTATCCTCTGGATTATATTTTACTCATATAAGGCATGTCGAAACGAATGTCGTCTTAAATAAGAAAATTAATAATCCAAAGACATTCGTTTTATGGCATGATTGGCTTGGTCATCCAGGATCATCGATGATGCGAAGAATAATTAATAATTCGCATGGACATCCTTTAAGGAGTCACAAAATATTTTCAGCTGGTGATTATAATTGTACTAGTTGTTCTCAAGGTAAATTGATAGTTAAACCATCCCCAAGTAAAATTGTTGTGGAATCCCTAGTTTTCTTAAAACGCATTCAGGGAGACATATGTGGACCTATTCATCCTCACTGTGGACCATTTAGATATTTCATGGTTTTGATAGATGCATCAACTAAGTGGTTACATGTTTGTTTGCTTTCGACCCGCAATGTTGCATTTGCTAGACTTTTAGCACAAATCATTAAGTTAAGAGCACAATTCCCTGACAACCCAATCAAGACCATCCGTCTTGATAATGCCAGGGAATTTCTATCTGAAGCATTTAAAAATTATTGCATGTCTATAGGAATCACCATTGAACATTTTGTTCCACACGTGCATACCCAGAATGGTTTGGCAGAATCTTTGATCAAACGTAATCAACTAATTGTCAGACCTTTAATCATGAGAACTAAGTTATCAACTTCAGTTTGGGGACATGCGGTCCTTCGTGCAGCATATATCATTCGTTATAGTTCTACTGCATACCATGAACATTCCCCAATGCAACTCGTTTTAGGTCAACAACCAAATATTTCACACTTGAGAGTTTTTGGTTGTGCAGTGTATGTTCCTATACCACCTCCCAATAGAACTAAGATGGGTCCACAACAAAAACTTGAGATTTATGTTGGATTTAACTCATCGTCCATTATAAGATACATTGAGCCCTTAACAGGGGATTTATTTACTGCACGTTTTGCTGATTGTCACTTTGATGAAGCAATTTTCCCACCATTAAGGGGAGATAAGAAGCCAATTCAAAAGGAATGACGCGAAATTGCTTGGAATGCATCAACTTTATCACATTATGATCCACGCACAAATCAGTGTGAACTTGAAGTTCAAAAGATCATTCATTTGCAACAAATCGCAAATCAATTACCTGATGCATTTAATGATGCAAAACAAGTGACAAAATCACATATTCCAGCTGTAAATGCTCTTGCAAGAATTGATTTCTTTGTGCAACAAAATGCACAAGAACCAACGAAACGCTTAAAGCGTGGAAGACCAGTTAGTTCAAATGATACAATCACTCGAAAGAGGAAAACGGGAGTAAAAATAAATACAAATCAAAATACTCTTGAGAAAGCACAAGAATCATTTGATAAGGATTTGTCAGAACAAGTTGATTCTGACGATGAACAACTGCCTCTAGAAAAAGAGGAAAATATGAAAATAATGAGACCTCAATAAATTATTTAAACTCTGGTAAGATTTGGGATCGAAATAAAATTGTTCCTGATGATATATTTGCTTTCAATGTGTCTTTTGAAATATGTGAAAATGATGATGATCTAGAACCACGATCAGTGGACGAATGTCGAAAAAGACTTGATCGACAAAAATGGCAAGAGGCTATCTATGCAGAGTTATACTCGTTAAGAAAACGAGAAGTTTTTGGACCGATCGTTCAAACGCTAGATGGCGTAAAACATGTTGGATATAAATGGGTATTTGTACGAAAGAGAAACGAAAAAATGAAGTTACAAGGTACAAAGCAAGACTTGTAGCTCAAGGTTTCTCACAAAGACCTCGACATCGATTATGAGGAAACATATTCTCCTCGTTATAGATGCAATCACATTTCGGTTCTTGATAAGCCTTGCGCTTTCTTAAGGACTTGATATGCATTTAATAGATGTCATTACAAAGATATCTCATACGGATCCCTAGACAAAGGAGATATATATGTAAATCCTCAAGGATTGTAATATCCGAAGAAATAAAATCAAAACCTCATAACATGCATTCTATAAAATTACAAAGGTCTTTGTACGGATTGAAACAATCCGGACGAATGTGGTACAAACGTCTTAGTGATTATTTACTGAAAGAAGGATATGTAAATAATCCGTTTTGCCCATGTGTCTTCATTAAAAGATCATCAACAAGATTTGTAATTATTGCTGTATATGTTGATGATTTAAATATAGTGGGAAACCACGACGACATCGTTAGAACATCCGAATACTTGAAAAAAGAATTCGAGATGAAAGAACTTGGAAAAACAAGACTTTGTCTTGGTTTGCAAATTGAACATTTTTCAAGTGGAATACTTGTCCATCAATCAAATTATATTAAAAAAATATTAAAAAGATTTTATATGGACAAGGCACATCCATTGAGCTCTCCAATGGTTGTCAGATCACTTGAAGTGGATAAGGATCTATTTCGACCTCATGAAAGTGATGAAGAGCTAATTGGCCCGGAGGTACCATATTTAAGTACAATTGGTGCACTTACGTATCTTGCAAATTGTACAAGACCTAACATTGCTTTTGCTGTCAACCTACTTGCAAGATACAGCTCTTCACCAACTCGAAGACATTGGAATGGTGTTAAACATGTTTTTCGATATCTTCGAGGAACAAGTGACATGGGTTTATTTTACTCGAGAGGGGTAAAATTGAATCTCCAAGGTTATGCTGATGCTGGATTTTTATGTGATCCCCACAAGGCCCGTTCTCAAACGGGATATGTATTCACCTGTGGTAATACTGTTGTATCATGGAAGTCAGTAAAGCAAACTATGGTTGCTACTTCTTCCAATTATTCTGAAGTACTTGCAATTCATGAAGCAAGTCGTGAATGTGTATGGTTGTGAAACATGATTGAACATATTCAAGAATCATGTGGATTGTCTTCAATAAAAGATTCTCCAACCATATTATATGAAGATAATGCAGCATGTATTGCACAATTAAGTGAAGGATTCATAAAAGGGGACATAACAAAACATATTTCACCAAAATTCTTTTATACGCATGAGCTTCAGAAGAATGGTGAAATTGATGTCAAGCAAATATGATCGAGTGATAATCTTGCTGATTTATTCACAAAAGTCTTACCAACTACGACATTTAAAAGGCTTACATATGGTATTGACATGCGTAAACTTAAAGACGTTGCAAGTAAAGAAACTGAACAAGTTTCACCCATGTTCACATGAGGGGGAGTTATTGATTAGTGTATTGCACTCTTTTTCCCTTAGCTATGGTTTTATCCCATTGATTTTCCTAGCAGGGTTTTTAATGAGGCAATCTTAACAATATTATTCTCATCTTAATATTTATGAGAATAGTGTACTCTTTTTCTTTTACTATTTTTTTTTTCCCACAGGGTTTTTTTTAGTAGAAGTTTTAACGAGGCACAATCTCTAAACAAGTGTCATCCAAGGGGGAGTGTTGTGGAATGTGGATGACCATGCATGTACACCAACATATTGTGTAGTCATGTAACTTGTATTTCTCACTTAATAGTACCTCCACTTGTCTATGTATTGTCATGTTACTTGTAACAATTTCCAATGTACACCAACTCTTCCATGTATTGTCAAATTACTTGTAATGTGTTGTATGACATGGGGTGTATGTGTTACTTGTACACATTGTATAAAGTATATTTATCATCATCACCAAATGGCCTATATAAAGGGTGCCAACCTCATTGTAAAAACACACCAAGTTGAATGAAAACTCATCATTTCAACTATCTCATTTCTTCTCTTCTCCTTTGTAGTAGTAGTTTGTAGTAGTAGAAGTTCTTAGTCTTCTATTTTCATTCTCTAGTTCTTAGCAAGTTTCAACTCAATTTACAACAATATACTTAATTTTAAAAGTTATTCCACATGAGAATCAAATATTATTGGTTATTTTAACCATGGAACCTGAATTCATACTAATTGCCAGGGCGACCACGAAAATGAATTAGCAAAGCTACATTACAGGTTTGATTAGTCAAATAATATCCTATTGATCAACAAAGAAAGCGAAAGTAACATCAAGTGAGAACTTGGTCTAAATACAAAATGCTTCTTGCTGTTTTGTCTAGTGAATTAGTTGAAATTTCACAGTCTTACTGTTGAAGTATCAGGAGACACAAATTTGTTTTGTGAGAATTAGTTGAAATTTCACCTAGTCTTACTGTTGAAGAATGGTAGATTTCCTTTCAAACAATAAGTGCATAAAAGTCTCCATAAGACTCAAATGAGAAATGATAAGGTAGATTCAATGTTGATGAGAGACAATCGAGATAACCCACATTATTTTATACAAAACCATATAAGAGGCTGATAGAAGGACTATTTATAATTTTATATACCTCTGTTAGATTCAGAAAACCCACTATAATTTAGACCTAGGTGATGAAATAATGAGATCTTCGCTGGAGATGGGTTGGTGGAGTTGAGAAATGTAGCAATATGCAAGAAGGCTTAGAATAGGTGAAATAATTAAACAACCAGGGACATTGTAATTCTCATAGTACAAAGAAGATTAGGACTCTCTCCATTTAAATGGCAATCAATTAGCACTTCTAACTGATCCAAAGTCAAGATCCCTTTCACAAAAACACAATCAATAAACCAGAAAATTTGATGATAGACTCTAACTTATGAGCCAAAAGAAATTACAACAAAAGGGTCATTGCTGCATCTCTAGGCATATCTGACAGTGAAAATTGAGATTAACACCTCTTGCGAGCACGCCATTGATGGTTGGTTCAACAGTTTGAATGAACCAACAGGAGGAGCTGAAGAGAGAAATTCAAAAGAAATTAAAAGGGTTGTTATGCAATAAGACACCAATGGCGAACATACAAACTCAAATTAGGGTTCGAACAAAAATTGATGAAATAATTGAGAACAACCATAAAAATCAATCAAAACAACAAAAGATTTGAAAGGTTGAGAACCAAAACAATGAACTCAAACACAAAAACCAAATACAATAACAATTCGATTACTAAAGAACAACGAATCCTCACCATAAGCTCCAAAAAACATGACCCTACTGCAAATCAACCCGAAAACGAGTCAGTCAAACAATCCATCAATTCAAACCAACTCACTCACTGAATCTGACCTAAAATCAAAAAAAAAAAAAAAAAAAAAAAGCAAAGTGATAGATTTTGATAGGATCGCGTGAAGAGAGACTGAGTGAAATTTGTTGTCAAAGAGGATCAATGGCTGTTGGATTTGTTGTCAAATTCAAATAACTCAGATTGTGCCATGTTGTGCACCTTGCAAGTATGAGTTGGTTTGGCCATAGAAGGGACTATATAGCAGTTGAAGTTTTGACTGGTGTATATGATGGTGGGAAAGTGATTAGCATGTCTTTGTTGTGGAGGGTACTCATTCTTAATCCAGAACATTCAAGCTTCCTTTCATATGATTAATTGACAGCCCAATACATAAATAAAAAAATAAAAAAAATCGAGGTTTGAATGAGAAACTATATAAATTAACCAAACGTATGCCATTGTTAAATCTATGTTAGAACTTAGAAGTATCCGAGCGTTTGAGTTATTAAATGACCTTAATTCTTGTACATATTCCAAAATAAATAACTAAATAAATAATAAAAACTTAATCCTTAAATTCTCGAAAGCCCTAAATCGAGCAAAAATTTGTAACAATTGTTCTCACTACTTTGGAGAAAAATAATAATTTAGCACCTCAAAACCAACCCACAACAAATTTATCTATCAAAACAACAAAAAACCCAATCAGAAGAACAAACACTGACTCTCAAATTTGTAAAACCAAAAACCTAAACTTTTAGGGGTTTGAATCACAAACTCTAACGAGAAGTTGGGAAGAGAAACGACGTCATTACTGCGATCGAAAGAGAAGTTGTGCAGGCTGCGTGAAGGAGAAAAATTGGGGGAAAGAAAAAACGCACACAAACCAGCCAAGATAGCACAGAAAAAGAAACTAGTACACAGAGCTTTGACAGAAGCCATTGAGAAACTTTGAGAGACACCCGTGATTGAAAATAAATAGGGCTTTGCGAGAAAGTTGTTGTCGGAGTAGTTCATGTCGAAGTTAAAGAATAGGCTTACTGCAGTTGTTGCTCCAAATTTTTTGAAGGTCGACTGAAGATGACAGTTGGAAACGAAAACGAATCACAAAGAGGAACCAACACTAAACGCAAAAAATGGCAAAATTGTAACTTCTCTTACGTTCGAATGGAAGGCTTATTTGCTCTTCTATATATATACTAATTTCTTAATTATAGATAATGATCGGCTATTTAACGACTCACTCGCTTGTTTCTCGCTTATCAGAATTAATTTTTAAGAATTTATTAATTTAAATTCAAAATTGTAATTAAAATTTAAAAATTAGAAATACAAGTACATTTTTTAGCTTATCAATATTCTCTAATGTGATTGAGATAAGATGTGAATGAAAAAACAAGCTAATTATCGACTAGTCATGCTAGGCCATTACTTCCCCTCCCAAAAAAAAAAAAACTTAAACAAGGAAAAAAACACAAAGTGGTTTGACCCATTAATTTGTGAACACTTGCTTGTGGAGATTCCGTATAATTGTACATAAAGTTCAATCTTTACCTCAAACTCTATAGATAGAAATGATAACTTTGAAATTATGAATGTAAATAATTGAATTAGTTGGGATTAAAGCTTTAGACACCCTGACCAAAAAAAAAGAAAGAAAGATTAGAATAGAGGTTGTATTGCCTTATCTCATGTACCATATGGAACTCTGTAGTCCTTTAACCACATCTTCCACATAAACGATCTTGCCTTAGTTGATCTCTATCCATTATTTTCTTACATTTTGTGCATCTCTCTTTGGGTTTTGTATATCCTGTAAAACCTTATGCATGCATGTAAAAGTACATTTCCTTCCAAAACAATTATGATCATATTATTAGGAATACGCTCATTATCTTAATTACGTAGTGTGCATCACAAAAGAACTTTATATCCTTATGCTACTGTGAAACAATAACTTGTGTGCTTGTTCATGACTGTAGGCATGATCTCTAGAAATATGGAATTGCAGGCTTGATTCTTTACTTACTTTAAATCTTGATATTTCTTATGGGATGAGAGTATCTTAATGAATCTAATGACAGATTTGGAGTTGATGAGAGCTATGAAGGGCCCAAGGGCTCTCGCTGATTTCGGCCCATCTTGTCCTCCAACCGCATCCGATAAGCCTCGGATGTAATTCAACAACTTCGACATAAACAATCTCAAGAAGCAGAAGCAAGATGTAATTCATTCACAAACTGAGAGTAGACGGAGAAATGAACATCACCTACAACAGAAGACGAGCTCGTCTGTAATAAGCAAGACACTGCCCACATTTGATTGACTTCATGTGGAAAGAGTAGAGGGAAAGTTTTTTTCCCCTTCGAATCAGTATTTCAATATTCAACTGTTGTCAAGAGAAAGTGAAATGAAGAAGTGAAATACCTCTTGAGAAGCTTGAGCTAGATGATGAATAATGGACCATTTCTAAAAGAATAAAGGATAAAATGCATTATGATTGTGATACGAATTGAGTTGGCTAGACATCAATGCATAAGATATATTATCAGGTGATTAAAATCTGATTCAAGTAAATGTAAATTGTTTTTCATTATTTTTGCAAAATCTTTTCGTTCCATTATAATGCTTCTCTATCATTCAGATGAATATTCTTATAAAAAATCATGCGATGAATATTCTTATCAAAGTATGAAATCAAAACAAATTATTTGTGCTCCAGAACAACAAAAAGAAACTGAAGTAACATGGCCTCAATCCCAAATAATCAAAGTAAAGATGAAAAAGAAATATTGCTTTTCGTCATGAATGCTCACATCAATAAGCAGAATACAACCTTTGAGAGAATATGGAACGCCAGAACATAGTTGGTAAAACACATGAAATGATCTTTGTCATTTAGCAAGCTGAATCACTCTCATCTGCTCAAACCATTAGAACAATCTTCAAGATTAGCCATAAGTTAATCAGAAGAATTTGAAATGTATGTTCAAAGAAATGAATATCTTCTCAAGTAGAACTGTCCAAAGCATTGCAGGAAGAGTTTGATATGCACAGTTAAAATGCATCATGTCAAACATCATGGTAAAAAATATGAAACATGAATTGACTAATAATTTGTGCTGCTAAATACCTTGAAATCTAAATGGAACTTACAAGTTTGAATCTTTGCTCCAAAAACTTTACCAGTTGGCTTAAAATGAATATCAATAAGCTTTCCCTGCATAACATAAAGAATTACACATCAGGTTAATCAAATGCAAATTGACAGAAAATGCACAATGGTACTTGTTCCGTTTCACATAAACATAATATCAAATATGCATCTTACATTCAAAATAACTTCAAAATGTGGAAATATCTGAACACAACTACCTTGCTGAAGAATTAATAGCTTAAACTTTTCATCTTGTAATACTCAAAAGGACTATTCATCATTTGGGCAGAAAAGACATACAAATTGGCTAGAATTAGCCTGTTTGGATGTTTTTGCATTTCCAAAAGCCTCCAGGATCACATGAGTGTGCCGAAGCTTTTCCTCGAGGGCACTCCCACTTCCAAGGTTAGTCAAACATTCAAGCCAAGACTTTTTCTGTTTGAGTTTTTCCAGCTCCATTTTGCACCACTGCATTATAAGTTCAAATATGATTCCCGAAATGATACTATGTCAAGTTAAAAACTACAAATCTCAGCAAATCACTAAAGAATTTTTGAAGTGCAGAGACAAAGACTCAAGGCAATTACAAGAAGAATAATCATGATAGAAATATATATCTAATTATAACAGATTGATTCACTTCATCTGCAAGTAGCAAAATATTGAGATAAAAAGCATATATAGTTGAGAATGAAATCATCTGTCATTTCTGAACAAGTAGTTTAACAAAAAACAAAAATAAATAAATTATATTCACCATTCATCATGGCAATGAAGGCATCTTTAGCCCAATAATAGATGTCAGGAGAAACTCTGGGCTTCTTCCTGCAACCAGAGACTAATTCATTTCCACATACTTCAACCCCTTTGAACAGATTCATCGCAAGTAAAATTGGTCTTGCTTTAGTCTATAGGTAGCAAAGTGAAAGTTAATGCTAGGAGAGAAGTGATAAATTAAATTTGATTGCAAGATGAAATAATTTGCATAGACATACATAGGATTTGCTTTGAGAATATCTACAGCAGAGATTGTGAAGAACTGAAGGCTCATTCAAGAAGCTCAACTGTACAAGATCATCAGTATCTTCAAGGATATTAGGGTTTGCAGGCAAAACAGTTCCCTTGGCATTGTCAAAACCTGTAGAAATACAAGGTACATAAGTTTTAAGTATTCAAAGTCAAATAACATTATTTGCACAATAATAAAAGGTATAAACCAACTATGTCATCTGAAAGCATGACTCTCGCATGTTCTCCTGAAGTTGAATGCACTTTTCCCAACTGTCATTGACCACTTGTGAGCAGGCACCAAACTGGGAAGTCCTAAATCATGCACTAACTTCACATTAAATATCAAATAATCCAGTCAACATAAAATTCGCAAAGCCTGAAGAAACAACTGAACTGATCAGTTTAATGTGGTATAAGAAGACACAATGAGATGCATAAATTTGCATATTTATCAAACCAATAGCAGGAAAAAAAATGTCTACTACTTAAGGTGCTTTAAATTGTTTGACTGTCCAAAGTTCCCAATTGATGTCAACATAAGGACTTTTGATTGAAAGTCAATCCATTAACTGCCTTTATGAATACTTTTAGTTAATAAAATAGAGGATTTCATTTTTCATTATAATTAATTTTATGTTTACATTATAATAAGACATCATAAATATCCTAAATGTCCCTAAACAACTATAATGAATTAAGACTAGTACAAGTAGTCTTGATTGATGATCATATGATGATTATACGAAGGATACGAATCCACGAAGCTTGGTACTTGTTAGGGAATACAAGATCGGATTTTGGAGAACATCACATGGATTAAGTCATAGTTGTTTCTCATGATAGGTATATTTTTCAGGTCCTACGACTTGAGATTGCAGAGACTTCAACATTGAACACAAATTTGACATCAAACGTTGTCTTTAAATAATAAAGTGTCAGATTAGTTCTCAACGTATTAAGGTGCACCTAATATATCTATGGATCCTCGATGTGTTAGATCGTTAAAAGAACTTGTTTGAGATTGATATACACTATTGATTAGGTTATATCGATTTGATATTCAACAACTAGTCATAATGTCTTGCTAGAGATCGCTCTTGTATACCAAAATGACTTTTGTAACTCTGATTTGAAAAATGAATTTTATGATAAAATTCATGAAAACGTCCACACATACTTCTTTAAGTAAGGGTATATGTTATCACATCCAAAAATCGCGTAATAAAATTTAATGTACCATAAATGGACATGCACCTCTTATACCACCATATTTTCTTTCGATATACATGATATATGATTGACCAAGCCTTAATTAGATAACAAATTAGGATAACATATAAAGATAGATTAAGTTTTTCTAAAAAAAAAAAAGGCCAGTCGCTCGTAAAACCGCCGTCCTAACTAATCCTAAAAATTCTTTTATTAGTGAATAGTATAAAAAATTTCAAATTGTTTAGTGATTCAACAAATCAATAGAATATATGATATTTCATTTTTATAAAAATCACTAAACCGAGTCTCATGTCATCCATTTTAAACACTTGTCAAAGGCCTCGATCACACTAATATAGTTTCAATAGCTGGGTAAATTGTAACATTTAAGTAAAAAAATACTACGAGGGAAAATCGCCATCAATTGGGACATCAAACACACAACGCACAAGCCCCTTTTGTGTCGTCAGACGCACCTTGAATTACATGAAATAAGTGGATTAAGGTGCACCTAATAACAGAAGAACTTGTTTGAGTTTGATGTCCAAAGTTCCCAATTGATGTCAACATAGTACACCTCTATTGACTTTTGTAACTCTCAATCACCATATACGTTATCACATCCAAAAATCGCGTAATAAAATTTAATGTACCATAAATGGACCTGCACCTCTTATACCACCAGACCAAGCCTTATACTCCTGCATCAATGATAGTAGATGATGTAGCTATTGCTTCTGGATTATGGTAACATGGCTCTAGGATGTCATATATGTTTAGAGCATCAAGGTCCTGGAAAGATATGAATTAAAGACAAAGAAGACATGATGATTATTTATGTTTTTCAAAATTAAATACAATCTGTTTTATGAGTCCAAGTCGAAAATTATCTTGCCTCATCGACTTTACTGATGGACTTACATTATGAATCTCAAATTGATTACTGCCTTATATAAGCAATTCAAATATTCTTTAGCCATTCATCATTCCAAAAATAATAAAAATTAGTAAAAGGGTTTTAAAAAATAAGTATATAAAAGACTTATAACCTGGTCCAGAAGTTCATCTTCGCTTGAATAAGGAGACCTTTGCACTATAGTTTCAACATTTCTACATTTCAGGCTCAAGACTATATTGATCAGAGATTGTGCATACGCTCTTGTCATATTCAGCGGTAGTTTTAGTTTTGAAGATTACAATTGTCAACAAAACCTCAATGTGGGAGTCCATCAGAGCGAAGACTGTTTGGCCAGGGGAATCGAATAGTAACTAACGATCCTGAATTTAAAATACCCTTGTATGTGGATGCTAAAATAACTAATAAGCAGCAATTATGCTAAAAAAATACCCATTTTATGTAGATGCTAAAATAACTAATGAGCATCAATTACGCTAAAAAATACCATTGTATGTGAATTACCATGTATCTCTGAAGTTGGGGAAAACACAATTTGAAAATTTTGACATCCCTTAATCTATTGAAAACAATAGTCTCATTTAGTTTTCATTTGATTACATTTCACACACACCACTTGGAAACACATCATATTTATCTTAAGAGTTTGATTTGTCTCTTCTCATACACTTTGAATTATTATAGAGCCTAATTTCTTTCAAAAATAATGAATAAAATTAAACCATATAGACCAGATGATTAACTCACATTTGAATTGAACATATCAAAATACATAAAATGTCATCTAAAATGAAAAAGAATGAATTTGTGGATCAAATTTGGCTAGCTTAATTATCCATCAAAACTCATCAATTTCACAACATTATCCAAATATACCAACAAACATTGATTCCTTGGTGGTATACGTGCAAGATCTTATTCAATTATAAGAATACTAAAATAAATATTATTATTCTGATATTAAATAAATAATATTTATTTATTCTTATGAAGAATAACTTAAATTAGTAAACTAATCATCATTTAATATTGTTCTGATATCAAGCTAGAATTATATATTTTCACTTGAATAACTTAAATTAGTAAAATACTCTTCCACGTAATATTTTTCTTTTTACATGACAAGATCAAATAATCACGTGAAGTTTAATTGATAAGTGGAATACTTAAAGATTTTTTATTAGAAAGGTGAAAAATTCAAAGCGAGGAAAAAAGAGGAAATTTTCAGAAATTTAATATTCCACCGAACTTCAAGGTTGATTTGTGACCAATCACTCTCTTCTTTGCAAGATAGACAACATTGCTTAACACATATACATACACTTTTTTTATCAGAATACATATAAATGTACCGATAAACTAATTTTGGTTTATTAATATGCTTCGCCAAATGAAGTTAAAAAGAAGTTCCTTTTAATTTTGAAAGAAGTTCAAATTTAAGATACTAACATGAGACTTAAGTATTGTAACAAGAATGCTATTAATTCTTTGCTTACTCCCCACTCAAAAAGGAAAGGAAAGTTTATCAAATAATGGAGTCTAGTCAACTCATGCAATATTAGAGACAATTTCCTCACTATAACTACAAGAAATGACCGTGTAAATCAATTTAAAATATGCATACTGTGCATAATTAAAGATAGAAGAAACATAATTTGAAAAGCAGAAAACCACCCAAGAGGAATCTACCATGTTATTGATGCTCCCATGGAAAAACACATATCCATGCATAGCCCTAGAAATATACACAAAATGCAATTTTAAAAACGAGAGGGAGGGAAAGAATTTAATGCACAACTGAAAAGAGGAGGGACCAAGGTGGTGATCTATGAAGGAACACCAAACAAAACCTATACCATCACATAGAATCGCGAGGCTTCCGAATGGACAATACACCGACTTTTGGAGATGGTAAAAATGTCTGAAAGCACCAAGAAAACAATGTGCAGGGGTAATTCGAGCACTTGCAATTTTATTAGCTCAAAACTATAAATCTTATTAGCTACTTTGGGTAATTTGTTGATAATTTTATTAGGTACAAAACAAAGATTAATGAACAATGCGTAGAAGCAAAATTCCTTTATGTACATTTTTTGATAATTTTAATATATACATATACCTCTTTCTTATAAAAAAAGACTCGATTGAAAGATAAGATAGATTTATTCACTAATACATATTGTAACACTGTTTATGGACTTGGGTATCCATTGATATTGATTTGACTTTAATTAAACACCTTATAAAATAGTGCTAATTAACTACTCATCAATTGCATATATAGAATGAGAGGTTCAATTTGTTGGCAATGGAATAGTACATTCAATATTCTCATAGGCATTTCATGAAACATTGACTTTATGGTTTAGATAATTCATCAAACACATAGAATGCATAGAACAAAGAATTACAGAGTTCTATAAAAAGTCTCAATCATGGGTATCTAAGAATTTCCAATACCAAATCTAATCAACACGACAAAAAAAGAATTGGAGAAGAAAGGTGGATTACCTCACATTTGAATTGAAGAGCAAAGGAAAGCAGCGAATGAATTGATGAAGAAAAGCATGGAATGAATGATTTGAAGAGGAAGGAAAGTCGTTGATCAGTGAGTTGTTGATCGATTTGAAAAGGTAGTGTTCAAGACGTTGAAGATGTAGCGTTCTCTGAAGTCGTCGAGTTGTTGATCTTTAATTTAAGTCGGACTTCTCTATTATCAACCAATTTGGATTAGGTTGAATTAATTTATTAATTTTAAGGGAATGCACGAGAAGTATGGGCAAAGAGGTAAATTTTATTAGCCCTCAAATTAAGTATGGGCAAAGAGGTAAATTTCATTACCACTCAAAAATTTGTGATTCGTGTTTTATATATATGATAGATATATATATATACACTAGTTTCATATACGTGCTATGCACGAAGGTTTAGGCTTCGCTCGCGGGATTTCAACTAATCTAAAAAATTGTATTTTCTCTTAAGTTTAGCTAGAAGTTTTAATTATTAAACTTCCCATTAATGTGTAAACATGTTGAACTTGTGAGAGAGAACTACAAATTTATTGGCAAAATGATATGAGACATGGAGTAAAGAATAAGTTAGGCTCAATTATTTTATTTACCATAAAGAAAAAAGGAGTCTCTAAATATGTAATTAGTTATAATAGCTATCTAAATTGAAGTGTAGAATGAGAGTTATAACTCTGCAACAAAATGAACAACAAACTAATCTGATGCTGAATTGGTACGGTTCTGTTGTTGAACCACTCTGCAATAAATCAGCGACAGATACTAGCTGTTGTTAAAATCTTTGTTGCCGGTGCAACTCAGCGACATATTAGGTAGTATGTTGCTGTTCAGCGACATATTTGTGACAAACATTTGTCGCTGAACTGCAACAGAAACGGGTCTGTTATTGATCGAAGTCCAGTCAGGACAGGTTTGTCTTTTGCAAATCTGTCGCTATGATTTGCCTAGTCAGCAAAGACACTTTCAGTTGCAACTCTGTTGCTGTTCAGCGACAGACAACGTCTATCGCAGACTCGCTTGATCAAGAAAGACAACATCTGTCGCAATCTGTTGCTATTCGGCGACAGACGCTTCTGTCGTATTGGCCAGTGCCCGATTAGCAAAGACTCGTTGTGACAAATTAGCGACAACGCTGAGCTGTATTGGTTATTGCTACACTTTATCCTCTAATAGTTCACGAAAGGAAATATGAATCAATATCTGCATAAACACATGACAATCATTACTTTTCAGCCTAAACATCCTCAATTTGTTGGCGTCCACACATCGACTAATATTTGAAGCATATCCATCAGGAAAGCGTAACTGTCATATCCAATCGCACAAGACTTCTTTCTTACGTTTATTAAGTGTATAAGACGCTCTAGGATATGAGTTGGACGTAGGGTCATATTCGAAGAAAGGTCGATTGCAAATATCTTTTAAATCTAGTCTCGACTTGGCATTGTCCTTACTCTTCCCAGGAACACTCATAATTGTATTAAAAATGTTGTCGAACACATTTTTTTCAATGTGCATGACATCCAAGTTGTGCCTAATGAGATTCGTCTTCCAATAAGGTAAGTCCCATAATATGCTTCGTTTCCTCCACCTTGAATACTTGGCAATCTTATTGTTCACATGAACGGATTCGATTTCAGTTACTTTCATCAGTCCCAAAGCTTCAATTTCAGCCAAAATTTGTTCCCCAGATTTTATTGTCGGTGGTACTTTTCGACAAGTTGTATCGCGTCTGAAGCCGTTCTTGTCACTTCTTAAAATGGAGCCACGCAGTAGGAAACGACGATGGCGATCAAACTAAGAAGTTTTTCCACCGTGCTTTAATTGGAATGCATCTGTGTCATCCATACAATAAGGACAAGCTCTCTTTCCATGTGTGCTCCACCCAGACAACATACCATAAGCAAGGAAGTAGCTGACAGTCCACATAAGTGCAGCTCGGAGTTGAAAGTTGGTTTTGGTGGAAATGTCGTAGGTAAGTACTCATTAATGCCACAAATCTTGCAACTCTTTTATCAAAGGTTGTAGGAAGACGTCAATGCCATTTGTAGGATTAGTCGGGCCCGGTACGATGACCGTTAAGAACATGAACTCCTTCTTCATGCACATTGAGGGGGGTAGGTTGTAAGGAGTGAGAATTACAAGCCACGATGAGTATTGTTTTCCGGATTGGCCGAATGGTTGGAAACCATCCGTACATAACCCTAAACGAACATTACGAATTTCGGCACTGAATTCGATGTTCACATCATTGAAGTGCTTTCATGCAATAGAATCAGAACAATGTTGCATGACGATGTCGTCTGAAACGTGTTCCCCGTGCCAACGCGTGTGCCTCGCAGTCGCTTCAGACGCGAATAAACGCTGCAATCGAGGTATTAGGGGGAAGTAATACATTTTTTTTCTGAGCCCGCGGTACGCCACTCCATCCTTCATATTTAATTTGTTCATACCTTGATTCACCGCAAAACTTACATGTCATCAACTCTGAATCCTCGCCCCAGTAAATCATGCACATGGACTCGCAATAATCAATTTGCTGGACTGGTAGCCCCATCCATTGCATTAGTCGTTTCGTATTGTAAAAGCTATCGACTAAACAATTGTTACTCGGCAATGCATCTTTACAAAATTGAAGAATTTCATCGAACGCCTTTTAAGAGATATGATGTTTTGATTTGATTTTTAGGAGTCTTGCGACTTCCGACAATTTCGTCATGTTCTCGCACCCTGGCCATAGCGACTGACTTGCTGCGTCTAACATATCATACAAGTTTTCCGTTCCAGGATTTGGACGTTGTTCCTCATGACACCAATTGAAACTCGGACCCGACAAGTCGTGCACCATCTCATGATACGATGTACAATAATTGGCTGCATGTGTCCCTTCGTGGTCATCATATCTCATCGTATTGCTAGGTTCGTCATGTACATTTTGAGTGTACATATAATCTTCTTCCCCGTGTTCCGACCAACATTGATATCCCTGAACGAGTCCCCGACGAAGTATATGAAGTTCTACGGTGTCAACATCATAGTATGAACGATTACGACACTTCGTATGGTTGCATGGACACTGAATTTTTCCCTCAGTGGCGAATGTCCTACAGTGCGTATTTGTGTATGCTATGAACTCGTTCACGCCGTTAATGAACTCTCGTCGAGTAAACTCATTTTCAATACGACTATACATCCATTCTCGATTAGTAGACATCTCGATCCTAAGTTTTCCAGCCGATCAATGGATAAATCTTATCAATTCTTAAAAAGGAAGTATATAAATTCTTATAATTTTCTTCATTTTTAAAAAGTAATCCAAATTAATATTCATTAACTTGGATTATATATAATCTTGAGATTTCAAATATAGCTACGTACCTAGTAAGTATCAAGTAAATGACAATCACAATTAATAAACAATATAAGAATGAGTAATAACTCAATAAGACATCATTTTTCGTTGAAATGCACAACCAAACATTAAGTTAAATAATGTATGCATTTATTAATCTATAATTCCCGCTTGTCTCTCTATATATAATACACTGTACTAAATCACTTCAAAGTTGATATATAGTCACATGAGAATAAGCAACCAACTTAAAAAAGAAAGGATGCAAAGATTCCTCAAAATTGAAACAATATCACAAGGAAAAGCAGCAAAAATATAGTAAGTAAAAATCACAATTAATAAACAATATAATAATATATAGTTATAACTCAATAAGATATCATTTTTCGTTGGAAATGCACAGCCAAACAATAATTTAGACAATGTATAGATTTATTAATTTACTGTATTATTAATCAATGAACATACTATGAACTAAATTTAACAATAGTAATTGCTAATTGTCATATGACAAGCTAAGTGAAAATCGAAACTACCTAAATGCAAATTCAATTCATTCTAATTGAGTTTTTCGAGGCTGTTTTGATTCGATTCATGCTTTGCATCTTCTATAATCATAAAATCAAACCTGAAAATACTAATTTTAAGTTGGGAGTTATATTTGACTCTGACAATATTTGTAACCAAAATAACCACATTAACATATGACCATAAACTTAGGTTGTTGATTTGTTGTTGTTTAGCAACAGATTGTTGAGTTGTTGATTTATTGATGTTTAGCAACAGATGGTTGAGTTGTTGATTTGTTGTTGTTTAGCAACAGATTGTTGAGTTGTTGATTTGTTGTTGTTTAGCAATTTGTCACTATTTTTGGATGTTATTCCACCATATTCTTGTAGTGGCTGGAAGCATAACCTAGGTACGATTTCGTTGAGATATTAAAGGCAAAACTTAGATTTCCTAATTACAGTAGTAAAAGAAAAAAACATAACGATTCAACAGATTCCAAAATAAAAGTATAAGAAAAGGCGCAAACCACGAGTGCTCCGGCGAGGATGTGCTGGAATCAGGATTAAGCGAGGCTGAGACTAAGATTTGAAGGTCCACCGCAACAACTTCCTAGTCATGAGGCACTCCACGAGTCTGCTATGCCTTCGTGCTAGTCCACCGGGGTGAAGCTCAGGCCGACGGCGGTGTAAGTGTGTGAGCGGTGTATGAAGGGGAATGAGAGAGGCGGCGGAGTCGTGGATGAGGTGAGCACCGGTGGAGTCGCGGATGAGGCGAGTAGCGACGGAGTCGAGGACAAGGCGTGCACCGGCGGAGTCGCGGATGAGGAGAGGCGGCAGAGTCGTGGATGAGGAGACCAGCGGCGAGGAGTCGCGGATGAGGAGACCAGCGGCGTAGTCGTAGATGAGGCGAGCAGCGGCGGAGTCGCGGAGGAGGAGAGCAGAGGCGGAGCGACGCTCGGGCCGATGGCGTCGACGTGCGAGTAGTGGGCGATGCAGAGGAAGGAGAGAGGCGACGGAATCGCGGAGGACGTCGATGATAAGAGTGGCCGATGACGGCGATCGTGGTGGCGATAGTGCTGGCGACGATGATGCGAGGGGCGGTTTGGCGAGGGTGGTTTGCGCAGAGAAGGGACAAAGTGGATGGGTTCTGGTGTTTGATTATTTTTCTTTTTGCGACAGATCAGCGACATATTATGTATGTCGCTGTAATCTATCGCATATCAGCGACATATTAGGTATGTCGCTGATCTGCAGCAGATCAATATACTTTGCTACAGATCAGCGACAGAATCATGTCTGTCGTTGATCTGTAGCATATATGTCACTGTTGGGGCATGTGCCCTAGGTCAATCCATTAACTGTCTTTATGAATACTTTTAGTTAATAAAATAGAGGATTTCATTTGCTGTTTATTATAATTAATTTGCATGTTTACATTATAATAAGATCATGAGTATTTACAGAAATATCCTAAATGTCCCTATCGATCATTATACTTGGGAACTATGATGAATTAAGACTAGTGTGAGTCTTGATTGATGATCATATGATGATTATACGTATAGGGATACGAATCAAGATCACGAGTACTTGTTAGGGAACAAAGTATTGGACCGACCATTATGAGAACATCACATGGATTAAGTCATAGTTGTTTCTCATGATAGGTATATTTTTCAGTCCTGCGACTTGAGATTACCAGAGACTTCGACATTAGGAACACAAGATTTGACACAATCAAACGTTGTCTTTAACCTGGACGATTATAAAGGTTGTGATTGGTTACTTGTGTGAGCAATGTGATGAAGTTGTGTAATCAAGATAGAATTTGTCCCTCTCATATAAAGAGAGATATTCAATGGATCCCTCGATGTGTTAGATCATGTTAAAAGGCCTAGTCGAGTGAATTGATATTGATCAATGTCACTTGGATGTTTTCGATCTACCTAGAGATCGAGACTAGTACGATTGAACATGTTGGATGACAATTCCATGCCTTATGTTTGATCAAAAGGATATCGTGTGACAAAAGGATGTTATATACATTATATGATTAGGTTGTATCGATTTGATATTCGTACAACTTGGGTAGTCATAATGTCTTGCTAGAGGCCGCTTATGACTTGTATACCAAAATGAGTTTTGGTACACTGCCAACGTTGTATGAGCCTATTGGGTCGCACACTAAGAATGGTTTTGCGAGATTTTCAGATGGTTCAGAAAAATGAATTTTATATGATAAAATTCGTGACAGAAACGTCCTTGTGGTGTATTACACTTATACTTCTTTAAGTAGGGGTATATGTGTAATTTACTTAACCGTCTATATACAAGGGTTGTATAAATATACGCTTTAAGTTAGAACACATAGAGGAAAGATTAAGGGTCGAAACTCTATTTTCGTTTAAGAAACGAATTAGGGTTTTCTGGTACGCTCTAGATCGTTTTGGAGAGAAACAAAAGGTTTGGTATTCTCTCGAAGCTAGCACTTCGAATCTCGGCCGCCGTTCGTGTGTGGACTGCTAGTAGAGGGCGTTCGTCGTTGGCAGCGCCTTAGAGAACGATCAACCTTCAGAAAGGTATATTGCGACTGAGGTATGATTAAGTTTTCATGTTTTAAACGTTTTTAATGGAATTAGATTCGGATCCTGTTGGGGTTTTTGTCAAAATTGTTTTGTAATTTCCTCTGCGTGTGAACCCCAAAACCCAACAGTCACAGCCTCATTTTTAAATATTTTTCACTTTGCAACAGATCAGCGACAGAATCATGTATGTCGGCGATCTCATGCGATATGTCACAACCTCATTTACTCGTATCTCTATGTTCATCATATTGGCGGGAAATTATGGCGGGAGAAATCAGCGACAGATTTGTGACAACATACGATCTGTCACAATGTTTTGTCACAAATATGTCACTGAATTGTTGCTTTTGGGTCAACCGAGTCAAACGGACTGTCTGATGCACAACTGTTGTTGTTTAGCAACATATTCTTTCTGTCACAATTTTTTGATGTTAGTCCACCAAGTTCTTATAGTGTTATAATATGTGGACTACAAGATATAATCAATCGATTATATATAATTTAATAATCGTTACTTTAAAAAAGTTGTATAGTTGTTTAGTTCAAGGGCAACACTTAAACAATGACACAATTAAATGTAACACAATTTTGAGATAAGGAAAGCTATCCAAATTAATGTACTGGTTGAATGAGAGTTATATATGCGAACTACATATAATTGATTAATAAAAGGCATAAATCGAAATAAAAAAGTTGAAGAAACTAAAATCGTAAATAATGTTAATTAATGTACCGGTTGAATGAGAGTTATATATGTGGACTACATATAATTGATCATATATAGGCATAAATCGAAATAAGAAAATTGAAGAAACTAAAATCGCAAATAATGTTATGCGTAGAAAATATATGCGACTTCTAAAAAAGTAGGTATAAATAAGTGATTAAAGGGTATAAACGATAATTCAAGTCACGAATGAAACTTTTGCTATTCGTGCTTTTAATATATAAGTAAATATATATATATATAAGCACAAATAACAAATTTTTGAGTGGTAATGAAATTTACTTCTTTGCCCATATATATCTATAATATTTACTTCTTTCCCATATATATCTATCATATATATAAAAACAACTATATATCTATCATATATATCTATCTATATACGCTACCTCTTCAACGTCTTGAACACTGCCTCTTCAAATCGATCAACAACTGAACGACTCTCCTACCTCTTCAAATCGATTAACAACCCAACTGATCAACGACTTTCCTTCCTCTTCAAATTATTCATTCCCAGTTTTCCTTCATCGACTCATTCGTTGCTTTCCTTTGCTATTCGATTCAAATGTGAGTTAATCCACCTTTCTTCTCCAATTCTTTTTTTTTCTCCGGAGAGGTTCGATTCAAAGGTGAGTTAATCATCTGGTCTATATGTTTCAATTTGATTCATGATTTTTGAAAGAAATTTGAGTCTAATCCACCCTTGATTCAATGTTGAATTTAACACAAAAGCCATTTTCATATGGTCTATATGGTTCAATTTGATTCATGGTTTTTGAAACAATACATTGGAAGCTAATATGATCAACCCCTCTTTCATTGTTTGCTTATTAGAATTCATGGGATACATATATGTTTGACTATTTGTAGTGAGCGATTTCTTGAAGACAATAAGCCGAAACTGAATTGGGCTTTAAGATCTTGAATACTAGGTGTTTGTTGAAATGCCAAAATAAGCTCCATCTTCTTCCTTTATATAAGAAACATATAGATGTTTGATTTGTCTGTCTTTTTACAAGTTGGAATTAAAAAATTGCATCTTTTATATTAGCATACTTGGAAAAAAAAGGACATGAAGTAATTTGAATCTTTGTTTGTTGAATTTGTTGTGTTGTTGGTGGCGAACTAATCTCTTGGTTCATTAATTCCTACACAAATGAATGTAAAGTTTTTGTGCACATTTGAGATAAATGAAAGCCTCCAATAAAAGCATGTAGGAGATGGAAAGTAAGCAATGAAATTCTTGTGTCTTTTTATCTATATCGAACTTGCCGTCGATATTTTTTAATTTTTCTGCTAAATTATGTCTTTTATGTCTTGTTGAACAAGCTCTTCGAAGTAATCTTTGTGATACATAATTTATGGTGCAGAATTCTTTTGAGAGGTCACAACCACAATACATGCTAATCCTATTATAACTTGGAACTGAAGTTGAACTAAAAACACAAACTGTCTCCAAATTATATTTTCAATAATTGTGGTTTATCATATTATGATTTGGTATCGAGGAGCAAAGCTTATTGCATTTGCTCGATTATGAAACATTATGATATATGTTCGACACTCTCGTATGCATATACTATTTGATTGCAGTTTTCAACCGATCATTTAATTTCCATATGTGCAGAAATACCATCTTAATTCATAGTTAAGATGAAATGATGGACCATCTTAGTTTTACAATTATGCTTGTCTACCATCTTAATTTTACAATTATGACTGAAACGTTCTTCTGTGGTTTTCTGTTTCAGTTAATTTCCTCAAAGGAGGTCTTGACAATAAAGTGAATAAAGGAATAATAAAATAAGAATAATATGTGACATCAATTGAAGTATAATGAGAGAGCCCCTTATTGAGGCAGTTGTCATCCCTCTTTCCATTTTTTCTAGATTATTCTCGAGGTATCCAGCGATTTGCCCCGGCCAATTTTGGACTCGAGGAATGTAGGACTACAATAATTTGCAAGAGTGTTAAAACTTTTCCATTCCTAGAGTTCTCATCCATCTTTCCACCCGATTTATATTTTGAAAATGTGTTCGTAAGCAATTCTTCGTAGTAATCCGACTTCGAAAAACTCGTGATAAATCATTTTTAATAGGTAATATGAACTTGAACTTGTATCTTGCTCTTTATATAGAACTACTTCCATTTGGTGAAGTTTTAAAGATCTAATTAAGTTTTAATGTATTTAAGTTTTAAAGATCTAATTAAGTTTTAATGTATTTAAGTTTTAAAGGTCTAATTAAGGTAAAGTTACACATAAGAAGTTCAATCTTCCAATGGGTGGATTAAACTACTTGCATTTGGTGGCGGTAGTTATAACTTAACATCAGAAAATTGAAAGAGTTTCTTCTAGATTGAGTGAACTTATAAATAATAACTTCGTAATCTTTTGTTTTGATAAGAAGCCAACTTAATTAGATACAACATACTTGACTCCAAAATGAGTCAACCACCAACCTTTCCTTTGACATTTGCCTCAATATTAATTCGTCTAATTAGAGATGCTTTGGCATAACTCTCTAATCTTTCCTTCTTGCTTTTCACTTTATTCATCAAACAAGTCCAATTTGTAAAGTTGGTCATCTTTCAAATTTTAGGCTACTGTTTCTTTTTTATTTTCTAGAACAAATAATTAAACACTATAAAAATTAACAAGACATATTAGCGAGTTGATCAAAAGTTTATTGTATAGTTATATTTTTTTTCAAAAGAAGATATTTGCGAGTTGTGTGCTAATCTATTGGAAGACTAGGGATGACTAACAGCCAAAAGTCATTAACCTCATAGCTAAATATTGATTTATAGTTCTTTTTTTTCAAAAAAAGATAGTATTTAGATGAGCGGTTCATGTCGTCAGTATATTTCATGTAATGTTTAACAATGTTTATAGTATATGTGTCCACAATTGTGAAGTTAATTTTGTCACGTCTTTTGCTTTGATATTTCGTTCCTATGGATCCTTTTTTCTTTCTATTTTTTTTCTTTGCTAAATGATGCTTCTTGAATTGCATTTTTACTTCTTACGTATTCAAATTATGTACGTTTGGATTTTATATTACCTAGTTTGTTCAAACTCATACATATTATTTAAATTAAATTTTATATTTAGTTGCATATTAAATTAACATTATTTATTTTTTTAATTACTACTCTAATGTTTGTTTCATTGGATTGTAGTTTAACAATCTCATCTAAAAATTCATTAAGTATAACCATTTTACCTTGCATTAGCGAGTTATCATGGTTAAAAACTTAGGAGTTATCAACAATAGTGAATACGCTGTAAGAAAAGCAATAAATACTAATCGTAGGGAGGTGGATAATTTGAAACGTAAATTTGCAATGGAGGAAGAAAAAGAAATGAAGCGGGCCCGCCAAAGACAACTAAGGAGTGAAAAGAAAGAGTCGAATGTATGGATTTGAAACTTCACAAAATATTCTATGAAATATTAAGTATGGTAAATGCTATGAAGCAAAATGAATGGATTTAATTAATAATTTAGAAATTAAGTTGCCTTTATTTCTTTTTTATGTATAGGTCACCTGAATGCAAAACCACGTTATGTCGCTATGAGATGTTGCAAGTTCAGTAGATGTGTTACCATCTGTAAACTCTTGTCGAAATTGTAGTGCGAAGAGGTTTTTCATGAATCTAATAGTTTATGTTGTTCAAACGGTCAAGTAACCCTTGTTCCTAATGTTGTCCCTGAAGAAATGTTCGACATATTCACTTCAAACACTGAAGAGACACGTGAGTTTTTTATGTACATCCGTCATGTCGCATCCCACGTCACCAAACCCTGCTACGTCATAGCCCGCTTACCTATGACGCCCCGCAACCTAACTGGTTGCTTACATTTTCCCAACTAACACTAGTTTAGCTAATTAATTTATATATACGTATTGATGATTTTATTAGCTAGTTAATCAATTTATCAAGTTTTATTACAATTTTACAGCGGTAGTCTTTTAATGAGTATGTTATGCAATATTTAACAATTCTAAGTAGTGGAAAACCTAGCAAAAAGATACCATGTATATATCTAGGTGAAATAAGTATAGCAAAAGATCCATATACATGTATTCAAAATTCTATGGTCCCCAAAACCCAACAAAAAGTAAATACATACATATTGATATCAAACACGAGCTGGCGTCACTATCTCAAAGGTAGTCGCCAAATACCTCATTGCCCTTGCCCTTGCCCTTGCTCATTGAAGGATCTGCACTCGGTCACCCAACAAATACAATGACAAGTCCAGTGAGTAAAATCGCAGGAGAAGTCCACACAATACTTATGAAATAAAACTGATAAACTATGAAACATGCGAAGATAACACCTGACAACAATAAGTTATATTACCATGAATGTAGGCAGCATGCGACAAACAAAAACAGTAGCATCTAATCAACATCACGTACTCAATAAACAAACTCGGTAACAAAGCATTAATAAATAAACAACCGTATAATCACGAGAATACCCTAACCTAAACCAGTCAGTGATCGATAAAATAATATATGAACCACGTATATACTTACAGGCTTACAGGGACTAAACCCCAACTATGGTTAACGGATGAATCCTTCCAGACGCTATTTCAAGTCAAAGGAACACCTTACATCCCTCTCGAAAGTCGTAGATATATTCTACCGTCGTCGACACAAGCACTAAACACAAGTAATCCGTGCAGAAGATTTAGCCACAACCAATATATACGCAAACTAAAGTAGGTGTGAAACCTCATGTGTATCCACCAGATGTCGCACATGTAATCCGATATCGATAAAATAAACCATGAATTATGTGAGGCATTCCAATAGATTTACGCACCTCGATATGCGCTTCGACTTCCCCGGACTCCCGGATCCGACCCCGCCTAGCTCTCCGATACCCGAGCTATGTTCTCTCAGTCCCTGAAGTTAGTTAAGTGTGTTTATTGTGTA
Organism: Stephania cephalantha; assembly: GCA_039657325.1. Taxonomy (NCBI): domain Eukaryota; kingdom Viridiplantae; phylum Streptophyta; class Magnoliopsida; order Ranunculales; family Menispermaceae; genus Stephania; species Stephania cephalantha. Next base: position 49,699,852 of record CM077569.1, on the reverse strand, counting down.
TTCAGATTGGTTGAATATGTTTTAAATTGATCTTCGCAAATAAGCTCCTAAAAACTAAATAAAGTCTCAATTTTGGTCTTATGTTGCAACTCGTTTTTAGGCATGAAATTGTCCAAATCTCAAAATCTTCTACCACTACAAAGTTTGTTGGCCTCTATCTTAGCTTTCCGAAAAGGTTTGGTTTGCTAAATTCTGATTCAAAACGAAAGAGAAATCATAATTCTACTAAACATAGCTCGAATTGGAACCTAATCCGACCAGCGACTTAAAAAATTCATTTCTCCCAATATATAGTTTCAGAAATTGTGATTTTTGGTCCCAAGGTAGCTAACATATCCAACAACAACATACTAAAAGATCAGCTCATTTGGATAAGTATTTAGGGAATTATGCCTTTTAAAATTTTAGTTTCAAAAATCTTCTAATGCATTCAACACCTATTTGTAGAACACTTTTGGACATGAAAACATTTAATATGCAAACTTTCCAGTAGGACAAAGTTGTTGCCATTTGAGTTAGCTTTCAAATGCCATGAGAATGAGTTCATTTCAACTTAAAATGAGCAAGTTATGACCAAATCATATAGGCTAGTTCATAATACAACATGTAGAATTTCAGTTTTGGTCTTACAACTTCAAAAATTCATATTTTGATTTCAAAGCCAAATCAAGAACTTCTTAATAGCTGGATTATTAGCTTAAAATAAGGATCCAAATAATTGGAAATAGAGAGATGTGTACCTAGTTGATGTACCACCCTAGCTTGATCTTTCCTCAACAAAAGCCACTAGTTTTCTTTCATGAATCTTTGCTAATCACTTCTCTCTAGCAAGCTTTCTTCCTCTTCAAAACTTAGAAATGAAAAATGGTTTATTTGCATGTGTTGATTAACTCATCTTTATATATTAAGATGAGATTGATTCATAACCATTGATCTTCATGTGTTTACATATCCCGAGACTCATCTCGTGGCCTACAACTTGACACTAATCTCACTAACACTCTACTAACTTACTCCAAGCGTCACCAATTTGCTACTCATTTAGATTCTAGATGTGCCAATACGTATCTCTAGATAAATCTCATGGTTCCAAATAAATTTGACCAAACTATTGGCCTCATTTATTTGATCTAATTACATTAGCTTAGGCTCATTATAATACATGTGATTAGTGTCCTTAGAACTCCTATGGACACATTAGTGGTCCCACTAATCCTCGACTATTCGGCACCGGTGCCCCGCGCCTCGACACACATTTCGAGGTAACTCCCTGTCACACCAACTCGCCCGATAACATCTTACACACATGCGATGCAATCTAATAATAGTGGTTTTAAACACCACATATAAACAACTATCATCCAATAATAACATATTCTCTCGATTCTCGTATCCGAGTCATACGAGTTATCCACATAACGCCCGAATTATGATTGTTAATCATTGAGATTAACATTAATCTTATTTTAATTAATTTGGGTCGTTACACTCAATCACATTTTAAATAAAATAAAATGGGGATTTAATCCTTTTATCGGATACACTTTTATTTTAACACAAACGTATTTTTTGTTAATTATAGAATTTTTTATTTTATTTATTAGTTGTACCTTTACTCTTTTTTGTATTATTTATGGAATTTATATTTTTAAAATAAATTAAAATTCTATAAAACTTGATTTTAACTAATTTATCTAAACATATTAGCATCAAACATATACATTATCATTAAACATATTATCATTAACGAATTAATTAATTAATTAAATCGTTTAGTGATAATATGTTTAGCAAAATTTATTTAAAATTAAAGTTTTTCATACGATTTTTTAATTTTCACTTATTTCATTATTTTGTCATTTTCAAATAACGAATCATGTAAATAACGAATCATGTAAATAATCTAATAAATATACATAATCATTAAACCTTTTATCATTAATTAATATTATGTATCATAGCAACCTTAATCATCCAATTACATATCACTTTGATCGGTCATCGATTAAGTCATTTTTGCTTAACAGAAGATCGACTTAGTTGCACTTATGCAACATTAAAGAGTAATTAATTATTTTTTTCAAATGCACTTTATTATTAAAAATACTATATATATATCGAGTACTTTTACTAATTAGCCCAATTAATATCAGTGTCCTAATTAATAGTCTAAGTACACTGTTTTCATTTCTATTTTCATTTTTTACACAATAACAACTTTTTTAGCTTTTAAAAAATAAAATATAATAACTATATATAATTAGTGCAGGTATTTTTCATCTTTCATATTTTTAATGGAAGATTGCAATTTTTCGTTATTATGAAAATCACAATTACATCATTCTTCATATATTTCATATATTTTGGTTTTAAAAAATTTTATTTATGAAAAAATAAATATACATTCATAGTAGTTTAATGCAGGTATTTTTACATTTTTTAATCGAAGATTGCAGTTTTTAGTTATTGTGAAAACTACAATTACATCATTCTTCATATAATTCATATATTTTGATTTTTAAACAATTTCTATTCATGAAAAAATAAATATAGATTCATAGTAATTTAATGCAGGTGTTTTTCATTTTTTAATCGGAGATTACGATTTTTAGTTATTATGAAATTACAATTATATCATTCTTCATATATTTTATATCTTTTGGTTTTAAACAAATTTTATTTATAAAAAAATAAATATAGATTCACAGTATTCCGAGACGATGTCCGAGTCTAAAACTAGTTCTTTCTTATATTTCAAAATTATATTTATTACATGATTAATTACTTTATTTTCTATTGTATTGACATAGTTATTTAGTTATTTTATCATTGATATCATTGAGATCTATTTTTGGGTAAACATTGAGATCTTTTATGTTTTTATTACATGAATTATTGTTTTCATTGGTATTATCGATTAATTATCAATACGATTTACTTTTTACTATTAAATATAGACAAATTTTATTCTTTTGTTTTGGTTTTGTTATTTTGTTATTACATGAATTACAATTTTTTAAATTTTTATATTTGATGTCTAAAAATAAATTAGGAATAAATAAAATCTATTTTTAATCAATCAATTTAAAAACATTACAATTAAACTAATTATCAAGAGAGATACCAAGAACTTGTTGAATTGTGTGCGACATAAGTGTGTCATTACAGTATATCCCTTTTTTAAGCCACACTTCTTTTTTTTATTTGAGAGATAAAGTGTAGGTGTGTGACTTATATGTGTCATTATAGCATTTACCTTATATGAGAGAGAAAGTCGTGTTTTGTTGTTGATAGCACGTGCAATTAATGCTTTAAATGTATCTGCATTTTCTCGCTCATGATGTTATGATCTAACGGTGGGAAGGGGTATCTTTTTGTTGAGAGAGAGAAAAGAAATTCATGCTATATTAAATGTCTTTATCATTTCTCTCTCTTGAAATATTGATCTAATGGTAGCTATTTAGTACCCGTGCCATGAGTATCTTTGGTAGAAGAACCTTATATATATATATACTATTAGCATCCATATACTATATATCAGCCTCTAATAAGTTAGTTTATGTCTAAACACCTCTTTAATTGTTAATAAACTTCTCAATATATCCCTATCTTATATTTATCTCCCTCGCTCCCTCAAATAATATTATTTTTCATTTATGTGATCCCCAACCTTCAACTCCTTGTTGTGCATCATCTTCCTCTCCCTCTTACCTCAATTTGCTTTATGTTGAATTTTAAGATTGAATCTTTGATCTTTAAAAGCTAAGATTCATCATAAATAACGTTTTAACCATTCAAGAATGTGAATCAAATCTCAACCAAATTAATAATATAATCAAGGTATTGCATTTGGTGGTGAGTTGTTGATTGTTTGCACAAAGAGATAAGGAGGGGTTTTGTCACGGCTCAAATTTCAAATCCGAGTTTAATTCCTTAATCAGGATCAGTGACGCGTGACGTAGACTCGCATCGAGATACGTGCAATGACCGAGGAGATAGGACCGAGGTATATGTTAGATTTGATGTGATGTATGCCTAATGTATTATGTATGTGTAGACTACTAAGTCATTCCTGCTTATGTTTAGGTGTCGAGACATGGGTGGGAACACGCCTCAAGATGCATGCCGGCGTGAGACCGGGGTAGAGAATGATGAGGGTAAGTTTATTCAGGCTTAGTGTAGCTTAAATAGTAGTATTAATGTGGTTATGGTTGATTTTAGATTAAGTGTAACCTAAGCAAGTTAAAACAATAGTCAAATGATGATTTTCGAGATACGTGTTGGTACATTATGAGACCAATTGAGTTTCAAATTGGTGTTAGCTAGATGGAGATAGTAGAAAGTTAGTGGGGAATGTGTCAAGATATAAGCCATTAGATCAGTCTCGAGATACGATACACACATCCAAATTAATGGCTAATAATCAACCTTATCTATATGTATATAAGATTGAATTGATAAACTCATGCAACCAATTCATTTCATTTCAAAGCTTATTTAAGAAGGAAACTTGCTAAAAAAGAAGAAATCAGTGAAGAACAACAATTTTGGAGGAGATCTTGTGGGTTAGAGGTGTAAATCAAGTTGTTGGTGTTCATTAACTAGGTAACTTAACATACACCATTAATTTAGATTAATTTGATGAATTTATGATAAAATTGATGTATGGCTGTTGTGAATGGTTTTGGTAGTTGTGTTGGACCTTTGGTAGGTGTAATAACGGTCACAAAGTGTTGGGTTTGATCTATGTGTGGAGAGAACTTAGAATTTTAAGTGTAGGATTATGGGTTTTCCTGCATATAGCGCGTTAGAGGTGCTAGCTAGTGCGGTAACTGTGTATAGCGTGCTAGTAAGAAGAGGTAGTGCGCTAATCAAGTCACCTAACGCGTTAGGTGTTATGATAGCCCAAAAATCAGAATTTCTTAACTTAAACTTAAACATTGTCAACAAGTTCAATATCTTAACTAAAGGTCAAAACACACTCAAAACACATGTTAAAATGATATCAGGAACCTAAGGATGAGTCTCGGGGGTTCAGATACGAGTTTTGAGGTGTCGAGAGGCCGATTAGCATATGACATTGCGTGGATTGTAAGTAAGTTGATCGAGATATTTATTTACATTTCATTCCCATTTATTATTCATTTCCAGTCAGTTGGACTGATTTGTCTATTGTACTCTAGATATCATGACTTTTTCCTCTCTCATTTCATGAGTTTGCTATCATGATATTGATTGTTGGTTAAATAGTTTCATTGACTTCAAATCACGTACTATGTCATTCTTGATTGTTGATATATGTGGTCAAGTGAAATAGCATGCTATTAGGTAGGTGTTGATAGTATTGTAGATCTAAATTCCTTTGTTCATTAGATATGCAAGTACATTGTTGGATTCTTAAACCATGCAATTTTCTTGAGTTATGAAAGTAGTTCTTGTATCTAAGTCCATGATATGATAGAGATAGCGCGGCACACGGGGTCAGTAGACTTTCAAGGTTATCGGGATCTCACCACTATCTTGCGCAACACACGAGGTATGAGACCCGGGGTTGTTGGCAAATATACACCACTTGTGATGGGCACTTGTGGGTATATATGAGATTTGTGAGGATTTGAAGGCATTCGTGATATTGTTTACGCCTTAAATAGTGAAAAAAAGTTGATGTGATGTAACTCATGACCGACCGACTCTAATCATTACTACTTAGCCGAGTGTCAATTTCATTTTGTTTAACTGAAGTATCTCATAACATGATTTATTTTCAGCATTGTTGTTATTATTATGCTTTTAGATACTTGTTGTATATTTGGGAATGTGAATAAATGTCTCTCAATGTTACTTTCTACTTTCCTGTACTGATCGTCCTTTTTATGATGGTGGCTACAGATCCATCGAGTAGCAGACCAGGCGAAGAGAAGATCGGCGACCACCTCTGAGCCAGTGGGGTGCTGCTACATCGAATTTTGTAGGTTTTTGACTTTGTTGTATGACTTTTATATGTTTTCCATATACTTTTGGGGTTGTATATATTGTGGGTTGAGAGATAACACCTAGATACATGATGATATATTATCATCGTTTCATTATATATATGCATGTGATCTTTATTTCCTGAATTTCCACAATGCCTAGGTATTACGTTAAAAGCTTCCGCTAAATTGTTAAGACTTTCGTTGAATAAATTTTAAGTTTGCATGTCTTTTAATTAACTTTGATTTATTAATTTACATAAGATAAGAAAATACTTATTTGAAAAATTGACTTGTAAGTAGAATGGTTTGGGAAAAGACTGACTAATTTGTTGTTAAGTCCTACGTGGCATGATTTGGGCTTAATAACGAGATTATGCCAGGCGATGCCCTATTTTGAGAAGTGGTCGTCACAGGTTTAGAGATTAGAAAGTAGAAGAAAAAATAAGACGAGTTTATAGTTTAATTTAAGGTAGGTATAGAAATTAAAAAGGCCAAATGATAAAAAATATATATCTTAACCTTTACAAGTTGTATCAATTATATCTTAACCTTTTCGATTTAGTATCAATTATATCCTCAACAAATTTAACCCTATTTTTCATTATTATAATTTGTGCCCACATCATACTATTCAACTTTATTGTAACACCATTTTAAGATTTATTCATACATATGCATTAGAATTCAATATTCATGATAAATATATATATATATATATATGTCTTCGTGTATATAATACACATAGTTGTGTGTACATATGCCAACTCAATCACATACATAATTTGTACTTGGTTATTCTTTTATCAAATTAAACAACTATGGATAACCTTCTAATAAGTTAATTTATGTCATTTTCATATGAATATATATACATAATTCTTAACTTACTATTGGTAATCTATGAATAACTAAATTTGAATTAGAGTACTAATGTATCATATATTGATTTATAAGTTATTATTTTTGTGAGTCTTCATAAACTTAATTTAAATATGGGCTTAAAAGATTTTGATGTAAATTGATCAATGTAGATGATTATTAAAAGAGAAGTTACAAGATTTAAGTTGATTTCAAAGAAAAAGTGCCTCAAATTAATTGAGGATAGAATTGATACTAAATTGGAAAGGTTATGATATAATTGATAAATTTTAAAGGTTAGGATATAATTGATACAACATATAAAGGTTGGGATATTTTTGATCATTAAGCCAATTAAAAAAATATATGGAAGAGAAGAAGGCGTGGATTTAATTTACGAGTTTTTTAATTATTTTTTCTTGGCGAAAAACTCATTTGGTCCTGAACTTTCAAGTTTTTGTGGATTTGATCTTCAAACTTTTATCAGTTCACTTTTGGTCCTTCAACTTTTATTTTCCTCTACTTTTGGTCTTTCAACTTTTGCATCCATGAAAACAAAGTCATTTAATTAATGGCAAAACCCGTCATTTGATCCTTGAACTTTGTATTTTTTATGCTTTTAATCCCTGAACTTTTATTAGTACTCATTTGGTCCTTGAACTTTTACAAAGATCTACTTTTAGCCCTTACACTATTTAAAGTGTTAAATTCCTCTGATGTGGATACACTACAAGAACAAATGAATTCAGGCGACTGACAAGTCTGTTGCTAAATTTGTACGATTTTGTCGCTAATGGGGTCTGCAACAAATCTGCAACAAAAAAAATTTGTCGCTGATCTCTTTGTCGCTAATGAAAATCAGCGACAGATTAGTCTGTTTGTTGTTGAACAGTGACAAATTGTGACAAAAGTCATCACTTGTTCGAGAGACAGATGACGTCTGTTTCTTGACGAATCGATCAAATCAGAGCGACGCGTTTGTTGCAATTTTGTTGTTTGAACAATGACAGATCAAGATCTGTTCTTGGCGAATCGAATCAACAAAGACTAACGCGTTTGTTGCAATTTTGTTGAATTCTTAAAATAAATAATTTATTTTTAAAACAGTAAAAAGTAATAACAAACAACATCCTGCAGTAATATTTGCAAAACAATAATAAAAGCTACAAATATATGTTTTTTTTTAAAAAAATTTGTATAATTACAAAATTTTACATAAATAAAGTAGTAAATCTTTGTATGGCGGCCCCAAAATCCCGAGGTCGCCACGTGGAGTGTCGCGGCCCCGCAGTCCTGTCAGATCCTTGACCCACTGGGTCCCACGCGCCACTAACGTCCTTTGCTACATCATGACTACTCAATATGTGTGTTAACTCATTTCGTTAATCAGCTTAGTTAGACAGTTGAATCATTTTTAGCATTAAAACAGTGGAAGTCTTAAATTTAAGGCAAGTAAAACAATCAAATTTATCATCATATAAAGCATCATTTGTAAGAGCAACACCTATTGTGGAAAACCCGAGAAAATACAATGTATATATGCGACAATACTAAGCAGTAATATATACAAGTACAGTGTCTATCCAGTCTTCCAATACCCAAAAGTAAAGCAAAATCTCAATATAACACGTACTAGTGGGTCATCGACCGCGGGCAATCAGATGAAGTCGCCAAGAATCCCCTTGCCCCTACTAGCATTGGGATATGCACTCGACCATCACAAAAAGCCAGATGGAGAGTACAAATAGTAAGATTCCAAACGAAGTACACCGAGCATTTATAAGAAAATAAATAGATACCAATAAACATGTCAATTAATCATGCGGAAACTAAACAGACAACTGTGCTAAGATCATCACATGAATAAATAACACGAGAGAAACAAAGTGTGTACTCGTCCCGGTCAGACTAAACTGTACTTCGAACCCCCAGGATCCTTTCGGTTGGTGCCCCCATTTCGTTTCACCTGGTTCCTCGCGGTGCTTGCCCGACACGTGCACCCTTAATACAACTCGGGTTGCAATTCACCGAGTGCCTGATCACACGTGCTACAACCTAGTGCGCCATAAGTACACTACGAATATCGTGTGGGAGTTACTCGACCACCAACCTAAATGTATCACGGAATAGAGTACAATAACAAGGAATAGGAATTCAACGATGGAAAAGTAAACCTTCAGTGACTTTCAGATGGAATCTTACGTACCTCAAAAACGATTTCGAAGTTCCACTATTGTTGTGTCTTGTCGGGGATCGATCGGTCCGGCAACGCGCCACCGCGCCGTTGCTCCACGTCGTTCACCGCCGCCCGCCATGCCGCGCCGCTAGCCGCTCCTCCTCGCCGACGTCATCGCTTTCGCGCGCGCGCGCCGCTCGTCGTTGTCCCCACAGCCGCACCACCTCGTTCGCCGTTGCTACCAGCCGTCCGCGACTTCGCCTCAACCGCCGTCGCAACTTCTCGCCAGACCGAACTTTCATCTCGCTAGAGCCGCCGTCTGCGCGCCTCCGCGTCGCCAAATGAACCGTCGTCCGCTGTCATTGGCTGCTGCCCGGGAGCTCTCTCGCTTTCTCTCCCCTCTCTCTCTCTCCGTCGTCTCTCTCTCTCTTTCCCTCTCTCTCTCTCTCTCTCCATCTCTTTCTCTCTTTCTCTCCCTCATCTCTATCTCTCTCTCTCTTTTTTCTCTCTTATCCGTTTAAATGCAAATATATATATATATATTAATTATCTACTCGATTTTTGTGTCCGAAATAAACCCCGAAAAATACTCCGTTTTCGCCAAAAATTGACGAAAATACCATTGCACTCCGAAACACGGGTACACCGCGTCTAAACCTTAACTTGGCCCTATTTCGCGTTGATTTCGATCAGGATTACGACGAGTGGGTCCCACATACGACCATGAAATGGCACGTGGCACGAATTAGATTTTTAGGGCCGTTACAGTCTTCCCAACTAAAAGAAAATTTCATCCTTGAAATTCAAATTTAATTAAATCTTTACCTTGGAACAAGTGATGGTATCGCCCTCGCACGGTTGACTCTCTCTCAAGTGAGGCCCTTCAAGGGAGAAACCTTTAAGTAGACTTAATCATCCATTTCAAAACTTAGACCATCGCGATACTTGTTCGCGTACTTCTTTGGTCTATCATGAGCAACTTGTAACCTCTGACGAATCAACCTAATTTTCTCTGTGTGATCTACAACAATCTCATGCCCAACAGTAGCTACGTCTTCGGGCTCTGCCCAGCAAGTTGGTGATCTGCATGGTCTCCCGTATAGCGCCTCGAATGGTGGCATCCCAATACTAGCCTGATAGCTATTGTTGTAGGCAAACTCACAAAGTGGCAAAAACTCCTCCTATGACCCTCCAAACTGTAGCACACAGGCTCTGAGCATGTCCTCAAGAATTTGAATAAGTCTCTCAGAATGCCCGTCAGTTGCGGATGAAAAGTCGTGCTGAACTGCAATCTGGTACCATACTGCTCATGCATGGCCTGCCAAAGCTGCGAAGTAAGTCGACTATCTCTGTCTGACACTATAGATACTGGCACTCCGTGCAGTCTGATAATTTCTCGCTCGAAGAGCGTGCTCAGCTGTGGAAAGCTATATTTCATGGAGATTGGTATAAAATTCACTAATTTCGTCAGTCGATCCACGACTACCCAAATGGCATCGTGCTTGCGCGAAGTCGTCGGCAACCCACTAACGAAGTCCATAGTGATGTGTTCTCATTTCCACTGTGGAATAGGTAGTGGCTGCAATAGCCCTCCAGGCTTCCTGTGCTCAGCCTTAACCTGCTGACATACCTCACAACTCCTCACATACTGGCTGACATTTACCTTCATCCCTGGCCACCAAAATAACCGTCACATATCATGGTACATTTTGGTCCTGTCGGGACGCACTGTGTACCTGGATCTGTGAGCCTCCTGAAGAATATTATCGCGTAACTCTGCCACTGCTCGGAATCCACCATCTACCTTAGTGTCTCAAACACTCATCAACGGACTCACGCCAATCGGGTAATCTGGACTCTGTGCCATGTCCCTGAACCTGTGATACATCACATCAGCTCTCTTACACTCCAAAACGCGCGAAATCGATATTGTCGGTACTCTCATCTGTCTGCAAATATGTGCCTCTGCAGCATCTGGAACCTCTGACAAACTCATAGCTGCGGCCGCCTCGAGTAAACCAAACTCGTGGGTCATCTTGCAAACTACTGTCTCAATGTCTGGTCCTCTCCTGCTAAGGGCATCTGCTACGAAATTCGCCTTCCCAAGCTGATACTCCATGTCGAAGTCGTAGTCCTTCAGCAATTCCAACAACCGTCGTTGTCTCATATTCAGGTCCTTTTGGGTGAAAAGATACTTCAAACTCTTATGATATGTATACAGTGTGAACCTCTCACCATAAAGGTAGTGTCTCCATACCTTCAGTGCAAATACGACCGCTGCAAGCTCCAGGTTGTGCACTCGGATAGTTCCTCTCCTGGGTCCTCAACTGACGTGATAAATAAGCTATCACTATGTCTCCCTACATCAGTACGCATCCAAATCCGGTGCCACAAGCATCCGTATGAACAGTCAACTCTTTGTTCGGCTCTGGCAACACTAACAACGGTGCGAAGTCAACTTCTTCTTCAACTTTGTGAAGGTCACCTCGCATTCACTGGACCAAAGAAAAATCACATCCTTCTTGGTCAATCTAGTCATGATGCTGCAATTTTGGAGAAGTCTTGTAATAAACGTCGATAATATCCTGCCAATCCTAAAAAGCTCCTGATGTCTATCACGCACTCTGGTGTAGGCCAGTCGATGATAAGGTGAATCTTACTCGGGTCCACTGAAATACCTCTGTCGCTGATCACGTGTCCCAAGAATTTCACCTCATAAAGCCAAAACTCGCACTGACTGGACTTGGCGTACAATTTGTGCTCCCTCAATCTCTGGTCGGAGTCCTCGAATAAAGTAATGGACCTGAAGTCGCTCGGTCTCAGCTACGTCCATTACAAAAGTAAGCAGGTATGTGAATCTCTCTATGTATTGCGACACCATCTGGCCACCCTACCTCAGCGTCAAGAACTCATCTCTCGGTCTCAGTTGAATCTCGATCGGGATATACTGATCATAGAAGAATTTCTTGAATTCTGCCCAAGTACTCGGCTCTCCTGGGTAGCTATATGGGCGGTCCACCATACAGCAGCATCTCCCCTAAGCATGAATCCGAAAATCCTAGCCCATATACTGTCGTGAATCCTCAAAGTCTGTGATGTTTCTCGTGTGAAAGGACCCACTTCCCAGCTACCTCTAGGTTTCCGCCTCCATGATAGTAGCCTGGCTGAAAACGAACGAACCCCTTAATCAACTTCGCCTCAGCTGATAAGAAGATCTCGAATGTGATCTCCTGGGGTGGAATCAGTGTCGGTGCCACGGCCGGCGTAGTCAATGGTGTAGTGAATGCTGGCAGTATCTCGGTATTGGTTGTCGTGAGTGGGGTCGCCGGAACAAGTACAGTGTCTATCCAGTCTCCAAATACCCAAAAGTAAAGCGAAATCTCAATATAACACGTACTAGTGGGTCATCGACCGCGGGCAATCAGATGAAGTCGCCAAGAATCCCCTTGCCCCTACTAGCACTAGGATCTGCACTCGACCATCACAAAAATCCAGATGGAGAGTACAATTAGTAAGATTCCAAACGAAGTACACCGAGCATTTATAAGAAAATAAATAGATACCAATAAACATGTCAATTAATCATGCGGAAACTAAACAGACAACTGTGCTAAAATCATCACATGAATAAATAACACGAGAGAAACAAAGTGTGTACTCGTCCCGGTCAGACTAAACTGTACTTCGGACCCCCATGATCCTTTCGGTGGGTGCCCCCATTTCCTTTCACCTGGTTCCTCGCGGTGCTTGCCCGACACGTGCACCCTTAATGCAACTCGGGTTGCAATTCACCGAGTGCCTGATCACACGTGCTACAACCTAGTGCGCCATAAGTACACTACGAATATCAGGTGGGAGTAACTCGACCACCAACCCAAATGTATTACGGAATAGAGTAGAATAACAAGGAATAAGAAATCAACGATGGAAAAGTAAGCCCTAAGTGACTTTCAGATGGAATCTTACGTACCTCAAAAACGACTCCGAAGTTCCACTATTGTTGTGTCTCGTCGGGGATCGATCGGTCCGGCAACGCGCCACCGTGCTCCACGTTGCTCACGTCGTTCACGCGCCGCTGCTCTCCTCTCTGCCGCTCGCTCTTCTTCTCGCCGCGCGCTGCTTTCGCCGCGCCATGCTGGAGATGCTCTGAGCCGCCCGCTGCTGCTGCTCGTCGTCGTCGTCCCCATGCGCTCGCGCCACCTCGTCCGCTTGCTTGCCTTCCGCGCGACTTTGCCTCAACCGCCGCCGCGATCGCTCGCCAGTCGGACTTCCGTCTCGCTAGAGCCGCCGTCCGCGGCCTCCGCGTCGCCCACGAACCACCGTCCGCGCTGTTGGGCCTGCCGCTGCCGGATCTCCGCCGCGCTGCTCCCCTATCTTTCTCTCCGTCGCCTCTCTCTCTCTTTCCCTCTCTCTCTCTCCTCATCTCTGTCTCTCCTCTCCTCTCTATTTCTCTCTCTTTCTCTCCCTCATCCGATCTCTCTCTCTCTCTCTCTTATCCGTTTAAATGCAAATATATATATATTTATATATAATTATCTACTCGATTTTTGTGTCCGAAATAAACGAAAAATACCCCGTTTTTGCCAAAAATTGACGAAAATACCATTGCACTCCAAAACACGGGTACACCGTGTATAAACCTTAACTTGACCCTATTTCGCGTCGATTTCGATCCGGATTACGACGAGTGGGTCCTACATACGACCCTGGCACATGACACGAATTAGATTTTTAGGGCCGTTACACTTTGTAGGCACTACCTAATACAATGTGTACAAAAGAATGATATTATTACATTTCATAATTACCACTACAAAATAGGCCACCAAAAAATAAACTCTCTCATGATATAATATGCATCATCTCACAAGACTTCGATACCATTCCTTTAGTAGTACATATATAGCCACTAGACAAATTCTTTCCGTAGCAGGGTGTGTATCCCATCCAAATCTTGAAAATTATAATGAAATTCAATATTATTCAACAAATCGACAACGAACCAACATAACCCAACACAAACAACATCACAACCAATTTTGGTCCAATTGAAGACTATGAATACTAGTGTTATTCACTACTGTTGTATTGCAATTCTCTCTACCCTTTATTGCATGCATTGCAATTCTCTCTACTGATTTAGTTCTCATGTGTAAGTATCAACTAACAAGGCTAATATCCTACATGATATTCACTACTGTTGTACACACTATATTTCTTTTCTCTTCCTTATCAAAAACTTGTTTATTATGAAGCCATTACCAAATCCACATTAATTCAATTGAACATAAGCTCTTCTCATGATCCTACATCATTACTTCTCATTTAACAACAAAATCTGAACAAAAAAAGAGGGACCCCTCAAATTTCTCTCCTTAAACAAGAACCCACAAAATCACGAACCAATTCAATCCAAATTCAATCCAACCAAATCAAAGAGAATCTAAAATTGGATACAATAATAATCTTCTCCGCATGAGATTCATACACAAAACAAGGAGAAAATAATGAAGAAACTCAAAAGGCAGTCTAAAGAGAGATCAATATGATAACATAAGATTAAAACCACTATGATAACAAGAGATTATAACTTGCATATAAATAAGCATGAACACACCTTGAATGCAATACATATAGCATTGAAATTAAACAATAGCCACCAACCTAATAAAACCCACTCCTTTATTCAACTTTAGTTGAAAAAACCAGTATTATTGAAATATTTTCCACTGCCATGACATAATTGTTTACTTCGGGAGCAATCCAAAATAGTGGAACCTAATTGATTATAACAAAATGAAAGAAAAAATTCACCTTCTGAATGAAATCAATGTAATTAAGAGCATCAAATATAAGTTGTGTCCCACCATCGGGGAAGGTTAGAAACTCCCATTTCACTTTCATCCAATTTTGATGACTTTTCACCTCAGCCAATTTGGTGTGAGGAACATTGGCATACCATTTCTGCAACATAGCGCATATAAAATAACATTCATATAAGAGAAACGATCGACACTATAACTTCAATTGAGAAAACCCAATCAAGTGCACAACCAAACCAAGTAAATAATAAAGATCCGAACTTGCAGTCAATCCCACACCAACCAATTCAAAAAGTAGACTTTTTCACATCAACAACAAATCAGGGACGAAATTGTTCATAATCTAATACCAAACCATGAAAATTCAACAAAATCGAAGAATCTGCAAAGCGAAAGAGGGGATGAGTGAAGAAAAGCACCGAAATTGGAAGCCCTATGTGATGGCCCCTCTCCTAATATAGGGCACCGCCCGGCCTAATCCCGTAATTAAGCCCTAATCATATCCACGCAAGACTTAACTACGTATTAGTCAGCCTTTACAATCTAGACGCCTCTTTTCTCGTGTTCATGATAAGTAATACACTAGTCCCGCCAGTTTATAAAATTTAGAGTTAATTAAAACTTTTTATTAAATTAATTAATTAGCGGAAGCAATTAGTAACTTATGCGGAAGCCATTTATAAAATCCTAAGTGTGGAAAACCAGGAAATGACATCACATATATAAAGTCCTCAAAATGCATTGAAACAGTTAAATAGTCTAAGTCAAGTCGGGGAAACTAACGCTCAACCCAACATACAACCCCGAATAGTATTTGAAAGACATATAACATATACAATCAAAATTCCAAAAGAAGACCTACAATCGATGCAGTGACGCGCCGCGGGCTCAAGGATAATCGTCGATCTTCTCTTTGCCCGACCTGCTGGTAGACGGCTCTGCACCCACCGTCATAAAAAGGACGGTGAGTACAAGAATAAAATAGTAATCCCCGATGACAAGTTTAATTTGCATTTCCAAATATTCAAATGGTTTTTAAAGGCATATAAATGGGAAAACTGGAAAATAAACCATATGCGAGTAAATACCAGAGTTAAACAAGTGATACTGACACTAAACTAAGAAGTGGTGATTTAGGTCCGGTCGGCAGTGAAACATGTCACTCCGACTCAATAATCATATAGCACAAGGGACTCTAACCCAAGTGTTACCAGGGACTCTAACCCCAGTGTGTAGACCACCTCAGGGACTCTAACCCCGAGTGTCATACAGTGTCAAGTAACATGTGCCGACATCCTCAGGGACTCTAACCCCGTGAGTCGCGCACACCTCGATCGAGTACGGGGCCTAAATGCGAAAACTATTTTTTAAATTTCAAGAATACCAAGTATGGATTGTCAAGGCATATACACATCTACACACCTAAACAAATAAGGAATACAAGTCCACTTAAACATTTATATGGTATTCACTAGCCTAATAGCATGTTATTTATCATTCATTTCACATTTAAAACAACAAGAATAGACATAGCATGTGATAGAATCAATGAATCAAATCAAATGAATGGATATCATGCAAACTAGACTCATCAAGTGAGCATAGACACAAAGAACACATGATATAAGAATATAAAGGAAAAATAGTCAAAAGGACTATGCAAGGACAACAATTAATAGAAATGAAATGCCAAGTAAAGTTTCCATTGAGTATACTCACAACAACAAAGTAAAGTCCTAGTTTTACTGGCCTCCCGATACTCCAACTCTTGTATTCGCTCTCCCGTACCCTTTTCCTAGGTTCCTGAGTTTGGTGTCTCATTAGTTCAAATATAGTGGGTTTAAGCTCAATTTAGTGGTGTTTATTGTGTATTCAAATTGGTTCAATAGACTTTAAATCAATCTTCCTAGATCAACCCCTAAAGACTAAATTAAGTTTCAATTTCGGTCCTACATTTTAATGCACTTTTAGGCATGAAATGGTTCAAATATCTAAATCCTCCATCAGTACAATTATTGTTGTTATCTTTCTTAGCTTTCCGGAAAGGTTTAGTTTTCAAAATTCTGATTTAAAATGAAAGAGATGTCATGCTTTTACTAAACATAAGTCTAATTGAAGTTTAATTCGATCAGCGGATTTAGAAAATCTATTTCTCCCAATCTATGTTTTTAAAAATGTGATTTTTGGTCTCAAGGTAGTACATATATCCAAATACACTATACTAGAATATCAGCT
This sequence comes from Stephania cephalantha, assembly GCA_039657325.1. Taxonomy (NCBI): domain Eukaryota; kingdom Viridiplantae; phylum Streptophyta; class Magnoliopsida; order Ranunculales; family Menispermaceae; genus Stephania; species Stephania cephalantha. Next base: position 49,682,786 of record CM077569.1, on the reverse strand, counting down.
CATTTGGATAAGTAGTTAGGGAGTATGCCCTTAACAAATTTAGTTTCAAAACTTTCCTGTATAATTCCAGCACCTACTTGTAGAGCATGTTTGTATATAAAAACATTTGAATCAGAATACCTTCAGTTTATCAAAGTTATTACCCTTTAAATAAGCTTTCAAATGTCATTGGTTTGGATCAATTTGGATCTAAAATTGGCAGATTATGACCAAATTACCCAAGTTGATTCCTAATACAACATGCAGAATTCTAGTTTTGGTGTTGCAACTTCAAAAATTCATATCTTTATGATTTCAAAACCAAATTAAGAACTTCAATATAGCTGGATTATCAGCTTGAAATGAGGAATCTAAATACATAAATCAATTGCAAATACTTAATCATCTACCATCTGAAATTAGCCTAAAACCAGAACTTGTTCTAATTTCAACTAAAAGGATGTGTACCTAGTTGATGTAGCGCCCTAGCTTGAGAATTTCTCACCAACTCCCATGGATTCCTTCAACACCTTGATGACTCACTCCTCTCCAGCAATTCCTACTTCTTCTCCAGCAAAAATGAATGAATGATTTGGTTTGCATGTTGTTTGATCACTAATATTATATATTAAGGTGATGTTCCTTCTTAGCCCTTGATCTCCATGGATTTATGTATCCCGAGGAACATCTCATGGTCCACCTCTTGCTATATATCCCACTAACTCCCACTATCTCAACCTCAAGTGACACCATTTCATTACTCACCTAGTTCCTAGATGTGTCAATGTGTATCTCTAAACCAATCTTATGTTTTCCATTTAATTTACTCAACTATAGGCCTTTAATTTGATTTACATTAACAAACACAACCATAGGCTTATAAGTAATTCCTTATTTCATATTAGTATTAAATAAGACTTACCAAAATGTTAACTACCCGGTTCCCCGGCTTGCACGCTTCTCGAGGCGTGTCCCCGCTCTCGTCTACAACTGTACAAATCGACTTAGTAAGTCTACACGATACATAACATTAGGCATACATCAATACAAAAATGCAATATACCTCGGCCACGTGCCTCGGTCGGTGCACGTATCACAGTGTAGGTCTCACGTTAAGGGTCGGTGATCCTGATTAAGGAATTAAAACAGGGGTTAGAGATTTGGGCCGTGACACCCTAATTAACGCCATGCGCGAATTCCTCCACCACAGAGGTGGGTTTCTATAACATAATTTAAGTAGAAATGACATTTAGTGAGCACAATGCTTGATAACTTAAGTACTATTTCCAAACTTTAGTAACTAGATAACTTAACTATTTGAGCTAATGTTTACATCTTAGCTAAGTGTTTGGTTTGTTCATGTATATTATATGTAATTTACTTTCTTCGTTGACTAAATTTATCTTAATATATAGCATTTCACAATAATACGACAAGCTGAATAGAATAATATGACAAGCTCTAGTCTCTTAAAGAAAATATAGATTTTAACAAACAAAGATAATAGAGAGAGAGATTTGGGAATAAATATGAAGAAAAGAAAACCCCTAAATAATGAACAACCAATTCTTTGTCAAACCCTTAAATCTAACACCAATTTTTTTGGTCAGGAACCAAATTATAGCAAGAATGATATTCTTGCAATAAATAAAACAAATAACAAAACGAATGTGCAAGATAGATTGTTCAAAAATAAAAGTAAAACACCTAAGGCAGGGCATAAAATTGCTTAAAGGAGTAAGTATATTTTTGGTTCATTTGCGCTAGACGCCCAACCGTAACCGCATTATATTCGATTCACATGGATACACAAGGTAGGATAACGACATAAAACTATCACAACAAAACAAAGAAGAAACTAATAACAAGTTTTGCAGGTTAAACTATCACCAGTTTGAGAAGTTTGGCCAGCCCCTCTAACATGTTTAAGCCCACAACATGAACCAACCGCGGGCAAACTCGCCGAAACTTCACAACTAGAACTCCCCAATTTAGATACAAAAGCCCTATCCCCTTCTCCGCATTCATCAAAACCATCTTTATCAGACAATGGAACAGGAAAAGTTCTAATCTTTTCACCACATTTACCATCACTAGTCGAACTAGATTCCGAATTGGACGACAACTCACAAACCCTACCTCCAGAACAATGGAGCTCCAACAACTCATCCTCAGAGTTCACCGGCCGCTTCTCCTGCTCAATCGTAGGCGTTCTCGGCCCCGACACGAAGCCGTCCGGCAGCGAGTCCTCCTCCGGGAGCTGATCGGCTGCTGAGTTCACCATCTCACCTGCAATCCCGACTTTCTCAACAACAACAACAACAACACATGAAAAGATATAAAACCTAAGCAATACAGAATCGGTGAATGAAACGCGTAGCTCGTGAATCGCGACGGCCTTACCCGCTGAGATCGAACGCGGAGATTGAAGAAACCGCGAAGAACCAAAACCCTAAGAGCGGAACCGTGAAAGTGAACGAGGAGATGAGTGTTGTGTCTTGTCTCGGTAGAGAAGTACTGTTCAGTTTTTCTTTTTGCTACAGATCAGCGACATAATCATGTCTGTCGTTGATCTGTAGCTGATCTGTAGCAACCGCATTTACTTATATCTCTATGTTCATCAGATTGGGCCGGAATGTATGGCGAGATAAATCAGCAACAGATCTGTGACAACATACAATTTGTCACAATGTTTTGTCACAAATCAGTCACTGAATAGTTGTTTTTGGGTCAACCGAGTCAAACGGATTTATCGATCTGCACAAATTCTTGATTTGTTGCTGTTTAGCAACAGATTCTTTCTGTCACTATTTTTTGATGCTATTCCACCATATTCTTGTAATGATAACAGAAGTATCGCGTGAGTAGTCAAAAAAAGAAAAGTGGTTTATATTATCGAACCGAACAACTCACATTGACCAATATAAGCCCAAAAAAAATAATTTTCCATCAAAAACATAAAAAACTCAAAGTTCAAGAACCAAATGCATAAAAAAACTCATAAGTTCATGAATCAAATGTACAATAATGAAAATTCAGAGACCATATGTATATTGATGAAAATTTATGAATCAAAATCATAAAGACTCAAATTGAAAGACCAAAAAATATGTTTTGCCTTAATTAATTTATAGAAAATGTCTATCATGACATAAAAATACTTTCAAATTAAAATATAGTCTCTGATGTAACTATAGATTGTCTTCTTATATTAATAAGGTGGCAACTGACAACCATAAGACTGCATGTTTGAATATCAAGTTGAGATATTCCGTCCTTGATAAAATTCGACGCGTACTAATTAAAAAGCCTAGTAAAATCATTCAACGAACTCCTAACCAAATCACTTTGCCAACCTGTACATAACTTGTCCTCCAACGTCCTCATATCAATTTGTACACCTTCCATTAATATATAAACTTTATTAAGTTACTTTTACTCGTAATTGACATGATTTTTTTTTTTTTTTTGCCAAATCTCGTAATTGACATGATTGACTAGTTAAAAATCAATTAGAAGTTCCGAAGTTCCATCATTACCATATATTTGATGTCTTTCTTTGACCTTATATCATACTCCATTTTTTATATCTCCAATTTTATAAATTTTCTATGACTTCATCATTGTCATGTCTGCACTGCATGTGCAGTACGCACGATACCCCCTCGACATCGTAAAACACAATTCCCGAGGCACCCAAGCAGTCTCCAAACGCCGACACAAAGCCGTGTTTCGATGTGCACGTGCCAAACCCTATGAACGTGCCACCGTATTAGCCCCTTTGTTTCCGATATCAAACAATCAGAGCCGTCGAAACGTAAACGCGAGCTCAACCGTCCGATCCTGATAACTCCGTCCCGGGACCCACCTTAGTTACACAGTCTACATCTGCCACGTGTACACGAACCAGATATAAAATGAGCGATACAAGATACATAGTAGGTGAAACAGAGTCGTCTTCACTGGGTGGACTGTTACATCATCTCTCTCACTCAAATTCTCTCTCTATTTAGTTCAATCTCACAATTTCAAACCCACCTCAACGCAACTGATCTAGTAATTGGTAGTATTAATTAATTAAATACTAGATCATGACGGACAGGATCTATCCATCGGCGAAGCCCGCCGGAGCCAATCCTCCGGCGAGCACGAACGGCGCCACGAACCCGGCCTTCCCAGCGACGAAGGCCCAGCTGTACGGCGCCAGCAGGCCGCAATACCGCCCCCAGCCGAAGCCGCAGCGGTATCGCCGCAGCTGCTGCTGTTCCTGCATCCTATGGACGATCATCCTACTGATTGCTTTGGTTTTTCTCGCTGCGATCGCAGGAGCGATCTTCTGGGTCCTGTACCGGCCCCAGAGACCTAGTTTTTCTGTGACGACTCTCCGAATCTCGCAATTCAATGTCACCAGATCCAAGGACGGATCATCCTCTCGGTTGAACTCCAAGCTGGATCTCGCCGTCTCGACACGAAACCCTAACAAGAAGATCGTGTTCGGATACGATCCGATTACAGTTTCGGCGAGCTCGAATGGAGTCGGCATCGGTTCCGGAACGGTGCCGGCGTTCGTTCACGAGAGGAAGAACACTACGTTGATGAAGGCGTCGGTGACGAGCGCGGGGACGGAGCTGGATTCGAGCTCGGCGAGCTCGCTGAGCGCGGATCTGAAGAAGAAGAGCGGGTTGCCTTTGGAGATCGAGATGGACACGAAGGTGCAGGTGAAGATCGGGAGCTTGAAAGCGAAGAAGGTTGGGATTCGAGTGAGTTGTAATGGAATTCAAGCGGCAGTTCCGAAAGGGAAGGGGAAGAGTGCGGTGAGTGATTCTGGATCTTTCTCGAATGCCAAGTGTAAGGTGGATCTCCGGATCAAGATCTGGAAATGGACTTTCTGATCGATCCATCAATCAATATTATGAACGCATCCATTAATTACTGGCGGTCCTACTTGATTTACTTTCTTAATTTCATTTCAAAAAAAAAAAATTTCAATTCTGTTTATTCTGTATCAACTTTTTGTTGGGGTTTTGATTTTGATCTTGCTTGGTTTGTATATTGAAATGAAAAATAGTTTGTGATTGCGATCGATTGAGCTTCTTCTTCTAGTTCTTGTTATTGTTGTTGTTAGGAGACATTATTGGAATCAAAAGTTATGTAATTCTTTGTTTTATAATTTTATCATCATTATAAAGATTTGATTTTTTTTATTTTTAGTAACTGTTTTTACGGCTAAGGGAGCGAGCTTTGATTAAGGGTGACTTAATTTGTGCCATGAGGTCACAACCCTTTGGTTTATAAGATTTGATGTGTTTGTTTGTGCTGTGATTTTAATGTTAAGTTGCTTTATTTTTTGGAGGAAAAATATTAGACGCGCTCGGTGAACACACTGCCATACTTGATTGTGTGGCACACACATAATGACCGTTTAATGCACCTCAAAACGCGTACATGTGCCACCTGTTAGTGTGGTGTAGCATTTCCCGAGATGGAGTAAGGAGTAGGGGAAGAGAGAGAGAGATTGTGATTATGTGATGGGCACGGATGTACTTTATTAAAGTACGCCTGGAGCTGATGATGCAATTGATGAGCGAAAATGACGATCATCAACATCTGTAATCTGAGCTAGAGTTGATGAAGTTTGGAGTAGTGCACGTGCAAGAGTAGCGTTGAAAACAAGACCAAAGGACAATTAAGAGGGGTGTCGGTGGGATGTACTATAACAGTGCCACCGACAAGACATTTCGGTTGATATATGCGTTTCTCGATGCTTGTCGATGGATTCTAGCTCAGTTGTTAATTTGTTATCATGCTTCTAGTTTAAGAATTGATTATCTTTATCTCTACTGTATGGTACTGGAACTTTTGTGTTAAATATTTGATGTCCTGTCTTGATATGTTTGCTTTGTTTGGAAGAATTTCCCACCACGTTTTCAAGTTGTTGGTTGTCGCTTTCATTAATTTTTTAAAAATATATTTCTAATTATTAGAGTATGATTATTAAATGTGTTTAAGCAAAATATCTTTAAATAATTTGTGGTCATTGCTCTTTTGAATGAAGGAAATCATTATTACTTTTAAGGGTTGAAAATAAGAAAAAGGAAATAACCGAGTCAAGTGAATTATAGTATTTTTTTTTCCTTGGAGATCCATATGGGTGTTGAGACCACCGCAGCCCCTTTTCGATTAAAGTGTGACTAGTCCTACGAAGATAATTAGAAGCACCTTCACCAACACACCAAAATAATCGTAAAAGGACATAATGTAGTTGTTATGACTCGAACTCGAGACCATTGCTTCAATCAACGTCTTAAGCTTGAGTTGTTGCTACTACACGTTAATTACTCGGGTGCAATTATACTATATTGTTTAAGATGACCGAATAATTGAATACGCATAGCTAAAAATTAAGGAAAATGTTAGAGAAATATGTTTTTGTTGCATACATTTGTTACATATGGGATTCCTTGATATGTACTACTCACTTCGATCATTTATATAAGTCATTTAAGGTAAAGACACAAGAATTAAGACAACTTTAATTACGAGTGTAATTTGCATATATGTCATTTGACATTAAATGAATTGAAGAACATAATAATTATAAATGTTCGAATTGTATAAACGTAAAATAGGTAAAAATGTAATAAATACACTCTTGAATTCCGAAAACGAATTACATTTTTGAACTAAGAAGTTTTTGCTAGAACGACTTATATAAACGACCGGAGGGAGTAGTTGTTTGTGGAGTTTTGATGGTGACATCAAGATGTGCGCACAAATAAAAGAATACCCAAAATCATCCCAAACTGAATGCAGCAAAAATATGATACCCAATCCGAAAAAAGGCCGACTCAATTTGAACACCTATCAATCCAAAAAAAAAAAAAAAAATCCGATCACTGTCCGCGTAAAGAAAGGGGTCGATTTGTTCGTTTTGAACGAGTACGAAGAAGAAGCAGGACAGGCCAGCTGCAGTTCAGTTGTAATTTAAAATGGAGAAGTAAAAACATGCATGGAAATTAAGGAGGGCAAGAGTCTCGTGTAGTGCTTAATGTCATAAAATTTGAAAATCAGTGTACAGTACTCTTCACTCTTTCTCTCTGAACAATTAATTGATCTCATTTTTCAAATTTTAATTAAGTCTCTTCAAAATTAAATTTAAAAAAAGTACAAAAATGACACCTCAAATGCACAACATAATGCACGATGCAACATCTGTGTTATACACTGATGAATAAGATTAAAGGCATTGCATTTCTTTTTCTTAGAGTGATTATATATTGCAACGAAAGGGATTTCAACTTTCATAGATTCATCGTCACAAAACCTTATCTAAAAATCGAGTGAGATATTTTTTTTTATCAGAAAGAGATAGTATATATATATTTATATATATATATATTTGTGTGTAACGACTGTCAGAAAGTATGTGGAGTAAATTTTTTTTTTCCATCCCATTTACATGATGTTATATAAAAAAAAGCTAGAAGTGTCATTAATTTAGTCACACTAGCAAACCAAAAAATAACATCAGTAGCGATGCCAGATCGCCGGCCAGCCCAAGCCGTGAAATTCGAGAATTTCATAAACTTGATTAATTGACTAATTAAGTAATTTTAGATTTAATTTAAGATTAAGTTTCTGAAGTGGGACCCATGTGTTATGGACCGAGATCATAAGTTTTAAATACTATTTTTGTGTGTTCTGTGCTTAGTGAGTGTATTATATGATATTATGTCGCGAAGTCGGGGTGTATTGAGGTGTATCCTCATTTTGCTATACTCGGGGTTGTAAGTGCGTGTCTGAAGGACACGAGTAAAAATTAATTATTTGTTGCTTGAAAACTAGTAAACAAGTGTTAAATATCACGCAAGATTTTTTCTCGATTTACGTGCAAGTTGGGATAAGTGGTATTGTAAAATGAAAACAAAGTTGGTGCAAGACTTTGTCTCGAGTTTTGTATTAGTTGGTGGTGGTCGAGGTTGAGATTGAGTCCAAATTTGTGTAAGTTTGGCTAAGTATGACAACAAAATCGGTCTATAAGTATTTGGTATGTTGTGGACAGAGTTAAGATTTTTGAAGTTTTGGCGTGACTAAAATTAGTGTTATGGACGTTATATGAAGATGAAATATTTTTCATGTATTTGATTCAATTTGGTGAAAAATTGATCGAAAACAAGCGCCGAAAACCAAAATACGTCAAAATAAGAGTTTCGAGAATTAATAAATGAAAAGAAATTAAGTTGCTGACAAGCAGCTTAGAGTTTATATATAAATATATAAATAAAATAAAATCAAAATCAAAATCGATAGTTTCAAATCAACAAAACAATTTTCTTTTCGTTCCCCACACCTTTCCGATCCTACTTTCATTTCATGAGCCCCGACGCTCGATTTCTTTCCACAAAATCATAGAGCATCACAAGACGATCAGTTCGAGCTAAGTTTACGTAGTGAAAACGAGGTATTCGGCCCGCAATTTGGTAAATACTCAAAGCGGAGCATTTTCCTCAATTCAATTTGAATTCTCGCGATTTCTTGATTTCTTTTGCGGAGTTTTGATAGAAAATGGTAGGGATTGTTGTGAATTGCTATATTGGATTGATTTGTGCCAATTTGGAATAAATTTCACTAGCGTGGGTTAGGGTTTTGAAGAGCGAACTAATGTGATTCAGTTGATAACTATTTTGGAGATGTTTTTAAAGTTGATATTGATTTATATAGGGTTTCCAGATGAATTGATTATTGATTTTAATCCAATTTAACTCCACATGCAGTGAAAATATTTTGGTGTCGGTATCGAGTGGTTTGTAGCTTTTTTTGTCGAGTTTTGAGGATTTAATTGCGAAAACATTGATTTGGAGAAGCTTTTCAGTTCAAAATAAATAAAGTTTGCCTAATTGACAGGCCATATGAAAAAATTCATAACTACTCCGTCGATGATCTGATTTGAGTGTTCTTGGAGTCTATGGAAAGTAGGTCATGAGTACTACAAGTTCCTTTAAGGTCATCATGAAAAATATTGAGGTTTTCAAAGTTAAAAGACTACCCCAAGTTGGTTTGTTGAAAGCTAGTTGAAACAGTTATATAAAATTAATATTTTTGAAAACTTTTTTCAGGCGTACTTTGGTTGCAGTTTTCATTGGGTTTTATGATTTGGTTTCGCTTGAAACTTAACCCACAATATAATTAGGTATGCAGGGAAGCTATTGGAACCATTTTCAAAGTGATCCGACGCTTCGAGAACCCCGAGAAGTTACCTCAAGTAAACTCTACAGTGGTATTTACTATTTATGGAACTATCTTTATACCTGCATTTTTGTTTAGTCTACATTGCATTTCGCATCATTCTTGGTCATGCAAACATGGCATCTGGATAAAGTTGCCCATGCTACGGGTCGTAAGAGTGTGAGGTGTTCCACTCCATACTAGACATACTACAGGCGTCTAAGGCGGGTAATGTCGACTCTGGGGTAGCTTGCATTGGACTTCCATTACTGTTTTAGGTTCATTTTTAGGTCAGCCAACCTGTTTGTGAACCTCAAATAGTAATGAAAGGGTTTCACGTTGTTATATAAATTTTTGTTATTTGGAAATGCAATTACATGTCGCCATGTATTCACCTAACATTTACGGGAGTATAGAGCAGTGTAGGAGTTTACTTACCTGACATATTCGAGTTGTTTTTGATGATGGTAGATTTTCAATGAAGACAAGAAAGAACAAACAAGACTCGAAGATTTAGTGAATGTTGTAAATTCCTAAAGTTTAATTTTCTTGTTGTAATCATTTTATATATATTGTTTTAAGATTTGGGGTGAGTGTAGGACGTGAAATATTCTCGAATAAATTATGATAGTATCCTAAATTAGTTTTACATAAGTTACGAGATTTATATTTCGAGTTAGTTAGTTTGGAATTGTAATATTGTAACTAATGTATCGTAGACTCAAAGATTGTTTAGAATTTCAAATTTGATATATATTGTGAATTGCGGGGAGTTATGAGTCCTTTTAAGCTTCTCCCAATTATGTTATCTATTAGGTGAATTTTTCAGATATGCCACTTTTAGGGGAGGTGCTGCCGAAATTTTTATAGATATTTGCTCCAATTAAACAAATAATGAGTTGAGTTTCATAAAGGATATAAGTTTAGTTTTGAAGCATTATTGAGGATTGAAATAATAAGAACTTAAAGTTTAAGTTAATTGAATGGCTTAGGTGCCTAATTAGGGGAATTAAGCTAAGTCATGGCTTAAGTGAGACGGGCTCTGACATAGTTGGTATCAGAGCTATGGTTAAGCTCAATTAAGGAAATGATAATGACAATGAGTTTAGGATTGAGTCGATCGAGAAGTTAGGGTTAAGGCTATTGGATTAAATTAAGATACATGAACTTAAATGATGGTCTTAAGGAACAAGGTTTAATAATGAGGTCGCGATTAGTTAGGAAATGACTGTGAGTTGGGATACATTGTTATTGTGATATGTTTGTTGTATACTATTATATTATCACTATAAATACGGTAAAAAGTTTATTCTCTATGTCTGTTTGATATTTAACTTGCAAGATATGACGAGTGAGATTAAGAACAGACAATTAAAAAGAGAATAGGCTTGTGAACGAAAACTGAGCGTGATGAGACATGAAATAGACTCTGGAAGTCTAAATTTACAAGAATATTGTACGTAGTTCGGTACTAATATAAATGATGAGAGTTATAAAATACAAAACCAATAAGAAATTGGTTGAAAATGAAGTCTGAATGATTCATGAATGTAAGTATTGAACATGAATTTCTTAGAAATTGAAAATACCGAACTATTATAATTCTTAAACGCTCAGGAAAATATTAAAATAGACTTAAATTAAGTCTCAAACAATACGTAAAATAAAGTTGAGACTTGTGGGAAGCACAAGATATATAATATCTCAAATCTTAGAATGAGGTCAATATTAGTTGAAATAGTAACTCGGTAAGACCTATTCTACAAAGTATTAGTTGAATTCATAATCAATTGAGAGTTACTTTCAAAATAGTCTTAATGACAATAAAAGGAGACGTGTGGTTTTGAAATTAGAAATGGATTAGACAAATTGAATCTTGATTTGGAAATCACAATGTGATTGTGATAATATCAGTTAAGTTGTCTAAGTCAATTTCTACTAAAAAATAAAATACTTTGAAATTAGGTATTGTCTCATTTCCAAAACAACACGTCAACAGAAAAATGGAATATAACCATATTTTAAAACAATCAAGCGACTTCTATATAGAAGTAATTAAACTTTGATTGTTTATCACTCAAGTCACTTATTCAAAAGTGAAGTTAAGTATAGTGGTTATATGAGACGAATAAGAAAACGATAAAACGAATGGAAATATACGAGTTAAAAGCAATCTTTGTTAATATTGGACTAAGTGTTGTTACGAAACAAAGATCAATGAAACTTCTAACTTAAGAATAATAGACGTAGTGATAAGATCAACGTGTTAGAAGTTGAGATTAGGTAAAACGTTAAAAAATAGCTTGGACTATTAAAAATCAATACAAGTATTTTGTTCTAAGATTTAAAGTATCCAATAGTCACTTCTAACTAAATTAAAATTATGATGTTTATCACTATGACTTAAAAAATAATAATAAAACCGATGAAGAGATAGATGTACTGATTGAAAATCAGTAAGAGATTTATATAGGACATTAGCATGAGTTTCTATATTGCGAGAATTTCCATTTATAATATTGAAATATCATCCTTTAAGAATTTGACTAGTCGTTAAGTTAGTCAAAAATAGTTTGAAAATTCTAATTCTTATATCTCTTCAATTGAACAACAACAATAAAAAGGTAAATTCATCAAAAGTGAAATGATGAATAGAAGATACTTTGATATCTTGCGTAATCTCTTGAAAAGTACTAAATTTCTTTTTGAAAAAAAGAAAAGTCGGGAAATGAAACAACGAAGGTAATAACAAATAGTAGAACTGCTTGATTCCCAAAACTTTCTCTGTTTCAAACAAAGATTAGCTAAGGAAGACTTTAGTTGATTTAATGGTCATATAAAGCCGTATAATCCTTAACTAAAGTTTCGAAAAGAGAAAAGATATAAATTGTCTTCTAAGTCAAGATTAAGGAGTTGTAAGTGGTTTAAGTGTTGATCGAAAGTCGTGGTAAGTTTGTAAAGGGACTAAGGATGAGATAAATGTGAGAATAGCCAAAATTGAGAAAAACTAAACATAATATTCTCTATAAAAAATTGAGACTTTGATATGACTTGTGACTGCTGGAAGTGCACGAACGGACTCCTTTAGTCAAGGTAAGACACTAAAGTAGTTATGTATGACCAAAAGTCTAAGTAACTCCGTTTCATAACCACAACTCATTCACAGCGTAGAAGCCTAATGATCGCGACACTGGTCTTTTAATAACTGAATGGATTTGTAACGGCCCCTCTCCTAATCTAGGGCACCGCCCGGCCTAATCCCTTAATTAAGCCATAATCATATCCACGCAAGACTTAACTACGTATTAGTCGGCCTTTACAACCTAGACGCCTGTTTTCTCGTGTTCAGTATAAGTAATACACTAGTCCTACCAGTTTATAAAATTTAAAGTTAATTAAAACTTTTTATTAAAATAATTAATTAGCGGAAGTATTATTGATTATGTGGAAGCAATGAGTAACTTATGCGGAAGCCATTTATAAAATCCTAAGTGTGGAAAACCAGGAAATGACATCACATATATAAAGTCCTCAAAATGCATTGAAACAGTAAAATAGTCTAAGTCAAGTCGGGGAACTAACGCTCAACCCAATATAGAACCCCAAATAGTATCTGAAAGACGTATATAATATATACAATCAAAATATCAAAAGAAGACCTACAATCGATGCAGTGACGCGCCGCGGGCTCAAGGATAATCGCCGATCTTCACCTTCCCTGGTCTGCTACTGCTCGACGGACCTACACCCACCGTCACAAACTATACGGTGAGCTTAGTGATATTTAAGTACTAACTGGAGAATTTCATCTCACATTTCCAATTAAACAAATGGTATTTAAAAGCATAAAGGAGCGAAATAAATTGCTGAAACAAGTAATGCAAGTAAATACCACAGTTAAAGATGTAGAGATAGACACAGGCTAAGTCGAGATGATCTACGTCAGTCGGCGGTGAGACCTATCACCTACCTTTTCCACTACAATATGGAGTGCGCTCAACATTTCTCACATAAATAGCGGAGCCGCGCTCTACGCTTTACAACATCAATCTCATACTTGCCGACCACCCCGAGTCTCATACCTCGTGTGCCGCGCAAGTGTAGTGTGAGTGCTTAGGAACCCCGGTAGACCTATGTCCCCGTGAACCGCGCATCTCTCGTGCAATGGACACTAGATAATCCCTACTTTCGTTTCAAAAACAAATAATTCCAAAATTCTAGAATTCCAAGACAAGTTAGGCTGCAAAGCCCCAAAGGAAATCGAATACAAGTCTATTTAAATTCAAAATAGTCCATTAGCATGCTTTTCATCAATTGTATTCAAGAACGACATCAAGTGTAGGAATTAGAGGCAATGAAATAATTCACAAGGCATCATGTCACAATATTCATCCATGAATAGATACAAAAACAACATGATGTGAGATGACAAGTAGTAATGTCTACCAATAGACCAATAAAGCAATAAGGGAATGAAATGAAATATAAAATTCTCACAGTTGTACTTACAGTCACACGCTTGTCCTAGTCTAGCCGATTCCTCGACGAATCGAATTGCGTGCCCAAACACCTGAGTTCCCCTGTAATTCCATAACATTCAATAATGTCTCACTTAGGCCAAATCGAAGTCGAGACAAATTTCGAAACACTTTTCTTATTTATTTTCGGCCATTCGGTCCATTTCGCGTTTTTCGAGGTAAAACCCCCGTATAACGTCTCGACCGACTTTCGAATTCTTCACTTTTTATGAAAATCTCGAATTTCTATTGATTTGGGTCACAATTATATTTTTTCCATATTTCTCTCTATTTTCTGGGATTTATTTATTAAAAATCAGTTTAATTAATTTAACTAATTAATTAAATATATATTTATTTTATTCTATTTTATTTTAGTGGGTCCGGGTCAACCCGACCCGATGCAGCCGGATCCGGGTCGGTATGACCCGATCCCGCCGGGTCAGGGTCCGGCCGGTTTCGTGTGTGTGTGTGTGTGTGTGTGTGAACAGTGTGTGCGTGAGTGTGTGTGTGATATAAGTGGGTAGGTGGGGTGGTGACACGTGGTATGGGAAAATGGCCAAGTGTTGATGTAGCTTGACAAATGGTGATGTTGTTAGGTGTGTTGACACCTACTTGTGACACATCTAAGACACTCGCCCGTTTTTTCGGGCGTTTCGACGCCCGGTTTCGCGTCCGAATCATGATATACGCTTACCGCCGCGTCGCTAGTCACTCAATATATATTCCATATTATTTACTTGACAAATTGTTATTCAATTTCATCTTAGTATTACATAACACTTACCAAAATGATAACTACCCGGTTTCCCGACTCGCACGCTACTCGAGGTGTGTCCCCGCTCTCGTCTCGATGCCTACAACTGTACAAACCGACTTAGTAAGTCTACACAATACATAACACTAGGCATACATCAATACAAAAATACCATATACCTCGGCCACGTTCCTCGGTCGGTGTACGTATCTCGGTGTAGGTCCCGCGCAAGGGTCGGTGATCCTGATTAAGGAATTAAAACGGGGTTAGAGATTTGGGCCGTGACAAATATTCCCAACAAAATGAAAATTTCGTCCTCGAAATTAAGTTTAAGTTACGGTTCTATCTTACTCGAACAGGTATGGGAATCTATCTCGCATGTAGTCCTCCCGCTCCCAAGTGAGTTCTCTGTCATCGTGGAACTGCCACTTGACGAGTACCTTCGGGATAGACTTGCTCCTCAATTGTTGTACCTTCCGATCTAGGATCTGAATGGGATGTTCCTCCTAAGAGATGTCATCGCTCAGGTCGATCTGACTCTAGTCAACTGTCGGTCGCACACCTGACTTTGACTCGGCTAGTCGAAGCATCGAAACGTGGAACACCGGATGGACCCCTGACATCTGTGGAGTTAATTCAAGCTCGTATGCCACTTTCCCGACCCGTTTCTTAATCATGAAAGGCCTGATGTACCTCGGTGCAAGCTTGCCTTTCACCCCAAATCTCTGAAGACCCTTCCGAGGGGAAACCTTTAAATAGACAAAAGTTCCCTCGGAATACGCGAGATCACCGCGATACTTATCTGCATATCTCTTCTGTCCCTCTTGTGCTCCTCTGAGTCTCTGACGGATCAGTTTGACCTTTTCCGTGTGGTCAACAACAATTTCAGGCCTCATTATCTCCCGGTCCTCTGGCTCAGCCCAACACGATGACGAGCGACACGGTCTGCCATACAAAGCCTCAAATGGCGCCATCTCAATGCTAGCCTGATAACTGTTGTTATAAGCGAACTCACACAATGGTAGGTACTCCGCCCAAGATCCGCCAAACTCCAACACGCATGCCCGCAACATGTCCTCGAGGACCTGAATCAATCTCTCAGTCTGCCCGTCGGTCTGAGGGTGGAAAACCGTACTGAACTATAGACGCGTACCGTACTGCTCTTGCATACTTCGCACATCCTGGACGTATACGTAGCATCTCGATCAGACGTGATCGTTAATGGTACCCCGTGCAGCCTGATAATCTCTCTCTCGAACAGTACGCCCAGCTGATCGAACGTGTAATGCGATGCCACTGGCAGAAAATGAGCAGACTTCGTCAGTCTGTCAACTATAACCCAGATTGAATCATGTCTCCTCGCGGTCCTCGGCAATCCTCTGACAAAATCCATAGAGATGTCTTCCCATTTCCATCGAGGAATGGGAAGCGGCTGTAGTAATCCCCCGGGTCTGCGATGCTCGGACTTCACTTGCTGACATATACCACAATTTCTGAAGAATCTGGACACGTCTGCCTTCATCACAGGCCACCAGAAATGTCTCCTCATGTCAAGGTACATCTTAGTCCTGCTTGGATGTACATTAAATATGGAACAGTGCGACTCCTGAAGGATCTCATCTCTCGCTCCGGTACCTCTGGTATACACAACCTGTCCCGGTATCTCAGACACTGATATGTCGTCTCTGCCCAATCTGTACACTCTGCGCTATGCGCTAACTCGCTGAATCTCGAGTACAATCGGTCGGTCCTCTGACCCTCTGACACTCGCTGTGTAGACACGGTCTGTAGTCTCATCTGTGCGCAAATCATCACCTGAGTATCGGTAGGAATCTCTGTCTGACATGCTGTCGACGCTGCTCGAGTAATCCATACTCATGCATTATGTGACATCTGACCACCTCAGCATCTCTACTCGGTCTCCTACTCAGAGCATCTGCGACTACGTTTGCTTTTCTTGGGTGATACTCTAAGGAAAATTCATTATCCTTCAAGAACTCCAACCATCAGCGTTGTCTCATGTTCAGCTCTTTCTGTGTGAAGAGATATTTCAGACTCTTGTGATCAGTGAAGAGTATGAATCTCTCTCCATACAGAAGGTGTCTCTAAGTCTTCAGCGCAAATACAACCGCTGCCAACTCTATATCGTGTGTGGGGTAGTTCTTCTCATGTATCTTTAACTGTCTCGATGCGTATGCCACGACACCGCTACCCTGCATCAACACACAACCTAGACCCGTATGAGAAGCATCTGTGTACACTAGAAATCCACGTCCAGCCTCTGGCAGTACTAACACTGGCGCGGTAGTTAATGACCTCTTCAACTGAGTAAATGCAACCTCGCACTTCTCAGTCCACTCATAAGCAACATCCTTCTGTGTCAGCCTCGTCATCGGTGAAGCGATCTTTGAGAAATCCTTCACAAATCTACGGTAATATCCTGCTAACCCCAGAAACTTCTGATCTCCGGTCCTGATGTCGGTGCCGGCCAATCCGTGATCGTCTGAATATTGGCCGGATCTACTGCAATCCCTGCTGCTCCAACAACGTGCCCCAAGAACTTGACCTCTGCAAGCCAGAACTCACATTTGCTAAACTTAGTGAAAAGTCGGTGTTCCCTCAGTGTCTGCAAGGTCTCTCTGAGGTGCTCCTCGTGATCCTCACGTGTCCTCGAGTATATCAAGATGTCGTCGATGAAGACTATCATGAAGCGGTCAAGATATGGTCTAAGTACTCGGTGCATCAAATCCATGAATACGGCGGGGGCGTTGGTCAGCCTGAATGGCATGACCGTGAACTGGTAGTGTCCGTATCTGGTGCTGAATGCTTTGTCTTGGACCTATCCTCATCCCTGATCCTAAGCTGATGATACCCCGATCTCAGGTCTATCTTAGAGAAATATTGTGTTGTCTCAGCTGATCAAATAAATCGTCTATTCGCGGAAGTGGGTACTTGTTTTTGACTGTCACTTTGTTCAACTGCCTGTAGTCGATGCATAGTCTCGAACTGCCATCCTTCATCTTCACAAAGAGAACTGGCGCTCCCCACGGTGACATCTAAGGTGTGATGAATCCCTTCTCCCCCAAATCCTTAAGCTGAGTCCTCAACTCCTCCAACTCCCTCGGAGCCATGCGGTACGACGGTATCGCGATCGGTCTGGTACCCGGTACTAGGTCTATGATGAAGTCTACCTCTCGTGGTGGCGGTAATCCAGGTAAATCCTTTGGGAAAACATCTGGGAAGTCTCGAACAACCGGTATCTCCTCTAGTCTGGGTCCCTGACTCTCTGATACTGCGTACAACGCTACCAGAGTCTCCATCTCTCCACTGGATGCAAGCCGAACTCTCGTAGTGCTGAGTCTCGTGGTCGGGGGTGCTGTAGTAGTAGCTGTGGTGACGGGGGCGGTCGAAACCAGTGTAGTCATCTGTGCCGACATGTAGGAGATGAACTCGGCGACATGTCGCTCCTGAGCGGTCGTCTGGTCAGACATCCTCTAAAAATCGTCAACTGATACGGTGGTAGGCTGACTGCTGCTAGCTCCGATGTCTCCGGCCTCGCGCGAATTCGCCATCGGTGTCTTCAAGTGGATAGCGAACGCGAATCAGCTACTACGTGGCATAACACATATATATACATATAGAAACTAACACGTACATATAAGAAATCATCATCTCACCTTCACTCAATTCCCAACAAAATAGTTCCTAAGGCAAGGATCATCTGGTTTCCACTTATAAGGTTTGTGTTTCATACGAGTACGTGTTTTTCTTATTTATCCCTAAGGTTCTAATACCTATTCTCTGATACCAACTGTGACGTTGGTATCACAATGTCTTAAGCCATGAGATTCTAAAAAATTTAAGGCAATGTGATACCAACTGTGGGTATCACATTGCCTTAAACCATCTAGGTCTCTAAACCTAGGCTCTGATACCAACTGTGGCGGCCCCTCTCCTAATCTAGGGCACCGCCCGGCCTAATCCCGTAATTAAGCCATAATCATATCCACGCAGGACTTAACTACGTATTAGTCAGCCTTTACAACCTAGACGCCTATTTGTTCGTGTTCAGGATAAGTAATACACTAGTCCTACCAGTTTATAAAATTTAAAGTTAATTAAAACTTTTTATTAAATTAATTAATTAGCGGAAGTATTATTGATTATGCGGAAGCAATGAGTAACTTATGCGGAAGCCATTTATAAAATCCTAAGTGTGGAAAACCAGGAAATGACATCACATATATAAAGTCCTCAAAATGCATTGAAACAGTAAAATAGTCTAAGTCAAGTCGGGGAACTAACGCTCAACCCAATATAGAACCCCAAATAGTATCTGAAAGACGTATATAACATATACAATCAAAATAACAAAAGAAGACCTACAATCAATGCAGTGACGCGCCGCGGGCTCAGGGATAATCGCCGATCTTCTCCTTCCCTGGCTCTGCTATCGCTGACGGACCTACACCCACCGTCACAAAACTAGACGGTGAGTATAGTGATATTTAAGTACTAACTGGAGAATTTCATGTCACATTTCCAATTAAACAAATGGTATTTAAAAGCATAAATGAGCGAAGTAAATTACTGAAACAAGTAATGCAAGTAAATACCACGATTAAAGATGTAGAGACAAACACAAAGCTAAGTCGAGATGATCTACGTCCGGTCGGCGGTGAGACCTATCACCTACCTTTTTCCACTACGATATGGAGCTGCGCTAAACATTTCTCACATAAATAGCGGAGCCGCGCTCTACGCTTTACAACATCAATCTCATACTTGCCGACCACCCCGGGTCTCATACCTCGTGTGCCGCGCAAGTGTAGTGGTGAGTGCCGGAACCCCGGTAGACCTATGTCCCCGTGAACCGCGCATCTCTCGTGCAATGGACACTAGATAATCCCTACTTTCGTTTCAAAAATAAATAATTCCAAAATTCTAGAATTCCAAGACAAGTTAGGCTGCAAAGCCCTAAAGGAAATCGAATACAAGTCTATTTAAATTCAAAGTAGTCCATTAGCATGTTTTTCATCAATTGTATTCAAGAACGACATCAAGTGTAGGAGTTAAAGGCAATGAAATAATTAACAAGGCATCATGTCACAATATTCATCCATAAATAGATACAAAAATAACATGATGTGAGATGACAAGTAGTAATGTCTACCAATAGACCAATAAAGCAATAAGAGAATGAAATGAAATATAAAATTCTCACAGTTGTACTTACAGTCACACGCTTGTCCTAGTCTAGCCGATTCCTCGATGAATCGAAGTGCGTGCCCAAACGCCTGAGTTCCTCTGTAATTCCCTAACATTCAATAATGTCTCACTTAGGCCAAATCGAAGTCGAGACAAATTTCGAAACACTTTTCTTATTTATTTTCGGCCATTCGGCCCATTTCGCATTTTTCGAGGTAAAACCCCCGTATAACGTCTCGACCGTCTTCCGAATTCTTCACTTTTTATGAAAATCTCGAATTTCTATTGATTTGGGTCACAAATATTTTTTTTTTCATATTTCTCTCTATTTTCTGGGATTTATTTATTAAAAATCAGTTTAATTAATTTAATTAATTAAATATATATATATATATATTTTATTTTATTTTATTTTAGTGGGTCCGGGTCAGGGTCAACCCGGCCCGATCCAGCCCGATCCGGGTCGGTATGACCCGATCTGCGCGGGTCAAGTCGGCCGGCCTTAGACTAGAACGGTCCAGGCTCGGCCCATGGGCCGAGCCTGGCCCGTTCTGGGCCCGGCCCAATAGGGTCTTCTTCCTTGATCGAACCAAAGGTTCGATCGGGGAGGTAATTTCGTTCTTCTCTCCTCCGGTGATGGGTTGGGGTGGTTCTCCATCCCAACCCCGGTGGAGCCGATGGCAGGGGAGGCACCCCTGCCATCACCTCCGCGACCATGAGGTTCGGCCATGGAGGCCGAACCCCCACTCTCGGCCATCCACTGCCAACCACCCACAACCAGAACGACTCACCTCAACCGTGACGTCTCCACTCTCCTTCCCAGCACGTCACTGCTTCTCCTCCTCCTCTCATCTTCTTCTTCCTCTCTCTCGGCCTCCCGGTTATGTGTGTGTGTGTGAACAGTGTGTGCGTGAGTGTGTGTGTGTGTGATATAAGTGGGTAGGTGGGGTGGTGACACGTGGTATGGGAAAATGGCAAAGTGTTGATGTAGCTTGACAAATGGTGATGTTGTTAGGTGTGTTGACACCTACTTGTGACACAGCTAAGACACTCACCCGTGTTTTCGGGTGTTTCGACGCCCTGTTTCGCGTCCGAATCGTGATATACGCGTACTGCCGCGTCGCTAGTCACTCAATATATATATTCCATATTATTTACTTGACAAATTGTTATTCAATTTCATCTTAGTATTACATAACACTTACCAAAATGCTAACTACCCGGTTTCCCGACTCGCACGCTACTCGAGGCGTGTCCCCGCTCTCGTCTCGACGCCTGCAACTGTACAAACCGACTTTGTAAGTCTACACAATACATAACACTAGGCGTACATCAATACAAAAATACCATATACCTCGGCCACGTGCCTCGGTCGGTGTACGTATCAAAGTGTAGGTCCCACGTCAAGGGTCGGTGATCCTGATTAAGGAATTAAAACGGGGTTAGAGATTTGGGCCGTGACAGGATTGGTGGTGACAGTCGAAATAAAAGAGTCTATGAAACTTTATCGGAGTCAATTGGAAGCTTAAGTATAAGTATATAAATGGTCCATACATCCTCACATACGCATCAAAAGAGAAATTTCAGGTTAACGAGTCCCAATCAAATTAGAATATCAAACTATAAGTTTGATGAAACTTAATATATCTTCACAAGTATTTTACAATGAATCAAACTCAAAAAGTTGAACGTTTTGAACTAGAGTAATATACAACTGATGTTATATATTGCTTCAAATGTTGTGTTATCGTCCTAGTTTAATCTCTTAATCAGGATCAAATGACCCGTGACGTGGGACCCGCATTGAGATACACGTCGTGACCGAGGCGAGATGACCGATGTATAAATTATATTTGTAATGATGTATGTCTAGTGTTTGTATATATGTAGACTACTAAGTCATTCATACTTATGAATAGGTGTTGATACGTGTATGGGAATGCGCCTCGAGTTGAGTGCCGACGTGGGATCGAGGTAGAGAGTGATATGGTAAGTTGGAATAAGTCTTATATGGCTTTTATAGTGATTTAAATAGGCTATGGTTGATAATATATTAAGTATGCCTAAGTTAGTAAGTTAAAACAATAGCCACTTGATTCTCATCTCAACACGTATTGACTCATCTCAACACCAATGGGGTTACATATTGGTGTCACGTAGCATGAGTTAGTGGGACATGTGTTAATAGGTGTATCACTAGATGAGCCTCGAGACACGCGTGCACAATGAGATCAATGGTTATTAATCAACCATATCCACTTATTATACAAAGCTAGTAATCAACTCATACAACCAAATCAACTTCATTTCATATGCTTAATTGAGAAGGAAACTTTTTGGAGAGAAGGAGAAGGGCTGGAAGAAGAAGAAGACTAGTAACCAAAGTGGGTTTGGTGAAGGAGAGATCAAATTAAGTTAGGTGTTCATAAAACTAGGTACATATCTCCCTATTTAATTAAAACCAGTTCTGATTTTTGGTCAAATTCAAAGAGTAGATGATTAAGATTCTACAATTGGTTTATATATTTGGACCCCTCATTTCAAGTTGATAATCTAGTTATATTAAAGTTCTTAATTTGGTTTTGAAATCATAAATATATGAATTTTTGAAGTTATTAGACCAAAACTGAATTTCTGCATGTTGTATTAGGGATTAATCTATGTAATTTGGTTAAAACTTGCTCATTTTATATCCAAACTCACTCAAACTTGTGACATTTGAAAGGTTACTCAAAGGGGAACACTTTTACTTAACTGGAGATGTTGTAATTTAAATTTTTTCATGTCCAAAAGTGTTATACAAATAGGTGCTGGAATGCAGTAGAAGATTTTTGAAACTAAAATTGTTAAAGGCATAACTCCCTACCTTACTTATCCAAATGAGCCGATCTTTAAGTATGTTGTTATTAGGTATGGTTGCTGCCTTGTGAAAAAAAATCACATTTTTTGGAACAATATATTGGAAGATATAGATTTTCTAAGTCCGCTGATCGGATTAGATTTCAATTAGAGCTATGTTTAGTAGAAATATGATATTTCTTTCATTTTAAATCAGAATTTTGAAAACTAAACCTTTTCGAAAAGCTAAATAGAGACCAACAATCTTTGTACTAGTGGAAGATTTCGATATTTGGACAATTTCATGCCTAAAATCGCATTGCAATATAAGACTAAAATTTTCAGTGTTGTTTAGTCTTAAAGGGTTGTTTTGGGTTAAGGTTCTTAAACCCATTTGACCTAATTTTAAACCTAATTTATTTGAATTAGTCTGATATCAGGAAAGTAGGGAAGTGTTCCGGAGTTTCACGGTGTTGGGAGACTGTAGTAGCTTATGAAATTGCGTGGATTGTAAGTAAACTGATTGAGATATTCATTTACATTTCATTCCTATTCATATGTTCATTTCCAGTCATTTGGACTGATTTGTCTTTGTACTCCATATGTCATGACTTGTTGTTTCTCATTA
Source organism: Stephania cephalantha (assembly GCA_039657325.1). Taxonomy (NCBI): domain Eukaryota; kingdom Viridiplantae; phylum Streptophyta; class Magnoliopsida; order Ranunculales; family Menispermaceae; genus Stephania; species Stephania cephalantha. The sequence continues at coordinate 49,659,634 of CM077569.1, read as the reverse complement.
CATGAGGTTGTTTCCATGGCATAATACGTTGATTAAATGATGTCATTGACTCCAAATCATGTGATGTGTCATTTTGATTGTTAATAGATGAGGTCAGTGAAAAAGCATGCTATTAGGTAGTTATTACATAGTGTTGAGAATATGTATCCTTCGTGCATTAGTATGCAATGGTTTTGTTAGATTCCATTACTATGTTGTTCTTGAATATGAAAGTAGTTATTGTATCTAGGACCACTTTATGATAGAAATCCGGCGGACATACGGGGGTCGCTAGACTTTCTAGGGTGATCGAGATTTCTCCACTATCTTGCGCAACACACGGGGTATGAGACTCGAAGTTGTTGGCAAGCATAAATTGGGTGACTTCACGATAAACTCGGGGTTGTTGGCAAGTATACATCCCAGATGAGTGGCATTTGGGATAATTATAAAAGCATACAATGCAATTACGACCTTCACACAAATGTAGAGCACAACTCCATCCATATATAATGGAATAGGCATTAGGATAGGACTCCCGACTGATCGGCCCTAGTTTCATTTTGTTTAACTAAAGTATCTCTTTGCATGATTTCCTTTCAGCGTAATTGCTATTATTATGCATTTTGATACTTGTTACATATTTGGGAATGTGAACAAATATCTCTCAGTGTTCTTTCTACTTTCATGTACTCACTGTCCATTTTATGACGGTGGATGCAGATCCATCGAGTAGCAGGCTAAGCAAAGAGAAGATCAACGACTACCTTTGAGCCAGTGGAGTACTACTACGCCATATTTTGTAGGTTTTGATTTTTGATGTATTACTTTTATATGCCTATCATATACTTTTGTGGTTGTATATTATGGGTTGAGTGATTAGTACCTTGACCAGATACATGTTATATATCGTTGTTTTCTTATATATATATATATATATATATATATATATATATATATATATATATATATATATATATATATATATATATATATATGCATGTGATCTTTATTCCCTGGTTTTTCCACGATTATTAGGTATCATATTAATGTTTTCCTTAATTAGTAAGACTTCCGCTGAATAAACTTGTAAGGAAGCAAAATTTTAATTCACTCTAATTTATTATATTACATAAGACATTAAAAAAACATATTGAACTTATAATTTGTAAGTAGGTAAATGGTTTTGAAAAGGCTAACTAGTTTCGTGTTAAGTTCAACAAGATAAGGTTAGGGCTTAGTGACGAAATTAGGCCAGGCGTTGCCTAATTTGAGAAGATGTCGTCACAGTTATACCACGTAATCAGTCAGTGGTGTAGTTTGAAACACTAAGTTATTTTAAATTTGAGTTGATGTAAGATACCTGAATGATGGTGAAGATACAAATGAGAAATGAAAATAGAAGCATGACTTACAGCTCAGTTAATAAGTATTATCCATATTGGTTGAAAATATTGAATATAATACACTATATCTAACTTGATATGTTAGAAGAATTGAATATTCTTCCATTGTAATTTAGGAAAGTCAGAAATGTATTGAGTAGCAGCAAAGAGAGATATTATATTTATAACTTGTATAAGATACAAATTAAAAGTTATACCATAAGAGTATAATCCTAAAATATATCGATATTATGTTTAGAAACATGTATACTAAACTTAAGAATAACTATCTCTATTTAGGTAATGTGAGAAGTTTGTTGAACAACAATGATTGAGATGAAAAGTCTCAGGAATTGAAGGAATGAAAGAAAATCAAAGTTGTTATAAAGACAATCTGAAAGTGATTAGTGGATAAGTGAATGAAATGAGTTTCTTGGTGAACTCATGGGTAGAAAATGAGGTTTTAACCAATCAAAGAAAAAGTTAAGTGAATTTACTGACGAGTTTGAATTGGTAATTGATTTCTAATCCACAAATCCAAATGATATTGTGAGTAGACATTTAGAGAATGAGTGAGAGTTGCACAATGTGTCAGTTTAGATTTTCTGATGGGATTGTTCATTGAGATCTCTTATCATGGGATGACATATGTAATTTGAAATATATAGTCATGAGATGACTTGTGTAATTCCAGGTTTTTATTGAGAAACGCTGGAATGGTGATGGATTATATAGACACTCGACTCTACTTTGTATCTAATGTCGTGCTCAAATATTATTTGCATCATTATATAAATGTTTAGACTGATGATAGTCTAAGAATTGATCGACCGACGATTTTAATTAGAAATAATCGGTAACGAGAAAGTAAACTGAGATGTGTACCAATGTTTGGGTGGATAAGGAAAGAATTATTAACGATTTGTGGAATAGTATTTAGATAAGAATGAGAATTGCTTTATGAAAGCAAGATATGTTAGATCTTGCTATGAATTGATGCTTGAATAAGATTCAAGGCATGAAATGCGAAACACAACAAGGTTTATTGGATATTCTACAAAATTGATTGTTTAACTCATCGGTAATTCACCAAATGTCAAGATTTTTTTTGATAGGAACCAAATGTCAAGATTGACAGTGTAATGGAAATAACTTTTCATTAAATCAAGGATTTTTAAATGAAAAGTTGAAGTGTGTATGATCTATACCACCGAGTTGTTGAATACAACAAAAGTGACTGGGTCTACTTAACGATTTCACTTTGGAAATGATTTTTACAAGTTCGGATTAAAAGAGTCGTATATGAAGGATCATATTCTGACTTCTCTTTTGGTTCAGTAACCTGTAAGTTTCAATTTTGAGGACAAAATTTTTAATTAGCTGGGAAGAAATGTGAAATATGAGAATTTCATAAACTTGATTAGTTGACTAATTAAGTATTTTCGAATTTAATTTAGGATTTAATTATCCAAGGTGAGACCCATTTGTTATGGACCCGAGATCATAAGTTTTAAATACTATTTTTGTATGTTGTGTGCTTAATAGGCGTATTATATGATATTTTGTCGCGAAGTCGGGGTGTGTTGAGGTGTATCCTCATTTTGTTATACTCGGGGTTGCAAGTGCGTGTCTGAAGGACACGAGTAAAAATTAATTATTTGTTGCTCGAAAACTAGTAAATATGTATTAAATATCAAGCGAAATTTACGTGCAAGTTGGGATAAGTGATATAGTAAAATTAGAACAAGTTGGTGCAAGATTTTGTCTCGAGTTTTGTATCAGTTAGTGGTGGTTGAGGTTGAGATTGAGTCCAAATTTGTGTAAGTTTTGCTAAGTACGGCAATAGAATTGGTCCGGAAATGTTAAGTATGTTGTGGATAAAGTTAAGATTTTTGGAGTTTTGGCGTGACCAAAATCAATGTATGGACGTTATATGAAGATGAGCTATTTTGTCAAGTGTTTGGCTCAATTTGGTAAAAACGAATCGAAAACGAGCGCCGGAGCCAAAATACGTCAAAATATGAATTTTGGGAATTAATAAATGAAAAGAAGTTAAGCTGCTGACAAGCAGCTGAGAGTTTATATATAAATACATAAATAAAATAGAAAAAATTCAAAATCAGAAAAAGTTTCATTTCAATAGAACGATTTTCTTTTCGTTCCCTAAACCTCTCGATCCTACTTTCGCTTCGCGAGCCCCCGATGTCCAATTTTCGCCTGGTTTCTTTCTACAAAATCGTACAGCATCGCGAGACGATCGGTTCGAGCTAAGTTTCCACGGTGATAAGGAGGAATTCGGCTCGCAATCTGGTAAATACTCAATGCGGGGCATTTTCCTCAACTAAATTTGAATTCTCGCGATTTCTCGATTTCTTTTGCGGGGTTTTGATAGAAAATGGTAGGGATTGTTGTGAATTGCCATATTGGATTGATTTGTGCCAATTTGGAATAAATCCCACTAGCGTGGGTTAGAGATTTGATGAATTGAACTAATGTGATTTAGTTGTTAACTATTTTGGAGATGTTTTAAAGTTGATATTGATTTATATAAGGTTTCTGGATGAATTGATTATTGATTTTGATCCAATTTGACTCCACGAGTAGTGGGAATATTATGGTGTCGATATCGAGTGGTTCATAGTGTTTATTGTCGAGTTTTGAGGACTTAAGTACGAAAATATTGATTTGGAGAAGCTTTTCAGTTCAAAATAAATAAAGTTTGCCTAATTGATAGTTCATATGAGAAAACTCATAACTTCTCCGTCGGTGATCCGATTTAAGTGTTTTTAGAGTCTATGAAAAATAGGTCATGAGTACTACAATTTCCTTTCAGCTCATCATGATAAAATATTGTGGTCTTCAAGGTTAAAAAGTTACCCCAAGTTGGCTTGTTGAAAGCTAGTTGAAACATTTATATAAAATTAATATTTTTGGAAAACTTTCTTAAGCGTACTTTGGCCGCAGTTTTCATTAGGTTTTATGATTTGGTTTCACTTGAAGCTTGACCCCACAATATAATTAGGTATGCAGGGAAGCTATTGGAACCATTTTCAAAGTGATATGACGCTTCGAGAACCCCGAGAAGTTACTTCAAAGTTGGTTGGCTGTAAGTAAACCCTACAGTGGTCTTTACTATTTATGGAATTATATTTACACCTGCATTTGTGTTTAGTCTGCATTGCATTTCGCACCATTCATGGTCATGCATACATGACATCTTGAAAGAGTTGCCCATGCTATGGGTCGTAAGAGTGTGAGGTGCTCCACTCCAGACTAGACGTACTGTAGGCGTCTAAGGCGGGTAATGTCGAATCCGGGGTAGCATGCATTGGACTTCCATTACTGTTTTAGGTTCATTCTTTGGTCGGCCAACCTGTTTTTGAACCTTAAATAGTAATGAAAAGGTTTCACTTTGTTATATAAATTTCTTATTATTTGAAAATGCAATTACATGTCGCCATGTACAGAGCAGCGTAGGAGTTTAATTACTTGACATATTCGAGTTGTTTTTTATGATGTCAAATTTTCAACGAAGACAAGAAAGAACAAACAAGACTCGAAGATTTGGTGAATGTTGTAAATTCCTAAAGTTTTTTTTCTTGTCGTAATCATTTTATATATATATATATATATATCTTTTGGGCTTTGGGGTAAGTGTAGGATGTAAAACACTCTCGAATAAATTATAACAATATCCTAAATTAGTTTTAAGTAAGCTACAAGATTTATATTCCGAGTTAGTTAGTTTGGAATTGTAATATTGTAACTAATGTATCGTATACTCAAAAATAGTTTAAAATTTTAAATTTGATATATATTGTGAACTGCGAGGAGTTGTAAGTCCTTCTAGGCTTCTCCCCATTCTGTTGTCTATTAGGTGAATTTTCCGGTAGACCATTTTTAGGGGAGGTGCTGCTGAAATTTTTATAGATATTTGCTCCAATTAAACAAATAATAAGTTAAGTTTCATAAAGTATATAAGTTTTGTTTTGGAGCATTATTGAGGATTGAAATAATAAGAACTTTGAGGTTAAGTTAATTGAATGACTTAAGTGCTTAATTAGGGGAATTAGGCATAGTCAGGGCTTAGTGAGACGAGCCCTGACATAAGAATGACCCCAAAAACTACTCAACCACTTGAGTACAGATTAATGCGATCAACTCTCTGTTACTCCAATTTCCCACTCTTGAGTCCAAGCATCCAAAGTATCTCCAATCAATATGAGAATAGGGTTGGGTGCATTACCCGTTCAGTGGGCAATGCCTAGTTGGCCTCCCAACCCTTATTCCCAACAAAAATTAGAGGAGAGACATACAAATTCCAGTTATGCAATTCTATTCCAATTACCAGTTAAGTCGTTCCACCCCACCCTTTAAACTCTAATAAGGTAAAATATATATTGTCACTCTTTGTTCAACCAATAATAATGTAAGAAAAAGTACGTGACATAAATCTTGTGAGTTTTATGCAGAAGTGCTGATTCTGTACCTACAACTTGTCTGTAGGTGCAGAATACGTCATAGAATCTCACCCAATATTCTCAACATTACTTTTACAGCTAGACAAGATATTCATGTCCCATAGATATACGTCCAGCGAGGAGAAAATTCTTGGTTGCCAACTCACAAGGCAATTAAGGCAAATTTCCTTTGATTAATGGAGAAAGAAGGAAATAATATATTTGCCACCTCACTTGATTGAAGACCTATAAGGAAGCTTCCATAAGAGAGCCATTATATGATCTCTTCATATATTTATGTAATCACGGCAGCATATTCATCTTTAATGCTTTGGAATTTTAGATATCACTGTGAAATAAAAGCTTTCAAGAGAATTTTCTTTTTTTTTATTTACACACACATAGCCAAGGGGATCTTGATTGTTGTCCAAGGGAAATTGACACTATTGTGTAGGACCATTTGTAAGGGGAGTGGGTAGTGTAGCAAAGTTTGATAAGGGATTCACTAGCTAGATTAGGGATCACTAGTTTGGAACTTTGCATAAATATATACATCACTTTCTCTTAGTGGATTATACACCTGATAATGGCCCCGCAGATCTAGGACGGGAGGTCCAAACTATGATAACAATTTTGTGTGTTCATTTATTTTTTTACTTATTTTTTTGTTGTTTTTCATTACTGCAATGAATTGAACGTTTACAAGTGGTATTAGAGACAACACCTAGGCTCCTTGTTGTGTCAAAAAATGTGAGATCCTGACAGATAAATATCTCAAGTATTGTAATCAAATCAAGCCAGAAGAAGTATCGACAGCAAAACCACCATTGCTCACTAGTGCAAATTATATGTACTAGAAATCAAGAATGAAAACATTCATTTTATCACTTGATGTGAAGGTGTGGAGAGCAATAGAAAATGGATATTTTGTTCCTCTTCTTAATGGTGTACTAAAGAATACCAACATTTGGATAGAGGTCGAGGAGCGATTACTTCTTGCTAATGCAAAAGTGTTGAATGTGATATTCAATGCGGTAAATCATAATCATCTTAAGCCAGTTTCTTCATGCGAAGAAGCTAAAACCGCTTGGAAGATCCTTCAAGATATTTTCGAAGGAAACGATGATGTCGAAAGTGAAAGTGGACATCGTAGCAACTATGTTGCTTTTGCTTGTGCAATATCAGAAGAATCCAGAGATTCCTCTGTTATACCTACAACTGTGGCTATAGCCACAATGTTTGTTGTACCTACAACAATTAATGTATCCAAAGACTCTAATACAACAGATCAAGTAACTTCTTCAACTTATGATTCAGATTCAAATTTTACTAATTCTATTGATACTCCATATTTGAAAGAAGCGTATGCGAAGATCTATGTGAAATGGTCAGAGGCATTGACAAAAATATCATAATGTCAAGAGAAATCACAGCCTTGCAACACCAACTTAATGCCAAAGAGGAGTTGTTAGAAGTCAAAAAGCCCTTGAACTTTTCGAATCACCTCTTAAACAATTGAATAAGGGAAAAGTGAAACTCGATGACATCTTGAAAATAAGGAAATATTCTTGTGACCACAAGGGTCTTGACTATACAAGTTTAGGGTTAACTTGAAAGAAACGTGAATCAATTCCATTTGTTAATTGAAATGAAGTCGTCACTACAGTTGAAAATGAAGTTGCTCAACCACTTTTCAGCCGATGTGTTTTTACTGCGACATCAAGGGTCATATATTACCTTGATGCTATAAAATGTATTGAGATCTAGCTAGGCGAAAAAGAGTCGCCACCTGCAAGTATGATAGGTCTTGTAATGCAGCTAGACATGTTTCAAATGAGAAACAAAAATGGGCACCTAAAAGGAGCTTGCAATGCAATGTAGCTCACATGAGTGATGCACGTGGTCTGCCCCAATCTCAATGAAATGGCACAAATATTATCAAGTTTGTGCTTATCTTTGCCCATACATTAAGACAACACCATATGGACTACTGTCAGGTATAACGCTAAATCATAGTTATTTCCTTTTTTTGCAATTTGTTTTGTTTTGTTTTATGACAGGGAACAAGTTGAATAGATCAACGAAGAGTGGAAATGTTGAACTTACTTAAAATTATATTGCTTTTGTACCCACGAGATCAGATCTTCTTCTTTTATACCCATGTAGACAATTTGCAACTCGCTTCACCTACGAACGAAAGCTTAGCAACATGCATCTGTAGGTACATAGTGATTTGTGGGTACATAAGCATCTGTTGGAGGTAATGATAAATTCATGGGGAGTGAATGTAAGTATAATAGTTTCTATATGTGCGTTTTTTTCATATTGCTTTGATAATATCTCATGCAACAACTCTTTTATAGTATCTATATTTTCGTTGTGCATACTACTGATATGGTAGTTAATTATTTTCCTCGTTTCGAGTTTTGATAATTTCTGTCCCAAATAGGGAGACAATGCAAGTACGAAGGGGGAGTTCATTTAGTTAATACATGATACATATCCCTGAGTTACTTTCTCTTACCCTTGTCTTTTATTTTGTCACAAAGGGGGAGAGAAAAAGCTTGTTTTTAGGGTGAGCATAATACGCTTGAAAAATGAATAGCTTGTATTTAGGAGGAGTGTAATACTCTTGAAAAGTGAATATTTGGTCGTATTAAACAACTCATATCTTTTACTCTTGTAGGACTTTATTATTTTGATATCACATGCTTCACTTATTGGTCTTTGCGTGCTTTATGCATTACATGTTTCTATTATTAAATCTGTCATAATTCTTTCGTATTGAGTTGTGACAAATAAATGACAAAGGGGGAGATTGATAAGGTAAAATATATATTGTCACTATTTGTTTAACCAATACTAAGGTAAGAAAAAAGGATATGACATAAATCTTGTGAGTATAAGTGTTGGTTCTATACCTACAGACTTATCTGTAAGTACAAAATATGTCCCAGAATCTTAACCTATATTCTCAACGAATACTATTACAGCTGGACAAAATATTCATGCCAACCCATAAATATACGACCAACAAGGAGAAAATTCTTGATTGCCAACTCGCAAGACAATTAAGGCAAATTTCCTTTAATCAACGGAGAAAAAAGGAAACAATATATTTGCCACCTCACTTGATTGAAGACATACAAGGAAGTTTCCATAAGAGAGTCATTGCATGATCTCTTCATATATTGATGTAATCATAGCAGCACATTCGTCTCTAACGTTGAAATTTTTTTATATCACTATGAGACAAGAGCTTTCAAGAGATTGTTCTTTTTTTATTTACATAGACATAACCGAGGGGATCTTGGTTGTTGTCCAAGGGGAACTTGGGACTATTGCGTATCGATTGTAAGGGGAGTGGGTAGTGTAGTAAGGTTTAGTGAGGGATTCCCTAGCTAGATGAGGGATCACTAGTTAGGAACTTTGCATAAATTTGTGCATCACTTTCTCTTAATGGATTCTACACTGGGGCGTGGCCCAGCAGACGTAGGACGGGAGGTCCGAAATTGGATGACAATTTTGTGTGTTCATTTATTTATTTTACTTGCTTTGTTGTTGTTTTTCATGATTGCAGTGAATTGAGCATTTACAAACTCTTTTGACCCCAACAAGACTGTCGTTACTCGTCGCTTGGTCATTTCCCATAAATCAATTGAAGATCGGTCCTCGCCACGAAAGACTATTATTTCTTTCCTCCCATACTGTCCACAACAGAGCTAGCAACCTCGAATGCCACCCTTTTTCCATCTCAATCTATGAGCCTCGCTATCCTTTAAACAATCCGATAATCATTAAGGTGCATTCCATACCCATCTCAATTCATAAGCCATTTCTTTCCCCAACCTTTGAGACAAGGGGCAAAAAAGGAACATATAATAAATAGTCTCGCAAGCTTTTTTGCATAATACACACCATGATGCCGAAAGACATAGGTATGGACATCTCTTTTGTAGAACTTCCATCACATTTAACTTCCATTTCCAAGCTAGCCACGCCAAAACTCATGTTTTCATAGTTGTTGACATTTTCCAAATCGTCTTATATGGTGCATGTTTCATTCACAGATTCGACATAAAAATTAAAGAAGCAAATTCTCACCGTGAAAGCTTTGGTATTGTCCCCGTTTCCAACCCTTTTATCCTCTTAATCTGTTTGTGGAGTCATATCTCGGATGGAGTCTATAAGTGATATCAATTGCACCTCGAGTTAATCACATAAACTCCTCTAAAACACTAGCGTCCAATCTTGTTGCTCTCGAAAGACATCTTCCACAGTAGCATATCTCCGTCTTGCTAGCTCATAAAGTCCCGAAAATCCTTTTTTAAAGCATCCTCTACACCCAATGGTCGTGCCGGAAGCTAATCTAATTCCGTTTATCGAGTTTACAAAATATGCACTTACAATAGTCTTGATGTGTGTCCATGACGAAATGCCAGGGAACACGAAATGAGGGATTGGCCATTTGGATCCCACCTGTTTCGATCCATGCCGTAGATGCTCTTAATAAGCTTGGCCCAATTTGCATTTTGCTCATTTTGGATCCGACATAACCATTTGCATATGTGGGCTTTGTTCCTCATGACTCATGAGTAAGTTGCCAAAACCTAGGCCACTAAGTCTCTTTGGGAGATAGACTTGAGGCCACTCAACCGGGCCCACGACTTATCTGCATTCATCCTCCCCATAGGAAGTCCCGCATCAGTTTCTCCATTTGGTGTGCTACACCTGCAGGTAAACGATAGATCGATAGAAAATATGTGGGAAGTGCATATAAAACATAGCAAATTAACGTTACCCGCCCTCCCTTTTATAAAAAAACCACTTTTCCATCCATCTAAGTGTTTGGTGGTCTTTTATATGACTGGTTCCCAGAAACTCTTAGATTGAGGTGACCACCTAAATGGGAGGCCCAAATACTTAAATGGCCAACCTTCAACTTTGCATCCAATCGCATTGGCTATTCTCACCACGTACTCCTCCTTTATATTAATTCCCAACATGTTGCATTTCTCTAGGTTGAGTTTTAAGCCTGAAGTAGAATAGAAGAGCTCAATTGTACGCATGAGATTGAGGATCGACCTACTAGGATTTTTCATGAACATTGAAGAATCATTGACATAGAAAAGATGTGTCATGTTAGTAGCTTCCCTTCCAATACGAAGGCCTTCCACCAATCCATTAGTTTTTCAGGGGTGTATTCAATTGAGATTTTAATAGACTTTTGGTTACTTTTATTGACTAAAAAAGTTTAGGGGTCAATTAAAACTTTTAGAGAGTCTCTAAAAGTAAGGTGTATTCAATGTGAACTTTTAGAGACTTTTAAAAAGTCTCTAAAAGTTTTGGGGTATTCAATTTAAACTTTTAGAGAGTCTCTAAAAGTAAGGTGTATTCAATTTGTTTAGAAATTTTGTAGATTTGTGGGTTTGGATGACTTTTGGAGACTTTTCACCTAACCCTATATATGTTGAAAGTCTTCTCCATCTCTTAGCCTTCACGAGAAACTTTTGGGGACTTCTTTTTTTCTTCTTCGTCGCCTCTCTCTCTTTCATCGCGAAATCTCTCTCGCTCTCTTTCTCTCTCTCTCTTGGTCTTCTGCTCTCGGTCGTCTCATCGATTGCTCCGTGACCTCCAAGCTGGGCTCCTCCATCGTTCGCTTCGACGCTGCCTCGCTTCTCCATCGCTGCCTCGCGTCTCCATCGCAACCTCGCTTCTCCATCCATCGCAGCCTCGCGTCTCCATCGCTGCCTCGCTTCTCCATCGTTTGCTTCGACGCTATCGGAGGTAACATCCAACGTCTCTCTCTCTCTCTCCCTCTCTCTCGCTTCTCCATCGTTTGCTTCTCAACAGAAGTATTATCGTTTGGGAGCTTGGCGACAAACGTAAATAAGACTATTTGGTTTCTCTTCTTCGCTCAACAGAAGTATTATCAATGCATCAATGAAAATTAACATATTTTATTTGGTTACATACATGCAGATTTTTCTTCAATTTCAGCATGACTTATGTTGGAGCAGGAATGATCTGTCCTCATCTAGTGAACTTATCTTTGCTACTTGGAGCTGTTCTTTCATGGGGAATAATGTGGCCACTAATACATGGCCTTAAAGGGCATTGGTATTCGGCAGCTTTACCCGAAAGTAGTATGAAGAGTCTGCAAGGTTACAAGGTTCGTGATTCTTCAATTCAATTTAGATTGTTGTTGTTGTTGGTCTCCTAATTCAATCAAATGTGGGCAGGTTTTCATTGCTATAGCTCTAATCCTAGGTGATGGACTGTACAACTTTGTTAAAGTAATTACATCAACCTCCAGAGCCATTTATGCTAGGTATCAGAAGAAAAATGCCAATACAGGTAAATGTGATATCCGTAACATTTACGAAAATTGAAACAAGTTTTTTAGAGGGTAAGCATTTCCTAAAATTATTGTTGCAGACGAACAAAACATGGATCGGGATGAACTACATCAAAATAAAGTGTTCATGAGGGATCACATACCAGTGAAGGTTGCATTACTTGGATATGTCCTGTTCGCCGTCATCTCCACCATTGTCATCCCCCACATGTTCCCACAGCTCAAATGGTACTACGTTATCATCGCGTACATTATTGCACCGGCTCTAGGTTTCTGCAATGCCTATGGAGCTGGCTTGACAGATATGAACATGGCTTATAATTATGGAAAAGTCGCCCTCTTTGCACTCGCTTCCATTGCCGGCAAAGAAAATGGCGTCGTTGCAGGACTTGCTGGCTGTGGTTTGATTAAATCTATAGCCTCAATCTCATCTGATTTGATGCATGACTTGAAGACTGGCCATCTCACCTACACTTCCCCGCGGTCCATGATCATAAGCCAAGCAGTAGGGACTGCAATGGGATGCATTGTGGCTCCCTTGACTTCTTCCTTTACTTCAAAGCATTTGACGTGGGAAATCCAAATGGAGTGTTCAAAGCACCTTATGGCATAATATACAGAAACATGGCAATCCAAATAAAAGTCATCCAAATAAAAGTTTATCAAAGTCTATCAAAGTCCTTACAAAAGTCCATTAAAGTTATTAAAAGTCATTAAAAATAAAGTCTATTAAAGTCTATCAAAGTTTTAAAAAGTCTACAAAAATCTACAAGTCTATAAAAGTCTATAAAAGTCATCCACTTATAAAAGTAACTAAAAGTCTATTAAAATCTCAATTGAATACACCCCCTTTGCCTTGTCGATCATTTGACCTATCACGTCTGCCACCATAATAAATAGGGAGAGAGATAAGGGGTCTCCTTGTCGAAGACCTTGTTCGCCCCGAAACTTCTCTCTCGATCTACCGTTGATCATAATTGAGTAATTGACTAATGAGACACATCTCTCGATCCATTTTCTCCACCTGTCCCCAAATCCCTTATTTTTCAGCACAAGATCCAGGAAAGCCCAATCAACTGGGTCATAAGCCTTGGCAAAATCCAGTTTCAGTACATAGCCCTAGATTTTCTTTTCTTGAATACTCTACCATTTCACTTGCCATGAAGACAAAATCCAACATTTGGCGCTCGGGAACAAATGCGTTCTGCTCATTCGTTATGGTGTGACTCGGGACTACCTAAAGTCTTTCTGCCAAGACTTTCGCCAATAACTTGTAAAGAGAGGTGAACAGACTAATAGGGCGAAAATCTTCCACTTTGCTAGCCTGGCTCCCTTTCGGGATAAGATAAATGTATGTTTCGTTCACCTTTTGATTCATCACTCCATTACGTTAGAAATCTACATAAAATGACATAGTATCCTGCTTCAAAGTCACCCAACAACATTTGAATAAGGCGAAAGTATAACCATCCAACCCCGGTGCCTTATCTCCTTTGCTGTTATGAATGCCATTCCAAATTTTAATATCCGTGAATGGTCTTTCCAACTCCACCGCACTATTCTGAGTGATTTCCTGCCAGTCAATACCTTTAAGTTCCCAAGAGTACTTCATTTCATTCGAATATGAGTTTTGAAAGAAGTCCACAATCTCGGGTGTAATGTTGTCCATATCCTCAGAGAAACTACCACTAGATAGTCGGAGTCTTTCAATACAATTCTTACTTTCTCGTGCCCCTTAATATTTTATGAAAGAACTTTGTGTTGGCGTCACCCTTTATTGCCCATGTAACTCTCAGCTTCTGACTAGCCATTCGGTTCTCAAGAAGCAAATCTCTCTAATTCTTTTTTTTGCACTTTCCCTTTGGGCCATTTTGTTCGAGTCCTACACTCCACTCGCTTCCTCCTTATCCAACGGTGAGATAACCCTTTTCTTATCCGCTTTCAATGACTGCACACTACCTATTTCCTCTCGGTTCCATTCTCTCAACCTTTCTTTGACCTTGATTAATTTCCTCAAAAATTTATAGCCCAACCCATCATTAGTTGTATCCTGCTCCCACCAAGTACCTATAAGCTCTGGAAATCCTTGATGCGAGAGCTAAATGATCTCGAACCAGAATAAGGAGGGTCCCCATGCTGCAAATTGAGTGGAAAATGGTCCGATGTAACTATGTTCCCTAAAGATTGCCTCCCATCATGAAATTTTGCTCCCCACTCCTTAGTGTAAAGAAACCTATCCAGTCTTGCGTAAATCAGACTTTCTCGAAAGTCAGACCATGTAAACTTGTCATTCCTAAGGGGTGGATCAACCATCTGATCAACCATCTCTAGTTCTCTAATGATAAGATCAAATTGGTCCATGCAACTCGTGTGAAGTCATCCGTTGTACACCAAGTAGGGCCACGTAGTCCTGCCAACACTGCTAACTATTCACAAAACTCCTCTCTCCCCCTTTGCGTAGACAATCCATACACACCTGAGAGCCACCAAGTACACCCTTCGGATTCCTTTATTTAAATTAGTACCAAAAACTTTCCAATAAGGCTATTTGCCACTTTGATCTTTCTAACATCCCAAACGATAATGACACTTCCTCTGGATCCCTCTGCAGGTAGAAAAGCACATTCCTTCAATCTGCCTCGCCAATAAATACTTATTGATGTCCCACCTATTCATATCCACTTTCTTCGTCACTTGCTTAGCCAATATATATATATATATATATATATAGATTCATCGATCTAAGCTCATCTTTTATTTGCTTCCTTTTATTTGCCGCATTCATACCCCTTACATTCCAAGAGACCATCGGCATCAAGAACTATTAGCTTCCCTCCTATCCAGAACTTCATTCACATTCCATGCCAATCATTTCATTTCTTTTTTCGTGTTGGATTTTGCCCTTTGCTGCAATTGCTCTTGGTTTTTTCCTTAGTTGAAGTCAACATTGTGTAAGTAGTTCCTCTGAGGATAGAGAATCAGTCGATATCGAGCCTAAGTGGACCTCCCGAGGTGCGTCAGGGCCTCCCGGGTCATAAAAAATCCTTAAGACCGATAACTCTTCACTAGACTGAGAATAGAGCTCCTGTTCAGGTTGCACTATATATAGAGGGCAAGTCTCAAAGCCTAGTGGGGATAGACCCAAGAGTTCTCTCTGTGCCATTAAAGCTGTAATCGAAACAATCTCAGTTTCAATGATCGCCTTCAGGCGTTCCTCATCCCTTGCCGCCAAACTCAGATTCGGTGTCTCTAAAACCCTATCATCCTCCCATTCAATTATCTCCATCTGTATCAACTGTCCACCCTCCATTTCCCTAGCTGTCTCATTACTCTCTTCATTATCCGACATGAAAGTCCTTTCATTCTCCATATGCTGCTCGATAATCCCCTCATTCGGTTTCCTAGGCTCCATTTTATGAATATCTGTTTGCTCATCTGCTCTCTATTCCTCCTGTTGATGTAGGGGAATAGGTCTCCATTCTTGTGTATTGCCTGAAGCACTGTGTATCTCGCCAACTGTAAATGAGACGCTCATTGGCTTTTTTCCTCTATCTCTACAGACCGACTATAACGATTCCGTTGGGAGATGAGCAGAGCCAATCTGTTAGGGGACCCATTTTTGTTTTGTTGGGCATTGGGCTTAAGCGAATACTGCCCAACCCAAACAGCCAAGCATATTCCCATAATATGGGCCCAAGGTACGATTTTCTGGGCCTCACCCTAAATACACTTGGTTCCATTCTCCTCCTTTCCCGAACTCACTCACATATCTCGAGGTCTAATCAACGTCACACCCTCATTGTTTCCCTCTCCACTTAATGTCCCGGGCCCACCCTGCAGGGGAATTAAATGGCACTTACCGTTGGTCTGTCGTGGCTCGAAGTGTGCAACACAGTACTCCTGTCCTGACGAGTATTGTTACCCACGCATGGAAGGGTAGTCGTTGGATATGCCTCGAGTTAGGCGTGATGACAGATTCCTATACCTTCCTTCTTCACGCTTTGTACGGCTTATGCAGAGGTCTCAGCAGCAGGACTCGTCTCCACCTGTTGGGTGAACTCCGGCCGAGGAGACGTCGGAAGGATTGCCGGCGGACTATTTTCCGGCGAGGCCACCGTGACCTCCTCCCAAGCATCGGGACCTGCCTCCACTGCCTCATTGATTACTCTCTTACCCCTATCCTCCAGGAGGCCGAGGAGCTCCTTCATCTGAACGGAGTCCAGTCCCCGTTCTTCAACTCTAAACTTCGAGATGAAGATCTTAGCGAGCATGCCATCCGAGCCAGGGATCATGATTTCCATAGGATAGAAACCCCTCAATCGACCCTTTGATCACTGCTCTCTCCAAGTTCTGTCTCCGTCGTGTGAGCAAACCTTGATCACTCCAATAAACCCCCAAACCTGTCTGCATTCGTGTCAAATGCATCAAAATATATAATTTCGGTGAGATTATCAATTATCACAAGAACTGCAACAATGGTAAGCACGAGGTCGATCCACGAAGACTAAGGTTTTTAACTTAGGCTAAAGAACAAGAAAGTAAATCGGGGGATTTACAAAAGTTGTTTTCAAGAGGTCAACAAAAATAAGGAATAAAAGTACTTTGCAAACAAATCAATCAAGAAAAATAACCTAAGTCTTCGGTATCACAAACTTCTTCAACTGGCACAATCAACCCTATGGTCGTCGATCTATAGAAAACATGCAACTCAAATGTATTCTAGAGTAGCTATAAACCCAATAACATACGCGAGTCCTTGCACTTCCTAATCTCGGTAGTCAAGGTATGACAATGAATACTTCTCTAGTCAAACGTATAACCCTATACTCAAGCGAATTGAGTTTAACAGGATGACCGCAAATGGGTTTTGTGGATGCACTACACCTAAACAATTGAATCACTAGTGCGTTCGATTTAGCCTAGATCCCTAAAGTATTTGACCAGGTCTCGAAAGGGGCGAATTAATTGGTAGGGTCAATTGCCACTTGTGTGGTCTTATTGCATAAGCATGGATGCGTACGACTCACTAGCAATAAATCAAGGTTTAAATCAAAGTTTAACCTTAATTAATCAAGTAATACCAAAGAGAATAAAATACCAATGAAAAACAATTAAATTAAATTAAATTAGATCTCACATAGGTTTGATGCCAAAAGAGTTGTTTGATCCACCTCCGGTTTAAATTGATGAGATTAGCCGGACATGTTGATTGAAAACCTCAAATTATTGATGTTTTTTCGTAAACAAAGGTTGGGAACAATGATTTCTCGAGTTACTATTTATATAAAACCTAAGAAATATAGTCCAAAATGAAGTTCCTAAAAATTCGGACTAAAAATTGGGTTTCTCATTCTAGGTTACGGGTCAGGTCGCAAGTCAGGTCATGGGTCAGGTCGTGACCTGAATTTGCACAACCTGAGCTACGACCTATAAATATAACTTGAGTGGCGACCTGGATCGCTGTTTTCTATTAACAAACATGAAAACGAGGACGTGAAGCTTGGATTCCATGCCAAGATCTGGATATACAACTTGAGCCACGACCTATAATTCTGTTTTCTCTTTTCCTATGATCGCCTTGACCAATTCTTCTAACATTCGCACCAATTCTTCATTTTGAGTCTTAACACCAGTAAATCACACAAATGAGAAATCATTACTACTAAATAGAGATTTATGGTTCAAAATCACACTAAACACTATATATTATAATTTCTAACTATACACTTATCAAACACCCCCTAATTTAGACTTTGCACGTCTCAAACAAAGGAATGCATGACAAAACACCCTATTACTAAACAAACTAGACTTTGCACGTCTCAAGTAAAGGAATGCATGACAACATACCCGATTCCAAGTTTAGTGGAGTTTCCTTTGTTCTAATGCCACTAAATCAATCATCCCCTCAAAGAAGTTCAGAGTTAAGATTTGTCTAGAAACGAAGTTCAAACATTAATAGAAATCACATTTCAAAGAACTAGACTCAGTCAAGACAAAGACCGTCTACTACTCAAGCGTTTTATGGGCCGATACACTCAAGCACACAAATTTACCAATTCTGAAAAAAAAAAATTGTGCTTCAACACTCAAGAGGGTACCACAGGCGAGAAATGCAACCACACTATCAAGAAATGTAGATTTATCATAGTTAGGAGTCAATAGGTCTTTAAAGTAGGTTGTAATAGGGTCGGGATAGTGTGCCAAGGAAAGGATAGAAGGAAAATGTAAATGTTGGAAAAGATGAAATCAACCTCACTATAAGCACTGAGAGCTAACACACACAAGGAGTTTATGTGGATAAACATAACACTCTTGAATTGTATTTCTCCCTTTTTTCAACCACTCGATTCTTCAATTTGACTCATTCTTTTTGAATTCGTTGTCTCAAAATGATAATTTTTTCATTGAATTTAAAGCCCGATTTATATTTCCTTTCTTTGAAGTCGGTGAGAATTTATTTCACTCAAAAACACCCCCAAACTTGGCACTTTGTACATTTCACTCTAAAACTTGCTCTTTCTCACTTTCGCTATGGTTGACCGAACTTTTCAACCAGGTAAAAGGATGTGAAGTTATTGGCTAAGGTTTAATGATTGGTAATCAAGAAAATCAGGTTTAAATTGGCTCAAAAGGCTAACTAGCGGTAAAATGATGGGTAGGCTTAAGGCTAGGGGTTAAATCCAAAAATGGCCTACATCTTCCCCCCAAAAGTGTTTCAATAATGGGATTTTACCTCGAGCAAGTTACACCCTCGTTCTAGCACCCTAGAAATTTGACTTTTTGCACTTGCACAGTTATGACCACCTGTTCTTTTTGGTATCTAGCACAAAGTCTCAACCTCATACTAGCTCTCTAAATATGTAATTTCAACAATGCCAAACAAAACTCTAGATTAAGTGTTTCTCCTAATTTTCAATAAAGCATAAGTCTCATAAGTGGCTTAAGTAATTTATCCACAACCAAAGGCACTCAACAAGGTTTTGAGCAACTCTAAACTCAACTAGATAGTCCTAACCATGAACTAAAGTATGCAAGAACACACATGTAGTCACAAAAGTACCATGGACAAAAATAAAATACTCTCTAGCATGTTATAACAAGATGGTACATGAATAGAAAATAATAAAAATAGATGGAAAGGTGATAGAAAAGAGGAAAGAATAGGCAAAGATACACAAAGATACCATACCAGTCAATCCCACTGAATAAACAACAAAAAATATAACTTATACTCGTTGTCTTGCACAATTCCTAACATACCAGCCAAAAATGATCCTCAATACCTAAAAGCACCCTAAACTTATTCCAAAACCATGTCCCAAGGTTTGGTACAAGCGGGAAGTGAATAAGAACAAAGAAGAGAAAGCGGGTGAAAGAGAAAATGGATATAGATAGAGTGAAAATAAGAGTGAGTAGGCAAGAATTAACATGCCTAAGTATTGTAAAGTATGAAGTTGAACCTAATATTGCAAATTACATCATAAGATAAGAAAAAGTCTCTCATGTCTAGTTGACTAAGGAAACAATAAAAAATCATCATAATAAGAGCAAGAACTAATACGCAAAGGAGTTAACTCGGATGATTTCAACCAAATCTTAAAAGCCAAAAGTCTTTCAACTAAGGTGAAATCGACAAGATGGTAGAATGAGGTCTAGGATTTTGGGTCTACTCAAAGACCCGCCACTAATGCGGCGACTTAAGTGGGGTTATGTCCCAACTAATTTTCAAAACACCTAAAATTCTAATAACATGTTAACTCCCTAAAATGTTCAAATATTATAAGTAACATTATCCAAAGCCAAACTTTACAGAACTCGGGGTGCTCCAGTGCCTCTGGTGCTTATCAAACATTCATAGCACCAGAGAAAATCCAAGAAACCAAGTTGGGGGTTTTATTGAACATAAAAAAAACTAAAAACTGAACCATACTAAAATAAATGAAGGAAATAAAAAATAAAATAAAAAATAAAGTCTGGGCTGCCTCCTAATAAGTGCCTTTATTTCAAGTATTTGGCTACCCTCAAAGATGACGACTTTGGTTCGAGCAGTTTGAAGAAAAGGTCGACCTAGTAAAATTGGGGTAAGTAATAAGAAGGTTCATCCCCCATATCTATCACATAAAAATCTGCACGAAAGACTAGTTCTTGAATTTTTATTAAGACATCATCGAAAACCCCAATTGGGTGTATAATCGACCTATTCGCAAGATGTGTAACAACCTATGTGTCTTTCAATGGACCGTCATGCAAAGATTTAAACAAAGAGAGAGACATAACCCAAATCACACATGCATTCTCAATAAAAGTGTCACCTATCTTGCATGGAATAGTAAAAATGTCAAGGTCTTGGCATTTTGGAGGTGTCTTTTTCTTAATCGGAGCTGGGACACTCTCCCCCAAACTTACCTTTTTTGTATTCACAAACTTGTGTTTTTGTACTTCTTCGGGCTCTAGATCTTCCACCACTTCACGCTCCTTTTTGATCTCTAACTTTTTTACTTCAAGCTGGTGTTGAGGACTCTCCATCACTTTCTCAGTCTTTTCCAAGTGTTTGTACCTCTGCGGGTAAAGTCTTTGTGGAAAATGGGCCCAGATTTTTATCTCACACTGTTGTCTCAATAACAAGGTCTCATCTTGCTCAACTAGCCTTTGATGTTCACTTTTGTCAACCTTAAGCTCATTTAACTCAGTCTCGCTCCACGTTGATATATCATTCATATATGCCATCGAGTTTAGAATTGATTGTGACGATAACTTCCTTTGTTCTTTGATGTGCCCTAATTGTAGGGAGAGTTTCCCTACTTGAACCTCGAGGTTTTTAATGCTCGCGGCATGACACGTGGTTGACTCGATTTTAAACCGGGCTAATTCTTTAGAGAATCTATCTTGACTAGCGACGAGTGTCATCACCATCTCTTCTAAATACCTATGAATTCTGAGTGGAATGAGATTGTTGAGGAAGAGGTTGTCTGTTCGGAACATATTGAATTCTGATTCTGATGACCATAACTCAAATAGGGGCTTCGACGGCTTGATTTAAGTATCACTGAAATTGTCGTCGTATTAATTCCTCGGTGGTCCTTGGAATTCGCCGCCTATAGCGTTTGCTTGTTCATTCTTGAAAAGATGGGATAATAATCAGTGGAATGATCGTGGGCTGAGCATAAACCATAAGCTTTAACTTGAGTTTTTCCTGAAGTAAGGAATCGCTCCATGAGATCAGTGAGTTTGTCGAGCTCGGTATTGGTTGGATTTGACCTTACTCCATCAAAAAGACTTCATGAAGGTCCCTCTTCCTCGTCATTAATGTAATGACATCAAGCATCTCTTGTGTTTTCTTACATCTATAATCACCTCCGCAAGCATTGTCAATCATGCATTTCTCAAGGGGCGTAAGTCTCATATAGAAAAAATGAATAATTGAGAGGTTATTTTGGCCATGTTGGGGGCATTACGCAAGTAAGCGCTTATAACGATCCCATAGTCGCCAAATGATTCACCCTGTTTCATTTTGATACTGCATATCTCCTTAGTGAGTTGGGAAGATTTAGATTCAGGGAAGAATTTTTTTAGGAATGCCGAAATCATATCGTTCCAATTTGATAGAACCAAGGGGAGGTAGAAGAGCCAGTCTTGGGCTTTTTCCTTAAGGCAAAAAGGAAAAATAGAGAGTTTGACTTCGTCTTTACTGACTATTAGGGGAATTATGGTACTATACTTAGAATGGAAGTCTCTGATGAAAGTCATTGGATCCTCATGATCCAATTCATGGAAGACGGGGAGAAGGTTTATAAAATTGAATTTGAGCTCGAAAGTACCTTATAAGTTGGGAATGCGATGCAGTTTGGTTGATGAGATAGGAGATCTTGTATCTCATCATTCACCATCTCAATGGTAATGCAATGATCGACCTGAGGCTATGGCCAAGGTTGAGCTTGCGGCCTTTGTGGAGTGGGATTAACCATTCTTTGATTGAGTGGTTGGTATTGATGTACTACAGGCCTTTGCGGCGCCATAGGTACATGTGGTGCAACAGGTGCTTCAAACTGTTGGGGAAAAACAATTTGGTGTTCCTTCTGCCCTTCAAGTGGTCGGTTTCTATCTTGGTCAACCATTGAAGGGGATTATTCATCGCTCAGTTGAACTCTTGAGGATTGTTTCCTCTGCCTTATTTCTTTTGAGTTTCGGCGATAAGTGTTTTCAATCTCCAGATCAAAAGGGAGTAGACATCCGATGGACTTTGATCTACGAAGACTTTTAAGCATATATGCGAACAAACAAAAAAGGAAAAAGATAAACCTAAGTTAAAAAGATTTGGTCCCCGGTAATGGCGCCTAAATCTGATGCGTGTTGAATGCGTCAAAATATATAATCCTGGTGAGATTACCAATTACCGCAAGAACCGCAGTAGTGGTAAGCACGGGGTCAATCCATGAAGACCAAGGTTTCTAATTTAGGCTAACGAACAAGAAAGTAAATCAGGGGATTTGCAAAAGTTGTTGTCAAGAGTTCACCAAAAAAAGGAATAAAAATATTTTGCAAAGAAATCAATCAAGAAGAGTAACCTAAACTATTGGTATCACAAAATTCCTCAATTAGCACAATCAACCCTATAGTTGTCGATCTACTGCAACTCAAAGGTATTCTAGAGTAGCTATAGACTCGTTAACGTACGCGGGTCCTCGCACTTCCTAATCTCGGTAGTCAAGGTACACCAATGACTACTTCTCTAGCCAAACATATAACCTTATAATCAAATGAATTGGGTTTAACATGATAACCGCAATGGGTTTGGTGAAGGCATTACGCCTAGACAACTGGATCATTAGTGTGTCCGATTTAGCATAGATCCCTAAGGTATTTGATCGATCCCAAAGGTGCGAATCAATCGGTATGTTCAATTGCCACTTGTGTGGTCTTATTGGATAAGTACGAATGCGTACGACTTACTAGCAATAAATCAAGGTTTGGTCGCGAGTCAAGTCGTGACCTGAATTTGCATAACCTGAGCCACGACCTAGAAATACAACTTGAGTGGCGATCTGGATCATTATTTTGAAGTGAGACTTGGATTCCATGCCATGACCTGTATATACAACTTGCGTCACGACCTAGAATTATGTTTTCTCATTTCATATGATCACCTTGACCAATTCTTCTAACATTCACACCAATTCTTCATTTTAAGTCCTAACACATGTAAATCACACAAATGAGAGATTGTTACCACTAAATAGAGATTTATGGTTCAAATCACACTAAACGCTATACATTATAATGTCTAATTATACACTTATCAATCATCGCTAAGGCCTCACGATTCCACATTCTCAAAGGCACCACACCTAGGGCTATCCAACAATTCGCACCACCCCATCTTCGATCTTCTTAATGTACCTCTACTTTCCACGAATCACCTTCTCAATGAGGTCCCCTCCAATGACAGCCACTCGGGTGAGAATCTTGTCCTTTCCCAACTCTGATCTACAGAACATAATAGCTCTGTAACGACCCATTACCTTAAGATGGTGATTAGTACTAATTCAAATCGTAATTAATCTGAGTTAGGTTCTTGATTAAGTTCAGCGTACCTCGAATAGCCTGAGCGTGCGTTTGCATGATGTATGGTGTTTGTTTGAATTGTTAAATCAATTTATATATAGGTTGTCGTATAATATGCAAATTATACACAAGCCTATAAAACGTAAAATACAAAATAAACAATGATTTACCAGGACACCAAGTGTGACAAGGGAGTCATGGCAAGTGTGTGCACGCTCAAGGACACTCGTAGGCACGTCTGGTAAATTTGTTGGTGAATAATACGCGATATATATATTTATATGTTTTAAAATATATAAATATATATATTGAAAAATAAAAGAATATTAGAAATATATGGATTATTAAATCGTCTCGAACGAAACGTAAGTGCTTGATGTGGCAAATTTTGTGTCACTTTAACGCATCAACCATGCGATCGGTCTCGAGTTAGCGCGACGAGTATCTCGAGAAAAAACCATATATAAAAATAAAACTCAAGTTTATCTTTTCATTCGATCGATCGAGAGAGGGTTCGGAAGGTTCGATTTCGATTTGGATCAAAGGGAGATCATTCTGGGAGCCGAATTCAATCAAGTTGAGGAGCTTAAATGGATTAGAAGCTAGTGATCATCACTTTGGTAAGTTTGGTTTTTGAGTTTGTTAAAGTTGAATTCAGGGTGATGATCAAAATTTGTTGAATTAAGGTTATTGTTGATTTGAATTAGTTTATAACCTCATTAAAGGTCCTCCCGGATTGATTGATAGTGTAATTGTTGAATTTGGAGGAGTTTTGGATCGAATTGAATCAAGAAGCGTGCAGTTGTTGCAGGTCTGGTGTGCGCTAGGCACTGGCTATAACGCGCTATGTGTACTAGGAGGATGAAATGACATACAAGTATCGCGCTATCCATGTCTGGTAGCGCGCTACCCACACCCAGATCAGTGCAGAACTGATTTGGAGTTGGTTGGTTTGTCAAGATACTTAGGGACTGGTCTAGGGGCTCTAAACATAGTTTATTAAACCTATATTGATCCCAAATGGTTGGTGATAGGTTGAGGAACACCGAGGAAGAGTGAGATGACCGGAAAGTTAGGGAGTTTGAGAAACAGACACTTAGATCGAGGTAAGTACATATTCGCTTATTTATCATTATTGTCTGGCTATTTAGTATATATAGCTCATATAGTTGTTAGAATGAAATGGGGGATTATGTACACTTTGATGGATTTCAATAAATGGAAAACGGTGTGTAATGTGACCATGCTATAACTCATGGTTTTGAGAATAGGTTTATATGAGATGGGTTCCGTTCCCGGCCTATATATAATTCCTGCTCAATTCAATAGGTGGTATTTATTACATACACATTAGAGGGTTTAGGATAGAACCACTGGGCATTAGTGGATGGGCTAGAGAGCATATCAGCCAATATGTCGGTCTAGCAATCGCATTAATGGCGTCAGTGGGTAATCGGCCCTAGTTTTATAAAATAAACGGTGATTATAGTGTAATAATCCAAATTACTTGCTTTGCATCTGATTATGTATTGAATCTATATGTTTTCTATATTCTTGTTAGATGTCATTAGTGCATGTTGTTATTGCATGGTATCCTTGAATATTATATGGAATGTTGATGATTATTGTGAATCCCTACTTACTGAGCAAGTTGGAGCACTCACCCCAATTAACATGACATGTAGATCCGACGAGCGCTACGACTACGGGATAGAGAAGTTATAGGAGTCTTGAGCTTCTCTTCGATGTACTGACTTTCTTTGGTCTTATATATTTGTATTGAATTACAATTTTATAATATCACATGGGATTGGTGATTATATAACCGAGGTTTATTCCGGTTTGTTTTAATATTGTATATCTTATTTTGGTTATCGAAAAAGGTTTTAAATTTTCGTTGCATATATTAATTGTTTTATTTCGATAGTCGATAAACAGTAGTGCTTATCAGGTGTAGGTGGTAAAGCTGCTGGCTCTAGTTAAGTCTGGTAAAGGTATCCTGGTTCTTAATTAGGGTTTCAGGCTGGGTATTGCCTTAATCAGGTTAGGGGATGCTACAGTTTGGTATCAGAGCCATAAGTTTTAAAACCTTAGTTAACTTTAGTTTGTAAAGCTTGGTTTAATTATTTTGAACCTTTATGTATCAGGGAAAAGGTTCAGAGTACAAGGTTTAAGAGCTTTGTTACGATGAATAACTCTGATACAGTGTGGTGCTAGAGTTTATGGTTTATCACTTTTAGGGATAAAATGGTAACGATAATACCGTTAGGTATCATGGACAAAGCTCTGACCTTACATTCACTTTTGAATGGTGTTCGAAGTGAATGAAAGCCTACTTTAAAATTTAAGGTACTCTGATTACCCAAATAATGGAACCTAAGTTTATTGACTCGAAGAGTGGTCTCGAGTTATGAATAAGCTTAGGATTTGATAAATGGTTTTTATCGTCATTTTGGGGAAGATAAAAAATTGAAATATGTTACTTGTTGTGTATATTATATCTACGTGGTAGATATAAGAATTATGTCCTTTCTGAACGGTAATAATATGATTGAAGTCCATCTATTTCTCATGATATGATAAGGTGTTGGAGGTAAGAGCTCAGGGAGTCTTAACCTCGGGGATAGACAAAAAGGAAAGACATAAGAACACTTATAAAGATGAAATAAAACTCTTCTCCAACTAACATCTTCGGTGGTCTTTCTTCTTACTGATATTATTAGACAAATAATAGTTAGTGAAGAAGTATCGATTGGATCAAGATCTTGAGGTGTGTATTAGGAGAATAGAAATTATAAAATAATGAAATACTGAATGACTTTCGATGAAACTCAAAGATGACGGACAACTTTGAGAGGTGATTTAATACTAGTATTGAGACTAGTATGGAAGTAATGAAAGTTATTCAGTAAACAAATTAATGGTAAATGATAAAAGCCTAATGGGGGTTAGGAAACCACTAATGCAGTTATACTTCATAAGTTGTTATGAAGTTGATATTACAATCATGGTGTGAATTCATATTGGAATAACAAGTGGTTTATTAATAAAAGATAGTTAAATTCAGAATATAGCAGTGAGTTGGTAAGATATCCTAGTCTGATCTATTAGACTGGTATAGTCTAAATTGGGAAGAATGAGTGGTCAGTGAATTTGAAGATTTGGGGAATCCAAACATTAATGTCTAGTAGTCGAAATGAGTATTCATTACTCAGAATTGACAACTCTTTCTGAAAATAAGTGAAATCAACAGTTCTCAATAGGTAGTTGAGATTTGATTGTCACAATGAAATGATTAAAGCTAAGGATATATGTCTTTATAAGATGATTGCAGGCGGGTGCTGGATCATTTTAAATGGATAGTGGAAACCACTATAACTTAATAAAACTCATGTTATGTTCATAAATTAAGGGTGTCATGTGAAGGAAATCCCTATTGTAATGAATTTGTTATTGTTTTATCAATAATAACATGGAATCTTTAAAGACTTAGAAAAGGCACAAGCAATTACCGTACAAAATTGGAATTGGTAACGATAAGTTGGTTTAGACCAAATTTTTTTGCAAATGCTAGTGCTAAGTTTCAAAAGATAATAAATGGTAAGAATGTTGAATATCAATATTAAATTAGGGGATTTGACTGTGATTGAGACAATATGTAGTTGTCCTATATTCAACACAAAGATAAAAAGAGGAAAATAAACTTGAAATAATTGAATATTACAAATGATTAATCTGGGGATATGTGATATCATTATGTGATTTATTCAGTTAACTCAAGTATATGATATTTATAAGTTGAAATTGAATACAATTGGAGGAAGGTGAAAGTATAGTTTGAGTACAATGTTTGCTTGAGAAAACCTAAATTGTGGAAAAAGTTAGAGGTTTATCCTAAAACTTCTAATCTAGGTAAGAATGTGTGGGTGACACAATAAAGCATAATTGTAACTCATATTTCCAGCTATATATAAATAGTTCTAGATTTGGGAGAAGAACTATTAGAGACTGAGAATCTCCATCTCTTCATGCGTCCTTCCTTATCAAATTCCCCTAAAAACTCCCAATCGTAGCCCCCTGCGCAGGTGATGGTATGCCATTAACTTTACTCTGCTCTGCATCTACGTAGCATCCCCGTGACGACCCAAAAATTAAAAACACTTATCTCACGATCGTGAGAGTTGACTCAAACTATATAAATATATTAAAAAACAAAAAAAAACCCTACAACAATAAATGTCGATAAATGTATGTTAACATTGATGTTAAGTATTATTCCTGAAAGGAATACTTGACATGCTCATTTGTAGACTCCACAGATAAGTCGCAAAGGACATTAAAATTCGTTCATTAATATGTAACCTAGATGGTGATATAGTTGGTGTGCTAGTGTTCATACTATAGCGGGTAGCTATCATTGTCCTTACTCCCAGTTGGCAGTATGGTTTTGTTGTCGGATAGGTAGAGATATTTATGACACAGATAGACACCCAATCACATCTCAGTAAGTTATAACATATTTTCTTGTTGAACGACTTAGGCGTCCATTGCGATTTCGGCGGAGCGTACAAGGAAATCCCAGGTACACGTTATGATACGAAGACTTCGCTAAGATTTAATGACTTTACTAATATCTATACGAGGTAAGCCTCATGAATTCCACCATGTGGGAGAGAAGTAAGAGTGTTGGGATGAGGGAGTCAAGAGTAAATTTTATTTAATGCGGGGTCGGATAAATTTTGTAGGTGCGAATTTGCATCAATAATGAAAAAGGTGTCGTAAAGAAATCGTTAAGAAGGGACACGTCGGGATACGAGTATACTTTACTTTTACTTTCGAGGACAAAAGTTCTTAAAATTGGGGATGTTATGACGACCCAAAAATCAAAAACACCCATCTCATGGGTAATTTAGCTATTTTCGTAAACCCTAAACTAAATTGGTCCCACAATATAAATTATTGCATACCCTATCCTCCATTGGTGTGCACACAAAAAGTTAGAAAGAAAAGGATAAGGGACTTTTTTGGGGAAGTGCGATGCTTTGAAGCCAAGGAGACCTCCATTGAAGGTAAACACATTTTCTTTTATTGTCTAAAAGAATCACAAGCTTGTGATTGTTTCAAAAATAGTGAAAAACACATTATGTTCTCCTTTCGATTTTAAGTTTGTGAATTTTTAGTGGAGAACCCCCAAAAAGGCGGCACCATCGGCAACGCCGGGAAGGGCGGCGGCTTCGCCACCGTCGTCGTTGGTCTCGAGCGGCGGACCCACCGCCGCCGGAGTAATGGCGGCGGTGGCTCGCTGCCACTAATGGGGAGGTGGGGCCTCCACTATGAGGCCCCCCCGATGTGAGCACGGGTGGGGGAGGTCAGGGGACCCTGACCACCCCCAATCTCAACATGGGCCAAAAATGGCCCTTGTATATATATAATATATAATAATAATAAATAATAAATAATAAACTCTAACATTCTATATATATGATATAAGATTATATACACACATATAATAGAAATAGTTATAATAAAATAAATAGAAACGAAATTATGGACTTCGGGGCGCACAACTGCACCCCGACGAGTGTTTTCGAGAACATGAAACCTGCTAGACCCGCACTAGTGAACCCAAAGTAATTTGATAATAAATTGG
This sequence comes from Stephania cephalantha, assembly GCA_039657325.1. NCBI lineage: Eukaryota > Viridiplantae > Streptophyta > Magnoliopsida > Ranunculales > Menispermaceae > Stephania > Stephania cephalantha. The sequence goes on along the minus strand of CM077569.1, from coordinate 49,630,237 downwards.
AAATTGACTAATTTTGAAATGAGAGTTTGCGAATTAATGCGAATGAGTCTTAATTGTATAGATTCGCGAAACGGTTCATATAGAACCTCGTACGCGCAAGGATCGGGAGTGGATATCGTGGCGAGTCAAGGTAAGTGGGGAGCTTCGCTCAAGTATCAAATATGACATGTTATTAGATAATCAAGATTCATGATTTGAACTCAAGACCTAAGAATGGGTTGCATTAAGCTATTGACTTGATTTACTTATCTGTATATGTGTTGCACAAAAAGAATTGGGATTACTTCTCCTGGGCAAGGGGATGGAATTACCTATTCTTGGGTAAGGAGTTGACCTTCTGGCTAAGGAGATGTGGCTAAATTATCAAGGACTTTAGCGGTGGTAAACTTCTCATGAAAACTATAAGTGATCTTGGTGCACATATCGGCGATGGCTTGGATGAACATACTGTCAGTTTGATGGGACCATTGAGGGGACGCAACAACCATTGTGTTCACTAGTGATCTTCATCACCTAAAGAGTAAGAGAATCGGTCACTGGAATCAAGTCAATAACTAGTATGCATTAAATAGATCAATGACTTATAAATATTATTATTCTTTATGGTATATCTCTACTGGGCCCCTATGCATGAATGCTTTAATTTTATTTATGATTTTCAAACCTTTTGCTAGTATGGTTTTAATGCATCTTGAAACTTGTCTTAAACGATTAAAATGGATGGTTTACATTTAATTATGCATATGAGTCTTATTTCCATGTCTTCCACTAAGGATGATTTGATTTCAATTCCATGTTAGATCTTGCATTTTTATTAAGTAGTACTTGCGTGTTTGATGTTTGAGCGAGTTTTCCGCATTTACTGAGCTCCGTTGGTTCTTTTAGCTTACGCCGCTTACTTTTTAGGTCTGTCTTCATCAATACCAGCGCGGGATAAAAGGAAGGCGATAGCGTAGAGTTTTGCTTTTGATGTGAACTTTGCATGCTATTTATATTATCGATATTCAAAACATCTAAACATGGATAATATTAAATACTCAATGGGGTAGATTCTACACCTTGAGAGTTGTTGACTTAGTACCATGGTAGTATACGTTTGCAGTTACTTAGGGATACTTGAACACCTTTGTTTGGAGTTATTTGCTTAACATATGGAGCTTTTTAGTTTTAAATTCTGCAATCAATGTTTAATATGTACAATTGTGTAGTTTTGCAGGTTGGATTAGGTGTGCCAAGCTATTATTTATGCATGGTTCAAGTATCGGGCTTGGGTAACAGTTTGGGCCGGGCAACCCGACCCTAGGTCGAGGGAGGGTCGTTTCAATCCCCTATCCTAAATAGGGCGATACCCATTTCAAAACCCTAATTAATTCCTGCTACGCCGATCAGACTTAATTAAAGTAAAACTATAGCCGTCCTTCATACCTGATAATCACAATTATAATATATCGTATATCAAATAAATAATTGAAAACGCAGTGGAATAAAAAATATTTCGATAAAACATACGATATACAAAAAATAACATAAACCTCGTTCGTAAAACCATATTCCAACCCTGTTTATTACAAATTAGTAATTTAATACAATATATAAACAGTAGGAAATCAATTCACCTTAGAGAAGACTATAAACTCATAATCTTCTTCGTTCCTGAGTCGAAGCGCACGTTATTAACCTGAGATTTTAATTGGGGAATGAGCGCTCCAACTTGCTCAGTAAGTGATGCTCGTAATCATATCAATTATCATATAAATATCGATGTATCAAAGAATAGCAATATGAAACCAAAACATCTATTCATGCATTAAAAATGATATAAACAATATATAATGAAATGCAAGTTCAAAGGTCAATCGCAATTGTACTCTTGACTCGTATATATATTTTTTCTTTATGCATTCAAAACAAGAGTTGTACACTTTCGTCACCCAGGATTACGACCCACATAATCACTCGTCAGTGATTCTGTGGTGTATGAAAGTATAACGTAGCTACCCACTTTTAAATGGAAAGTAGCAATCGGTTAGCGTCACGAATATGAGAGAAAAGTATTGGTTGGCCTCCCAATACCTAGGTCGTCAACCTCAGTCGGATTCCCTCATTGCAACCCTCTCCAAGTTCACTTTTCGATATAAAACAATAGGAAAGCAACAATCAAGCACCATAAGGTTACTAAAGGGAAGGTGTTGGTAGCTAACCAATCACCTTCATCATCCCTCCAGTCCGATTCGCCCGTCATACCTCTTTCCGGATAATTTCTTATAAAATAGTTTAATAATACATTCAAGTCACGATACATTGCCTCATTTCCCAATCCATAAACTACATGCACTAAATATAACTATTCTATGATGCATAATTAATAAGAGTACGAGTCCCACTTACCTATGTCAAGTTTTTCTAATTTTTATACCGATTTACACGCTTCTCGAGATCCATAAACTTTTCCCCGTTGACCAAAAAACTAAAATAGATTAATTGTCATTAAATTGGGTCTGACACTCATTAATTAGGACCCTTAAACTGGTCTCATTCGAATGCGAAACCAATTTATTAAATTTTAAGCCAATTTGACCATTTCACGTTTTTCGAAGTAAAACCCCGGTATAAAGTCTCGCCCGAAATCTCGAATCCTTGATTTTCATAGAAACTCATTAATTTCTATTTATTTAATCAAAATATTATTTTTCAAGACTTTTTCTTATTTTTCTTATTTTTCTCTATTTTTCCAACTTTTTCTCTATTTTTTATTAGGTGGTTTCAGCCCTGAACCAGACTCGGTTCAGTTCGGTTCAGGTCAAACCCCTTTTCCTTCTCCAGCAGCCCCTGCAACTCATCAAACCAGCAAAAAATAAATTTTATTTGATTTTCCATTGGGGTTGGGTTTGGCCCTAACCTCAATCCTTCCTCGGACTGAACCTCCGCAACAACAACAACCATCAACGCAACGATACCACAACACACAACAATGACACCAACAATAATGACAATGCACAACAACAAAAAATCTCACCTTGATCGTTTCCTTATCATCGATCTCTCTTCCCCCGCCTCTGCTCGAGATCTCTCTTTCTCTTTCTCTCCTTGTTTCAATTTTTCTTTTCTCGATTTCGAATTTCATTGTCAAAACAGAGAAGGTAGTGTTATGAAGAAGATAAATATTAGATTCATCGAGATTCACATTACATGAATCTTGAGGCAAATATAATGAATCTCAAGGTCAGTCTTTGAGGTTGCCAACCAACCTAACACCTCCAACTTACTTACTTGTAATCAAATATAATTTTTTTCTCAAGATTCGTACACACGAATTTCGAGGAAGATCCAAAAGATGGAATTAATGTCACATAGATTTTTTGTGATGTGATCACATGCATCTCGAGGCATAGATATTTTCTCCAATATCAAACATTTCACATATTCACTTCCTCGACTCTGATGCTACGTGTTTCTCAAACCGAATCCAAAATATACTTTAATTTTATTTAAACTATATGACTCATTTATATATTCATATATAACTATATATATAAAAATATAGTCACCTATGTATTTTCGCGCCCATAAATTCGTCACGCATGCCAACGACCACACTCGAGTGTGCACACTATTATACGTCCTACGCGTGTCATCCTCGACCCCGCGTGTCACTAGGCACCCACCAATTATTAATTATTTATTTCATTTTTAATATATATTTATATATACAATTATATATATGCATATATATTCATGTGTTTATAATTTCACCGTGCGCGCCAACGAGTACACTCGGGCGTGCACGCTAACCCATGACTCGTGTGCGTCACCCATGACCTTACACACGGTATATTAGGCGCCCCATAATTCTCAATTATTTAATTATACACCAATTAATCCAATTAATCTCAATAAACATCAATACAAATCATACAAACGCCAAACATCACGCAAATCCATGCACACATTAATGGAGACAAGTCGGGTTTAACCACAAGCCTAACTCGAGTTAATTATAATTAGAATTAATGCTAATCACCTACTTAAGGTAACGGGTCGTTACAATCTATCATTTCAAGCCCTTTCATTGCTTCCACAAAACTTCTCCAAGGTCTACACTCATTATTCTCCAGGATCAAAATCATTTGTCTTCCACTTCCATTTAGCTTGAGGATCTTTAGGGCTACACCCCTGTCATTGTGAACCTTTTTCAAAGCAATTATCGCCATTCCTTCGTGCCAATACTTTGTCTTTAAGCTCCCCTTAGATCGGCACTCCCCCATCCCTTCGTTTACCTCCTTCAGCAACCAAGTTATCCCCTTATTTTCAATGGTCACCGAGAACGTTTGTCGGTCACGTATTCAAACACCTTAATTGTAGCATCCCCTATCTCGATTACGGCGATAACCGACCTGAAATGATAATTAAGCCCCAGTACACCAGAAAGTCTTAACTAGAGCCAGTAGCCTCATTTTCCAACCTGATAATCATAACTCATATATCTCGAAATATCAAATAAATGAAATCAAAATATGCAGCGGAATTAAAATTTTTTTGATAAATCCTAAAAGATATACAAATATATAAAGTCACTGGAATAAACCTCAATTATAATATTATATCCCAACCTGTTATATTACACAAAATATAGTTAGATAATATAGAGATACAAAAGAGTTCATTACATCGAAGAGAAGAACTGAAACTCTTATATCTTCACTTTACCCTTTCGTAAAGCGCTTTGCGATATACCTAAAATGTTTAAAGAGGTGAACACCCCAACTTGCTCAGTAAGTGATGCTCGTGTACTTATCTATTATCTATTAATAGCCAATGAAATCAATGAATAACAATATGATCTAACGATAGCTATTCAGTATAAGAGAAACGATATAAACAATACATAATCATATGCAAGTCATTCGGTGCATTGCACTAGTATTGTGACCCTTTTTATTTCAAATTGAGTTAAAACCAGAGTATTTCCCTCCTCTATATAGAAATATAAATTACGAAGTCTACACATTAGCCGATGTGAGATCCCATAAAGTGTATTTAAATATAACTGAGATTCCAACTCTAACAGGATAATGAATGAATAGGGTTCTAATTATTTCCTTCATTAGAGGTTGGTACTTATCCGTCTTCCTCTATTTTCCCATAAGATGTCGGTACTTATCCGCCTTCCTCTTTATGTTACTGGAGGTTGGTACTTATCCACCTTCCTCATTGTGTTCAACAAAGGTTGATACTTATCCACCTTTCGCGTTGTTTTCAAAAGAGATAGGTACTTATCCGCTTATCTTATTGTTTTATTTTTATTTTTTTTAATTACGGAACCATTTCTATTTCACTGTTGAAATTCAAGTTATGAAATATTAAAAACATGAGTCACAGTACAGTGCCCAAAACCCGATCCGTATGCTACATGAACTATTAATACTAAATTACATGACATAATTGATAAATATACGAAACCTAGTTACCTTAGTCGTTTTCTTAGTCTTTTCTTTTAAGTCTCCTTCAAACCTCTCACATGGAGTCGCGACAAAAATCTACAAAATTTAGTTATTATAGGTCAATTTTGAACTTAGACTAGTCTTAGCCAAGTCGCATTAAAATCCCATTTAATTTTCCCCGTTTCTTCTAATTTTTCTTCTCATTTATTTTTATAGCTTGCTATAGCTAAAATAAAGGCGATTTTCCTTGTAAGAAGATTGTTGGAGAAATATAGAGAAACGAAAAAAAAATCTTCATTTGGTATTTGTAGATTTATAAAAAGCATATGATAGGGTTCCTAGAGATCTTATTTGGTGGGTTCTAGAAAGAAAATGAGTGCATACTAGATACATAGACACTATTAAGGACATGTATGATAGAGTAGTAACGAGTATAAAGACATTTGGAAGAGCTACAAAAGAATTTCACATTACGATAGGAATACATCAAGGATTGACTTTAAATCTATATCTATTTACTTTAGTTATGGATGAACTAACTATGCATATTCTAGAAGATATATCATGGTATATGTTATTTGCAGATGATATTTTCTTAGTGGATGAAACAAAAGATGGAGTGAATAGAAAATTTGAACTCTGGAAGAATACATTAGAATCTAAAGGCTTTAAATTGAAAAGGACGAAGACCGAATACATGCACTGTGAGTTTAGAATTACTAGACATCGAGATGATGGAGTGGTAAAATTATGGGAAATAGAAGTCCCTAAGGTGAACCACTTTAAATACCTATGATCAATAATACAAAATGATAGTAATATTGAGAATGATGTCATACATAGAATTCAAGCTGGATGAAACACTACAAAAAAACGGCAGATCAGAAACGGAAATTTCCGTCTCTGATTAGCATAAATTTCGTCTCTAATTCAATTCTGCAACGGAACAGAGACGGAATCTATTTCGTCTCTAAAATCGTCGTCGCTGATTCAGTCAGCAACGAAAATATGTATACGTTGCTGATTAGAGACGGATTAGAGACGGAATTTAGAAACGGAATAGAGACGGAACAAAAATGCAAATTCTTCTAAAGGGTACAATTGTAATTGCATTCCGTCTCTGATCCGTTGCTAATCAGAGACGGATCAAAGACGGAATGAAATAATTCCGTCTCTGATCCGTCTCTGATTAGCAATGGATCAGAGACGGAATTATTGCATTCCGTCTCTGATCCGTCTCTGATTAGCATAGGAACGTTGACGGAATGCAATAATTTCATCTCTGATCCGTTGCTAATTCATGAATTATGTCTCTGATCCGTTGCTATTTAGTATCAAAGTTTAGTTTTGCCCAGTTGAGCTCGGCTATTTCCTGGAAAATAGAGACGGAATAGCAACGGAATCTCTGAATTCCGTTGCTAATCCGTCTCAATTCCGCTTTGTTTAGTTTTCAAACCTAAGCTCAATCCAATTGATTCTCCATAACCTCTAAACCTGAAAATACAACCATAGGACCTACTCCATCGCCTGCACCCCCTCCAACAACTCCTTGGGGGTGCTAACATCCCCCAAAAAAGTAGAATTTGACATACATACATTGACAATATATGTACGAAAAAAAATGTACAAAAAACCACCAATCATATTGTTCAACAACCACCAAAAAAAACTTCAAATCCTCTAAATATGCACAAAACGAAGTATCAATCTAAAAGTAACAATAACATAAACTACTCGGTACTATATTCCATAAAATAGAGAATTAGATCCAATAAACGCGAAGTGTATGTCACATGGTTTCAAGAATTCTTTAGAACTCTTCTTTGTATATGCATGGGCGTTGACCCAATAGAAAACATAAGAAAATGCTTTCCATGACACAAACAAAAAGAATGGAAAGATTATCTCAAGACAACGCCATTTCTTTTTGTGAATTGTTTTATCAAATGTCTTAGCTTATGATTTACTTTTCCATTCTACTTCATGAAACCGAAATCAAAGCCAAATTACAAGCTCCACCAAAAAGGCCTTATACAATCTATAGCAACAATGTGCCAGGACAACACCTTTACATGAAATTCAACATCATAGATAAGTAAATAGATCATGTACATAGCTACTCGCTTAACATTCGCTTCCTTCAATCATCATAACCTTCCTCAAAAACTTGAAGCGGTACATGATAATAAAATGTCATCATTAGTTTCACAATTGTTCGAACTTCTAGATTCGTTCATTCATATGGGACAAGAGTGAAAATTGTACAACAAGACAAAAACTAAAGTAATACATAAGGCAAGGTTACAAAACCCCCTATGCCTTTTTGCAGTTTATGGAGCAAAAGATGACGCGAATATCATTTCCTTTTGCCAAAACATTTAACTCACAAACAAATTTTACTAGTTGGGTACATTTTTCTGTTTGAAAATTTATAATTTACAAAACTAAAAAACATATTATGTCATTTACAGAGTATAAAAGTAAGATAAATCATAATCTAGTTTCTACACCAATGTTCCTCTCCAAAGTCCAAACTCAAAAGGGATAGCAAAAGAGGGGGAACACAACCATATATCAAGTCGGGTGTAGCTTTACAATGAGATATATGCACTAATGGATTCGGGATTATCACTTTCAATCCTCTAAATATGCACAAAAAGAAGTATCAATCTAAAAGTCATGTGAACAACTACAAAAGTTATCTACAAAAGCAAGAGTATAATCTCAAAAGTTACACAAACAACAAGAAAAATACCTAAGTATCACCAAGCTGCTCATCTCTCGTAAGCCAATCTTGAATATCTCGCTCAACATTGTCCTGTTGTTGTGGTGGATCGGCGGGATCTATTTGCGGCGGCTGTTGCTGGTCAGGAGGTGGTGGTGGTGGTGGTGGCTGAGATAGGCCTGCTCCGTCCATGGTCATCCCGAATTGTTGATGCATAAACGCCATAACCTTTCGTAATTGCTCGGCAACGATATCGAACTCTGCACGTGGCACCATATCCGGCATCTGGGATGTGCTAGCACCAGGATCTGCATATCTCATCTTCTTTCTCCCTAAAGACCCGAGACCGTAGACACGTCCTTTGGGACACTCACCCGCCACATTGAGGTACACCGCCTCATCATCTATCGGCTGGTTCGGTGTAGCCTGGGTATGCTCCAGACGTCTCCTCTGGAGCTTATCCTATTTGGATAAACAATAAACAACTTACATGATATGCTTTAAAGTAAACTTAATACTATTTAACATTTCACTTCTATACTTACATAAAACCGCTCTGATCTAGTATCGATGAATGTCGTCCCGTCGCGATTTACGGTGTGGAGATGCAAATACAATTCATTCACGGTAGGTGGCGTCTCGGATGTATTAGTCTGCATACAGACCGGCTATAAAAATGTTAAATATGTCAATTAGTAGTAGGTCGGCGAACTCATATTCGCCAAACACAAATCAATTGCATAGTGAACAAGTGTATAAATGTAAAAAATAAACTAGAGTGTAAAAAACACTTACCAATCTTTCATTGGTAGTCACAAAAGACACCGAACACCACCGTGCTTCGATGGTCCAGACCCAGGTCCTTCGACCTCAGTGCTCCTATTCATTGACGCTTGCCTAGACCTGGCAAGAAAGTTCTCGCTCTCCCAGTACTCCAAGTATCTTCTCCATGCCTCATCTGTAACAAAGTTTGGCTGAACACGATTCTTCTTTAACTTGTGCATCAATGCAGTGTACCTTGTGCCTGCATGCGTGTCGTACGCCGCACGAATGAGATCCTCGTGAATCGCGTCATCACATCTAAAATATACCTATAAAATGGCGAATGCAATTGTTACGAGACATTGAAAAACTAGTATAAATCCTAAGACATTTATTAGTCTTGTGTACCTTCCATTGGCGCCAGTAGTGGTCTTTATGATGATTCGGTACCGACTTCCAACAATACCCTTCTATAATCATCCATCTTTTGAAAACTTTTGTCATCCTCCGTGCACAAGAATGAGAAAGATGCAACTCCCTGTGTTTCATGAAAATGCATAACATCTTAAAAACTTTTTTAATAATTTACATCGATAATTAGAAGTACATATATGAATCAAATACAAACTTACGTATTATTGGCAATCAGTGTGATCGGGATCCGCTGCACGCGAGGGGGCTCGGTCCCTGTCCTCTAAGGTGCCCGCGGAGGTCCTGTCACCTACAAGCCTGCTCTGCCGTCATAAGATGGGGATGCCGCTGGTGATGCGGTGGCTGGAGGTGCAGGCCTCGTCGGTACATGAGTGTCATGTCTCAATGTCGGCGATAGTGACTGCAATGGGCAATTTGGTATAGTTCTAGATGACGATGTTGATGGTACAGGCGATGCGGACGGTATGGAAGGCGAAGATGACGCTGAATGTAACTCATGCTCGAGTGAACGAGAAGTCGGAATCGATAATACAGGAATCGACCCACGACCTCGACCGCCACGACCTCTTTGACCCCCTCGTGTGGCCTGACCATTAGGCCCAGTCGGTATTTCGGTTCCAGAGGTCTGTGTTGCACCTCTTACGACTGGACGATGTCCCCCTAAAGGTATCCCTCGACTGCCCTGAGGTAATGTGCTCCCTCGAAATGGGGGGTGATCACTGCCCGCCATGAAACCTAACAAAATACCAATAAAAGTTTAGAGACCAAATGAATACCAATAAAAGTAATGAACTGTTTATTCAATGTCTAATAGCCTAAAATTAAGAAAAAAAAACCATCAAACATAACATTTGATTGTGAATGGGAAACTTGCGGTTAAGCCATACAACCACATAAAACTTCATAGTTTGACAAGTGAATCTCAACATGACAATATCAAGCTTGCCATTCGCGATAACGACACTTGAAAGCGAAAGCATAGACTAAAAACCAACACACTTCCCCCAATAATTGTGACTTCTAACAAATAAATTAGAACTTACAACCAAAGAAAGCACATGTCAAAAGTTTCCAACCATCTTAAAGAAGGGTATATTTCAAACGAAGGAAACCAACAATGGCGTCCTGACTAAGAGCAATATTAATAATCAATAAACATGTAAGACTAACACATCAGTTCACTATGGAGAATTAGTACTTATTCTTGCTTTGCAATAATTATATATGTATCAGCATACATACAAGAAGCATGTACATCAGCCAATATTTAGATAACCAACTCAAGAATCATATGGTTGTTTGAAAATGTATGAACAATAAACTAGTATAAAATTAAATGCATGAACGAGGGTCTTACTAAGAGCATGAAACCCATTATGTTTTATAAATTTATAAAGAAAACAACAGAAATCAGATCATACAATGATATAAACAACTTATGAAGAACTGACAAAGACATAAGATTCAAAAGGGCAGTTGTAAGCGAGTGATCAACAATTAAACTTTCAAAAGTAAACACTATTGTGAATGGGAAACTTGCAGTTCGCCAAGAAACCACATAAAGCAAGTCAAGAACTGGAAAATGCAGAAGAGGTGGCCATGCATACAAGTCTGATGTCACTAACTTCCTCAATCATAAGCCAACAAATCTGAACTAGCTTTTCTTTACTTTCATGTTTCTTGACAACTTTTCTTTTTGGTGGTCTGTGCTCAGTATTCCAAGCCAACAACCTTGACTAGTTTGAACTACCACGTAGGTTTTCTCCATACCCAGTGCTCGAACATGAGGTTTATCAACTTCACCTCTATAGTAAAGCTTCAAAGTTTTTGACACGATTAAGATATTCTAGAATAAAACAAAAGAAAAAAGATTAGGGACTTTGACAATGTAGGACAAAATTCTTTACTTGGTCTTTTGTTCCTTCAAAAGACCAATAGTCTTAAAAAGATGGAAATCTAGGTGGCTAGGAACCAACTTAACGAGAAAATAGTGGGGAAATCATGCTACTCTTGGTGATCACCTAGAAACCAAAACCAACATACTCAATAAATTCAAGCATCGATGAAATAGGCACAAGACTAGTGAAGAAAGGATGCAACAGAGAGTAACATAAACTGTTTAGGGGCACCAATTCTTCACAACAAAATTTGAAATTTTCAAACCGGCTAATGGCTATAATCTATAAGAGTTCTATAAGAGTTACAACTCCAAAAACTGAAAACTAGAATCTATAAGAGTTCTCATTTCATGCATACAAATCCCCATGAAGATTCGAGAGCAATATGACCTTTAAGTATTCAAACAGAATCAAACACAGGCTCTTCTACATTAACAAGAAGTTATAGTATTCCAACTTGAATGGAATCAGACTTCTCAACAAAGAATATCGAGAAGATGAATAGCGAGAACACAAAAATTCAGGTGGAACATTCGAAACAGAATTACAACATGTAATTGGAACAGTAATCCATCATAATATCCACATATATTAATATTAAAGCCATATTAATAATACAATTATGGGGGATTAATATCTTGTTTTAGATTTCTGTTTCCCTTGTTGTCAAGTGTACACAAACTACCACCATATTAATTGGAAGCAAAAGCTGCCTCTCATAATACCATTAAAATGTCATAGAAGTGCTAGTACCCATATCCAAAATAGTGAGAAAGAAAAGAAGACTGTATGTACTACATCTTCCAGATTGTCAAATGTTTAGTTTTAACATGAACAATTTTCCTAAACCAATAGCCATCAACAATAGGAGAATCACAGGCAAGAAAACACACAAAATGAAGTGTAAGACCTTGGGTTCCATCCACAATTTAATTTTTACCTACAATGATCAGTTCACTATGGAGAATTAGTATTTATTCTTGTTTTGCAATAATTATATATGTATCAGCATACATACAAGAATCAAATGTAACTTCTCTTACGAAGAAGCATATATTGTTGTTAGGTGTAATAAGTGAATGGCCAATGAAATTCCAAAGATGCTCAACTGGGTATAAATTTCACTATACTTATTGTCAGTGTTGGTTTTGAATTTTGTCTTAATATATTCTCATTTTCTATATTGTGTATGTGTCCAACTTGTTAGTCGTATAAATATTTTATGAAATGGGAACACCATTCTCAGCAGAATTTAAAGAAGGACAAGATTGAAAAAAATGTCAAAGTACAAAAGATAAGCTTTATGAGAGATAGCATTTCATGATTTTAATGCAGCAAAAGAAGGCCATCCTTTTCAAATATCAGATCAACTTGACATCTCTTAACTACGTAGAAAAGAATACTTAAAAGTTAAATCTAAACTTGAATACTTGGTGAAATTAAAGCCACATGAGACTTAAGATCAGATAGATGTAAGTAAATAAGATGGTCATCTTCAAATTCTCATAAGAATCAAACACACTCACACAACTAATGAAAATAAAAAAGATAGTAATACATGTACATACACAACATACAAGCCTTGCAACAAACTTTCACTAACCAAGTAGATCAAAGAAACTATAAGCAGATGCGTGCCTCTAGTGAATCGACGAAATTTAGAGAAAGTGATGGTTTCATCTCATATATGTCCTTCAAAAACTAATATCATCAACGCTCTCCATTTCTCTAACTTAATAAGCCTCTACCCATAAGAGGACAACCATTGCAGGAGAAACAAATAAATGGTGATAAGAAGAGAGCAAAAAATGGTGCGGCTTTAAACAGTGTTTTCTTTCCTCAATCCAAGCATGCACAATTCAAGGGCATGTCTCAGGGTTATCTTTTTTATCTTTCTGGAAGTCGAGAGGTTGCTTGTTGCTATTGGAAACAAGAGGAGGGCAATGGTGGGGGTTCATGCATCTCTCCAAGTGGTCCATGGTCACAGTTATTGGCTCTGCTTGCTTATATCAAGCAAATTGGTGTGGGCTCTGGGGTGGTATCTGTTTCTTGATTGGTATTTGTTTCTTTGCACGCACTCCCTAAAGTAAAACTATATATGTACACAAAAAAATGAGACTATCTTTTTGTTCCAAAAAAAAAACCTAAAGAACGTGAAAGCAGAGATTGTCGTTCAACCAAAGCAAAATTTGACAGCCATGACAATCAACTAAAGCCTAAATACTCCTTGTTTAAGAATTTATGCCCTTCAGATTTCATAACCAAATATTTTAGCAAAACATGGCAGAACGCCCATTCTCCAAAAATGACCACTCCATTTTTTTAAAAAAAAAATGACAATCACTAAAGCCTAAATACTCCTTGTTTGGAAATAGGTGTTTTTATCGAAAACATTAAAGCACTTAAAACAATGATATGTTTCATATAAACGAGGTTACTGTTGATATCTTCCAATCTTAAACAATTGTAAGAAAGGTATAGAAAACTCACGTAACATCGATCAAACGTTGACATAACATAGACATACATTACTCGCTATCATCTGTTTCAGATTCACTCTCATGACTAGAAGTTGATGATTCTTCTTCTGAATCATCTCCACTATCAACAATGAAGTCATTGTCTTCTTCATTTGGACCCGCTTCAACAATGACTCGAGTCCCATTTGGATCATCCAGATTGTTGAAATCATGAATTGCATCGTCGACTACGCACGTGGTGGGTAGGCCATCTTGGAATGCAATCTCTGTCGAGCCTTGGTCATTATCGTCTTTGCTCGTTTCCTCGTCAATGAATTTTGGTTGACAGCAACAAACTGCTAGCCATTCTTGTCGTTCGTTCCTCAAAGAAGGGTACGAAAGGTAGTACACTTGAGTGGCTTGCATTGCAAGGACAAATGGCTCGTAGTTGTTATATCGTCGACTTCGATGAACCTCTACCAATTGAAGTGTTGGGTGAGTCCTCACACCATGATTCGGTGTATAAACAAGACCACACGCTTGAGGCCGGTATATTCAATCTCTACAACCTCTTGCAGTACTCCATAATAGTTATGGGAAACATCGGCGTAGTTAGAACCCTTCACCAAAACACCACTACTCTGCGTCGATCTATTAACGTCATATATTGCGGAGTGGAACTTATACCCATTCACTAGGTAACCAGGGTGATCGACTAGGACCAACCGAAAGATCAACGAGCGTCTCGTTTATGATAGAATTTCGAGCCTATTTACAAAAAAATTAGAAATATAATAAGACACATTACTTATGAAAGAAATTTATGAAGCGATAACCTACAATAGTAATAACTTTACATATGTTTGAAACCATATGGGAAAGTTGTGCTCTAAACTAGTATCGACTTCCGACTCCCCAGTTGCTTGAGTGATTTCATCGACGAAGATCCTAGAAGAAACGAACATGTAAATATCATGTCTTAGTAAAAGATGAATAATGAATGTACTGCATTATTGAATGAAAGTGACGGACATACTGGATGTAAGGAGCGATCTCTGGACAATTGAGCAGTATGTACGAATGAGCGGCATTATACTCCTGCTCTGTTAAGTACCGCTCCTTTGACTTGCCCATGGGTCGACCAGGATAAGTGAAAATTGAAAAATTTCCCACAAAATGCGGTGTGGGCCCGACACCGCCATCGTCGTCTCGTTGCACTTTGTCATGCAACGTAAAGACGTGATCTTCGAAGTAGTAAGAACAAAACGATGTGACTTCTTCGACCAAATAAGCATTACACATCGAGCCCTCTACCTTCGCTTTGTTCCGAACATTGTTTTTTAAATGTTTAAGGTACCTATCAAAGTATAGGAAATGTTGATTTAAAACTTATTGAAAGGGAAAATAATTTCAAGGGCTCAAGATATTACCTCTCAAATGGATACATCCATCGAAATTGAACGGGACCGGCCAGACGGACCTCGCAGGCCAAGTGGATTGGTAGGTGTTCCATAGAGTAGAAGAAGCTTGGAGGGAATATTTTCTCCAACTTGCAAATGATTTTTGGTATTTTAGACTCTAAAACCTCCATATCTTTGAGACTGACACTTTTCGCAGTTAGGGATCGAAAAAAAAAGGCTTACTTCGCTAATTGCAACCCAAACCGGGTTTGGGAGGAGTTCTCTGAATGCAATTGGTATCAACCATTGCATGAAAATATGACAATCATGACTCTTCATGCCGAACATTCACAATTTCTTTGGATCCACACATCGACCAAGATTCGAAGCATAACCATCAGGAAAACACAACTTTTCAACCCACTCGCACAATTTTTGTTTTTCTGATGTATCAAGAGCATAGCATCCAAGGATGTAAGTATTTGTCGCCGAATCAATGTGTAGAGAGGTCGGTGACAATATTCACGAATATCTTGTCTCGCTTTCGCATTGTTCTTACTCTTGCCCGGTACACACACAATAGTGTTGAATATGTTGTCAAAAACATTTTTCTCGATGTGCATGACATCTAAGTTGTGGCGGATCAAGTTTGTCTTCCAATACGACAAGTCCCATAATTTCTTCACCAAAACGCAAAGCGGGCGGTTCGTCATTTAAGACCATTTTGCCTCTAAGAAAAAAAAATTTGTCTTTCCTGAATTGTGATGCCTTCGGCAAGAAACGACGGTGACAGTCGAACCACGATGTTTTTCCACCATTTCGCAATTGAAATGCATTCGTATCCTTTATACAATATGGACAAGCAATCTTACCGTGTGTGCTCCAATCGGACAACATGCTATACGCAGGGAAATCACTAACAGTCCATAAAAGGGCTACTCGCATAAGAAAATTCGTCTTTGTGGACACGTCGTAAGTAATCACCTCATTGTTCCATAAATCTTGCAACTCTCTCACAAGCGGCTGAAGGAACAAGTCGATTTTCTGTTTTGGGTTGGTCGGTCCGGGAACGATAACCGTTAAGAACATAAACTCAGATTTCATGCACATCGACGGTGGAAGATTGTACGGAGTCAAAATTACGAGCCATGAAGAGTACGATTTTCCTGAAATCCCAAATACTTGAAAACCATCAGTGCACAATCCTAAACGAAAATTCCGAACCTCGGCGGCAAAGTCTCTGTTGACATCATTAAAATGTCTCCAAGCTATCGAATCAGAACAGTGTTGCATAACATCGTCTGGCGAGGAATGTTCTTCATGCCATCGCATATGTTTTGGCGTTGACTCATACGCATACAATCGTTACAATCGAGGGCCCAAAGGGAAGTAGTACATTTTTTTGCAAGGGCGTTTGTTGGTGTTCCGACCACGACCTCATCGCTGTGCAATGTAGTGTGATTTCCCACACAATTTACATGATGTCAACTCAGAGTCCACTCCCCAATAAATCATACATTGATCCTCACAACAATCTATTTTCTCAACAGGTAGACTTAGACCTCGCATTAGTCTTTTAGTGGCATAAAATTTTTTACTAGCCTCTATCATGTCATATAGTTGGCGTGCTTGGGGGTTTGGTGATTCTTCCACGTGATTCCAATTGAAACTTGGACCTGCCACGTTGTGTAGCATCTCGCGGTAAGTTGTCGGATCAAAACCTCCCACATCAGCATCATCAATATGGTTATCCATTTGGTAGAAGTTTTGCGGGCCTTCATCTCCGTTCTCACCATGTTCGTACCAACAGTGATATCCCGAAACAAATCCATACCTACATATGTGGTACTCAACCGTTTCGACGTCCAGGTACGGTACAAGTCGACATTTCTTATAATCGCACGGACATCTAATCTTCCTTTCACTTTGGTATGTAAGACAATGGTGCTTAGCAAATGTTATGAATTCTTTAACCTTCGCCGCGAATTCAATTCGAACGAAGCCGTTGTCGAGACGGTTGTACATCCAGTCTCTACTTGTAGACGACATTCCTATTGTAATTGTGCAATTAAATTAGTCAACTAGTTTCATAATTTCCGACGGTACAAGGCTACTTGTGTGTCCAACTAACACAATTTATTAGAAGGGGGAATCTGAGAACCTACCTAACTACATGAACAAAAAGCTTTGCTTTTATGCATTGAATAAATGTGGTTGGAAACAACTTTCTTAAGACCTAGCTCGGTACATGACTGATACCAAACAGAGTATGATACTTGGTCGTAAAAATAAAAGCAACAAGGAGTTCAAAAAAATCATAAATCATAAGTTATAAGCGGCATACAAATACCACATAGTATCAAAGCTCCTAGTACTTGTTCACTCGTACCTCCTTAAGGTTAGAGGTTTGTTCAATTCTCTTGACATTTTATGTGAAATAGCAACATTAACTCAAAGAGTAATCATAGTTTTTTGAACCCTACCTAGTAGTAGAAAATATACAATCTATAGGTATTATTTATCTATACCTACTCTATTGGTAGCTTTATCTACACACATGCATATACATACAAGTGAATCAAATATAGTAGGAAATACATGAAAACATGTGGCATAACAATATCAAAGAATGTAAATTAAAAAATACAATATAGCACAAAATCTTACATCTCCAGAGCAATAAGAGCAGTATAACGCAATCCAGACAAAGCACGTTGCACTTCGACTACGAACGATTTCTCGCTTCGTATAGCTCACCACTTCCCTAACGCTACTCCGCATCAAAACCAAAACCCAAAACCAAAACAATTCAACGTCCTTGGCGCAAAGCGAGAATAGCATGCTATGTGCCCATTGTTGCACTAAAATTAAATTTCGAGAACACACACCAAAAAAAAAATATATGCATTTCGGAAACATATAACCTCATAAGCATAGAATAAATGCTCAATCGATCACATGTTCCAACATATACAAATACGATTTACGAAGTCGATTTTTAACGCATTGTGATGTGCCCGCGTATATCTTAATTCCTAGCTGAAGGGCTCCAACAATTGTCTAGTGAATGCATATATCAAAAAGTATGTCAGCCTATCACTACCATCCTTATGTTATTCAAATATAGCCAAACAACAGAAAAGTAGATAAACTGTGAAAATTCAGGTACTTCAAGAAATTGAAATCTAGAATATATGATTTCTTGATGGACAAATAATGGCATCGGCAATTCGAGAGATTGAAATTGAGGACCACCAAAGACATAAAAAAAACAAGTGAAATTGAAAGTTCTACTCATGAATGATAGACCACACGATTCCAGGATACCGGTGGCATCAAGTGTCTTTATTATAAAAGTTTAAAGACAAAGCAATCGATCGAGACTCACAAATGAGTTATCCTAATCACAAGGGGAAACAAAAATTTATCTTCTCTTCAAGCTGAGATACAAAAAACTGAGAATCGAAAGGCACAAGAGCAACCCCCTTTTCAATCATATTTCCCTATCATGCATTTTTATATTTTCGTTTCGTTCTTTTTTACTCTATTTTCCTTTTTTTATAAATTTTTCGTTGATGAAACTCCTTCGACCTCATGTGGTTGTGCAAATCGCCCCCACAGTCATCACCTCCGATACGTGCCTCCAAACTCCTTCCTGAATTGTCAAGATAAATGAATTATGAGAATAAAAAACACGCGAAAATGAACTAAAAACACATTGCGGCCGCTTACAGTATTGGCAGCTCAAAAACCAGTGAATTCCTTTTGCTTAATGGCAACCAAAGCTCCCTAAACAATTTTCAGAACCTATCTCCATCATGACATCTAAAATTGTGCACAGTTGCAAACAAACTCCGCTAAATGATCTACATTTCAAATCAAATCAAACCAATTCAATAATGTAAGACCAATCTTCAGAAAAAAAAAATAAAAAAATAAAAAAAAAATAAAACAAGGTAATCACATAGAAACCCAATGAACAAAAAATGGTTTTTTTTTTCTTCAATCAGTCCTATTCCTACATAGTATCAAAATCTGAACTAATAAACCTATCATTCAATCCAAATTGAGTTTTATCATTTTTGTTTTCTCAATCAGTCCTATATAGTATCAAAATCTGAACTAATAAACCTATCATTCAATCCAAATTGTAACACCCATTCAAAAATAAAAAACAAAAAAAGACTAACAGCTTAGGGTGTTACCTTGACTAGTTCGGCGACGGCTTAGGGCTTCGGAGGCTCCAATCTCCGGCAGTCGGCGACGGCAGAGCCGACGGCCTCGTCGCAGCCGCAATCGCAGCGACGACGAGAGATTTAGGGTTTGGGAGAGAGATTTCGGCGAGAGAGAGCGGTGAGAGAGAGAGAGCTGGGAAACGTCGGTCCGAGAGCGGTGAGAGAGGGAGAGAACG
The DNA here is from genome assembly GCA_039657325.1 of Stephania cephalantha. Classification (NCBI taxonomy): domain Eukaryota; kingdom Viridiplantae; phylum Streptophyta; class Magnoliopsida; order Ranunculales; family Menispermaceae; genus Stephania; species Stephania cephalantha. The sequence continues at coordinate 49,610,709 of CM077569.1, read as the reverse complement.
TCCTCGACGAGCAGAGAGTGGTGAGCGGAGCGGTGAGCATAGAGAGAGCAGAGAGCGGTGAGAGAGAGTGAGAGAGCAGAGAGCGGTGAGCGGAGATGACCGATGAGAGAGCGGTGACCGGTGAGAGCAGAGAGCGGTGACCGGTGACCGGAGAGAGAGTAGAGAGCCATGAACAGGCGGTTAGCGGTGAGAGAGAGAGAGACCAGAGCGCCAGCAGAGAGAGAGAGAGTTGAGAGAAAGAGATTTGGGAATTGTTTTGGTCGATCAACAAGTTTTGGGGGGCCTAGATCGAAGCACGCACGAATCTCGAGATTTGATGAACGGTTACAAAAAAAAGAAAGTTTTGGTGTGAATGTTGGCGCCATTATTTAGAGACGGAATTTAATTCTGTCTCTATTTCCGTCTCTATTTCCGTCTCTGATCTCTCTCTATTCCGTCTCTGAATTAGTATGTCTCAATTCCGTCTCTAACCACTTTTTCTTAGCAACGGAACTTAATTTCGTTGCTAATTCCGTTTCTAAATATCATTTTTCTTGTAGTGAAAAAATGGCGGAGTGCAACAGAGGTTATTTGCGATTGAAATGTTCCTACTAAGTTAAAAGGAAATCTTATAGGACCGCAATTAGGCTAGCTATGCTCTATGGAAGTGAATGTTGGGTAGTAAAGCAACAACACTTACATAAAATGAATGTAGCAAAAATGAGGATGCTTAGGTGGATGTGTGGTAAAACTCATAAAGATAGAATAAGAAATATATAAATTCAAAGACAAGTAGGAATAACACCAATTGATACAAATATTAGAGAAAAGCGGTTGCGGTGGTTTGGTCACCTGTCAAGACGACCCACAAATGTCCCCACTATAAAACTTGACTCAATAGAAACTGTAGAAATTCGACGAGGTAGGGGTAGACCAAAGTTAACATGAGATGCATTAATTATGAGGGATTTGAATGGTCTGGAAAGCTCACCATCAATTGCACTTAATTGAGCACAATGGAAAAGTTTGATCCATGCAGCTGGTCCCAATTAATTTGGGAATGAGGTTTTGCTATTGTTGTAACTAATTGCATACAACAATAGTTGCAATTGCAGTAGTTATCACCACCCTGATATTCAACTATGCCAGTTGCAACTGTGAACAGTGAACATAGTTGTGAAAAGAAGTTTCGACTCTGCATATTACGTCGCCACCATTTTTTAGCCTTCTAAGGCCTTCAAAGTAAGTCTCAATTGGTGTCTTTTAACATTACATACTACCCTACAACAGTTTATATAATCAATTCATAAGATTAAATCCTCAAATCATTGCAGTTTGATCAAAATCTTGACAAATCATTCATGGCAGTAAATTCAGTCCAGTGGAATCATCCCTAGTAATAATCATATTATCAACATAGAGCAAAAGAAGAATAACGCCTCGATCAATGTGACGAGTAAATCAGGCTGAGTTATGAGGACTTGATGTGAAGCCAAATTTGGTAATGGTGGTACTGAACTTCGCAAACCAAGCACGAAGATCTTGTTTAAGTCCAAACAAGGCTCGTCGTAAAGGACAAACTTGATTTGAAAAGTGTGCATATCCAGGAGGACGATGCATGTAGACCTTCCTCTAGATCATCATTGAGAAAAGTATTCTTAATATCCATCTGAAAGAAAAATCATTTTTTGATAGCAGCAACAACTAGTAAATTCCGAATAGAGGTTAACCAAGCCACAGGAGCAAACGTCTCTTCATTGTTAATACCATACTCTTGTGTGAGACCTTTTGCAACAAGGTGAGCTTTATACCGCTCGATAAAACCATCATAATGAGTTTTTATCTTATAAACCCATTTGCACCCAATAGGAGTCTTGCTAGTAGGAAGATCCACCAAGTCCCAAGTGTGTGTCTTCTCTAAGTTGCATAATTAGTTTGTCATTGCTTGCTGCCAATTAGAGTAAGTACTAGCCTCTCGATAAGAGGATGACTCATGTAAGGAAGAAATAACAAAGAAATAATGATAATCTTTAAGGTAAAAAGGGGTTTCATTACCCTGTCAGACCGACGATGAGGACGAGGTACAAGATCAGTAGAAGGAGCATATTCTTCCAAAACGGGTAATGGAGCGGGGTTGCAATTATCGAGCTCAGCTAAAGTAACTGCATCAGAAGAGGAAGAGAACTCAATAGATGAGTTAGTGAAGAAAGGCTGAGAACAAGAGAGGGAGGTATCAAACTTGGACAATGTGGAAAACATAGTGTGTTCCTAGAAAATGACATGCATGGAGATTCGCAATCTCTGAGAAATAGAATCCCAACACTGATAGCCTTTATGTTCAATTCCATATCCAAAAAAACAACAGAGACGAGCACATAGTTCAAGCTTAGTGTGCTCAAGAGGATTGAGAAGAACAAAATAGGCACTACCAAAAACACAAAGATTAGTATAAACAGATGTTTTACTATATAATCGTTTAAATGAATAGGTGTTTTGGAGAATTAGGCAGTCGATTTATGGTATAAAAACAAGTTAGAGCAACCTCACCCCAAGACTTTTCAGGGCACGATGCTGAAAGAAGTTGAGCTCGAACATAATTTAAGATATGACAATGTTTCTTTCAGCTTGGCCATTTTGTTGAGAAGTATAAGGACATGGACGTTGAACAACAGTACCTTGCTGTTTAAGAAACTCAAGAAGAACATAATCTTGATATTTTAAACCATTATCCGTACGAAATATTTTTATTGAACATTAGAATTGTGTTTTAACCATAATAGCAAATTCAATATATACTCATGATAGTTTAGACCTATGCTTTACAAAATAAATCCAAGTAAATCATGAATAATCATCAATAAATAACATAAAATAGCAATAACCATTCACAGTGGAAGTAGGTGCAGGACCCCAAATATCGAAATGAATTAAACCAAATGGAGTATCAACAATAGAATCACTCGGGCTAAAAGATGAAGCAAATTATTTTGTTAACTGGCAATGTATACAGACAAAAGACTGAAACTTTGAAACACCTAATAATACACTAGAAAAAAGAGTTCAAAGTTTACTAGCAAATGCATGACCAAGATGAAGATGCCACTGATATATTGAAGGAGATGAAACAACGACAAAGAGTTTTCGAGAAGCAAGCAAATGAAGTGATGAGTGCTCAAATAATCATCCCACTTTGTTCTCCGTTCAAGAAATATGACTTGTCTGAAAATCCTGAACTTGACAACCAGTAGGAGAAAAAGAAACTGATAAGCCCAGATCACATAATTGACCAACTGAAACCAAATTCAAAGCAAGATCAAGGACACAATAAGTGTCAAGGAGAGTAAGGGTTCGGGTAGAGGCAGTTCCTGTATGAGTAATGGACATACAACTTCCATTTGCAGCATGAATATTTGAAAAAGATTGAGTGTTTTTGCTATTAAAGAGGTCTGTCAACTGAGAAGTCATATGATTACAACATCTAGAATCAAGAAACCAAGGTTTACTTGGGGTAACAAATAAGGTAGTGGCTTTAGGGGATATCACTTGTTTAAGAATTGTTTTTATTTAACTCAACGAAATAGTAGGACAAAAAGGTGATCCATCAATGACAGCAGCAACAGAAGAATCGATATCAAATGTAGACTTTATAGCACCCTTGAGACGAGGAGGACGGGTTGACAATTCAGCATTATGTAGCCACGCTCATGACAATAACTACACTTAATACTAGGGCAGTTAGTGAATACATGACCCGTATTTTTGCACTTCCTGCAAAATGAGGATCTGGACTTTGAGCGTGACCGAGTAAGTGCAAGAGCAACTTCTGAGGAGGTGAAAAGAGGTTTAACCAATTTCAGCCTAGTTTCTTCAAACAAGATTTCCTTGACCGCTGCATCGAGAGAAGGCAAAGGATTGCGATGCAACAAGGCTGTACGTACTGATTCGTACTCGAGACGAAGAGCCATAAGAACTTATATGAAATGAAGATGATCCTGAGTGATTGTCACTTGCTGTAATTGATTCTAGATCGGCTGAATGAGGACTAGGAAATCATTAATTGCTGACCACGTTCTTGCTTCAAATTGTTAAGATTAATAATAATTGGTAATATTGTGCCAAACCAAAAATTTTATATTGAACCAACAAAAAATCCCAAACTTGCTTAGCAGTATCATACTCAACAAATTAAATGTGAATAGAGGGAGTAGTGGTGTTATTGAACCAAGTGATGACCTTGTGATTCTTACTCTCCCATTCTTTAACACGGTCAAAATATTTCTTGTCGGGTTCCTTTTCACTTTGTTCTGGCTTAATAATGTCTCCAGTTACAATACGCCAAAGCTTTCGAACAATCAAAAAACTTTTGATCTACTGCGACCATAATGGATAGTTGGAACCATCAAGAATTTTTGAGATTGGTCGGGATACCTCGTCTTTCTCCTCCATTGAGCGAGACATACTAACGAGCTGATGGGTTCACTGCGTTGGATTTGAAAAGCGCACGGTCGAGCAAATGGATTGATTGGCGGACGGACAAAAGGCCCACGGATGAAGAGGTGAAAATGGCTGGACAAACTCAAAAAGAGAGGTGAACGGAATGGTGGGGTCACATAGAGAGGTGAGCGTACTGGTGGGCACCTATAAAGCAGCGGCTGAAGTGGCTGAAGTGGTGCAGCAACATGTGATGATGAGATTGGTGCAGCAGACGACTGGCGATTGACAATGAACCCTCAATTGACAATTGGAAACTGCTTTGACACAAGCACAAACACGAACGATTGGTTGATGAACAACCCACAAGCAAGGACGATTCTCAATCGGGAGAGGTGGATGAACGAGTAGAGGCCCATGCACGCATGGATGATTGACGACCCATTTTCCAAATGGATCGCCACGAGAGTCAATGCGGGCTCACAACCTGGCCTACCAGCACCAGCTATGTCCCACATGTCAACTCATCCACCATTTAATCATTATTAACCTTTAATGACAATAATTTACTGTTTACCTTGTTAGTGAACTCAGGTTGTCTATTAAGATCATTTTAAACCCAAATAAATCACAGCGGAAGTCTTTAGCATGACAAAAAGTATATAACAGTAAAGTCAAGCAATTAACTCTGATACCTAATATGAAAACCCATATATCATCATAGATCAAGAATGTACCTCAATGTAACACAATATTAATAGTATAAAGTCTTATTGTATCATTCTCAAGCCCGAATCCCAAAATATAGCAAAATATGTATATACAAACGCACAAGCCTGGCTAAACGTCTCTATATTCCGGTAGCTTTCCCTTGCCCCGACTCATACTAGGATCTGCATTCAAGCCATCACAAAAAGAAAGATGACGAGTCCAGAGAAAGTTTACCCAAAGAAATTAAGTGAGCAATACTGAAAATAAATACTCTAAATTAAAGAAAACTATTAAATAAACATGCGGAAATATAAACAGGCAACTGTGCTCATCACATGCATATGTAATAGTGAAAGCTCAAAGTGTGTGTTCCTAGCCCCCTAAGGTCAGACTAGCGCCATACTTCGGACACCCAACAGACTACGGCCGGCGAGTAGCACTCAAGCAAGGCCAGAATCTGGATCCGCTAAATGGTCGGAGTAGAACCTATGACGCACCCACACGTGCCCGTCACTTTCTTTGGTAGCCCTATTCACCGAGATGACACACATGTTATGGCCTAGTGGACATACGCACAGAAATGGCACGGACGGAGAGCCTCAACGTCCGTCTATTATAACACACCAGGAATAGAGTAATGAAAGACAGAAAATGAATTCAAAAGCAAAAGTAAATATTGCTCAAGAAATTTCAGTTGGGATACTACACACCTCACACCGCACTCCGTGTACCGTCACTAACCCCCAGTCCGACTCCGCCTAGTCCCGGATATCCAAATTACTGCCCGTACTAACCTATTTCTATGTATAAGTGATATCGAGTCATTCGTATGTGTTTTAAGTCCAATCACACAAATTATGTCAAAATAGGGGTCTATTAGCGCGCTAAGTCTGGGCATTAGCGCGCTAGATGCCCAGACAGATATACGTTCGTTACCCAGAAGAACATTAGCGCTCTAATTTTCTGGCCTAGCGAGCTAATCGTGTTCTGGATAGCACAACTGTTGAAAATTTATGGGTTTTCTACCACCCTACCAACCCAACAACAGCCACAACACCAACAACAACACTTCAACACACTAGAAACCTTTCATAACAACTCACTAACCTCCAAAACATCACCAACATCTACAAAATTAGGATGAAGATAGAGAAAGGTGTGATGTTTGTGATTCTCACCTTGGATTTGATGTTTTCACCCATCCAAGCTCCACAAATCACTAAGAAAGATCACCAAAACCCTTGTTTTTCTTCTTCAAATCTCGGATAGAAAATGACGAGAGAGAAAAGGTGGTGAAAAAATGAAATAATGTTGACTTTTATAATTGAATTTTCATCTCCTCTCACATTTGCATCTCTAGGCCATCCAAAGCTCTCCATTTGCTCCTATTCTAACCCCTCATGACTCTAATTGGGACACCTTTGGCACACTCACCCTTGTATTTACCTCAAAAAGTCCATTTTCGGGTGTTCCGACGCCCGATTTCGCGCCCCGAACCGTGACATACGCGTACTACCATGTTCCTAACCACCAAATATACATTCCATATTAAGTATTTAACCAATTTTATGCAGTTTATGTGTATTAGTTCCCTCGGCCTAGTGTTAAATCGGTTAAACTACCCGGTTCCCGCATCGACACGCATATCGAGGCGACTACTTAACACACGGTCTCGCACAACAAATGTCATATAATAACACATATTGCGATGTCATTGACACTATTTCAACATAAACATCGCAAATTAACACTTCAGCACACAAAAATTACTATTTACCTAGCTCCAGGCGCGCACAAACCTAATTGCGGGTCCCACGAGCGTCTGAGTTGTTGGCCACGTCTGCAACCACGTCATAAATAACGGCGAATTATATTTAGGCCGTTACAGTTCTTCCCAACTAGGTGAAATTTCGTCCCGAAATCTAAATTAAACTGAAACTACTTACCAACAAATAAGTGGGGATATCATCGTCGCATAGTAGACACTACAAGGAAAATGATATTTAGAAATGGAATTAGCAACGGAATTAAGTTCTGTTGCTAAAAAAAAGTAGTTAGAGACGGAATCGAGACGGACTAATTCAGAGACGGAATTGAGACGGATCAGAGACGGAATTAAATTCCGTCTCTAAAAAAATGGCGCCAACATTCCCACCAAAACTTTCTTTTCTTATAACCGTTCATCAAATCTCGAGATTTGTGCGTGCTTCGATCAAGGCCCCTCCACCCCCAACCCCCCCCAAATCCCCAAATCCCACAAGTTCGATCGTCTCGTCTCGGTCTCTGCTCTCAATTCTCTCTCTCTCGGTCTCTCTTTCTCTCTCCTGGTCCACCGCCCCCAAATCCCCAACCCCCAACAAGTCTCTCGTCTCGGTCTCTTGCTCTCAACTCTCTCTCTCTCGGTCTCTCTATCTCTTGCTCAACCGATCACTCTGGTCTCTCCGTCTCTCTCCGGTCCACCGCCCCCAAATCCCCAACCCCCAACAAGTCTCTCGTCTCGGTCTCTTGCTCTCAACTCTCTCTCTCTCTGGTCTCTCCGTCTCTTGCTCAACCAGTCACTCTGGTCTCTCTGGTCTCTCTGGTCTCTCCGTCTCTCTCCGGTCACCGCCCCCCAAATCCCCAACCCCCAACAAGTCGATCGTCTCCGTCATTGGCTCTCAACTCTCTCTCTCTGGTCTCTCCGTCTCTTGCTCACTGCTCTTGGTCACGGCTCTCCGTTCACCGCTCACCGCTCACGGCTCTCTGCTCTCACCGGTGATCGATCTCTCATCGGTCATCTTCGCTCACCGCTCTCTCTCTTTCATTGCTCTCTGCTCTCTGGTCGCTCTGTGCTTACTGCTCCGCTCACCGCTCTCTGCTAGTCGCTGCGATTGCGCCTGCGACGAGGCCGTCAGATCTCCCATCGCCGGCTGCCGGAGATTGGAGCCTCTGAAGCCCTAAGCCGTCCCCGACCTACGCCCCACCCTAAGCCGTCGCCAAACTCGTCAAGGTAACAATCAAAAAAAAAATGTAACACCCTAATTCTCTTGAAATTGTATCTGCTTACATTTTCATGCTGGTTTGGCTTTTATATGCATTTGTTGGTGTTTTGCACTTGATCTATTAAGTTAATGTTGTGTATTTTGCTTGGTTTATAAGTTTTTGTTCTGCTATTCTCTTGCATGCTTAGTTGTTTTGTGGTTATGCTTGTTCTACCGAGTAACAATGAAATGTGAACTGCATTTCTCTGTTGTGATCTGGGTTTTGTAGTTATGTTCATTTTGCCATGTTTTAGTTGTTGCAATGCTACTTGTGAGTGACACGGTTTTCCCTAATTGGATTTGTACAAGTTTTTACCTGTTTATATATATGGTTTAGGGTTTTGGGTTTTAGGGTTTGTGTTCTTATGGTGGTTATTGTTGGTGTTGTTTGTGTGCTTACTGCTACTTCCACTGTTAAATTCACCTTCCTTACCAATTTCTATCTATCACAGGACCTTGAGAGTACTTAAGATCTTGTTGTTGGGAGAGTCATAGCTGGCTTGTACATCATTGATTTAGTTTCCTTTACTTTAGAGCTTCATCAGTCATTTACGTTAAGTAATCATAATTGTTCATGGCATCATAGACTTGGTCATCCTTCAGCTGTTGTAACTAAAAAATTAATTCCATTGATTCTAGGTCATGTTCCTATTAGTTCAGATTTTGATACTATGTAGGAATAGGATTGATTGAAGAAACAAAAAACCATTTTTGGTGCATTGGGTTTCTATGTGATTACCTTGTTTTCTTATTTTTTTGAAGATTGGTCTTACATTATTAAGTTGGTTTGATTTGATTTGAAATGTAGATCGTTTAGCTGAGTTTGTTTGCAACTGTGCACAAATTTAGATGTCATGCTGGAGATAGGTGCTGCAAGCATTCACTGGTTTTCGAGCTGCCAATACTGAAAATTGTGCTATATTTTATTTTTTAATTTACATTCTTTGATATTGTTATGCCACATTTTTTCATGTTTTGCCCACTATATTTGATTCACTTGTGTGTATATGCATGTGTGTAGAGAAAGCTACCAATAGAGTAGGTATAGATGAATAGTACCTATAATTATATAATTTCTACTACTAGGTAGGGTTCAAAAAACTAGGATTACTCTTTTAGTTAATGTTGCTATTTCACATAAAATTTCAAGAGAATTGAATAAACCTATAACCTTAAGGAGGTACGAGTAAACAAGTAGTAGGAGCTTTGATACTATGTGGTATTTGTATGCCTCTTATAACTTATGATTTATTTATTTTTTTGAACTCCTTGTTGCATTTATTTTTACGACCAATTATCATACTCTGTTTGGTATCAGTCATGTACCGAGCTAGGTATTAAGAAAGTTGTTTCCAACCCCCTTTATTCAATGGCTAGAAGCAAAGCTTTTTGTTCATGTAGTTAGGTAGGTCCTCAGATTCCCCCTTCTAATAGATTGTGTTAGTTGGACACACAAGCGGCCATGTACCGTCGGAAGTTATGAAACTAGTTGACTAATTTAATTGCACAATTACAATAGGAATGTCGTCTACAAGTCGAGACTGGATGTACAACCGTCTCGACAACGGCTTCGTTCGAATTGAATTCGTGGCGAAGGTTAAAGAATTCATATCATTTGCTAAGCAACATTGTCCTACATACCAAAGTGAAAGGAATATTAGATGTCCGTGCAATTATAAGAAATGTCGACTTGTACCGTACCTGGACGTCGAAACGGTTGAGTACCACATATGTAGGTATGGATTTGTTTCGGGATATCACTGTTGGTACGAACATGGTGAGAACGGAGATGAAGGCCCGCAAAACTTTGACCAAATGGATAACCATATTGATGATGCTGATGTGGGAGGAGACGATCTGACAACTTACCGCGAGATGCTACACAACGTGGCAGGTCCAAGTTTCAATTGGAATCACGTGGAAGAATCACCAAACCCCCAAGCACGCCAACTATATGACATGATAGAGGCTAGTAGTGAACAATTGTCGTCGGGTTGCGAAACTATGACAACGTTGTCCGCAATGGCAAGATTACTTGCGATCAAGTCAGAACATCATATATCTGAACGAGGGTATAATGAAATCATAAAATTCATGAAGGATTGTATTCCAAATGACAATTCATTGGTTGAAAATTTTTATGCCACTAAAAGACTAATGCGAGGTCTAGGTCTACCTGTTGAGAAAATAGATTGTTGTGAGGACCAATGTATGATTTATTGGGGAGTGGACTCTGAGTTGACATCATATAAATTGTGTGGGAAATCACGCTACATTGCACAGCGACGAGGTCGTAGCCGGAACACCAAAAAACGCCCTTGCAAAAAAATGTACTACTTCCCTTTGGGCCCTCGGTTGCAACGATTGTATTCGTCTGAGTCAACGGCAAAACATATGCGATGGCATGGAGAACATTCCTCGCCAGAAGATGTTATGCAACACTGTTCTGATTCGATAGCTTGGAGACATTTTAATGATGTCAATAGAGACTTCGCCGCCGAGGTTCGGAATGTTCGTTTTGGATTGTGCACTGATGGTTTTCAAGTATTTGGGATTTCAGGAAAATCGTACTCTTCATGGCCCGTAATATTGACTCCTTACAACCTTCCACCGTCGATGTGCATGAAATCGAGTTTATGTTCTTAACGGTTATCGTTCCCGGACGAGACCAACCCAAAACAGAAAATCGACGTGTTCCTTCAGCCGCTTGTGAAAGAGTTGCAAGATTTATGGAACAATGGGGTGATTACATACGACGTGTCCACAAATACGAATTTTCTCATGCGAGTGGCCCTTTTATGGACTGTTAGTGATTTCCCTGCGTATAGCATGTTGTCCGGTTGGAGCACACACGGTAAGATGGCTTGTCCATATTGTATGGAGGATACAAATGCATTTCAATTGCGAAATGGTGGAAAGACATCGTGGTTCGACTGTCACCGTCGTTTCTTGGCGAAGGCATCACCATTCAGGAAAGACAAAAAAAATTTCCTTAAAGGCAAAATGGTCTTAAATGACGATCCACCCGTTTTGCGTTCTGGTGATGAAATTTTGGCAGAAATTGAATCGTTAGGCTTGATGAAGGTGACAGAAATCGGAGGTGATTTTGTGAATGGGCGGATAGCTAAGAATTCGGGATGGAGAAAAAAAAAAGCATTTTCTGGGACTTGCCGTATTGGAAGACAAACTTGATTCGCCACAACTTAGATGTCATGCACATCGAGAAAAATGTTTTTGACAACATATTCAACACTATTATGTGTGTACCGGGCAAGAGTAAGGACAATGCGAAAGCGAGACAAGATATTCGGATATATTGTCACCGACCTTCTCTACACATTGATTCGGCGACAAATACTTACATCCTTGGATGTTATGCTCTTGATACATCAAAAAAACAAAAATTGTGCGAGTGGGTTGAAAAGTTGTGTTTTCCTGATGGTTATGCTTCGAATCTTGGTCGATTTGTGGATCCAAAGAAAATGTTCGGCATGAAGAGTCATGATTGTCATATTTTCATGCAACGGTTGATACCAATTGCATTCAGAGAACTCCTCCCAAACCCGGTTTGGGTTGCAATTAGCGAACTAAGCCTTTTTTTCGATCCCTAACTGCGAAAAGTGTCAGTCTCAAAGATATGGAGGTCTTAGAGTCTGAAATACCAAAAATCATTTGCAAGTTGGAAAAAATATTCCCTCCAAGCTTCTTCGACTCTATGGAACACCTACCAATCCACTTGGCCTACGAGGCCCGTCTGGCCGGTCCCGTTCAATTTCGATGGATGTATCCATTTGAGAGGTAATATATTGAGCCCTTGAAATTATTTTCCCATTCAATAAGTTTTAAATCAACATTTCCTATACTCCGACAGGTACCTTAAACATTTGAAAAACAATGTTCGGAACAAAGCGAAGGTAGAGGGCTCCATGTGTAATGCTTATTTGGTCGAAGAAGTCACATCCTTTGTTCTTACTACTTCGAAGATCACGTCTTTACGTTGCATGACAAAGTGCAACGAAATGACGATGTCGGTGTCGGGCCCACACCACATTTTGTGGGCAATTTTTCAATTTTCACTTATCTGGTCGACCCATGGGCAAGTCGAAGGAGCGGTACTTAACAGAGCAGGAGTATAATGCCGCTCATTCGTACATACTTGCTCAATTGTCCGAGAGATCGCTCCTTACATCCAAAGTATGTCCGTCACTTTCATTCAATAATGCAGTACATTCATTATTCATCTTTTACTAAGACATCCTATGTACATGTTCGTTTCTTCTAGGATCTTCGTCGATGAAATCACTCAAGCAATGGGGGAGTCGGAAGTTGATAGTAGTCTAGAGTACAACTTTCCCATATGGTTTCAAACATATGTAAAGTTATTACTTATGTAGGTTATAGCTTCATAAATTTCTTTCATAAGTAATGTGTCTTATTACATTTCTAATTTTTTGTGAATAGGCTCGGAATTCTATCATAGACGAGACGCTCGTTGATCTTTCGGTTGGTCCTAGTCGATCTTGTACTGTCTACCCTGGTTACCTAGTGAATGGGTATAAGTTCCACTCCGCAACATATGACGTTAATAGATCGACGCAGAGCAGCGGTGTTTTGGTGAAGGGTTCTAACTACGCCGATGTTTCCCATAACTATTATGGAGTACTGCAAGAGGTTGTGGAGATTGAATATAACGGCCTCAAGCGTGTGGTCTTGTTTAAGTGTGAATGGTATGACCCTACACCGAATCATGATGTGAGGACTCACCCAACACTTCAATTGGTAGAGGTTCATCGAAGTCGACGATATAACAACTACGAGCCATTTGTCCTTGCAATGCAAGCCACTCAAATGTACTACCTTTCGTACCCTTCTATGAGGAACGACCGACAAGAATGGCTAGCGCTTGTTGCTTTGTCAACCAAAATTCGACGACGAGGAAACGAGCAAAGACGATAATGACCAGGGCTCGGCAGAGATTGCATTCCAAGATGGGATGCCCACCACGTGCGTAGTCGACGATGCAATTCAGGATATCAACAATCTGGATGATCCAAATGGGACTCTAGTCATTGTTGAAGCGGGTCCAAGTGAAGAAGTCAATGACTTCATTGTTGATAGTGGAGATGATTCGAAGAAGAATCATCAACTTCTTCTCATGAGAGTGAATTTAAAATGGATGATAGCGAGTAATGTATGTCTATGTTATGTCAACGTTAGATCGATGTTACGTGAATTTTCTATACCTTTCTTATATGGAGGGTAACTTCTCGACGGTGCTTGGCAAAGATCAACCCATGTTTTCACATAAATTGGCCTCTCAAATTACCTTGTTTGTCTTCTTATATTTTGAGCTATGTTTTACCCTTTCTTGCTCAATGGGTAGATAAGGGGAAATATTCACAGAAAAGGGAGAAAGGTTATCTTCTTTCGAAATATATTTTGCTTACCCAAAATTTGTTTTGTGAGATCCAACCATTTGTTATATTTTTAATTTGCTCATCCTTTCCATAGCACACTTTTGAGATTTCCAGGTTAATGTTTGATGTTGGAGGTTATTTTTTATATAGCTTCTGGCAAAACTACGTCCAAAAGCTATTACAATGTAGTCCCATTGGAGAAGGCCCAAATTGGCTATAAATATTTAATATGTTGCTTGATCTTTTATAGGTCTGATCCTTTTTCCATCAATTAGAGATTAAACGTTATGATATATAGACATGCATACTTTTGACGATATATTTCTTAATTTCCTTTTATCAGCATGGATCCTGTGTTCTTAATTCCCATCAATTAGAGTTCATTACTTTTTTTTTGTATGCATATGTTCTCTAAACTTTTATTGGTATTTTGTTAGGTTTCATGGCGGGCACGATCACCCCCGCGTCGAGGGATACCTTTAGGGGGACATCGTCCGATCGTAAGAGGTGCAACACGGACCTGGGCCGAAATACCGATCAAGGCGTCATGGTCGAGCCACACGAGGGGGTCAAAGAGGTCGTGGCGGTCGAGGTCGTGGGTCGATTCATGTATTATCGATTCCGACTTCTCGTTCTCTCGAGCACGAGTTACATTCGGCGTCACCTTCGCCTTCCATACCGTCCGCGTCGCTGTACCATCAACCTCGTCATCAAGGACTATACCAAATTGCCGTTGCGATCCACCGTCGCCGACATCGAGACATGACACTCTGTGCCGACGAGGCTGCACCCCCGACCCACCGCATCACCGGCGGCATCCCCATCTTACGACGACGGAGCGGGCTTGCGGGTGACGAGCCCTCCGCGGGCACCTCGGAGGACGGGGACCGAGCCCCCTCGCGTGCGGCGGATCCCGATCACACGATTGCCAATGATATATAAGTTTGTATTTGATTCATATATGTACTTCTAAATATCTATGTAAATTATTAAAAAAGTTGTTAAGATGTTATGCATTTTCATGAAACACGGGGAGTTGCATCCTTCTCATTCTTGTCACGGAGGATGACAAAAGTTTTTAAAAGATGGATGATTCCGAAGGGTATTGTTGGAAGTCGATGCATCGAATCATCATAAAGACCACTACGGCGCCAATGGAAGGTACGCAGGGACTAATAAATGTCTTAGGTTTTATACTAGTTTTTCAATGTCTCGTAACAATTGCAGTCGCCATTTTGTAGGTATATTTTAGATGGGATGACGCGATTCCCGAGGATCTCATTCGTGCGGCGTACGACACGCATGTAGGCACAAGGTACACCGCATTGATGCACAAGTTAAAGAAGAATCGTGTTCAGCCAGTTTATGTTACAGATGAGGCATGGAGAAGATACTTGGAGTACTGGGAGAGCGAGGACTTCCTTGCCGTCTCACGCAAGCGTCAACGAATAGGAACACTGAGGTCGAAGGACCTGGGACTGGACCCTCGAAGCACGGTGGTGGTTCGGTGTCTTTTGTGACTACCAATGAAAGATTGGTAAGTTTTTTTTACACTCTAGTTTTTTTTTTTACATTTATACACGTGTTCACTACGCAATTGATTTGTGTTTGGCGAATATGAGTTCGCCGACGGTCCAACTAATAGACATATTTATGCTGAATTTATAACCGGTCATGTATGCAGACTAATTCATTCGAGACGCCACCTACCGTGAATGAATTGTATTTGCATATCCACACCGTAAATCACGACGGGATGACATTCATCGATACTAGATCAGAGCGGTTCTATGTAAGTTGTTTATTGTTGATCCATGCAGGATAGGCTCCAGAGGAGACGTCTGGAGCTGACCCAGGCTACACCGGACCAACCGGTGGATGATGAGGCGGTGTACCTCAATGTGGCGGGTGAGTGTCCCAAAGGACGTGTCTACGGTCTTGGGTCTTTAGGGAGAAAGAATAGGAGATATGTAGATCCATGTGCTAGCACGTCCCAGATGCCGGAGATGGTGCCACGTGCAGAGTTCGATATCGTTGGCGATCAATTACGAAAGGTTATGGCGTTTATGCATCAGCAATTCGGGATGACCATGGACGGAGCAGGCCTATCTCAGCCACAGCCACCACCACCACCACCACCACCACCTCATGACCAGCAACAGCCGCCGCAAATAGATCCCGCCGATCCACCACAACAAGGGGACAATGTTGAGCGAGAGACGCAAGAGTGGCCTACGAGAGATGAGCACCTTGGTGATACATAGGTATTTTTCTTGTTGTTTGTGTAACTTTTGAGATTATACTGCAGATGTTACATTTGCTTGTCTGAGTATGAAGAAGGTGATAAAATAAGAGTTCTCCCCTGTCACCATGAATACCATATGATATGTGTTGATAAATGCTAAATATTTTCGATCTCTCGGTGTGCGGGGGTATGCCCGCTTTGCCGTGGAGATGTTTGTGAAGGTGTAGCCGAAAGTTCGGTTTTCAGCTCATGAAAAACCCCTAAGGAAGACTTGTACATATATGCATATATGAGGCCCAGGCGGCCAATGCACTTTACAACTCGTCTGGTTGTATATTTGTTATTGTGTTATTCCGTATTCTGCTGTCGATTTATCTAGTTCATTTTCTTTTTCATTCGTTGAATTTATTTGGAAGTTTCTTTGGAAGTTCCTTTTGGAAAATTTTTGACCCTTGTTATCGGCTAGCCCTGGATTGCCTTCAACACATCATCGAAGGGTGGCTTGTTCTTTCGGGGATCAAGCTCTATTCCAGTTATTTCAGATATGTCTGTCATCATTAAATCAACTAAAACTGATGGTAATATGTCAACTCTTATTTCCCAAAGTAGGAGATTGAGCATCTCTATGGTTTATCTAGTGGTTTTATTGCTTTTGAGCTCTTATGTTATTTTGTAGTTTTGTTTACTTCACTTTGTTAGTTAACACTTTTATGAAATAAATATGCAAAGAATGAGCAAGCCGCAGAACCGGCACTTTCTCTTGCGCATAAGTGCTTGTCATTTGACTTTGTGGGAACATCTTTAGATGAGAGATCGAAGAGTTTGGTGCTTGTACAGTATTTAAAAAAAATAAAAAATGATACTTTGCATTTCTATCTATCACATATTCACGTTAATTTATTTATTGTTAATAAATTTATGATAACATCTTAACGCAGTATTTTTCACTTGATTTCTCTTGGAAATGTTCACGCTTTTCGATCATGTGTAGGTACCGTCGCTTGGAGGCTAGTTACGGAGGATCCTTCAAACTCGCAAATCTTTTTTGACTACTATGCAATCGGAAAACCTCCTATCTAAAAGGAGGTTGGATCGATCTCATATTTTGTATTAAAGTTTCTCAATTAATTCTTTTTTTTAATTCACTCGATTCACTTCATCAAACCTTCTCACTTCTATGACAAATTGAAGTCTTACTAAATTCGGTTGTTGGTCTTCCGAGGCTTGGCCTTATTTCTCTTCCTCCCCTTTTTACCCCATTATTGTTAACATTGTAAGAATTGTGATAAAATAAAAAATAAGAGGAAAATAAATTCTTAACTGCATAGACTTAATACCTTTTCCATTAAATCATTCATCTGAAATTTATTTCATATAAGAACCTGGCTTCACAAGCTGTTTCCTTTATTCATTGACCGAAAAAAGCTAGTTTCTATGTTAAGATAAAAAAACTAGTCTCCTTATTTCATGTAATGCTATTAAAAACTTCGTAATCATCAAAGTACTTGTCAAGCATTTTAAATTGCACGATCATTCAACTTTGTTCATGGATTCCAAAATCTTTACGGGTTCTAGTGTATACAAGGCCATGGTTTGTCCTATCACTTGAAAAATCATTCGAGATAAAGAATTAGTTAGGGATTGGATTGGCTCTTTGTTAAGAGGATGTATTACTCTTTTATGTCCTACCTTCATCAATAATATATTACTACGAGTTTGGTAGATCGTAGGAAGATTATCGCCTTTTGTGAGTTTGCCTACATCAAATCGACTACAATTTTGTAATGTATAAAATTATGATTTTTACGAAATTTATTTCAGCAATTTTAAAACTTGAATGATTTGTAAACAATGAACCTTTACGCACTAGGAAGCTTTGATCCACTTGAATCTTGGTCATCCACCTGCAGCGTACCAATTTTACGATATCAATCCAAAATATTGTTTCGAACAAATAAATATACCTTGTGCACAAAGTCCAGATGTCAATTGCTCTAGAAGAAATTTATTCTTTACTTGTAAGTTCATCATAGATAGAGGAACTTCTCACGTACATTTAGCAAAGTCTCTTGCAATAAAGGGAGGTTATAGTCTGCTGATTTTTGCGACAGGGCCCTTGGCCAACAAAATTTCTGCCATTTCAAGTTTGTATGAAACTTTTTGTGGCAATCTGTTTGGAGGAAGCTGAACCCCTTTGCTATGCAAATTGCGGTGCCATCCTTTGCGTCCCGGGTAAATGTCTCCATTCCTGCAAGCCCCTCGGCATGTTTCCAAAATATGAACTAATTAATAAGACACATGCAGGATTTAACATTCCTTTCAAAATAAAGAAATCCGTGCTTGCGGGTGATCGGATTACATTCACATACGATGTTCGGCGTTCGAAGTTTACGCCAAGGTTTGGTGTCTTTTTGTCTTTGCTATATCATTATTTCATGATTATCCTTTTCGTTGCTCCATGGGTGTTAGATTTACGGTGCCAACTTTATCTCTGTCGAACTTCTTTAATTCTTAGGCACCTTGGATGAAGTTTAACTTTTTATTGTTCTCGGACATACATCACAATGCCAAGTGATCAATTGGAAATCTCAAGATTTTTATTTGGTTGATTTACGAATGAGATCAATTTTTACCTTGGTTGTTATTGATCTTACTTGCATTGATTCCAGGTGTTGATATATTGAAACATATGGAAACTGAGGTCAATTTTGAATAAAAGAAAGTGAAAGATATAGTTGCCTATCTAAAAGTTTTGACTTGATTTCTCAACGTTATTGATCCACATTATATCCAAGTGAAGTGAGCCATCAAAAAATTTTTAATGAGAAGCTTAAGCATTTACTTTCTTATCTTTTTGGGAGTTGGAGTCAATTGGACAATAGTAAAATGCACAGAGCTCTTTTTGAAACTATGATTATTTACGACAGCATCCGAAAAACTGATTTACATCATTGAAGTATGAAGAAGAGTCATTTGCTTAAAAGAACTGCTTTAGTTGATGCAATATTTATTTTTGCTTCTAATTTTATTAACATATTTCTGGAATTGAGGGCCTTGCTTGATCATGATAATTACCATGAGTATTGTCGTTTGCTTGGGCGCTTCAAAGCTAATTACCAGGTAGTAAACTTTTCTTCATTTAATAAGTACAAATAGCTCATTTGATGTTAGAATAAAGCTAAATGCATTTCTATTTTTCTCTTACCTTTTTTCTATCTAAATACAATGTATATGCCTTGTTTAGTAGAAAATGAAATCATTACGATATCATTCATATGGTGAGTCTAAGATGGACATGTTAAAATGTAATTTGGTATTTCTCAATGGTATTGCTTGCTCATGGTTGGGACATCCTTCTCTTATTAGGCCATTGGCCATACTTTCCTTTGACCTATATATGATCCTTAATATATCAAATCCATGTGATTTTATGGGATTTGTGTATTTGGTATTTGTGCTTGATTTCTCATGTTATGGGATTTGTGTATTTGGTTATTTGGATCACACTGGTTATTTGAACACTGGTTCTTTTACATTTGTGTATTGGGCCTGAGGCTATGGAACTATTGTAATTTTAGTGAGAATCTCTCGATCTTATTTTTCTTTAGCGCGAGTACTAATCTACATAAGCCAGGTCACGAGGAGTAAGCAGTAGTGATACCGAGAAAGCCCCGAAAATCTGATGATTTTATCATGTTCCGTGTTTAGAAGATAAAATTCAGGAATGGATTTATTTTTTGAATAGGATTCTGGAAGGCTTTGTGAGTTTTAAAATATGGGATCTTTATCCATTTAATTCTACTAGGGATGTACTTAAGTTCGTCGATTTTCATCTTGTAATGTTGTTCAGTTACAAAATTGAATGTTCTTGTTGACACATTTGCTACTTTGTTTTACTTGCCTTGTTGTTTGTAGGAATGGATTGTTGAATGTTACCAAGAGAAGAAGCTTGTTGCGATTGAACCGTATCTTATGCATGTAGGAAAACCGTGGCGCGAGAGGTAATATTTTTATGATTCTATCATAGTTGATGCGAAAAGCTACGTTTCTTATTATTGAATTTCAGCGGTTTTAGGGACAATTCTTCTAGATTTTCTCGATGCGTGCATTTCCATTATTCTTTGTTGTCATCGTAATACTATGTAAACATTCTTTAGTACGCAATTCAAAGTGCAAATATGTACTTTGTAATGAAGAAAAAACCTAGTTTAAATAGGAGGTACATGATAGGACTTCAAGAGGGGCACGGCACATTATGTAACCTTTATTTGCCAGTTTCCCACCCATGAGAAATATTCTTCACCTTAGAAGATTGTTGTTCAAGTAGCTTCAAAGTTTTTCTTGACGTATTCCTTTGGGCGGTTTGCTACGAAGATTTCTCTCACCGTGTCCTAGTTTAGTATTAAGAAATCCTGCATTGATGGATGATAAACTGGAGCACCGAATTGTGAGTTCAAACAACATTTATATTTATTCGCGAGAGACCAATTAAACTAAAGCTGTAAACCTTGTTCCTTTCCGCTTCATTTGGACTTTATGAAGGGTTCAGCATGTCGTGTCATTATATTTTGTCATGATGGAATACAAAGCGATTTTCGGTATCAATTTGTTAATTTCTGATTTTTTATATCACCCAGTTACTGCAGATCAAGAAACCACTCCATTGAACAAGCCACAGAAGCCAGTTAAAAAGGACATAAAACAGAAGCTAAGTATTGTTGCTTCTTCAGAGGTTGCTTCTTCCTAACCTCTTCATTTCTATTCCATATGAAAACAATTCATGAAGCATTGAAGATGAAATAAACTTCACTTCTATCATTTGTTACTGTAAAAAAATTTGAGCTTTTTTCATGGCAAGGAAAAAGTTGGTTTATTATTTAGTTATCGGACCAACTTTATGCACTTCATTTTTTTTTTTTTTTAATATTCGCTTTCGTACTCCATATCAAGCAGAGTGAACCTGCTGAGGAAGACCTTTCTCCTGCCAAGGTAAAAAAGTGGGCCATTGATGATTTGAAGGAAACAATAGCGTGGCTGGAAAGTCAAGAAGAGAGGGTAAGCTAAAATCTCACTCTTATTTATAAACATGTTCGCTTGGGCTTACTTAGTGATTGAATTGTATACCGCTTTTTTTAGCTTTAGAACTTTCTTCTACTGCTTATATGATTAATGAGAAATATCCTTTTATAAATTTAAAATATGTTGTATTGCGTATTGACAGCCAGACACAAGTGACGTGAAGAAAATCGCTAGTGAAGGAATCCTTGTTTACAAGATGCCATAGAATCTCTTGAACAGAACAAGGTTTTTTTTTTAATTTCTACTTTTCAGTTTTTTTTTTTTTTTTGAAGTCGTGAGGAATTTTCGGCAAACCATCTTTTTTTGCCTTTTCTTTGGCTTTCTTTTATGCTTTTTCTTTTATGCTTTTTCTTCATTTTCAAAATAAAAATTCATTAGTTTGTTGTCTGATCTAGTACCTACCTCCATTAGGTTTATGTTTTTATGCAAATGGAGTGTCAATAACATGCTCTCTTTCATCAAACTTCACTGTGTAGTAAGGAGCTTTCGCACATTCTGAATGTCTTGCTATCTTTTCAATTTACATTCAGGGAATTTGTTGCTAGGAAGAACATGAGGGGTTTGTAGTTGGTAGTGACCAAATCTGTTTATTGAAGTCCATTGTTAGTTGTGCTTCCAGGTCTTATGTGACTGCCCAGGTTGGGAAAATTCATATAGTTTAGATCTTCATGTAAATTGCATTTTGCGATGGGGAATTCCCCAACACAATGATCAGTTGATGAGGAAAAATGTTATACTCAAAAACATTCTTATCTTAATCAAAATGTGGACGGGCAAAGTTATTGTAATGGTAGTAGAAACCCAAATAATTGAACATGATTGATGGCACTAATTAGCATTTTTGAGTAAATTATTTAACTTGCACACTTTATCATCCGTTGTGGTAACATAATTTGAATATTTTGCTGCCTTCTTACCTTAATGCTACTATTATATTGTTAACAAAATATTGTTGATCCATGCAGGCTAAGCACCAAAGGAGACGTCGGGAGGCGACCCGGACTACACCGGACCAGCGGTGGATGATGAGCGGTGTACTACAAGGTGGCGGGTGAGTGTCCCAAAGGATGTGTCTACGATCTCGGGTCGTTGATGAAGAAAGAAGAGAAGATACGTAGATCTGATGCTAGCACATCCCAGTGCTAGCACAACGAGGAATGAGCAACTTTATGATACTTAGGTATTTTTATGGTTGTTGTAAAACAATGAGAATTGTAGTTTTTTTATGGATACTTAGGTATATTAAACATTTATTATACTTGACTACGTTTTGTGAATATATAAATCTTTTTTAATATCGAATTTTATGTTTTTTCTCATTTGAATATTTGTTGTTGATATATATTGTTGATTTGTGTATGTATGTCAAATTCTGCTTTTTTGGGGGATGTTAGCACCCCCAAGGAGTTGTTGGAGGGGGTGCAGGCGATGGAACAGGTCATATGGTTGTATTTTCAGGTTTAGAGGTTATGGAGAACCAATTGGATTAAGCTTAGGTTTGAAAACTAAAAAAAGCGGAATTGAGACGGATTAGCAACGGAATTCAGAGATTCCGTTGCTATTTCGTCTCTAATTTTCAATGAATCAACAACGGATCAGAGACAGAATGCATGAATTACGTCTCTGTTCCGTTGCTAATCAGAGACGGAACAGAGACGGAATCAAAAAATTATGTATCTGTACCGTTGCTAATCAGAGACGGAACAGATACGGAATTCATGCATTCCGTCTCTGATCCATCTCTGATTAGCAACGGATCTGAGACGAGGTTTTTTGTTTCCGTCTCTGTTCCGTCTCTTACTAGCAACGGATCAGAGACGGAATTTTTTGATTATGTCTCTGTTCCGTCTCTGATTAGCAACGGTACAGAGACGGAATTAATGTATTCCGTCTCTGTTCCGTCTCTGATTAGCCACGGATCATAGACGGAATACAATAATTTCGTCTCTGATCCGTTGCTAATCAGAGACGGAACAAAGACGGAATTAATGCATTCCGTCTCTGATCCGTCTCTGATTAGCAACGGATCAGAGACGAATGCAATGCAATTACAATTGTACTATTTAGAAAAATTTTCATTTCTGTTCCGTCTTTTTTCCGTTTCTAAATTCCGTCTCTAATCAGAAACGGAAACACATTTCCGTTGCTGATTGAATCAGCGTCGACGATTTTAGAGACGGAATAAATTCCGTCTCTGTTACGTTGCAGATTTGGATTAGAGACGTAATTTATGCAAATCCGAGACGGAAATCTCCGTTTCTGATCTGCTATTTTTTGTAGTGAGACTCGAGCTCCCAGGTGAGTTCCTTGGTTTCGTGATGCTGCCATCTGACTAAAACCTTTGGGATCTCCTTAATTCTCAAAATCTGAGTCCTCCTATCCATGATTTCCAGAGGCTGCTCCTCGTATGACACTTCAGGTCGCACCTCAATCTGACGTATATCAACCATAAGTCTTGGTCCCGACCTAGCCAACCTCAACATGGAAATATGAAACACTAGGTGTACCCATGCCAACTACGGTGGCAACTCCAGACGGTATGCCACTCTGCTGACGCGTTCCTCAACTCTGAACAACCCAATGAACCTTGGTGCTAGTTTCCCCTTAATGTCAAACCTATGATGAACTTTCCAGGGCAAAACTTTCAAATACACCAAGTCCCTAACCTCGTAGCTCGCACCCTCAAGGTACTTGTCCGCATATTTTTTCTGCCTATCCTGCGCTGCCTGAAGTCTCTGCCTGATCTGTCTTACCTTCTCAGTATGATCCACAACAACCTTAAGTCCTATAGTTGTTGTATATTTCGGTGCCGCCAAACATGCTGCTGACCTGCAAGGCCTCCCATAAAGTGCCTCAAATGGTGGCATCCCGATACTCGCCTGATAGTTGTTGTTGTAGGCAACCTCACACAAAGGTAAGTACTCTTCCCACAATCCACCAAACTGTAGAATACACGCTCTGAGCATATCCTCAAGAATTTGAATTAATCGCTCTGACAGCCCGTCAGTTTGAGGATGGTACGCAGTACTGAACTGTAACCGAGTGTCAAACTGCTCCTGCATACTCTCCCAAAGTCTCGATGTAAACCTCGGATCTCTGTAGGAAACAATGGAGACCAGTACACCGTGCAATTTGAAAATCTCTCTCGAATATAATGCTCAGCTGTGTAACATAATATCTCATGGCAATCGATATAAAGTGTGTCGACTTCGTCAACCTGTCGATGACCACCTAAATCGCATCGTGTCTCTTCGTCGTCTGAGGTAGGCCACCGACGAAGTCCATAGTTACGTGTTCCAACTTCCACTGAGGAATGGGCAGCGGCTGTAGTAACCCAGTTGGTCTCCTGTGCTCAGCTTTCACCTGCTGGCATATATGACAACTCCGGACGTATGTGCCCACGTCAGCCTTTATCCCTGACCACCAGAATAATCTCCGCAGATCATGATATATCTTGGTCTGACCAAGATGAACTGTATATCGCGACCGGTGTGCGTCCTCGATAATGTTGTCCCAGAGCTCCGATACCCCCGGTATCTACAAACGACCCATGTGTCTCAAGCACCCGTCTGACCTCCCAGACCACTCTGTGCACCTCGGATCCTGAGCCAAGCCACTGATCCGCAAATATCGGTCATCAGCTTTCTGCAACTCAGCAACACGCTCTAGAGGCACTATAGGAACTCGCATCTGACAGCAAATCAGTAGCTCAGCAATAGCCTCTGTCAAACACAACACCGACGCTACCTCAAGCAACCCGTGCTCGTGTGTCATATGTCGCAATACTGTCTAGCTCTCAATGTCGCTCCCGTTCAGGGCATCAGCTACAACATTCTCCTTACCCGGATGATACTCAATGGCGAAGTCATCGTCCTTCAATAACTCGAGCCATCGCCGATGTCGCATGTTCAACTCTCTCTGAATGAACAGGTACCTCAAACTCTGATGGTCTGTGAACAACAAGAACCTCTCACTATACAGGTAATGCCTCTAGGCCTTAAGTGCAAACACGACCGCTGCAAGCTACAAGTCGTGCACTGGATAGTTCACCTCGTGAGGTCTCAACCGTCGAGATAAATAGGTTACTAGGTGTCCATCCTTCATCAACACGCAACCCAACCCAGTGCCTGATGCGTCAGTATAAACTGAAAAACCTTTACATGTCACTGGTAAAGTCAAAACTAGCGCTGAAGTCAGTTTCCTCTTCAGCTCCCAAAAAGCATCCTCACACTCCTGTGACCACTCAAATCTAACATCCTTCTTGGTCAGCCTTGTCAACGGCGCTGCAATCATCGAGAAGTCTTGCGCAAAGTGCCCGTAGTATCCTGCTAAACCCAAGAAACTCCGGATGTCAGATATAGACTCGGGTGTCTTCCAATCAATAATCGTCCAAATCTTGTCACCATCAACAGATATACCCTGACTACTGATGACATGGCCCAAAAATGTCATCGATGAATACAATGATGTATCGATCAAGGTATGGGCTAAGCACCCTGTGCATCAAATCCATGAAGATCACCGGTGCATTAGTCAGTCCGAACGGCATGACTGTAAACTCAAATAGGCCGTAACGCATACTAAACGCAGTCTTCTCCACATCCTCTTCTCGAATCCTCAACTGATGGTATCCTGATCGTAAATCGATCTTCGAGAAGAACTTGGCCCCACTCAACTGATCTAATAAATCATCGATTCTCGAAAGTGGGTAACGATTCTGAATCGTCACCTGATTCAGCTTCCGGTAATCCACACACATCTGTATCGAGCCATCCTTCTTCTTCACAAATAGAACTGGATCTCCCCAATGCGACATGATATGGTGAATGAAACCCTTCTGCAGTAAGTCCTCTAACTAGGTCCTCAACTCATCGTGCTCCAATGTTGACATCCTATAGGGTTTGCTGTAGATTGACTGAGTCTCCGGGATCAGCTCAATGATAAACTCCACAACTCTCAGTGGTGGCAAACCAGGCAAATCATCCGGAAACACGTCTGGAAACTCGCAGACAATATGGACATCCTCGATCTTCAGTATCGTCTTACGTTCCAGCTCAACCATAGCCGCGTACGCCTCCATCTCCTGCGACGTAGATAATCTGCCCCGAGTGATAGGTAATGCAGACGCAACTCCGAAAATGTGAACCTTGAAATTCCCTCGATGTCAAACGTCACAGTCTTGCTGAAACAGTCGATCTGTGCGGATAAGATGACAACCAATCTGTCCCGAACATCGCGTCGAACTCCAAGTACTCTAACACTCTAAAAGCAGCCGATAGTTGATGTACCTCGATCTCCACAACACAATTTTGACAAATCTGGTTAGGGTGAATCTTATCCCCAGCTGCCGTGCTGAGAATAAGATGTGTGTCTAAAGTCTGTGTAGGTAACCCTAACTTTCCTACTATGCATCTAGAAATAAAAGACAGTGTGCTACCAAAATCCTTCATAATATGCATAGGAAAACCACGGACAGATAACGTACCCTCAACTAGCTGTCTGGTCGCCTCCCTGTCCGGCTGCGCAACCCCAAATGCTGCAAATTGGGCCATGTCTCTAGCATGCTCCGTCTGTGGTGGTACTGGTGTTGGTCTGGTACAATCTGCCACAATATGCCCCACCTGACCGCAACGGTAACATGTGCGAGTCTCTGATCTGCCCGAACACCTCTGACTCGGCATTGACTCTGGCCTCGACCCTGGCCTCTCGGACATTTGTCTTACCTCTGCTGTCTCGGCTGATCAACGGGTGCAGCAGACGTAGAATATGCCATCTGACGGTCATCACGTCGATCTCTGTCTTCACCTTTGCTACCCTGACCAAATTGCCACTCTCCTCTACGAGATCTCTAGCCCTGTCTCGGTCGATCTCGATCCCTCCTCTGTCTTTTCGGCCTCTGATCAGACCGAGATCCGATCTTTGGTGACTCTGCGACCTGCGCATAGCTAGCTGAACGACTCGTCGACTGACCCTTTGAACCATGTATGTCTCATATGTGAGGCACCTGTCGTAGACCTCAGTCAGTGTACGAGCTCTGCTAAATACAACCGTACTCATTATCCGTTCATCCAGACCCCGAACAAAATAGTAGATTTGCAGTCGGTCGGTACCTGCTATGTCCATGGAGTAAGACAACAGATATCGGAACCTCTCCTTGTAGACCGTGACTGACATGTCACCCTGCATTAGGGACAGAAACTCCTCCCTCAAGCGGACCCTGACCTCCATCGATATGTACTCATCCATAAACGTCCGAAACTCTGCCCAAGTAGTAACGGTTTGATGAGTCGCAATGTAGGTAGTCCACCAGATCGCAGCATCGGCTCTCAAACAGAAACTCGATAATCGCGGCCAATCGATGTCCTAAACTCGCATTAAATCATATAGCCGCTCAGGGGATAATAGCCACCTCCCGGCTACCTCTGGGTCTCCAGCTCCATAAAATTACCCTGGAGAGAACTTGAGAAAGTCTCTCATCTTCTTAGCCTATACTGTCATCTGACTCCCAGAAGTCGACGCCACTGCTGGCTGCTCGGTCGTAGAAGGTGTAACCACCACTGCAGCCTCCACTGGTCCTGCTGCTGGTGTAGCCCTCTATGTCCCTGATATTGTCGTCTGCACCTAAGCCTCGGCCATAGTAGGAGCTACGACTGCCTGCGTAATCGTCGGTGCAGCCACAACGGTAGTAGGAGGAATAATAACTTCCCGAGCTCTCAACATCTCCATAAGCACTGCGAACCGATCATCCATAGTCCTCGCCAATGACTCTAATGTCAAGGTCGGTCTCGTCGGATCACTAGTATCCCCGACCTCAGACTGAGGGGTATCTGATGGATGTCTGTCCATCGGTATCTGTATCGAAAAATGTGCACCCAATCAGCCTCTACGCCAATATACGTGTATCGTATATATATAATACACTCAAAATATAACACATATATCCATGATTTCTACCCATCTCACCTCTCTTCCCAACTAGGACTCTAAGCAATTCCTTTAGGTTTCCACATCTAAAGTTTATTCATCAACCGAGACCACAAATGTATTCGTATCAGAGTTAACTTCCAATTCCTCGAGGTTCACTAACCTTGCTCTGATACCAAAATGTAACGGCTCAACCGCCACGGGGGCCGTTGCGGGTCCACAACCTGGCCTACCAGCGCCAGCTGTGTCCTACATGCCAACTCATCCACCATTTAATTATTGTTAACCTCAAATGACAGCAATTTACTGTTTACCTTGTTACTTAACTCAAGTCATCTGTTAAGATCATTTTAAACCCAAATAAATCACAGCGGAAGCCTTTAGCATGAAAAAAAATATATATAACAGTAAAGTCATGCAATTAACTCTGATACCTTGTATGGAAACCCATATATCATCATAGATCAAGAATGTACCAAAATGTAACACAATATCAATAGTATAGAGTCCTAGTGTATCACTCTCAAACCCAAATCTCAAAATAGAACAAAATATGTATATACAAACGTACAAGCCTGGTTAAACGTTAATGTATTCTGGTAACTTGCCCTTGCCTCGGCTCGTACTAGGATCTGCATTCAAGCCATCATAAAAAGACAGATGACGAGTCCAAAGTGAGTATTCCCAAGGAAATTAAGTTAGCAATACTGAAAATAAATACTGAAATTTAAAGCAAACAATTAAATAAACATGCAGAAATATAAACAGGCAACTGTGCTCGTCGCATGCATATGTAATAGTGAAAACTCAAAATGTGTGTTCCTAGCCCCTAGGGTAAGACTAGCGCCATACTTAGGACCCCTAACAGACTATTGTTGGCAAGTAGCACTCAAGCAAGGCTAGTATCTGGATCCGCTAGATGGTCGGCGTAGAACCTACGACACACCCACACGTGCCCGTCACTTTCTCGGGTAGCCCTATTCACCGAGATGGCACAAATGTTATGGCCTAGTGGACGTACACACAGAAATGGCACGGACGGAGAGCCTCAACGTCCGTCCATTATAACACACCAGGAATAGAGTAATGAAAGACAGAAAATGAATTCAAAACCAAAAGTAAATACTGCTCAAGAAATTTCAGTTGGGATACTACACACCTCACACCGCACTCCGTGTACTGTCACTACCCCCCGGTCTGACTCCGCCTAGTCCCGGATATCCAAATTACCGCCCGTACTGACCTATTTCCATGTATAAGTGATATTGAGTCATTTGTATGTGTTTTAAGTCCAATCACACAAAATATGTCAAAACAGGGGTCTATTAGCGCGCTAAGTCTAGGCATTAGCGCGCTAGATGCCCAGACAGTTATACGTTCGTTACCCAGAAGAACATTAGCGCGCTAGATGCTGCGATTAGCGCGCTAATCGCGTTCTGGACATCACAACTGTTGAAAATTTTTGGGTTTTCTACCATTCTACTAACCCAACAACAGCCACAACACCAATAGCAACACTTCAACACACTAGAAACCCATCATAACACCACTAACATCCAAAACGTCACTAACATCTACAAAATTAAGATCAAAATAGAGAAATGTGTGATGTTTGTGATTCTCACCTTGGATTTGATGTTTTCGCCCCTCCAAGCTCCACGAATCACTAAGAAAAATCACCAAAACCCTTGTTTTTCTTCTTCAAATCTCGGATAGAAAATGAGGAGAGAGAAAAGGTGGTGAAAAAATAAGATAATGTTAACTTTTATAATTGAATTTTCATCTCCTCTCACATTTGCATCTCTAGGCCATCCAAAGTTCTCCATTTCCTCCTATTCTATCCCCTTATGACTCCAATTGGGACACCTTTGGCACATTCACCCTTGTATTTACCTCAAAAAGTCTATTTTCGGGTGTTCCGACGCCCGGTACGCCTGGTTTCACGTCCCGAACCGCGACATACGCGTACTACCATGTTCATAACCACCAAATATACATTCCATATTAAGTATTTAACCAATTTTATGCAGTTTATGTGTATTAGTTCCCCCGGCCTAGTGTTAAGTCGGTTAAAGTACCTGGTTCCCGTGTCGACACACATATCGAGGCGACTACTTAACACACTGTCTCGCACATCAAATGTCCTATAATAACACCCATTGCGATGTCATTGATACTATTTCAATATAAACATCGCAAATTAACACTTCAGCATACAAAAATTATTATTTACTTAGCTTCAGGCGCGCACAAACCTAATTGCGGGACCCACGAGAGTCCACTACAAGAAAAAAGGTAAACAACAACAAACTAATCTGTTGCTGAAGTGGTACGGATTTGTTGCTAAGGGACTCAGCAACAAATCAGCAACAGATCAGATGTGTTGCTAAACTCTTTGTCGCAGATTGAAGTTAGCAACAGATTTTGGTTCTGTTGTTGTTCAGCAACAGATTTGTGACAAAAATTTGTTGCTGAACGGCAACAGAAAAAAATATGTTGAAGATTGAAAAAGAAGGTTATGTTGCAAATCAAGCAATGAGACAAAATCTTTCTTGATTTGCACATTCAAGACGCGCGGCTTGTTCTTGATTTGTTGTAAAATAGCGACAGATCAGCAACATATACCTTTTTGTTGATCGAGCAAATCAAGCAACAGAACTTGATGCATGTCGATTTGTTTAAATCAAGAAACCGTTGTCTCTATTCTTTGATCTGTTGCAAAACAGCGACAGATCAGCAACATACAGCTTTTTTTATTGATGCAAATCAACAACAGACTTGGTCTGTTGCTGATTTGGAATTGTAATTTTTTAAAAAAAAATTACAGTTCACTGTAAATAGTAAATGGAATTCATTGCAATTACAACTATTTAGAAAACATACTTAATATATAATTAAACAAATATTTCTATAGTCTAGTTGCAATTACAACTTTATTTTTGAAATCCATTGCAATTACAACTTAACTAATTAGTTATTGACTTATTGACCATAAAAGATATTACTTAATCAACCAACTAATCACAAACAAATGACGAAGATCGTGTACTTAGAAAACATGACGTACTACTTGTCTTGAAGGCACCGTTAACTTACCCCATAACACTAAATAAATCTTTTTTTTCATAAGAGACGTCCTACTTTTTTAATTCAATGAATCACATATAATACTAAATAAATATTCAAAATAGGGAATGGACTTTTGAATATAATCCTAAGTAAATTTTGAAAAGTCCTCTTTTATAACAAAGTGCCTACAAGAAACTTGTCTTAAACAACATATAAAGCATTTGTTGCTAACAATTATGGCAGAAGTATCTTAACAAGGATGATTAATTGTTGCATTGAATCTCGGGCTTGCTTGGTTGCACAAGAGGTTTCCTAATAGAAGAAGTTACTAACATCATATAGAGTTGACTCATGAGAACAATACATATTTGGTAGATAATCTTATATTGTTATGTTTGTTGTGAGGTGTCCGCTTACTCCAACAAACATTGAATCTCATGCCAAGTATTTTCTAATTTTTCCAATAGAATCGAGAGAGACTTATTAACATGTTATATGTGGGCATTGACGATACCAAATCTAGGGATATATATGTGTACGTGGAGTGTTCACTTCATTTGTTTGGAAGGGTCAAGATCGTTTTAAGAAATTAGTGTTTCTTTGGCTTTTTGGCTTAGATAATCCGATGGTCCCGTTAGTGAAGTCCTAAACTACTTGTTGGTAGTTGGGCTCCAAGTGGGGATCCAGTTAATTTTGTTTTACCCTTCATTTGTTGGTTTTCAGTTGTGTCGTATTCTACTTTTCTTGATTTCATGATTCCTTAATTTTATTTTACCAATAAATGATAGATATATACTTCTCACAATGACTGATTTGGAAGTGATGTACCATGTTTGATAAAGCAACATGAACCCTTTCTATTTTGGTATGACATTCATACTTTGAAAAGTGGGAATTCTCTCTCGTTTTTTGTTAATATTTTGTGTCTCACATTATTGTCAAAAAATAAGTAAAAAAAAAAAAAAAAAAAAAAATAACAAAAGTTAAGGATTTTTTAGTTGATCAGATTTGTTTTTTCTATATATGCTTGACCACGCTACCTTCCTTTTTTGGGTGCTTGGCCACCTTGCCTTCGCAAATTAGGAGGCCTTTTGCTAATTTCAACACAACATCCATATAGTATAGATTTTTGGAATATTTTTGTCAGAGAAATTAAATTAAGTTGGTTGAATCATGCATGACTTTGCGTCGGAAGTGTCGGTACTATATATCAACCTAAAAAGATATACATATACAAATAAAGTCACGGGGTTTAAATTCTTAATTTATTCAATTTATATTAAACTATTTTTTTTACACAAGTCGAAGTTGACAAGTGATACCTCTGCAATCTCTTTTCTTCAACTATGATAACTAAGGCTCTTCTATAACCTCTAACTACCTTCAAGAATCATGTAAATTTCATACTTACCTTCGAGATTCAATAATTTATGCATATTTTAATAAATTAATAAGTATTTCATATAGCCATGTATTTCGTTATTTTGTAAAATTCTTGGGTGTTGTAATCAAGAAGGGATAAAAATTTGATATGTAAAATCAAACCATAGATATATAAATTTCGGTAGTCATATAAAATCAAAAATCAACAAAAATAGCAAAATAGATTTTCAAGAAAATGCAAACCGCAGATGATACCTGAAACTCAGTCAAGGAGGAGCCGATCGAGGGCGACCAGCTGTTGCGGAGGAGTCGGCCCGAGCAACGGCGGAGGCGGGCCCAACCGGCGACGGGGAAGATTGCGGAGGCGACCAGGCGGCGGGCGGCGGTGGCGCGGAGTTCGAGCTGCGACGGCGCGTAGTCCTAGCTGTGGCGGCGCTTGCAACCGAGCAGCGGCGGCGCAGGACCGGCCGAGCAAGCGGCGCGATCCGGCAGCCAGGCGCGAGGTCCGAGCAGCGGCGCGCGGGTCCAAGCAATGGCGGCGGTGCATGCATAAGCGGATCCCGGCGTCACGAGGGAGCGGCGGAGCCGGCGGATCTGGAGAAGGAGGAAGCGACGACGGCGGATCTAGAGAAGGGGGATGCGGCGGCGACGAACAACGCGGCGGTGGTGGCGCGGCTCGCGGCCGATCGGCGGCGCGTCCTTGAGCGCCGCGACGGTGCGGGCGACGGCTCACTGACCGAACAGCGACAGTGGTGGCGCGATAACGACGCAGCGGCCGTCTTTGTGGCGGGTCTCCGGCGAAGGTGCGGCACGAAATGGTTTTGCAGTGACGATCGAAATGGGTTTGGAGGGAGGAGGAGGAGAGAAAATGGTTTGTTAAAACCATTTAGAAATTAGTGACTAATCAGCAACAGATTAGTCTGTTGCTGACGTGTTTGTTGCTATTTTGTTGTTGATCAGCAACAGATCAAAATATGTTGTTGATCAGCCTACGTGGCATTTGTTGCTATTTTGTTGCTGATCAGCCTACGTGGACAGCTTACGTGGCATTTGTTGCTATTTTGTTGCTGATCAGCAACATATCAAAATCTGTCGCTGATCAGCCTACGTGGACACTGGCAGTCTGTTGATGATTTGTCGTTGTTCAGCGACAGATCAGCAACAAACTATATGTATATAATGCATTTGACTTGCATTTGCATTATATTTCGTCACTCCCATTAGCCGCCACCACCGTCGCCGTCGTCATCGTCATCGCCACCGTCGCTGCTCGGTCCATTGGGTGGGCTCATACATGGTCTATTTTTAAAATCCTTCTAAGGTAATCTTAGTTGTGAGACCTCGGCAAAAAAAAAAAAAAAAATTAAGACAAACTAGGGGATTTGGTAAGGTTAATTAATTAAGACAACTTCGACAAAAAAAAAATCAAGACAAACTTAATTAGAGGGAAATTAGCTTCATTTGAAAATTAATTGATTGGAGAAGAGATAATTATATATGCATATAATCCCTTGAAAATTCACGATTTAATCAAAATCATGATTTCTCAACTTTATTTAAGGGAAACACATTGTTTCCCACTTTGCACAGATTACTTTTGCTGGCTATATAAAATAAAATCTCATTCATATCAAAACTAAAACAAAAACAAAAAAAAATTCTTCAAGTGCTCTTGGAATTCGCACAAACGCGCAATATGATGAAGTCAATATATCAATTGAAATTGAGAGATATCTTCAAATTAATTCAAACTATACACTATATATATATATAATGAGAATTGAAACTGCTATACTTACCTCTAGCCACGAAGCAACATCATGATTTAATCAAAATCATGATTTCTCAACTTTATACGTGAAGCAAGGTACTTTTGATGTCCACTCTATTTCTTCGTTAATTACTAATTAATTAATGGAATCTATATATTTTTTGTATAAATGTTAGACATACATATATGTAAGATAATTATGTGGACATCATGTTTTAATTAGTTCCCTACGTTGCATTGACTTAACGCTATCTAATTAAAAATGAGTAAGTCTCACAGCTAAGATTACCTTAAATACTCCTAAAAAAAGATTAACTTAAATATGATATATACGTTCATTCTATTCCATAAGAAAGGTGATTTCTAAAATCAAATTAATAATCATTTCTTGACTTAAATAAAGTCATCTTTTTTGAAGAAGTTTGATATGACTGATTGATTGAGACAAAATTAATATCTCTCAAAATACCTTGAACTTAAAGGGTGTCAATTTTTTTTATTTGGCTCATTGGCTCGATTTATCCTTGATAAACATATTTTGAATAGTAATTTTTAAAATTCAAATTGAAACTGGGCAAGACTGTGATATTCAAATTGAAGTTCGCGCCAGATCTAAACAAGACCCTCTAATTAAGCCTCATACCTAGCCCAGATTTCAAAAGATTTTACTTTGAAAATATGTCGTTATACATTGTATAATTTATAAAAAAAAACAACAATAAAAATAATAAACTAGATAGCACATATAGAAATGTACTATATGTGAGTTAATTATTTCTTGCGAGTTAATTATTTCTTGGTCACTACATACAATATATATATATATATATATATATATATATTATGGTTGTAAGCGTTAAAATAACTGAGACTTCTTTAATGAACATCTTAATTAAACTTGTTGCTTCATTTTACCACCCCGCTGAGTGACAAGCTCGTTTTTGTTCTCTCACATTTGCAAGTAAACAAGTCGGATAAAACAATGATTACATTCAGAGTACGTGCAAATTTTAAGGAAAAAATCTTTTATTATGTTATGTCAATTTTTTTTTAATTTTCAAAAAAATTTTAGAAATTGAAAATTCATGACAATATTTTACTTTGAATAAGAGGCAAATACCGCGCAGCGGCGGCGGCGCCTCGCGGTCGATCGTGACGACAGTGGTGGCGGCGAATACGACGACGACGGTGGTGGCGGCGGATTTTCGGCGACGATGCGGTCGTAAATGGAGTTTGCAGGGACGAGGAGGAGAGCCCCTGGTTTGAAAAAACCATTTAAAAATTAGTGACATATCAGCAACAAACTAGTCTGTTGCTTATTTGTTTGTTGCTAATTTGTCGCTGATCAGCGACAGATCAGCAACAGATTAGTCTGTTGCTGACAATCTGTTGTTGATTTGTCGCTGATCAGCGACAGAATATAATCTGTCGCTTATCTCGTAGCGGATCATCACGATTTAGCTACGGATCGCGACAAACTAGGTTACGTAGGTGATCCGTCGCAGATCTGTCACAAAATGGGAGGAAATTAATGGCGAGAGAAATCAAGAACGAGATCGGTGACAAAATACAATTTGTCACAAATTTTGTCACAAATCATCCGATTTGTTGTTTTTTGGTCAACCGAGTCAAACGCTCTATCTCGATGCGTGAAGCTTTCTTGATTTGTTGTTGTTTAGCAACAGATTCAATTTGTTGCAATGTTTTGATGTTATTCCACATTTTTCTTGTAGTGGTCTGAGCTGTCGACAACGTCTGCAACCACGTCAGAAATAACTGCGAATTATATTCAGGCCGTCACAAGCACACTCAAACAGATCTGACTGAGGCACGTTGACGGGATAGGAACAACCCATAAGCAAAACCGAGAAGCGAGAGAATCGCTAGGTCTCTAATACCAAGACGGTATTATAAAGAATGTTAGTCTTTATTCAATTGACTAATTTGAGTGCAACTTTACATCTTTTTTATAGATTCATAGATACATCAAAAGATAAGACCAAATAAAATCAATTATAATTTTGTAACCACATTGAGGATAGACACCAATCGTGATGATCATGACGATAACTGAATCGAACCAATCATAACAAATGTGAAAGAACCAAAACAAGGAAGATAGAATTTTCTATTTGGTCAGGTCAAAACCAGCAAGGAAAACTTGTAATTAAGAAAGCACCAAAATATATCCAACATATTGGCAGGAACTAAAAAAAATCACCAACAATTTATGAACTTTTATGTGTTGGGGCAGATGGCATATTCATAGGCACCATAAAACTGCTAGAACTGTTGCATTCCATGCGTGAGAAATCATGTGCTGCGGCAATTAGGAACGGTAAGTCTAATTAGAAGAGCAATAATAGAAATCCTCCAAATTCAACAACAAGAAAGGTCAGAAACAGTATCACATATTGTATGCAATAAGAAGAGGAAAAAGGAACCAATACCTACAAACACTCACAAAGCCGAATACACAGCAATTTCCCCAACCATGTGCCTTCATTGTTTCTGATAGGCACGTGAGCAACCCCTCGGGTGTGCGTCTGCTTGATGGGCCAAGCGATCAAGATAAGGAGCACTCAACCCAAATGGACTAACCATCTTTTGTCAGGCCCAAACGAATCGGTAAACGTCCAATGTGGCACAAGGACTACCACATGTGCAAGGGCCCAACTTACCTGGGGTTTTTCTAAAAATGGGGTGGAGATACAATTTATTTTCCAAAATATGGAAGTTTACTTTTAAATTCCAAAAGTAGGTGATAACTCCTTTTGAAAATGAGGTATTGATGATGAGGTGACATGCATGGTGGTGAGGTGGAAGACAATTGTATAGATAGCTCCTTTTGAAAATGAGCTATCTATACAAAGCATGGTGGTGAGGTGGTGGTGAGGTGGAAGACAATTGTATAGATAGCTTCTTTTGAAAATGAGCTATTTATACAAAACTATACACTCTATGAATGACTCCTTTTGAAAAGGAGCTATCAATACAAATTTTTTCCCCATGAACGACACGTGCATATGGAGATGGACGACCCGCGTCACTCGCATATCTCGAGGTAGATAACTAATGTATACAACACGCACGCATATCGACGTGGACAACCCATGAAAACTTCATCCATGTATGCCGAGGTGGAGATTTCATGGAAATGGCAGGCACGTCTGTAGAGGTGGGCGACCCATGCAACCTCGTGCAACTCATGCAAACGTCACGCACGTGTCTCGAGGTGATAAAGTCAATGCCAACGTCACACACGTATCTCCTGGTTAACAACACATGGAAACGCCACGCACGTATGTCGAGGTGGGCCAGCCATGCATATCCACTACATACCATGGACCCCATTCAAACGTCACGCACATATCGCGAGGCGGACAACCCGTGTAACCCATAGTAAGCATGCAACTCATCCTTTAAACTTTAGTGTTACTTTTATGTCGTGATGAAAAGTAGAAAAACGAAAAATAAAATAATTGTAGGGCAAAACCACGTTATTTTTTTGTTGAGAATATATTATCTGCGTCGGGTTCGAGAAGGAGAAAAGAGGGTACACAGATAGCGCCTTCTAAGAAGGAGCTATCTGTGTACCCCTCGGCCCAGGGGTTCGGGGATGTCCACGTGGACATTTACACCAATAGCGTCTTTTGAAAATGCGCTATTGGTGTACACTCTGTCCACGTGGGACGGCATACACTGATATCGCCTTTTCAAAAGGCGCTATCAGTGAAGGCGATATCAGTGTATGCCGTCATACGTGGCCCGGACACATGGATAACGCCTTTTGAAAATGCGCTATCTATGTGTCCACGTCAGCAAAAAAATACACCCACCGTAATAATGCCTTTTAGATAGGCGATATTGCCTATTCTTGGAAAAAAAACACAACTTTATTTTCCTCATTTAAACTAAAAACATTTGTATTTTTGTAATTTTTTCCAACTTACCTAGTTACGTGGACTGTTTTCTTACTTTAATTTCAGCCAAGTGCAGTAATATTTAAGCATTTCCTAAAGTTTTGAAATTAAGAAGAAATTTGTTGTCTCTTACATTTTGTCTTTCCCTTCTTTTCGATTTCTTGTGCATTGCCCTAACAATTAGTGTTTTCATTACATGAACTTTTGGGCCCTAAACCCTCTAATCCTAACAAGCTCTTGAGGACGCCATTACAGCCCTCACGGAGTAGATGGTTACAATGAACCAAAAGTTTGATAATGGCTTAATGACGCAGCGGAGATCTTCTAAACTAGTTGAACGAATCCACGAACAACTCAATCTAGGTCAAAACTTAAGCCAAAGTTCGAAAATTCTTTTATTCCAGCCAAAAAACCGCGAATTACATCCAATAAGTCGTTTAAATAGCGATACCCTAAAATTTGCCAAAAATAGTAAAAAGTCCAAAAAACCCTAAAAGCCATAAACTGAAAACTAGACGAAAAATAGAAACAAATGCCGCAAACGGCAATAAAAACGGAAATTCCTAATGAAAGTTATAAGCTAAACAAATATTTCCTAAAATAGCAAAATTGTCGTTTCGAATGGCGAAACGATGGAATTTCGCCGAAAAACGTCTTAATCACGGCATAGCTGTGACCCATGATCTCCACGCCGTTTTCAATCAACCCATGCCCCCGGAACGCCGAAACTCAAACGCCCGAACTTCACCGAAATTACCAAAATGTCATCCTGTCATATCTTTACATCATATTTTTCCAAGAATTTGCAAGCTAATTCTTGGACTTCATCATTCTCCCCAGGGTAGACAGAATTCGCCCTCGAATTGTCATCATCAGACGTATCTCCATAATAGGGAACAAGATGTTTGACATTAAATACATCAGCCGTGCGAATGTGACTTGACAACTTCAATCAGTAAGCATTAGGATTAATTTTCTCAAGAACCTCCACATGACCAATCTTCCGAATCGACAATTTGTTGTAATCACCCACGAGAACCTGTCTTTAGTGAAGCGCCCACACAAAGTCACACACTTCAAACTCCACGTGACACTTCTTCCGATCTGCATATTGTTTGTACTTGTCGTGACCTTTCCGCATAGTTATCTTTGACAGATTGATGAATCTCTTGCGACCCACTAACAAAGTCTTACGCCTTGTCATGCCATCTAGTCTTACTTGGCACCGTAGCAACGATCAAGAGGACCTCGAGGTAGTCTTGAATACACAACCTGAAAAGGATTAAACCCGGTACTTCGATTAACAGCATGGTTGTGTGCAAATTATGCATGGCTCAACTTGAAGTCCCAACTTCTGACATTCTCACCCACCAAGCTCCTCAAAAGATTGCCTAACGAACGGTTGACAACTTCAGTCTGCCCATATGTTTGCGGATGATAAGCACTGCTAAATTTCAGCTGCGTGTTCACCATAGCCCACAAACTGCGCCAAAAATGGCTAAGGAATCTGGTGTCCCGATCTGAAACAATCGAGGTAGGAAGGTCATGCAATCTATACACCTCCCGAAAGAACAGCTGAGCCACCTTTACAGCATCAGTGGTCTTCTTGCATGGGATGAAGTGAATCGTCTTCAAAAAACGGTCAACCACCACAAAAATAGAGTCATTTCTCTGTTGTGTTCTAGGCAACCCCAGCACAAAATCCATGCTAATATCAACCGTGGCTGTTCTGGAATGGGCAAAGGCATATATAAACTGGCGTTAGTTGCGGTACCCTTTGAAAGCTGGCAAGTCCGGCACCTCTGCACATATCTGTCCACTTCCTTGCGAATGGTAGGCCAAAAGTAAGAGGTCTGCACCAGCTGCAAAGTGCGATCACGTCCAACATGTCCCTCTCCATGCAACTCTCTAATAATCAGCAATCTCAGGCTGCAAATTAGGAATGCAAAGCTGGTTGCCCCGAAATAAGAAACCCTCTTGGAGTACGCTCCCAACTCTGCACCTTCTCCACAATAGTAGCAAAGAAAGGATCAGTAGTAAACAAATCAAAGAATGAGGAAAACTCAAGTACCTCAATGGTCATGCGGCTCAACAAACTTTTTCGTCTGCTCAGGGCATCAGCAACTCTGTTGGTCACACCAGACTTGTGTTCCACCACAAAAAGTAAAGCGCTCCAAATAGGTCACCCATGAAGCATGTCTGGCCGAGACCTCGTTCTGCCCATGTAACTGTCGCAATGCCTCATTGTCTGTAAACAGCACGAACTCTCTGTGGAAAAGATAATGCCGCCAATGCTTCACGGCTTGTACCACTGCATAGAACTCTACATCGTATGTGCTATACCTCAACTTCGCCCCAGACATCTTCTCACTGAAATAAGCAACATGCCTATTAATTTGACTCAAGACAGCTTCAATGCCTACCTTTGATGCATCACTATGCAACTCAAAAGGTATGTGAAAATCTGGCAACACCAGAATGGGGGCAGTGGTTAACCGCACCTTGATCAGTTGGAATGCTTCATCTGCCTCGTTGCTCCACCCAAACTTCACGCCCTTCATACAGTCTGTAATTGGGGCCATGATACTGCTGAAGTGAGGAATGAACCGCTTGTAGAAGGAAGCCAACCCATGAAAGCTGCGAACCTCCGTGACGGTGGTGGGTCGAGGCCAAGTGCGGATGGCTTATACTTTAGACTCATCAACCTGCAACCCTTCTCCAGAAATAACATAACCTAAGAAAAGGACCTTCGGTGTCAAAAATGAGCACTCTGCGCAAGATAGTCAGAACATCTCGCACGTGCTGGAGGTGTTCCTTCTCGTTAGTACTGTATATCAATATATCATCAAAATATACCACAACACACTTGCCTATCAAAGGTCTCAAGCTCTGGTTCATGACTCTAATGAAGGTGCTAGGTGCGTTTGACAACCCAAACGGCACGACTAACCATTCATACAGCCCCTCCCTGGTTTTAAAAGCAGTCTTCCACTCATCCCCAACTCTAATGCGAATCTGGTGGTACCCACTCTTCAAATCCAGTTTTGTAAAAAATTTTGCTCCACTCAATTGGTCAAGTAAATCATCCAAGCGAGGGATAGGAAAGCGATACCGACAAGTAATCTTGTTGATTGCTCTAGTGTCCACACACATCCGCCAGGAGCCATCTTTCTTTGGTGTAAGGAGGGTGGTTCTTGCACACGGACTCAGACTTTCACGGATGAATCCTTTCGCCAATAACTCTTCAACCTGTCTGCGCAACTCCTCATGCTCACTGGGACTCATTCGGTAGTGTGGTTTATTAGGTAGTGACGCACCAGGTTCAAGGTCAATCTGATGCTAAATATTACGCAATGGTGGCAGTTCTTCTGGCATCTCATCAAGGAAAACATCACAAAACTCCTTCACAATAGGAATTGTTGCTTCAGGAACATCAACATCTCTATCTATCTCATTTCCCATCAAGATGTAAACTACCTCAGAATCCTGTAATGCATCTTCAAATCTTGCCAAAGACAGCATGTTGCTAGATTCTTTAGTAGGCTTAACTTCCTCCGGATCCTTGGCGGGTACTAGCACAATCTTCACTCCCTTGAACATAAGGGTGTATTTATTGGTTCTGCCATCATGTACAAATCCTCTATCAAACTGCCAAGGACGTCATAGTAACAAGTGGCAAGCATCAATAGCCACAACATCACACCAAACCGAATCTTTGTAGTTAGCACCAATAGAAAAAGTCACCAAGGTGCGCTTCGACACCTTCGCCTCACCACCCTTCTTCAGCCAAACTAGCTTGTAGGGCTTGGGGTGTTGTTCAGTTGCAATGCCCAACTTCTGAACCGCTTCAACTGAGATGATATTCTCGCAACTGCATGCATCAATTATGAACCTGCACACCTTGCCTAAGATGATACACTTGGACTGAAAGATGTTATTCCGCAGCCACTCATCACCAGCGAAAGCTCTATGAGTCATACAAGAACGCCTCACAACCAAGGCAGTACCCACATCTCCAGTCACGATCTCCTCTTCTGTGTTGTCAGAAGTATCAAAGGTTGGTTCTGCAGTGATGGTCTCTTCCCCTTCGTCTTCCTCTTCGTTCTCAATAAAGAGAGTCTTATTCCCTTTACATTCTGACTTCCTGTGACCAACTTCGCCACAACCGAAGCATTTAATCCCACTAGTGCTAGGTCTGTTCGTGCGACTAGCAGGGTTAATTGCAGCGGTATTACCTCAAGTATTGGTTGTCCCAACACTAACATTACTAGAAGCATCACTCACACCCCGACGCTGTTGTTTCTCCACCAACAATGCTCGTTGGTGCGCAGCAGATAAGGAAGCCGGATCAAACATGTTGACGACATCTTGGATCTGCACCCTCAGTCCACAAATATACCGCGCCACTAATTGGTCGTTAGTCTCCTGCAGTTCGTTTCTAACGACTAACTGATAAAACTCAGTAGTGTAATCATCTACTGACTTTGCCCCTTATCTCAGATTCTACAACCTCTGATACATAAGGCGTTGAAAATTGTAAGGCAAGAACTCAGCCTGTAAGTACTTTTTCATCTTCTCCCACGAGGTGATCTTCGCATTTCCATTCCTATTCCGCATCAACTTCTGCTGTTGCCACTAAGCCGTGGCCCTGTTGCGGAATCTGGTCGCAACCAGTTGCACACGCTTGCCTTCGGGCACACCTTTGAATTCTAGGACTTATTCAACTGACGCTAGTCAGTCCAAGAATTCTTCCGGTTGAAGGGTGTCATGAAATTCTGGGACCTCCGTCTTCATCCCATACTCCCACCGCCTGCGATCATCCTCAACTGCACGCGGCCTGTAGCGCCTCCTCGGTGCCTCAACATACTCATCCTCCCCTTCGGTAGAAGAATCTCCTACTGGTTCATCACCAACAGGTTCCCTTCGATGGTTACGGACACGATCCATATTCGACCCAACAACGATCGATTCTGACAGTTAATTGTTCTACCACCGCGCTCATTCGTTGGTCAATTATTTGGCCAATTTGTCGATTCAGATTGTCATGGTCATACACCTCCTCGATACGCTGCTGGTTCCTCTTCGGCGGCATGATTTCCCCAATCACGGCCGAAGCATTCTCGATACCAACCGACGCAATGAGATCTTCTAAACCAGTTGAACGAATCCACGAACAACTCGATCTAGGTCAGAACTTAAGCCAAAGTTTGAAAATTCTCTTATTCCAGCCAAAAAACCGCGAATTACATCCAATAAGTCGCTTAAATAGCGAAACCCTAAAATTTGCCAAAAATAGTAAAAAGTCCAAAAAGTCCTAAAAGCCATAAACTGAAAACTAGACGAAAAATAGAAACAAATGCCGCAAACGGCAATAAAAACGAAAATTCTTAATGAAAGTTATAAGCTAAACAAAACTTTCCTAAAATAGCAAAATTGCCGTTTCGGATGGCGAAACGATGGAATTTCGCCGAAAAACGTCGTAATCACGGCGTAGCTGTGTCCCGTGATCTCCACGCCGTTTCCAATCAACCCATGCCACCGGAACGCCGAAACTCAAACGCCCGAACTTCACCGAAATTACAAAAATGTCATCCTGTCATATCTTTCCATCATATTTTTCCAAAAATTTACAAGCTAATTATTGGACTTCATCACTTAACCACCCTAAACCAGAAACTGGAAACTGGAAACCCACCGTGAGTCTGTAAATATTGCCATTACAGAGCTCAAGTCCCACATGGCTACGCCTCCCAAAACCCAACCAATTCCTAACTCGCCCTCGACATCCTCATCCCATACACAAATCCTCTCCCCAGCCTCAGCATTCCGACCTCTACATATACCAACG
This sequence comes from Stephania cephalantha, assembly GCA_039657325.1. NCBI lineage: Eukaryota > Viridiplantae > Streptophyta > Magnoliopsida > Ranunculales > Menispermaceae > Stephania > Stephania cephalantha. The sequence goes on along the minus strand of CM077569.1, from coordinate 49,566,909 downwards.
GTGTCCCACATATTCACCACCAGAGCACCATATTTCGTCACCGGCGCACCAAATCTTCAACACCATCTAACATACCAATACCACAACAACCATACAACCCCCCAACCACCGGCCAGGCGCCAATCGCCCTTAAACCACCCAAAATATTTCTCTTACCTTTTTATGGTTCCAAAGCTTTAGATTGGATTTACCAAGCCGAGCAGTACTTTACGTACTACAACACTCCGCCAAACCAATGCCTTGCGCTCGCCGGAGTATCAACGTGAACTCGCAATCTTGAAGCCCTCAAATCTAGCGGAGGCAATGGGCCTTACCACGATTTTGGAGTCAAAATTTGTAGACAGCAAGGGTTCGGAGTGCACACACAATAAAGGGGCCCCGTCTATTCCTAAGTCGTCTATCCCATCAGTCTTGGCAGCCACCAACACCCTAACCTGCCCCCATCCGTGAAACGACTTACTCAATGTGAGATGCAAAAGCATAGATCCAAGGGCCTTTGTTTTAATTGTGATGAGCAATCAACCGGGTCGCCATTGCAAGGCAAGGAACCTCTTGTTATCATTACCAGTCAATCTCGAAGACCCACCACCACCCAATTTTCTCACTTTTACGACCATTAGGATCCCTTCGGAAAAAATTACAAAAGTATAGTAGATTTTAGTTTAAATGAGGAAAATAAGTGTGTTGTTTTTTTTATTCGAAAAATAGGGTATATCGCCTTCTGAAAATGCGCTATTAGTTGGGAGAAATTTTGGTGGCTTACTTGGACATCCCACGTGGACTGTGTTTACACGAAAAACGACTTTTGAGATGAAATTGGCAAAAACGAATAACGCATTTACATCCCACGTGGAAGTCGACGTGGCAAGAACACACAAATAGTGCATTTTTCGAATAGGCGCTATTCGTTTTGCCCATTTGCACGGGTTGTCTGCCTCGCGATACGCACGTGACGTTTGCTTGGGGTACATGACATGTAGTCGATATGCATGGGTTGTCCTCTCGAGATACTTGCATGACGTTTGCATGGATTGTCCACCTCGAGAAACGTGTCTATTTTTTGCATTAATTATCCACTTGGAGTTACATGCATGACGTTTGAATGGTTTGCAAGAACTGCAGCAGGTTGCATAGGTTGTCTACCTCGAAATATGTGCTTCACATTCGCATGGTTTGCATGGATTGCACGAGGTTGCATGAGTTGTCCACACTTCGAGATATGTGTGTGACGTTTGAATGATTTGCACGAAGATGCATGACTCGCCCACCTCGACATACGTGCGTAGCGTTTTCATGTGTTGTCAACCATGAGATACGTGTGTGACGTTTGCATTGGCTTTACCACTTCGAGACACGTGTGTGACGTTTGCATGAATTGCACGAGGTTGCGTGGGTCGCCCACCTCGACAAATGTGCCTGACATTTGCATGAATTCTCCACCTCAGCATACATTGGTGACGCTTCAATGGGTTGTCCACGTCGATATGTGTGCGTGTTATTTACATGGGTTGTCTACCTCGAGATACGCGAGTGGCGCGGGTCGTCCGTCTCCATATGCATGTGTCGTTCATTGGGCGAAAAATTTTGTATAGATAGCTCATTTTCAAAAGGAGACATTCATAGAGTTTATAATTTTATATAGATAGCTCATTTTCAAAATGAACTATCCATACAAATGTCTTCCACCTCACCACCACTATGCATGCCACCTCATCATCAATAGCCCCTTTTCAAAAGGAGTTACACATTAGTTTTAGAATTTAAAAGTAAACCACACAATTTGGTGAATTTCAAACTAAAGCCACCCCACTTTTTGAAAAACCTCATCCCCCATTCACCTTCATGTCCCTCACCCACACTATTACCGCTACTACTGTTAGCCTTACTACCGCTACCCTCAATAAACGACAAACATAACAATATTCATTTTCACTTATCCACCTCGCTCTTGAGGGTTCGCTTAGCCTGAGCACATTTCGCCTTTCTAGATCGATCAGCGGCCACCCAATCTCGATACTAGTCGATCCTGGCAGCTCCCACAATATAATCCAACCCAACTAGCTACATTCCTTCTGATAGATTTTAAAGAAGAATCTAAGAATATTGCATTAATGCGGGCTAACTGAATACAATAAGGAGCTCTTATTTATAAAGCTAAATAAAGTATAAAATAAAAAAAGTTTCATATTACTACTTAAATACCAAAATATAGAAACTACATAAATACCTAAACTACGAAAATATAGCAACTCCTATCATATCCTAAAAACCTTCACCTACCATGGATTCCATTACTAAATTTTCTGTGCTAGTGGCTGTGGAGCTTTAATTCCTTGCTCAGGGTTATGCCAAACCATCACATTATCAATCCAATCCTACACATTTACACGTAACTGCTATGTCATACCTATACACGGAGCAGACTTGGTTTTGGGCTATGATTGGCTACGCTCATTAGGACCCTTTCTATCTAACCTTACCATCCCATCTGTGCAATTTTATCACCAATACTCCCTAATCACAATCACTGGTGATCACTTTTCTTCACAACCCTCTGGAAAATTTACCAAAGTACAATATTTTATACTTTAAAAGAGGTAAGTACGGGGTTTTTTTTTTTTCCCACACTAAGCAATAACGCATTCTCGGAGGCGTTATTGCTGATGTGGCGCCACGTGGCGCGACATCGCCACTTTTTTTGACGACGTGGACACATGGATAGCGCCTTTTCAAAAGGCGCTATCCATGTGTCTGGCCACGTGGGCGTATAGGCTGAGGTGGCGGTGAGTTGGCTATCCATGTGTCCTGTCCACGTGGGCACATCCACCCCATTAATAAAATAATAATTAAAATTAAATTAAATTAAACTGATTTATATAAACTGTAAATTACAGAAAATAGATTAAAATAGATAAAAATTATGGAAAAATTCGAAAAAAATCTTGAAAAATATGAAAAATAGGAAAACTCATTTCTAACTGGTTTACTTACCTCGAAATTCGTAATTCGTCCTCAAGACGTCCCGCTCACGCCTCGATTTGCGCACCCGACACCCGACTCCTACGTCCCTGGTGTCAATTTAAGTTTTTAGCACCCTTTTTCGAATTATACCGGGGTGCCAAACGCCCGAAAAGCCTCGAACTCATTTTTTCTAGCTTTCCTAATTTTTCATATTTTTCGAGAATTTTTCAGAATTTTTTCATAATTTTTATCTATTTTAATATATTTTCTGTAATTTACAATTTATATAAATCAGTTTACTTTTTCCATCGAATTATACCGGGGTGCCAAACGCCCGAAAAGCCTCGAACTTATTTTTTTCTAGCTTTCCCTATTTTTCATATTTTTCGAGAATTTTTCATAATTTTTTCATAATTTTTATCTATTTTAATCTATTTTATATAATTTACAGTTTATATAAATCAGTTTACTTTTTCCATCGAATTATACCGGGGTGCCAAACGCCCGAAAAGCCTCGAACTAATTTTTTTCTAGCTTTCCCTATTTTTCATATTTTTCGAGAATTTTTCATAATTTTTCCATAATTTTTGTCTATTTTAATCTATTTTCTGTAATTTACAGTTTATATAAATTATTTTAATTTTTCCATAATTTTAATTATTTTAATTATTATTTGTGAGGTGGCGCGACGTGGCGGTGACGTGGCGTAGATAGCGCCTTTTGAAAAGGCGTTATCACGTACACGTGGCTAGCTACGGTGAGGTGGCGGCGACGTGTCGGACACATGTACGAGATAGCGCCTTTTGAAAATGCGCTATCTGTACAAACCCACGCCATGTCACCGCCACGTCAGCGCCAACCAAACCAACCACACAATAACGCCTTTTGAAAAGGCGTTATTGCTATTTCGGTTAATAAAAAAAAAACCTCCCTATTTTGTGAATTAAAATGTAAATCTACCCTACTTTTGAAAAAACACCACCTTCTCCTACATTAAATAGACCCTAATCACAATCACTGGTGATCACTTTTCCTCACAACCCTCTACCTTCTCCTACATTAAATAGACCCATCGCTTGCATTCAATTGCGCGCTCCTATACCATCACTATACTACCCAATTCCCAATCCACTACCCACTACCACCTTCACACCCACAAACTGCCCGACAACCTGTCCACTCACCACATCCCGAAATCCCAGCTCCCAGCCGAATTCCCTATGGTCTTCGCTATCCCTGTGGGCCTTCCCCTACAACAAGAACATGATCATCACGTCCATCTATTACCTAATGTTGGTCCGATGAATATCCGTCCTTATAGGTACCCCACTGCCAAAAGGACACGAGGACATAGATTATTTAGACGTTGCGTGATGGGGTTATCAAACCCAGTTACAACCCTTTTTCTTCACCGATCATATTGGAAAAAAAGAAAGACGTAAAAAAGAAAGACAAAACATGGCATTTTTGCGTTGATTACTGAGCCGTCAATGCCATAACAGTCCATGATCGTTTCCTTATTCCACGGTGGAAAAACTCCTAAATAAGCTCTACAGTGTGACCATTTTTTCTAAACTCGACCTTCGTTCGGATTATTTTCAAATTCACTTGCAGAATATGATATTTTCAAAATAGCTTTTCAAATCGTGGACAGCCATTACGAGTTCTTAATGATGCCCATTGGTCTCTCCAACGCGCCCTCAACTTTCTAGGCGGCCATGAAACGTTGGTTTGTATTGATTTTCTTTGATGACGTATTAATTTATAGTGCTGACTGTGCGTCCCATCTGTGTCATCGACAACTAATTTTTTAAGTTACTGCAGGACAATCACTTCTTTGCAAAATTCACAAAGTGTTCCTTTGAGGTGGACTCTGTTAATTACCTTGGCCATGTGGTCTCCACTAACAGTGTGGTGGCTGACCCTGCAAAATTAGAGGCGATTAGCTCTTGGCCTGCACCTCACAATGTTACTGAGTTAAGGGGTTTCTTGGGTCTTCCGAGTTATTATCGACGCTTTGTCCACCACTATGCTATAATGGTGTTTTTCCAAAAGTAGGGTTGTTTTACAATTTATTTTCCAAAATAGGGACGTTTTTTTTTTATCACGAAAGTAGGCAATAACGCCTTCTCAAAAGGCGTTATTGGGGTGGATGTGGATTCGTGGTGCTGACTTGGCGGTGACGTGGCGACATTTTGTACAGATAGCGCCTTTTGAGAAGGCGCTATCTGTACATGTGGCCGCCACGTAACCGCCACATCAGCGCCACCTCACATAGTTCAATAACGCATTTTGAAAAGGCGTTATTAGCCAAAGTTGCGTATATGAGGTGGCGCTGAGGTGGCGGTTACGTGGCGGCCACATGTACAGATAGCGCCTTCTCAAAAGGCGCTATCTGTACAAAACGCCGCCACGTCCGCGCCGACCCAATAAACAAACTCGCCCACGTCACCACCACGTCATCGCCACCTAACAGCCACGTCGAAGAATCGGACTCGATTTTTCCGCCGACACATGCGAGTCGCTTGGACCGCGCGCGTCGTAGTCGTCGTAGTCGAGTCGAGCGATCTCGACAATTACAACCAAAGGAGTTTAGATTTGTATAAAAAAGAAACAAATTTTGAATATATATATATATATGTACATTGGTTTCAACCTTCAACTTTCTTTTCTAACCTAACTAATCGAACCTAACTAAACTAACTAACTAACTAAACTAAACTAACTAACATTAACTAAGGGAACCAAACCAAACTAAACTAAATTAACTAACCTCAACTAAACTAAATAAGTAACTAACTAACTTAACTTAACTAACTAACTTTAACTACCCTAACCAAACTAAACTACCTAACAAAGTAAACTAACTAACCTTTAACTAACCAAACTAAACCAAAATAATAAATAACCATAAGTAACCTTAACAAACTAAACTAACTAACTTAACTAACTAACTAACCAAGTAACTAAACTAAACTAAACTAACTAACCTTAACTAACCTAACCAAACCAAACTAAACTAAATAAGTAAGTAACCTTAACCAAACTAACTAACTAACTAACTAACTAACTAACTAACTAACTAAAGTAAACTAAATAACTAACATTAACTAACCATAAGTATTCTTAAATAAACTGGAGTAAACTAACCTTAACTAACCTAACCAAACCAAACTAAACTAAGTAACTCACTAACCTCAAGTAAACTAACTAACTTTGTGCATGACATTGTGGTGTTTTTTGTGTCGTAGTTCAATGAAGACAGTGACGATTCTCACACAAACAACAAAAAATAGACTAACTTAATTGCAAACTAAACATACTAACTAAATGAAACTAACCAAACTAAACTAAGTAACCTTACCTAACCTAACTAACCTTAACTAACCTAACCACGTAAACAATAAAAACTAAGTAAACTAAAATAACTAACTTAACTAACAAAATAAACAACCAAAAAACGATCCACGTAAACTACGAAACGAAACTAAACAAACATCCAAGTAGCTCGAGAGTTACTTGTTAACAACCTAACCACACCTATATGCGAACTAAACTCGACTAACCTAACCTAACCTAAGTATGTAAACTAAATTAACTAAACTACACTAACGAACATACCCTAACGCAACTATACTTAAGTAACTAACCTCAACACCTAAACTAAACTAACTTAAGTAACTAAGATAATTAACCAAACCAAACGAAACTAATATAACCTAACCACCGACACCTAACTACCTAAGCTAACCACTTAAGTTAAATTAAACAAAGAACCTAAACTAACTTAACAAACTAAACTAACTATCGAAGAGTAATCACATATACGACATTTTAATAATATAGACCCGTGTTGTGGAAATCTGCACTTAATCGCCCACGAAGTTGTAGTCGATTCCATCACATGGTATTGACAATGTCTATTAACATGCCACACTTTAACGGCATGTTGTAAATCGTTTTTATTGTCAAAACACATCCCTATCTCCAAATCGAAGTTAGGGATGTCCCCCCAAGTTTGTTTACGGGAATGTTGGGTCGCAGTTGAATTAGCCACCTCCCAATCGATTTCGTTATATCCCGGTATTGGTTGGTGAACTTCATCGTCACTAGCTTCCTCCAACATAATCTCTTCATCGATAGCAAATTGCTCATCATCTTCGACATTCTCCGCACCGGAGGATCATATCTTGGATCATCGTGCAAACGTTAACGTCATCCCAAACCGCAATCGATGGAGCTTCTTCGCTGTGATGCGTTTCCTCATCAGTCTCGTTATTTTCGTCGTCGTTTTCGTCATCGTCGGTATATGCATTATTATCTTCATGTAATGGAGCAACGAACCCCTCTTGCGCTACCTCATCCGCTGGGGATTGCATGTGCAATCTGTCCATGTCTAGTAAGTCTGCGTCTGGCGTGCCGCTACGTTCGTCAAGAACTTGCGAATGAATCGTACGATTTTGATTTGAGTCGACTGACTCAAATGTTAAATATATATCAATCGTTGCGGTCTTTGGTAATTTGTCCACCGTATCCCACATCAAGTCGAAGTGTGTCGCATCATTCAACAACACAGGAACGTAATAATGTGAGCCTCCGGGGAGAGGCATCATGTGGCGATAAGTCATATGAACTATAGTATTCGCCGTACATTCAGGGAACGCGTTAGAAACGTCATCAATCATTTCACGGGCACTAGACCCAAACTTCACCCACAACACTACTGATGGGGGTGAGTCATCTGTGATGCCATTGACCCCATTAACAATGGAGTCGTACGCATAGAATAGAATAGGGATGTTTCTTTGTGACATGCCCTACATAATGTTTTGAAATTGGATGTAAAGATGTGACAGACAATTGCAAAAATTTGTTCAGGGAATTAGTTGAAAATCATGTGGTGATAAAGCGCGATCGAACTTTCGATGTAGAAGATCGCAATAATAGCGCAACTACGAGCATACTCATTCTTTCGCACTTACATTTTCTCGTGTAATAACGTTCAATAAATAAATATATCAACCGTACTTCATAAACAAAATACCTATGTCCCTATATATCATGCAAACCATAACCTAACCTAAATAAATTATTATGAAAATACTAAATTAATGAACTTACTTTTTCCACCGCTTTTCCTCTTCAACAAAATATTCCTGCAATAACATTGTATTTTCGTTAGTTTAGAACACAAAGAGTATAATAAATCGGCTATAACAAAACTAAACATAACATATAAAAGTAAACCTTAACCCAAATAACAATTCATAACCTGACCTAACCTAAGTCAACTAACAACACCTATGTCCCTATATATTAACAATGTAAACAACCTAAAATATACTAACCTAAACAAATTTGGCAAACATATCTTGCAACATTGTGATAACTAAACAAACTACATTAACTAAACAAACTTACCAAGATTAACCTAAATACCTCAACTACCTAAACTAAACTAACCAAACTAATACATAAACTTAAACTAACTTAAACAAACTAACTAATCAAACTAACTAAACTAACTAACCTTAAGACCAAAAATAACGCAACTTAATTGACTTAACAAACTAAACAAACTAACTAAACTAAATTAACCAAACTAAACTAACTAACCTTAACAAACATAAATACATATAATAAACTAAACTAAACTAAACAAACTTAACTAACTAAACAAACTTAACTAACTAAACTAACCACCAATACCTAAACTAAACTTCTAACCTAAACTAACTAAACTAACTTAAACAAACTTAATTAACTAAACATACCTCCTCCTTCGGTAAACTAACTTAAACAAACTAAATTAACTCAACTTAATTAACTAAACTTATTTAACTAAACTCACTTCAACAAACTAACTAAACTAAACTTAACTAACTAAAACAAACTAAGTAAACTATACTTAACTAACTTAAACAAAGTTAACTAACCTTAAGACCAAAAATAACGCAACTAAATTGACTTAACAAACTAAACAAACTAACTAAACTAAATTAACCAAACTAAACTAACTAACCTTAACAAACATAAATACATATAATAAACTAAACTAAACTACACAAACTTAACTAACTAAACAAACTTAACTAACTAAACTAACCACCAATACTTAAACTAAACTTCTAACCTAAACTAACTAAACTAACTTAAACAAACTTATTTAACTAAACATACCTCCTCCTTCGGTAAACTAACTTAAACAAACTAAATTAACTCAACTTAATTAACTAAACTTATTTAACTAAACTCACTTCAACAAACTAACTAAACTAAACTTAACTAACTAAAACAAACTAAGTAAACTACACTTAACTAACTTAAACAAAGTTAATTACCTCCTCCTTCCACTCCGGTGTCGGATTCTCTGCCGCTGCCTCCGCGCCTCCTCCCTCCGCTGCCGCCGCTGGAGATCCCTCCTCCGCTTCCTGCTGGGCCGCTGTTCTTCCTCCACGTACCACTGCCACGCAAATGCCTCCACGTACCGCCGCCATTGCTGCTCGTCTGAAAGCCGCCGCTCCTTGCTCCGGCGAGCCCGCCGCACCTCCTCTCCTCCGTCTCCGTCGCGCGTATGCACCGCCGCCGCCAAAAAAAACGAATTACGATCGCCTTTCTTCTCCTCCCTCCTCGGTGTCTCTCTCCACGGATCGCTCCCACCCTCCTCTCCTTAAATAGCCGCCCCACCCAACAAGAAACCCGTGACCTACCACCCCCTACCCCCTACCCCTACCCTCACGAGAAAGCGAAACCGACGCGAGAGATTCTCTCGCGTCGATTTCGGAAGACGACAGTGGGGTGCAGATAGCGCCTTTTGAGAAGGCGCTATCTGCGCCCCTATGTCACGGGTTTTCCCGGTCCATGTGGATCCACGTGGACCGGGAAAACCCTTCCGTGTCCACGTGGACACTGATAGCGCCTTCTCAGAAGGCGCTATCAGTGTACATGTCCACGTCGGTTCACGTGGACATGCCGACGTGGACATGTACATTGATAGCGCCTTCTGCGAAGGCGCTATCCGATCCACGTGGACCGGGAAAACTTTCTGTTGTCCACGTGGACACTGATAGCGCCTTCTGAGAAGGCGCTATCGATGTACATGTCCACGTCGGTCCACATGGACATGTCGACGTGGACATGTACATCGATAGCGCCTTCGAGAAGCGCGCTATCGTTGTCTCCACAAAAAAAAAAAAAAAAAAAAAAAAAAAAAATTGGCCACGTCACATGCCACGTAGATGGCGCCTTCCCACAAGGCGTTATTGCCTACCCCCGGAATAAAAAAGTGTTCACCCCTATTTTCCTCATTAAAACTAAAAACATGTGTACTTTGGTGAATTTTTCATGCTATAATTGCAAGACCACTTACAGATTTATTAAAAAGTAATGCTTTTACATGGGATTCCACCACTACTATAGCGTTTACCAAATTGAAGGAAGCCATGGTCAAGACTTCCAATCTTGCAGCTGCCCGACTTCTCCTGACCCCTTGATGTAATAACAAATGCTTCGGTGATTGCAATAGGTGCGGTACTCTCTTAAGACAAACTTCCAATTGCTTTTTCAGCAAGAAACTTTGCTCACGCCTTCAATCATCCTCGACACACACTCGCGAGATGTTCGCAATCACGGAAGCTGTCAAAAAGTGGAGACAATATTTATTGTGGCGGAAACTCACACTACAAGGCATTGTGTGTTTAGCGACATTAATTTACTCATTTAACAACACTAATTAGTGTCGCTAAAAATTTTACTGACGCATCATAAAATGTCGCCACTTATGTTAGTAACACTACAACAAAGTGGGTCTATAGCAACATTTTTTTGCCAACACTAATAAAAAATGTCTTCAAATTTTAATTTTAGTGACACATGATATATAAACGTTGCCAAGTTTAAAATTTTGAGACGCTTAACATATAAGTGTCTCCAAATTAAGGACACTTGATATTAAAACGTCGTCAAATTCAAAATCTCGAGACTTATAATGTATAAGTGTCTCAAAATTAAGGACACTTGTTAAAAAAGTGTTGCCAAATTTAAAATTTGGAGACACTAATTTAAAAGTGTTGTCAAGTTTCAATTCTAAAGACACATAATTTATAAGTGTTGCTAAAATTAAAAATGAGGACAGAAACAATAAGTGTTGTCAATTTCAATATTTAAAGACGCATAATTTATAAGTGTCTCCTATATTAGAGACGCTTGGTAAATTAGTGACACCAAATTTAAAATTTGGGAACCCTAATTTACATGTGTTGTCAAGATTCAAATTTAAGGACATAATTTACTAGTGTTGTTAAGTTTTAAATTTAAAGACACATAATTTACAAGTGTTGTTAAATTTCAAATCTAAGGACACATAATTTATAAGTGTTGTTAGACTTTAAATATAAAGACACATAATTTATAATTGTTGTTAGACTTTAAATTTAAGGACATATAATTTACTAGTGTTGTTAAGTTTTAAATTTAAAGACACATAATTTACAAGTGTTGTTAGATTTTAAATCTAAAGACACATGATTTATAAGTGTTATTAAATCTGAAATCTAAGGACACATAATTTACAAGTGTTGTTAGATTTCAAATATAATGACACATAGTTTACAAGTGTTGTTAAATTTTAAATATCAAGACACATAATTTACAATTGTTGTTGGATTTCATATCTAAATACACATAATTTACAAGTATTGTTAGGTTTTAAATCTAAGGACACAATTTACAAGTGTTGTTAAATTCTATATCTCAAGACACATAATTTACAAATGTTGTTAAATTTTAAAGCTCAAGACACATAATTTACAAGTGTTGTTAAATTTTAAATCTCAATACACATTATTTACAAGTGTTGTTAAATTTCATATCTAAAATACACATAATTTACAAGTGTTATTAAATTCCAAATGTAAGGACACAATTTACAAGTGTTGTTAAATCTTTAATCTAATGACACATAATTTACAAGTGTGGGTAAATTTTAAATCAAAATTTGTTATTAAAGTTAGGTTAAACATGACTCGAGTTCAAGTCTCGTGAATGGAAAAAATAAAATTGAGAGGGCCGCCACACTTACATAGCTCGACATTGTCTAGGCATGGATTAGTCGATGTAGTTGGTGCCGGACACCACAAAAATAAAAAAATGGTTAATTAAATGTTAAATGTATAACTAAGACAATTAAATTAACTTCTTTCAAAAGAAAATTATTAAACAAAAAATTAGTGTAAATAGGAACTAGTTAGCACTAAAAATCAGTTCGATCCCCTAATCGAAAACTTTATACACAACTAATACTTAAGAAAGCTTGGCACATACTAATATTATTCTTTTTGGGTCACAAATTTAGGAATTCAACATCCCCACTACCACACTCTCTTAAACATTCACACACAACAGGATTATTATTAATTAATTTCATATCATATATATGACTCACTCTAGCTAGTACTACTAGCAAGCCACTGAATCCTAAATCTAATTAATTTCTTTCATACATATATTTAGTTGTAGATTAGGCTGGTATAATACTAACTTTTCATTTTTTATTGATCAGAAAATTAATATGGTTATAGCTAGTTTTTGTTCACATATATAAAAAATCCTTCATTCAATAACTGATCAATACTACTAATATTTAAGCTATATATAGCAGATAAAAGATTATAAGAAGTTAAGAGAATTGATGAAACAATTACTCTCAAGTAATCATCTTCTACTTCTTGTTGTTCCTTTTGATGAACACCTGTTTTCCATTTGTTTCTGCTATTTTTCTTCACAAATTTGGAGAAATCAATTCTAGGGTTTCGAGAGATCGAAAGAGAGATTGAGAGTTTGGGATTGAAGGATGTGTTCGTGCGAGGTTCGGCGAGGAAGGACTCTCGTCACAGTCAATCTCTCTCTGTCTTTTGTCGATCAATCTTTGTTCAAGCTTCTCCAATAGCAAAAACCTCGAGTTACCTGTCGATCTTGACCCCAAAGAAGGAAGATCTCTTTGTGGAGTCATATATCGATCCGCGGACATCACATCAACACATTTCAAGTTCCCTCGCACATAATCAATCGATTGTAAGAAAGTTTGATGTTTCAAAGTAGAGATCTTCGATTGTTGTTATTTCTCGCTTCGAAATTGATTTGCACTGCCATTTGAAGATCTCTCGCGCGAGGATTTGAAGCTCTCTCGCACATAATCAATCGATTTCAAGCTCGTGCAAAGCTCGAATCGTCAATCGATCCATTTGATGAAGTTATCTATGTTATTCATTAGGTCTCGGATCTCTTGTGGTCTTCAGTCTCTGATTCATGGATCGAAGATCCCTTATTTAAGCCTCTTTGCTCTTGATTTGGTCATTCCTTAGCAAAGTTGAGTTTGATTTCCAAGCTCCCTTTCTAATCATGCCTTTTGTGGTTTAGTAATGGAGAAACAGTGGTGCATTGCATAGCTTAAACTCATCCATGGCGAAAAAGTTAGTATTAATCATGTTACTCTTCCTTTGATTCCATATCAGATTCAAACCGTTTGTTTTCTCTCAATCAATTGTTTAAATGTCATATTAGTGAGCTTTTGCGGATCGAATTTTGCTCTTTTACTTTTTCGATCTCTGTTTGTTCTTGGATTTATGGTCGTACGTTGAGTTTGGATCTCTCTACTCTCGATTGATTATAACAACCTCTTTGTTCGATGCCTCTCATCAAGCAAGTCTCTCTCATTTGATTTGTAAGGGTCACGCAGCACACTCTCGGAGAGAGAGCTTTAGAGGTGGCCTCTGAAACCATAAAGAGCGTAGTCATGGAAATCGACGATCTCCAAAAGTGATGCAATTTTTTATAGTTTTGCTTCAACATATAGTATTGATCTTCACTTGTTTGTGATCAAGGCACCACTAACTAAAAAATCTAGTTAATTTGAAGCAGTTATATTTGGATTAGTAAATTTATTGATCAATGGTATTAATTTTTATGTGCATTATATGCATATGCTGAGATCTATCATGCATGTGCATAAAAGGAAAAAGGTTACTCTGAGTTCTGAGTGGGAAGATTGCATATTTGCTTGTGATTTCCTTGGTCTTTTATTTTCTCATTCATTCTTGAATCATTGTTGGCATTTTATTTTCTTTATACCTTATACTTTCAATAACTAAATCACTTGGTGATTGTATATTTGCAGCTCGAGCAACATATTAAGCTTGTTCCCATGTATGGTACGACTTTCGTTTCCAGATTTTATGTTTTGCTCTATTGAGTTTCTAATACGACTCATTCAAGAGAGGAGTCCGAATTTGTTAAATTAAACTTATAAACTTATGTTAATCATAGGTTTATATGATAGCTTGAGGTTGTAAAATAGAGTATCTATATATGTGATGTTGGTATATTGGAATTTGGTGATAAGTATCAATTAAACATATACAATTTAATTTTTGAATTCATATTTGGAGAGTGAGATTTGGTTTATTGATTAAAATTGAAGGGCGAGCTTTAATAAAGGAGTTACCTTGCACAGATATGTGAAAGATTGAAGCAATAGTGATTATTAGAACTATTGTTTCCTACCTTATGTACATATCATTTAAGGATTAACCAAATGCAAAGTGTGGATTGCTATAGTAACTTATTTTCCATTGTTGACTTGATTTAGTAGTTGAGTTTCTAATGCAATGGAATCTGCATGAATTAGAAAGGTAATTACTCGATCATATTTTTTACAACTACTAAACTTTGGAAACACTTGATAATCTCATGGATTGGTGACTTCTTCAGCTGCTTTGCTTGAAAGAATCACTACATGTTAGATTTTAATTTCCCTCTTAGTCTAATTATCATGGGCAGTGATCCTGTATATTATTTTGCCCGAGCACTTCAGACTTGGTGAGTACTTATTAAAGTAGTTTGATCATGTTATTTACTTCGTCAGTTATATCATATTGTGCTTAAGTAGGTTGTTACTATGATTCCCTCCTGTTTGAATGCTCGAATCAAAGACATTTATATACTGCATCAATATTAATCATTGATTGCAGATTCTACACCTATTGTGAGTGAAATTGTTGTGGATGCGGTCGGAAGAGCGATGAAGTTGCAACTAGCTAGGAAAAGCTGCCAAGAAAGATGGGACTAACAATGGGGAGCCAGTTCTTAAGGTACAAAATATAAATGATGGATGAATTTTTTAATTAACTTCTATTTGGGCAATCATTTATTTGATTGATAATGAAGTTTGATGAGTGATCTTGAGCTTGAGCGTTTATAAGGAATTCTTTTTTCTTTGAATGTAGTAGCAACTGGGATGAAGTTGAACCACCAGTCTTAGCAAGTTCAAAAATAAATGGGCTCCATTGTTGGCACTCAAAAGTAGGTTCTTAAATTAATTATTATGTACTAGTGTATATACATGTCTTAATAAATTGGGTTTGATGAGATGTTCTTCATCGTTAATTGTGGAAGCCAACAATTATATTATCGATACAATGGCTCTTCAAACTCCTTGAGGTTGGATCATATAGACCATTCGGTTATAAGAGCATTTAGTTGAACTAAAACAAGCATGTACATGTTTAGCTATCCTTATTATGACTCAAACATTTTAAATCCTTCTATAGAAACTTTTTAGGACCTATTTGGTTGAAAAACTAACTAAATAGGTAAATTGGATTTGAACCATAAAGGAACTTCAAAACTTCATGCATCTAGTTTTGCTTGGTTCGCTCAACTGATGCACAGTCAAGAACTGATAAAATGTCTCTTTTTAGTCTTTATTGCGATTCTTTTTTATAGTTCTTTTAGTATTTTTTTTACCTGTCTATTGAAGTTTCTAGTTTTAGACGTCCTTGTTTGGAATTATTGCTATTGATATGTTATCTCTTTTTTTGTGGTCATTGTTTTCACCCGCTTGAATGGTGAAGTTTACTGTTTCGGTGCAGGGATGGTTAATTGGCCTTGTTGCGGCTATCATTAGTTTGACCTCAAAAGTTGTTCACAATCCTAAGGTAAATCAATGTTGCTTAAGGTCTGCCATGTATAGTTTGTTGATTCATTGTTTCTCTTTTGTTATATCCCTCTTTTTTACTTAATTTTGATAAATTTGAGTTTTGAGATGCTTCAATTGCTTTTATGAATTGATTGAATTTTCAACTACAAAATTGGATATGAACATTCATAAGAATGTAGGAGATAGAACAACCAAATAAATTTGAAGAGTACCTCTAATTTACTTAGATTCTTATTATCACCTATGTTCTTCAATTTGTGATTGTTTAGCTTCTGACAGTTGGATCGATTAACAACGTGATGCAACTGCCAAGGAAGGATGACAATACCAGATATGTTATTATTAACCAATTTGTTATTATTTACGTTCGGCTGTATAAATGATGTCTGTTAATCTTAACATATTTATGCATTGATTTGTACTCCTACGAGTAGTTAGTGTTCTGTTTATGCAGTTGTTATGTCCGTGGATGCTATTTAATAGTTTCCGTCCAGATTTTATCTTTTCTTTCACAAGTAGAAGTAATTGCGAATGACGTTACAGGCTAGGGTTGCATATCAAACATCAGCGCTCTCTACGTTCAGTTGGAATGTCAGGTTTGAATTATAGTTTCTTGTCTTATATATATATATGTGTGTGTATACCTTTTATTGAATACTCAGTTTATATAGGTTAAATGATTTGCACAAGCCTTGCACTTCATGTTTGTCGCCTTCGGTTTGAATGTTCAAGCTTGCAGTTCTTCAATATTAGAATATTTTTCCCCGATAAATGTTTTTCCTATGGCTGCTTTCTCTTGCGCACGAAATATCCTGGAAATAATTGGACATTTGAATTACGAGTTGCAGAATAATGTAGACATACATTTTGTGATGGAGCTTTTCTCTCTCTCTAAACTTGTTACGTTTAAAAGTTGACACTGTATTGACGGAAACTTGCTGAAGAGAGAAGCTAATCAATATTACTTGCTGAAGAGAGAAGCAAGTGTTTTGTAAGCTGCTGCTTCTTTTCACTTCTTTGGGTGCTGGATATATTTGGTGTTTGAATATGTTTTTGAGGTTCATGCTGTTTTACATTACGGTCAGCTTGACCAAAGTATCAGTCTTCTCTTTTTATGGAAAGCTCAAGTAATTAACTCTTTATACCTATTTGTGACATTTTAGGTGCTTCTTTTGCTTACAAAATGTCGCAGACTCTCTCTCGATTAATGTAATGATCATTAGTAACTTGATGTTACATTAAGTTGAAAACGCCGTGAGATTTATTTCATCGGTTCAAAAGTTGAAACAATCAATTTACGTGATCTGCCTTTTCCATCTAAGAAAGAAAAAGTGGTTAGAACTGGTTTTTATCATTTGTTGCTTGGATACCAGTGTACAACAATTGGAGTGATTTGTTGTGGGTGGAAACTACCGAATTTCGAAGATAGTTTTATGGACTCGACCTCATTTCTATAAAATTATTAAGCCAAATAGTAGCCTCCGTTTTTAGAATGAATGATATGTGAATCCTATAAGTTCTCATTGTAGGGTTTAAATTACGACTTGTATGCTCTTAGTTTTTAAGGCGATTCCCTAATTTTGGATTTCGATTGGTGAATACTTATATTTAATTACGAAAAAAAATCACATGGAAGGTGTTGGGCATGTTGTTCAAGTGGCATTATGTATGGTGTATCTGTTGGTCCAAAGAATGAAGCCATTTGATATCCACTTTTATAGGAGTCAAAATTCTTTATGCTTCAATAGAACATAGTTGTGATGGCAAACACATCTTGGACGGGTCCCGAGGTTTTGTTATCTTTACTATGTTTTCTGTCTTGTTTCATTACATTTAATTTATAGTGGGTACTGAAGCGTTAATTAATTTGGAGAAGGATGTAGATGGCGTTGCGCAAGCCCTAAAAAGAAAGTCTTATTGAAAATAAAAATCCTAAAAATGAAAGAATTCCTCACTGCTGTTGACCGGTCTTGTGTTTTATGCATAATATATTCTTATATGTTTCCTTAGTTTTTTTCATTGATGCACAAAGATAAACAGTACCAGAAAGCCATCAGCTTTTATACTGAAGCAATCAAACTTAATGGCAAGAATGCAACATACTACGGTAATCGAGCTGCGGCATATTTGGAGCTTGGAAGGTACTACTATTTTTTGTGAATTCTTCTATACGTACTGTTTTTTTGGTTGAATCTAGACGTACTTTTACAGTGTGTAATTGATTACTTTGACATGTTCTCGTTACACGTATGCTTAGATATATGTGTTAATGTATATATACTAGCCTATAAACGTATACTCTTTATAATTTGTCATTTCTTATTATGCATTAGGAAGTTCTCGTTATCTTTTCTTTCTTCTTTTACATTTTGATTCTTTTTTATACAAAGAGCTTTTAGATTGGAGCGTCTAACATGGGTACTTTGGGTTAAGAGTGAAGGGTCTAGGACCCAAATAACATAAATCTTGTAATACCTTTGTAGGTAAGTGATAAATTCTCTCATCCTCTATTCATTTCCATGCATCTGAACCGCCATTGCAATTTTTAGCATACCACCAGTTCTAATTTTGTGATTCTTAAGCTAATAAACTTATTAACATTTATTAAAATAAGTTAGAACCTCTTCAGTGTTGGTCAAGTCAAATGCCTTTTAAGACTGCAATAGAATAAATCAAGCTTGCCAAAGACTGTAACAGGGTAGGTACCTTCGTAGGATTTGTCTAAATACAGTACTCGTGTGTGTTTGTCGGATCTGTAGCATATGGTGCCCTAAGAACCATGTAAATCTGATGCTTGTACCTCAGCACATAGGGACTTAAAGTAGTTGGCTTTGAACTTAATGGGCTTATTGGCTGATGAGGGAGCTTTGCAATATCAATGAGTGCTAGAAGTCTAAAGCCACGGCCAAAACTTCGTTAATTTTTAAGACTGTTGTTCATGTTTGCGTTTCCCTTCTTTATTTATAGAATAACTTGGTTTATATAATGCTAGCATGTGTTACTTGCACATAAAGCTGAAGTGGATTGACTATCATTCTTATTAATTGTTACTATTTTTTTCTTAAATTTCTGCTTCTCCAAAGATTGCCTCCATGTACTTCAATGCATAACTAAAAATGTTCTTTATAAATTTTTCACGGAAGTTGGAGTCAAATTTGTCATCTTTTGATCATGATTATGTTATTGTTTTTACTAGAACTAGAATTTACAATTAATTCTATTTTCTTCACTTTGATTGTTAACTCTGTATTGAGAATTTGAGATTAATTTTCATGGTTTGCAGAACTTATTTTTATATGGGTATGGTGCTATTTTCAATTTTATTGCAAGTTTGAACTAAAGTCTAAGTATTTTAAGGCTGACAAGACTAGAGAGGAGATTGAAAAATCAATTCCGATTGGATTCTTTCCTAATCAGTGGAAAGCTATGGTACACTATTGGTTTTCTGAAAAATCAAAGGTAACAATTATGCCTTTAAATTTGAGAGATAAGTTTTCTTTCCAGCTAGATATCCCCTTAATGGTAGTCATAGGTAGTGTTACACAGCTTAATTACAAATTAAGTACTTTTGATAATATATATAAAGGTGATGAGTTTTTTTTATTCCTTGTTAGAGAATGATTAGTATTAATAGTCGGCTTTCTATTTTTATATTGATGTTGATGTCACTGATCATTGATTCTTGCATTCTTGTTTTTATATTGATATTGATATCCAACATCCAACGTCCTAGTGATTTAAGCTTTCTATTTTTATATTGATATGGAAAATCATAGTGCTTACGATATAGAAGAAGTTGTATTTGCCTCGGTTTTCAAAGAAGACAAGTATGGGAGGGTAAGAGGCTATGGATTGGGGGTCACACCTACACAACTTTCCGGTGCACTACAACCAGAAAGAAGGGCATCTCAATTTGAAGTAGATAGGCTTCAACACCAAATGAAGAATATGCATTCCCTTTATGTTCATTTCAACCATTCTTTCACTTTCCAATGATGTTTGTGCATTTCTTAAATTCCATCTTAACTCTCTTTTGTGAACTATTAGGGGGTTTTTGGGTGATCTTTCTCCAACACCTGAAAACAATGTCATTTCCATTGATGACAGGTTTGTGAATTTCTTAAATTTCTTAATTTTTCTTATTAAACTTTCATGCTTATTAAAATAGCCAGTAGTTTCTTTCTATCTCCTGCAAATGACTTGAACCAATTGTTAATCTAAGATAATCAGTTTCATGTCAAGCAAATTAATAATATGTTGATCTTGATCGCTGATGCCTTATTGTAATCAATTGATTTTTAAATCATGTCATAATTAACTATTTGATTAGGCCATACTGTTAATTACTTTGAAAGCATGTGTATTAGACTTTTCCCTTTAATTACTTTGAAAGCATGCAAGTACTAAAGAAAAAAAATGCAATGATGAATGTATATTTACATTGAAGGACTAAGACAAGTTTGCATGTATAGTTGACATTTTCAAGTTATAGAGATTTTAGCCATATATGTATGTCTAGTAATTAATATATCATTTTTATTGGTTTGGAGAGTTTACAATTTGACTCTAGGCTTGTTTGGTATTACAATTGCTTATTGTTAAGTGGAGAGATGTTCATGAAAATTACATATATGTGTTTATGTATGTTAGTTTGCCCAATTCATTATGTATATTAAAACAGTGGTTTATGATGATATTGACTAGCTCATGATTTTGACTCATATATATCTTGATTTAATTGTGTTTGAGTTGATTTTGTTTCTTTTGCAGTTGTAGAAAAGTGTTGAACATGAGGTTTTTGGTGCGGTGGTAATGTTGAGAAAGATGAGCATATCAATTCAAAAATATCATCTTATACTTTTGCTTTGCATAGTTGGAAGTTTCTATCTTTTTAGTATACATGTTGATATCATTGTAAGTAAAAATATATTTTTGAGAATGTATTATAGTTCTCTTTTGAATTGAAAAATAATTGAAAAGTATATAAATTGTTTTCATTTGTCTTTCTTTATGTTTGTTTTTATATCTACAAATAATAATAATAATAATAATAATAATAAGATTGCTAATTTGGAGACATTAAGTACACAAGTGTTGTCAATTTAAGGACATTAAGTGTGTAAAGGTTGCTAATTTGGAGACATTAAGTGCACAAGTGTTGTCAATTTAATGACACTAAGTGTTTAAGGGTTGCTAATTTGGAGACATTAAGTGCACAAATGTTGTCAATTTAAAGACACTAAGTGTGTAATAGTTGCTAATTTGGAAACATTAACTGCACAAGTGTTGTCAATTTAAGGACACTAAGTGTTTAAGGGTTGCTAATTTGGAGACATTAAGTACACAAATGTTGTTAATTTAAGGACATTAAATGTGTAAGGGTTGCTAATTGGAGACATTAAGTGAACAAGTGTTGTCAGTTAAGGACGCTAAGCTTACAAATGTTCCTAATTTAGGGATGCATAAATAAATAGTGTCTTCAAATTGGAGACGCATAAAAAATAAATGTCCTAAAATTAAAGACACATTAAAATTAAAGACACAAATAAAAAAACATCCCCACGTTAAGGACACTTATTTCAAAAATGTCTTAAATAAATATTACCAACACATACATTTTGCGTCGCAAAAAAATGGGGCGACATCACTTTTACCAACACAAGTGGCGACAATTTATGATGCGTGGGTAAATTTTTTAGAGACATTAATTAATGTCGTTAAATGACTAAATTAACGTCGCTAAACACACAATGTTTTGTAGTGTAAAAGTGATGTCGCCCATTTTTATTACGACACAAAAGATATGTGTTTGTAACATTTATTTAAGACACTTTTGCTAAAAGCGTCCTTAAAGTCGAGACGTTTGTTGTTTATGTGTTTTTAATTTTAGGACATTTATTTATTATGCGTCTCCAATTGAGAGACACTATTTGCTTATGCATCCCTAAATTAAGGACACTTGTAAGCTTAAGCGTCCTTAAATTGAGAACACTTAAGCACTTAGTGTCTTTAAGTTGACAACACATGTACACTTAGTGTTTCTAAATTGGCAACGCATGTACATTTAGTGTCTCTAAATTGATAACACATGTACATTTAGTGTCTCTAAATTGATAACGCATGTACACTTAGTGTCTCTAAGTTGACAATACATGTACACTTAATGTCTCTAAATTAACAACACATGTACACTTAATATCTTTAAATTGACAACGCATGTATACTTAATGTCTCTAAGTTGACAACACATATACACTTAATGTCTCTAAATTAACAACGCATATACATTTAGTGTCTCTAAATTGATAACGCATGTTCACTTAGTGTCTTTAAATTGACAACGCATTCATATATAGCGTCGTCGTGTGTGTATATATATAAAGCAATTAATATTAATATTATTGGAAAAAGAATTTTATATATAAATTAAAGATGTTTCTAGTTTTACTTTCATGAATATTATTTATCAATAGAAAAGAAATTTTTATTTATATCATTTGAACAAAAATCAAACTAACAAATGTACAAATTTAAGGTGAAAAAAAACAACAATATAAAATTGAATTTCCTTGTTAAAACAAAGCTTTACAAACTCTATTTTTGATGTTTTGATAAGTCGGTATTTGTATATATTTATTAGTATATTTTAGTCTATTTTATTATTTAAAGTATTTAAAATAAATAATTAATTATATTTTTTGTTCATTTTTAGGTGAAATGGAGTGTGCGGTTGAGTTCGTGGCAGAAAAATACTCGAAATGGAGTATTTATTTGCAGAAATCGGATGTCGGATGTGTCGAATAGCCAACGAAACGTTCCGGCCAATCAGCGTACGCCGCGTCAGCACGTATGTCGCGTCAGCACCGCAAGCCATTCATCACGCTTCAGTAGCCGTCGATCTGCCTCGAGATGCGCGGCGATAGACTCGAAAATTTCGCTCGATTACGTGCGATTCTCGAGCCACGTGGATGCCACGTGGATGCCACGTGGCGTTCATCCATTGGTCCGGCGAGGCGCTTTGACGTGGTCCGGCCAATCGGGATGTGACACGTGGCGCCGAGTCGCAAGAAGCAACAGAGCGCGCGAACGTGGCGGCGACAAGTCAGAGGCGGTGGCAGACGTGGACCTATCAGAAGTCGACACGTGGAGCGGACCCAGATTTGCAGCTAATCACGTATTTCCACGTGGTAGAGTCGGTTTTTCAAGCCAAAAACACATCTACGATGCTCCTCGACGCACGAGTCACCTCCAAAACCCTAAAATCAGTATCCAAGTACAATTTGGGGTAGTTATATATAGTTTTAACGTAGGTATTATGGCAAGAACAAATTAATTAGTATTTTTTTAGAGAGATCTATTAATTTTTAGTATTGATTTTTGAAGATGATGTCCGGCTAATTTCTTTTTCTCGTCTAAGTCGAAGGGGAAGCAAGTTGGAATCATGGATTCATGGCATTCTTTGTGAGATCTTTTTATTTTATTTTTTAATTAATTTAATTTCTCCTATTTCATTGTTGTTGATTTAATGATTATGATTTAGATCTATGGTATGTATGTGGCCAATGCATGCTTTTAAGTGGACAATCTAATGTTATTTGGAATATTAGTATCCGTGTAATTGTGCTTTTAGACCAAAAAAGTAACAAACATTCACCCGTTTTAGTAAAACCCTTTCGGTGTTTGAATGTACAACAATTGAATCTAGGTTAAATCGGGAGCGGTTGCGATCCTAGGTTATCTAGGATTAGTGTTCTCATAGATCTATATTATTTGCGGTTAGTGTGTTAAACTTTGATTGGCGAATGTCTAGGGTTGTACATTAATTATGGAAGTAGTTAGTGGCGGATGTCCTGGCTATCGGAATTAGGGGAACTAGGAATTTCTGGCGGTTGTCGATTTTCTATAGCTAATCTAGGAAAATTTAAATTAATAACTTTTAGGGAAAGATTGAGGACCATTGAATGCTATTGAATCTTGATTCTGATTTGTGGAACTGGAGATTTGGGTGAACTTTTCATTCTTGATATTAATTTTTGTGAACTTTTTATTATTGCTTGTTTAATTAATTGTTTTATTGATTTTCTTGAAAACCCCCATATTTAGTTAACTTGGAGTAAATTCACGTCTCTGTGGGATCGACCTCGTATTTACCACTACTACACCCTTGTGGTTGGTAACTCTTTTACGGGTTATATTTGGCACGAACGACACGCGTCAAATTTTGGCGTCGTTGCCGGGGACTTTGTCTTTACTCCGAGTTTAGGTGTTAGTTAGTTACATTAGTTTAGTTAATCTATTTATCTTGATTAGTTTGTTTTAGATAGATTAGTAACTAATTAGTTACGTTTTTTTCACGTTTTTTTTTAGTTTTTCTTTTTGTCACGTTTTTTTTTTTTCGTTAGTTTTCGTTTTTCTTTTTCTTACTTTTTACTTTTTAATTTTTTTTTTTTTTTTTTTACGTTTTTAGTTTTCTTTTTTTAACTATTCTGCTAGTTTATTTACTTTTTATTTTATTTTTATTATTTTTTTATTTTCTCTTTATTAATTAGCTTATTTAATTCTCTTTTCTTTTCCTTTTTTTTCTTTTTTTTTTTATCTGCCACACCTCACTCGGTCCAAATCGGTCGGTTCATTGTTACCTTTTGACCCCGAACCAGAGCGAACTTTTCATAGGGGGACTAGAGAGACCCAACTTAGGCAACAGGAAGGCCAAAATCATCTGAACATGGCTGCTTTGCACCAAATCACCATGGGTCACGCCAATCAAGAGCTTCAAGCTCTTTTGGCGCAATAGCCCCTCTGCATCAACTATCCGGATAATGCCGGAAACTTTGGGCTGAGGTCTGAGTTTATTCATCTCCTACCATCCTTTCATGGTGGCGAGAATGAGGACCCCATCACTTTCCTGAAGGAGTTTCACACTATCTGCAAGTCACTGAAACCCTCTAATGCGGACGAGGAAACGATTAAGCTCAGATCTTTTCCGTTTAGCCTTAAAGATAAAGCCAAGGAATGGCTCTTCTACCTTCCGCATGGCTGCATTAATTCCTTGAATGATATGACAACCGCATTTTTGAATGAATATTTCCCTGAGGATAGAGTTGCTCAGCTCATCAAGGATATATGCAGCATCAAAATGAGACCGGGCGAATCATTCGGCGCATATTGGGATCGCTATAGGCGATTACTTGCTAGTTGCCCGCAGTATGGCCAATCTGAGAAGGTCATAGCTCGATTCTTCTATGTTGGCATGTCGCCCATGGAACGACGCATGATTGATAATGCGTGTGGGGGTCACATTCGTGACAAAACTCCAGCCCAAATGATGCAACTGTATGAGGACATCGCACAGCAGTCACGCCTTTATGGTGATCTCGATGCTACTGCTTACCGAAGTCTGACTACAGGCAATGTCTCGAGTTCCACTGACCAGAAAATTGATAACCTAACCTCTATAATGGAACGTCTCCTCTCCTCTGGTAAAGTGCAAGTCCAAGCTTGTGGCTTTTGTGCTGCCACAAATCATGCAACCGATGAATGTCCTACACTTTTTGATGATGATCGGCGAGCCAATGCCATGGGTAATCGGTTCCCAAGGGCCACCTCGAGTCCCATTCGGGAATACCTATAATCATGCCACGGCCAGGAACAACCCAAACTTCAGTTATGGGCCTCAGAATCAGAATTATCAGACATTCGTCCCCAGAGGCCAACCATTGCCTACACCCTCCACTAATTCCTCACTTGAGGATATGGTTAAAGCCCTTATGAGCCAACAAAGCCAAATTATGAATGAAATGAAGCAATTCAGGGCTACTACCGAGAAATCCTTTATTGAACTCAATTCGACGGTTCGAACTCTTCAAGTTCAAGTGGACCAACATGCACAAAGATATTGGACGTCTCGAGGATAAAGGAAAGTTGCCTTCGCAACCTTACCCGAATCTAACGCGAGTGCTAACGCGGCTACACTCCGTAGTGGTAGAGAGCTGGAGGGACCCAAAAGGCACAATGGGTCATCTAATGCCCATGACCGGCCAATGAGGAAGAACGCGAGGTAGTAGTCACCCCGTGTCTGCCTTCCTAAACGGACGGTAACTACTCCGAAGGAAGCACCGCCCACTTTTAAGGTCAAACCTCATTTTCCACAACGTCTCATCTTAGATAAGAAAAAGATGGAAGAGAAAGAAATTCTCGAGACCTTTCGGCGAGTGGAAATTAATATTCCACTCCTCGACGCTTTGAAGCAAGTCCCTAGGTATGCAAAGTTTCTTAAGGAACTATGCACTAACAAAGGGAAACTGAAAAGTAACGAAAAAGTCCAAATGGGAGAAACCGTCACGGCTATCCTACAAAAGAAGTTGCCTCCTAAATGCAAGGATCCTGGGATGTTCTCAGTACCTTGTGTTATAGGTGATGTAAGCATTCAGAGGGCTATGTGCGACCTTGGCGCTTCCATTAATGTCATGCCATTGTCTATTTATGAGACATTGCATGCAGGCCCATTAGAGGAGACTGGTATTGTCATTCTGTTAGCAGACCGTTCCGTTGTCAGACCTGTCGGTGTTCTCGAGGACGTTCTAGTCCGAGTGAACGAGTTTGTGTTCCCTGCTGACTTCTATGTGGTTGATATGAGAGAGGATTCATTCCCTAATGCTTCATCAGTCCTCCTTCGACGTCCATTTTTGAAAACGGCTAAGACGAAGATAGATGTTGATGATGAATCCCTTACCATGGAGTTTGATGGTGAAGTCATCAAATTTAACATCTAAGATGCGATGTGATACCCCAGTTATGTGTCTTCTGTGGTGTGCACCATGGACAGTGTGGATCCACTTGTTGAGCAGACCTTACTCACGAGTGGCGGTGATGAAGTTAAAGTAGTGTTAGAGCATCATCTTGACACTACTCATATCCACGAGAGTGATCTGACCTTCGATACTGATATCGAAGATGCTGTTTTCGAGTCGGATTCAATCCAACCCCTGCCCCCAACAGTCCATTATTTGGAGTTACCTACTTCTAACTCCGAACTTTCTCCCTCTTTGGTTAAAGCTCCCACACTTGAGCTGAAACCATTACCTGAGCACTTAAAGTACATGTTTTTGGGTGAGAATGACACACTCCCTGTTATCATCTCAGCCAAACTTACACATTTAGAGGAAGAAAGGCTCCTTCGAGTACTTCGGGAGTTTAAACAGGCTATTGGGTGGACCATAGCGGATATCAAAGGTTTGAGCCCTTCCACTTGCATGCATCATATATATATGGAAGAATGGTCGAAACCTACGAGAGAAGCCCAGAGGAGGCTCAATCCGCTCATGATGGATGTAGTGAAGAAGGAGATACTGAAGCTCCTTGATGCTGGTGTCATTTACCCCATCTCTGATAGCAAATGGGTAAGCCCTATCCAGGTGGTTCCTAAGAAAACGGGAGTCACAGTAGTCACCAATTCACATGGTGAGTTGGTTCCAACCCGTATCCAAAATGGATGGCGGGTATGCATTGACTACAGGAAGTTAAACGCTTCCACCAGGAAGGATCACTTTCCCCTACCATTCATTGATCAGATGTTGGAGAGACTAGCAGGTCGTTCTCATTACTGTTGTCTTGACGGTTATTCCGGTTTTCATCAGATACCGGTAGCACCTGAAGACCAGGAAAAGACGACTTTCACTTGTCCATTTGGCACTTTTGCCTATCGACGCATGCCCTTTGGGTTATGCAATGCCCCTGCCACCTTTCAAAGGTGTATGATGAGTATCTTTTCAGATTTTGTTGAGCATTTCATTGAGGTCTTCATGGATGACTTTACCGTCTTCGGTGATTCATTCGATAGTTGTCTCAACAATCTGACAAAAGTTCTCAGCAGGTGTATCGAGAAGAACTTGGTTCTGAACTATGAAAAGTGTCATTTTATGGTAGACCAAGGTCTTATTTTGGGACAGATTGTCTCAGCCAGAGGCGTAGAGGTAGACCAAGCTAAAATTGATGTTATTAAGAAACTTTCATACCCTACGAATGTGCGGCATATTAGATCTTTCCTTGGACACGCCGTTTTTACCGTCATTTCATCAAGGACTTTTCTAAAATCGCACAGCCTCTATGCCGTCTACTTCAAAAGGACATACCTTTTGAGTTTGATAAGGCATGTAAGAGTGCATTTGATGCACTGAAACACTCACTTACTAGCACACCGGTGATTCAGGCCCCTAATTGGGAGCTCCCATTTGAGATTATGTGTGATGCTAGTGATTATGCAGTGGGTGCAGTCTTAGGGCAGAGAGTCGGGAGAGCTTCACATGTCATTTACTATGCTTCTCGTACTCTAGACGCAGCTTAGATGAACTACACCACTACTGAGAAGGAGCTCCTTGCTGTTATCTTCACACTTGAGAAGTTTCGGCCTTATCTCTTGGGTACCAAGGTTATCATTTACTCTGATCATGCTGCCTTGAAGTACCTGATGAGCAAAAAGGATGCCAAACCTAGGCTCATTAGATGGATACTCCTACTACAGGAGTTTGACATCACAATCAAAGATAAAAGTGGTGCAGAGAATCTAGTTGCAGATCATATCAGCAGAATTAAAAATGTTGAGTCCTACCCCTCTAATGGATGATTTCCCTGACGGGCACATTTATGCCGTTATGGAAGATCTCCCCTGGTACGCCGATTTGGTGAACTATATCACTTCGGGTGAGTTATCTCCTCACCTTTCGAAGGCTCAGAAGCATAAATTAAGGAGCGATGCTAAATATTATGTATGGGATGACCCGTACTTATGGAAATTTTGCTCCAAGTTATCAGGCGTTGTGTTCCTCAGACTGAGAGTTATTCCATATTGACTTTTTGTCATACTTACGCTTGCGGTGGCCACTTCGGTCCCCGTCGGACAGCTAGGAAAGTTCTTGAGAGTGGGTTTTACTGGCCCACTATTTTCCATGATTCATACATGTTTACCAAGACTTGTCCTAACTGTCAGAAAACTGGTAACCTTAGTCATCGAGACCAAATGCCACTTACTCCGATTCATATTTGCGAGATATTTGATGTATGGGGTATAGACTTTATGGGACCGTTTCCAGTGTCATTTGGTAATGTTTACATACTCTTGGCAGTGGACTACGTGTCTAAGTGGGTGGAAGCTAAGGCTACACGCACTAATGATTCTAAAGTGGTATGTGAATTCCTCAAATCGAGGATTTTCACAACATTTGGTACCCCACGTGCCCTGATCAGTGATCGAGGCACTCACTTTTGCAACCGTATGGTTGAGAGCCTTCTGAGGAGATATAATGTCACTCATCGAACTTCTACAGCATATCATCCCCAAACAAATGGCCAAGCAGATGTCTCTAATAGAGATATCAAATCCATCTTAGAAAAGACGGTAAATCCAACTCGTAGAGATTGGAGTACACGTCTTGATGATGCGGTTTGGGCTTACCGAACGGCGTTTAAAACGCCAATTGGAATGTCCCCATATCGCATTGTGTTTGGTAAAGCTTGCCACACCGCCATCGAGCTCGAGCATAAATCTTCTTGGGTGTGAAACAGTTTAATATGAAGCTCGATGAAGCGGAAATGAGAGAAAGCTCACTCTCCAGGGAGTTGGAGGAAATCGAGAACGACGCGTATGAAAATGCGCGGATTTATAAAGAAAAACGCAAAGCGTTCCATGATAGCAATCTCTCTAGGAAATATTTCGTGTTGGTCGAAAGTACTTTTATTTCGATCACGTCTTAAGATTTTTGCGGTAAGTAAGGCGAGATCGAGGTGGACGGGACCATATATTGTGGCTGCGGTGTATGATCACGAGCGATGGAGATTCGAGTATGGAGACTGGTAATGTGTTTAAGGTGAACGCCACGAGATTGAAGATCTTCTATGAAGACTTCCCGAGCCATGATGTGGAGGTCGTTTCACTGGCAACGCCAGACTATATCGATTGACAGACTCCGACCAAGTCGAGCTAACGACTTTAAGCAAAAGCGTTATTGGGAGGCAGCCCAAACTTTGTTAAGTATTATTTAGTTTATTTATTTTCATTTTTTTTTAGTATTTTACATGACTTTGTATCATTTTCTTCATCATATTCTTTCACCATCTTGTTTGTTTTTTAGGTGTGACCTCCTTGACCTGTTAGAAACCTTGAGGACAAGGCTTGAAATAAGTTTGGGGGTGCTTTAGGGATTGAGGATTGTTTTGGATGAATTTTTGCGAAAGACCGCAG
This sequence comes from Stephania cephalantha, assembly GCA_039657325.1. Taxonomy (NCBI): domain Eukaryota; kingdom Viridiplantae; phylum Streptophyta; class Magnoliopsida; order Ranunculales; family Menispermaceae; genus Stephania; species Stephania cephalantha. Next base: position 49,536,718 of record CM077569.1, on the reverse strand, counting down.
GTGAGATCGTTTAATTTTTTTTTTTATGCGGTTATATGCGGGTATTGGATGGTAATGGTGGTGTTTTATATCATTTCTTTCATTTCTTTCATTTCTTGTCCATTCACATTCCATTCTCATTTCATTAGGATTTGATACACTTTCATGTATATATTTAGTATGTTATTATATATTTTAGAGTCACCCGAAACTTTGTTCATGCCTTTGATTGTGGATGAGTAAATTATAGTTGCCTTTTTAACTTGAAACTTAGAGAAAATTAGGAGACATACTTAATCAAGTTCGTAGCTCTGCATTTTTATGATTTTGTGATTAGAGACTTGGATGATGGTTAAACTTAGTGCTAGATAACGAAAATGAGTAGAAGGTCTAATTTGTGCAAGTTATATTATTTTGACCCATATTTGGGGATTTGCTTGATTATAGTGAAAGTGAGAAGTACTAACAGGAGTATTCTTAGTGTAGAGCGTCCCACAGGTTTCCGCAGGAAATGGAGCAGGGAAACTTGTGGTGGGAAAAAAAGTGAGAAAATCGGTCCATAGGAAATGGAGCAAGGACCGTATTAAATTGAAAAAAAAAAATTTGGAGAATAAAATAAAATAAAAATGAAAAAAATGAAAAAAGGCGGAAGTATAAAACTCCTCAAATAAAAGATTTAGTTCGAGTGCTTTCACTATATTAAGTAAGATTTTAAACTTGCGTGGTTTAATTGTATAGACCAAGAAAACTTCTGAGTAGTTGATGGCCTTTGTTTTGACTGAGTCTTTTGTCTTGAAAGTGGGATCCTAATTGTGTTTGACTTGCGAAACTTGACATATCATAACTCTGAAATTTTCTGAGTTACTTGTTAATTTGGTGACTATTTAAATCAAAGGAACTCCATGAATTTGGGTCGGGTATAGGATTAGTTGAGTCATTGCATTATTATATTAGAAGTCTAGTTTATTTGTGTCGTCATTTACACCTTTGCTCGGGACGTGCAAAGTCCTAAGTTTGGGGGTATTTGATAAGTCGGTATTTGTATATATTTATTAGTATATTTTAGTCTATTTTATTATTTAAAGTATTTAAAATAAATAATTAATTATATTTTTTGTTCATTTTTAGGTGAAATGGAGTTCGCGGTTGAGTTCGTGGCAGAAAAATACTCGAAATGGAGTACTTATTTGCAGAAATCGGATGTCGGATGTGTCGAATAGCCAACGAAACGTTCCGGCCAATCAGCGTACGCCGCGTCAGCACGTATGCGCGTCAGCACCGCAAGCCATTCATCACGCTTCAGTAGCCGTCGATCTGCCTCGAGATGCGCGGCAGCACAGACTCTGAAAATTTCGCTCGATTCTGTGCGATTCTCCGAGCCACGTGGATGCCACGTGGCGTTCATCCATTGGTCCAGCGAGGCGCTTTGACGTGGTCCAGCCAATCAGGATGTGACACGTGGCGCCGAGTCAGCAAGAAGCAACAGAGCGCGCGAACGTGGCGGCGACAAGTCAGAGGCGGTGGCAGACGTGGACCTATCAGAAGTCGACACGTGGAGCGGACCCAGATTTGCAGCTAATCACGTATTTCCACGTGGTAGAGTCGATTTTTCAAGCCAAAAACACATCTACGATGCTCCTCGACGCACGAGTCACCTCTAAAACCCTAAAATCGATGTCAAGTACAATTTGGGGTAGTTATATATAGTTTTAACGTAGGTATTATGGCAAGAACAAATTAATTAGTATTTTTTTAGAGAGATCTATTAATTTTTAGTATTGATTTTTGAAGATGATGTCCGGCTAATTTCTTTTTCTCGCCTAAGTCGAAGGGGAAGCAAGTTGGAATCATGGATTCATGGCATTCTTTGTGAGATCTTTTTATTTTATTTTTTAATTAATTTAATTTCTCCTATTTCATTGTTGTTGATTTAATGATTATGATTTAGATCTATGGTATGTATGTGGCCAATGCATGCTTTTAGGTGGACAATCTAATGTTATTTGGAATATTAGTATCCGTGTAATTGTGCTTTTAGACCAAAAAAGTAACAAACATTCACCCGTTTGCCGTAAAACCCTTTCGGTGTTTGAATGTACAACAATTGAATCTAGGTTAAATCGGGAGCGGTTGCGATCCTTATCTAGGATTAGTGTTCCCATAGATCTATTCTTGCGGTTAGTGTGTTAAACCCGATTGGCGGATGTCTAGGGTTGTACATTAATTAGGGAAGTAGTTAGTGGCGGATGTCCTGGCTATCGAAATTATGGGAACTAGAAATTTATGGCGGTTGTCGATTTTCTATAGCTAATCTAGGAAAATTTAAATTAATAACTTTTAGGGAAAGATTGAGGACCATTGAATGCTATTGAATCTTGATTCTGATTTGTGGAACTGGAGATTTGGGTGAACTTTTCATTCTTGATATTATTTTTTGTGAACTTTTTATTATTGCTTGTTTAATTAATTGTTTTATTGATTTTCTTGAAAACCACCATATTTAGTTAACTTGGAGTAAATTCACGTCTCTGTGGGATCGACCCCGTATTTACCACTACTACACCCTTGTGGTTGGTAACTCTTTTACGGGTTATATTTGGCACGAACGACACGCGTCATGTTTCAATCGACACATCTACAAATCTTACTTCTACTTGTAAAAACTCTTGAACTTCTCATTCAATACTTTTCATTGTTGGATGATGGCTCCACTACATCATCCGCAAATCTTACTTTCTTCTTCACTTGCCACCTCCCCGACCTTCAATCAATCAATTCAAGAAATGAAAAACCCAAATAAAAAAACCTTCATTAGAGACGCATACAAATAATCATGCTAAGACTGCATATTAGACCAACGCTTGACTTCGAAAACACATCTAATAGCATTCATCCATCACAACAACAAACGAAAGGTAGGAAAATGGTATACATTTCTACACTGCAGTGATTACTAATACTAAAACAATTGCATTATTCTAACTTCATGGAAACGACAAAGGACAAAGTTGTTACTAAGAAAAGACGACCACCACCTTCAAATAAATAGAAGTTTTTGTCACTAATGAAAATGTGAAATTTATTGGATGAAAAAAAATAAGAAAGATTAATAGTAATCAAATATAGGGAGAAATGCACACTCATAAAAACAAACACACGCAAATGCTGAGGCATATCTACAATTATAATTTGCTTAAAGATGCATAAATAAAAGACTCTACCAAGTAAATAATATATAAAGATGAAGTAAGCAGTCAATATGCTGACAAACCGATTATTATTCTACAAAACAAGTTTTCCCAGGAATTTAAAAAGAAAAAAAGAAATTTAATTTCCCACTTGCAGTTGTAATCAAACAATAAGCACCAAATTGTTGTATCAATACTTTTTTATATTATCAATGCAGAGATAAACAATCTTAAGTGTAACCTGCAAAAGCAAAGAAAGTTATTTTCGGAATTCAGAAGAACAACAAAATTGCATAGGTCAAGCACGATTAAAGAAATTAGTGAACCACATTTCAAACGTAAAAGGAACCTCTACTAATATAATCAACCGACACTTGCATATGCATTAGAATCGCTTCTCCAACATGTTATTTCAGAATTTCTCAATTGCCAACTTTAAATCAAGTAGAATGAAAGAGTTTGATCAATGCATCCGACCTTAATTAATTGGAGATTGAGTTTTTTTGCCAACATTCTGTTCCTATCCAACAAAAGAAGGGCAGTTGAATAGAGCTCTTCTTTTTATATTTAGTTATTCACCTCTAAAGGAATGTCTTGATCATATGCCATTCTAGAAGCACTGCTCAACTTAACCCAATTTTCTTTGGTCTTAAATAAATTGGACAACAAGTTCACAAGACCTTTCTTCTTGACATCTTCAAGTGAGTCAACGTACCTTAAGTTCAAATCCTACAAAAATCTCTAATCTTAGTTCTCAAATACATAAATGTCTACTAGTTATGGTTCATCTTGGTTAACATAGACCAACATAAATAAAAAACAGAGAACCCGCAAATACAACAAACAAACAAACAAGCAAACAAAGAATATTAGATTGAAAGACGAGATTTATACCTTGAAGTTAGAAGGTTTAAGAACCTAACCAAGTGAGACGAATTTACACAAAAAAATCAAGAGCACATCTACTTTAGCCTCTCTAGTTGCAATGGCCTTTGAACATCTTAAGCATACGTCAATTTATCCTAGAAGTAAAAAAGACAACTTTTATTAATAATATATAGGGAGCTTAAAGAAAGTGCCTTAAATTAGAGAAAATACAATTGAACAAAGGCGCAAAGGAACTTAATTAATAATAAATAAAAGAAATAATAGAGGTTAAGATGACTTTTTTCAGATGAACCTACAAGTCTATTGATGCGTAGCATGATTTTGAGTGTGTTAAGTGGGATTTGATTAATAATTTAGAAAAATAAATGATGATTGGAGGCTTATTTAGTGCATTTTTTGGTGTATTAGGTTCAAGGGACAAAGCGACTGTACGACAGATCGGGTGAAGCGAAGTCAGGGCGAACGAGGCTGGAAAGCAAGAGAAGAAAAAGATAAAAACATTGTGTCTGTTGTTTCTGGCGCCACATCGCCTCACCTGGCGCAATGAAAAACTCAATGAAAAACAAATTAAAGTCATCAACAAAGCAGATATATTCATTGTTATTGAAAGGCAAGCACAATATGTGCAGCACTACTTTAATCCGTACTACATGCATAGAGAAAGGAATTAGTCATTTTCACAAAAAAAGGAATTAGTCATACTCTTCAACATATCAACAAATTACTTCAATAACTATAGCATCACTAATTCCAATGCCTGACTCACAAGTCCATCCATATATGTGTTTGTCTGATCAAAGTAAAAATTCAGATTTTTAAGAATCCATCATAGTAAGTATTATGTACATAAAAGAGCCTCCACATATTCTATAAGCTGAAGGTATAGAGAAATCCATATATATAAACCAAACAATATTAAGTTCAGGCTTACACTCACATACTTTTATATTTCAAGTTCACAAAACAACATCAAAACTAACTCCTCAACTATGAAGTAGAAAAACCACAAAACTAATGAATATAAGAAGAATAATCAATAAGAAATAAATCCCAATCATACCATCTCATCAGCAAGAATCCCATTATTACCATTCTCGTACATTCGTAGAAGCCAATTTAATCCAGCTAATGCAACAATGTCAACAAAATTTCTCAAAAATGAAGAGGAAAACAAAGAGAGATTCTAAAAAATGAAATAAAACCCTAACAACTCAAGCCTTTGATAATGTCAACAAAATTTCTCATCAAAACTTGAACTTTACGACGCCGAAACAATATCGAAGCAAAAAACACACTATCGATTTGACTAAAAATGAAATAGTGATTTCGATCTCCTACATTGGACAATGCGAGCTGGAATTGAGTTGAAATACCTGGAAGAACACATGCTTCCTTTTAGAACTCCATTTTTGGACTCTCAATCACAATATCATCTCCAAAAGGAGTCGTATGACCCTCTCTGTTTCAGCTATGCATCTCTTTCCATGTATACACTAGGATGCAACTTCCCTTGCATTACAACAAGCAAATCCAAGTTTCGATACCTACAAAATTGATGATTTCACAGAAAGAAAAGGAAAATCAAAGATCAATGCGCAATCTTCAATAATGGCGAAATCTTGAACACGCAAAATAAAATACCAAACTCTAATTTCAATACCTAATATTCCTTTAACCCTAAATAACCTAAATCAATACTCTCGCATTGTGACCCTGCTTTCGATTCCATCCGGAATCCCGAAGATCTCTAGATACAACTCAACTTTTACATCAACAGTATCATCTGCTATTGTTCAGATGAATACCAAACCCTAAATTCAAAATGCCTAATATTTCTTAAACCAAAACACTCAAAAACATAAAATTCTTGATAAACCATGCGTAAACTAAACCAACACTCTCACCAATTCATAGATCTACAGATAGAAATATATTCGCATCAACAATTCATTACATCTGAATCAAGATTCCGAGTGCTCTAGAAATTTCTCAAGAATGAGTCAACTCTACACCAATCTTGGCAAACTAGTGCGATCAAACAAAGAGAGACTAAATCAACGATAGAGAATCAACGAAGATTGAAGAGGAGGAGATCGAGATGACCTTGGATTGTTGAGAGGGCCGACATTGGCGACGTACAAGGGCACGTCTTCTGGAATGACGTACATTGGGCAATTGTGCTTCCCCCAACCCTTCTATTTCATTTCGAAGCTCGTTGTGCTTCCCCAACCCTAGGGTTTCGTTTCGATACTGTGAGAGAGAGAGAGAGAGAGAGAGAGAGAGAGAGAGAGCTCAACACCTCTCATGGCGGTGAAGAATCAGGGCAACGCGAACACCACCTCTCCGAAGAAGAGAGAAAGCGACTCGCAGCAAATGCTAAATCTGAAGGAACGAAAGCGGTCTCAAAGAAGCCAAAGTTCTCCGAATCTAAGCCCGCGAATCTACCGAACAAGGTCTCGAAGAAGCCTTTCAAGTCGTCGTCCGAGCAGTCCGAAAAGTAACATCCGAAGTCGAAGCGCGAGCTTCATGTCCAAGAGAAGGTCGGAATCCAAAAATTAAATCAACCAAAACTCAAATCCTCACAAATCTCCAACGAATCGGCAAAACAAAACTCAAAACCATACAAATTGTACAGAAATTGTGAAATTTGGCAGAGATTTCGGATCGATGAGCTTACTGGTGAGAGAGGAGCGGGCGCTGGAGATGATGGAGCTGATTCGGAGTCTGCCATTGAAGCTCGATCGATCGATCTATTTATCAATATATGGTTGGGGTTTGAGGTTCTTCTCCTCTGTTAGAGAGAGAAAAAGAAAGATATTAGAATTCATGATTTGTTGAAAAATCGAGTTGGTGGGCATACAGGGTAAGGGAAAGCGTTTGGCTCGTTGGCGAAGAAAACTGGGCTTGTGTGAACTTTTTATTATTTCAATGCGAGCGTGGGCGTTGATCGATTTTTGATACTTATACTAATTTTTTTTGCTTAATGTTAGGTTGCAATAAAAATCTTATTTTTCTTGCTCTAGCTTACCTATAGCAATGATAAATTAGTTTCTCACTTAGTTTTTTAAGTAATAACTAAAAATTAATCTAATTGTTTTTTTTGTTTAATAATTTTTTGAAAGAAGTTAATATAAATATTTTAGTTATACACTTCACACTAAATCAACCTTTTTTTGTTTAATAATTTTTTTTGAAATTTAAAAACACTTGTAAATTATGTGTCTTGAGATTTGAGATTCAACAACACTAGTAATTATGTGTCTTTAGATTTGAAATTGAACAACACTTGTAAATTATGCTCATTAGATTTAAAGTTTAACAATACTTGTAAATTATGTGTCTTTAGATTTGAGATTTAACAACACTAGTAAATTATATGTCTTTAGATTTGACATTTAACAACACTTGTAAATCATTTGTCTTTAGATTTAAAGTCTAACAACACTTGTAAATTATGTGTTTTTAGATTTGAAATTAACAAATTAACAACACTTGTAAATTATGTGTCTTTAGATTTGAGATTTAACAACACTTGTAAATTATGTGTCTTTAGATTTGACATTTAACAACACTTGTAAATCATTTGTCTTTAGATTTAAAGTCTAACAACATTTGTAAATTATGTGTCTTTAGATTTGAAATTTCTAACAACATTTGTAAATTATATGTCTTTAGATTTGAAATTTCTAACAACATTTGTAAATTATGTGTCTTTAGATTTAAATTTTGACAACACTTGTAAATTATGTGTCTTTATACTTAAATTTTGACAACACATATAAATTAGGGTCCCCAAATTTTAAATTTGGCGTCACTAGTTTACCAAGTGTCTGTAATATATGAGACACTTATAAATTATGCGTCCCTAAATATTTAAATTGACAACACTTGTTGTTTGCGTCCTCAATTTTAACCTTAGTGACGCTTATAAACTGTGTCATTAGATTTGAAATTTTACAACACTTATAAATTAGTGTCCCCAAATTGGCGACACTTGTTTATTAAATGTCCTTAATTTTGAAACGCTTGTATATTATACGTCTCAAGATTTTAAATTTGGCGACATTTTAATATCAAGTGTCTTTAATTTGAAGACACTTGTATGTTATGCGTCTCAAAATTTTAAATTTGGCAAAGCTTATACGTAGTGTGTCTCTAAAGTTAAAATTTGGAGACGATTTTTATTAGTGTCGGCAAAAAAGTGTTGTTATAGACCCACTTTGTTGTAGTGTCAGGATTTATACAGACCGAAAGAGCTTACGCAACCTACTGAATTAGACAATTCAAACTCCTGATCAACATTGTTGGCTTACCAAATTGTTGGGGTTTGCCTATAAAATTCGGTACACACCGGGGTGCGAGAACACGGAAGCGCACTACAACAAAGTGGGTCTATAGCAACACTTTTTTTACCAACGCTAATAAAAAAACGTCCCTAAATTTTAATTTTAGAGACACATGATGTACAAGCGTTGCTAAATTTAAAATTTTGAGACACATAACATATAAGTGTCTCCAAATTGAGGACACTTGATATTAAAACGTCGCCAAATTTAAAATCTCGAGATATATAATGTACAAATATTTCAAACTTAAGGACACTTGATAAACAAGTGTCGCCAAATATAAAATTTGGAGACACTAATTTACAAGTGTTGTAAGATTTCAAATCTAAGGGCACATAGTTTATAAGTGTCGTTAAAGTTAAAATTAAGACGCGAACAACAAGTGTTGTCAATTTCAATATTTATTAGAGACACTTGGTAAACTAGTGACGCTAAATTTAAAATTTGGAGACCCTAATTTATATGTGTTGTCAAAATTCAAATATAAGGTCACATAATTTACAAGTGTTGTTAGATTTTAAATTTAAAGACACATAATTTACAAGTGTTGTTAGATTTTAAATCTAAAGATGTGTAATTTACAAGTATTGTTAAATCTCAAATCTAAAGACATAATTCACAATTGTTGTTAGATTTCAAATCTAAGGACACATAATTTACAAGTGATGTTAGATTTTAAATTTAAAGACACGTAATTTACAAGTATTGTTAAATCTCAAATTTAAAGACACATAATTAACAAGTGTTGTTAAATTTTAAATTTCAAGAGACATAATTTACAAGTGTTGTTAGGTTTCAAATCTAAGGACACATAATTTATAAGTGTTGTTAAATTTTAAATCTAAAGACACATAATTTACAAGTGTTGTTAAATTTTAAATTTAAAGACACATACTTTTACTAGTGTTGTTAAGTTTCAAATTTAAGAACAATTTACAAGTGTTATTAAATCTCAAATCTAATAACACATAATTTACAAGCGTTGGTGAGTTTTAAATCAAAATTTGTCATTAAAGTTAGGTTAAACATGAATCGAGTTCAAGTCTCGTAAATAAAAAAATAGAATTGAAAGGGTCGCCTCCCGTACATAACTCGACATTGCCTAAGCATGATTTAGTCGATGCAGTTGGTGCGGGACACTACAAAAACAATTTTTTTTTAATTAAATGTCAAATGTATAACTAAAACAATTAGATTAGCTTATTTCAAAAGAAAATTATTAAGCAAAAAATTAGTGTAAGTAGTAACTACTAAGCACCAAAAATCAGTTTGATCCCCTAATCGAAAACTTTCAGCACAACTAATTCATACACCCACTAATATTATTCTTTTTAGGTCACAAATTTAGGAATTCACACTACAACAAAATACTTATTTTGCAACTAATATTTTGGTTAGTACAACTACATTTATGGTTGTAGAAACGTTTTACTAACCAAATAAATTGGTCACTCGTTAGTCACAAATACCTATGACACAGATAATTTTTTGCGACCAAATAATGTAAGTCGTTGCAAATACTACTAATAGCGACCAATAACTTGTGACTAATATATAGTTACTAATATAATTAAAAATATTTAAATCATCTAATTTTTACATTTTTCAACAATATTAAAATAGTCGTGAATTCTATTTTTTGTTGCTAATATGTTGTAGCTTTAGTGACCAATAACATTTTGACATTAATGTTTTTTATCTAAATTGGTTGCAAATGTAAATATTATTAGTGACTATACTTGCTTAGTTATTAATACTTTATAACAAATGTCGTAATCCCTACTTTTGAGTAATCGTGACAAAAAATTCATTAGTTGCAAAAAATAATTACAATCACAACAAAAAGTATTTGGTTGTAAAAGATATTAATAGTAACAAGTAATATTTTGTTATTAATTTGTTAATGGACATAATTTATTTTGTTGCAAAAGTTTATATCAAGAACCAAACAATTTTTGTTGAAAGAACTTTTACCAACTAAATATAATTGGTTACTCAAATTGATATATTTAGTTGTAAAAGTTTATAATAACGACAAACAAAAATTTTCATCATTTAAATAAAATTTACAATGTTAATGTGCAATTTAAAAAGAATAAACAAAATACTTGAATGACATTGTACTATATAAAAAATCATAAAGCAAAGTCATTTAAGAGAGGGAAGTGAGACAACCCTTTCCACTTTGCTTAGAACAGGATTATCGTTTTGAAAAAGCTGAATCGACGAGAAGTATTGGTAATATCTTTCGGGTTCATTGTTTCGTTGAGGCCCCGAGACTTGCCGAAGCGGGAAAGTTGAAACCAGGAATTGTAGAAATCGACACGCCAATCTTGGACGGTTTCTCCCGCGGTCAACCTGTTAAAGGAGACTTCAAGGGAGTTCCGGAAGGGAGGCACCTTCATCGGCAGAAAAGATGTCTCCAGAGCCAAGTGATATCTTTGCAAAGACTCCATATTGGATTACAAGCTTGACTTTCTTTAATTCTTCCCCATTAGCACCACTTGAGCAAAATCTGAAACATATGTGTTGAAGCATATGGGCACATCGAATTTGGCGAGAGAGTGGTAGATCATTAAGGAATACACATGAAGGGATCTTGCATATATATACTAGCACATCGGAATTTGGCTGAACTTATAAAGATTAGCTACATATGGGCACTATCACATGTAAAAACAAAAGCTCGAATTTACCAAAAAAAAAAAAACACACACACACACACTCAAGCTACGGATGCGCGTGTTGGAGAGAAAGGTAGCGCCTTATAATTAGGCCATTAGAGTCATAGCATATGACCTATATATCCTCAAACTTCAAGACAATTTTCCTATTAGGATAACTTTTATCCACGAGTAACTTGAGAAAAATTTTGTTTTGATATTTAAAACTTAATCAGATTTTATTTTGATACCAAAGTTTTTGATGGGCTTCCACAATTTCCACGAGACCTCCATCAATTGACAATCCTATTAAATTCGAGACAATACCTAAATCTACAAATTCACTTTTGGGAAAATTCACTCATGTTAATCTGCTTGGTAGATCACATCAAATATAGAGCCTCTACACTCTGTGACTGCCTCTAACTAGCTATTCTCAAAGATGTTCTACTATGCACTCTGGTCAAATTTTAAATACGTAAATATGTACATGTCCACAAATAAACTTAAAAGTAAAGTGTAACTTTAATACTTACAGTGCAACCCAATGGCTTCGGACATCCCTCAAAGAACATAAGTGTCTTCACCAACTTCTTCCCATCCTGCCAAGCACTGCCATGCTCTTCAAGAAACTTCTCCACGTGAAACATTTCACAATACCCCAACTTTGAGGAAAAAATATGATCAAAGGAAGGAACAATTTGTGCCCTGTGCATCTAGCAATACGATCTAAGAGTGGCCTTTTTATATTAAGAACCAATGCGAGATGTCTTTGGCAAGGAGGTATTCTTGGGCATATCGAGAAACCGATTTTTCTACCAAGATAATATTGGGATCTTGAGAATCTATCTTTGTAATCGCCATTTTCAAATGGTCCATTTCCTAAATGGAAAGATGAAAGTAGTGAGAGTAAGAAATTCTTCTACGGAAAATTTGATCGATAAGCACAAACCGAGAGAATGATCAATGAGAGAGACACCTTTGCACAAATTCTAAATTCTTGAAAGAGTAAGACAAAGGAAAAAGAAAACCAAACTCTCTTTGAAAAGTATCAAAACTTGACAAGTGCTTAGAAACACGCTCGATATTCAAGCGCTCCTCCAAGGATTAGCATACGAGCTTTCTCAATTTTTGACGTCATCCGCCGATGGGCCACATTTTTCTTACAAACAATTCCTTTGATGACGGCACTAAATAAATAAGACTTGGAAGTTTTCAAAAATATGCAATGATAGCGATTTCTCATCTGAAAAGAGACTACATGACTACCAAGAAAAAAAAAAAAGGATTACAAGTGACATGATCTAGTAAAATTAAGGAACTAGAGAAGAAGATAAGAACCTGCTCACACTTCCCCAGGTTTTCCTTATCCCCACTGTAGCCCTACATGATAGAACAGGGAAAAAAACAAAAATTAATTGGTGGCAACTGTAATTTAAATATACATAAGGAAAGTATCAATAGTATCAAGGAAGAGTGAAGAACTCCCGATTAAATATACATCTCCACCTTTAGCATCTCCATTTCCTCTTTTGTACGACACAACTTCAACCTGATCAACATCCAAAATTGATTCATCCATTGCTAGAGCGACACCACGAAAGGTAAGCCATTAGGTATACTTGAGTAAACACTTTATGAAGTTTTTGTGTTCCAAATACATAAAGTGAGGGAGGGATAAAAAATTGGTGCATTCAGTACTCACGCAGACTCAAGCATTGACAAAGTGAGAAGAGTAAACAATGACATTGTACTATATTAAAAAATCATAAAGCAAAATCATTTAACAAACTAACTAACTAACTAACTAACTAAGAGAAACTATGAATCGTCCATGTCTCTAATTGTAAACCCATTAAAAATAATAATTCTATTAAAATAAAACTAGTACGAAAACCAATTAAACTCCTCGTAGTCCCGACAAGCAAACATCTTGCGCCAAATTTGAATGTAATTTGAATCACCCATGCACCTAGTAAAATTAAGTGTGAAATTTGAAATTAATAACAAAAAGAAGACATTAATGTTAAAGATATAATGTTGAGGGATGAGTATAATTAATAAACTAGCATACACTGAAGTGAACCAATTGCCAAATTTGTAGTGTCTAACAAAAAATATAATGTGGTATCAAACAATAGAATGTCATATTTAACAAAAGAACAAGCATATAAACATGCACCCACAATAAATCTTATCTACTTTGAAAAACTTTAAATAAATCTTATCTACTTTGCCAAATTTGTAGTGTCTAACAAAAGAAGTTTTATCACAATATCTAACTTGGAGAATTTCTCACAACCTGAGTAAATAGGTTTTTGTGCTTCTTGAAACAATTTCTCAAACTTTCTTGATTCTTCATTAGTCGCATGATCAATTGTAGGTTCTCGGAATTGTGGGAATCCAGAAGTTTGACTCTCGAATGTTTCAAAAGATGAGGCATTTGCATCTTCAGGAAAATCGACATTCATATCTTCTAACAAGTCTTCCACCCCATTAACTTCTTCCTCATCATCACTGTCACTTTCAAATGCATGATCATTATTCATTGTGGTATAACTTTCTCCATGATGCACCCATTGAGTATAATTTTTATCCATCCCATTTTTCTTTAAATGCTTTTCAACTATATCAATATTATCTATTATTGCATGACCTACATGGGCATCGTGTCCTAGATGCTTTATCCAATACGCCACGTGCTATAGTTATAAAATCTCTTATTCCTTTGATATATTCAGGCCAATATCTGTTTCTAAGCTGCATCCAACTTTTATCCATTAGCTCACCTATCACAAGTTTGATATTAAAAAAATCATACTTAGTAGGTTAGAGACGCAAAAAATCATAGATCATATTACTAATAATATGTTCATAAAGGTAGAGCTAATTTTTTTTTTCATATTCCTATAGGTGTAGATTTTAATGGCCAACCAGAGTGTATTATAGCTACAAGCCATATTTAGGAATCAAAGAAAGGCCAACTAGAGGATGATGCACTTAGTTCAAGAAAAGTAATAGAAATAGTTTGAGAGAAAAATGCACAAGTTTTGTAGTAGGAGGCAAAGTCATGGCTCAAATATAAAAATTAATAATCATTAGCATGTCATAGAAGCGATCGTACAACAAAGTCATCTCTTAATCAAAACAAATAAAGATATCATGTAAAATACGAATATAAGCACTAAAATATCTTAACTCAAACAAAAAATCAAGGAACGGTACAACAAAGTCATCTCTTAATCAAAACAAAAATAGATACATAGCATACAAAATAGAAGATGACTTTGTGAGGTTGTGGTGTAGGATACGATCGGTTGATATGGTGGAGGAAATAAAAAAGATACATAGCATACAAAACAAGTATTGACACAAAGGCAAACTCAAGAAATTATGTGGAAACACAAATGCGTAGCAACAACGTCGCGTAGAAGGTTGTCTTCCAAGTACATGCCTTCTTTGCCATTAATATTGATAGGAAAACTACCTTATATATTTTATATTGATAGGAAACAAGTAATTCATTGATGAGATGAAAAGTAAGATACAAAAACGAATAGGTGAGCCAATGGTCTCATATATATTAAAGTGATCCTACGACTAACAAACAGAGAATAAGCTAAAAAATCCAAAGAGAAACTTAAATAAGAAAGAACGAAAAAAAGCCAACATTCAAAATGCTTATTAAAGAAGCTCATTCGATTTAGCGACCACTCTGTAGAACCTCTTCCCTTTGAACACTCTCGCAGAGGCTTGCGGCTATTGAATTTGTTTGCTAATATGGAGGACACCCACAATTCTTCACGAGGTGGAGTACTTATAAGTATGCTACCAATCTAACATTCTTCCTCTCATTCTTGCCAGGACCTTCATGCATTTCACCTGCTAGACAACCTGGGTTTTCACACCTAGCCATCTGAGAATCTAAGCAAATCTATTCCTGCTTTTCTTAAATGGATAGAATTAGTATTTGTTTGCCTTTCATCTAATTATAATATTTTATCAATGAAGGGGTCGTTCAATCTTGACATCCTAAGATCCAGATCCCAATCCTTGCAAGCAACCATGGTTGACACGCCCTCCCCTCTAACTCTCAGTCTCAGACCTCCCAATGCTCTCTTGCCAATACATTCAAAAGGGCGTCCTCCTAACACGCCCTCCCCTCCCCATCGACCTCCTCATCCCCCACCTAAAATGGTGGCTTCATTCACACCTTATAGTTCTTACTAATGGTTAACGTTAACCAACGTTTTCATCGAAAAATATAGACCGATTAAGCTCATAATTTTCCAACATAGAAACCCAATAAATCAAGCGATTGTTAACAACTAATTAAGTTTTTCATTAGAAAATATACATAAATCCATTTCATATTTTTCCAGCGTAAAAAACCCTAGAAATCAACATCGACAAAGAAAGAATTGTAGAAATCAAAAATAAAAAAAACGTACTCAAATAAACAACCAACCTTTTTAGAACTATTTTCTCCTCCTCTTCTTTGTCTTCTTCTCTCAAGTGCAATTAAAGCCCCTTCTTCTCTACACCGTGCTTCAAAAAGGATCGATCTGTTGTAACCAAAGTCCTTTCCTTTAAGATTGTCATTGACAACAAAAAACAAATCTACCTCCCTCAAAAATAGGGATTGGGGTAGAGAGTGGCGGGAACGGATCGAAGAGAGAGAAACGCGCGAGAGTGGCGCGCGAGTGGATCGAAGAGAGAGAGAGAGAGAGACGCGCGAGAGTGGCGCGCGAGTGGATCGAAGAGAGAGAGAACGAGAGAACGAGAGAGAGAACGCGAGAGAGCGCGAGAGAGCGCGAGAGAAACGAGAGAGAACGAGAGAGCGCGAGATCGACAAGGAGTGATTTTGGGTGAGAACAAGAGCGTGTGTACGTGGATTTTGGGTGAGGGTTTAGATATTGAGTTTATAAGGACAATAGCAACATACACATTACACTTATCTACAATTACTAAAATTGTTTGGATACGATTGAGATCTCAATGTGAATATCAAAGCATAGTCAACTCATTTAAAGTAGTTGTTGTGAGTTTCTTGTCTTCAGATTGTATAGTTATTCTTTTTTATGTTTGGTCAGATATTCTTTTTTTTTTTAAGAAATACAAAGCAATTAATGCTTATTTTTTATGCATAAAAAAAATTTGCGACAAAAAATTAGATCTAATTCAAGCCAATTGTGTAACAAAAAAAAAAGTCAATTGTCTCTAAACAATGTATTTTCATCTTAAAAATTAATAAACTTTTCTTCCATTAAAGGTATTTAGTAAGATATTTAGAGGGCCACCTACATAGGACTAAATAGATATTCAGATGAAAAAATCTTCAATAAAAATTTTATTTTAAATGTCGAGTCGACGTGACATATAATGAATAGACACTTTTTATATCGAATGTGGACTTTTAAAGGGTGCAATGATAGCCATTAGAGAGCTTGAACTTTAATGTTAATTCAAGCTACATAAGATAAGTATTTATCCACGTTGTTGATATAGCACAAATCCACGCCTACAATCAATCAAAATAACGCTCAAAATTTCAACCGCCAATTAGTTTTATTGTTATGATACATGTAGTACATTTGTGAAGGTATGTGCATTATAAGTTTACATTAAGATAAGGACAAATGAAAAAAAAAAAAAAACGATACGGATAGCTTTTTGTGTATATCTTTAAAAATGCAATATTTTTTTATTTAATATACTTCTCAATTCTCACAAATAGTCCGATTGTGTAAATATATGCTACGAAAAAGTCAAATATGATTTTATTACACTTTATTAACTAAATTTTTTGTATTCAAAAATAGCATATATGAAATACAAAAGTCTTAAAAAATTATAGAGCATATATTAAAATAAATCACAAAGTCTTATTTATTTAAAATTTAAAAATATATCATATTTAAAAAATTTTAAGATTACATGGATCAAACTCTTTCATTGTGCTCGATTTTAATGCGATAAATAAAACAATAAAAACAAAATACCCCCAGTCCCAAAATTGGAGTCAGCTACATGGAACAAACTATTCCATCGTGCTCAATTTTTTTGCGACAAATACAATCTTTAATTTATTTGTAGAAACTTATATAAATAGTTCAAAAGACAAAAATAATTACTAATTTATTTTCGTGACAAAAAGTATAAGTTAATAATTTTGATGCTCGCTAATATTTTTTAAATCAACACATTATTTATATAAATAAAGCGAGTCACTACAAAATTAAGTACAATTTTTATATACATTTTGAGTTGAATGTAAATTTTCTTAACGAAATAAATTTTTTATCTTTGACAAAATAAATTTTGTTCAATAAAAAAATTAACAGAAAATCGTAAACATTAAAGTTTTTCTTATTAATCCATATTTGGAAAAAAGTTATTTACAACAAACTAATTATTATTTTAAGCAATTACATAAATGATGAAAAAAGAATATTCTTACGACTAACTTTTTGTTGTTGCTAAAGAAAAAGTATTTGTAACAAATTTATTTGTTACGACAAGTATTTATGAACAAAAAATATATTTTCTTAAATATATAATAAATATTAATGGTGATTAAATTAATACGCTATTTATGACTATTCGATAAGTTATCGCGAAAAGTAAGTTTTTTCGTGACTAATGTAAATACCATTGCTAAAAAATCAATTAGTACTAACAAAAAATATTTAGTTACAAATAGTTTGTCACAAAAAGTAAATTAACTTTAATATAATTTTATTTGCAACCAAATAATATAACATTTATGACCATTAAATAAATAGTTATAAAAAGTTAATTTGTAATGACTAATATTTCTTTTAGTTGCAAAATACGTTAATTATTTGTAACAAAATATTTGTCATTTAAAAAAATTCGTCACGAATGTTAATCAAAAATATTTTTCGTAAATGGAATTTAATTTTAACTTTTTCGCAACCAAATGCATGTACCATTTATGACCATTTTGGATGTGGTCGAAAAAAAAAAACTCTTTTATGACTAAACTTATTTTGGTTACAATAAAGCATATATTTAGTAACAAAATATATTTAGTCGCAAATATTTAGTTGCAAAAGATGCATTTTGTTGTAGTGTCAACATCCCCACTACCACACTGTCTTAAACATTCACACACGTCTTCCCATTCGATCGCGATCTACCCAAACCCAAACATCTTCCAACTACACAATGCGCAAAAAATGTCACACCCTAAACTCCAATCCCAACCTCATTTTCTCTAATTTCACTTAAAAATCAAATCTTGATTGCATTTCCAAAGTCGCAAGCCCTAAGAGGATGACAGTAAGAGCATAGTCCACACCCATATTAGGTTCAATTAGCAAATCAAAACTCAACGAATCAACCAATCAAATCATCCAAACCAACACGAACAACAATGACATGTAATTTGTAAATTGATGGTGGGAAGGTTAATCTCGTGAAACTCCCAGCGCACATCAGACCCAACCACTCTCTCTTCTTCGCTTCGCATATCTTCTATGCTACTCTCGTTGTTACGATTTCAGTGACTGAGCTTCAAATCACACACAGAGAGTGCAAGAGAGTGTGAGCGAGCGAGAGAGATGGAGAGTTCGATCTCCGCTTCAAAGCTCACACCGGAGCACGAGCAACTCGCAATCCGAGACATCGCTATGGTCGCCGAGTCCCAGAGCAAGGAAGGTGACTCCTTCTTCCTCATAACTCACGGGTCTCCTTGTTCTCTCACTGATTTCACTCTATCTACTTCCAACTCTTTCGATTCTCGGTGCGTTCGAAGATCTGACCGCATTTCTATACAAATATTTGTTGTTTTTGTTGTTGACGATGCTCTAATCATGTTTTGCGCGAATTCTAGGTTGTTTTTCCGATTCTCGTTTGCATTCAAAGATCTAACCGCGTTTCTATACAAAAACATGTTATTCTTGTTGTTGATGGTGTTCCAATCATGTTTTGCACGAATTCTAGGTTTTAGATGGAGTTTTTAGGGATTGTGAAGTCGAGACAATGTTTTGGAGTAAGAAATTAATGGTATAGAGAGGAACGATTTGCGAGATGTGGTGTGGAGTTGGTGACATAGGTTTAGGTGTTTTCAGAGTATTGTGTTTTTAACCTCAAGGCGGGTCTGCGAGGTAGGGACTTGTGCTTCCGAGCGTGTAATTGGGGGAGGTTTTGTGTCCAATCTCTGCTTCAAAACTAGTGTCCGATCTTAGTGATTGTTCCTTTCTCAAAATCCTTGGTCGTGCCTTTGATAGAAAGGTTTTGATCCTCCTCGGTCTTCTCCTCGCGTTCTTTTGGTGATTCGACCTAGCCCTATGGCCGCGCAAGTGCTCCAATCACGATGAAGGAGGCGCTCACGGTGAGTTCTTCCTAGTTAGGTCATTGGTTTCTCTGATGCTAATTCTGGTTGAGCTGAATTTCGAAGAAAGTTGTGGTTTTTGGAAATTGAATTGTTCGGATCTCGGATTTGTGATACGTACCGTCATCTGTTGTTGGATTTCCTTTGCGATTTACTGATTGTAGATCACGTTAGGTTTTGATACTAAGTGAGTTCGGATTTCATTTGCCACTTCATTTTAGTGTGATTTGTTGATGCAAAACCTATTTGTGCATTAGATCTGTTCAGATCAGTAACATAAATCATGATCTCTGTTGTTAAAGATGGATCTCTATATTGGTAGTGTGGATGTTGAATTGTTTCGGCTTTTGATGTTAAGCAATCTTTCTTGATTTGCTTTTTTTGATTATTTTTTTGATCTTTTGTGTTTGCAGTTGCCGAGCATTGAAATCAATCCGCAATTCATTACATTCACTCATGCTACACTAGAATCAGATAAGTACATTTGTGTTAGGGGACACACTACAAAATAGTGATGTGATCATTGACATGAGCATGCCTATGCAGCATGAGTCTTTGAAATGCGTAAAAGCTTATCAAGGCTGACTCTGCTTTGATGAATCCGAATACTATAATCCTTGCTTTGAAAGGTAAGAACTGCTCGTTCTAGGCTCCATATTCACAGTCAACTTCATCATTGTCTTTGAAATGACACTAACGACATTTCTTCTTGATGAGATTGAACATTAAAGTTTGATATATAATTGCTTACATCTCTAATAAATCAGATACATGCTACTAGAAATTTAAATCACATAATGCACAAATTAGTGATTAAATGTGATATACTAATCACCAGTTCTATTCTAGGCTTTTTTCATGTGAGATATTATCTTGATTCTCTCAAGGTTTCCCCGATTAAAAATGACAACCACATAAATTTTTTGGGTTATTGATTTTTTCTCACTGCTTGGCTTTTATTTTCCATTTCATATGAATTTAACATGCCACGTTAAATATATGGTTAATTTGTTGGAAATAAGATACGGAGAATACTTTGTAACATCACTAAGAATGCTTAGAGTTAGTGATTGCAAGGTGTTGCCTAGGCATTTTGGAACAAATTTGCCTTGGCGGTAACCTAGGCATAGATTTTTATTTGATAGATTTATTGAGATTTATGTCAATATCTTAGAAACCATAACTTAAGTGAACTTCATAGATATTTGTTTGATAGATTTTTTGAGGTCCTCTTAAATTAGTTAACTATGCATAGACAGATTGTAGGTCTTGGATCACATTGTTATTATGTTAGACTCCAAAACATCCATTTGTTCTGCCTTTTGTTTGTGTTTTTTGAATGCATGAACCTTATTTGTAGAGACCTAACTAGCCTGAAAGCTCTTCTAATAAAATAAATCAGAATTCAGTTTAGGAATGTCAACAAGAAGAGACTAGAACCTTTGAATGTGTATTATCTCTTCTTTACAATTTTCTGAATGAGTTCTGGAAAAGAGAAGGATTGCCCTACAAATTAAGGCATAGAGGTATGATTAGTTGGTGCATGTACCCTTGGATTTGTACCGTTTCTTTATATATGTATATATAGACTCTTCCTATGTATAATTGATGAAACAGTAAAGCTATATTCTCTTAATTTGTTAGTTTGTTGCCTTTTCAGTGTACTAAGTGTGGATGTTGCATTCAATCTTGATCATGTACATGTCTTCTATTGAACTATTTCACTCCAAATTTATGATTTCTCTTTTTGAGTCACATTTAGTTAGGCGGGCTTTCACTATTTTCCTTTTATTGAACTATTTCACTCCTAATTTGGTCTGATCAATCCCACTCTCTTCTTTTTTTTCGTAGATTTTTTTGTTAGTTTTCTCTACTACTTCTTAGTTTATGAATTAGGTTCATTTGTTTAACAATTCAATCGATTGTAGGTTCAGTGATCATGGATGGAATTCCAATCATAATTTGCAGGTATTTAGACCCACAACATATAAGGCTCACGGTCTTAGTGACACCTTCTATCTAAATTGATGAAATGCGTGATGATTTAAAAGCCTCATCGATGTCATACTCAAATATCATCAACCTTCTTAGAATTAATCCTTCATCTGTCATGTCTATGCAGAGCCCATCTCTCACATACGCTTACCGTGGCACTTGACAGTTTATACAACTCTTATACTTTGGATATGAACTTTAAAGAAGTTTTTGAACATATATGATCAGTTAATACATAGGCTTGATTGATTTTTGCAGGTGATTAGGTAAATACCTGAAATTGGTTAAATACCAGATATCATTATCATAAACTTCTTTGCATTGCTATGTTGTTGCGGTCTGAATATCGCTTAATCCAATTACATGTAATTGACTTAATTAGTTTAGTTAATTTTCAATCAACTAAAATTAATTTAGTTAAGCAAATCAACTAAAAATTTAGTTAATCTTTTAGTTTCATGTTGCCACAGGAGATGACCCAAGGGAAAAGGCCAAGGAGAGTTGAGTTTTTCTCAGTTACAAATGACTATGAAAAAAGGATGAACAGTGTCACTAAGGACTATTAAGAAAGACAGAGCAATGTCACAAATGACTATGAAAAAAGGATGAATAGTGTCACAAAGGATTTGGATGAGTTTCACACCAGTATGGAACTCTTTCAAAAGCTATTTTCACAGGTTGGACGTTCATTTCAACCATTCTTTCACTTTCCAATGATGTTTGTGCATTTCCTAAATTCCATCTTAACTCTTTTCTGTGAACTGTTAGGAGGTTTAAGGGTGACTTTCTCCAACACTTGAAAATTATCCAAATTACAATGAATGTACTGGAAATCATCCAAATTACCTATATTATTTGCCTATGCAGGGGTGAGTTTTTCAGTTTCATGCAATTTAACATTCAGTTACTGATTTTTAAACATTGATTTTCATATTTAGATACTATTTACTTGGTAGAGACTTTTATTTATGCATTTTTAAGCAAGTTATAATTGTAGATATGCCTCAGCATTTGTGTGTGTTTGTTTTGTGAGTATGCATTTCCCTATATTTGATTACTATTAATCTTTCTTATTTTTCTTTTCATCCAATAAATTTTACATTTTCATTGGTGACGTAAACTTTTATTTATTTGAAGGTAGTGGTCGTCTTCTCTTAGTAAGCTTCATTGAGAGGAACTAATTACGTATAAGAACAATAGCAAAGAAAAAAAGTTAGTAATTTTGTCCATCTTTCTTTTTCTTTTGAGAAAAAAAAAAAATCAGTACTACCAATGGCAATAGGTTGAAACTGAGACCTAATAGGGAAAGCACCCGGGCATAACCTTCGAACCTTACAACCCAAGTCTCACATGCTACCTGTCAAAAGCAGAGCTGCTGAGTCGGCTTTCAGCAAGCTATTTTTCTAACTTCTCATCCCAATTTTAGGTTTTAGCCTGTAGAAGAAGCCAATGTTAAAAATTAAGAATATCTGCAATACAAGTTTCAATTTCATACCGGCATAATTTTCAAAGTGAATACTTGCAATATATAAAATAAACACCTGCCCCTTGATGCCCATTTGCATTGCAACAATAGGGTCTAGTATCACGCCCGAATCGAACAACTCATAAGATAAGCTATAAATTTTCCAATGACAGAAAGTGAATTATGAGCCATAATTGATGAAAATTCATAACTTGGTCTTCTACATGAAAGCTAAAGGCAACAGATATTTGCTAATTGAAAATCTGGACGTATATTGTTGGACACAAATCTGAACCATATTAATTTTAATCAATACTTGCCCATCTGCTACTGCTGCAGATGGGCAAGCCTTTGTTCTATGTGATGGCTGAATTGTGGGGTAGTGGGTAGTGTGATTGATTTATAGTGTTGGATGTATTTTTTTTTCAAGTGATGATTTCTCTTGAGAGAAATAATTGATTATATTGTTTGATTAGCTTGTGAAGTTTAAGCCTTGATTTTGAATTACTAGCTTGTATGCATGTCTGATTAGCATAAATTCTATGTTTCTATTTATAATCTTCTTTCCTTATTGGGATAAAAGTCTTCCAATTGAAGGTTTCGATAGTGCTTCTTAGTGTTTTTTTTTTTTTTTTTTTTGCTTATTGTCTATTGAATGTAGCAAGTGTTACTGATTTGTTCTTGAGCAAAAAACCTCTTCAACCTTTTTTTGTTGCAATTTTCTGCTATATTTATTGTTCATTCTAAAAAATGTTGTATTGTGTAAAACTCGAATTCTTGAAGACAAGCTTCTTCTTTTTTTGTCTGTTGCTTGGCCTCTCCTTGCCCTTACATGAATGAATTCATTTGGTGGGGGTCTTGGAGGACTTGCTTTTGATCTTCTTGTTTTCCTTTGTTTATTTTTGTTCTATGTTTTATCCATTGCTTATATTAACTGGTTGTATGTAAAACATATTTGCAGGTAAGCTACCTTTTGAAGTCTTTGACCAAACAATGAATTACTAATAGAGCGCACAAACAAAGTTGGAGATACAGAGAAAGATGGTTTGAAGTTTTTGATCAAACGATTGTTCATTGGTACTTTGTAAATCTGTATTGTGGTGTTATTGTTGAATTTTGAGTGATGAGTGTTATTCTTTTGTGACTACCTATTAACCCAAAAAGTGTTACTGTAGTGTTATTGTTAGTTTGATTTTTATTCGAATGAAATAAATAAAAATCTCTTTTATATTGATAAATAATATTTTCGTAAGGGTTCTTTCTAATAATATTAATATTAATATATAAAATCTTTTTTCCAATAATATTAATATTAATTGTTTTTTTTGATATATATATATATATATATACACGACGCCTCTAAATATGAATGCGTTGTCAACTTAGAGATACTAAGTGTATATGTGTTGTCAACTTAGAGACACAAAGAACACATGCGTTGTTAATTTAAAGACACTAAGCGCACGTGCATTATCAATTTAAAGACACTAAGTGCATGTGCGTTGTCAATTTAGAGACACTAAGTGCACATGCGTTGTCAATTTAAAGACATTAAGTTTACAAGTGTTGTCAATTTAAAGACACTAAGCTTACAAGTGATGTCAATTTAAAGACGCTAAATTTACAAGTGTCTTTAATTTAGGGATGTATATACAAAAAATGTTTCTATATTGAAGACGCATAAAAAATAAATGTCATAAAATTAAAGACAAATAAACAACAAGCGTCCTTAAAAAGCATCCCCTTTTAATGACGCTTATAGCAAAAGTGTCATAAATAAATGTTATCAACACATACTTTTTGTGTCGTAAAAAAAAAGAGCGACGTCACTTTTATCAACACAAATGGCGACAATTTATGATGGGTCTGTAAAATTTTTAGTGACACTAATTAATGTCTTTAAATGAGTAAATTAATGTCGCTAAGCACACAATATTTTCTAGTGACGGATGCACTGTTCAAAAGACCAAACCCAATTGATGCTCCTTCCTTCCTCGTTGTTTTTACCGTGACTCTACCATTCTTAGAGGTGATCTAATCCTTCTACAAGGCTTACAACAGTAGTCGATCATTACTCAAAAAGTCTCATTTCTAACCCAAAAATGTAGCAGGTCTTTTCCTTCAAAAATGACATTTTATATTATAAAGATAATGTTTTCGTATGTGAGGGACTGCGCTCAACCCTGCTCATCGAGCATCATTCCTCGCCTCTTACGGACCACTCGTGCTCCCGTGCCACTGCTGCTCGTCTCGCTTCATCATGTTACTGGCCTGGCTTAATGCGAGACGTTAAGAACTTCGTCGGATCTTGCTCTGTGTGCCTGCAAAATAAATATTCCACACAAAAACCTTATGATCAACTGCAACATTTTCTAATCCCCCACAATGTCTGAGAAGGTCTCACTATGGATTTCACTACCCACTTTCCATCCTCCCAAGGTAAAACATGTATTTGAGTTATTATTGACCGACTTACCAAGTCTGCACACTTTATTAGGTTTCCTTCCAAGTTCTCCGCAGCAGATCTTGCTTCAATATACTCTTTAGAGGTATTTCGCCTCCATGGCATTCCATGTTCCATTGTCTCCGACCGCGACAGGCTCTTTACTAGCAAATCCTAGAGAGAGTTGTTCACACATATTGGCAGAAAGCTTAACTACAGCACTGCTTACCACCCAAAAACTGATGGCCAGTCGGAAGTCCTCAACCGTTGCTTGGAAACCTACCTGCGCTGCTTCGTTAGCGACGAACCACATGTCTGGTTCGTTACCATCACCTTGCCGAGTATTGGTATAACACATCAGCCCACTCCTCCACGGGTATAACCCATTTCCAAACCCTTCACGGCCGCACCCCGCCCTCGATTTCGTCGTTCCTCGTCGGATCCTTCACCAATGCTACCTTGGAGGACCTGCTTAAGCAAAAAGATCAGATCTTACACACCCTAAAGTGCAATCTATCAATGCACAAAACAAAGAATGAAACACTTTGCCGATCTGCATCGTCAAGAAAAGGTTTTCGAAGTGGGTGATTTCGTCTACCTCAAGCTTCAGCCATATAGACAATCTTCTATTCACCATCGACCATCGCCGAAACTAATTGCTCGGTTCTTTGGCCCGTACCGCATCCTCCATCGCGTTGGTGTTGTGGCTTATGGGCTTGATCTCCCCACCAGCTCGTGAATCCATTCAGTTGTTCGCATTAGTTTGTTGTGGCCTCACAAAGGGCCTCCTACAACACCTCGCAAGGGCCTCCCTCCTGATCTCTCATCGTTTTCTCCACCGTCGAAGCCCAAAAGCATTCTTGGCCATCATTTCCTCCACTCTAAATTTGGCAATATTAAGGAAGTCCTCGTAGAGTGGGACGGCTTGGACAGCGATGACGCCACTTGGTCCCATGTAGGAAAAAATTACAAATGTACACCAAAATTAGTTTAAATGAATAAAATAAGTAAATACTTTTTTTTTTATTTCATAGCTGAGGTAAAACGCGTTTTGAAAATGCGTCATTAGTGTGCAATGTTGAAAATACACGAATGACGCATTTTGAGAATGCGACATTCATGTATTTTGAACATCGTAGATTGTTCAACAACATGAATGACGCATTTTCAAAAGGCGTCATTCATGTATTCTGAACATCTCACATGGCGTCCATGTGGATTGTTTCATAACATGAATGACGCATTCTCAAAATGCGTCATTCATGTATTCTGAACATCCCACGTGGTGTCCACGTGGTTTGTTCCACGTGGAGTGTTATGTGCACTGGTCCGTGACATTTGCACGGTTGCATTGATTGGTTTGCCCACCTCGAAATACGTGCGTGGACTTTGCACGGTTTGCATTGATTGGACGAGGTTGTATGAGTTGTCCACCTCGAGATACGTGCGCGACGTTTACATCGATTGCACGAGGTTGCATGAGTTGCACACCTTGAGATACGTGCGTGACGTTTGCATGAATTGCACGAGGTTGCATGGGTTGGCCACCTCGTCATACGAGCGAAGCGTTTGCATGACTTCTCGACCTTGAGATACATGCGTGACGTTTGCATAAATTGTCTACGTCGAGATACGCATGTCATTTACACGAGTCGTCTACCTCGAGATACGTGTGTAACGCGGCTTGTCCATCTCGATACGCACATGTCGTTTACATTGGTTCTCCACCTCGAGTTGAACAAATTACTCCTTTTGAGAATGAGTAATTAAGACAATTTTATATTTTGTATAGATGACTCCTTTTGAAAATGAGACATTCATTTCACCTCATCAAACACATCATGCCATACATCCACATCATCATCAATAGCCATTTTTTCAAAAAGAGACATACCTTACTTTTGTAATTTTAAAGTAACCCCCCTATTTGATGAATAAAAAAGTAAACCCACCCTATTTTTTGAAAAACACCCCCATGTAGTCACCTCGAACAACTGGCGCAATCTTGAGGACAAGATTCTTGTAACGGCCCAAAATCTCTAACCGTGTTTACGTCTTTAAACAGGCTCAACGACCCGTATTGTGAGATCCACATCGTGATATGTCCATTTACCAAGGCAAGGGCCGATGCATATTTTTATATTTGTCGTGATGTATGTCTAGTGTATTGTATATGTATAGACTATTAAGTTAATTTTATACGGGTGTGTAGGTATCGAGACGAGCGGGGACGTACCTCGAGTCGCGTGTCGACGTGGGACCGAGGTAGCGACATATTGGGGTAAGTTTAATTTATTAGAATTAAATGTGAATTTATGTTGGGTTAATAAGTGGCTTTAATGTGACCACATTTAGCTAAGTATTAAATGACTTATAGTTAGTGAAATAAAATCATATGCATTAGATGGGCATCGAGACACGCGTTAACCCATTAAGAGGGCAAGTGTCAACTTGTTGAGTCACTCACAATTGACTTGGGGGACAAGTGGGACAAGGTGGTCCATGAGATGAGTCTCGAGACACGTGTGCACACCATGATCAAAAGCTAGCATTTAAACAAATCACTATAGTCAATGTGTATATAAGTCAATGAATTGGTTTCTTATCCTCACCAAAATCGGGAGGAGAAGAGAGAAGAAAGAGTTGTTGGTGTAGGAGAGGAGGAAAAGGAAAGAAACCAGATAAGATCAAGGTGAGTGTGGTGTTGTTCAGTTGATGTCGTTTGTGGTTTGTTTGCGAGGAGGAGCTCGGGAGCTCAGACGAACTACCATAGCAGTTCGTCCGAGGAACGAGACGACTCGGAAGAGTCGTCTCCCCTCCCCAAACGAGCTAGGGTTGGATCTCCGACCCCAGCTCGTGAAGAAAAAAAAATTCCATCAACGAACCAGGA
Organism: Stephania cephalantha; assembly: GCA_039657325.1. Taxonomy (NCBI): domain Eukaryota; kingdom Viridiplantae; phylum Streptophyta; class Magnoliopsida; order Ranunculales; family Menispermaceae; genus Stephania; species Stephania cephalantha. The sequence goes on along the minus strand of CM077569.1, from coordinate 49,508,502 downwards.
GTCCCTAGTTGTTGAGGAAGAAGGGGGCACACGCACGGGTCGTGCGTGTGCACCCCTTTCCCTTGTTGGGCTGGGCCAGGGGCCTGGGCAAGGCTCGGCCCATGGGGCGAGCCAGGCCCAGCGCCCTGGGTCGACCCAAATAAAAAAAAAAAAAAAAAAATGGAGAAAAAATTGGAAAAAAATCCATAAAATTAGGGAAAAATTTCGAAAAATTATATTTCGACAAAATAAATAGAAAGTAATGAATTTCTATGAAAAATAAAATATATAGAATTTCGGAAGAGACTTTTACAGGGTTTTACCTCGAAAAGCGCTAAATGGGTGGATTGGCCTAAAAATTGAGAAATTGGTCTCAAATTCGATTTGACTTAAATTGATAAATTATTGAATGTTATGGAACTAAGGGGAGAACTCAGGAGTTTGGGCACGCATTTCGAAGTGTCGAGGGATCGAATAGACTGGGACAAGCGAGTGAATTCTAAGTACAACTATGGGAATTTTATATTTCATTTCATTCACCTTTATTGATTTATTGGTCTATTGGTAGATATTGATACTTGAAATCTCACATCATGTTGTTCTCGTATCTCTTCATGAGTGAATATTGTGACATGATGTATTGTGAATTGTTTCATTGACTCTGGTTTCGACTCTTGATGTCATTTTTGAATCGAATTGATGAAAAACATGCTAATGGGATAATTTGGATTTATTTGGACTTGTATTTGATTTCCTTTGGGCTTTGTAGCCTAACTTGTTTTGGATTCCTAGAACATTGACATTATTTGTCTTTGAAATTAAAGTAGGGATTATCTAGTATCCATTGCACGAGAGATGCGCGGTTCACGAAGACATGAGTTTACCGGGGTTCCGACACTCACCACTACACTTGCGTGACACACGAGTTATGAGACTCGGGGTGGTCGGCAAGTATGAGATTGATGTTGTATAAGCGTAGAGCGCAGCTCCGCTATTTGTATGAGATATGTTGAGCGCAACTCCATATAGTAGTGAGAAATGTTAGGTGATAATTATCACCGCCGACCGGACGTAGATCATCTCGACTTAGTCTGTGTCTGTCTCTACATCTTTAACTGTAGTATTTACTTGCATTATTTGTTTCAGCAATTTATCTCGCTATTTTATGCTTTTAAATACAATTCGATTATTTTGGAAATGTGGCATAAAATTCTTCAGTTATTACTTAAATATTACTATACTCACCGTCTAGTTTGTGACGGTGGGTGTAGGTCCGTCGAGCAGTAGCAGACCAGGAAATGAGAAGATCGGAGACTTTCTCTGAGCAGTTCGGCGACTCTATTCACTCATTTTGTACGACTCGACTTTTGTTGTATTATACTGTTTATGTCTTTTCTGTACATTTTGGGTTAAGTGAATAGTTTCATATATATATACGTGCATGTGATGATGTATTTTCCTGATTTTCTACACTTATGAATTTTGAATCATCACAGCTTTCGCAAAATCTTTCAATTACATATTAATATGAAATCACATAAAAATGATAATAGAATTTGAATTAACTTTAAATTGAATAATATATCAGTACATAGATTTGGAAGAATATAAGAACGAAAGGCTGACTAATAAATAATTAAATTTTATGTGGTTATGATTAAGGCTTGATTACGGGATTAGGCTGGGTGGTGCCCTGTTTAGACGTTGGGGCCGTCACAATTCTTCTTGGGGACCGCGACATTGTAGGCACGTGAGCAACCCCTCGAGCGTACCTCTGCTTAATGGGCCAAGCGATCAAGATGAGGAACACTCAACCTAACTAGACCAACCCTCTTTTGTCAAGCCTAAGCGAATCGGTAAATGTCCAATTTGGCACAAGGACTATCACATGTAAAAGGCCCAACTTACCTAGTTACCTGGACCGTTTTGTTACTTTAATTTCAGCCCTGTATATCTATCTTGTATTTAAGCATTTCCTGAAGTTCTGAATCAAGAAAAAATTTGTTGACTCTTACATTTCGTCTTTCCCTTCTTTTCGATTTCTTGTGTGTTACCCTAACAGATTCTTTATTCTAGATGCATCATATCAAGAACAACGCCATCACATGCAGGAAATAGACACAACCATGTGTGTTCCTTTGTCAGATTCTTTAGATTCATTTTCTCCAACGTCCAATTATACCTATTACAGAATGTTCTAAATCTTGTAATCCAAAACATATTTGCACTCACCCAATGCTTACTAGATCCAAGAATGGTACATTTAAACTAAAGCTTTACTCGCACTTCTATTCATTTTATACAACATTAATTTCACCTGAACCAAAATCTATTGAATAACATTTAAACAATGGTTCTTTACAATTACAATATGAATCTCATAGATTACAAAGATGATCGAAGAACCCTAATTAAACCCAGAAATGGGAGAATATAGCTTACAGTGGTTGAGCCACTCGGTGACGGTGAGGGTCCCTTCTCTACTTGAGTTTCCTTTGTTGTGAAATTGGTTGGAAGTTCAACACAAAGATTTGGCAATTTTAAACAATGTACTTGTTTTTTCCGAGAAAATGATTATGCCACTCCGCAAGACACATTGACTCACATGAACCATTCATGTGCGTCTTGAGTTGGCGGGCATAAACAAATTTTGTTGCATAACATGCAGGGTGAGACCGCATGGACGGTTCTTGCGAACCAATGTGTTGCAATGTGACAAAAGGTTGTAATTCTAGTATTTTTCGGATTGGAATATGCAAACTTATTTAGGAATTGTGTGTTGAAAAGAATTTAAGAACTGTGAGATATAATTCAAAATCTATGAAACATATTTTAATGAGAAATAGGGATCGATATCCCTTTCTTTTGCAGGTATTGGTTGTCACACTGTTTTGATATTTTAATCTTATTTAAAGTCAAATTCATGACAGATAGATCTTCTTTTGAACTATTAAAATTAGAATAACATTATATTTTTATTAAGGCAATTGGTTGTATGTATCATTTATTATCTTATTCTATTGATTGTACAGAGCCATAGATCACAGATGATTGATGAAAATTTTATTATTCTTTTTTTAAGGAGAAATTCTATTTTACTTGAAAAAACAATAAACACCAAGCCACTAGGGTTGTGACTAGGGATGGTAAAAAGTGTCCAAACTCGTTTGTCCGCATGTGTCTGGACCAGATTTTAGCAGAGACATAATTTTTTCCAAATAAATACGGGTCCGAATATGTTTTCTTATCCATTTTCAAACAACGAGTTCGGGTCTAGACATTTTTTTTTAAAAAAACGAGTACCCATTTAGAGATTAATTCGAATAATATTTTATTTATTTGAAGGGGTATTTAAAAACTTTTGTGATGTTTGTATTGTAATTCAAATATATAACTTGTCTCTTTTGTAATGATGAAATGCATGGCTAAATAAAAATTATGTATTTTTGTCAATAATTAAGTGAAAAAAGTTATTTTATTATATTAAAAAATTGATTCGGACAAAAAATTGGTCTTGTATGTTTAATTTAAAGACATACGAGTTTAGACAAAAAAAAATTTGTTTCAAAAATGGATGTGGGTTCGAACATTATTTTTAGTCGTTATTAAGGGAGTGTTCAGACCTGTACATGTCTAGACTCTTTTTTGCCACCCCTAGTTGTTGCTGCTTTGACACAAATAAACTACAAAGAAATGAAACTCATTGATATTGTAATTCGTAAAATTCATTGCAAATGCAGCATGTAGTTATTGTCTCAAATAAAAGAATAATGTATTACACTTAGATAAAAAAAAATAAATGAAAGATGTTCAAATTACTTTGAGTTTAGTATCGGGTACGAATCGAGTAGACTAATGTACATTCAAGCATAATCATGCCCTACACAAAGTGGCTATCTCAATCCACATTGCTTCTTTGGAGAAAATTGAAGCCGAGACTTGCTCAAGTAAAATCAAATCATCTTTTTTTTTTAGAAGTGCCAGAACGACCATGTCACACCAGAAGTCACATTAGACCTATGAGACATCCATACGCGCCTCGAAATACTGGTATACATAAATTTTGATGTATAACACGTGGGTCAAGGCCGCACAGACGACTCCGTGGGCTGATGTGTCTTTTGGTGCCACGCATATGTTGTCATTCTATTATTTTCCTCTTTTTTTTTGGTAAGAGTAAAACCAAATCTCTTACCACTTCATCTTAATTCGGTCAAAAAATAAAAGGCCACGGCTATTCGGACCCCATGTTTTGCTCCCTTTACCCCATTACTTCATTGTACCCCATTTTTAAATTTTTTTCTACTGCTTTTACCTCACCTTCTTATAAATAATTTCAAAACTACCCATCACCCTCAACGAATGTTTACCCCAGCTCTTACCTTCATCTTAACATCCCTCGATCCTCTCCATTTCTCGATTTTAGTCATTGTAGAACACTTGTACTAGGTCACCAAGTGTCCTAGGAGTGTTTTCTTCGTTGACCAATGTCAGATGTAGTCGTGTTGTGTCCAAGAAGTGAAGAAGTGTCGCCTGCGGGGTTCAGCCGACTCCAATCGACAGCCCTAAAGAGGTAACGACCGACTCTGACCGATACCTCTTTAAAGGTATCGGTCGACTCGACCAATAATGCGAAGTGAACTCGGTTTTAGTTGGTCACGGAGGGATCCAGCCGAGACCTCTAAAGAGGTGTCGGCCATGTGTGTCTGATACTTCTTTAGAGGTGTCGGCCCTGTGTGGCTGACAACCGTGGGTAACAAGAACGAACAAAAAAATTTCAAAAATCCTAAAAAACACATGATAATGACAAAAAAATAGTGGGTTTTGCTCGGACTCGCTTGATATTTCGATTTCATCGAGACTTTGTATCCAAAATGTAAGATTTATCCCCCAATTCGAAGCCCTAAACTCAACAATAAAACCACAAACAATACCGACTCGAAAAAATAGAAAACTCCAAAAAACCTCGAAATCGACACTAAAAGAGATGATGAATGCATCCATAACGTCGAATTGATGTGGTTTTACTCGGATTTCGTTGGATTTGGGTTGGTGGTGAAAATGCAATTTGAGCGAGGGGTGATTGGGGTATACGTGAGTGGGGTGAGTGGAGTATGAGTAAGTAAAAACTCTTTTATATGGAGATGTAGTTGGGTCATTTCACTAGAGGCTGAAAAAAAAATTCAAAAAGATGGTAAAATGAGCAAAAAGTGGGGTACGAATAGCATGAGCTTAAAATTACTAGGGTTAATTTCACAGATGGTCACTCAAGATTATAGTTCGTAACACTTTGGTCACTAAACTCACATTTGTCCAAAATATATCACTCAACTTTACAAAACGTTTGAACAAAATAACTCTGACCACTCTCCGATCAAAAATCTGGCGGCCCTGCTGACGTGTCGCCACGTGGGATTTCATGGGAGGTCACTTAACTTTTAAAGTGATGACGTGGCATTTACTACTCAACCCACCCACCACCTTTTACTTCACCCCACATTTAGGGTTCGATTTCATGGAAATCAAAAGCAGCACCCCAGCAGTCACTCATCTTCTTCCTCGCTCTCTCTCACTCACGCCAAGAATCGGGCTCAATTTCATGTGTTAAGCTCTCACTCGTGAACGCGCCAAGGCAGGAATAGGTAGAACACTCTCACTCGCGGTCGCACTAAGCGAAGAACAGAGAGAAATCGATCGGCAGGAGCTTCGATCTTGTGCAGCAGGCTTTCAGGTACAATGTCGGGCTTGCTTAGATTCCTGGTTTGTTAGGGTTTTAAATGGTTTAACTGATTCTACTGTGATTGATGGATTGGCTGTTGTTAAGTGTGATTAAGTCGCTTGGAGTCAATTGATTGGGTTTTTAGGGTATTTTGTAGTCGAGATTTATGTGATGTTACTTTGATTGATTCATGTGTATGGTTGAGATGAAGAAAATAGTTGTAATGTATTTTTTCGTGTTCAATTGCTCTTTCGTTTCGTTGTTTCATCAATTTATAAGAGTCTCAGACGAATATTATGGTTTCTTACTTGGATTGGCCTTTTTTTTGCGATTACTGTGTTCGATTATGTTAAACTACTCGTGTTAACCTTAAATTTGTGTGTTTATCTTGGATTGATCCACCTGATGATTTGTTACTTCATGATCCTTGTATCCAGTTGTTGAGATTCTGGATTATGCGCTTGTGATGCGTTGTTGTGGTAGTTTTTCTTCAGCAATTGTTTGTTGTCTGTATATATCATAGCAATGCTGATGTATCATGTATATACGTACATATAAGTTGAAACATTGATGTTCTCCAAAATAGCAAATGTTTTGCATTGGTATGTTATTTCCTTTCTTTGATTAGTACTCAACTGGAGTTTTCTCATGTTTCTAAGAATCTTAGACAAAAATTTTGATTTTGTACTTGTTCATCATCCATCCATCTGTATGATTGTTTACATTAGGTCAGTAATAAGACTATAACTGATAGTTTAGATTTGTATTCACCGAAGACGAAGTGGTTGCAATGGGAAATTAGTTATGTTTTTGTTTCAGTTTTTTTTTAAGAAATGCTTAATGTTACTATATTGATGAGGCATTCAACGAGGAAAATGGCAAGACTGGCTATGTTTTTGATACCTGAATTGAGGTAGATGTGTTTCATTGCATTAGCTTGCACTGTGCTACAATTTAAAGTGTTGTAGTAACTTGAGTCAAAAGAATTAATTAAGTGGGAGTAGTAGTAATCGACAAAAACAATTCGAGACTAGTGGTTGAGGAGGTTTGAACACATTCAACGACAACAAGCAAATGCCTTAATTAGAAAACTCGACATGGCAAAAATTTAAAAAGATTGGAAATATATGAGTAGAAGTAAGAGAACTTGAGATGTACTAATTAAGGTCTCAAAGGATTGCGAACCTTTGAATAAATTAGTGCACCACCAATTGCATTAAATCAAGGGGAGTAGAAGAGCTTGACCTATGTCACCGACCCAGTTAATGTCTGAGTTGAAGTTTTGTTTGTTATTTTTCTTAATATCATGAATGTAGTTTTATTGACAAGAGTTTGTTTGTTTGTAGCTACATTGTTATATTTGTATCTTGGCCAGAAATCATGGAGTTCGTCAAAGGACACGAGTATTGTTATTGCGGTGTGCCTGCAGTGGTGTTCACCTCGTGGACGGGTACAAATCCAGGACGACGATTTTATAGATGCAGGAAATACTCGGTTTGTACGGAAATTTGAATATTGTATGAATTTGTAAAATTTTATTCATATAAAGGGAATTAAATGAAAATTTTCATTGTTATGCAGCATAGATGTGGATGCGAATACTTTAACTGGCTTGATCCTGAAATGACTAACCGGGCAACGATTGTTATAAATGGGTTGTTGAGGAAGTTAGACCGAATCGAAAGCGAGAAGAGGTTGTAAGATGAGTTTAACGGGCGAAGGAAACTCAACAGTTGTTCAGTTGCATGTTGGTTATGCTTGGTGGTCGTTGTATTCCTATTTGGTTTCATTGTATGCAAGTAAACACTACGGTTGGAGAGAAATGTAATAGTCATCTTCGGTTGGATTTGAAGGCAAAAGTTGTTGCAATGTTGTTTTTCTTAGACAAGTTGTTATGCACGTCTTATTGGAGTTGAACTTTCATTTTGTGTAAAACTTAAGCCAAACCCTGTATTGTGGTTATTTAGCTTATAAATGAAAGAAGAAATTGTGTGTTGAATTCATTTTGTGTAAGACTTAATGTATGAAAGTTTCTTTCCATTACTAGCTAGTGTTTCTTGTAAATCTTCAACACCCAACAATGTATATAGTTTGTTCAGAGGGAGTCATCCATGTTCTTTTAACCCGAGACAGATAAAATAACAAGAGACAAAAAATGATACGGTATTTCAAGTATTTCATCAAAATATCCAAAAAGTCATATCCTTTTCTACATGATGATACTTCATATTTCAAGTATTTCATCCAACATGGAAAATTTCATCTAGATATCCAAAAAACAGTCAAATCCTTTGTCTTCACGAAGAAGACGTAGTCTCCAAATTCGTACATTTTCTACCTCTACCACCTCTTCCAATTATTCCACCTCTTCCACCACCACGACGTCGAACAACTGGAATCTTCGCTCTTGATTTTGGAGAAATCCTTGGAATAGGTTGCGAAAAATCCATCATACTTGGCATTGCAGGAAGGGGTTGGGAAGCACTCGCATTTGTTGCATTGGTTGTAAAAAGGTTGTGCTGCCAAATATTTGAAATGCATTATTAATAATAAGAAAGTTAAACCACACAATATTGTAGAAATCCAACAATAATTATGAAATTCAATTAGCTAAGTTTGCAATTGATGGCGAGCTTTCTAAACCATTCAAATCCCTCCAACAATGTAACATAAATACCTGCTCAAGAGGTGCCTTGCCACATGTAGAATTCCCATCGACTTGAACTCCTTCATTTGGCCCTTTCTTTATCTAAATATTATATAAATGCAAAGTCACATTACACAAAAATAAAACAAGTGCTTTAATAACATCTACACTTTCATAATCAATAAATATATATCTTGTTTTGACCCTTAGTATGATGGCGTTTATTATGACCTTCAACATGACAAGTTTGACAAGTCATACGTACTGTGCCCTTCTTAAACATCTTTTTTTTGCGAAGCTGCAATCTCTAATTCCTCAGGCTCTTTTCTCCTTGTTGTTACTTTTCTTCCTCTCATTTTTTGGACTTGTGCTGGTGGTTTGACTGGTTGGACATCTTCCGCTGGTTTAAGCCATAGTTCCTCACGTTCTGTTAGGTTGATGTAGTGTGAGTACACATTCATGTAAGTGCTTATATAGTAACACTCATTGATGTAATCCACTGGGTCCCCATCATTTCCCATAATAGTAGCCACCCCATGCTCGCATGGGATGCCCGTAAGCTGCCATTTCCCACAATCACAATACAAATCCATCATGTTTACCACATATGTATTCCCGTGTCCATGACATGACACAGAAGGGCCACCCGAATACTCAACAACATAGAAAATAGACTCATCTTTAAGTTTCTCAAGCTTTTTTAGAATCTTAAGACATATTCGCTCTCTCGTCTTAGCAATGATTTTCTGCATATCCTCTTTTTTTGCGCCTGAGCCTTCGCATTAACTTTACCTTTATCATCTCTAGCATGTCAATGATTCCTCTGTCCCTGACATCTAAAATGTATTGATTGAAGCACTCACACAAATTATTAAGCAACATATCACACTTAGGGCGTGTTTGGAAATTAGCCCTACACCAAGATTCAATGGGAACCTCATTCAACCACAATCTTGCATCTCTATTAACCTTCTCCAACTCGTCTAACCAAAAGATCATTCTCTCGCGATATGTGGCCCTAGCTGCACTCCACAACATTTGCTTAAGTTCCATTCCCTTAAACCTTGTTCTGAAACTTATGTACAAGTGCCCCACACAATGTCTATGTTCTGAATTGGGGAAAACAGATTTGACAGCACTAACAAGTCCCTGTAGAGATATTAAACTTCAAGGATTAAATAATGAAATCAAACATGCATTATGATAAACGAACATGAAAATAAAATGTACATTTTGCCTATCCCACATGAAAGCAACGCTATAGCTGTTGAAAATGTTTAAGTCATCCTTAAGTAATTCTAAAAACCATTGCCATGTGCCTTTACTCTCAACTTGAACCACTGCATAAGCTATGGGAAATATACAATCATTTGGGTCTATCCCTACTACAGCAAGTAATTGTCCCTTATATTGACCTTTTAACCAACAACCATCAAGAGAAACCAAAGGCCTACATCCTGATTTGAAAGCATTTTTCAATGGAGCAAGGCATATATACATATATGCCTCGAAATACCCCTAGATGCTGCGTCATTTTGACTGTTGTACCCGGATTTGTTTTTTGCAGCTCAAGTGCATACGAATTAAGTTTGAGGTACTGACTCTCCTCTTCTCCATTCATCATCTCCATTGCTTTGTTCTTTGCTCTCCAAGCTTTCATTCGACTAATTTCAAACTTCAAGTCATCCTTGACTCTTTGTATAGTACCCGGTACTGACCAATTTGGGTGCACTCGAAATTGTTCAATATACTTTTCTGCAGGCTAGTCAGAAGTCGCGTGATAATTCTTGTTCACTTTGGTACATGAGTGGGTCAAGTTGATTGACTTGATTTGAACCGTCGAGTCATCTTTACCCATGTGAGAAGCAAAAATCTGAAACTCACAATTGCTAGACTTGAAGCGCTGACATTTACATATGCACCTTTTCTTATCATTCGTAGTAAAACGTATTTGTCGCTTATTTTGAATACCTCAATTTCTGCATGCCAGCTTAAATGTCTTGAATGACGAGAATTTCATGCCTAATTCGAGATGTGGGTCTGCCATGTCTTTGAACTTATCCAACTCTAGATACCTCATCTTCTCAGATCCATCGGAATCATCATCTGTGTGGAGCTCATCTGATGCTGCATAGTCTGAGTCTTGGTCATGCACTTCAACAATCGCAAGTGCACTACTACGAGGTGGAGCAATAACAATAACTTAGCTCTAAAAGGTATAAATGGACACCATGGACTTAGGAGGCTATAATCGGGTGTCGGGTGCGCATATCGAGGCGTGAGCGGGACGTTTTGAGGACGATTTAGATTGCTCGCGGAGAATGTAAGTAAACCAGCTAGGAAATTGTACTGTCATTGCATTTTACTCTATTGAATATTGTTGTTCATTGCGTTGATAACTATCTTTGAAATTGTTGTTGGTAGAGTGGTCCATTGGCAAGTGAGTCATGATTACTATTTATCTGTGATATGAGCTCTTATGTGGACGCCGTTGATATCTCCCAATTGAGTGTACGTTGGGGGCACTTATCCGGGTCTGTGGATGTCTCATAGTCGCAAGGGTTAGGGCTGGGATGCAGTGTCTCGTCCTGAACCCGAGTTTGCTGGGCTTTTGCCGCGACTCAATGACCTTTTGGTCGGGACTCCTTGTTATTTGGTTTATTTTTTGTATTCCGGACCTCACTTATCGATTAATTTGTTTATAATATTTTATATTCATGCGTTCCCTGTTCCTTTCTTTCTATTTGCATGAATTCGACTGCTTTAGTTATTTTGAAATGTTGTATATATGTCATACTGGCGTTACTTACCTGGGCTCGTCATTCTTGTGGTTGACTGAGTGCAGATCCACGGTCCAGCAAGGGGAAGGCTCCATAGCTAGGTGATATATTTATGCAGGGTTCCACAATTAGGTTGTCCAACTCTTTTACGATTATTGTTGAGTTATTTAAGGTATAAATTGCTTCCGCTAAATTGTAAGACTTGAAAAATACTAATAACTCAACTTAAAATGTTGAATTTACTTATAATGATGAATTGGAAGGCTGACTAGGTCTGCGTTGAACTAGCGAGATTGGCTCGGGGTCCACGTGGGCTTAGGCCGGGCGGGGCCCAGTTTGTGGGAAACTGGGGCCGTCACATTAGACCTTCCTCTTTTTCTACTGTGTAGTTGTTCGTCAACAACTTCTTGATAGTCATCATCGTCCTCAACATCATTGTCACTCTCGAAAAAATCATTACCTTCATCTGCTTCTAGTTCTTCTTGTTGATTAATTCCATTGTCTTGTTTTTCTGGAGGTTCCACTTCTTCTTGATGACTAACCTCTAAGTCCATTAATTCTTGCTCTCTAATATCTGGCGACCTAAAATATCTTTGTTCTAAGTCAGGCTCCACTTCTTCTTGACCATCATCTCCACTGTGAAAATGAATCCTGCAATGATAAGGATGTTAAAAATGTCCCTTTACATGAACAAAACCATAAAAAAATAAACAGTTAAATATATTCAAAAGGTCACACCCCTAAGCTGACAAACATGACCCCAAAACCATGTAAAACCAAAAAATAATAACACAGAACAAATTAAGATGGTATTTATCTGCAATAGAAGAAATCTAATTCTTGTGATTAAGATAGAGAAAGAATGAACTCCTTCAGTATAGCTTGGCCAAGCTCTTTCCATTAAAGAGCCGACATAACAAATCCTAATCAAGCAGAAACAATAAGTTACAACAACACCACAACGATCCCAATTAACCATACACATTAATCGCTCAATCGTTCAACATAAATCAATTAAGATTCTCAAAACATGTCATAACATCACCAATCTATAGGACTTTACAATGAAACTAAAATAAAAACTGTAAAAACTCTGTCGATGAAGTTGCATATCTAACCAACAAAATTTTCCCATGAAACTCCCAGTTTGATCTATCTTCAATCGAAAAAAACCAGTGCAATCAAAAACCATTAACATTTACACGAAGAATAAATCTCTTACCTTGAAATCTCGTTTAGAATATCCAAACCAGAATGAGCACCTTCTCCTTCCTTCACTATCAGCGATGGTTTGAGGTTGTTGGGTTCACTTTCTTCCTCCACTGTCCGTGAGGGTTCGAGTTCAATGGCTTTACCTTCTTATTCCATTATCAGAATATCTCGACTACAAAATACCTTAAAAACCCAATCAATTGACTCCAAATGACTCAATCACATTTAACAACAACCAATCCATCAATCATAGTAGAATCGGTTAAACCATTCAAAACCCTAACAAACCAGGAATCTAAGCATGCCCGACATTGTACCTGAAAGCCTGCTGCACAAGATCGAAGCTCCTGCCGATCGATTTCTCTCTGTTCTTCGCTTGGTGCGACCGCGAGTGAGAGTGTTCTACCTATTCCTGCATTGGCGCGTTCACGAGTGAGAGCTTAACACATGAAATCGAGCCCGATTCTTGGCAAGAGTGAGAGAGAGCGAGGAAGAAGATGAGTGACTGCTGGGGTGCTGCTTTTGATTTCCATGAAATTGAACCCTAAATGTGGGGTGAAGGAAAATGGGGTGGGTGGGTTGGGTAGTAAATGCCACGTCATCACTTTAAAAGTTAAGTGACCTCTCATAAAATCCCACGTGACGCCACGTCAGCTGGGCCGCCGGATTTTTGATTGGAGAGTGGTTAGAGTTATTTTGTTGAAACGTTTTGTAAAGTTGAGTGATATATTTTGGACAAATGTGAGTTTAGTGACCAAAGTGTTACGAACTATAATCTTCAATGACCATATTGAAATTAACCCAAAATTACTATCTTTAAAGTAGCGCGTACCATACGCTCCTCTATACTCTTTCCCCGACGTCCCCGTGATGCTACGCCCGAACGGCTTAGATGAAAACGGGTCCCACAGCCCTCACTTCCTACATGCCCGCCACGTGTACCTGATCGTACACAAGTCCAACGGCTATATAGAAATAGAATTAGGTGCTCCTCTTACTTGTTCACACCTCTCATTCCTCTGTTAGAGATGAATCACAGACTCTGTTTTCTGCTCCTCACATTCATTCAATCCTTCTCTCTCGTGCGCTCAATCGCCGATTCCGAACATCTCCTATCTTTCAAGGCCTCTACAGACCACACTAACGCGCTCTCAACATGGTCCAACACCTCCCAATTGTGCACTTCATGGCTCGGCGTCACCTGCACCAACAACAACAACAACAGCAACAAAAACAGAGTGACCCATTTGGTGCTCGAGAGTCTAGACCTCTCTGGCTCAATCGACCCACTCGCTCACCTCACACATCTAAGACTCTTGAGCCTCAAAAACAACGCCCTGTTTTCCTCTGCCTCATTAGACCTCTCCCCATTGAAGAACATCAAGCTTTTGTACCTCTCTCGCAACCAATTTTCAGGGGACTTTGTCAATTCGGCTAAGATTCCTCTTCTTCGCCGCCTCCGCCGCGTCGATTTATCGCACAATCGGCTCTCTGGTAAGATACCAGTCTCTCAATTGATAGGTTTACCTCATTTGATCACTCTTAGGCTTGAAGGGAATTCGTTTTCTGGGTCTTTGGATTTGGGTTCCGTAGTTGGGTTTAAGGGGTTTAAAGAGGGGCTTGTTGATTTCAATGTTTCAAGTAATGAGCTTTCCGGGCAAATCCCTGAAGCCCTCTCTGTGTTTGATTCATCTTGTTTTGGTGACAACAAGAATCTGTGTGGGAAGCCCTTGTTGATCTCATGTGATGATCCAATGCCTATCAAGATGATCCCTGATCAAAAGGAGGGGAAGAAGTTGAATCGAAGAACAATTGCGGCGATTTTCGCGGTGTATGTTGTTGGTGTGGCTGCTGTGATTGCCGGGGTTTGGTTGTACTGTAGAAGAAGAAGAGATAGAAATTGGGGAGGAGAGAAAAGTAGGAAAGTTGGGGAGTTCAACAACAAGGCTAAAGAGGATGATGTGGAGATAGTGTTCTTTGAAGGGTACAAGGGTTTTCGAGTGGAGGATTTGTTGAAGTCATCTGCAGAGATGTTGGGGAAGGGGAGTGTTGGGACTACTTACAAAGTTGTGATGGACAGTGGAGATGTAGTCGTCGTAAAGAGGGCGAAACGGATGAGGAAGAAGAGGGAGATTGAATGTTTGTTGAGAGTGATTGGAGGGCTGAGACATAGAAACTTGATGAACCTAAGAGCTTATTATTGCTCTAGAGATGAGCTTCTCTTGGTCTACGATTTCGTCGCCAAAGGAAGCTTGCATTCTCTCTTACATGGTAACCACATTACTCCATTAATTAATCTTCTCTACATTTTGATGAATACGATCATGTTGTCAATGATAGTAAATTTTATAGATTTTGTAGCTTTGGATGGTTAAGTTTTATAGATCACTTGTCTAAAACCTTATAGGGAATCGCGGTCCGTGGAGGACGCCTTTGGATTGGATGAAGAGGCTTAAACTTGCGTCGGGATTGGCTGAGGGACTAGCATTTCTCCATCATGGATGTAAAGTTAAGCTTTCTCATGGGCATCTTACATCAAGCAATGTTTTAGTGGATGAAGAGGGGAATGCTTGCATTTCTGATGTTGCACTGCGCCAGCTCTTTGACTCTTCAATTTCATCAAATAGTTCTTCTCATGGAAATCTAGAATCACAAGTTGTCAAGCATGGTTATGGTGGTAGGAAATTCTCTCAAAAAAGTGATGTGTATGACTTTGGATTGATTCTATTAGAGGTATTGACGGGGAAGACGGTAAGCAATGGCGAAGGGGGAACGAGCTTAATCAAGTGGGTGCAATCTGTGGGAAGAGGGGAATTGGCATCAGAGGTGTTTGATTTTGAGCTCTTGAGCTACAAGGAAATGGAAGAAGAAATGGTGGCACTTCTACAAGTGGCATTCCTTTGTTTGACGCCGCTACCCCAGGACCGACCTAAGATGAATTCGGTGTTTAAGATGATTGAAGACATTAGAGCAAGGGGATCAAGGGACTTCTCCATTTCCCAATCCACTAGTGATCTCTCGTCTTCTCCATCTCTATCCGAAGACGCCAACCCGCTTCACTAGTAGCTGGTAATACCATTGAGCAGACCTTAATTGACAAGATTCCTAGAGATAATTGGTCCATACTTGATGAGTACAATCCTAATCACCTGATTAAGTGTGTATTAGTGTTACCCTTTTCGAGGTTTTCGCAAATAATCCAATTGGAGTAGAAGTGATTGAAAACAATGGCCTGGTCCCTGCGTAAGCCCACCATTAACTTCACCTAAAATCATCGGTACGTCTTGTCTTCCTCAATCTTTTAATATAACATTTGTCTCACTTGTAGGTTTCTCTATATGATTTCATGTTTGTTTCTTCTGTTCATTGTTTGATTGTGTTTGTATGTAAAAGAATTGCATAGCTGGATACAGTTGCAAGTCATTCAATAGAGGCCATGCTAGTAAGTTGGTTGGATGTATAGCTGCTTATAATTTGTATACTAGTGATGAAAATCTCAACTAAGGTCAGGTGATGATATGAGTACAATTCTAGCAAGGCAGCAGTACCGCGACATCGATATCGCTTGCGCAATGGCCATAGAATCTCATCTGGCTGTCATTGAGTTGTTTGGTTGCTCTTTAAGAGTGTAAGAGTTGGCTTTGCAAAGGTAGATGGTTGGGAATGCGTGTTGGGATTGAAAGTAACATCAGAAAATCTGATAGCTCAGTAGATGGGAAAATTCACATGTTGTGGTAGGAAAGATGGCTTTATTTATTTATTTATTTATTTATTTTTGTTATAGATGGTATGTTGATGGGCTGGCATTGGGACCCAAATAGGGTCCATGATAAAGGCCATAGAGTAAAATAAATTAAGGGGTTGGTCCCTCAATGGGTCACAATTTTGATATGGTCAAGGAACACTTGTCTGATCTAGTAAAAGAAATGGACCCAGAATCACCTGGTGTTGCAAGATTTCTTTGGTCATGTTACGGGTCTTGAAAATCTTTACTAAGGTCCTGAATGGTAGTTGAGAAATGGGTCATGGAAATCTGGAGAATTGTTGAGGTAGAAATCTTGCATTGAACCACTAATTGACTTGTCTACTAGTGCCCAAGGTGCTATTAATTTAAGTCTTTTAAGATGTGAAGTATTTTATATGTGAGTAGGCCCAATTTAATTTATAAAGGGTATGAGTGTGTAGGGTTAAGGTGTATAAGAGACGAGCATGCCATTCACCAAAACGCAAGTCAATTTGGCATATATATATAATTCTATTTTTCTTCAATAGTGAATGTGAGACTACATTCTCAATATTGATGAACATGCATAACATTTGTAACAAATGGTTGCAGCAAAAGGACATCACTCTCACATTTTTCTTTTTGTTTTTGGTGTTGCAAAAGGACATCACCCTAACATTTATATTTTATTTTATTTTATTTTTATTTTTATTTTGGTGTTAGAAATAGTTTATGGAGCCTTTAGGTTGAAGAATAATTGTGACATTTTACACCGTTATAACGTTGTTGGTTGAACATGACCATTTTTGCTCACTTACATAGAAGTTCATATTTTTCACGTTTGATTTAACCTTAAATTTATAAGGAAGTTACGAATTTTAAAAAAATAATATAACATATGAATTAACATAGAGAGGGGATTTATGAGGGGTAATTTTGTCATTTTCCCTCAGGGAGATAATTCCATCAGGGGAGCGAGGGATACTTACAAGGAAGTTGGCGTTACAAATCTAATCAAACGAGATTAGTTGGAACTAGACTTGATCATGGGCTTATGTGCCTGCTCGACCCACTCAAGCTCGTGAACAAATAATCAGGCTCGGACAGTCATTTCTAAGAAAAGGCTCGAGCCCTGGTTAAGCCCGCTTAAAAGTGGTCTGAATTTTTGCCACTTTAAAAAGCCCAAGTCCGATTCAAGTTCGACTCGAATACAATTTATTAATTAATATATTTTAAAATAGTTAGTGAATAGATTGATCTTAGGACCTAATGCATCACCTAACATGGTATCAAAAAAGTCCATAAAAATTTATTAAATAAATAATTAATTTATTTGTATATTTTTAATGTTAAAATTAATATGGGCTTGAGGGGATGAGTTTAGGCTTTGTATTTTTTACATGGGTTAGGCTTGGGTTTTTACATGGGTTAGGCTTGGGCTTATGTATAGGCTCACATATATATATAGTGGACCGAGTTTGGGCTAATGTTCTTAGGTCCGGGCGCAGTTGGGCCCGGCTCAAGCCGACTCATGAGCATGTCTAGTTGGAACTTACTTGTAATTTATCTCACTCCCTCCAACTCCGTCCAACCAAACAAGCTGAATGAGCTAATAAATGATCTCTTGTAAAATGTGTTTTTATCCGTTTTAAAAAAGAATTATATATAGTTTGTATAGCCTAGCCCAATTATCAAAGTTGAGTTGCCAAAAAAAAATAGTTGCCGCCAAAGCATTTGGTGGTGAGATGAATGTGTCACTTGGCCTAAAAAGCAAGGTAGGGAGGTTTTTTGTGTTACCTATATTTTACACTTGGGTTTTGTTCCGTTAGGGGAAAGTTGGAGGAAGTAAGATAATTTTTAGGGAAGTTGGAATTTATCTTGTTTGATTGGGATTAACTTCACTCTCCCAACTTTCATGGAAGTGGACCCCTTCAACTTCTTTAATTAGGGGAAGTTGGGAATTATCGTCCTTAATTAGGGGGAGTTGAGAGTTATGACTCAATTGCCCTATGTCTCTTTTTGTATTTTAATGGGTGTTTACTGTTTTTGTGAATCAAAAAATTTGTTTGGACTCAAAGGATGTTTTGATAATTTGAAACATTTTTGAAGGCCTCAAACTAATTTTAAATGGGGAAGGGTAAATTGGTCGTCTGACTACAAATTCTATAAATTCAAACTAATGGGGAATCGATCACATTAAATGAGGAAGGGTAAATTGGTCATCTAACTACAAATTCCATAAATCCAAACTAATTTTAAATGGGGAATCGGTAACATTAAACGGAGAACGACGAATTGGTCATCTGACTACAAAATTACATAAATTTGTTCATTTGTCAATAATCTGCGTGACTTTTGATGAGATTGGATTTGTATTTTCAAGAGATGTCTCGGTATTCGTGTCGATCAAGTGATAGTTTGATGATGTCTCGAGATTCGTGCATGCGTGGAGACGAGATCAGATTTTTTTTGAGATCGTGCGAATCTAGATGGTGGATCTTGCCTCGAGATGCTTGCACACGCATCTCGAGAGTGCCTCAAAATTCGCACTGAAAATAAAATAAAATTCTTAAAATAATAATAATAATAATAATAATAATAATTGTCACCCACAAAAAAGATAATCCCCGTCCATTAGACCTAAATCCAAATATTGGTCCGACTTTACCTTATAATGAAACTTTTTTTTTCATTTTTTTGTTTTTGCGCGACGTAGTTGAACGACATCGACGACCCTGGGGTGACGCTTTGCGCCAGAGTTGCCTTCTTCTGCCACAACGTCGACGACGCACTCTGAGAGCTCAACCACTTGTCTTTAAAATGGTCGTGATGTGCTTCTCTAATAAATCTTACACATTATTTATTAATCTTATTCTTAATAGTATTTAATATTAAAATAAAAATCTACTTAATACTATTAAATATATTTTATTGTAATACTTTAATAATAACGATAATCATATATTAAAGTTTTACATTATAAAATGTATAAATATAATTATAAAGTTTCACATTATTATGTTTACATTCACTCCGATATTATATAATAATAATAATAATAATAATAATAATAATGAAAATATATTTTATAATTAATATTCATGATTTTTAATAATAATTAATAATAATAGTATTAGTATTAAATTTTGAGGAATTAAGGGGATCATGATTCTTGTGAAATGAGTTAGCACAAGGTCTCGCCTCTCATAAAACGTATCATAAACTCTTAACCTTACACTTTATACTCAAAGCATGTCGTGCTCTGACCTTGATCAAGGTGTACATGAAGAGGGCCCAAGGCTTGACTAGGCCTCGCCAAGTTGTGCCCAAAGCCTTGTCAAGGTTTGCCTACACCGTGCCTGAAGAGTGCCCAAACGAGCGTAGGCCTCATCAAGGGGCGTGGTAGGTCGTGCAGAAGTCTCGCCTCTTGAGGCCGCACCCTTGGCTTCTCCAAGGTATTTCTTGATGGGCGTGTTAGCCCCCTTGTTATTAAGACGGCTGACCGGCCTAGATTACCCTAATCATCTGATAATCTAGTCAGTCTAATCTATTCTTTCAACTTTAACATCAAAATAATAAATATTTCAATCATTTCTAAGGTTCTAAAACTATATTTATATCCTCAATAAAACTCAATTCATGATTTGTTCAATTTGAGCAAATTAAAAGATCATATCCATATTTAATAAAGATTTCGGTAGCACCACCCCTAAATATGGCCTGCCGAAAAATTCACTTAATAGATAGCAGAGTTGGGGATAGGCCTAGAAAGAGTCACGACTCACCGCAGTTCATAATATATATATCAATTTCAAATTTATGAATTAACTAAGAGTATCTGATACCTTAACCACAACTTCACAATCTCAAATAGACCAAAATCGAATCATAAACCTCTCAACGTATTTTAAACTAACTTATGAGACTCTCAGAACCATTCAATGAAAGTTACGCCCTACACTCACCCAAGAATCCCAAAACAATAAATATAAATAATTTACAATAAGAAATTTACTTTAACTTTTGAAACCAATTACCATAATCTTCGAGTCTTGTCCATTCTTCCCTTATCTTCACATAAAATCTGACACCATAAAAAAACAACTAGAAGATGTCAGGCAAGTAAATTCCTACATTAATCTGTACTCCTGCAATTGTTAGTCTGATACATGAAGACATGTAATTGCATTTCTAAATAAATAATAAAATATATGCGTCAACATGACATGCAATCCGCTCTGTCACTGTCTCCTAACTATAATCAGACGTCAACTTCAAAAAATAGTATATAGACAATATTAAGAGATCATGAAATGCAGAAATAACTTGTCGACGTTAGACTCTGCTAGTCTTACTAGACGGCGCAGAGGCATGATTGAAACCAAGTTTCAATCAAACCAGACTCCGAAACAAGCTTATCCCCCTCACCCACTTTATGTATGCATGACCGAGAATGATAAAATTGCAATGTAGACTATGATATAATTACAGGTACAAAATTACTCAATCAATAGTAAAGATCACTATAGAGTTTACTTACAACCAAACTAACTTTGAGCGTAATTTTTGAGGTCCTTGGGAGCATCAAATTATCTTGAAAATTGATTCAATAGCTTCCCTGCATACCCAATTATAATATGGGTCAAGCTTCAAGTGAAACCAAATCACAAAACTCAATGAAAACTGCGGCCAAAGTACGATTGAGAACAGTTTCCAAAAATATTAATTTATATAATTGTTTCAATTGCCTTTCAACTGGACAACTTGGGGTAACTTTTTAACCTTGAAAACCTCAATATTTGTCATGATGACCTAAAAGAAACTTGTAGTACTCATGTCCCACTTTCCATAGACTCAAAGAACACTCAAACATGATCATCGACGGAGAAGTTATGACTTTTCCAATATGGCATGTCAACTTGACAAACTTTATTTTATTTTGAACTGAAAAACTTTTCCAAATCAATATTTTCGCAATTAAATCTTCAAAACTCGACAACAAACACCATGAAACCACTCGATTCCAACATCAAATATTCTCACAACCCGTGGAGTCAAATTGGATCAAAACCAATAATCCATTCATCCAGAAACCCAATTTAAATCAATGTCTAAAAACATCTCCAAAATAGTTATCAACTGAATCACATTAGTTCAATTCATCAAAACCCTAATCCCCATCGGTGGGATTTATTCCAAATCAGTGCACATCAACCCAATACATCAATTTTCAACAATTCTTACCAATTTCTATCAATACCTAGCGAAACGAATCGAAAAATCGTAAGAATTCAAATTGAATTGAGGAAAATGCCCAGCATTAAGTATTTACCAAATTGCGGGCCGAATACCACATTTTTCACTGCGAAAACTTAGCTCGAACTGACCGTCTCGTGATGCTCTATGATTTTGCGAAAGAAAGTTGGTGAAAATCAGACGTAGGGAGATCGTGAAATGAAAGAGCGAGTTGAAGGATTTAGGAACGAACAAAATGTCGTTCTTTGTTGAGAAATCAAACGAAAGTTTTGATTTTCATTTCATTTATATATATATATTTATATATAAACCCTCAACTGCTTATCAGCATCTTAATTTCATTTTATTTATTAGTTCCTGAAATCTCTATTTTGACTTGTTTTGGCTTTCGGTGCTCGTTTTCGATCCGATTTTTCACCGAATTGAACCAAACTCTTGACAAAATAGTCCATTTTCATAAAAATATCTGTAACACTAGTTTTGGTCACACCAAAACCCTAAAAATCTATCTTTGTCTACAACATATTAAACCTTTATGGATCAATTTTTTGTTATACTTGGCTAAACTTGCCTTGATTTAGACCAAATCTCAATAGTGACCACCACCAACTGATACGAAATTCAAGACAAAGTCTTGTACTAACTTTGTTCTCACATTACATTATCCCCAATCCCGACTTGCACGCAAACCGAGACGAAATATTCACGTGAGGATTAACACTTGATTAATTAATTTTTGAACAACTAATAATTTAATTTCACTCGTGTCCTTCAGACATACACTTGCAACCCCGAATATGACAAACTGAGGATACACCTCAACACAACTTGACTTTGCGACAAAATACCATACAATACACACAATAAGCACACAACATACAAAAATAATATTTTGGCTTATGATCTCCGGTTCGAAATGCGTGGGTCCCACCTCGGATACTTAAATCCCAAATTAAATCCGAAACTACTTAATTAGCATCCTAATCAAGTTTATGAAATTCTCGGATGACATAATCTTCTCAACTAATTTAAAATTTTGTCTTCGAAATTTAAACTTACAGATTTCTGAACCAAAAAGATATGAGAAAATGAATATTTATATATAACTCTTTAAATCCAAAACTGTAAAACTATTACCAAGGTGAAACCATTAAGTAGGCCTAATCACTTTCATTGTATTCAACAACTCGGTGGTAGAGATCATAACCATTTCAATTTTTCATTTCCAAATTCTTGGTTTAATGAAAAGTTTTCTCTGTGCTTTGCCAATCCGGCAATTTTTGAATTTCTAACGAGTTAAATAATCAACTTTGTAGAATATCCAATAACTTTAGTTTTCTTCTCATCTTATGTCTTGAATTCTATTCAAGAATCAATACATAGCAAGATCTAGCCTATCTTGCTTTTCAATAAAATCATTTCATTTTTAATTGATAACCATTCCACAAAACGTTGATAATTATTTCCTTATCCACGGAAACTCCAGTATACACATACTAGTTTACTTTCTCATCACTAATCATTCCTTATTAGAATTATCGATCGACCAATTCATAGACTATCATTAGTATAAAATTACACAGTGATGCAAATAATATTTGAGCACGACATTAGATACTAAGTAGAGCTGCATGTCTACCTAATCCATCATCTTTTCCAGCGTTTCTCAACAGAAAGCTAGAATCGCACAAGTTATCCCATGACTATAGCTCTTTAACTACATCTGTCATCCAATGACAAGCGATATCAAATTACAATCCGATCATAAAATGAAACCTGACACATCGTGCAACTCTCACTCATTCTCTAAATGTCTACTCACAATATCATTTATATTGAGGACTAGAATGCAACTACCAATTTCAACTCATCAACCAATTCAATTAACTTTTATTTTGACTGGTTAGAAAATCAATGACTTTTCTAACTTCTTCAAATCATTTTCTATTTATGAGTTCACCAAGAACCTCATTCTATTCAATTATTGAGATATCCCATAATCTAATATGTTAATCACTTACTATTCACCAACTTGTCACATGACCTAAATAGGGATAGTTATCCTTAACTTATGTAGACATACATTTTAAATAAAGCTATCAACATATTCGATGATATACTTTCATAGTTTAAATTTTAACTTGTATTTCATACAAGTTATAAATATGATATTTCTCTTTGCCTCTACTCAATACAGTGGAAGAATACTCAATTCTTTCAACATATGAAGTCATATATATTGTCTTCTATTCAATATTCTACAAACCACTAGGAATAATATTGACTAACGAGCTGTCATTTGTACGTTTCTTTTCATTTCACTTGTATCTTCACCTCCATTTCAGGTATCTTACATCAACTCCGACTTAAGATAACATAGTGCTTAAAACGTCACCACTACTTAATTGGGTGGTGTAGCACTAAAATTAAGCTAATGTACAATATACTCACAGATATTAGTTGTAAATTACTTTGGTTCAAAACTTTCAACTTTTGGAGTATGAATCCTAGTAAGATCTTTATGAAGATATATCGCGTTCCATCAAATTTATAGTTTGACATTCTAATTGAATCGGGACCGTTGACCTGAAATTTCACTTTTTCATGCGTATGTGAGAATTTTTTGACCATTTAGTTGCCTATACTTAAGCTTCCAATTGACTCCAACGAAACTTCATAAACTCTTTTATTACGACAGTCACCAATTCATTCAATTATTCAAAGACAAGTGAACGCTTTCACTAGTCTTCTACGCTGTGAATGAATCGTGATTATAAAACGAAATTACTCGTACTTTTTGTGACATCCCCTATCCCGATTAGGGAAAATGCCCGGCCAGAAACCCTAATTAAGCCCACTAACCCTCTAGACTTAACTAGAGCCAGCAGCCTCTCCGTCATCACCTAGATAAACTCAACCTATATATTCATATCGAAAAAATAATTCAAAGTATATTGCAGCGGAAAATTTAAAACTTTTTTCGATATAACTTAATATAAGGAAATACCGAGTTTAACAAATCACAAAACCATTTATAAAACACCCCAACTCTTTTTATATTCAATAAAATAATTCAAACAAGGTATATAGTTACAAAATTGTTCATTACATCTTAGAGAAGATTCGAAACTCCTAAATCTTCTCCTTGCCTTTAGTTGAAGCGCCGAGTTGCGAACCTGAAAAGTTTATATTTGGGTGAGCGCTCCAACTTGCTCAGTAAGTAAGGATCCACAATAAACATCAATATTCCATATAGTAAACAAGGACATCATGCATAACAATATGTTCCAACAATATCTAACAAGAATATAGAAAACATATCTATTAAATATATCAACAAATGGAAATCAAATAATTTGGATTAGTATACTGTGATCCCCATTAATTTTACAAAACTAGGGCTGATTACCCACCGACGCCATTAACGCGATTGCTAGAGCAACATATTGGCCGATATGATCTCTAGCGCATCCGTTAATGCCCAATGGTTCTATCCCAAACCCTCTAGTGTAAATGTAACCCACGCCACCTCATAAAAATGAGTAGGATGTTACGTATAGGTTAGGTCGCTAGCCCATATCCATATACCACCTTATCTCAATTCTAGGATTTTACCATCGTGAATCACAATGAACACCATTTTCCCTTTTTTTGAAAACCATCATAGTATACCCAATCCCCTATTCATTCCAATGACTACATGAGCTATATATACTAATTAGGCAGAAAACATTGATAAATAAAGCGAATTCGTACTTACCTCACTTCAAATTCTTAACTTTCCGGGTCCCTAACTCTTTCTCGGTTAATCAACACCATCATAGACAAGTTATAATTAATATAGGTCTATTACCATTTAATAACATCTCCTAAGTCAGTCCCTAAGTCCCTCATTCAAAATTCATGAAAAAAACAACACTGTTGCTGTTCTGGGCATGGATTAGCGCGCTAATCCTTGCCTGCACCCCTTGTTCTTCATTTTCAGCACACCTAGCGCGCTAATCGCGCTAGACCAGCAACAACAGCGTACTGCTGCAACTCCAATTCCACCAAAACACCTCCAAATCAACACCAACATCCACAAATTCATTTCCAATAGCTTAGAAACATCAAATATGAGGTGAGGGACTAAATTGGAACAATAACAACTCATTTTACTTTGATTTCCTACAATCACCTCCAATTCAAACTTTGGTAAACACTAAAACTAAACATACCTACGTGTTCTTCGCGAGCCGTTCTACCAGTTAAGCTCCTCAACTTGGCTCGAATCGTCACCTTGGACGACTTGTTTTCGTTGGAATCAAACCCTCGAACCCTCAGCTTTCAATTGATCGAATGTTAAGTTGATATATCAACTTTGATATATATATATATATATATATAAATATATATTCCTCGAGATACGCATCGAGTCATGTCGAGATCGATCGAATCATCGATGTGCTAAAGCGACATGTGCTAACGTGACACGAAATTTAACACATATGTGACTTACTCTTCATTCGAAATAATCAAACGATATATATAATTTCTATTTTCTTAAGTTTCAATATATATATTTATATATATATCCATCTTGTGTTTATCGCTTTCTATAAATCCACGGGTCACGTCCACTTGTAGCCACGAGCGTGCACATCCTTGTCACGTCTCCCTCGTCGCTCATAGTGTATCGGTATTTCATAATTTATAGTGTACTTATCCCGTATAGGCTTGTATATACCACCTTAATATACACAACCTATTTATATTTCAGTTTTGCAAACCAAACAAACATAAACATCATGCCAACTCAATCCCACGCTAATCGAGGTACACCGATCTTAACCCTAAGCCTAACTAGGGTTAATTACCATTTGGGTTAGTACTAATCACTAGCTTAAGGTAACAGGTCGTTACGGTCTCCCCAATTTAAGATAATTTCGTCCTCGAAATTAAAGCACACATAAAGTTACCCGTAGTCTCGAAGTGAAATGGAAACTGCTCCTTCATATAAGATTCCCGCTCCCAGGTTAGCTCATCAGCACCGTGAAATTGCCATTTCACTTTAACCAAAGGTATCTCTTTGGTTCTCAGCCTCTGAATCTTACGATCAAGTATCTGAATTGGTTGCTCGTCGTAAGATAAGTCTTCCCGAAGATCAAATTCATTCCAATAATTCTTGGAGTGAATTGAGTCTCTGTTTTGCGTAGCATAGATATATGAAAGACATTATGAACTCCAACAAGCTGACGAGATAACTCTAACCTGTAAGCTACATGACCAATCCTTTTTTGTACTTTAAATGGCCCGATATACCTTGGAGCTAGTTTACCTAGCAACCCAATCTGTATAATCCCTTCATAGGCGAGACTTTCAACATGACAAAATCATCATTTGAAAACTCTAAAAACATATAGCGCTTGTCGGCGTATTTCTTATGTCTGAGTTGCGCCGTAGTTAACCGCTGGGGAATCTGTTGTATCCTCTCCGTGTAGTCCTGTATCAGCTCCGGCCTTAATAAAAATGTGTCTCCGACCTCTGCCCAATACGCTGGTGATCGACAAGGACGACCATACAGTGCCTCAAATGGAGCCATTCCAATACTAGCTTGATAACTATTATTATAAGAGAACTCACACAGAGGAATATATTTCTCCCAGTTACCTTCAAACTCCAAGACACAAACTCGAAGCATGTCCTCAAGCACCAATATTAACCTCTCAGTCTGTCAGTCAGTCTGAGGATGATATGCCGTAATGAGGTTAAGCACGGCTCTCAGCTGTCTCTGCAATTCACTCCACAAACTGGACATGAATCTCAGATCCCTATACGAAGTAATAAACACCAGAACCCCATGAAATCTCAATACATCCCTTAAGTACACCTCACATAAACGATCATGCGGATCTCTCATAGAAACTGGTAAGAAATGCGCAGACTTCGTCAACCTGTCAACTAAAACCCAGACTGCATTATGTTTACGCTGACTCAGAGGTGGACCAAAAACAAAATCCATCGATATATGCTCCCATTTCCACTCAGGAATAGGTAGTGAATGCAATAACCCTCCAGGTTTCCGATGTTCAGCTTTAACTTGCTGACGTATTTCACATACTTTTAAAACTCTAAAATATCAATCTTCATCCCAAGCCACCAATAAACACGCCTCATATCACAATATATCTTGGTGTTACCTGGATGGATAGAGTAAAGAGATCGATGAGATTCCCATAACAATTCTTGCCTCAATTGTTCCTGGGCTGGAATCCACAATTTATCCTTGAATCGCAATGCCCCATCGTCAGAAACTAACCAATCAGGATGCTCTATACTAGCTGCTAACTCTATTCGAGTTACATATTCCTGATCAGCTTCCTAACTATCAACAACCCGCTGAATCATCTCTGATTCAGCTCGAATCTGAGCACAGAAGAACATATTAGTAGCTTTAGAACTAGCTCTCTCAATCGATGATGTGCCAGCTCGACTTTCACGAATCATCATCACCGAAGCTTCCTCAAGAAGTCTGAATTGAGAAGCTCTAGCAGTAGCTACATTCTCTCTGCCTGTTCTTCTCATACTCAAGGCATCAAACCACATTTGCTTTGCCTGGGTGGTACTCCAAAATGAAATGATAATCCTTGAGAAACTAAAGCCATATACGTTGTCTCATATTCAATTCACTCTGAGTAAACAAGTATTTCAGACTCTTATGATCTAAAAATACTGTGAACTTTACACCGTATAGATAGTGCCTCCAAATCTTCAAGACAAAAACCACCGTAGCTAGTTCAAGATCATGAACTGGGTAATTTCTTTCATGAACCTTGAGTTGCCTCGAAGCATAAGCTACAACCCTGCCTTCCTGCATCAGCGCACAGACTAAGCCTAAATAAGAAACATTAGTATACATCACCAATTCCTTCCCCGATTCAGGTAATGTAAGAACATGTGTCGTAGTCTATCTATCTTTCAACTCCCTAAAAGCAGATTTACACTCATCCGACTACACAAAATCAACATCTTTCTGTGTAGCCGAGTCATTGTCAGATCAATACGGGAAAATCCCTCAACAAATCATCTGTAATAACCCGCTAACCCCATAAAACTTTGAACCTCTGACACTGTGGTAGGTGTGGGCCAATCCTTGATTGCCTCAACTTTAGCTGGATCAACTAATATCCCCTCATCATTAACCACGTGTCCTAAAGAATTGACATGTGAATACCAGAATTCGCACTTACTAAACTTGGCATACAACCCATTATCCTTCAGAGTCTGCAATGTAACCATGAGGTGATGTGAATGCTCTTCCTCAGTCTTTGAATAAATCAAAATATCATCGATAAACACGATGATAAACTAGTCAAGATAGGGTTTAAACACCCTATACATCAAATCCATGAACATAGCAGGAGCATTAGTGAGCCCAAACAACATCACTGTGAACTCGAAGTGCCCGTAGCAGTGTACTTGTGACGGCCCCAGTTTCCCACAAACTGGGCCCCGCCCGGCCTAAGCCCACGTGGACCCCCGAGCCGGTCTCGCAAGGTCAACGCAGACCTAGTCAGCCTTCCAATCCATCATTATAAGTAAACTCAAACTTTTAAGTTGAGTTATTAGTATTTTTCAAGTTTTACAATTTAGCGGAAGCAGTTATTACATTAAATAACTCAACAATAATTTTAAAAGAGTTGGACAACCTAATCGTGGAACCCTGCATAAGTATATCATCATCAGAGGAGAGTAAATACAAGATATACATGCCCGAAATCTCGGTGTTTTTAAAATAAGTATATCTAATAATACAAAAGATTCACCTAGCTATGGAGCCTTCCCCTTGCTGGACCATGGATCTGCACTCAGTCAAACACGAGAATTACGAGCCCAGGTAAGTAAAAACAATATGATCTAAACAGTAATTCAAAATAAATGAAGCAGTCTAAAAGTCATGCGGATAGAAAGAAAGTTGTATGGAATGCATGATAATAAGACTGTAAAAATGAACGTACAACGAGAAATAAGTGTCAAAGGAAACAATAGAGAGGTGCCCAAGTAGTCCAAGACCACCGAATGCGGGTGCCACAGGGTTGGGGTCAAGTGACTCGAGGTCATGGCCCAGGTTGCAAGCCGGCAACCACTCCAATCAGAGACACGAGTATGACTCACTTGGCCCTCGGACACTCATAAGTGGGTGGGAATTCCAAGAAAAGGACACAATGCAACATCAATAAAATATAAGCTAAAATGAGCTACTGTGCATTTCCTAGCTGGTTTTACTTACTTCGAGAAATCGCGAATCTTCCTCAAAACGTCTCGCTCACACCTCGATATGTGCACCCGACACTCGACTATTGCCTCATAAGTCCCTGGTGTCAATTTATACCATTTAGGGCTAAGTTACTTAGTCATACAAATCACAACCAAATTAGGTGAAGTAAACCTCACCATGGCCTTCAAAATCCATTTGAATCCATCGCGTCGTCGAGCTTCATCGAAGTCACGACGCCTTGTCCACTGTTGTTGTCTCGTCGGGGATCGATCGGCCCGGCAATGCGCCACGGCGCCGTTGCTCCACGCCGTTCCCCGCACCGCTATCACGCCACCTTCGCTGCCGCTGTCGCCGCTGCTGCCGCTCACCGGCGCCGCTTCTTGAGCCGCACTGCCATCCTGCCATCCACGCGGCGCCGCCCCATCTTGGAGCCGGCCGCTCGTCGTCTTCTCCACGCCAGCGCCACCTCGCGCGCCTTCGCGTCGCCGCGAGCCATCTTCTGCTGCCGTCCGCGCGTCGCGTTATCCGCCGTCGTCGACCGCCGCGCTTCGGGCCGGACTCTGTCTCGCTAGAGCCACCGTCCGCGCGACCCCAGCGTCGCCGCCGCTAGCATCCCGCTCGCCCCGGTTCCGCCGCTGCTGCTGCGATCCCGCCATCCACGGCCGGTCAACGCGCGCCGCGCTCTCAAGCTGCGCCCACTCGTCCTCATCCCGATAGCCGTGTGCCTTGTGAGTGGGGCTCTCGCCGCACCGCTCCTCGCCGCCGGAGCTCCTGCACCCCGTCACTCTCCGCCATCTCTCTCTCTCTCTTCATCTCTCTCTCCACCGCGTCTCTCTCTCTCTCTCTCTCTCTCTCTCTCTCTCTCTCTCTCTCTCTCTCTCGTCGTGTCTCTCTCTCTCTCTCTCTCTTTTTTTTTTTCTCTCTCTCCCTTTCTCTCTCTCTCTCCTCTTCTATTTGAGTAAAGTGATGTCCTCGAGATTCGTGCAACATAAATCCCGAAGCAAATCCAATGCATATTGTTTTATTTTACAAACTATAGGCCATTGCATAGCTACCTCGGTCCCACGTGGACACGCGACTCGAGGCGCGTCCCCGCTTATGTTTCGGCTCACCGAATTCCCCACGTATACCTTACTCGTAAAACAACTCAACAATTAGCATTATAGTCTTAAATTAGATATTCGGACATACATATTCTGACGAGTGGATCCCACATACGACCCTGACCTGGCACGTGGCACAAGTCAAATTTTATGGTCGTTATAGTCTTCCCAACGAATTAGAATTTCGTCCTCGAAATTGACGCAATTCGCAAAGGAAGATAGTGTGTTATGAATGAAGACCCAAGGCCATACCCACCCAAGGCCATACTCGCCCAAGGCCATACCCCCATCTTACTCTATAGGGCTGGGCTCCTCCGCGACAAGCTGGGCTCCTCCGTGACGAGCTGGCCTCCTCCGAGATCTTCAAGCAAAGAACACACCATCTGTCTCATCCCATCAATATATGTCAGGGCAACATCCTCGCAACATATATTGGAATACAAATGAACATATTAGTCCCATGATCCACCGTCAATAACATACTCATATCCATAGTATGTCCGCGAGAATGTAAATCAATTTCTCCGATTGTCCGTTAGTCTCTCTGACCGAGTGGGTCTCAACCCAACTTAAACCCTCTATCAGGTTACGATGGGTAGTAGTCAGACCTGGCGTGGCAATAACATGAATCTGCTCCTGGCTCTGTTGTGCCTGCCCGCTGCTGTGAACACCTTCTGGTGAAGTGACCTGACTGTCCACACTCCCAAACAGGTACGTTGAAATCCCGATCCAAATGGAACATGTTGTCCCTGTCCTTGTCCCTGTGCATGACTAGACCTCTGTCCCTGTCTGTGCACTTGACTGGAACTTTGACCTTGTCTTTGGCCACTGCCTCTGCCATCAACCCTCTGATGGTACTTATGCTGAGGATCTGACGGTGTTGGCTGTTGTAATGCACTAGCGTAACAGACCCTCGCACTGACTATGACGATGCCAATGATGCGACTGGTACTCCGATGCGTGTGCTCTCAAAGCTCTCGCCAGCCATAGCCCTCTCCTAAGCCTCATGTGCTGTGCTTAGAGTCGTCGTCACCCAATATAACCAATAAAATTCAGGAAACCGTGTATGACGTAGTACGCCTGGTCAGTGTCCGTGTCGGCCGCACCCACATCATACTTCATCACGCGTATATACCGATCCATGTACTGCAACTGACTCCCTGGTCCTCTGTCGAATGGTCTGAAACTCTGTCCTCTTCAGGTTACGGATTGTTCCCCATCGACACCTCCGTAGTGCGCCACCAGACATCGACCTCGCCGACCGGTGGAGCTGATGATATACTCGGCTGCATTTGTGCTGATATGGCCAGTACATCATGTATCTTCACGTGGCTATCTATCTCTGTAGCCTCGAGGTTAGTACCCCGGTGAAACTTCTCCGGATAATGCCTCGAAACTCGCGAGTCCGCTCGCCTCGGTTGTAGCCCTAACACCCGTATCGGTCGGAGTGTTCGGCGTATCCTCAAGTAGTGTCTCAAGTGTAGGAAGTACGAGCTCAACTCGAACTCCGTGCCTCATCGGTCACTTTGTAGGCCCCGCTGAATCGAGATGTTTCGGTGGGTTGTGAACTGTAAAAGCACACCCAACCTGAATAACTAGCGCTGCTGACGTAGACGACGACGGTGTAACCTGTGCCCTTAACAATCGAAGAATTTCCTGCACTTGCTGGTCGTTCGATACAATTCTGTCTGATAGAGTATGCAGCTCCTCAGCACTCGCAAACCGTGAACCAGCAACCCCACGATCATTCCTAGACCCGGTCTGAAACGTCGTCGCATTTTTCCATAGCCACGAATCCTCGAATCAGTGTATAATTACCGATATCGTATATATATTACAACACAACAAATATACCATATCGGATACATTTTTATTTTTTCCCAACTCTCCTCATTTCCCAAAGAAGACTTAAGTCTGGATCATAGGGTTCCACTCTAAGTTCAACCATTCCTAACTTCTGCTAGTTTTGTGTCTTAATTTATTGTGCTTTAAATCAAGAGTCGAGTCTTTAAAACTTCGTCTCTGATACCAACTGTGACGTTGGTATCACAATGCCATGAGATTCTCAAAATATTAGGCTCTGATACCAATTGTGTTGGTATCACATTGCCTTAAACCATCTAGGTTTATAAACCTAGTCTCTGATACCAACTGTGACGGCCCCAGTTTCCCACAAACTAGGCCCCGCCCGGCCTAAGCCCACGTAGACCCCCGAGCAGGTCTCGCAAGGTCAACGCAGACCTAGTCAGCCTTCCAATCATCATTATAAGTAAATTCAAACTTTTAAGTCGAGTTATTAGTATTTTTCAAGTTTTACAATTTAGCGGAAGCAATTATTACATTAAATAACTCAACAATAATTTTAAAAGAATTGGACAACCTAATTGTGGAACACTGCATAAGTATATCATCATCAAAGGAGAGTAAATACAAGATATACATGCCCAAAATCCCAGTGTTTTTAAAATAAGTATATCTAATAATACAAAAGATTCACCTAGCTATGGAGCCTTCCCCTTGCTGGACCGTGGATCTGCACTCAATCAAACACGAGAATTACGAGCCCAGGTAAGTAAAAACCAATAGGATCTAAACAGTAATTCAAAATAAATGAAGCAGTCTAAAAGTCATGCGGATAGAAAGAAAGCTGTATGGAATGCATGATAATAAGACTGTAAAAATGAACGTACAACGAGAAATGAGTGTCAAAGGAAACAATAGAGAGGTGCCCAAGTAGTCCAAGACCACCGAATGCGGGTGCCACAGAGTTGGGGTCAAGTGACTCGAGGTCATGGCCCAGGTTGCAAGCCGGCAACCACTCCAATCAGAGATACGAGTATGACTCACTTGGCCCTCGGACACTCATAAGTGGGTGGGAATTCCAAGAAAAGGACACAGTGCAACATCAATAAAATATAAGCTAAAATGAGCTACTGTGCATTTCCTAGCTGGTGTCAATTTATACCATTTAGGGCTAAGTTACTTAGTCATACAAATCACAACCCAATTAGGTGAAGTAAACCTCACTATGGCCTTCAAAATCCATTTGAATCCATCGCGTCGTCGAGCTTCGTCGAAGTCACGACGCCTTGTCCATGTTGTTGTCTCATCGGGGATCGATCGGCCAGACAA
The DNA here is from genome assembly GCA_039657325.1 of Stephania cephalantha. NCBI lineage: Eukaryota > Viridiplantae > Streptophyta > Magnoliopsida > Ranunculales > Menispermaceae > Stephania > Stephania cephalantha. Next base: position 49,474,693 of record CM077569.1, on the reverse strand, counting down.
CGTGCCACGCGCCGTTGCTCCACGCCGTTCCACCGCTGCTGCCGCTGCCGCCGCGCCATCGCGCGCTGCCATTGCTACCTAGCTGCTATTCGCTGCCGCCGCCAGCCGCAGCTACCGCTTAGCTGATCGGCGCGCGCTCATTCTGGAGCCGCACCGCGTCCAACCATCCACTCGGCCGCCTCGCCGCCAGCCATCGCCTTGGAGCCGCCGCTGTCGTCGTCTTCTCCACGGCCGCGCCACCTCCCGCGGCCTCGCGTCGCCATGCCGCCGCTGCTGCTGCTGCTTCAGTCGTCGCTGCCGCGCGTCATCGCGCCATTGTGTGACCGCTCGCTTGGCTAGACTCTGTCTCGCTGAGCCACCGTCCGCACCCCGCATCGCCCACCGCCAAGCATCCCGTGCTCGTTCCCGCCATTCGCTCTTCTTCTGATCCCGCCATCCACATCCGATCAACGTGCCGCCGCGCTCACTGCTGCCGCTCGTCCTCATCCCGACAAATGCCGTCGTGCCTTGTGTGCTGGAGCTCCGCCGCACCCGCTCCTCGCCGGAGCTCCCTGCACCCCGTCACTCTCCGCCATCTCTATCTATTCCTCTCTCTCTCCACCGCGTCTCTCTCTCTCTCTCTCTCTCTCTTTCTCTATCTCTCCTCTTCTATTTGATTAAAGTGATGTCCTCGAGATTCGTGCAACACAAATCCCGAAGCAAATCCAATGCATATTGTTTTATTTTACAAACTATAGGCCATTGCATAGCTACCTCGGTCCCACGTGGACACGCGACTCGAGCGCGCCCTCGCTCGTGTTTCAGCTCACCAAATTCCCCGCGTATACCTTACTCGTAAAACAGCTCAACAATTAGCATTTTAATCTCAAATTGGATATTCGGACATACGTATTCCGATGAGTGGATCCCACATTCGACCCTGACCTGGCACGTGGCACAAGTCAAATTTTCGGGCCATTATAGTACTGAAAGATGTCTTCGAGATATCTTCATCCCTGATCCTCAGTTGATGATAACCAGACCTCAAATCAATCTTTAAGAAATATCTAGCACCCTTTAACCGATCAAACAAATCATCGATCCTGGGCAATGGATATTTGTTCCTGATAGTCACCCGATTCAATTGCTAATAATCGTTGCACATTCGTGGGGTCTCGTTCTTCTTCTTCACAAAACAAACTGGTGCTCCCCATGGTGACGAGTTAGGATGTATAAAACCTTTCAAAGCAACTCCTCAAGTTGTGTCTGTAACTCACGTAACTCCTTCGGTGTCATACGATATGGAGGAATAGATATAGGTTTGGTACCAGGAATAAGATCAATGATGAAATCAATAACATGTGGTGGTGGTAATCCAGGCAAGTCAGATGGAAAGACTTTTGAGAACTCACAAACCACTAGTATCTCATTAACCTTAAGTTCCTGTCCAGGCTTTCCAAAAGAAATAACTCTCGTTAATACCTCTAACTCTTGAGGTGTAGCTTCCCTTTCACGAGTTGCAATTCGTGAAGGATTATAGCCCTTATAGACTATAATTTCAGAAAGGTTAGGAATATGGAATATCACCGTCTTATGGAAACAATTTCAGAAAGGTTAGGAATATGGAATATCACCGTCTTATGGAAACAATCAATGCTACCATGATACACTGATAACCAATCCATCCCCAATAATGCATCGAACTCTAGGAACTCCTTCACCCTCAGGTTAATGGGAAGTTCATTCTCCCCAATTTGACTATACATCTCTCACATATCAGGTTAGGATAAACCTTCTCGCTCACTGCTGTGCTTAGAATTAAAAATGTATCGCCTTTAACAAGTGTCGATTTCAACTCATCAACCATAACTCCAGCTATAAATGAAACTGTAGAACCAGCATCAATCAATGTATGCATATCTCGACCACAAATATTTAATATACCTTCAACTAGCCTCCGATTGGCCTCCGGATCTGCCTCTTCCACTGCATGAGCCTGTCCTTGTGCAGGTGGAATATTACACCCTACGGATGTGGCTGGTGGCATAGAACAATCCCTTTAAATGTGTCTAGTCTACCCACATCGGTACCAAATCACTGGTGGTCTCTGCGGTAAACCACTGGCCTGTGACACCTACTCCGACCCACTCGGTCTTTATGATGAATATGCTCCACCCCAGCCTCTACCTCTAAACGTTGAAGATGTTAAAGGTGATTTAGCCACCGAAGCCTGAGAGATTGGTGCAATCGGTGCACTAACAAATGTCGTCCCCGCAACACTTGATGGTGTAGTCTGTACTCCCTACACTCATCCTTCTCTTACTAGGCCGAAAAGGAATAAATCTCTAGGTTCTCTGACTCCCAAAGAACTGTGGAGCTGGTGGTGGTAATGGTGATGCAACAATCGTACTCGTTGGTCTGGCTAGCATAGCTTCCTGTACCTCCATTGCACTCTCAAATATGAATGCATAACTAGTGTGAGGATGAGAAAAAACCACAACTCGGATCTCGTAGCTCATCCCACCAAGAAACAAGTCAATCTTGTTCTCCTCCAGCTCAACTATCTCCGGAGCAAATTCGCTCAGCTTTGTAAACCTCCGTTCATATTCCTTCACAATCATCGTTCCCTGCTTCAATTGAATGAATTTGGTCTTCTTCCTGTTCCTAACTGATTTGGGAAAATACTGCCTATAAAAGACTGTCCGAAACTGGGGCCATTTGGTGACCGTCTTCCCCTTTCTCTCTAGGGAATTCCACCACTTCCTAGCAGAATCAATCAGCAAAAAGGTAACCAGTTTAACCTTAAATCGGTCCTCCACGTCAACAACAACAAAGCGTTGCTCCATTTCCAAAATCCAGGTCTCAGCTACCCCTTCCTCCATAGTACCATCAAATCTCATAATGTCATATTTCATAAACTCCTTCCGAGTATGAGAAATGCAGCCTTCTCAGAATCCTCTAGGACCTTGGCAGCTTTCTCCGGCACCTGAACCTATGAAATCACTGGTTGTACTAGAACTGCTACTGTCTCAGCTCCTCCCTCAACTCGGCTAACCTCGGAACTGGTTGCAGGTTGTGCCTCAGTTCGTTGCGCTGGTGGTCCCATCTAAGCCATCATCATTGCCATTAATTTGACCTGAGACTCCATTAATTGTTGTATTTGCTGCTCCATTTTTTTATCTCCATTGGTCCTCTGTCTACCTGTTACCCTGAGATCTAAGCCTCTGAGAACCCTCTCCTTGATCCGCCATTAGATTCTGGAATCAAAGAAGAGATAAGATTATCAGGTAACATTCAAAAAACTCATGAAAACCATATCTATAACATATATAGCCATAAGTGCAGCAAATAAAATATAATAGTGTTTTCAATTTCATTTCCCCCAAAACACAATAAAATCGTTTATCAAATCTTTGAATAAACTTTAAGGTTTCAGCATGACAAAATATGCTATTATTCACTTTCAAAACCATTTAAAAGTGACATAGAAGCAGAGCCTTGTTCTTGATACCTCAATGTATCAATCATTACCACTTTATTCTAAAAGTAATAAAACCTAGACTTTATAAACCTTAGGCTCTTATACCAAGCTGTGACATCCCCTATCCCGATTAGAGAAAATGCCCGACCTGAAACCCTAATTAAGCCCACTAACCCTCTCGTAGACTTAACTATAGCCAACAACCTCTCCGTCATCACCTGATAAACTCAACCTATATATTCATATCGAATAAATAATTCAAAGTATATCGCAGCGGAAAATTTAAAACTTTTTCGATATAACTGAATATAAGGAAATACCGAGTTTATCAAATCACAAAACCAATTATAAAACACCACAACCCTGTTTATATACAATAAAATAATTCAAACAAGGTATATAGTTACAAAACTGTTCATTACATCTTAGAGAAGATTCGAAACTCCTAAATCTTCTCCTTGCATTTAGTTGAAGCGTCGAGTTGCGAACCTGAAAAGTTTATATTTAGGTGAGCGCTCCAACTTGCTCAGCAAGTAAGGATCCACAATCAATATCAATATTCCATATAGTAAACAAGGACATCATGCATAACAATATGTTCCAAAAATATCTAACAAGAATATAGAAAGAATATCAATTGAATATATTAGCAAATTCAAATCAAATAATTTGGATTAGTATACAGTGATCCCCATTTATTTTATAAAACTAAGGCCGATTACCCACTGATAGGAGTGGGCAGCGGTTTCCGAAAAACCGCCCAAACCGTGTAAACCGCATGATTTGGTCTGGTTTTTAGAACTCGCGGTTTGGGGGCAATTTAAAAAACTTAAAAATCGCAGAATCGCGGTTTGGTCGCGGTTTTCATTTTGGAAAAACCGCGGTTTCACCAAACCGAGGGTATTTTAGTAAATAACCAACATATACAACTCAAAAGTCAAAACCCTAAAACATAAAAAAACACGCCGTCTCCTACTCACTCCCCGTCTCTTCTCGACCACTCTCTACGGCTCAACCTGCCGCTGCGGAGTGCCCGTCTTACCGCCGTCGCACCGCCGCCCTTCATCCTCCTCACTCCCCGTCTCACCGCCGCCGTCGAATCCATCACTTTTTTCGGTCAACTCCGACCATCACCATCGCCCGCGAACCGCTGCTGCGTCCATAGCCGCCTTCAGCGCCGCCTCGTACCGCCGCCTCACACCGCATCGTCCCACCGGTCCCGCCTTAATCGCCTCCACTGTCGTCAACTCGCTTCTGTTGCGTCCACCGCCTCCTCCCACCGGTCCCACCACCACCGCCTCCACGATCGCCGACTCGCTCGCGATCGCGGTTTGGGGGCGACCAACACCTGTCGCTGTCGCCTCCGACCACCACCTGTCGTCGTCGCCTCCTACCACGCGAACCACTGCTGCACCCACAGCTGCCTCTGTCGCCTCCTTCTAGTCGCTGGATGCATTTCTTTGATGGATTAGTTGTTGCAGGTAGTTTTTGGTAATCCTATTTGGCGATCGACATCTCATCATGCTTGCTATGTGTTGGTTGGTACATTGTTAAATTAGCTGCATTTCCTGACTTTGTTGTTGCCTTGTTTTGCAACTTGAGCTAAAATATGCAGCAGACAGTGAGACACCATCTATTCTCAGCAGTGGTGTTGGTTGGCAGGTAGTTATCTATTCTCAGAGGTTTTGATTATGTTGGACTTAAGTGTATGTCAAAGCCTTTTCTCGATTAGTACCATAGTTCCACTTTTGCAAAACTCCTTACCCGTGCCTTTTTTGGACTCTAAACTTTGCAGGCCATAATGTTTTAGTTCATTGTCGGAATTGCGGTACCTCAACTGCTGAAGCAGATAACAGGCGGTAACCTCTAACTGTATATTTAAAAAAGGTATGCCCTTTTATGTCAATACATTGCATAACTAGCGTGATTACCTAGCTAATACTCTTTTAAAAAATGTATTTTACACTTGAACTTACAACATGAGTATTAATAAGTTCAAATGTTAAATAAACATATTGTGGTTAAATTTTCTTCCAAAACTTTAACACCATATAGTTACAAATTTAAGATTAACCAATAATCTAACTACATTTAATTTCACCCTAAACTAATAATAATAATTAACAAAGATGTCAATTCCACCGTGTTTTGATCCCTTGAGTTGTTAGTTATTTAATGTTCATTCTCATTCTAACATTGATCGTGTGTTTTTTTTTCTAGATGGATTCACATCACGTAACAGCCGGAACATTATCGACAGATGCAAGTTCTACACCAATGGAGTCTGAAAGTGGTGAACCTATTGTTGCTCCTCCAAACTCATCTAGTTTGCCATCATCAACAAAGAAGGCAGAATCAAAAGGTAATCGCACAACCTCTAGAGTTTAGGACCATTATTCTAAAACGTTAGATGAGCATGGAAAAGTGGCACTTGCAACTTGCAATTATTGTGGTAAAGAGTATCATTGTCCTAGCAAGAATGGTACAAGCACAATAACAACTCATTTAAATAAATGCCCCAAGTACCCACATAGTCAAGTGAACTCAGTGTGTAAGAAACAAAAAACAATAGAATTACAAGTTAAATGGTCGGAGGGTGAAAGTAAAATAGGACTTTGGAAGTTTGATCAAACATTAAGTTGTGAAGCCCTTACTGAATTGATAATAGGAGCTGAATTGCCTTTTGTTTTTGTGGAACATCCATGCTTTGTTAAGTTTTGCAATGTTATACAACCCAAACTCAAGTTAGTGAAGAGGAGAACTATAACTGGAGATTGTTTGGATATGTATAATGTTGAGAAGACAAAATTGAAAAATATCTTAACAAAGAATTCTCAAAGAGTTTGTTTGACAACTGATACTTGGACTTCTTTGCAAAATACTAGCTATATGTGTCTCACTGCACATTATGTTGATGATGATTGGAAATTGCAAAAGAAAATCATTAATTTTTGTGAGGTTGAAGGCCATACGGCTGATGATATTGGTAAGGCTGTTAAGATGTGTTTTCTTCACTTGAAAATTGAGAAAATGTTTACAATAACTGTAGACAATGTTAAATCTAATGATTTGTCAATTGAATACTTAAGGAGAAAAATGAATGCGAAATACCTTCACGTAAGATGTTGTGGACACATTTTGAATCTCATTGTTAGTGATGGTTTGAAAGAGGTGAAAAACTCCATTAGTCGAATACGCGAAGCAGTGAAACAAGTGAGAAGTTCTCCATCAAGGAAGAAAAAGTTTAAGCAATGTGTTGAACTTGAAAAAATACCATATAAAGCTTCAGTGTCCTTAGATGTATCAACTAGATGGAATTCCACTTATTTGATGTTGGATTCAGCGATGAAGTATCAAAGAGCATTTGTGAGATTGTATGAGTCATATGATAAGGTTTCAAGTGAGTTGAAGAAGGGAGTTCCTACAAAAGAATATTGGAGTGTTGCACGTGTATTATTGCAGTTCTTGGAACTTTTTTATTGGGCCACTCTTCGACTTTCAGGATCTATATGTGTTACAGCTAATGCATATTTTCATGAGGTGCATGCAGTTGAAACACTTATCAATGAATGCTTAGCAAGTAATGATTCATATGTGCATTTGATGGGAATGAAAATGAAGGTGAAGTTTGACAAGTATTGGGGAGATATCTCGAAGCTGAACATGATCTTGTTGGTTGTTGTGGTTCTTGATCCTAGGTACAAGTTGAAGTTTCTGAAATATTGTTACGGTACATTGTATCCAAATGAGCAAGTTGTTGAGATGATAAGGAAAGTGAGAGAGGCTTTGGATCATTTATACATGGAATATGAATCATTTTCCAACACTTACATTTCTATGTGGTCTAATGAAACTAGATCATTCTCTAGTGTACGTGAAGAGGCAGAAGACTCATTGTTTGGTAATGTCGGAGCTAAAAGGGCAGTGGTTGGATTTCAAAGATTTTTAGAAGAGGAGGCAAATACGACAAACAAGTCGGAGATAGATATATATTTGGATGAGAGATGTGAGAAGCAAAATGGAGACTTTGACATTCTTGGTTGGTGGAAAAATAATGTCTCTAAGTACAAAATACTTTCAATGATGACACGTGATGTACTGGCCATTCTAGTTTCTATTGTTGCTTCAAAGTCCGTTTTTAGTGCCGGTGGACGCGTGCTTGATCAGTTTCGTACCTCATTGACTCCAAAAATTGTTGAAGCTCTTATTTGTACTCGGTATTGGTTACATGGTACAATAAATTTAGAAGTTGAAGAAAATTTAGAGGAACTTGAAGAGCTTGAAACAGGTTATACTTTTCTTTTAATTTTATTAATTATTAACTACATTTATTTCTTTCTTTTACGATCATCATCTAATCATATTACATTTTGAAATGTTGTTTAGGCATTTTGGACCAACTTGTTTTAGATGATTAGTTGAGATGATTAGCAAAATGCATTGAGTCATTGACTTGGTAAGTAAATCTTATTTGAGCTTTTAAATGTTATTAAACTCTTATCATATTGTTAATTTTCTATTTTCAATTGTTGTTTTATTTTAGGAATAACAAATGAAATTGGAACTTCGAATTGAGTTGAAGTCTTTCCTTGTTGAATCTATTTGTTTTTGTTGTTGTAATAGCAAAATGCATGGAATCATTGACTTGTTAAGTAAATCTTATCGAAACTTTTTGTTGTTATAAAACTCTTATCATGTTGCTAACTTTCTATTTTCAATTGTTGTTTTATTGTAGGAACAAAGAAAGAAATTGGAACTTGGAATGGAGTTGAAGCCTTTCATGCTTGTTGAATTTATTTGTTCTAAATCTCTAATCTATTTGTTTTTGTTGTAACTTTTGATATGAACTTGGGTTTCTAACTTTGATTGAGTTCTTTTTGGTGAATGATTGGTTAATGGTTATATTATATATGTTTTGTTATATCTTATGTTGAATTTTTGATGAACAATTGAACATTAAACATGTATGGACTTCATGGTATGTAGTTGTAATATGCATGATTGTTTTTTTTTTCCTTCTTCTTTTTTGAAAATGGGTAAAAACCGCGAAACCAAACCGACCAAACCGTGCAAACTGCGGGCGGTTTGGTTGCGGTTTCGATGGTTCGCGGTTTGGTGGTGGTTTATAAATCGGCCAAACCGCGAACCCTCGGTTTGGTCACGGTTTGATGGTTTCCACCACCAAACCGCGGTTTGCCCACCCCTACCTACTGATGCCATTAACGCGATTGCTAAAGCAACATATTGGCTGATATGATCTCTAGCTCATCCGTTAATGCCTAATGGTTATATCCCAAACCCTCCAGTGTAAATGTAACCCACGCCACCTCATAAAAATGAGTAGGATGTTACGTATAGGTTGGGTCGCTCGCCTATCTCCATATACCACCTTATCTCAATTCTAGGATTTTACCCTCTTGAATCACAATGAACACCATTTTCCTTTTTTTTTTTGAAAACCATCACAGTATACCCAATCCCCCAATTCATTCTAATGACTACATGAGCTATATATACTAATTAGCCAGGAAACATTGATAAATAAAGCGAATTCGTACTTATCTCGGTCTAGTCACGTCAAATTCTTAACTTCCCAGGTCCCTAACTCTTTCTCGGTTAATCAACACCATCATAGACCAATTATAATTAATATAGGTCTATTACCATTTAATAACATCTCCTAAGTCAGTCCCTAAGTCCCTCATTCAAAATTCATGAAAAAAAACAACAACGTTGCTGTTCTGGGCATGGAATAGCGCTAATAGGCAGGATTAACGCGCTAATCCTTGCCTGCACCCCTTGTTCTTCATTTTGAGCGCACCTAACGCGCTAATCGCGCTAGACCAGCAACAGCAGCGTACTGCTGCAACTCCAATCCCACCAAAACACCTCCAAATCACCACCAACATCCACAAATTCATTTCCAATATCTTAGAAACATCAAATATGAGGTGAGGGACTAAATTGGAACAACAACAACTCATTTTACTTTGATTTCCTACAATCACCTCCAATTCAAACTTTGATAAACACTAAAACTAAACATACATACGTGTTCCTCGCGAGCCGTTCTACTAGTTAAGCTCCTCAACTTGGCTAGAATCGTCACTTCGGACAACTTGTTTTTGTTGGAATCAAACCCTCGAACCCTCGACTTTCAATTGATCGAATGTTAAGTTGATATATATAAACTTTGATATATATATATATAGATTCCTCGAGATACGCATTGAGTCATGTCGAGATCGATCGAATCGTAGATGTGCTAAAGCGATACCTGCTAACGTGACACGAAACTTAACACATCCGAGACTTACGCTTCGTTCGAGACGATCAAATGATATATATAATTTCTATTTTCTTAAGTTTCAATATATATTTATATATATATCCATCTCGTGTTTATCGCTTTCGATAAATCCACCGGTCACGTCTACGTGTAGCCACGAGCATGCACATCCTTGTCACGTCTCCCTCGTCGCTCATAGTGTACCGGTATTTCGTAATTTATAGTGTACTTATCCCGTATAGACTTGTATATACCACCTTAATATACATAACCTATTTATATTTCAGTTTTGCAAACCAAACAAACACAAACATCATGCCAACTCACTCCCACGCTAATCGAGGTACGCTGATCTTAACCCTAAGCCTAACTCGGGTTAATTACCATTTGGGTTAGTACTAATCACCAGCTTAAGGTAATGGGTTGTTACATTTTTGGTCATGCACAACTACTTCAGTGTCTGGCTTTGACTAAATGAGTCTGTTCATGTCACATCCATCAGTCATAAGTCATCTCTATGTCTCATTTTATTTTATACACACTGTTTCGTTCGATTTTTGTCAATCTTATTAGCTGTAATCACATTGATCTTAATCTTAGTCCCTTTATAAACAAACCACTACTTTCGCTCAACAACCAAGCCACTTACAACTCCTTAATCTTGACTTAGAAAGACAATTTATATCTCTTCTCTTTTCGAAACCTTAGCTAAGGGTAATACGGCTTCTAATGATCATTAAATCAATTGAAGTCTTCCTTGGTTAACCTTTATTCGAAACAGAGAAATTCCTTACTCAAATTGCTCTATTATTTGTTATTGCCTTATTTTGTTTTCATTTTTCTTAGATTTCTCGACTTTTCTTTTTCTCAAAAAGAAATTCGGCACTTTTCAAGAGACTGTGTATGATAGCAAAATATCTTATTGTTCATCAAATTATGATGCGCGTCGAACTCGTCAATAAGGTAAATTACCTAAACCAACTATTTTGTAGAATAGTAGCAAAAGTTAAATCCCACAGAGATTGATATTCTAAGGTCAAAAACAACAAAAAAGGAAAATCGAGGGTTTAAGAAAGTGATTTAACTAACTAATCTAAATAAACTAAATAAATAAAGTAATGAAAATAATTTTGAAAGCAATTAATTGAAATACCTAAGTAACATCTAGGTGTACGGTTTCATAAGTTAGAATCAAGATTCAATGGCATATCATGGTCTTCAATCTTTCCGAAAAGTATTAATTCAAATCCCCCTAAATTAGCTATGGAAAATCGACATTCGCCAGAAGTTTCTAATTCCCCTAATCTCGATAGCTAGGACATCCGCCACTAACTACTTCCCTAATTAATGCATAACCTTAGACATCAGCCAATATGATTTAACACACTAACCACAATAATAAAGATCCGTGGGAATACTAATCCTAGATAACTGAATCGCATCTGCTCCCGATTTAACCTAGGTTCAATTGTTGCACACTCAAGAACCAAAAGGTTTTAACGACAATCAAGTGAGTGTTTGTCACTTTTATTGGTCCAAAAATACAATTACGGATACAATTGATCCAATTAACTATAGATTGTCCACCTAAAAGCATGCACTGGCCATATACATACCCTAGATTTAAACCATATTCATGAAAATCAACAAAAATGAAATAGAAGAAATTAAATTAACTTAAATAATAAAAATAATAGATCTCGCAAGTTATGTCATGAATCAAGAATCATGACTTGTTTCCCCTCCGACCAAGGCAAATATTTGTTTAGCCGGACATGGTTTCGAGCACCTCTGGCTTCCGAACAATAGAAGTCGATGTTCCTCAAAATATCCTAAAGTCATAATATAAAAATATACTAAAAATTGGTCCCTGGAGGTGAGAGAAACTAATTTTAGGGGTTCGTCTCGTGACACATGCGGCGAGGAGCATCCGAGGGATGTTTTGGGCTTGAAATCATGTCCTGGACACGTGTCGCGACGTAGTTGGCTCGTCTCACGCTGGTAGGCTGGTTTTGCTGCTGGTGACGTGCCGAATGAATGAGAACGCGCCATGTGGAGCGCGTCTAGCGAGTGAGAGGATGAACGAATTGCTCATGCAAAAATGTGGGCGTCCGTGCTAGCACTGATCTCGAGGAGATCAAATGGCTGCTGCTGTGAGGAACTTGAAATTATTGTAACGTGCTCGATTCACGTGCTGGTGAGGCGTAGCAGCGTCTACGAGGAAGACTACTCGCATAAAGACTTGCACAAAAATGTGGGAGAGTGCACGACACGAATCCCGAGAAGCATCCGAGAGCAGCCGTTGTGAGCAAGGAGCTGCTGATGAGCTGGACGTGCTGTCACCTATTCCACCAACTGCGCAGTATGTAACACGAGGGAGATTTTCTGGCATCTTATCACTACATGTAAATACTATATTTTGAGTATTTTTCCATCTCGGATTTAATCGCGCACTCCGTTATACCTGAAAACGACAAATAAATATAATTAAATATATATTTTATAGACTTTACATATTAAATATATTAAAATAGACTACTAAAATCGTATAAATATCGACTTATCGAATACCCCAAAACTTAAAACTTTGCACATCCTGAGCAAAAGTGTAAATGACAACATACAAATAAACTAGACTTCTAATATAAATATGCATTGACCTATCTAATCCTATACCTGACTCAAAATTTAAGGAGTTCCTTTGATTTACATAGTCGCCAAGTTAACAAGCCACTCAACAAATTTTGAAGCTATGATATGTCAAGACTCGCAACTCAAACACAATTAAAATCACACTTTAAAGACATAGATTTCGTCAACACAAAGGACATCAACTACTCACGAGTTTTTTTGATCTATACATTCAAGCACACAAGTTTAAAATCTAATTTAATCTAGTTAAAGCACTCGAAATCTTTTTATTTGAGGAGTTTTCATAACTTCTGCCTTTATTCATTTTATATTCTCTATTTTTTCCACATTTTTTTCAAGTAATATGGCTCATGCTCCATTTCCTATGGACCGCTTTTCTCACTTTTTCCCACCACAAGATTCCCTACTCCATTTCCTGTGGAACCTGTAGGACTTTCTTTATTAAAAAAAACTCATGTTAGCCCTTCTCACTTCCACTATGATCAAGCAAATTCTTCAATGTAAGTTAAAATATTATCACTTGAACAATTTTGATCGTCTATTCCCTTTTGTTATCTAGCACAAGGCTTAACCATCATACTAAGTCCCTAATCATGAAATCATAAAAATGCTAGGCTACAGACTCGATTGAGTTTCTCATAGTTTTCCCTAAGTTTCAAGTCAAAAAGGCAACCGTAAGTTACTCATCCACAACCAAAGGCATGAAACAAAGTTTTGGGTGACTCTAAAGAATAAAAAAATGAAAAATATACTAAATACATGCATGAAAGTGTATCAACTACTAATAAAATGAGAAATAGAAGTATGAAGGGACAAGAAATGAGGAAATAAGTGACATGAAACAACACCATTATTATTTGTCAATCGCATATAACCGCATATAATAAAAAAATTAAACGATCTCACATGCGGTCTTTCACAAAGGAATCCATCCAATTCAATTCACAAATCCTAAAGTACCCCCAAACTTATTCCAAACCATGTCCCCAAGGTTCAAAACAAGTCAAGGAATCCATGCAACAAGAAAAAAAATAGTGGTGAAAAAGAACATGGATAACAAATAAGAAGATGATACAAATGCATGCATAATAAAAGTCTCCAAAAACTAGTGAATGCATAAAATCTCTCATGTCTAGGTGACTATGGAAACTATGAAAGAATAATCATAACAAGAGCAAGAACTAGTAAACATAGGAGTTAACTCAAATAATTCATACCAAATCTTGCGAGCACAAAGTCTTTCAACTAAGGGTGAAATCAACAAGATGATGGAATGGAGTTTAGGGTTTTGGCTACTCAAAGACCCGCCACTAATGCGGCGACTTAAGTTGGATATGTCCCAACCAAGTCTCAAAACATCTAAAGTCCTAATAATATGTTAATTCCCTCAAATGCTCAAATTATGCTAAAAAAATATAATCCAAAGTTAAACCTAGCAAAACTCAGGGGTGCTCCAATGCCTCTAGTGAACGTCAAACATAACATACCACTTGCAAAATTCAAGAGACAAAGTTAGAGTCTTATTAAACATAAAAAAACAAAAACTAAACTAAAACTAAAATAAATGCAATAAACAAAAGAAAAATAAAAAATGAAGCTAGGCTGCCTCCTAACGAGCGCCTTTATTTTAAGTCTTTGGCTAGACTTTGCGTGATTTATCACTTGATGCCCTCTCCTTTAGAGATGTCAACGACAAATGGCACATCTACATATTTGGGCAATGAAGAATGCACGCCTTCCTTCAGATTTGAGAGCTCATTTGGGACTTCCAACACAAAAGATTCTATCGCATCTCGATCATCCAACACAAAGGTGTCGGTAGTGTAGAAAGTCTGCGAACGCTCCTTTACTTCCACGCCTTATAAGGTTTAACTTGTATGCATAGGAGGATGGGTGGTTTCACTAACAATAGAGGTTAGTCTTCCTTGCTCTCTTTATGCGGCTCCTCTGGACTTTCTGAAATGACATCAATTTTCATTTCATTTTCCCTTCTTCATCTTGTGCAATGACAATTTCTAGCTCAATTTGAAAGACTTCAAGCCCTTCCGTTGTTTTGCTCCAATAGTCCTCCACCTGTGTAACCTCATCCACCTCAACATTCTTAAACATATCAACATTCATATTCTCCTCTGGGTGGAAAATTGGTTGTGTACTACACAACTCTTCCTCGTCAAGCATATTCTGAAGCCTAGAATTAAATTGAATAAGTTGAGTTTTCAAATTCTACAAGCCTCGAAACTCAACTTTAAATTGTTGAAACTCTTTATTAAGCCGTTGTTGACCTTTTATCAATTGCTTCATCATATCTTCCAAGGAGGTGTTTTGTTGAAACTGTTGATTATCTTCATGTTGAGGAATCTGTGGATTTGACATGAGCCCAAAGAAGTCGGGTTGTGGCAATGCGTAGCTAGAATATTGACAATTCTCATACTTTGGATAATACGAACAATCATATGTAAAATGAGAATAATATTCACAAATTTTGCAAACCTCGACCTGTTGCACAAAAGAATGCACGTTAGAAAATTGATGTCCAAGTATGTGACATACTTACCCCATTCACATTATAATAATGCGAGTCTTCAAATCGACCATAATTGTGAGGGTAGGAGGTCATCGCGGGGTTGCCTGCATACATGTTAAAAATAAGGGATAAGATAGACAAAATAAAAAACAAAATAAATAAATAAATAAAAATGCCAACGAAAAGAAAAAACCAATTCCCAGCAACGGAATCAAAAACTGACTTGTGCCGAACGCGTCAATAAAGTAAATTACCTAAATCAACTATTTTGTAGAATAGTGACAAATGGTTGATCCCACAGAGATTGATATTTTTTCTAAGGTCAAAAACAACAAAAAAGGAAAATCAGAGGTTTAAGAAAGTGATTTAACTAACTAATCTTAATAAACTAAATAAATAAAGTAATGAAAATAATTTTGAAAATAATTAATGGAAATACCTAGGTAACACCTAGGTCTACGGTGTTAGGGCATGTGCCCTAGGTCAATCTACAAACATTGTTTATCTTATAATTTTAGTTAATAAAATAGAGGTTTTATTTGATGTTTTATTATAAGTGATTGCATGTTTACCTTATAGTAAGATCCATAGGTATTTGTTGAAATATCCTAAATGTCCTCAGTCGGTCATTATACTGAGAACTATACTGAATTAAGACTAGTGTGAATCTTGATTGATGGTCATGTGATGATCATGCGTATAGGGATACGAATCAAGATCATGAGTACTTTTTAGGGAATAAGATACTGGACCAACCCGCTATGAGAACACCACATGGATTAAGTCATAGGTGTTACTTATGATAGGTATATCATTTAGTCCTTCAACTTGAGATTACCATGGACTTTAATATTAGGAGCATGATAATTTGACACAATCAAATGTTGTCTTTAACCAGACAATTATAAAGATTGTGATTGGTTACCGTTTGAATAATATGTGAAGGTGTGTAATCAAGATAGAATTTGTCACTCTCGTATAGAGAGAGATATCAGTGGATCCCTCGATAAGATAGACTGATAATGGCCAAGTCTATGCGAATTGATATGATCAATGTCACTTGGATGTTTTTCAGTTTACCTAAATATATAGACTAATACGATTGAACATTAAGGGTGACTTCCCATGCCTTATGTTTAATCAAAGGATATTGCATGACAAAAGAATATGATATACATGATTAATTAGGTTGTATCGATGTTGATATTCATGCTACTTGGGTAGTCATAATGACTTGCTAGAGACCGCTTATGACTTGTGTACCAAAATGGTTTTTGGTTCATTGCCAACGTCGCATGAACCTATTGGGTCGCACACAAAAAATGGCTTTGCACAATCTCAATTGGTCCAGAGTAATGTATTTTATACGATAAAATTTATGACATAAAAGCCCTTACGATTTGTTATATGATAACTTATTAATAGGGGCATATGTGTAATTTGCTTAAACTGGCTAAATACAATAGTTTTATTACGAATATGATTTTAAGTGAGGGTCTATCTACACATATAAATAAAGGAACCCTAAAACGTAAGAAGATTTTGTATTTTTATAATTTTTGAGTTCTCTGGATTTAGGGAGAGAAAGAAAAATCGTTTTCAATCTCTCTTGGGGCTAGCACTCCAAATTGTGGTCACTGTTCGTGTGTAGATTTTTGATAGAGGACGATCACTTGAACGTCTTGAAAATCAAACAATCAAAAGGAAATCACAGAGTAAGTTATGATTTACTTTCGTTGATTTAGTTTAATGGAACTTATTTTCGATCCTGTTGGGGTTTCTCAAATTTGTTTTAAATTTTCGCTACGTATGAACCTAAAAAACCCAACATACGGTTCCACGATTTCGAACCAAGATTCAATGGCATATCATGGTCTTCAATCTTTTCCAAAAGTATTAATTCAAATCCCCTAAATTAGCTATGGAGAATCGACATCTGCCAGAAATTCTTAATTCCCCTAATCTCGATAGCTAGGACATCTGCGACTAACTACTTCCATAATTAATGCATAACCCTAGACATCCGCCAATAGGATTTAACACACTAACCGCAATAATAAAGACTCATGGGAATACTAATCCTAGATAATCGATGTTGGGTTTTGGGGTTCATACGCAGCGAAAATTACAAAACAATTTTGACAAAAACCCCAACAGGATCCGAATCTAATTCCATTAAAAATGTTTAAACCATGAAAACTTAATCATACCTCGGTCGTAATATACCTTTCTGAAGGTTGATTGATCTCTAAGGCGCTGCCAACGACGAACGCCCTCTACCAGCAGTTCACACACGAACGGCGGTCGAGATTCGAAGTGCTAGCTTCGAGAGAATACCAAACCTTTTATTTTTCTCCAAAACGATCCAGAGCGTACAAGAAACCCCTAATTCATTTCTAAAACGAAAATAGAGTTTCGGCCCTTAATCTTTTCTCTGTGTGTTTTAACTTAAAGCGTCTATTTATACAACCTTTGTATATAGGCGGTTAAGTAAATTACACATATACCCATACTTAAAGAAGTATAAGTGTAATACACCACAAGGACGTTTCTGTCATGAATTTTATCATATAAAATTTATTTTTCTGAACCATCTTAAAATCTCGCAAAACCATTCTTAGTGTGCGACCCAATAGGCTCATACAACGTTGGCAGTGTACCAAAACACATTTTGGTATACAAGTCATAAACGGCCTCTAGCAAGACATTATGACTACCCAAGTTGTACGAATATCAAATCGATACAACCTAATCAATAATGTATATAACATCCTTTTATCACACGATATCCTTTTGATCAAACATAAGGCACGGAATTTTCATCCAACATGTTCAATCGTACTAGTCTCGATCTCTAGGTAGACTGAAAACATCCAAGTGGCATTGATCAATATCAATTCACTTAGACTAGGCCTTTTAACAGTCTAACACATTGAGGGATCCACTGGATATCTCTCTTTATATGAGAGGGACAAATTCTATCTCAATTACGCAACTTCATCACATTGCTCACACAGTAACCAATCACAATCTTTATAATTGTCCGGTTAAAGACAACGTTTAATTGTGTCAAATTACTGTGTTCCTAATGTTGAAGTCTCTGGTAATCTCAAGTCGATGATCGTAAAATATACATATCATGAGAAACAACTATGACTTAATCCATGTGATGTTCTCATAGCGGGTCGGTCCAGTACTTTGTTCCCTAACAAGTACTCGTGATCTTGATTTTTATCCCTATACGTATAATCATCATATGATCATCAATCAAGACTCACACTAGTCTTAATTCATTATAGTTCCCAGTATAATGATCGACTAGGGACATTTAGGATATTTCTATAAATACCCATGGATCTTATTATAATGTAAACATGCAAATTAACTATAATAAATAGCAAATGAAATCCTCTATTTTATTAACTAAAAGTATTCATAAAGACAGTTAATGGATTGACCTAGCCCAACAATCGAATCACGTCCGCTCCCAATTTAACCTAGATTCAATTGTTGCACACTCAAGAACCGAAAGGTTTTGACGGTAATGGGGTGAGTGTTTGTCACTTTTATTGGTCCAAAAATACAATTACGGATACAATTGATCCAATTAACTATAGATTGTCCACCTAAAAGCATGCACTGGCTATATAGATACCATAGATTTAAACTATATTCATGTAAATCAACAACAATGAAATAGAAAAATTAAATTAACTTAAATAATGAAAATAATAGATCTCACAAGTTCTGACATGAATCAAGAATCCTGACTTGTTTCCCCTCTAACCTAGGCAAGGATTTGTTTAGCCAGACATGGTTTTGAACGCCTCTGTCTTCTAAACAATAGAAGTCGATGTTCCTAAAAATACCCTAAAGTCTTAATATGAAAATCTATTAAAAATTGCTCTTTGAAGGTGAGAGAAACTAATTTTAGGGGTTGGTCTCATGACACGTACGCCGAGGAGCATTCGAGGGTTATTTTTGGCTTGAAATCAGTCCTAGACACGTGTCGCGACGTGGTTGGCTCGTCTGATGAGACCGTTGACGTGTCACATGTTGATAGTCTGGTTTTGCTGCTGGTGACGTGCTGATTGAATGAGAACGCGCCACATGGAGCGTCTCTAGAGAGTGAGAGGATGAGCGAATTGCTCGTGCAAAAATGTGGGTGTTTGTGCTAGCACGGATCTTGAGGAGATTGAACGTCTGCTGTTGTGAGGAACTTGAAATTGTTGTAACGTGTTGGATTCACGTGCTGGTGACGCATGACAACATTTGGGAGGAAGATTATTCGCTCAAAGACTCACACGAAATGGGAGAGTGCACGACACGAATCCTGAGAAGCATCCGAGAGCAGCTGTTGTGAGCAAGGAGCAGCTAATGAGTTGGATGTGTTGTCACTTATTCCACCAACTGTGTAGTATGTAACTCGAGGTAGATCTTCTGGCATCTGATCATTACATGTAAATACTCTATTTTGATTTTTTTCGCCCCGGATTCAACCGCGCACTCCGTTTCACCTGAAAATGACAAATAAATATAATTAAATATATATTTTAGAGACTTTACATATTAAATATATTAAAATAAACTAATAAAACCCTATAAATACTGACTTATCAATTTATGGATTGTCCTCGAAGAGATGAGGACATTCATCAGTTGCATGATTTGTGGCAGTACAAATGCCACAAGCTTTGACTTGCACTTTTCTAGAGGAGAGGAGACGCTCCATCATGGAGGTCAGTTGGTCAATTTTCTGGTCAGTAGAACTTGAGACTCCCCCTGTAGTCAGACGAGAGGAGACGCTTCATCATGTTGGACACGTACGCCGAGGAGCATTCGAGGGTTTATTTTGGGCTTGAAATCAGTCCTAGACACGTGTCGCGACGTGGTTGGCTCGTTTGATAAGACCGCTGACGTGTCACATGTTGAGAGCCTGGTTTTGCTGCTGGTGACGTGTTGAATGAATGAGAACGCGCCACATGGAGCGTCACTAGAGAGTGAGAGGATGAGTGAATTGCTCGTGCAAAAATGTGGGTGTTTGTGCTAGCACAGATCTTAAGGAGATTGAACGTCTGCTGTTGTGAGGAACTTGAAATTGTTGTAACGTGTTGGATTCACGTTGGTGACGCATGGCAGCGTCTGTGAGGAAGATTATTCGCTCAAAGACTCACACGAAAACATGGGAGAGTGCACGACATGAATGCTGAGAAGCATCCGAGAGCATCTGTTGTAAGCAAGGAGCAGCTAATGAGTTAGATGTGTTGTCACTTATTCCACCAACTGGGCAGTATGTAACTCGAGGCATATCTTCTGGCATCTGATCACTACATGTAAATACTCTATTTTGAGTTTTTTCACCCCTGATTCAACCGCGCACTCCGTTTCACCTGAAAATGACAAATAAATATAATTAAATATATATTTTAGAGACTTTACATATTAAA
Organism: Stephania cephalantha; assembly: GCA_039657325.1. Taxonomy (NCBI): domain Eukaryota; kingdom Viridiplantae; phylum Streptophyta; class Magnoliopsida; order Ranunculales; family Menispermaceae; genus Stephania; species Stephania cephalantha. The sequence continues at coordinate 49,454,321 of CM077569.1, read as the reverse complement.
TATATTAAAATAAACTAATAAAACCCTATAAATACTGACTTATCAATTTATGGATTGTCCTCAAAGAGAGTAGGACATTCATCAGTTGCATGATTTGTGGCAGTACAAATGCCACAAGCTTTGACTTGCACTTTTCTAGAGGAGAGGAGACGCTCCATCATGGAGGTCAGTTGGTCAATTTTCTGGTCGGTAGAACTCGAGACTCCCCCTATAGTCAGACTTCGGTAAGCAGTAGCATCAAGATCACCATAAACGCGTGACTGCTGTGCGATGTCCTCATACAGTTGCTTCATTTGGGCGAGAGTTTTATTTCGAATGTGACCCCACACGAATTATCAATCAAGCGTCGTTCTATGGGCGACATGCCAACATAGAAGAAATGAGCTATGGCCTTCTCAGATTGGCCATGTTGCGGGCAACTAGCAATCAATCACTTGTAGCGACCCCAATACGCACCAAATAATTCACCCAATTTCAATTTGATGCTGCATATATCCTTGATGAGCTGAGCAACTCCATCTTTAAAGAAGTATTCTTTGAAAAACCCAGTTGTCATCTTATTCCAGGAGTTAATGCAGCCAGGCGGAAGGTAGAAAAACCATTCTTTGGCTTTATCTTTAAGGCAAGATGTAAAAGATCTAAGCTTAATCGTGTCCTCATCCGTATTGGAGGGTTTCATAGACTTGCAGTTAGTTAGAAACTCCTTCAGGAAAGTAACGAGGTCTTCATTCTCGCCACCATGAAAGGACGGTAGAAGATGAATAAACCAAGACATTAACTCAAAATCTCTAGCATTATCCGGATCGTTGATGCAGAGGGGTTGTTGCGCCAAAAGAGCTTGAAGCTCTTGATTGGCATGCCCTATAGTGATTTGGCAATTTTCAGCCATGTTCAGAGGATTTTGGCCATGTTGTTGCTTAAGTTGGGTCTCTATATTCCACCTATGAAATGTTCTCTTCGGTTCAGGATCGAAAGGTAACAGCGAACCAACCGATTTTGACCGGAGAGAACATTTCATAGGTTGAATCCTTTACTTTAGGATTTATGGATTGGATTGGATGAATTCCTTTGCGTAAGACCGCATGTGAGATTGTTTAATTTTTTATTATATGCAGTTATATGCGATTGTTGGATGGCAATGGTGGTGTTTCATGTCACTTAGTTTCTCATTTCTTTCATTTCTTGTCCCTTCATACTTCTCTTTCTCATTTCATTAGTAGTTGATACATTATCACACATGTATTTAGTATGTTTTTCATTTTTTTTATTATTTAGAGTGCCCAAAACTTTGTTTCATGCCTTTGGTTGTGGATGAGTAAATTACAGTAACATTTTTTACTTAAAACTTATGGAAAACTAGGAGAAACACTCAATCGAGTCCTTATCCCAACAATTATATGATTTCATGATTATGGATTTAGTATGATGGTTAAGCCTTGTGCTAGATAAAAAAAGGGAGTATACGGTTAAAATCGTGCAAGTGATAATATTTTAACTTACATTGGAGAATTTGCTTGATCATAGTGGAAGTGAGAAGGACTACCATGAGTTTTTTTAATATAGAGAGTCCCACAGGTTACACAGGAAATAGAGCATGGAATCTTGTGGTGGGAAAAAGTGAGAAGAACTGTCCACAGAAATGGAGCAGGGGCCATATTACTTGAAAAAAATGTGGAAAAAAATAAAGAATATAAAATGAATAAAGGCGGAAGTTATGAAAACTCCTCAAATAAAAAGGATTTAGCTCGAGTGCTTTAACTATATTAAGTGAGATTTTAAACTTACGTGCTTGAATGTATTGACTTAGATAACTCGTAAGTAGTTGATGGCCTTTGTCTTGACCGAATCTATGTTTTTAAAGTGTGATCTTAATTGTGTTTGGGTTGCGAGTCTTGACATATCATAACTCTGAAATTTCTTGAGTAACTTGTTAACTTGGCGACTATGTAAATCAAAGGAACTCCATAAATTTCCAGTTGGGTATAGGATTAGTTAGGTCAGTGCATATTTATATTAGGAGTCTAGTTTATTTGTGTGTTGTCATTTACACCTTTGTTCGGGACGTGCAAAGTCTTAAGTTTGGAGGTATTTGATAAGTCGGTATTTATAAGGTTTTAGTAGTTTATTTTAATATATTTAATATATAAAGTCTCTAAAATACATATTTAATTATATTTATTTGTCATTTTCAGGTGAAACGGAGTACGTGGTTAAATCCGAGGCGGAAAAATACTCAAAATAGAGTATTTACATGTAGTGATCAGATGCCAGAAGATCTGCTTTGAGTTACATACTGCACAGTTGGTGGAATAGGTGACAGCACGTCGAACTCATCAGCAGCTCCTTGCTCATAAAAACTGCTCTCGGATGCTTCTCGGGATTCGTGTTGTGCACTCTCCCACGTTTTCGTGCGAGTCTTTGTGCGAGCAATCTTCCTCCCAGACGTTGCCACGCACCACCAACTCGTGAATCCAACACGTTACAACAATTTCAAGTTCTTCACAGTAGCAGCCGTTTGATCTCCTCGAGATCCGTGGTAGCACGGACGCCTACATTTTCCCACGAGCAATTCGCTCGTCCTCTCACTTGCTAGACGCGCTCCACGTGGCGCGTTCTCATTCATTCAACACGTCACCAGCAGCAAAACCAGCCTATTAACGCGTGACACGTCAGTTGTCTCATCAGACGAGCCAACCAAGTCGCGACACGTGTCCAGGACATGATTTCAAGCCCAAAACATCCCTCGGATGCTCCTCTCCGCATGTGTCACGAGACCAACCGCCAAAATTAGTTTCTCTCATCTCTAGGGACCAATTTTTTGTAGTTTTTCATATTAAGACTTTATGGTATTCTTAGGAACATCGACTTCTATTGTTTGGAAGCGAGAGGCGCTCGAAACCATGTCCGGCTAAACAAATCCTTGCCTGGGTCGGAGGGGAAACAAGTCAGGATTCTTCATTCATGACATAACTTGTGAGATCTATTATTTTTATTATTAAAGTTAATTTAATTTCTTATATTTCATTGTTGTTGATTTTCTTGGATATGGTTTAAATTTAGGGTATGTATATGGTCAGTACATGCTTTTAGGTGGACAATCTATAGTTAATTGGATCAGTTGTATCCGTAATTGTATATTTGGACTAATAAAAGTGACAAACATCCACCCGATTTTCGTCAAAAACTTTTCGGTTATTTACTGTGCAACAATTAAATCTAGGTTAAACCGAGAGCGAACGCGATTTGGTTATCTATGATTAGTTTCCCACGGATCTTTATTATTGCGGTTAGTGTGTTAAATTCTATTGGCGGATGTCTAGAGTTATGCATTAATTAGGGAAGTAGTTAGTGGCGGATGTCCTGGATATCGAGATTAAGTGAACTATGAATTTCTGGCGAATGTCGATTTTCCATAGCTAATTTAAGGGGATTTGAATAAATACTTTTGGGAAAGATTGAAGACCATAATATGCCATTGAATCTTGATTCTAACTTGTGGAACCGTAGACCTAGGTGTTACCTAGGTATTTCCATCAATTGTTTTCAAAATTATTTTCATTACTTTATTTATTTAGTTTATTTACATTAGTTTGTTAAATTGCTTTTTTAAACCCCCGATTTTCCTTTTTTGTTATTTTTAACGTTAAAAAGAATACCAATCTCTGTGGGATCGACCTTTTGCCACTATTCTACAAAATCGTTGGTTTAGGTTATTTACGTTAATTAACGTGTGTATATTGACGCCACAAATTGCTAATCAACTTAATTTTCTAGTTGGCAACCTATTTAGAGCCACAATCAGACATTCACATGATATAACAACTAATCTACTGGAACTTTCTTCCATTACAACCTTTCAAGCTTGTAAGTTTTATTGTATATGTACCTTATTATGGAAATAGGAATAAATTTGTTTTCAGTTTATAGAAAAAGCAAATCATTATATAACCTTATAAATCATCTCATCCTAACCAAAAGTGCAACCTTATGTGTCTTCATATATTTTAAGATGTTGCTCACTCAACTTACTGTAGTTAGGATAATATGAAGAAAAATACTTTTATAGAGAAGTTGAAACAAAGTTCTTATGTGGTTATGCTACAATGAAGTATGTCCTTCTCTAAACTAATGAAGGAGGTATATATCAAAATGCAGATTGACTGCGATAAACTCAAACTATAGAGTGGCTATGGTGTAGAGCCTGCTGTAATGACATATGACTACAGATTGGCTACGGTGCATACTGGCTGCGGAAAAAGATGATGAAAAATAGTAGGAAAGATTATATTTTCTTTCTATGTGTCTCCGAATACATACACGTCCTTTTATAATCACATATGGAGGGAAAGATCTAAAATACATAATCTAAAATTACAATATTAATTGATATATTCTTGATAGCTAAATGGAAACAAATCAGGAGAAGATAATGGAAACAAATCAGGAGAGGATCTTCAACGGTTGGTGATTGATGAGCAGACTGAGGTATCATGTAATAGCCTTTGCAAGCTAGAGTATACTTGTTTGTACACCCAGCTTAGATAAAAATGTATGAAAAGCCATAGGATGTGTAGCCTTGGTTAAAACACCAGCCAACTGATTTGCATAACTGACTGGCATGAGATGGATGAGACCAGCTTCACACCTCTCATGAATTACATGAAAATCAATTTCAATGTGTTTAGTACGTGTATGAATCATGGATTTTTCTTAATGTGAAGGGCGAAGGCATTATTATACATCTGGTTGATAGTGAGGGATTTGAAAATCATAAAGGAGAAAACACGGCCACTGAATTTCACAAGTAATTGAGGCAAGTGTGCGATACTCAGCTTTAGAAGATGAGCGCGAAATTGTACTTTGGCTTTTTGATCTCCAAGATATGAGGGAGCCACTAAGGAACACTCAATAACCGAAAACTGATCGGCGCGTTTCTGGGCAAGTGACCCAATTAGAATAAAAAAAGCCTTTGAGCTTTAGATCATTCTTGGAAAGAAAGAAAAGACCTTTCCCTGTAGCACTTTTAATGTGACAAAGCACATGATGCGCAACTTTAAGATGAGTATCCATAGGCTTGTCTAAAAATTGAGAAAGTTGTTGATTCAAATAAGAGATATCAGGATGACTAGTAGTTAAGTAAAGAAGTTTTCCAATAAGATTTCGATATCGATAATTGTCAATCGACAGTTGACTTGGATGTAGCTGTTAGCGATTGTCCAACTATCATTAAGGATTTAGCTAGTTTACAGTTTGTGAATCCAGTATCCTGCAAAATATCAAAAGCATATTTTCGCTAACTAAGATTGATACCAGCAGATGTTCGATTGATCTTAAGACTTAGAAAATATTAGAAATGTCCAAGATCTTTTATGCGAAAAGCATAATGGAGAAACATTATGATATGTTGTATCTCAGCAACATTATTTCTAGCAAGAATGACATTATCAAGCATATATGAGTAGTGCAGTGAATTTGCCATCAACATCGTGAAGAAACAAGGAAGGATCAGAGGGTGCGTATTAATAACTTTGCTGTAACAAAGCTTCAGTCAGCTTAGCATTCCACAGTCGCCTGGTTTGCTTTAAGTCATATAGTGATTTATGAAGTCTGCAATATGGTTTGGCTTATCTATATGGAACCCATCATGCAACTTCATGTACATTTCCTCTCCTAAGTCACCATAGAGGAAAGCATTGTTGATGTCCAGTTGTTCTAAGGACCAATGTTTGGCTGCAGCAATTGCTAACAAGGTTTTGATGGTAGTCATCCTTGCGACTTGCAAAAAGGTTTCAAGATAGTTAATGCCATGCTCTTTAGTGAAACCTTTTGCCACTAGTCGCGATTTCTATCGCTCAATAAAGCCATCAGCTTTGCGCTTCATTTTATACACCCATTTACATCCAATGGCATACTTGTTTGGAGATAGCTCAGTTATGCTCCATGTGGAATTATCCTGCAAAGCTGCAACTTCTACTTTAATGGCATCACGCCAACATTCATGCTACATAAACTTATGATAAAAATAATGGTTATTGGACAGTGCCAAGTAAAACAGAGAAAGTATGGTGCAAGCTATCAAGATTAGATGTGGAATATCAAATGATAAAGAGTGAGGAGATGTGTGCACCTGAGACCTTGACGCCGAGGAAACATTAGTGTGACTAGGAAGTAAATGGCTATACTCATTGAGATAGGTTGGGACTAGCTTTGGCCGAGTAGAGCATCTTGGTTGTACATGATTAATGGAGGCAACAGGTTGCTCTGGCTGCACATTGTCTACTGCAAATGACAAGTCACTTAGTGTAGTCACTTGCAAACTGTCATAATCATTAGAGGTGTCCTAAAAAACTCGAGCAAAATCGGATCTGGTATGCGACTATCGTTAAAGGGAAAAATTGTCTCATAAAAGACAACATTTCTTATGAAAAATACTTCTTGATTTTGAAAATCATACAACTAATATCCTTAATCCCCAAACCATATCCAAGAAAGATACATCTTCTTGCTCGTGTGTCAAACTTCGATATAAGGGCTGGAATAGTGTTAGCAAGACATAAACAATCAAAGACTTTTAATGATGAAAAATCAGGTGTCTTTCTAGTGAGAAGCTCATACGGAGTCTTGAAATTAGTGACTAGAGAAGGCATAATGTTGATCAATGAAACTGTATGACTACCACAATCAACCTATAAATGACAAGGTAACTTTGCTTGAAATAACAAAGCACGAGCAATGTTAAAGATATGCTGGTGTTTCCTTTCGACTCTCCTATTTCGTTCAGGTGTGTGAACATAAGACATCTGGTGAATGATGTCACAATCTGTATAAAAGCTTTGCATGTTGAACTTAGCTCTTTGATGGCTTCTAACTGCCTTGATTTAAGCATTATATTGTGTCCTAATAAAAAAGCAAAAATCTTGTATTAGGGATCTAGCCTCACTTTTAAATTTCATGAATTATGTCCATGTGCTTCGACTGTGATCATCGACTCTTATTAAGAAATATCAATAACAAAGTAAAGAATGACGAGGACTCGAACCCCAAATATCAACATGAATCAAATCAAAAAAAATTTGTGCTCTTTTTGCTCGCTAATTGAAAAAGAAAATTTCTTTTGTTTCGGATAATGACAAATCTCACAAGGGAATTATTGATGATGTAACTGAATAATGGATCAAAATGACTTAAAGCCTTTATTCGTGAATGAGATGCATGCCCCAGTTGGAAGTGTCAGATGCTATTGGCTAGTATGCAAGTATTATTGTAGTAGGTTGTCGCCGGCTGAGGAGTAGTGTTGACTGTGGTAGGATGAATCAGTTGGGTTAAGTGGTATAAGCCATTCACTTCCTTAGCCAAGCCAATGATTTTCTCAGATCGAAGGTCTTGTATAATGCATTCACCATATTTGAAAAGGAGAGAACAATTGTTAGATGCGGTAAGTTTGCTACTAGATATAAGATTAAAATGAAAGTCTGGAACATATAAGACATTAGTGAGCACAAAGGATGAGGTGAAATAAATAGTGCCAATGTGTGTGACTGGTACCCTTTTGGTGTTTGGCAATTAGACATGCATGTTATGTGCTGGCTGATATGAGGATAAGTAATTGAGTGAACTAACAATGTGATCACTTGCACCAATGTTCAAGACCCATATTCTATCGATTGTGCAATTAAAAGAAGATATACCTTACATCCCAGACATGGAAGGAGAATCAACAGAAAATGATTTTGCTTGAGTGAACACAGTGGGAGAATGAATCAACGCCATGAAACGCTAATATTCCTCAGTGGTTAGAGTGTGCCAAGTTTGGTTATTTCTTGCATTGTCGGTGGCAGTTGAATTGAAAAGTTCTACTTGATTGGTTGTGTCTTGTAAGATTTGAAGCCCAGAGGAAATCCATGCTTCTTGTAACATTTTTCCACAGTATGCCCAATGAAATCACAATGAACACATTGTGGACACCCTCCAGCCTTCATTTTACTGGCGAAGGTTGATAGTTCATTGGCAGTCAACTGTTGACTGGTGGTCGGGTACTGGCTGGAAGTTGTTTTTCATGTTGGATAGCAAGAGCAAAGACTTTGGTGATGGAGGGAAGATGATCCATCAATATAATCTGTAATTTGATAGTTGAGAAATTCTCGTTTAACCCTTTTAAGAATCAAATCACATGATCTGATTGTTGATAGGTTCACAATTGAAAATGCATTGCACTTGCACTTCGGATTGCCAAACAAGAAGGAATTGGTCTAAGATTGACTAGTTCATCCCATAAAGTCTTTAAGTAGGTGAAATAGTATGTGACACTTTTTGCTCCTTGATGAGATTGATAAATCTCCTTTTAAAGTTTTGATATTCGAAATGAATCGCCTTGAACAAAACGCTCATTTAGATCGATCCAAATTTTACGGGCTGCGTCCATCCAAATGATACTTATCAATGGAATGACATAAAACACGAAGTAACCGAGATAAAACCATTGTATTACAATGCTCCTATGTTTAAAACTTGGAATCATCAAGATTGGGAGGTGTGATATAACTATCAACAAATTTGAGTTTGTTTTTTTGACTGCAGAACCAAGAATAATAATTTTCTCTTGTTAACACAAAAAACACCAAAACCAAAGATGGATTCTCATTAGAAGGAAGATAAAATGGACTAGAGGGTTAATCCTCCGATCTCATTGAAACGACATTCTGATTTTAAGTAGCGGGTGTATGCTCCATCTCAAAAAATCAAGAATGAATAAGATTAGATGATAAAACATAGTTTGCAACAATGCGATATGATATTATATAAGAAAATTCAAATTGACTGTAATAAACTCAAACTACAGACTAGTTATGGTGTAGAGTCGGCTTTGTAATGGCATATGACTGCAGACTGGCTACGGTGCAGACATGTTAGGGAAGAAGAAGATGAAAAAGAGAAAGAATGATTATATTTTCTTTTTATATCTCTGAATACATACACTTCCTTTTATAATCACATATGAGAGGGAAAGATCAAAAATACAAAATCTAAAATCACAATACTAATGGATATATTCTTAACAGCCAAATGGACAAATCAGGAAAAGATCATGGAAACAAATCGAAGAGGATCTTCAACTGTTAGTGATTCATGAGCTAGCTGAGGTGTTATGTAATAAGGTACACACTGAGTGCCCAATTATATGCCTTTCTTATTCATGCCACCTTAATGTCAAATCTTTTTGTACAACATTTGGGGCAGTAGACAACATAATAGGAGAAAGAAACAAGCTTTGAATAGGAAACATTATGGGATCAAATTGAACTAGTTCTAGGATTACAAAATGTCAATTGTAATCCAACTAAATTATACATTTACCAGTAAAAGTATTAAGGAAAGGTGGGGTAAGGGTTGTCCCCAAAGAATTATGGGTACCAGCCCAAAAAGATAAATAAAAAAAGAAATCTATAATATAATGTTCAAATCCTACCATATAAATCCTTTGGCACATAATCTTCCTCCAAAGGCAAATTTAGATAAAAAAACACAACAAAACTTTTTTGTGTTGCGGCTACACTAGGCACCTTAGGATTTTTCCAAGTCCTAACTACAATAGGCGCTACATAAGTAGTGGATAGATGAGGCATACGGCTTGCTACAACATCAAGTCCACAACATTCAATACCATTGGTGAGCAAAATAGTAACATTTTGATCGCAGTTGCTATGGCTGAGTGGGTCACATGAGGTTGTTTCCTTTGATATATCGCTAGCACTGGTTTGGTTCACTGACCGAAGCTGCAACTTCAACTGCAAATAGATATACATGTTAAGAACCTAGTTTTCTATTAAATAATAATTAGATCAAGGTAAACCCGTGAAAAGAACAATAACTCGGCAGAAGCATCGTTATACTTCTTCCACATAACCAATAGTGCATAAACAAAAACAAGAAATCCCATAAACAACCTGATATATTTAAGGCTATTTGATAGCCTAGCTTGTATATATAAAATCACATAAAGGTGTTACTAATGAAAAACATATTCTTTGAACTTACAATGGCATAATTGATCTCCATCATTATCTTCACATGGCAGAGCTAGATCTAATCTGACTAATATCTGAAACTCAAATAAAGAACAACACGATTCCTAGCAACAAAGTAAAAGAAAAAGAAATAGAGAATTGTCACCTTCATTCGTTTCAAGTCATTGTTCTGAATCCTTTCTTCCTCCCCATACTGCCTGTAATTTAGCTAATTCCTACATAGAATCACAAATAACATAATTTAGGAACCGCGCCGAAAAAGTGCTACTTGGGAACAGAAGAAAGAAAAGTTTAGGCATCTGAAACGTACTCTCTTCAAATAAACACTTTCCTTTAATGGTAAGCACTCTTCTTCTTTAAGTTCGTCGAATGTCTGCTAGAATATGTAAATATATTTATGTTAGTTTCCTTCACTCAATTCCATTGTCTATAACATCTTTTGAAGAACAAATAAGTACAATAATATCCATTGAAACTGCCACATAACAATAGACATTATACATATGCTCAGAGTAGTCCTTGACAAGATTCAACATAACTTAGGTAAGACATCAAAGAAGGAACAAAAAGAAAAAAAAGTAGAAACAACTAAAGAAGTTAAACATGGGTATGGTAATTTATAGAATCGTAAAAAAGTACGTGATCGATCGATCAATAAGCATTCTATTTTGACAAACACATAGGATTTGGATTTGAAAACAAAAACTTTATGAATGAAGAAGTAGAACAATGTATTCTAGTCTTACAAACACAGAGTGACATCTAACATTTATGATAGCAAGAAAAAACTATAACATCAGTACTTGATTACACGACCACACTACAAAAATCGACCAGAATAGCCTCGAGATTTTCTGTCGCTTTTCTGGTACGATCCGTCGCTTTAATGGAATAGCAACGGGAATAGTGACATCGCTAATTTCTTCGTCGCTATTTTGAAAATAGCGACGGGTGTCAAAAATAGCGACGGATTAGCGACGGGGTCTCGTTGCTAAATCCCGTCGCTATTTTCTGACAATTTGACAAAAAAAATATTTGTTTTTTTAAAAAACAATGATGTTTTTACTCAAAAAAATAGTGATGTTTAAAAAAAATTAAAAAAAATAAACCAAAAAAAAAATATAAATCAATAACAGCAACAACAAATACAACAAAACAAAACAAATATAAATAAAAACTAAAATACGTTTATTCATCATCAGAACAACAACAATAACTACAACAAATACAACAAAAAAATATAAATCAAAACTTTTAAAAAAATTCAACGCTACAAATCTTAAATTTACAAAAAAATAAAAACTAAAACCTAACATCTAGCAGGGAGGTGTTGACCGGCGTGACGGTGGCGAGAGGCGGAAGGTAGAGTGGTGAGGAGAGCAGGGACGATGGGGCAGCAGCGGCGAGAAGGGCAGTGCGACACCGACGAGGAGATCTAGCAAGAGGTAAGAGAGTGATGCGGATGGAAGTGAGAGAGAGGAGGGGAGAGTAGGGGCGGCAGCGGCAAAGAAGTATCGGCGAGGAGAGTGGTAGGCGGCAGCGGCAGCGAGAGAGAGAGAGGGAGGCGGCAACGACACCGGCGAGAGAGGGACACGGATGAAGTGAGAGAGAGGGGGGATATGCGGATGGAAGTGGGAGAGGGGAGGAGGCGGTGAGTTAGATGAGAGAAAAATGTGAGGTAGTTTATATATGGGAGAGGTTAGGGTTTCATTTTAGTGCAAGAGAGAGAAAGTGGTCCCCACTGCCACATAGGCAAAAATTCCCTATTGGGTGGGAAAATTCTCGCTCAACAAATAGAGACGGGGGCCCATCATTATCCTGTCGCTAAATTGGTCAATGGGTCAACTAAGGCCCCCGTCGCTATTCCCCATCGCTATTTGGTCCTTTTTTGGTAGTGACAATCCGAAAATAACTAGATCAGGATGCGTAATAACAACATGCATCTTAGTAAAGATGAAAACTATACTGACTTGTCATAATTGTGCATTGATTTCTAAAAGAAAACCCTCATCAAGTGACTTTCTTGCTCCCATTGTATTAGTTCCTAATATGCCATTAAAAAAAACTACAAAACTCTTTATGACATGGAACCAAAGAACTACCAAACGGATTAGTAGTTTACTCACAACCTTTGCAACCTGTACCTCAATATATATAAACTTCATGAAAGAAAACATATTTGAAAGGCAATAGACATACACAGAGCGCAAATAAGTTACATGAAACACAATATATATACATATATATATATAAAAAGCTGAAAAAGTGTGAAAATCAATGGAATTTATTTACCTCAATCAAGACTTAGTCGCTTTGTTGTTTTGACTTTCCACAACTAGCTCATTCAGATATATGAAGTCCTAAAACAAATGTGAAAAATACATAAAATAAGGCCCACAAAACCATAAAAAAATAATGTACAACATTCAACTTGTTACAAAAAAATTGTCGTAATGAACTATCTACTGTTATGAATTGTGACAAAACTCATTAGCCTTCACCCACCACGCCTTGCTTGCTTCTACGCCTTAGGCCAATTGATTGGCCTTGGCTTTGGCATTGATTGCCTTGGCCTTGGTCTTAACCTTGATTGCCTTGGCCTCGGCCTTAGCCTTGACTATTATTTCTTCTAGTTCCTCCTCTTTCCCGGACTGATTTGAAACGGTTCGACCTTGGCCTCCCTCAACAACGAACATAGTTAGGATCTCAAATAAAGACATGATTAGGATCTTGAGTACAAGCAGCATTGCCCAAATGTCGTGCCTGATCCACTTGGATAACACCATTATGATTCTTTACCCTTTCAATTAGAGCATCCATTTTCATCTTAAGAAACCTCATTCGTGCATGGTTGTTCGTGCGCAGGTCGACTGCTTCATGAAGTGCATGCTCGATCTTTTTAAATTCCTTATACTCACCTGTCATTTGTAGATAACCTCCGGAGTGGACCATACTCAAATGCCTTCATAACACATCCTCCCTTCATCTCCTCATGATATATCTCTCATGAACCCTTGTAATGCCTTTCATTTTCATCATTTCAAATATGTGTTTGCAAAAGAGGCCGCTGGATTCTGATTTTCAATAGTTGCAATCAATGTAAAGCCCATTTGCTCTATACTCCACTATGTACGAGAACTCCTTGCACTACCAATTCGTGATACTACATTCCTAGATATTGAATTTCTTAACACTATGAACAGATGAAGTGCCGCTCTCGTTATTTGGATCCAAATGATAATACATCATTCCATTAATTTCCCTTTGAGCTTTCTTGAAGATATTACTAGTGTAGGCATCATAGAATTGACTTTCCCATTGGGATTGTATGTTTAATCGCACCAAATATTTTTTTGAGTCAAAGTCAGCTTGCAACTCTTTTCGAATTTTGTCTGTGATTGCTGCCACATATTGCTCAACAAATTGCTTTAATGTGTTGTTATATGTTATGTAACTATCAAATAAAGCATGCATCCCTTCACTTCTTTGAGTAGACACCATTCCAGCCCAAAAGTTATTGTTCAGGAAAATTGGAACCCAACTCTCTCTCTCATCGTACAAATCATTTAGCCACTTATGACTTTCCAAAGAGTTTTTTCTTATGAAATAATCCCAATTTTTTCAAACATTTGGATGTTCAGGCTATCATATATCACATCTTTGAACTCCTTTAACATCCCATCAAAATTTGGAACATTCTTGAACTTCACAGAAACTTTTCGCGTGATGTGCTACAAACAAAACCTGTGAATCGAGCCAGGCATAAATTCCCTCATAGCTGCCTTAATGCTCGTCACATTGATCTGTTAAAATGCATCGAGGATGAAAATTTCACATACCTTATAATCAGTTTTTAAACAACCACTTAAAAGACTAAAAGTCCTCATTAGAAATTAGAGCAAAACCTAACAGTATGAAATGACCATGATGGTTTACTCTAACAACTGTAGCAAAAGGCATCATATATCTATTCACAAGATACGTAGTGTCAAACCATACTACGTCGTGAAATTCTTCGAATGATGCTTTACTGCGTGAATGGATCCACATTGTTAGAAAAAGCTTTCAAATAGCTTCAACGTCCCCTTTTTCCAATCGCAGTCTTCTACTTGCATCAATGAAGTTGCAACAATATTTAAAAGTACGTCCCAAGTTCTCTGGCCCCTTCCTGAATTTGAAGCATTCTCATGCTCTTACTAGGCCTAATGCTTGCTCTTTCATTCGCCTCAAAATGGTGTTTCAAGCGCGCGTTCACTTCTCGATGACCCCTCATAAAAAAATGATAAATTGGGTATGAGTTCATGGTTATGTTCAACAACCACCTTTAAAACTAACCAACGATTTTCACCTCATTTAACCCCACGAACCTAAGCAGGGCAATTAACCTCTTCGAATGCTTCTCAAAATATGTGTTTCGTCCCCTATCACATGAAAGCCACACATGTTTAAGTTGACCATCTTCATTTTTATACTAGATTGTGTCAGAACAATAAAACCCTTTTCCTTAGCATGGCTTTGATAAATTTGCAACAACTCATTTACGCTTCCAAATGACATGCTTACTGCAGAAATATGATGAGAACCAGTGTTGAAATCTTGTTCATGGATAACATTCGAGATCGATATTTTATCAACCAAAGGAACTGAGTTGTCTTCATGACCAAGACTTTCATGGAATGAGCCTTCACTATCGCTCGTACCAAAGATTTTCCTAATAAAAGCTACTCTTGTTATTTCTAAATCATCCATCTTAAGTCACTAACCGCGTAATCCTTAAAGACATATGTTCAAGTAAGCTAATGACACTCAATAATCGCATTCAAATACACCTAACTTTAAAAGTATAAATAACAAAAGGGTACTGCTAGACAAAAATGAGTATTTAGACGAACTCATTAAATCATCCATCTTAAGTCACTAACCGCGTGCCTAACCATCTTCATCTTTAGTACTATTTCTAAAAGCTACTCTTGTTATTTTTATTACCTTCGAGCAAAGTAAACATTTTAATGAGATTGATTAGTTTATTAATGGATCCCTTTACCAACTTTATCAAATTTAATATGAATATGTGATGCAACAAAGATCCTAAATTCCTTTTGCTTTTAAAAAAAACATAATAGCAGCATATTACAAGCTTGATAGCTAACTGCATAGGCAAAGACTTGCCTGCTTTGTTAAGAAAACATTAAAGAATGAACTAGCTACGTTTTGATAGACTATATCTCGTCTAATTACCCTTCCCATTAAGAAATCCATTTCTTCAGTTGTTGCATAGTCATTCAAGGTTATAATGCATTTTTTGTCCCTTCTTATTTGTATCCATATTAAAGATTTTGTCTGTAATTATTCTCATACAAGTCAAGTTAATGGATGATACAATTTCATAGGAGTTTGGTGGTGTAGAAACTATTGACTAATAAAGAACTAATAAAACTAATTATATGCATGCAAATATATTCTCTAAAATTTTATCTTTTTTTGTTAAGTAAATGAATCTCAATACTAAAATAAATTAGAATAGATCTAGATGGGCTTTCAAATTTTAGAATATATTTAGATTGATTGCTTCAAAATATGCTCATTACCATGTTTCATGTGTTGTGCAGAAAGGTGTTGGTGATAATGCAGTGAATCAACGAGAGAAATCAGTTAATTCAAAACTTGAAGCTACAGTGGCTAAGCAAATTCATTCACAGTTCCAAAGCGCTGGCAAACAAGGTAGTGAATCAATTTTATCTTTAAGAGAAAAAAACATGATACTGGAAGCACCGATCCAAACAACATAAACCATCAAAACCTTAATTTTTATCAACAACCAACAACAGCAAGAACCAGTAGCAACAACAAACAAGGGAGTGAATCAACTTACCTTAACCCATAGCAATAACAAACAACAGTAGGAAGCAGAACCGACCACAACCAGCCATCGACGAGCTGGCGTCGGCGATGACGGTGATGAAGATGGTGGTCGTTTGTGACAATGGTGAGGTTTTAGAAAGGCAACCAACTGCAGACGAAATGAAGTGAGGTGAGGTGAGGTGAGATGAGGGAAAGGCAACCAAACAACAACAATAACTAATTCTTCAATCTAGCAAGTTGTCTTCACGGGGAATCAACGAGATTTCCAATGATGAAAAGTGAGGAGTTTGCCGAAGACGATGAGTTTGAACTGTTTCCCAGATTTACATTCTATGATTTGGACCTAATATCTTTAGATGCTTGAATGATATAGGTGAAAGTAGAAAGATGATTTACAAATAATTAAAATTAGGGAGTCTAGACTTATTGAGTCCATTTAGCAGTACCCTATGTGAATTGAATACTTTACTATTTTTAAGTTATGAGAATTCTTAAGGATGTCTACCAACTATAGTCTACAACCCCGCTGCTGTTGACGTCGCGCAAGTGGTGCTGGAAGAGTCTGGCAAAGTTGTAGGTGTTGGTAATGCAGGTCTGATTGGCGGTAGTTAGGGAGGTCTACCAACTATATTCTGTAATGGCGTAGGGGATGATACATAGGGCACAACTGAGGTAGTTGTCCCTAATCTTTGAGAACCTCTTTCTTATATCCTCTGTCCCTTGCCCCTTTCTCTCTTCTCAAACTCCGCGGTCTGATCCGCTGACAATGCTGGTCCCAACGGTGTCCCATCTCAACTTTACTCATATAATAGGTCTCATGAGAAAATGCATGCTCGTATATCTCACCAAAATTCCTGGCACTTGAACTGACCACAAAAAATCATATACCTGGCCTTAGTCCATCTCTGAAATGGTACGCATTCTTAGAGTCATCTCTCACTAAATCTCTAGCAAACTGCATCAGATAATCATATCAGTCTTTGTAGCTCATAACTGACTCATTAGCTCCCTGTCTCATATTCATAAACTCCTTCATCAACCTCTTCATCACTGTAGGTGGGATATACTGCTGATAAAGTTTCATCTTGAAGGTGTCCCAAGACTCAAAGTCTCTATCAGAAGTTATAGTCGCATGCCACCAAACATCAGCGTCTCTCTAGAAGTGTATACGATGAAATCTCGTTTTAAGTCTGTCCTCAATCCTCAAGACTCTATGCAACTTCTCGTAAGACAAATCCCACTTCTCGATCTTCTCAATATCTCGGTTACCATCAAAGTACACTGGCTTCAGTCTGATGAAGTCCTTCACCGACTGAACCTTTAGTGTCGAGCCAGAGTATGTAGGTGTGAAAGACAAAGTATAAATTATCTTTATGGACGATGATGTCACTACTGGTAAAGTCTGTACTGCTGGAGCGGCTAGTGTAGTAGTAGGAAACTTTGGTACAGGTAATGTGGAAGTAGTTATAGTAACAGGGGCTCTGTCTCTGCGCTTGGTGGAGCAAAACACGACATCATCATGTCAATGAAATCAGCTAACTGTTGTACCTGAGCAGCTACTCAATCAGATAGCCTATGAAAATCATCAGTAAATGGAATAGGAGGTTGGCTGCTACTAGCACCTGCATCCCCGTTATCGCATAAATCAGCCATCAGCGTCTGCAACTTGATAGCGAACGTGAATCACCTACTATGTGAGTAACGCATATATATACATATAGAAAATAACATGTACATATAAGAAATCACCATCTCACTTTCACTCACTTCCCAACTAATGATTTTTAGGCAAGAATCATTTGGTTTTCCATATCTAAAATTTATGTTTTCTTGTTTAAATTTTATTTGTTACTTATTGGAAGAGCGCGCCCCACCCACTGAGGGAGCGCGCTCTTACCCCAAAAAACAACAAATATGATGTGATTTAATGAGGATTTCTAAGGGACTTAAGGGTGTGATTAAGAGCTCTAATTAGAGTATAATGGACCTATATTGACTATAATTGGTCTATGATAGGTGATGGTTACCCGGGAGAGAGTTATTGACCCGAAAAGTTAGGAAATTTGGACGAAAACCTAGACAAAGGTAAGTATGGATTTGCTTATTTATCAATATTGTCTGGCTATTTTAGTATATATAGCTCATGTAGTTGTTGTAATGGAATGGGGGATTATGTACACTGTGATGGTTTTTAATAAATAGAAAACGGTGTGTAATGTGACCATGCTATAACTTTTGGTTTTGAAAATAGGTTCATAGGAGGTGGGTTTCCTTCTCGGCCTATATATATAACTCATGTTCAATTCGATAGGTTGTGTGGATTACATACACATTAGAGGGTTTGGGTAAAACCATTGGGCATTAATGGATGGGCTAGACAACATATCGGCCAATATGTTGGTCTAGCAATCGCGTTAATGGGGCTGGTGGATAATCGACCCTAGTTTTATAAAATAAATGAGGATCACAGTGTAATAGTCCATGATATTTTACTTTGCATCAGTTATCTATTGAGTTTATATGATTTTCATATTCTTGTTAGATATCATTGGTACATGTTGTTATTGCATGATATCCTTGATTACTATATGGAATGTTGATGTTTAACGTGAGTCCTTACTTACTAAGCAAGTTGGAGTGCTCACCCAAATTCAATATTTCAGGTTCACAACCTGACACTTCAACTAAGGGAAATGAGAAGATTTAAAAGTTTTGTATCTTCTCTACGATGTAATGAGCCTTCATCTACTTATATATTATGTATGATGTATTTTATTATATATAAATAGGGTTGGGAGATTTTAATCAGGTTTTGGAGTTTTGGTAAACTCCGTATTACCGTATATTTAAAATATATCGAAAAATTTTAAAGTTTTTTGCTGCGTGTTAATTTGATTTGTTTATTCGATATAAATATACAGGTTGAGTTTATCTGGTATTGACGGAGAGGCTGCTGGCTCTAGTTAGGTCTGGCTAGGTTACCAGGGCTTAATTAAGGTTTCAGGCCGAGTATCGTCCTAATCGGGATAGGGGTGCTACAACTTGGTATTTGAGCAAGATTTATCACTTTTAGAGATAAAGTGGTAACAGTGATACAATATGGTATCATAGATAAGGTTCATATCCTAGTTTCACTATTGAATGGTGTTCACAGTGAATGATAGCATAATCTATTTTACCGAAACCTAGTTTTATTGACTTAGAGAGTTGTCTCGGGTTACAAATAAGCTTAGGGTTTGATAAATGATTTTTATCGTGTTTTGGACGGGTTACAAACCTAGTTTTACAGTGAATGATAGCATAATCTATTATACATTATTTGATGCACGTATTGTTATATATTATATATATATATATGATTTCCTTGAATTCTCATAATGTTACCTGATGATCTTATCTCTCCTTTGACCATAGAATCTAATGGCGGATCAAGGAGAGGGATCGCAGAAGACTGAACTTTAGGGTAATAGGGAGACAGAGGATCGATGGAAATCTAGAATGGAGCAGTAAATGAGAGAGTTAATAGAGTCTCAAGCGAAACTAATGGCGATGCTGATGGCTCAGATGGGACCACCAGTATAGCAACCTGAGGCACGACCTGCAACCAGTCCTGAGGTTAGCAGAGCTGAGGAGGAGCTAAGACATTAATTACTCTAGTCCGACCAGTAGTACCACATATTCAGGTGCCGGAGACAGCTGCCAAGGTGCTTGTGGATTTTCAGAAGGTCGCATTTCTCAGAACTCGCAAGGAATTCATGAAATATGACATTATGAGATTTGATGGTACTGTGGAGGAAGGATTGGCTGGGACCTGGATATTGGAGATGAAGCAATGATTCGTTGTTGTAGATGTCGAAGACCGGTTTAAGGTTAAGCTGGTCACATTTTTGCTTATTTATTCTGCAAGGAAGTGGTGGAATTCCCTTGAGGGTGAAGGGAAAACTGTCGCTACTTGGCCACAGTTCAGAATTGTATTCTACTGGCGGTATTTCCGAAGTCAATCAGGAACAGGAATAAGACTGAATTCATACAGTTAAAACAGGGAGCGATGTTTGTTAGGGAATATGAGAGGAGGTTCACTGAGCTGAGTGAATTTGCTATAGAGTGGTAGAGCTGGAGGAGAACAAGATTGACTAGTTTCTTGGTCGGCTAAATTATGATATTAGATTTGTTGTTTCCTCTCATCCTCGAGTTAGCTACGCTTTTATATTCGAGAGTGCAATGGAAGTGAAAGCATCCATATTAGCCAAACCTTTTGGAACAGTAACTGCACCACCACCACCATAGTATCTTGGAAGTCAGAGAGTCCAGGAATTTGGTTATTTTCGGTCAAGGAAGAAGTATATGAGTATAGTAGGCACAACTACACAGACAGTGTCTGTAGGGATGACTTTTTTCAGTGCACTGGTTGCACCAGTTTCTCAGGCTTCAATAGCCAAACCACCTTTGTCGCCTTCACAGTGCAGAGGTAAGGGAAAAGGTAAGGCACAGTCTTCACAAAAACTAAGTGGATCGACACAGGTTTCTCAGGCTAGTAGTATTCCACAGAGAGCACCGGTGATATGCTATAGGTGTGGGTAGTCGGGGCATATTGCGAGGGAATGTTCTTTGCCGCCGGTCACATCAGTAGGCAATACCGCACCACCTGCATGAGGATAGATTCATGCAGTGGCAGAGGCAGACCTAAAGGCCAACCGGAGATTAGTAGAAGGTATATTGAACATTTGTGGTCGAGATATGCATATTTTAATTTATGTCGATTCTACATCTTTTTTTATTACTGGTGCAATGGTGATGAGTTGAAGTTGAAACCTATTAGAGCCGATACATTTTTTATTCTGAGCATGGTATTAAGTGAGAAGGTGTATCCTAACCTGATATGCGAGGGATGTGTAGTCAAAATTGGGGAGAATGAACTTCCCATTGATCTGAAAGTAATGGAATTCCTGGAATTTTATGCATTACTAGGGACGGATTGGTTATCAATAGACCATACCAGTATTGATTTTTTCCATAAGGCGGTGATCTTTCACATTCCTAACCTTTCTGAGATTATAGTCTATAAAGGATATTATTATTCACGAATTGCAACACGTGGAAGGAAAACTACTCCTCGAGATTTAGAAGTTATGGCAGGAGTTGTCGCATTTGGAAAGCATGGAAAGGAACTTAAGGTTAATAAGATACATGTGGTTTGTGAATTTTCAAAAGTTTTTCAATTTAACTTACCTGGACTTCCACCGCCACATGTCATTGACTTCATCATTGATCTTATTCCCGGTACCAAACCTATATCTATTCCTCCATACCGTATGGTACCAAATAAATTGTGAGTTGCAAACTCGGCTTGAGGAGTTACTATAGAAAAGATTTGTCCATCCTAGTGTGCCACCGTGGGGAGCACCAATTCTTTTTGTGAAGAAGTGGGACGAAACCCTACATATGTGTATTGATTATATACAATTGAATAGGGTGACTATCAAGAACAAATATCTATTGCCCAGGATCGATGACTTATTTGATCAGTTGAAGGGTGTTAGATACTTTTTTGAAGATTGATTTGAGGTCTAGTTATCATCAGCTAAGGATCAGGGATGAGGATATCTCGAAGACGCCTTTTAATACTCGTTACGGGCACTTCGAGTTTACAGTGATGTCGTTTGGGCTCACTAATGCCCTTGCTATGTTCATGAATCTAATGCATAGGGTTTGAATATCTTGACCAATTTATCATCATGTTTATCAATGAAATTTTGATCTATTCGAAAACTGAGGAAGAGCATTCACACCACCTCGGAGTTACATTGCAGACTCTAAAGGATAATCGGCTATATGCCAAGCTCAGTTAGTGCGAATTATGGTCTTCAAAGGTCAAATTTCTTAGACACGTGGTTAATGCTGAAGGTATATCTGCTGATCCAACGAAGGTAGAGGCAATCGGGGATTGGCCTACTTGTACCACAGCGTCAAAGGTTCGGAGTTTTCTGGGATTAGCAGGTTATTACAGACGGTTCGTTGAGGGGTTCTCTCATATTGCTCAGCCAATGACTCGGCTAACACAGAAAAATGTTGACTTTGTATGGTCAGATGAGTGCAAGGCTGCCTTCCAAGGTTTAAAGGATAGACTGAATACGACACTGTCGTTACATTACCTGAATCGGGGAAGGAATTAGTGATTTATAATGATGTTTCTCATTCAGGCTTGGGTGTACTGATGCAGGAAGGTAGAGTTGTAGCTTATGCATCAAGGCAACTCAAGGATCATGAAAGAAATTATCCAGTTCATGATCATGAGCTAGCTGCGGTAGTTTTTGCCTTGAAGATTTGGAGGCATTATCTATATGGTGAGAAGTTTACGTATTTTTAGATCATAAGAGTCTAAAGTATTTGTTTACTCGAAGTGAACTGAATATGAGACAGTGCAGGTGGCTTGAGTTTCTTAAGGATTATGATTTCACTCTAAAATATCACCCAAGCAAAGCAAATGTGGTAGTTGATGCCTTGAGTAGAAAAAAAATAGGCAAAGAAAATGTAGCTACTGCTAGTGCTTCTCAGTTTAGAATTCTTGAAGAAGCTTCAGTGATGATGATTCGTGAAAGTCCAGCTGGCACATCATCAATTGAAAGAGCTAGTTCCAGAGCTACTAATTTGTTCTTCTGTGCTTCGATTTGAGCTGAATCGGAGATGATTCAGCGAGTGATTGATAGTCAGAAATTTGATCAGAACTATACAACATGTCAGAGGTTAGTTGCTAGTATAGATTATCCTGATTGGTTAGTTTCTGACAATGGTGCGTTACAATTCAGAGATAGATTGTGAATTCTGGCTCAAGATCAGTTGAGGTAGGAATTGTTACGGGAATCTCATCGATCTCTTTACTCTATTCATCCAGGTAACACTAAGATGTATCGCGACATGAGGCGTGTTTATTGGTGGTCTGGGATGAAGATTGATATTGCTGAGTTTGTAAAGAGATGTGAGATATGTTAGCAAGTTAAGGCTGAACATAGGAAACCTGGAGGGTTATTGTATTCATTGCCTATACTTGAGTGGAAATGGGAACACATACCGATGTATTTTGTTTCTGGTCTACCTTTGAGTTAGCATAAACATGATGTCGTTTGAGTGGTAGTTAACGGGTTGACGAAATCTGTGCATTTCTTACCAGTTTCTATGCGAGATCCTCTTGACCGTTTATGTGAGGTGCACGAATGGGAGGTATTAAGATTCTATGGGGTCTAGTGTCGATTACTTTAGATAGAGATTCGAGATTCACGTCCAGGTTGTGGAGTGAATTACAGAGATAGCTGGGACCTGTGCTTAACCTCAGTACGACATATCATCCTCAGACAGACTGACTGACAGACTAAGCGTTTGATATTGGTGCTTGAGGATATGCTTTGAGCTTGTGTTTTGGAGTTTAGGGGTAACTGGGAGAAATATATTCCTCTGTGTAAGTTCTCTTATAATAATATTAAGCTAGCATTAGGATGGCTCATTTTGAAGCACTATATGGTCGACCTTGTCATTCACCGGCGTATCGGGTAGAGGTTGGATATACAATTTTGTTGGGGCCGAAGTTGATTCAAGACTACACAAAGAAAATACAACAAATTCGCCAACATTTGACTACAGCACAGCTCAGACAGAAGAGATACGCCAGTAAACATCATAGGTTTATGAAGTTTTCAAAGGATGATTTTGTCCTATTGAAAGTCTCACCTATGAATGTCATATATAGATTAGGGTTGCGAGGTAAACTAGCTCCATGGTATATCAGGCCGTTCAGGGTACAAGAAAGAATTGGTCCTGTAGCTTACAGGTTAGAGTTACCTCTTCTGCTTGCTAGAGTTCATAATGTCTTCCATGTATCAATGTTTCGCAAAACGGAGACTTAATTCATTCAAAGAATTGATTGGAATGAATTTGATCTTCGGGAAGACTTATCTTACGATGAGCAACCAATTCAAATACTTGATCGTAAGATTCAGAGGCTGAGAACTAAAGAGATTCCTTTGGTTAAAAATAAATGGTAATTTCACGGAGATGATGAACTAACCTGGGAGCAGGAATCCTATATGAAGGAACAATTTCCATTTCTCTTCGAGACTACAGGTAACTTTAAGTTTACTTTAATTTGGAGGAAAAAATTGCTTTAAATTGGGGAGACTGTAACGACCTGTTAAGTTAAGCTGGTGATTAGTACTAATCCAAATCCTAATTAATCTGAGTTAGGCTTGTAATTAAGTTCGGTCTACCTCGATTAGTGTGTGCGTGCATTTGCAGGATGTACTAGTGTTTGTTAAGATTGTTTATCTCCTTAATTCATTTCGATCAGACGAGAAGATATGGTTTAGAGGTTTGATTTCTAATCGAGAAAGAGTGTCCAGAGAGTCGAATTGATCGTGATTAAGGAGCTTAATCAAATCAATAACTCGAGAACATCATTTTGGTATGATTTGTTCTTGAGTTTGTTGACTTTCAATTCGATAAGAATGATATAAACTTGATGAATTATGAGTTTAGATGGTTGGTTTTAGTGTATTGCCTCATTTGAGGATGTTATTGATCAATTTTAGAGGTTTATATAACTGTTTTGTGGATTTATGATGATTTGGTAGAGGACAGTGGCTGCTGCCCTATATGTCTAGTTTGACAATACAGGGTGGAGCGCGCTCCACCTCTTAGGGGAGCGCGGTCCCTTCATCAATTGGGATGAACCCAGTTGATGGAGCGCGCTCCACCCACTGAGGGAGCGTGTTCCCACCCTAGAAAACAACGCAAGTACGTTGTGATTTCATGAGGATTTATAAGGGAATTAAGGGTTCTAATTAGAGTATAATGGACCTATATTAACTATAATTGGTCTACCTATATTAACTAGAATTGGTCTATGATAGGTGTTGGTTACCCGGGAAAGAGTTATTAGCCCGAAAAGTTAGGAAATTTGGACGGAAACCTAGACTGAGATAAGTACAGATTCGCTTATTTATCAATATTGTCTGCTATTTTAGTATATATATAGCTCATGTAGTTGTTGTAATGGAATGAGGGATTATGTACACTGTGATGGTTTTTAATAAACGAAAAATTGTGTGTAATGTGACCATGCTATAACTATTGGTTTTGAAAATAGGTTTATAGGAGGTGGGTTTCCTTCCTGGCCTATATATAACTCCTGCTCAATTCGATAGGTTGAGTGGATTACATACACACTAGAGGGTCTGGATAGAACCATTGAGCATTAATGGATGGGCTAGACAACATATCGGCCAATATGTTGGTCTAGCAATCGTATTAATGCCGCCAATGGGTAATCGACCCTAGTTTTATAAAATAAATGAGGATCACTAGTCTATGATATTTTGCTTTGCATCAGTTATCTATTGAATTTATATGATTTTCATATTCTTGTTAGATATCATTGGTGCATGTTGTTATTGCATGATTTCCTTGATTACTATATGGAATGTTGATGTTTAACGTGAATCCTTACTTACTGAGGAAGTTGGAGTGCTCACCCAAATTCAATATTTCGGTTCACAACCCGGCACTTCAACTATGGGAAATGAGAAGATTTAAGAGTTTTGTATCTTCTCTACGATGTAATGAGGCTTCGAGTACTTATATACTCTATATGACGTATGTAATTGTATATAAACAGGGTTGGGAATTTTAATCAAGGTTTTGGAGTTTTGGTAAACTGTGTATTACCGTATATTTGAAATACATCGAAAAAGTTTTAAATTTTTCGCTGCGTATTACTTTGATTTGTTTATTCGATATAAATATATAGGTTGAGTTTATCATGTATTGACAGAGAGGCTGCTGGCTCTAATTAGGTATGGCTGGGTCACCGAGGCTTAATTAGGGTTTCAGACCGAGTATCGCCCTAATCGGGATAGGGGTGCTACACTCTACATCTCTATTGAAGGTCGGAGTTGAGCTCTACGACTTTATAATCTTTCACAAGTGACAGTCACCTATGATTTATGTGCTTGCCAACAACCCCGTGTCCTATACCCCGTGTGCTGCGCAAAATAGTGGTGAGATCCCGATCACCCTGAAGTCTAGTGACCACCGTGTGCTGCGTCATCTCTATCATGCATGTCATGGTTCTAGTACGAGAACTATCTTTATTACCCAAGATATGACACGGTTTGAGAATCCAACAAAGCAATTGCATATATAATGCACAAAGAAATTTAGATGTACAATATCATCAAATATCTACCAACCAACATGCCATTTCAATTGACTAAGTATAACAATAATAAAAAATGACATAGCACATGATTTAGCATCAATGAGACTATTTAATCAATAATCAATACCATGATAGCAAACTCATGAAATGAGAAAAGAAACAAGTCATGGTATCTAGAGTACAACAGGCAAATCAGTCCAAATGATTGGAATTGAATGACAAAATTGGAATGAAATGTAAATAAATATCTCAATCAGTTTACTTACAATCCACGCAAACTTCTTAGCTAGTCCGGCCTCCCGACACCTCAAAACTCGTATTCGAACCCCCAAGACTTTTCCCTAGGTTCCTAATATTATTTAGCATGTTTTTGAATGTGTTTAGACCTTTAGTTAGTGTATTGAAGTTGTTTATAGTGTTTAAGTTTAAGTTAAGAATTTCAGATTTTGGTCTTTCATAGCACCTAGCGCACTAGGTGACTTGATTAGCGCGCTAGTGACCCCATTAGCGTGCTACCCAGTTTCCCTAGCGCACTATACGCAGATAGCGCACTAGCTGAGCATACTTAGCGCACTATGTATATGGGCCTCGAATATGAAAAACTCTTCTTCGTCTATTACTATTAAGGGGTGAAACGAGCAAGTGGAGCCTATCGCTGCTGGAATGCCCTCGTAGGTGGAGATCAAAACTCTCTTTAGCTAGTATTTTGTTTACAGGCAAGGAACTTAATTTCTTTCAACAGAATTCTGCACTTTGAATTCTGAGTTTTCTCCACATAAGGTTAACACCAACACCTTGGGACCCTTGTTTTAACTCTAACCAAAGATCCAAAACAAGCCCCACAGCAACTACAACTCATTTATTCCATGAATTTATCAAATTAAACTAAACTAGTAGTGTAAATAGAATTACCTAGTTGTTGTACACTATCACCTTGCTAGATCAACACCTCCTAAACATCAAAATCTCATTCACAATACTTGTTGATCTCCTCTAATCTTTCTTCTCCAGCTTTCCTTAGCTTCTAAGTAAATGAAATGGGTTTATGCATGTTGATCTATTCAATCTTATATATAAAATTTAGATAGATTATTAGCCATTGATTTTTATGTACATATGTATCCTGAGACTTATCTAATGGCCTACATATTGACACATTTCCCACTATCTCTCCACTAAGTCCATCTTACTAATACCAATTATATACTCAATTGGTCTCATAATGTGTCAACGCGTATCTCGAGAAATATCAAATGACTACTGTTTTAAATTACTAACTTAGGTACATTTAATATAAAATCAAATATAGCAACATTATTTCAACTATATAAGCTACACTAAGCTTAAAATGAACTCACCACATCACTCTCTACCCCGGTTCCATGTCGGCGCGCATCTGAGGCTCATATTCACTCACGTCTCAACACCTATATGTACACAAGTAGGAGTGACTTAGTAATCTAAACATATACACTACATTAGGCATACATCACAACAAATATAACATATGCCTCGGCCACACTACATCGGTAACGACACGTATCTCGATGTGGGTCCCACATCATGGGTCACTGATCCTGATTAAAGAATTAAACTAGGATTTAGAAATTCAGGTCGTGACACAAGGCTTTAGTTGTTAGAGGCTTTTTAAATACACATTGATATATAAATGAAAAATATTAATTATAACTTGTAGCCGGTATCCAAACAGTATTACTTTTCTCTTTGTCGATCTATACCTAAAATTTTAAAAGTTGTCTGAAAAAATAGATTAATAAATACTCCCTCCATTTCTTTATAAGTGTATTTTTAGCCATTTTGAAATATTTCACAATATCTATCATTTGATAGTTTCAATATACATTAATTACTTAATTGACTTTTATACCCTTCATAGAAAAAAAAAGTCTATTAATTACACATTAATAACTAGTGTATGTAGAAGTGGTGGGGTTAGGAGAGATAAAGGGTATTTAGTCATTTAACTATCACTTTCTCCTCAATCAAAATAATTAACTTTTTTTAAACAAAGTGTGAACAACCTTAAAACGACACTTATATAGAAACGGAAGGAGTAAGAAAATCACGAGTCGAAGAGGAAGTGCTCTAATGATCTTTATGCGGATTAGTGAGTGTTTTGTATGAGATTGGCTTGGGATTTGATCCATAACTAATTATCACTAACCCAAGAAGTAATTAATAGCATTAATTTTGGAAATATTGGTGCTAACACTGCTTTACGATACTAACCAGATTAATCAAAGTCGGCCCTTAATATATAACCTATTGTTATGGTTATCCATCAATAAGCCACGAGCTAGGTTGTTACATGGAATTGAGTTCATATATGTGGAGGAATTTTATGACTAATATAAAGTATTAGCCAAACTAACTACTTTAATAGTTTGATATGGATCCAAGTTCCTAGAGCTAGCTAGTTAGTTATAAAGGAATGCTAGTATGAATTTAGACAAAGAAATGTTTAGATTTGAATTGGAGAAGATTTGTACAAGAATGTGTTCTATATATTCTAGGCTTCTAGCTAGCTAGCTAGCTAATGCTCTCGTCAAGGTGTGCGGCCTCTCCTCCTCCTCCTCCTCCTCGGGATCTAATATTCCTCCTCGTATCCCCACACATGGACCCCAAGACCCTGGCCGGAGCAGCATGCGTTTCCAAGGCTTGGCGGGCTTCCGCCTCCTCCAACCTCATATGGGCCCCCATTTGTCTCTCTTTCTACCCTTCACTCTCCTCCCTCCTCCCCACCACTTCCATCCCCTACCACCACCTCTACTCCCTTGCCTAAACCTCTTCCCACCGCCGTCACGCCACTCCCCACCACCTCGACTTTGCCCTCGATGTATTTGACTCCTCCATTGATCACGCATTGCCACACACTCGTGGTGGACGGAGGGCATGCACTTAGTGAGCAGCAGGCGACGCCAGTGTGTTTCGCTCAAGATCGAGGTACGCCCTAAGTGATAGTAGTGCATATATATGCATGATGGATGGAGTCATGGAGTACTGATGAGGGGAGGGGGAGATCACATTGTCATATCGTCAATGGATTATGGGAAGAATGAAGTCCCCATGCACTAACATTGCCAAAGGCAACCTATACATGAATATTTAATGGGCAGCACACTAATTTGATACGCAGTAATTTGTGTAAGACAGTAAGAGGTTGAAAGTTGATTGATTTCTTTCTTATAAAACAAGAAATACATGGATATTTGACAATTAACGTGTTATATAGTGTGTTTTGATTGACTATACACAACACGTTTTAAAGAAAAATTAAATTTGGTTAATAAGGAGTATTTAGATTCAAGAAAAATGTATTTTCTCGAAGTGGACTTTCTTTTTTTTGATGGATTCTCTAAGTTGGAATAGATTAGATGACTAGATGATGTAACGTGACGCGTATGACGGCCCGTAATCGCCCATAGGCCTCATGGTGCCGTCAAAGCTATCCGAAGCGCCCTTAGACCTCTTGGATATTTCCCCCTCCCTCCCCCCTCGGGATTCGAACCTGCGCCCCAGGGTACAAGTACGCAGATTCTTGAGGGTGTGTACCAATTGAGCTACTAGCTCAATTGGTACACACCCTCAAGAATCTGCGTACTTGTACCCTAGGGGCGCAGGTTCGAATCCCAGGGGGGTGTGGGAGGGGGAAATATCCAAGAGGTCCTAAGGGCAGTTTCTGGATAGCTTTGACGGTACCATGAGGCCTATGGGCAGTTCTGGGCCGTTACAAAAAGGAGCACCTTTTTGTTGGGCTACACGACCTGCCCGAAGGACCAGCCGAGGCCCCAGTGTATGGAAACTGCCCGAAGGACCTCGCATACATCCCTCACCCCCCACGGTTCGAACCCGCGCTGTCGAGGGATAACAGCGTGGGCTCATGGAGCCGTGTACCAACCGAGCCGGATCGTGTTTGTGTTTTGTAATAAGTGGAAGTCTCTAGTATCGATTATTCTGTCGAATTCTTCTAACAATCCAACTAAGGGCATCTCCAACCAAACTCTATAATAGAGTTCTGTTGACCGAACGCCAAATTGGCGCTCCACTGTAGCAGAACGCTACATATATTAACGTTTCCCTTCTTTTAACTTTTTTAACTTTCAAGTTTTTTTTTACATTTACATTAGGTTATAAAAATAAAATATATTTTTCTGAATTTTTTTTATTGATCAAATAATTTATTAAAATTAATATGAATTAATAAACAATAAAAAAGAATAGAAATAGGTAATAGAGTTTTGGAGAATAAGTAGAGTTTGTGGTTGGAGAAGAAATGGAGTTAGATATGACAGAACTGTATAACAGAGGGAAAAATAGAGTTTTATGGTTGGAGATGGTCTAAGTGGGTGCACTGAAAACACAATGTCTCCAAACTTAAGTTTCTATTCAAAAATCAACTTCTCATCCCTACAATATATAAAGGGAAAAATATTAAGTAGCCTTTTATATATAAAGGCTTGTATATAAATAAAATTTAGGGTTGCTTGAAAAAGAAAACAAAAAGTAAAACTTATATAGGGAAGTGCTAGGGTGACTCGTTTTAGACACCAGATATAGGCATCCAGCTGTTATTGTTGGTATACTAATTAACATTAATGTACAAATTAATGGACAGTACTAACAACTGAGCATCTATTTTAAGTGTCCAAAACGAGTTAGTACCCAATCGTTTTAGAAAAACGTAATTAGACCATATTCAACTATAATTATTTACTTAGCCCTCAAGGAATTGATTATAATTTGTGCCCTAACTCCAAAAACACTATACTTATTTGCCATAACTAACCAATAATACAGCAAGCAACAAATTGCATTAATCTTGGAAAAGATTGGTGCCAACATTCCATTCAACGATACTAGAATTAAATAAAGTCCTTAATTGATGATAATTTTTTTTTTTTTAAAAATTGGATGAGAGAGGGATCGACTGTTTTTGATGACCTATTAACTGTTATGAAATTGCTTGCTCTAAACTGCATTACACCTTAATTACTTTGATATACACATTTGATGTGTTATAATGTTCATGGTAGATTTAATATTTTATATTGCTCTAATTAAGGGAAATGCTAAAATAACAATATTATGCCACAATAAAATTAATGCACAACAGCTGAAGTAGCGGGATCTCAAATCAAAATGGGGGTTGGGCATAGAGATTTTGATGTAGGGCCCACACGCATGCATAAGCTTTTGTGCATTTTATTATGAAAAAATTCTACACGTGTACGTGTGATGCTCCTCGAGTTACGTGTGATACACATCTTGAGGTACATTGCACGCATAGCACTCCCTTTTATTGTGACATAGTGTTGTGATTCCACACCACTATGTTTAATTTGAAAACACTAGGGCATGTGCTTCTGCTGAGCTTCATCGGTTGCCACGTATGAGCACAGCTGTTTCACTACTACCCGTGTCTCATGAACCCAGCACCACCACTTCAACAGTACATTGATCAAAGGCACTCACAACTCACAACCACATACATACATACACACGCACTACACAACACTACGTACACAAGTCCAAACAACAAGGAATGCTCTCCTCATCAAAGTGTTGCGCCTCTTCCGATCCTCTGTGGGACCTCATATTCCACCTGGTGTTCCCGCGACTGGACCCCAAGACCCTGGCAAGAGCAGCATGCGTATCCAAGTCTTGGCAGACCGCCGCCTCCTCCGATCTAATATGGGCACCCATTTGTCTGTCTCAATACCCTTCGCTCTCCTCCCTGATGATCCTCCCCATGTCGACCACCAACTCCTACCACCGCCTCTACTCCCTCGCCTACACCTCCTCCCACCGCCACCGCCACCGCCCCAACCCCCACCACCCCTCCATCTCCCTCCACCACCTCGCCTTCGCCATCGACGTCTCCTCCTCCTCCTCCTCCTCCGTCATTCTCATGACACTGGCTGTTGACGGACGACGCCTGACGAGCCGCGACGGCGTGTTTCACTTCGAGATCGACGTGGAAAGCGGTGGCGGTTGTGATGAGGAGGAGGTGAGGGTGAGGTGGAGCGTGGTGTTGAAGGAGTGGAGGGGTGTTTTTGTTGTGATGGATTATGTGGGGAAGGGGATGAGGGGTGGTGGGCGGAGGTGGTTCACTGAGGAGGTGCCGTCGCCGCCGGAGAGCGGGTGCACATGCGGTGGTGGTGGGGGTGGGGGTGGGCTGGTGGGGGAAGTGGAGTTGGTGTTGGGAGAGAGGAGGAAGGTGGAGAGGGTGAGGGTGGGGTTGATGAGGAGTGTGGCGTGTTGGAGGTATGTGAGTGTTGATGATGGACTTAGCTACTTGCAACGCTTTCTTCTTCCATCTAGTAATTAATTAATTATCCTTGATCTTCATCTTCATCATCATCAGTTTCTACATATATCATGCATGATCATGATCGAGCGGTTGTGGTTTTTGAAATATAAGTATACCATCTATATATGATCTATATATATATATATACACGTTTGTGTGTAATATGTATGTTACTCATGTGTATAATATGAGAGATGCTAGAAATTCCATATCTATGTATAATATATTTGGCTGTGTTATTAATTTGCGAGCAGTGCTATGTGCACCCCAATTATTTATGGGGTGCCCTCATAAACAATTGAGGTGCACATAGCGGTGCTCTTAATTTGCCCATGTTTGTTAGGTACTATCGTGTCCGAACCGAGATAAGTGCACACAAATAACAAAGGGTATCTAATTAAAGTACTCCATTCTTTTATATATATATATATCATGTTTCCTAATTAATCGCTATCCAATGTGCAAAGGCTTTTAACAGGGGAGAACGCTTAATGGAGTCTCAGATTTGAGGAGGGTATGGGTTGTTGACTTATTGTGGGTGGGCTATGTGGGTATTGAGCTTGAGGTACAAAAGTATAGGGTTTAAGGAGGTCATGGTAAAGTCGGTTTATAGTAAGCATGCAAAATCAATTCAGTTAATAAAACTATTTCTTTTGTTTTTAAAAAAACTCTCCATATTGACTCTGGGAGTCTTGGTGTTGGCGTGTTTTGGGAAAGAGCTGCTTGCAACATACCCAATATCCCAATATGTCACATGGTGTTGCATCATTTGGCAAAGAGCTGCTTGGAACATTGAAGTTGGGTTAATTCGTCCGACGCTCAGTCAACTTTATAAATTATAACATTTTGATCACAAAAGTTATCTTTGTAACAAAAAATCACAAATTTTTTTAAAGTCTTACAATGATGGTCACTCAAGGATGTGGCGTCACATTGGTAATTAAAGGTCAAAAATGCTATTTACTCTAAATTAGACAACTAATTTTTTATTTCATAATCTCCACAATCTCAAAATATTATTCTACCTCAAAAGAAAATTAAATAATTCAAGAAAAAAAAGACGACATTTTAGCTTTGATATTGAACTATCTCTGCATCGATTTCTTAAACATTTTTTTTTACGAAGGTGATCTATCATAAGTTTTTTTAAAAGAGTGAAAATTTATAATTAAAAAATATAGATAAACTTTTTTTACTTGGAACAATTAAAAAATTCTACAAATTAATTCGCAACAAAACATCATCTACAACGTTTCAAAAAAGGAAAAAATCACAATCCAATGCGAAAAAATATCAATTATAAACAAAATAATTAATTAATTTCAAAACATCAAATGTAACACTACAAAAAAACAGCAGATCAGAAACGGAAATTTTCGTTGCTGATTAGCATAAATTCCGTCTCTAATTCAATTCTGCAACGGAACAGAGACGGAATCTATTCCGTCTCTAAAATCGTCGTCGCTGATTTAGTCAGGAACGGAAATGTGTTTCCGTTGCTGATTAGAGACTGATTAGAGACGGAATTTAGAAACGGAACAAAGACGAAACAGAAATGCACATTCTTCTAAAGGGTACAATTGTAATTGCATTCCGTCTCTGATCCGTCTCTGATTAGCAACGGATCAGAGACGGAATTATTATATTCCGTCTCTGATCCGTCTCTGATTAGCATAGGAACGTTGACGGAATGTAATAATTCCGTCTCTGATCCGTTGCTAATTCATGAATTTCGTCTCTGATCCGTTGCTATTTAGTATCAAAGTTTAGTTTTGCCCAGTTGGGCTCGGCTATTTCTTCGGAAATTAGAGACGAAATAGCAACATAATCTCTGAATTCCGTTGCTAATCCGTCTCAATTCCGCTTTGTTTAGTTTTCAAAACTAAGCTCAATCCAATTGGGTCTCCATAACCTCTAAACCTGAAAATACAACCATATGACCTACTCCATCGCCTGCACCCCCTCCAACAACTCCTTAGGGGTGCTAACATCCCCAAAAAGCCAGAATTTGACATACATACATCGACAATATATATCAACAAATATTCAAATGAGAGAAAAAAAAATGTACAATTCGACATTGAAAAGGATTTATATATCCACGAAAGCTTGTCAAGTATAATAAATGTTCCAAATTTCTAAGTATTCACAAAAACCACCAATCCTATTGTTCAACAACCACCAAAAAAAACTTACAATCCTCTTAAAATGCACAAAAAGAAGTATCAATCTAAAAGTCATGTAAACAACTATAAAAGTTATCTACAAAAGCAAAATTATCATCTCTCACTTGAAAACCAGATTATGGCAGGTATTGTCACAGGGATATGGACAACCAATGGCACTAACTCCCACTCGATCGAAGAACCGATCACCTACGATAGGGCCACGCTCGCAAATATTGCAAAATTAATCAAACTCATGATAAACAAAACGAAACCGCAAAAAAACTATCTCCATTTACAATGCAAATCTTTCTTCACCGATGAAAATTCATTGTCGTTAACTTAATTCACATGTAGGCTAATATTCCCAAAATGTATTACTAGTGTAAAAGAACCTTCAAAAAATGTGCATAGTAATTAAAAATGGTAGAGCCAACTCCTCATCTCGACAAGGGATTTTTAAGATCCACTAACTAACAAGTCTCTTCAAGTGGATATTAGTAAATATAGTAAGCCTTTCGGAAAGCGGAAGACAATTCATAGCAAAGAAAAAGAACAAGTGCCTTTAGATTAAGGGGAAAAAAAGGTACCTTATCTTGAATCATATGAGAATCATCTGCAAACCACGTGTCGTCTCTCAGTTGGCGAAGTGAGCAAAACATGAATTTATGAACAACCAATTTTTATTGGATTTTGAAACACCCTTAATTGCGTCCAAAGATTTGGTTCTGAAGCCTCGCTTCATTAGAACAAATGGTAAATCCACCCGATTTTACGAGAGAAGCCTGGTCCAATAAAGCTTTAAACAAACAAAGGTAAAGTGATTAATTACATTGCAAAAATTGGATCTGAGATACTTTGCACCGTGCATGATTTAATTTACAGTCATGCCAATCATTATTAGGGTCAGCTGCACGAGGAGCTAGACTTTCCTGGAGCTGATGAAAGGGAAAACAAATCAAATGCGTCACCAAATAGTAAAAAAAAACATTACACTACACAATGTGACATGTAAGGATATAACATGACAATAGATTCAAAGATTTTACTAGCGCGTCTGTGTGAAACTAGCGAAGTGCTCCAAAGAATGATCATTTTCAACATTGTGAGACCAATCCTGATTTAGCCCAAAAAATGCTTGCAATTTGAACTTATATTTCTCTTCCTGTCTTATTAATGACCAGTTGCACGTACTTGATATGCTTTTTGAAACTTGAATTATGATTGCTTGATTTTCTTCCATCGATGCCATCCTCGGCATTCTTTCATCTTCTCACTCTTAATTTTTAACAAATACGAGACAAAAGTAAAACGTCCTAGACTTCCTAGTTGACTTGCATGTTTGTACACAGGGGGAAAGGTTTTTTCATTAATTGAGATAACTCACCACAAATTTGTAACCATTTTGGTTTTGAGCTTAAAATTATGCACACAATTAGGAGCATGACCATTATAAGTAAAGGTAAAATAGGACTATAAATAGAAGAAGTAGAAAGTTGTTTAAAAGGATAAATTGTTTCATAAAAAAATTACATATCTAGAAACAAAAAATAGATTGAGTTAAAGGATTGAACAATTCATATCCTTTTTTACCAGAACAATAACCAATGAAAATGGACTTAACAGCTCTAGACTTAAGTTTGTCCTTATGAGGTAAAACATTCGTAGCAAAGCAAAGACAACCAAAAGACTTCAATAATGAGTAATTAGGATCTTTTCGAAAAAGTATGTGATAAGGTGATTTCCAACTTAAAAGAGAAGTTGGCAAATTTTTTTGGATAACCTAAACTGAAACATAAGTGCTCTAGTCACACTTAAAGAAGATGTCTATGTTTCCTTTCTACCACACCATTCTATTGAGGATGATAAGGAAAATATTTTTGATGAAGAATACCAAACTTTGCAAACAAATTTGCACAAGATTGAATAACAAACTCAATACCATTATCAGTTTAATGGTTTTGATAAATAGTATGAAATTGATTTTGAACAAAAACAATAAAATTTTCAATCATAGAACATGTGGAAGACTTGTACTTTGCAATAGATAAGTCCATGTAAAAAAAGTAAAAACATCCATAATAGTAAGAAAGTAATGAGAACCATGAAGAGAATACTATTTATAAGGTCCCCAAATATCCATGTGTAACAATTGAAAATGTAATTGAGATTTTATTGTACTTAAAGGAAAAGACAGACGACATTGTTTTGATATGTGACAAACATTACAAGGATGAGCATGATCTTTGAGATGCAATATTAGACATCAAAGATTGCATATGACTAATTACAAGATGATGAGAAGGATGTCCCAATCTATGATGCCAAGAAAAATCGGTGCTTGCATGATTACAATGAACTAGCTTATTCAAAATCTCATAAAAAATACAAGTAAAATAATGTATAACCTCCTTGGTAAAAGAGTTATGATTAAGAATGTAAAGCCCATCTACCAATCTTCTCACTCATTTGCAAGGACTTGAGAAGACTCAATGTTTAGAAAGTTAATTTAAAATTTGTAGAAGCTTTGTAAGTTTGCTAACGAGATAGCAAATTTTATTTGAAAGAAGAAATTTTATTTGTAGAAGGCGTAAGTTTGCTAACGAGATAGCAAAATGTTGTTTGAAATTGATGTGGTTCAAGCAATTACTTTAAGACCATAAATCTGTTGAGGTTAGCTTTAGCTTCGTTAGAAACTATCAAACGATGACAAGATATGCTTTATACCAGGGGCATCAAAAGGAACTATAGATCCATACTTTAGAAGCCAACAATGGCGTTGGCTATCTTATCAACCGAGAGTAAGCATGCTGACATTAAGCTCGAACGTATCAAATAAATTACCCGCAATTTACGCGTCAAGGAATAGGCCACATCACTCAAGCATTTCACTTTAGTAGTAGCGAGAAACAGATTCCCGAAACTCATCACAAGGTGTAGAATTGATGCCAAACCTCTGCAGAGCATCCGAATAAAGAGCACAAAAAACATCAATTGCTATAATATCATGATGTCCAGATCAATGAATAGCAAAGAGGCTAATATCGAGTCGATTGCAAATGAGAAACCTGGTCAAGACTGTGCATTCCCCGAGCCATCAACTCTTCCATGCCACCAACCAGATACGTTTGTCCTCGAAAATAAAGTTGCGAGGCCTAAAAATATATATGAACATGATATTAGCACAACCGCAATAACTTGATGTCTAAATCACAACTTTATTGTAACAAACTAAATAACTACCAAGAGCTTGGTGTATCAAATTGACGAAAGGAAAAATCATCCGAAGTGCGATTGCTCAAGTTTTCTTGCAAAAATAACCTTGGCATTTCCTAACTCTGAACCCATCTCTCATATCCAAATGGGCATCTAGGGTAACAATTTCCAAATCCACGCCCAATTCCACCATAATTTCCAAACTTTGAACCGCCAAACTCATAATCATACATTCAATTCAACAAAAACAAAGTCATTGACAAACAAAGCGAGAATTCAAATAGAACCCTAAAAAACAAACAATCGATCGATCGACTCCAAATCCACCAAATCAAGTTCAGAATGATCGAATCGCAAAAAAATTGAACCGAAATTGAACACGAAAAAAAGCGAATTCGAAATTAGGGTGCGACGAACCGCGGCGACGGCTTGGGGTGCGGCGAACAGCGGCGACGGCTTAGGGTTTCGGAGGCTCCAATCTCCGGCGGCGGCGACGAGCAGAGAGCGACGGCCTGTCGCACCGCAATCGCGGCGACGGCAGAGATTTAGGGTTTGGGAGAGAGATTTCATGAGAGAGAGCGAGCCGGGAAACGTCGGTAAGAGACCGGAGAGAGAGAGAGAACAAAGAGCGGTGAGAGAGAGAGAGAGAGCGAGAGCGGTGAGCACAGAGAGAAAGCAGAGACCAGAGAGCGGTGAGAGAGAGAGCAGAGAGCGGTGAGCGGAGATGACCGATGAGAGAGCGGTGGCCGGTGAAGAGAGCGAAGCGGTGAGCGGTGACCGAGAGAGAGAGTAGAAGCGGTGAAAGCGAGCGGTGAGAAGCGAGGTGAGCGGTGAGCGGTGAGAGAGAGAGAGAGCGAGGGAGCGGTGAGTGAGAAAGAGAGTTGAGAGAGAGAGATTTCAATGAGAGTACGTCGGTCCCCATTTTTTAGGCGTCTAGATCGAAGCACACACGAATCTCGAGACTTAATGAACGGTTATAAAAAAAATAGTTTTGGTGGGACTATTGGCGCCATTTTTCTGAGACGGAATTTAGGGTTTAGGGTTTAGGGTTTAGGGTTCCGTCTCTGATCTCTCTCTATTCCATCTCTAAATTATTCCGTCTCAATTCCGTCTCAAACCATTTTTTCTTAGCAACAGAACTAAATTCCGTTGCTAATTCCGTTTCTAAATATCCTTTTTTTGTAGTGTAAAATATTCACACTATAGAAATGAAACTATTTTTTAGGAGGTTTGATTTCTAGAGATTGGAAAATATATAAACTTTAAGATTCTTTAGGTGTAAATTTTGAGATTTAAAATATTTTGAGTTAAGAATTTCTCGATTTTTTTAACAAAATTAAACAAGTTGACTAATTTGGAGTGACGGGTATTTTTGACTCATAATTGTCAACGTGGCTCCACGTCATTGCCACGTTGGCGAATTTGTCAGAAAAGGACTGAAAAAAAGCTTGAGTGACCACGGTTGCAAGATTTTAAAAAGATTTGTGATTTTTGTGTTACAAAGATAAATTTTTGTAACCAAAATGTTATAATTTATAAGGTTGGGCGACCGTCAGAGAAATTAACCTCATTAAAGTTATATCCAATCTGTGTTCATATGTGACTATAGAACATTATTGCTTCCTTGTAATATTCAATCATGATTAAGATACTTAAGAGCAATTATGTGAAGAATTTATAAGAGCCGCTAATGTAATGAATATATGTGTTCTCTTAAAGTAAAATAGAAATTTATCAATGAGATATTAAATATTATAAAATTAATACATTATATAAAAATTACTTAAATTTATCAATGAGATATTAAATATTATAAAATTAATACATTATAAAAAAATATCCGAAGTAATGCTTCGAATACTTTGATAATAATAAAAATAAATAAAGCAAACAAAAGAATCTTCAGCTGCCAAACAAAAAAATTTGCCGCTAAAATCTTTTATGTCACATCACTTACCAAAAAGTTTAGGAAAGTTTTAATAGCGCTACCTACATTTTACACTTTAGTTGTTGAAGGCTCTAGTTAGATACACAAAAGGATTAGCTATAACTTGGAGCCTTGTAGGCGGTAGTAGCCGCACTATAACATTTTTTACTTTTAATAGAGGTTTTAAAACCCTTATTAAATAAAGTGTTATTAAATGTCATGTGAGAATGTGTTATGTTTTAATTTTTAATACATGTATTACATAGAGGTTTTTAAAAACCCTTATCAATTAAGTGTTATTTAATAACACCTCCTTTAATAAGGGTTTTAAAACCTCTATTAAAGACTGAAATTGTTCTAGTGCCGGTAGCCAAACACTATTTTCTCTTTTTCTATACCTAAATATTTTAAAATTTGTCTTCAAAAAAAAAAAAACAAAAACAAAATCCTGAGTCGAAAAAGAAGTCCACTAATGATCTTTATGAGGATTAGTGAGGATTTAGTGAGATGGGCTTACAATTAGATCCATAACCAATCACTAAGCCAAGAAATAATAAATTGCATTAATTTTGGAAAGAATGGTGCTAAGTGCTAACATTCTGCTTTGCGATGCTAGATTAATCTAGCTATAAGTTATAACCTATTCTGTTATGGTTATCAATGAACCACGAGCTCGGTTGGTATAAAATATTAGACAAACCAACTACTTTAATAGTACATTGATACGGATCTAAGGCTTCGTTTAGTTCGGTTTTACTAACTTACAATGCGAGCGTATTAAAGTACACGCAGAGACACCATGACTAGGGTTTCAAGAACCCTAGCAAAGAAGAAATGAAGCACTTCTCTTTCTCTCATCAGAGAGAAAGTGATTCTCATGTTGTATTTATATTTGGCTCCAGAGTACACATGAGTCATTGATTACATACAGGCATGGATTGACCAAGATCATTTCTAACTTCCCTACACGTGACACACACCCTCTCATATCAATAATCTCACACATACATGTATACTATATACTACATATACAATGAAAATACAAATCAGTGATTCACACTTACATTCCCCCTCAAACGAAGGGGAAGAGAAACTAACCCAAGTTTGTCACGTAAAAACTGAAACCTGGAGAAAGCAAAACCTTTGGTGAAGATATTCGCAACTTGATCCGTCGTAGGAACGTGCTGAATCGACAACTGCTTAGACATAACCTTATCCTGAACATAGTGTATATCTAACTCAATATGCTTTGTACGGGAATGATAGACAGGGTTTTTCACTAAGGCAGCAGCACTCAGGTTATCGCACTACACACTAGGAGGAGCAAATAAAAGAATACACCGTTCAAATAACAAAGATTACAGCCAAGCAATTTCAGCAGTTACCCGAGTTAGGGCTCGATACTTGGACTTAGTGCTTGACCTTGCCACCACAGATTGCTTTTTGGACTGTCACGCAACCAAGTTACGACCTAGATATACGACATATCCAGTAACGGAACGTTTGTCATCCTGGAAACTGCCCAGTCGGCATCCGAAAACCCTGTAGCATACAACCGAGAACCAGGGCGAAAACAGATGCCCAAATCAACACCACCTTCAGATATCTCAAAACACGCTTGAGAGCCTGCCAATCTGTGAGAGTTGGAGCTTGTTGAAATTGGATTAACCTGTTAACAATATAAGCAATGTCTGGTCTGGTATGGACCAAGTATTGTAAGCCCCCAAGTAAGCTTTTATATAGAGTGGTATCAAGAAACAATGGACTACCATCTGCATAGAGGGGCTTTCCTGCTGAAAATGGAGTATCAATAGGCTTAGCACTCAACATGCCACCTTTCTTAAGCAACTGATTCACATAAGTAATTTGAGTAAGATGTAACCTACTCTTGACTCGTGAGCTTCCATTCCCAAGAAATAGTTCAATTCACCAATGTCTTTTAAAGCAAAACAATCATGCAATTTGGAGATAAAAGACTGAATAGAAGAAGACTGAGAACTAGTAACAATAATATCATCTATATACACTAAAATGTATAGAACATCTGACCCAGTTTAACTTATAAATGACAAGTTATCTGCCTTTAAATTCTGGAAGCCTCAAAAGACAAGAGTGGGTTTCAGTTAATCAAACCAAGCCCGAGGTGCCTGTATCAGTCCATACAAGGCTTTATTTAACTTGCATACATGAGTAGGAAATTGAGGATAAACAAACCCATAAGGATGATTTGTAAACACTTCTTCATCCAAAGTGTCATTTAAAAATGCATTATTAATGTCTAATTGACATAAAGACCATCCAAACTGAACTGCCAGTGATAAAATTACCTTAATAGTGGCAGATTTGACAACTAAACTGTGATGACCCCTTCTCCAAATAATGGCACCGCCCGGCCTAATCCTTAATTAAGCCCTAATCTCCTATATATGACGTAACAAGCAACTAGTCAACCTTATTTAAACACCTAAAAACCTACCAATTATTCGGTATTAAAAACACGATACCACCTATAGTTAACTAGATAGTTCAAATACCTAACAAATCAGAGTTAATTTAAAATTTTCAAACTAACAAGTTATTCAGCGGAAGTCTTCTTAAGTTACTGGTGGAAATTATAACATAAGGCATAACCTATTGTGGAAAAATCAGGAAATAGAGATCACATGCATATATAAACAAAAGTGGTGATATATATAACATGTGTCTAGTCAGATGTTCATATCACTCAACCCAAAAGTAAAAATATCATGTACATATAAAATGTATTACAAAAGAATACAAAACGTACAAAAATATGTCGTAGCAGTCCTTCACTGGCTCAGAGGTAGTCACCAATCTTCTCTTTGCACAGTGCTCTACTCGGTGATCTGCACCCACCGTCACAAACTAGACGGTGAGTACATGAAATTATTTAAGTAATACTGAGAGACATTGATCCACATTCCCAAACAGGTAACAAGTATCAAATGGCATAATTTAATTCGCAACTATGCTAAAAGAAACATCATGCAAAAAGATACTTGAGTTAACCAAATATGAAACTGACTCAAGGCTAAGTAGTAATGGATTAGGGTCGGTCGGCCGTGAGCTACGTCACATAAGCCTTTCCACTACAATTTGAGCTCTGCTCTATATCATTTCTTTACAAATTGAGCTCTAGATCATAATTTCAAAAGGTCGTACTTACGATTACGCATTTTCTATTCCAAGTGAATTAGTCATCACCGGAATGTGTACTTGCTAACATACTCGAGTTTTAAAACTCGTCATGCTCACCTAAGTTATTCTTGCGCCAACAAACCCCAAGGTCCGGTTACCCCGTTCGAGGCACATTACCCCGTGTGTCATGCAAGGTAGTGGAGAAATTCCCTAACATCCCGGAAAGTCTAGTAACCCCCGTATGAAAGCTGAATTTATATCATCAAATGACCCTAACCACAAGAACCACTTTCACTTTCAATAATGAGTCAGTAATAGAATCCCAGAGATGTAACTGCATATTAATGCACAAAGGATTAGAGTCAAAATAAACAAACTAACCTAATAGCATGCTATATCACTGACTTCCAAACACAACAATCAACATGACAACGTATAGGAATTGGAATCAATGATAGTATATAAACAACAGAGTATGCTATGAGCAACGTCATAAAATGAAAAATAAACAAGGCATAGCATATGGATTTCAAAGGTAAATTCAGTTCGAATAACTGAGAATGAATAAATAACTAGAATGAAATGTAAATAAATGTCTCACTCAGTTTACTTACCGACACAACAATTCCTAAGCTATCCGGCTTCTTGTCTCGCCACTGTACGCACCCAACACCCCGTAATATCTTCTTTAGGGTCCTAACATTTGACAATTTATCAATTTAGATTCAATATTAATTATGTAAAATTCCTAAATTGGTTGAAATCGAATTCGAGGCAAATTTGCCAATTTTGCGCTTTTCGAGGTAAAACCCCAGAAAAGTCTCGTCCGAAATTTCAAATAGTTTAGTTTTTATAGAAATTTATCAATTTCCCAATTTTCCTCTCTTTTTCTCTTTTTTTATATATGGGTTTGGGTTGAACCGGGCCGAACCGGTTTCGAACCGGCCCGGTTCACCCAACCCATTTTTTTTTTCTTCTTTAGGCCTTAACCGGGCCGAACCGAGTTTGGCTCACCCGAGCCGAACCGGCTCGGTTCAGGGTCATCTTATTCCTCCTCTCGCATACAGAGCACTTCGTGCTCTGTATTTTTTTTCCTTGAGGCGTTGGGGTTGGCTCCCATCTCCAACCCCAACTGGAGTCGATGGCAGGGGAGACACCCCTGCCATCTCCCTCCTTACACTTCTCGGCCTTCATGGTCGAGCCTTCCATGGCCGACCCAACCGTGCCAAGACAACAACAGCGACACAACCAACAACGTCAACAACCGAATTCAACAACAACAAACCAAAATCAACTCACCTTGATCACTTCCTTCGAGCTCGGTCTCTCTCTTTTTTTTTTCTTCCTCTCGTCGGTTTCTTCTTCTTTCCTTCTCTCCTGGTTTGGTTGATGTCGGTTTTTTGATGTTGGGGATAAGAAACCCAATTTGACTTATTTATATACTGTATGTTTAAACCTTAGCCTTAAATCTTGGTGTGCACACGTATCCCGAGGCTCATCACATGGAGCACATTGCCCCACTTGTTCCCCAAGTCACTTGTGAGTGACTTAAAAATGTGACACCTTGCCTCATGAT
The DNA here is from genome assembly GCA_039657325.1 of Stephania cephalantha. Classification (NCBI taxonomy): domain Eukaryota; kingdom Viridiplantae; phylum Streptophyta; class Magnoliopsida; order Ranunculales; family Menispermaceae; genus Stephania; species Stephania cephalantha. Next base: position 49,409,853 of record CM077569.1, on the reverse strand, counting down.
GGGTGCACACGTGTCTCGATGCACATCCAATGCCTCATGTTTTATTTTTCAACTATAGGCCCATTTGCTTATTTAATTCTATGTGGCCACATTAACACCACACATTACCCAAAAATTCACTTTTTATTTCAATAAATTAAACTTACCACTAATATGCCGCTACCTGGGTCCTACGTCGACACGCGACTCGAGGTACATCCCCGCTCGTCTCGATACCTACACACCCGTAGAAAACTAACTTAATAGTCTACACATATACCGTACACTAGGCATACAACACACAAATATAACATTTACCTCGGCCACCGTGCCTCGGTAGTGACACGTATCTCGCTGCGGGTCCCACGTCACGGGTCATTTGGTCCTAATCAATGAATTAAATGTGTATTAATTATTTGGGCCGTGACAATACTTCCCAACTAATAGGAAAGTTCGTCCTCGAACTTAAACTAAACGAATTTAAAAATATACTTGACTCGAAGAGGTACGAAAATCTATCTCGCATATAGTCTTCCCGTTCCCAAGTGAGTTCTGAATCTCAATGAAACTGCCACTTAACTAACACTTTCGGGATAGACTTGCTTCGCAACTTCTGTACCTGTCGGTCACGGATCTGAACTGGTTGCTCTTCGTTTGAGATATCTTCACTCAAATCAATCTGACTCAAATCCACTGTCGGCCTCTCGCTTGCCTTTCACTTAGCTAGTCGAAGCATCGATATATGAAACACTGGATTAATTCCCGACATCTGTGGAGGTAATTCGAGCTCATATGCAACCTTTCCAACCCGTTTCTTGATTTTGAAAGGTCCGATGAATATCAGTGCTAATTTGCCTTTCAAACCAAATCGATGATGACCCTTACGAGGAGAAACCTTTAGATACACTAAAGCTCCCTCATCGTACATGAGATCGCTGCGATACGTGTCTGCATACTTCTTTTGCCTCTCCTGGGCTCCCTTAAGCTTCGGCGAATCTGTCTTACCTTTTCAGTGTGATCGACAACAATTTCAGGCCCCACGGTCTCCCGGTCCTCTGGCTCAGCCCAACACGATGGCGAGCGACACAATCTACCATACAAAGCCTCAAAAGGCGCCATCTCAATTATGGCCTGATAACTGTTGTTATATGCAAACTCACATAACAGTAGGTACTCCTCCCATGATCCGCCAAACTTCAAGACGCACGCCCATAACATATCCTCGAGAACCTGTATCAATCTCTTAGTCTGCCCGTTAGTCGAGGATGAAAAGTCGTACTAAACTGTAGGCGAGTACCATACTGCTCCTGCATACTCCGCCACATCCTGGACGTATACATAACATCTCTGTCTGACGTAATAGTCACTGGTATATACCCCATGCACTCTAATAATTTCTCGCTCAAACAGTATACTCAACTGATCAAATGTATGATATGCGACCACTGGTAGAAAATGAGCAGACTTTGCCAGTCTATCAACAATAACCCTGATGGAATCATGTCTCAAGGTGGTTCTCGGCAATCCTCTCACAAAATCCATAGCAATGTCTTCCCACTTCCACCGTGGGATGGGAAAAGGTTGTAGCAATCCTCCAGGTCTGCGATGTTCAGCCTTCACTTACTGACAGATCCCACATATCCTAATAAACGTTGACACATCCGCTTTCATAGGCCACCAAAAATGCCTCTTCATGTTGTGGTACATCTTGGTCCTACCTGGATGAATAGTGAACCAGGAACGGTGCGACTCCTGAAAAATCTCCTATCTCAGCTCTTGTACTGCCGGTATCCACAGTCGGCCCCTGAAGCGCAAACATTGGTCAGACGTTTCTGTCCAATCAATACAATCTGCACTCTGCGCTAACTCACTCAACCTGGAGTACAACTTGTCAAGCCTTTGACCCTTTGCCACTCTTTGTGTAGATACGGTCTGCACTCTCATCTGCGCGCAAATCTCAACTCGAGTTTTAGTAGGAACCTCCGCATCTCCAACATGTATCCTACTCAGCGCATCCGCGACTACATTCGCTTTTCCCGGATGATATTCCAAAGAAAAGTCATAATCTTTCAGAAATTCTAACAATCTGTGCTGCCGCATATTCAGATCCTTCTGTGTGAAAAGATACTTCAAACTCTTATGATCAGTAAAGAGTGTAAACGTCTCTCCATACAGATAGTGTCTCCATATCTTCAACACAAACACTACTGCTGTCAGCTCTAAGTCATGCGTAGGATAATTCTTCTCATGTACCTTCAACTGTCTAGATGCATATGCTCTTGTACCAGTACCTTGCATCAACACACATCCCAGACCTCTATGAGAAGCATAAGTATAGACGGAGAATCTCTGTCCAACCTCTGGTAACACTAATACTGGCGCAATAGTCAATAACCTCTTCAGCTGAGCGAATGCCTCCTCACATTCCTCAGACCAATGAAATCTCACGTCTTTCGCAGTTAATTTAGTAATTGGTGAAGCGATTTTCAAAAAATCCTTCACGAATCGGCGATAATACCCCGCCAAACCCAGAAAACTTCTGATTTCAGTCACTGAAGTCGGTGTTGGCCAATCGATAATCGCCTGAATCTTGGTTGGATCCACTGATATCCCTGCTGCTCCGACAACATGCCCTATAAATTTGACCTCTGACAGCCAGAATTCACATTTACTGAATTTGGTGTAAAGGCTATGCCCTCAAAGTCTGCAACGTCTCTCTGAGGTGTTGTTCGTAATTCTCCCTCGTCTTCGAGTATACCAGTATATCATCGATGAAGACTATCACGAATCGGTCAAGAAACGATCTGAAAACACGATGCATCATATCCAAAAACACTACTGGAGCATTGGTAACCCCAAACGGCATGACTGTGAACTGAAAATGTCCATATCTGGTGCTGAAAGCTGTAATGGACCTATCCTCGTCCCCGATCCTAAGCTGATGATACCCTGATCGCAAGTCTATCTTGGAGAAATATTGTGGTCCTCTCAGCTGATCAAATAAATCATCTATCCTCGGGAGTGGATATTTGTTCCTAATTGTAACTTTGTTCAACTGTCGATAGTCGATACAAAGTCTCAACGTACCATCATTTTTCTTCACAAAAAGGACAGGTGCTCCCCATGGCGACATAGAAGGTGTGATGAATCCCTTCTGTACCAAATCCTGAAGCTAAGTCTTCAACTCTTCTAACTCTCGTGTTGCCATCCGGTATGGTGGTATGGAAATCGGTTTCGTACCTGGCACCAACTCGCTAATGAAATCGATCTCTCGCGGTGGCGGTAACCCAGGTAAATCCTTTGGAAAAATATCAGGAAACTCTTGAACAATCGGTATATCTTCCAACCTAGGTCCCTAACTCTCTGGTACAGTGTACAGCGAAATCAACGCTTCCACCTCCTCACTAGTTGCAGGTCAACATCTCGTTCTTACAGTCCTTGCTGCACTACCTTTATAAGTGAATGAAGGACGCCCTGTGATCTCAAATATCATTGTCTTGCTTTAACAGTCGATATGAGCATGGTATGCAGCTAACCAGTCCATTCCTAAAATTGCGTCGAACTCTAAACATTTGAGTACTCTAAAATCCGTAGGTAGTTCTACCCCATCTATATCGATAAGACATTTCTCCACAATACTATTAGGGTATACTCGATCCCCGACTGCAGATCAAATGTACGCTAAGCCTAACAGGTTTCAACCCTAGGATATTTATCACGCGACCAACAATAAACGATACAGTAGAGCCAGAATCAAATAAAACATAAAAATCCTGATCGTAAATAGAAATCGTACCCTTAATAAAACCTCGTGTAGCGTCTGAGCTACAATGTTAACCTCATCTCGGGCCTATTGTGCGTACACTGCTGCAGGATGCGGGCACTCTCTCACGATTTGTCTGACATGTCCACATCTGTAGCATGTCAACTGTCTGCGCTGACCCTGAGTCTGAGATTGGCCCTGTGCCAGATACTGACCCTGTCTCTGCACCTGTTTTGGTCTTTGTCTCGTATCTCGGCCTCTACCTCTGCCTTGACCTCTACCACCCTGCAGCTACTGCCGTGAAGCCTGTGGGGTGCGGGAAGTGCAGGAACAACAGGAGTTGGTAAGGCTGGTCTGATGAGAGGTGGCAAAGGAAGTCTGCCCACTGTGCTCTGTGCTGGAGCAATGGATGATACACGAGGCACATCCAGTGGGTGCATAGCTGTCGAACCCTAAGATCCTCGGTTCCGTCCCCTTGCTCCCTTACCCATCTGTCTCCTCCTCTCATATTCCATGGCCTGCTCTGCAGATAGCACTTGACCCGGTGCTCTGCCGTCGGCAACTCTGCCCAGATAATATGTCTCATGTATTTTTTTTCCTTGAGGCGTTGGGGTTGGCTCCCATCTCCAACCCCAACTGGAGTCGATGGCAGGGGAGACACCCCTGCCATCTCCCTCCTTACACTTCTCGGCCTTCATGGTCGAGCCTTCCATGGCCGACCCAACTGTGCCAAGACAACAACAACGACACAACCAACAACGTCAACAACCGAATTCAACAACAACAAACCAAAATCAACTCACCTTGATCGCTTCCTTCGAGCTCGGTCTCTCTTTTTTTTTTCTTCCTCTCGTCGGTTTCTTCTTCTTTCCTTCTCTCCTGGTTTGGTAGATGTCATTTTTTTGATGTTGGGGATAAGAAACCCAATTTGACTTATTTATATACTGTATGTTTAAATCTTAGCCTTAGATCTTGGTGTTCACACGTATCCCGAGGCTCATCACATGGAGCACATTGCCCCACTTGTTCCCCAAGTCACTTGTGAGTGACTTAAAAATGTGACACCTTGCCTCATGATGGGTGAACGCGTGTCTCGATGCACATCCAATGCCTCATGTTTTATTTTTCAACTATAGGCCCATTTGCTTATTTAATTCTATGTGGCCACATTAACACCACACATTACCCAAAAATTCACTTTTTATTTCAATAAATTAAACTTACCCCTAATATGCTGCTACCTCGGTCCCACGTCGACACGTGACTCGAGGTACGTCCCCGCTCGTCTTGATACCTACACACCCTTAGAAAGTTAAATTAATATTCTACACATATACAATACACTAGGCATACAACACACAAATATAACATTTACCTCGGCCACCGTGCCTCGGTAGTGACACGTATCTCGTTGCAGGTCCCACGTCACGGGTCATTTGGTTCTGATCAACGAATTAAACGTGTATTAATTATTTGGGCCGTGACATAGACTCTAGGTCTCTCCAAGATTAACACCAAGAACTTGTTTGAATCCATTGGCCACTAGTCTAGCCTTGTATCGATTAATGGAGCCATCAGAATTACATTTTGTAGAATAGATCCATTTGTTGCCCACAATGTTCTAATGAGAAGAAGAGGGAACTAGAGACCATATACCATTCTTTATTAGAGCTTGATACTCCTTATTCATAGCCTCCTTCCATTTATAATCTTTGAGAGCTATTTCAGGTTTAGTAGGAACATCATCATTGTTATCAGACATGTGTGCAACAAAGACATTCTTTTTGCTAATCTCATCCTTAGCTCTAGTAACCATATGATGTGTGTTATTAGACTCTCTAGCGTTAGAAGTTGGGACTGGAACTGACTCAGTCACAGGAACAGTAGGTGAAACAGACACTAAGGTTGTGACTGTAGAAGAACTTGGAACAAACATTGTATTAGGATAAGGTAAAGGAACAGAAAAACTCCCATGGTCTGAAACATCCCCTGAAGTGGACCGAGATGGAAATAAATGGATATAGTGAAACTCATCTTCATTGAACACGACATTTCTGGTAATAAATGTTCTACCAGCAGAGTTTAAACACTTATACCCTTTGTGGATTGAACTGTACCCAAGAAAAACACACTTTTTAGACTTAAATTGATATTTATGCTTGTTATAAGGTCGAAGATAGAGAAAACAAGCACAACCAAAGACTTATGAGAAATTGTATCAAAGGGCTCCTAATTACAATCTTCTCAAATTCTTTGGTTGTGTTTGTTTTCCCTATCTTCAACCTTAGAACAAGCATAAGTATAAATTTAGGTCTGAAAAGTGTATTTTTCAAGAACATTGAATCCAACCTTCTTAGCATTAGCCAAGAAGCTCTGATACCATATCAGAGCACATACAGAGACACCATGAATAAGGTTTCAAGAACCCTAGCAAAGAAGAAATGAATTACTTCTTTTTCTCTCATTAGAGAGAAAGTGATTCTCATGTTGTATTTATATTTGACTTCGAGTACATATGAGTCGTTGATTACGTACAGGCATGGATTGACCAAGATACAATCCTAGCCACACATTTGTAACTGAACAAACACAGATTTATGTTTGTTCCCTGCATGTGACACACACCCACTCATATCAATACTCTCACACATACATGTATACTATACACCACAGATACAGTGATAATACAAATAAGTGATTCACACTTACAGAGCTTAGTTAACTCCTTGGAGCTTACATTGAAAGATCATATTTTTATGTTTGGTTCAACTTATAGTGTAACGACCCTAAAATCTTAACTCATGCCACGTGGCATCTCAGGAGTGTGACCTGGACCTGTCGTTATATGGCACACTAGGTCAACCCTCGGGAGTCAACACCGAGATTAGGACCAGTAGCTCGGACCTACGTAGACACCGCCTATATGTCTCGGGGCACGCCAATCAAGGTATAAATAGTTATTTTTGTACGATGCGTGTTAATTGGTTGTATTATTATTTAATTCGCACCGCATTAGTTAAAGTTTTATTTGGTCGCGTTGTGCGTGTGTATTGACGAGAGTACGACGTCGCGGGGCGCGTGAAATGTGGGAGTATGGGGTAGTCAGGGGTTTATAAGTCACATCACTTGTCACATCACACCTACCCATCACATCACCTCATACCTCATTTTTCTCTTTTCTCGAAACCAAACCCAACATAACCTCCCCCTCTCCAACGAGCTTATTTTTCTTCATCTTACCCCTTCCATTTTTTCTCCATCACCAAGCTTTCCCTCACCAAGCTCTCCTCACACTCCACGGTCTCAAGAGGTCGGTAATCTCTCTCTCGAAGTTTTTCCTCTTGACGGCTACTGCGGTGGCCTCCCTAGACCAAGGTGAGTAATTGTTAATGTGGTTACATTTTTGAAGAAAACTTGGAGTTTTAATGGTGAGGTTTAGATGGTAGAATTGTAGTGTTGTTGATTGTTGTTAGCTGTAAAAAAAATAAAAATAAAAAAAATAAAAAAGAGGTGATGAACGAACATTCGTTCAAACAGAGAAGGGGGTAGCCAGGCTGGTCGGGCATGGCTACCTCTATGTGGGCCGGTTCGGGCCGACCCGAGGCCCAGGTGGGTCGACCCTGCCCTGAGTGGACCGGGTCAGGTCGACTCGGGCCCAACCCATAAAAAAATAATTAAACTGGTATAATTGGATACCAGGGACTTAGGAGACCATAGTTGATCGTCGGGTGCGCATCTCGAGGCGCGAGCGAGACGTTTTGAGGGTGATTCGCGATTACTTGAGGTAAGTAAAACTAGCAAGGAAATGCACAGTAGTTCATTTGAGCTTATATTTTATTGTTATTATATTGTGTCCCTTAATTGGAAACTGGGGCCGACACAGTTGGTATCAGAGCCTAAGTTTTTACGTCTAGCTCGTGATTAACCCACAACCAATATAAGACACAAATTAAAAATTGAGTTAGGACACAGTTGGAACTTAGAGTGGAACCCTATGATCCTGACTCAGAGTCTTAGTTGGGAAGTGAGGAGAGTTGGGAAAATAAAAAACTTGGATCCTAGATATGATAATTGTTGTATTGTACTATACTATACCAGTAACTATACACTGATTAGAGACTCGCTTGCTAGTGCAGATCGTGATGGCATATTAGCCTGGTTCGAGTGATGATAGTGGGGCCGCAGGTCCTCGATTCGCGAGTATTGAGGAGGTATAGTCATTGACCCAAAGAGTCACATCTCAGGATCAACGATTGGACGAGATCCTGAGGATACTCAGGGCACAAATCACAACTATGCCATCACCATCTTCGTCGATAATGCCCATTGTTCAGGAGGGGAGTGCGCCTATCGTACAGGCCCCTCCAGCGGCTCTCGGCGTACCATTTTGTAAATGCTATATAAGTGCAATGTATGAACAACCAAGTAAAGCTTCTACATACGCATGTCAAGTGGGTTTGTAGACCTATCATGTCATTAATTAGTAGTTGATTTTAATTGTAATATTGTGAGTTTTATAAATAATATTTTAATATTTTAAATTAAATTTATATAGCGTGTGCCGCACGTGCGTAGTACGTTATGAAACTAGTATATATATATATATACTAGTTTCCGGAGCGTGCTACATACGCTTCGCGAGAACTTAATCAATCTAATAATTTATTTTTATATTCCAAAAAATATATACTACTTCATATTAATTCTGATTTTTTGACAACTAATTATAACTATTTGGGTTTAATTGAGGGAAGCCCCTTAATTAAGGATAGAATAGTAAATTTAAGTGAAGGTTAAAAGAATTCATTTAGAGTAAAATAATAAATTAAGTGACGGTTGAAAGATTGATTATGTCTTTAATTAAAGGTATAATAGTAAATTTAAGTGACGGTTGAAAGACTTAATTAATGATAGAAAAGTAAATTCAAGTGACGATTGAAAGATTGATTATTCGTGCTTATTATATATATATAACTAGATATAGTAGATATTTATTAATTTTTAAAAATATATATATATATATATATATATATATATATATTTATGTATTAATTGTGTATTTAATATATTTCGACAACTTATTTATCAACAATGTTTTCGGATGTTGTAAATTATATTAATTTGTTCATAATCTAGTTTATCATTATATATTTAGAGGTAAAAGCTATGAACGCTAAGTTCTTTTGTTAATGTTTTATATGAAAATGCTTGAGACTCTTTCAAATTGTATGAACTATCATGAAGAGTTTTGCATGCGGTGATTTATAAATTTTAGTAGTCATATTAATTTTTTCATAATCAAGTTGATTATTGTATACTCTGAGGTAAAAGTTCCAAACGCAAAGTTTTTTTGTTAATATTCTGTATGAAGATGCTCGAGACTACTTCAAATTGTATGAACTATTAGGAGTTTCGCATACTCGAGTCGAGGAATTCCAAATAATCATCTGCAACCATTACAATTAATAGCGTCAAAAAAATAAATGAATAGAGTTTACCTTTTATCGTAAGGCAAGGTTCATGGTACTATATATTGTTAAAACTACGTTGTTAAAAGTTAAGTAGTCATAAATTATAAAAATTATAAATAATGATATGTTTAATGTTATAAAATAAAATTTTTGGTAAATTTATAAGTTATTGTATTTTTTAAGAAATAATATATTGTTATATATTAATTAAATATTCAACAATTTTAGACAATGTAAAAAAAATTTAAGATAAGTTTTAACAACGTTTAGCTTAACAACAACATTATTAGATTATGTGCCTAAACATATTAGTGTGATAGTAGCACTTGTCCAAAGACAAAATTCACGGTTTTAAGAGGTCTTAAGTTCAAATCCCACTTGATTCAAGAAATTATATATTAAATGTTGTAAAAATTAGATTTTTTTTTGTAGTGTTTGTAAAATTGGTAACCATTCCAATGCATGCTTTGATGCTTAAACTATTATGAGTTTTTTAAAAAAAAATAAAGAGAAGTTATTCTTGTCAAATCCCAAGATTTTCAATAGAATAACTACGGGTAATCAAGGACTAATGGAGCTCAATTATGGTTTTAATCACGAGTCAGGAGTTAAAGACTGATTAAATTGAGATTTCTAAGCAATTTTATTTTCGTGTGATGTGTGCTTAGTGGTGTACTATATACTATGTTATTTTGCGAAACTCAAGTTGACCGAGTAAATTCGATATTTCACGGGGTATTATCTCGAGATATATGTCGAAATGAGTGTCATGATAATTAAAATGTTGACGTAAAACTTTCTTTCGAATTTCGAGAAAAAAATAATTGTATTTAAGTTTAAAAATTAGAACGAAGTTTTGCGTCGATTGATGGTGGGGATTTTGTATCGGTTTGCGTGCAAGTCGGGATCAGAGGTAGTGTGAAATGAGAACGAAATTTATGCGAGATGTTGTTTCGAGTTTTGTGTCGATTAACGGGTGGTCGAGGTTGAGATTGGGCCCAAATTAGTGCAAGTTTGGTTAAGTATGGCAAGATGATTGGTCCGAAAGATTTTAGTATGTCGTGGATAAAGTTAAAATTTTTGGAGTTTTGGTGTGACCAAAATCAGTGTTATGGAAGTTTTATGGAATTGATCTATTTTTTGAGAAGTTGGCTCGATTTGGTGAAAAATCGGATTTAAACGAGCACCGAAAGTCAAAACATGTTAAAATAGGGATTTCAGGAATTAATAAATAAAAAGGAATTATGCTGCTGATAAGCAGTTGAAGGTTTATATATATAAAAAGTTAAAATCAAAACATTTTGATTTCATTTCAGCGGAACGTTCAAAATGTTCGTCACCCTAACCTTCTCAATTAGGGTTTTTGCTCCACGATCTCTATCATCTGATTTTCGTCCGATTTCTTTCAACAATATTGTAGAACATCGTGAGACGGTCAGTTCGAGCTAGTTTTCATGGTGGAAATGAAGTATTTGGTCCGTAATTTAGTAAATTCTTAATTCATGACATTTTTCAACAATTTCATTTGAATTCTCGCGATTTTTCGATTTTTTTATTTTTTCACAATTTCATTAGAAATCAGTAGGAATTATTGTTAATGGGTATATTAAATTGATTTGTGTTAATTTATTATATATTCCACCGATGTAGGTTAGGGTTTTGATGAATTAAATTGATGAAATTCAATTGATAACTATTTTTGAAGATGCTTTATAGTTAAAATTGATTTACATTGGGTTTTAGACGAATTTGATTATTAGTTTTTGTACAAATTGACTCCACGAGCTGTGAAAATATTATGAATTCAGTTTGATGTGATTTCTCGGTGATTGGCGTCGAGTTTTGATGATTTAATTGCAAAAGAGTTGATTTGGAGAGGTTTCATTAGTTTAAAATAAATAAAGTTTGCTTAAACAACAGGCCATAATAAAAAAATTCATAACTTCTCTATTTGTGATCTGATTTGAGTGTTCTTGAAGTCTGTGGAAAGTATGACTCTGAATATAATTGGGTATGTAGGAAAGCTATTGGAGGTGATTCAATGCTCAGAAAACCCCAAAAATTAAGTTTGAAGTTGGTTGTTTGTAAGGTTAAGTAAATCTCGCAGTAACCTTTACATCGTATGATTATAATTTCGTATAAATTGCATTGATCCTTGATATTGCGTTATTTTGGTGTACATGCATATATTATGGGGGAGGATAAAATCGATTCAAGTCTTTTTATAGTGTTTGCCATACCATGGTTATAGAGGAGAACATTATATTATGCTTGAGGGGCTAGAGTCATTAATACTTTGCATCACGTTGTTATCATGAGATCACGTTGAACCAGATCATACTCTGATAGTCTAGAGGAACGAGACTCGTTTGGTTATCCTCTCTGTGCATGAGTCCTTATTACTGCTTACTTATCACTTTCAGAGGATATCAATTGATTGTGGTCAGATAACAAAAACGTGATGGATTCACGGTTGTATTCAAATTCCTTAGATTATATTATTCGTTTAATCTATTACATTATTATTCATTTGATTATTACAGGTGTACTGGATAGTGTGGGATTTACTTATCTAACATTATCAAATTTTTATAATTGGGTAATGACAGGTTCGAGTGGCGACAAAGGAAAGGGAAAGCTATAAATTTCTTTGACTTATTCAGTTTCCTTTTCTCTATATATGTATTGTTTTTGAATATAATATATTGCATATATGGGTTTTTGGATTCGTGTTCGGTTAAGATATCTTTTGGAATGGTTGTAATGATTTTGGGACGGATTGGAATGCTGTGGAGTTAAGGTAATAATGGTTTAAGGGTTTTGAAAGCCTAAAATAAGTTAGAATGAATAAATAATTTTTGCTAATGCAATATATATTGTTATGACTGGATTGTGAATCCTTCAACATTTCCACCAATCTGAGCAGGTTTTGTTGAAGACTTTTGAAGGCTAGATTTTTTGGTGTAGGCTTAAAAATAAAGGAGGTAATGTTGAAAACTTTTTACGGAATATTGGAGATAATGTAATCAATCTAAACGAATTTTGAGGTTTGTGATTTACTTTAGAATCCTTTGTAGTTGATAAAGTTTTATATTTGATGATTACGAGATCTTAATTTTATTTATTTATTGATGGTGAGATTAAGGCAGTTAGATTATCTGGGCAATAAGGTAATCTAGACCGGTCAGATGCCTTAATTAGGTGGAGTCTGACAATTCTTGTATTTTAGTATCAACAACTTCATGAATGAGTAAAGGTCAGGGACCAACAAATCTCATTTTATCTTTAATAAACAATCATAATAAATCAATCATAATAATGAAATGTCCATCCGATTCCGCAAGCTCAAGGGAATGGACAATCCTGATTTCAAATATGTTTATATCACTTCCCTTCCGAAGCAGCTCCAGTTAGAGATCAACAGATTATTACAGAGAAAAGATATTAGTCAGACATCACTCGGAGAAATATACCAGATGACACTTTTGGCGCTGAGCAAAATTTGTGAGCAACATGAATTCTTTATAAAATTCAACAAAAATTGAAAGAATCTCTCTCTTGCATGCAAAAAGCCATTCCTTATAATAGGATGCAAGAAGAATGAGTGTCAATATAGTTGTAGATCTCCTTTCGAGAAGAAGAAGAAATCCAGAAAGTCCAAAAAAGATAAAAAGTTATGGAATAGAAAGTCAAAGAAAAACTCCTCAGTGAAATATTTCAAGAAAAAGAAGACGTCTCATAAGAAAGGAGATAGATGCTTCATTTGCTGAAAGAAATGACATTTTTCCAAACAATGTCTTAAAAATCAAAAAGATCACAAAACATGATGCAGCAAATCCAAGACCAATACCCGTTTCATTCTGATAATGATCTTGAGTTTATCTTCTCTGAAGAAGATGAGCCTTCCATAGACACATTATTTGCAGTGCAAATTGATTCTTCAGCCTCAAACTCCTTTAGTGAAGAAGACAAATCCTTTGATGATTTTATTATGATGATACAAATATTAAATCGAGTACAATCAATTGTACCAACACCTTATGTGTCCATTCACATCACCCCTAATAAATATTATGTCCCAATCTCGGTGGTTGCATATATAGATATAGGAGCATCCAAAACCATCATGAGTCCTCAGATCCTATCCCCTCAAGCATGGAAAGAACATAGCTACTTTTTCAGAGCTGCAAATGATTAAGTTTTTCAGACAAAACTGATCACAATATAAAGATTGGTAACAAGTTCTTTCCAGATTGTTTAGTCTGGACGAAGGTCATTGGCTCAGATCTACTAGACAAGGACATTTTGAGAGGCATGGATGTCTACTCACAAGCACAAAATCTCAGAATCCTCCCAGATGGCATCAGACACAAAGCTCAATACAAACCATTCTCCAGGATTCATAAGTTCTTTCAACTCCAGCCTAAAGAATCTCCTTCACAGTAGTTTCATGAACAGCTGTAAAAAGTTGTGCAGAATCTCATGCTACATTTGATCATCCATACCCAAAGTGAAAAAAATCCAGGATTCTTTGTTGAACTCCTTTTTAAGAAAAACGAAGATATCAACCCCACCCAAGCAATTCACCAAGAATTCAACCATCTGATCTAAAGCTTGCTCGAGAAGAATGTCAACAACTAGTACAACAAGGGCTGATCGAATCAATAAAGTTAGATTGGACGTGCCAAGCATTTTATGTTGAGAAGAGATATGAAGTTAAGAGAGGTAAAAAAACTTCTCATTATTATAAGCCTCTAAATTTATTCCTTTCAAACAACAAGTTCCCTCTGCCAAGGATTGATACCCAGATAGTTCTCCTCAAAGGAACATATATTTTCAGCAAATTTGATCTTAAAAGCAGAATCTTGGCGAATTGGGATTCATCCAGAGGATAAATCAAAGACACCGTTATGTATTCCCAAACCTTGATATCATTGGACAATCATGCCTTTTGGTCTGAAGATTGCTCCATCTATCTTTCAAAAAGTCATCATGCAGATCTACCAGCCTTTGTTTCACTATATGCTGATTTATGTTGATGACATTCTAATATTTTCTTCAAATGAAGAAGAACATAAGAAATTACTTCATCAATTTTTTGACATTACAGAGTGATACAGGATCATGCTGTCTGAAAAGAAGAGTATTATGATGCAGCAGGAAATTGAGTTCCTCGAACTTCAATTTTCTAATGGAAAATATGTCCCTGGATCATATGTCGCACATGAACTTGAGAGATTTCCTGATGAAAGATTATCAACCAAGCAAATTCAGCAATTCCTAGGGATAGTCAATTTCTTAAGGAAACTCTTCTCCAAGACAGCACAATGGACTACCCCTCTCAAATATGTTAAAAAAAAGACTCTTTAGAATGAGGACCTTCGCATACTAGAGTAGTTAAAAAACTAAAAGAACTGACCAAACAACCTCTTTCACTGACCATCCCTACAACTGGAAAAAGAATTTTGTAAACAGACATTTTAGATTATTATTGGGGAGCGATTCTCCTCGAAGAAGATAAAGGAGAACAAAGTTACTATGGACATGCTAGCGAAGCTTTCAGTCCCGTTGAGTTGCACTACCAAACCTTTTTCAAAGAGATCTTGGCAGTCAAATTTTGAATTCAGAAGTTTGATTTCTACCTCCGACCCTATTTGTTCGAAGTCCAGATGGATAACTTTAGTTTTCCCAAGGTAATGGATTTTAAAAACAAAACTATACCAGACTCACAGTTTCTCGGGCTTAAGGAATGATTTAGTAATTATGATTTCCAAGTTAGGCACATAAAAAGAAAAACCCAATTTCTTGGCAGACTTTTTATTTAAGAAGGAAAAAATCCATGTTAACCTCATCACTCAGATACAACTATTCCACTTATTCATATAGTAGAACCTTCCACCCAATTCTCAACCCTTCCAACCTAATACTGAAAGAATTTCCCTTTGAGTCCATTTTCTATGGAAACGACCCAACATGTCAAAACCTTGTCCTGAATGAAACTATTCCAATTTCTCCATGAGTTTATAGGATCAATGCGACCCTCCACAGACACACAAAAGGATTTTCAAACAAGATATTCAATTTCTAAATATAGCCTTGATCACCAATCCCTATGAAATACAGATCTCATTATTTTGGTAACTTTGGTGTCTGTTTGTCTAATACCATATAGCTATTATCCTTGAACCATCCCTAGCTTTCACCTATCTCTTAAATCCAGATAATCAATCTATTTTTTTTTTGGAATCTACAAGAGGTGCAAACCATTAAAGTAGATTCCAAAAGCAATCATAATAAATCAATCAAAACAGTAAAATTATTAGAATCCCTTGGTGACATTAAAATCCCTTGTCCATATTGTTTTCCTTTCTCATATCAAGTATGCACTCAGGTCGCACCTTATTGGTGATCTTCCTTATTAGAAAGTTTTCAGTGTCCCATATCCAACATAGTCACTGGCTTCCCTATTTCCTTTAGTAATAACATACCTTGTTAGTCGAAAACTCCAATGTAACGACTCTAAAAATCTAACTCGTGTCACGTGCCATTTCAGGGTCGTATGTGGGACCCACTCATCATGATTCGTATGTCCAAACCTCGAGTGTAGACACCAAGGTATGCTATTTTTTGTGTGATGCTTGTATTATTTATTATACAAAAGATTGAACAATTTAAAATAATTAATTTCGAAAATGTGTAGGTAAGATCTTACCTCGAGTTTCGTGTTAATTGGCAGTAGTCGAGGTTGAGATTGGGTTTAATTTGGTGTAAGCTTGGTTGAATATGACAAGAGAATTTGTTTGTGAGAGTTGGGTATCTCATGGACAAAGTTAAGATTTTTGGGGTTTTGGCGTGACCAAAACCAGTATTTTGGACATTTAATGAATATAGACTATTTTGTCGAGAGTTTGGTTTAATTAAACAAGATCGAAAATGAGCACTGGAAGTCAAAACACGTCAAAATAGGACTTTCGGGAATTAATAAATATATATAAATAATGAAATGAAAATAAAATAAAAAAAGTCATTTGGTTTCATTTGAACGAACGAACAATTCGTTAGTCCCTAAACCCCTCGATTTGGGTTTTCGCTCGCGGAGCTCCCGACATCTGATTTTCGCCCGGTTTCTTTCTACAAAATCGTAAAGGATCGCAAGACGATCAATTCGAGCTAAGTTTCTGAGCAGAAACAAGGTATTCAGCCCGTAATTTAGTAAATTCTCAATGCCAAGCGTTTTTCCTCAATTCAAGTTGAATCCTCGCTATTTTTCAATTTCTTTCGCGAGGTTTCGATAGAAATTGGTATTAATTATCGTTAATTGGTGTATTGGATTGATTTGAGTCAATTTGGGATAAATTTCACTGATGCGGGTTAGGGTTTTGATGAGTTTAATTAATGCAAGTCAGTTCATAACTATTTTGGATATGTTTTTAAGTACAATTTGACTCCACGAGCCGTGGAAATATTTTGGTGTTGGTATCGAGTGATTTCGTGGCATTTATGATTGAGTTTTGAGGATTTAATTGCAAAAATATTGATTTGGAGACATTTTCTAGTTGAAAATAAATAAAGTTTGTCAAGTTGACATGCTATATTAGAAAATTCGTAACTTCTCCGTTTATGATCCGATTTGAGTATTCTTGGAGTCTATAAAAAGTACGTCATGAGTACTACAAGTGTTTTTTGGTTGTCATGATAAATTATGAGGTTTTCAGAGTTAAAACCGTAACTCTAGTGGGCTAGTTGATAATACTTTGAAGTTATTATGAAGTATTATTTGTAGAAATAGCTCTAAACCAAGGATATTGGACTTGAATTGATACTAAATGATATCAGGAAATCTAAGGAAGAGATACGGAGGGTCGAGAATGCGTTTTAGAGTGTTGGGAGGTCGGATATGTTAGAAATAAGCGTGTGGATCGAGGTAAGTAAACCAGCTAGGAAATTATACAGTAATTTCATTTTAAGCTATTGAATATTTTTGTTCATTGCTTTGATATATATCCTTGGAATTCCATTATAATTGAGTTGTCCGAGGGCAAGTGAGTCAACGGTGGTCCTTGGAAGGAGTGGCGGGCTGAGGTTACATACCAGGCGTCATGACCTCGGGATGCACTGCACTGGTTACGATTTTGACGGGGTGTGAGGTCTTAGCGTGGCTGTTCCAGGGAAGTCTCACTATCTCGTGGGTTTAGGGCTTGTGAGTGTACCGAGTCCTAGAACCCGAGTCTTGATGTGTTGCCAAGACTCAACGACCTATTGGTCGGGACTACTTGCGCCTCTCTGTTTGCATTCCTGGATGCTCATACATCGATTGCTTTTGTTTGATTTACAGTATTTATTTATTCATGCCCCTCGCATTTGGAGCGGCCTTGCCCCTCGCATTTTTGTAGGTTTTATATTACTTATGTATATTGATTTTTTTGACACATGGGGTATATAGGTTTTGTGAGGTATTTACATGGTGTATATACGGGGTTTCCACACTCTAGGTTTTCCTGACTGATTTTTGTAGAGTTGTTTAGATTTGTTTATGTTGAAATCGCTTCCGTATAAACTTTGATAACTTACAAATTTGAATAACTCACTAAAAATGTAATGATAAATGGTTATGAAGGCTGACTAGCTTGCATTGACGTCGCGAGAATTGACTCGGGGTCCACGTAAGTCTAGGCCGGGCGGGGCCCAATTTAGGTTGTGGAACTGGGGTCGTCACTGTTGGTATCAGAGCCTAGGTTTAGAGACCTAGATGTTTTAAGGCAATATGATACCATCGCAATTGGTATCAGAACCGAAGTTTTAAATACTCGACTCTTGATTTAAATCACAATCCATTAAGACATAAACCAGCGTAAATTAAGAATGGTTGGAACTTAGAGTGGAACCTTATGATTATGACTTAAGTCTTAGTTGGGAAGCGAGGAGAGTTGGGAAAATTAAAATTTGGACTATATGAGATATTTGATGTATTATATATTATTACTATCGATAGTTATATCATGATCGAGAAATCGCATTCTTTGCAGATTGCGATGGCCGATCAGCCCGAGATTAGCGATACCGGTCTGGGTGACGTTCGTGAGAGGTTAGATGCGATATCCCAGTTGGTCACCTCACATGGCCAGCAACTTCAGGAGATTCTCCGACTTTTATGAGCATAAGCTACAACATCGCCTTCTACATCTGCAGCAGCGAAGCAGCACTGTGTACTCGTATGAGTGCGCCGACAAGACAAACCGTTGTTACGACTCCTACAAATACCGACCAAACCGGAGGAATACAGTTCAGCGAGAAATTACCATGTACTCCTGATACACCGGCGGATGATACACTGAGCACTCCCACTGATGAGAGCACTCGAGCAACAGCTGAAGCGAGGCGGTCTCGTGAGTTTCAGCGACATCACCCGAAAAAGTTTCACGGTGGTACGGATCTCGGAGCAACAGAGAAGTTTATGAGAATTCATAAGAAGATTCATGACGTTTTGGCCACACCAGAGCATATGAGGCTGATCATCTCATCAGCTTCGTTGTTCGGAGAGGCTGGTGGCTTAGCATGGTGGCTACGAAGGGGAAGCCCAAGGACTGGGCTGAATTCAAGGAGAGGTTCAATCAGAAGCATATGAGAGGCGGCTGATGAGACAGTGATGCAATATATGGGCCGATATTTGCGGTTGATAGACTGTGCCGGAAGCATAGCTGATACGGACGCTGACTAGGCCTACTACTTCATTAATGGCCTGTTGGGTGAGGTCGAGTCTATGGTGGTGACCATAGCTCCAAGAACTTTACAGGAGGCATATGAGAGGAGTTTGGCCAGTGAGACTTTTCTGAGCACGAACACTGGTCTAGTAGCTGCAGCTCCACCACCAACACAGTTAGATGTCAGACCGGGTGGTGACGGGAGGAGGAAGAGACCGAGACAGTGGAAGTGGAGAGATCGAGCTCAGAGTATGGGGTCTGTTGCAACTCCACCATATACAACGCGTATTGCGCCAATACCATCTGCTCTAGTACGGAGTTATATCAGCACACCACAACTACTGACGCCGTCAGGTTCTCAGCGACGACGAGATCGAGGACTAAGGGCGGCGGGGCGATGGCGATGGCGAGGGCGGTGGTCGATGCGAGAGGTATGGACGGGGACAGAGTGTTCCATCTGGATCGAGATCTCAGCTTACTTGTTGGGAGTGTGGATAGCCAGGTCACTTCGCCAATACGTGTCCGCGATTGGGCAGAGGGCAACTACAATAGAGTCGGGTGCAAGTTCATGTTGTTGTCGAGCCAGATCCGACTGCTACCTGTAACCTGATAGAGGGTACGCTTTATATTTGCAGTAGTCGAGGTTGAGATCGGGTTTATTTGGTGTAAGCTTGGTTAAATATGGCAAGAGAATTAGTTTGTGAGAGTTGGGTATGTCATGGACAAAGTTTGGATTTTTGGGGTTTTGGCGTGACCAAAACCAGTATTTTGGACATTTAATGAAGATGGACTATTTTGTCGAGAGTTTGGTTTAATTTAGTGGAAAACAAGATCGAAAACGAGCACTGGAAGTCAAAACACGTCAAAATAGGACTTTCGGGAATTAATAAATATATATTTATATATATAAATATATATAAACAATGAAATGAAAATAAAAAAAAAAACTCATTTGGTTTCATTTGAACGAACGAACAGTTCGTTCGTCCCTAAACCCCTCGATTTAGGTTTTCGCTCGCGGAGCTCTCGACATCTGATTTTCGCCCGGTTTCTTTCTACAAAATCGTAAAGGATCGCAAGACGATCAATTCGAGCTAAGTTTCTGTGGCAGAAACGAGGTATTCAGCCCGTAATTTAGTAAATTCTCAATGCCAAGCATTTTTCCTCAATTCAATTTGAATTCTCGCTATTTTTCAATTTCTTTCGCGAGGTTTAGATATAAATTGGTATGAATTGTCGTTAATTGGTGTATTGGATTGATTTGCGTCAATTTGGGATAAATTTCACCAATGTGGGTTAGGGTTTTGATGAGTTGAATTAATGCAAGTCAGTTCATAACTATTTTGGATATGTTTTTAGATACAATTTGACTCCACGAGCCGTGGAAATATTTTGGTGTTGGTATCGAGTGATTTCGTGGCATTTATGATTGAGTTTTGATGATTTAATTGCAAAAATATTGATTTGGAGACATTTTCTAGTTGAAAATAAATAAAGTTTGTCAAGTTGACATGCTATATTAGAAAATTCGTAACTTCTCCGTTTATGATCCAATTTGAGTATTCTTGGAGTCTATGGAAAGTACGTCATGAGTACTACAAGTGTTTTTTGGTTGTCATGATAAATTATGAGGTTTTCAGAGTTAAAATCGTAACTCTAGTGGGCTAGTTGATAATATTTTGAAGTTATTATGAAGTATTATTTGTAGAAATAGCTCTAAACCAAGGATATTAGACTTGAATTGATACTAAATGATATCAGGAAATCTAAGGAAGAGATACGAAGGGTCGAGAATGCGTTTTAGAGTGTTGGGAGGTCGGATATGTTAGGAATAAGCGTGTGGATCGAGGTAAGTAAACCAGCTATGAAATTATACAGTAATTTCATTTTAAGCTATTGAATATTTTTGTTTATTGCTTTGATATCTATCCTTGGAATTCCATTCTAATTGAGTTGTCCGAGGGCAAGTGAGTCAATGGTGGTCCTTGGAAGGAGTGGCAGGCTAAGGTTACATACCAGCGTCATGACCTCGGGATGCACTTGGTTACTGATTTTGACGGGGTGTGAGGTCTTAGCGTGGCTGTTCCAGGAAGTCTCACTATCTCGTGGGTTTAAGGCTTGTGAGTGTACCGAGTCCTAGAACCCGAGTCTTGATGTGTTGCCAAGACTCAACGATCTATTGGTCGGGACTACTTGCGCCTCTCTGTTTGCATTCATGGACGCTCATATATCGATTGCTTTTGTTTGATTTACTGTCTTTATTTATTCATGCGTTCTTTGTACCTTTCTTTCTATTTGCATGAATGTAGACTGTTTTATTTATTTTGAAATGTTGTTTAGTGTCCTACTGGCGTTACTTACTTGGGCTCGTCATTCTTGTGTTTAACTAAGTACAGATCCGCAATCTAGTAAGGGAAAGGGACCAGCACTGGGAGATCTACTTTGAGGACTTTGGAACGGCCTTGCCCCTCGCATTTTTGTAGGTTTTGTATTACTTATGTATATTGGTTTTTTTTGACACATGGGATATATGGGTTTCGTGAGATATTTACATGGAGTATATACGGGGTTTCCGCACCCTAGGTTGTCATGACTGATTTGTGTAGAGTTGTTTAAATTTGTTTGAGTTGAAATCGCTTCCGCATAAACTTTGATAACTTACAAATTTGAATAACTCACTAAAAATGTAATGATAAATGGTTAGGAAGGCTGACTAGGCTTGCGTTGACGTCGCGAGGATTGACTCGGGGTCCACGTAAGTGTAGGCCGGGCGGGGCCCATTTTAGGTTGTGGAATTGGGGCCGTCACATCCAAAATAAGGTGACAAAGGTTATACCTAGATAAAGCCAAGGGTAGGCATAAAAACTAGTTAACTTATTCTTATCATTTTTTAGTCAGTAAGATAACAAATATGGATCCTTCAAATCCATCTTCAAGCCAGAAGTCCTATATTTTAGATGTGTTTTCTTGAACCTCATCTCCTATGACCCCAATTTTGTCAAAATTGCATATTCTTTTTCCATACCCATATTACCTGACTCCATCATCAAACATGCATGTAACGACCCCTTCTTAAATTAGGGCACCGCCCTACCTAATCCCGTCATTAAGCCCTGATCTCACCATATAAGACTTAACAAGGAATTAGTCGGCCTTTCAAAAACCTCATTACTTACCCATTATTTTCCAAATAGACATTTACCTATCACATGTTCATAAATCAGAGTTAATTAAAATTTTACTTAAAAGTTTATTCAGCGGAAGTCTTAACAAATTAGCGGAAGCTTTTAATGTGATACCTAACAATTGTGGAAATATCAGGGAAATAAAGATCACATGCATGTATACATATATATAACAAACGACGATAATATATCATCATGTGTCTGGTCAAGGTACTAGTCTCTTAACTCATAACATACAACTCCAAAAGTATATAAAATACATATAAAAGTAATACATCAAAATCAAAACCTACAAAATATGGTGTAGCAACACTCCACTGGCTCAGAGGTAGTCGTCGATCTTCTCTTTGCCTAGCCTGCTACTCGATCGATCTGCACCCACCGTCATAAAAAGGACGGTGAGTACAGAAAATAGAAAGTAACACTGAGAGACATTTGTTCACATTCCCAAATATGCAACAAGTATTTAAAAGTATGATAATAGCAACTATGATGAAAAGAGAACATGCAAAGAGATACTTTCGTTAAACAAAATGAAATTGACATTCGGCTAAGTAGTAATGATCTAGGGACGGTCGACCGCGATCTTCATCACATAAGCCTTTCCACTATATAAGGATGGAGCTGAACTCTACATCAATGTGAAAGTTTGAGCAGTGCTCTTTGACTTTATAACATTTCGCTGGTGCCAGTCACCTGCAATATATACTTGCCAACAATCTTGGGTCTCATACCCCGTGATGTCACCCAAGTTATGCTTGCTAACAACCCCGAGACTTATTTCCCGTATGCTGCGTAAGATAGTGGAGAGATCCCAATCACCCTGGAAGTCTAGTGAACCCTGTATGTCAGCCGGACCTCTATCATAAAATGACCCTAAATACAAGAACTACTTTCATAATGGATAACATGGTTTGAGAATCCAACAAAGTAATTGCATATTTAATGCACAAAGGAAATAGATTCACAACATTATGTAACACTTATCTAATAGCATGATATTTCACTGACCACATGTGTTAACAATTAAAATGACATAGCACATGATTTGAAGTCAATGAAATCATTTAATCAACAATCTATACCATGAAAGCAACCTCATGAAATGAGAAAGGACTATGAGTCACGGCATATGGAGTACAATGGAAAATCAGTCCAAATGACTGGAAGTAAACAAGTAAATAGGAATGAAATGTAAATGAATATCTCAATCAGTTTACTTACAATCCACGCAATTTCTTAAGCTATTCCTGCCTTCCAACACCTCGTATCACGTATCTAAACTCAAAACAACCCTTAAGACTAAACAATATTAAAATTTTAGTCATGTATTGCAGCGCACTTTTAGGCATAAAATTGTCCAAATCTCAACGTCTTCCCTTGTACAAATTTTTGGTCTCTAACTTAGCTTTTCGAAAAGGTTTGGTTTGCGTAGTTGTGATTTAACGAAAGCAATATCGCAATTTTACTAAACACAGCTCAAATTGGAGCCTAATCTGACCAGCGAACTTAGAAAAATCATTTCTCCCAATCTATAGTTTCAAAATTTGTGACTTTTGGTCACAAGGCAGGTAACATATTTGGATGAGTAATTAGGGAGCTATGTCGTTTACAAGTTTAGTTTCAAAAATCTCGTAATGCATTTAATCACCTATTTGTAGAGCACTTTTGGACATGAAAATATTTGAACTACAAAATTCCAGTAAGACAAAGTTGTTCCCCTATAAGTCAAATTTTAAATGCCACCAGATTGGGTTCATTTCGATTTAAAATGAGCAAGTTATGACCAAATTACATAGGTTGATTCATAATACAACAAGCAGAATTTCCATTTTGGACTTAAAACTTCAAAAACTCATATCTTTTTTATTTCGAAACCAAATTAAGAACTCCTTAATAGCCGGATTATCAGCTTGAAATGAGGAATCCAAATATATCAACCAGTTTCAAAGACTTTATCATCTAGCCTCTGAAAATTGCTAAAAACCAAAATTGGTTTCAAACTTAAATAGAGAGATGTGTAACTAGTTTGATGAACACTTAGCTTGATCAACACCTCATACTCCAAACTCACTGATTTCTCCTTGATCTTTTCTAATTTCCCTTCTTCTCCATCAATATTTTCTTCTCTCCTAAGCAAGCTTACTTAGCTCCTAAGTTATTGAAATTAAGTTGGTTTGATTACATGAGTTGATCTCTAGCTTTTTATATGAAATGAATATTGTTGATTAATAGCCATTGATTCTCATGTGCACATGTATCTAGAAACCTATCTAATGTTGTACATATTCACACATTTCCCCACTTACTCAATTTAAGCAACAACCATGTGTAACTCACTTGCTGTCTAGATGTGTCAATACGTATCTCTATGATCATCACGTGACTATTGTTTTAACTTGCTAACTTAGGTGCATTAAATGTATAATAAACCATACCTACATTTAAATCACTATTTAAGTTACATTAAGCCTAAATAAACTTACCACTACCGCTTTCTACTCCGGTCCTATGCCGACACGTATTTCAATGAGCGTCCCCACTCACGTCTCGACACCTATACACAAGTAGGAGTGACTTAGTAATCTACACATATACAATACACTAAGCATACACCACAATAAACATAACATATACCTCGACCATCTCGCCTCGGTCACGATACGTATCTCGATGCAGGTACCACGTCATGGGTTACTGATCCTGATTAAGAGATTAAACTAGGATTTAAAATTTCGGGCTGTAAAAATGCATCAAACAAAATAGGTCAACTTGTTGGGATAACCCTTATATTCTAGAAGTCCCTGAAACTTTCCCACCTTTGTTAAACCCATACCAAATGTTCACCAAGAAAAATCTTTCCAAAGGCGCATACGCGCTCGATTCACACACCTTCCCCACCAATCAGAGAATATGTTCAAGGAACCATACTTGATCAATGTGGTCTCAAAGCCACACAAGCAGAGGAATACATCAACTTGAGAATTTCGCATTAGTTTATAGCACAATGGTAAAAACTCGGCTACACTCACCTCCACCTAGAAGCTGTGAGGCTGATCTTAACAGCTCATAACAGAGATGTCATACCGTTATTTTCCAAAGTCCTACTCTTAGACACCAATTTCCTTCAATACAAGCATGCACTTATTGCTACTGTAGTTTTCACCCTCGATGTCGCCTCTATGATCTTTACATTCTATCCGAGTTTTTCAGTTAGTTTTCTCGACCCGAATCTACTAGAATCCAGATCCAAGTACAGATTGTTGATGCAGAACAAAAAATCACAGGTGTTACTGACACTTTACATCACCAGATGATCTACAGACTACAAGACCATGTAATTAATCTTAAAATCCTTGGCCAAAGCAATGAAGCCATTATGGCTTTTATGGACCAGGGCCAAGTTCCGACGACGATTCAGATACAGAAACAGATGGCAAAAGATGAACTTTTAAAGTTTATTCCAGAACAGCTCGAGCCTTGCAACAACCACTTATATCCATAGCTTGTCCCTTACTCAAACAACAAAAGGACGGACAAGTCAAAATCACTTTCACAAAGCCTCAGGGACCTCACCATTCCATTAGCTCCTCATATGCTTTTCCTTCTCAAATGGCATTAACCGTTGAACCTATATATTCCCATTCCAATGAATCCCCACCTCTTCATTCTTTGGACAAGACAAAAGCCCAATCTTCCATGCCATAATCAATGGACACTTTATCTGAGATTGTACTCCAAAAATGTGTGACAGTTATTGTTCATGTGATGGTGATCATGATGATGATGATGACTATGAAGATGGTAATAATTATGGTGATGACCATGATGGTGGTGACTATGATGTTAATGTGGCACAATCTTGTTACATGATGGCATCTGCATATAAAGATGAATTTCCTCCACTACAGATAGAAATCGAGAGAACAAGAAACAACTCTCATACAGATAGAAATCGGAGAACAAGAAGCAACTTTTATCCTATTCTAAGCCTATATCCGTTAGGCATCTGTTAATGCAGACGGGTTTCCACCATTATTAATCAGAGAGGATATGCTAAACCGGAGGTCTAAAAATGCATTAGCACAAAATTGAGCTTTTTGTTCACTACACGATCAGATGGGGGCATTGACAGAACTGACGAAGGAGACGATAAACAAAATTTTGGCCTACTGACAGACCACAGACAACTATCACCAAGTCATATTAAAAAAACTGACATAATTGAATACACTATCCAGTCTCTCCTTGAAAAGAGACAGTTAGGTCTCGAATTCTTTGAAAAAGAACATGAATTGTGGGCTTGAAGGGAAAGCTACAGCGACTAGAATAGGACATGGTGGCTCCTAAATTATTGTACTCAGTTCATCCCAAATATTTCACCCATCCATTTGAACCACCCAAAATGCCAACTTTATCCACATCACCACTAACCTCCTTTGATTTTCTCCTTCCTCAAAATCGTACTAACCATAAAGGAAAATGTCAATTACATTTAGACCCACCTATGCCAACCTTTGCAGAAAGAGTCGTCCAAATGGGGAGAATTAAGCCACATAACATAATTCAATATCATAAAAATTCTCAAATCTCCTAAATCGAACCAGTTCACCTTGACCCAATTTACATTACCCCCGATGAAAGCATAGAAGCAGCATATACTGAGATGACCATTCCACTATTAACTGATGATGACCAATATGCCGACATCACAACCCTGCATAATATTTCTGTAGCAGAAGCAGGAGAAACATCAGATGTGTATGCAGACCCCATGGATGCCGAAGATACGACTTCTATGCCAAAATTAAGATTTAACTTTCAGCATAAAACTGGAGAAGCAAGTTTCACTATTGATGCTACCCCTGCTAAATGGAGAGCCCGATTCGATGAATTTTTCTCATGGCTAACACACATAGCAGTAAATGACAAGGAAGTCATTGGAAGAAATTTATTCAGAATTTTTTTGTCGAACTATCAGCCGACTCAGAGGTTATTTTATGGAGCTTCAAGAATATCGGATCAGAGCACTGATGTAGAATTCCATTCCAAATTTTATTGGGCATATATTACGAGAGTTTGTTGGAGATCTCTCTTTTGAAGATACAAGGCTCAAGCAGGAATACTATGATTTCAAATGTTGTTCTTTGAAAAGAAAATATTTGGAAAAGCATTATAATGAAATGTCAATCTGATTCCACAAGCTAAAGGGAATGGATAATCCTGATCTTAAATATGTTTATATCCTTTGGCCAACAAACACAATCATAATAAATCAAATCAAAACAGTAAAATTATTAATTAATATTTAAATTAAAGTACAACTACGTAAAGTAGCCCAATCTTTAACGACGTAAGTATAATCTTTCATTATCATAATCTACATTACGAAAGAGATTGTTAATTTGAGTGAGGCGTAAAGTACCTTGGTAGAAGGGTTGTGTGTAATCTTCATTGGAGTCTGTTGTAGACCATCTTTCAACTTATCGATCATTATGGGAAGTTCATGTCCAACATTCACATCATGAAGGGAATAAAGTTGTTGACTGGATGGCTAGCTATACGATAAGTTTCAATTTAGGTGTCCATGTTATTTCTTCGGTTCCTATTGGTATTATTTCCATATTAAAAGAAGATGCAAGAGGGTTTCCTTCCCCATATTTGCTTGAGTTAATAGTAGGCGTATAACCTCCTCTTCATAAAAAAAAAGTCTTAATAATCATTAAAAAAGTAAGACTATACTAACATTTTAATTTTGACAAATTTATCCTACTATTTTAATTTTAACAAATCTATTATAACATTTTGATTTTGAGTAAATTGTATCTTTAATCAAATTACTTTCCAAAAATTGATGATGCAGCAATACAATAATCAACAAAATGTCAACCAAAAGACTTTACTTGACACCACAAGTAACCTGATCAATCATCATCGAGAAAAAAATTTTATGCCATCAATTTTTGGGGCAAAATTTAACTAAAGATATAATTTACTTAAAATCAAAGGTTAGGATAAAATTGTCAAAATCTATAAACGTTAGGAAGATTTGCCTAATTAGCTCTACATGATACTAGTATTTACACCCTACACTATGTGATTATGAGGGCATTGCATTACACGCCCGACTCCACTGCACGCCCATTGTGGGCGTGCAGTGGAGGCTGCTGCCATTCAACGCAGAAAAGGTGCATGGGCCCACCAGTTTAAATTTTTTTTTGTATTTTTTGTATTTTTTTAAATTCGATTTTTTTGTATCATTACCGTTGTTTAAAAAAGCCGTTGTTTTCAAACGATAAAAAATGTATTCGTTTTTTAATTGTTATGATTTTTACTGTTCATATTCTTTTCAAAGTTTTTCATATTTTTACCATATTAAAAATCTTCTTCAAACCTATATATACTCACTGATATTTACATTTTTTACACAACATACTTCAACCTCTCAATTTTCTCTACCACTTTCTTTTGCTTCCATTTTAAAATTTTATTTTTGTGATACGGATTACAACAATCCCCCATCTTCTCCAAATCTCCAAAATTCTCAAAATTTCTCAAGCCGATTTTTTCCACCAAATTTTCAAAATTTCCAATACACCTAATTTCCTCAAAATTCTCAATATCCTCCAAATGCTCCTAATTTTTCATATCCTTTCATTCCACCAAACATGTTTAATTTTTCAAACACCCCTACTTTTTCAAGCACCCCTAATTTTTCATTCCTTTTTTTCCTTACTAATATCCAGATTTTATCGCAAAATATTGACAATACCTCTTAAAATGATCAAGATAGCGCAACGGAGACAACTTCGTTACTTGACTTTCAAATTCCTCTTTATTCCATGCAACCATTAGCTGAAAAGGAGAAAACTGAAGCCATTCCAAGAAAGCAACGTGAGTTGTGGTCCATTGACGATAACAGGTTGATTACTAGTGTGTGGCTGATAATTTCGACTGATAGCATTGTCGGCAATGCCCAACAACAATGCATATTTTGGATGCGAGTCACTGACTACTACATGAGCACAGACAGCCAAGTCGTCTGGAGAGAACGTGAACTATAATTAAAAGGCATTGGAATTGGATGATTAAGTTGGTCAATATATTTAACCAACATTTCAACAAATTAGCAAGTGAAAATCGCAGTGGTTGGAATGACGAGATGTTGAAGGATTGTGCTTGCAATTTATTTTACCGTAGTGAAAAGAAGCATTTCCAGCATGAACATGTATGGCTAATGGTGAAAGACGACCCCAAATGGAAAAGAACAAAGATCAATAAGTCTGGGAACTACACATCCTCATCCAATCATGACACAGATGCAAGTGAGCAAAAGCAAAAAAAGCGAAGGGAAAAGGGAAAGAAAAGTTGAAGAAGAATGATGTGGTTTCGGATTTGCTCGAAAAATGAGATTGATTCGAGAAAGAACAAGAGGAAAGAACGACTTATATGAAATAGATGAATGATCGTTTAAGTGTTGGTTCGGATTACAAAATATTTATAAGAGAAACTAGCGACATGAGCGAGGAAGTACGCTGGTCACGTGTCGTGCGTGCCAAATATAACCCGCAATCGAGTTACCAACCACAAGGGTGTAGAAATAGTAAATATGGGGTCGAGTCCACATGACTTGAGTTTTACTCCAAGTTAACTAAAAATGGAGGGTTTTTAGAAAGTTCAATGAAATAATTTACTAGACTAGCACAAATAAAAAGTTCGCAAAAATAATATCAATGAGAAGAAATCACCTAAGTCTACGGTTCCACAAGCAAGAATCAAGATTCAATGACATTTAATGGTCCTCAATCATTCGAAAAAGTTATTAATTCAATTTCTCCAAGATTAGCTATAGAAAATCGACGTCTGCCAGAAATTCCTAGTTCCCCTAATCTCAATAGCTAGGACGTACGCCACTAACTATTTCCCTAATCAATGTATAACCCTAAACATCCGTCGATCGGGTTTAACACACTAACCACAATAATTTGGGTCTGTGGGAACACTAATCCTAAATAACCGGATCGCATCCACTTCTGATTTAACCTAGATTCAATTGTTGCAAACTCAAGAACCGAAAGGGTTTTACAGCAAACATGTGAATGTTTGTCACTTTATTGGTCCAAAAGCACAATTACACGGATACTAATGGTCCAAATAACTATAGGTTGTCCCCCTAAAAACATGCACTGGCCACATACACACCCTAGATCTAAACCATATAATTTAAAATCAACAACAATGAAATAGGAGGAATTTAATCAAATTAAATAAAAATCATAGATCTCACATAGTATTTGCCATGAATCATGAATCCCACTTGTTTCCCCTTCAATCTAGGCGAAGATTGGTCTAGCCGGACATCATCTCTACAATATCCAAGTATGAAAAGTTGTGTGTGGTGGCTCCAATATGTTCTCCCTGTATGAATACCCTAGTTCCTAATATGAAAAACTACTAAAAATTGCTCTTTGGAGGTGAGAGAAATTAATTTTGGGGGTTGGTCTCGTAACACGTGCGCCGAGGAGCATCTAGGGACTATTTTTGGGGTGAAAATGGGTTTCGTACACGTGTCTGCACCGCATTGGTTGAGAGTGTTGTCGCGCAACTGACGTGGCGCTCTCCTATTGGCTGGACCGGCTGTGATGACGTTGTTGGCGTGGTGAGCGAGCGACACGTGGCGGGCAAGAGGAGGGTGGAAGAATTCGCGTGACTTGAACGAAATTCTGGGAGCTTGTGCTGACGCGCATCCGGAGGACGAACTGATGGAGGGTGAAGTGAGGAAAACTGGTTTTGTTGTAATGTGATGATGTGAGACGCCACGTGGCGACTGGTTATTGGAGAGAAACGCTGTTGCTTCGCACGGTTTTGTACGAAAATGTGGTCGTCTATCGAAGCGACACGTGTCCCAGGCTGGCCAATGGCACGCAGCCATGTGGCAGGCAATACTTGGTCTACTGTCTCTTATTCTACCCACCGCGCAGTACGTAACTCGAGGAAAAATGTCCGGCGTCCGATCACTACGAGTAAATACTCCATTTTGAGTATTTTTCTGCCACGAAGTCAACCGTGCACTCCATTTCACCTGAAAATGACCAAAAAATATAATTAAATATATATTTTAGAGACTTTGCATAATTAAATATACTAAAATAGCCTACTAAAAGCATATAAAAACCAATTTATCATACGCCAACGTCATGATGAGTTTTGCGAACTCATAAGGGAAAAGTATAAGAAGTGGTATTTAGTATCATTGTTGTTTTTCACAAATGTAGTTGTTGTTGTAAGAGTTTGTTTTAGTTGTCCAAATGCTTTTGTTGTTTTCAAAATGTAGTAGAAGTACTTGTTTACTTGTTGTTTTCACAATGTTATAGTAGTTTTTATTTTCATGATATTGTGTTCCAGTAGTACTTGTTATTTTAATGATATTGTGTTGAAGCGATCCATCTAATGAATCATTTATGTCTCAAAATTCAAAAGTATTTATTAATCGTGTAATGTACAAAGTAGTTGTTAGAAACTAGCAGTTAAAAAGTAGTCGTTGAAAGTCTATAAATTTTATAAGATTTTAGGCAAAGCTCACTCACTGAAACTCACTGTACTCAGCCTATCCATCATTCATATTCTTGCAACCTACACCATTTGCAACCTACGAAGATGGACGACATCGAAGAAATGCTGGAAGAAATGGAAGAATACTAAGAAAAACAGTTGATGGACGACTCAGATGTACAAGCGTTCATATTATTGCAACAAACTATAATAGCTTTACTTGGTGAAACCTCTAATCCTCCTAGGAGGACTACAAGATTCTTGAATCGAGATCATGAACGTGGGCATGAACAACTTGTCAACGACTATTTTGCAGACGAGCCAGTTTATCCTGCTAATATATTTCGATGGAGATTTCGGATGAAGAGGACGTTGTTTATGCGAATTGTCGAAGCCCTTGAAAATCATTCTGAACATTTTCAATTGAGAGTTAATGCAACTGGTAGATGAGGACTATCTCCACTTAAAAAATGCACAACTATGCCATTCATTCATCAATTAGCATATGGAGGACCAGCTGACCAATTTGATGAATATGTAAGGCTTGGTTAGCGTACGCACTTGATTGCTTAATTAATTTTTGCAGATGTGTTATCGAAATACTTTCACATGAGTATTTAACAAGACCAAGTGTCGAAAATATTCAACGTTCACTTCGCTTGCATTCTGAGTGTCATGGCTTCCCATGTATGCTTGGAAGCATCGATTGTATGCATTGGTAATAGAAAAATTATCCAGTGGCGTGGAAAGGGCAATTCACTCGAGGTGATCAAGGGGTTCCAACTATCATGCTAGAAGATGTTGCTTCAACTGACTTATGGATTTGGCATGCATTTTTTGGAGTTGCGGGTCTAATAATAACATAAATGTGTTAAATCAATTTCCTTTATTTAATGATGCCTTGCAAGGATATGCTCCGAAAATTACGTTCACCGTGAATGGTACAACATACACACAGGGATATTATCTTGCAGATGGCATATATTCGGAGTGGGCAACATTCGTACAAAGTTTTTCATATCCCGAAGATTCAAAGCGAATCAAATTCAAGAAAATGCAAGAAGCTGCAAGGAATGACGTCGAACGAGCATTTGGTGTGCTTCAATTTGTACGTGGGCTTGCCCGATTATGGTACAAAGAACATTTAAAAGATATAATGTATGCATGCATAATATTGCATAACATGATTGTTGAAGTCGAAAACCCCACAATTGACAATTGGGATAGCGATGAAGGGGAACCTTTGGTTGTTGCGATGAAGGGGAACCTTTGGTTGTTGCAACTCAAGGGCCCACTCAAGATTTTAATCAATATCTTCAAAGAAATGTATCATTACGTGATCGAGAAATACATCGACATCTTTGAGCAAACTTGAACATATATAGAACCATGTTGGAAATGTTGACGATGACAATTAATATTATCTTTTATTTTAATATTTTTCGTATGTAGTAAAGCAATTTTTCTAAGTTTTCTTATATTATTAATGTCTTTTTTACGTCAACTAATTAATCAATATTTTAATATATTTAGAAGTGTCGATTCTTTTTTGTGTTGTTGTACTTTTAATTGATTTATTTTATTTATTTTTATTAGTTTTTATCTAAAAAATTAATTAAGAAGTTTTTTTATAATTTCAAAAATAAATATTTTAAAAAAAATCGGAAATATATATATTTAGATATGTAAGAATAATAGTTATTTTATTTATTGGTTAATTGTAGAATATGTGATGTGAATTTTTTAAAATGTGTTGAATTTTTTAAAAAGAATTGGTGTGATGTGATTGTGGGTCCTATAGAGTGTGTAATAAAAAATTTAACTATTGTGAGAGTAAGTATAATAGAAAAGAGTGTAATGAAATGATAATGTGGCACTCTATTAACCAATTGTTTACATTGTTGTAAATCTATAGATTCGAAGGAAAGGAAAAGAAAAGGTGAAAAAAAAAAGGTTGCGTTGGTGCTTCTTTTCTTGGGAGCAAAACCGAGAATTAATAATTTTCTTGCAAGTGAGAGTGATCAATGGCGGAGAAACCCCAAGCAGTTCGAGTTCAGTACTGCCAGGTCTGTAGTCTACCGGCCGAGTTCTGCGAATTCGGTCCAGATTTCGAGAAATGCAAGCCGTGGCTCATCCAAAACGCCCCTGACTTGTACCCCGATCTGCTCAAAGGTCGAATCCCGATCTCTTCGAATCGAACCGAATCTCTCAAACCCTAATCACTACTGATCAATTTTTCTTTATTCAGAAGCCAGTGACAAGGAGGCTGATAAGGTCTCGGACCAGCTTCAGTCCGTCGAGATTTCGTCTCGTGGGGGCGATGGCGGTGGCGCTGCCGCTGCCGCTGCCGTTGCGGTCGCGGCGGCTTCTTCAGGTGTGGTTTGATGTTGTAATGCAATGAATAGTCTTGTTCAATTTTGGATGTTGTTATTTGATTGATTAGTTTGGCTAGATTAATTAAAGTTGCCCTTTTTGGAGTGGATTTGATTTAGGGTTCCGTTTTATTGTTTCTTGGGTTAGATAGAGAGGAGATTTTGGGTTGTTTTTTCTTGTGATTCTCAATTGATAGTGATTAAAATCTCTTCCTGACGTGGAATAATGTAAGAAGACGATGACTGAAGAAGTGGCATAGTTGAATTTGAAACTGGAGCTGCTGCGTATCGGTCGCGACTGAATAACCGTTTTGAGCCCTAGAAATGTTCTAGTTTCTTTAACAAAGATATATGCAACGTATGGGAAGATGCTAAAGATAGTTTTTGTTATTTCTATTAGGCAAAACACATTTTTTGGTCCTTGAACTTTGAGACTTTTATGTTTTTAGTCCTTGAACTTTTATTAGTGTTAATTTGGTCCCTGAACTTTCATTTTTGTACATTTGGTCCCTGAACTTTTGAGTGTTTTATGCTTTTGGTCCTTGAACTTTGAGGTTTTTACGTTTTTGGGGGAAAATTAACTTTTTTTTTCGGCTTTTATTGATCGGCGTGAGTCGTTCGGCTTAGTAGTATAAACCACTTTACTCTTTTTGACTAGTCACACGTTACTTTTATTATCCACATTACCGGAAGTTAACACTTTAAATGATGGAATGACTAAATGTAGATCTTTGTGAAAGTTCAAGGACCAAATGTGTAGTAATAAAAGTTTAGGGACCAAAAGCATAAAAAACACAAAGTTCAGGGACCAAATGATGGGTTTTGCCTTTCTATTACCAGGTGCTTCCGCGTCTAAACAAGAGGAAGTGAAGCGGCTTCCGGGTGGGAAGATAAAGAAGAAAGTAAGGATCTTAACACCCATATTGTCATTGTCAATTTCAGTACATACTTATTGGCTTTTATTGACTCAGCAATGTGAAATGGATCGTTACTTTTGTTAATTTTATATAATGTGTGTGTATCTTCTTCCTCTAGGAGTAATTAACTTAGGAAAATGATTTTTAAAAAATTTCTCGTACTTCTGAGAAGATTCTGACAAGTTCTTTTATTATGAACTATGGCACTTCTCTTTCATCTTATTTTTGAGATATGATGCAGAAGTGGAATCATCAGATTTTGTAGTCCCAATCACATTCTATGATCATTTTCTTAAAATTACGGGAACTACTGCATGGCATATCGTATATTGGAATAATATAATTGTGTCAAATGGCTATTGTATGGAAGCTAAAGTAATTCAGTACTCATTTTTTGTTGTACCCGTAATTGAAGTGGTCTCATTTGATATTTGTTAATTTATGGCAGTTAGATAGGTACTGCTTTGTCACAAGTGGAAAGAACCATTTTATCCCATAACAAATACTATTGTTTGAGCTTTGGGTATTATGCGCTAACAGATAGATTGTTGCGGTTTTCAGCTAATTCTTCAGTTTGATCTCTCGCATATTATTTCTTTGAGTAATCGATGAAAGATGATAGGCTATTCCACGCGCACACACCCAATAAGCACTTTATCCTGATTCAATTTGTAAGCTTACTTGGTAACTTGGGTATTGAGCATTCATCAGTAATTGTAAAATCTGAATTCTTTGTGATGGTTGTAACATCAGAAAATGTCATCAATCACACAAAGAAGGGTAAAAAAAATCTTAACACGTGGTTATGAATTTTGCAAGCGAAGATGATTGCATTATTGTGATTGGTTTGTAAATTGGGAGGACTATTAATCTTTCATGGGAAGGTATTTTCTCATTCAAAACACACATAATGTGTTGTTAACACAAACAGGGAGGCTCGTTACTTCAACTAGTCCCCGTTAATTGGCCTTCGATTTTCTATTGTCGGAGAATTCCCTGATTTCCTTGAAACTTAGTATGTGTCTAATAGTATCCTTTTTCCTCTTATAGACTACGTTTCAACCATAGGTATTCACATACTGTATACCTTACCTGTTAAACATGTTCTATCTAATGGCCAAAAAAGCAATGCTTTTAGTTTAACTTGCACACAGTTGTATTAAGAATTTATAATGTTCCCTGGTTATCCAAGGCTTCCATTTTCATTTGGATTCATGTATTCATGAATATACTTTTGTATTTTTGTCAAGCATTATGTATTCTGATACGATATTTCATTAACAACTTTGGATGGTTGTTTGCAGGAGAAGCAAGAAGTTGTAATTGAAAAGATTGTCCGTAACAAGCGTAAATGTGTCACTACTGTGAAAGGACTCGAGCTCTTTGGTAAGGATATACTTTCTCACATTTTCCTTTATGTTCTTGGATATGGCGGCAATCAATATAAATCCTTCAAAGATTTTGAATTCTCGAGCCGCATGCTTCAGGTGTCAAACTCAATGATGCTTCAAAGAAACTGGGTAAAAAGTTTGCTACAGGAGCTTCTGTTGTTAAGGTCCATGCGATTCTTAATTTGAACTATTTCATCTATAAAATTATGGACCTTGTTATGATTATTAAGTTTTAATGATAATGCGCTAAGAGTAGATTATCAATTCTTTTAGGGACCGACTGAGAAGGAGCAAATTGATGTTCAGGGGGACATTTCATACGATATTGTGGACTTCATTACTGACACTTGGCCTGATGTAATTATCCCTAATCTCCATTTCTATTTAATGACATCTGTTGTGTTTAAGTTTATGACTTTTGTATGTTCTGTTTTGTGGCCTGCTTCAAACTGTTCAGTAGGTAAATTCAATTATGTGGCACTGTCCAAACAAGTTTTTTACTATTATCTGATTTATGCTCACTACAAATGATGCTATTGATCTTTCACATTCCTTTAATCAATTTTCAATTTTGGATGTTTTCTTGACCTGAAAATTTAGTGGCAATTTTTCAAACCTAAGCCTTTATGGTACTTGCTCTGATAGTACTTTTCCTACTTGAACTATCCATGTAGACAGCTAATTTGTTTTAAATATGCAAACTATTGTCTTTTGTGTCAGCCCTATTCAACTCAAAAAATACAATGTTTACAGGTCCTCGTAACATACAACTTTTGACTCCTATCTTTTTCTCTTCTCCATTTTTTGCATTGTCGCTTTTTTGTTTCATGTTTTGGCTCACGCATTACCTTCGACCTGTCTGACTGATTTGTTCAACAAAATCTGAACTGATTTAATAAATATAGAATACTGAGGGATTGAATTATTCGCTTTCAATGATGAACACTACGCCAAAACCAAACAAGTTCCACGAAGCGGCTTACCAGCAAGATAGATGCAACACTGACATAACTTTCTCATTCTAGTCTTGTTACTGGTTAACATATGTACTTCACAAGAACCTGATAGCTGCAGCTGTTTTCAACACATTCCTAGTTTCCAATTCCTAGATATTTACAATGTCGTAGTGTAAGGTCTTCCTATTGCTAGCACTATCTTGTAGGGTTGTGTTTAATTTGTTCGTTTCCTTCTCTTGTTATATTCATTTGTCTGCTTGCCCAAAAAAATTTGTAAATCTTAAGAATGATCCCTCCTCCTCCTCCTCCTCGAAAACTTTGCAAATATGTCATATTTCCTAACTTCAATAGTGTTTTTTTTTGTAAAATTGCATCTATTTCGGTATTAAAGAAAATCTAACTAATTCAAGGAAATTTGGAAAATTTTTCCATACCATAACGTCCGTTCTCAACAAGAAAGAATTCCCTCTCATAAACACAATATCAAAGTAAGGTGGAACATGGCTCGTCAAATTAATTTCTGTTGTTTCAACTACTTTGCAGCTATTCATCCCTGTGATTGAGTTTAATTCTCCGTAGTTGCTTTTAAAAGTTCATGAGATCCCCTTTTGGACTGCCAAACTAAGTTCCATGTCCACATTGATCACATTCATATCCTGCAGGAACATTTGTTCTTCTTCATGAGTTAGAAGTTATTTCTGAAATGGTCAAGACTAATAAGAGAAATTGAAATTTAAAAAAAAAAAAAAAAAAGGATCGAATGACTGCTAACAGCTTCTGTTAGTCTTTTTTCTTGCAACAATTACATATTCAGAATGGGACTTGCTGCCATGTTAGTTTTAATGTTCATTTTTGTTATCTGTCATTAAACCTGATGAAGCAATGCCAAATGCATCATTTTTGAGAACCTTGCTCCTCAAGTTCTCAATACTGTCCAAATATTTGTATCAGTTGGGAAATAGACCATTTTCCTGTTAAGTCACATATTTCGACCACCTGCTTCTTGAAGTTTGAGATTAGGGGTTTCTTGTGTTACTCTCAGGTACCAGCGGCAGCAATATATTTCATTGAAGATGGCCGAAAAGTTCCAGCTGCTTGAACTGGCGACTTCGACAAAAATCTGGACTTTGACTGAATGACAAGTATAAGATTGCACAATACTACAAAACCAAGGAGAGGAAG
Source organism: Stephania cephalantha (assembly GCA_039657325.1). Lineage (NCBI taxonomy): Eukaryota > Viridiplantae > Streptophyta > Magnoliopsida > Ranunculales > Menispermaceae > Stephania > Stephania cephalantha. Next base: position 49,371,384 of record CM077569.1, on the reverse strand, counting down.
CTACCTATTTTCTGTTCGTATGGTGAACTTGGTATGGCATATACAATGTATCTCCTGTTCTAATACAGTTTTTTTGAAAGAAAATTTTCAAGTGGGACATGCTTTTGAGCTTGGTTTCTTCTTTTTGTTGGAGGTTGCACACTTTTGCTAGTGAAAATGTATTCAATTGGTCATTGTGAGTGTGACTTGTACATAGGTAAAGGAGGACTTTGTTTTGAGATTTTATCAGATAGACCTCTAACTACCTAGAACCAAGTTGTTGCAGAATTACAAGTTAGAAGTTCTGTGTAATCTTTTTGGCCGGCCCATATTCAGTGGAAATCATTTTGCTCAATGTTTTAATGGGATTTAGGGTTTAAGTGTTCAAGTCCGCCGATGATTTGTTCTTGGTAAATATTTCTCAGAGCATGATGCGTGAATTAAGCCGATGTTTGAATTAAAATTGAGATATTAATGCAAGTTCTTCCCTTCTAAATTAAATGGATTTATATTGAGGTTGACAATAAGTTCCTCCAAATTTCCCTTTGTGTCCCACTATAATTATTTTTTTCCAAGATCAATTTTGCCTCTCTATCTTGTGGAAAAAAAGAATAGCGGAAATGATGAAATGTGGAGAATCTGTAAGAAAGTTATTCCTTCAATAAAATCTCGCCTGTCAAGCAATAGAAAAGTAAAACATCTTTTACTTCAAAAAACAAAAAAAAAAAAAAAAAAAAAAAAAAGAAAGAAAAGTAACAACTTTTTAGGCTCACTAAGGTTCTTTGGGTTTGTTGCGACCCACGTAAGTTATATGAGTCTACTATGACCAGTTAGGTCTACTCACTAAATGTCAATGAGCTAGGAATTGCTCTCGGTGAACTTGTAACTGAGACAAAATTGTCTCTTTAAGGGGACAAGGATTGCTCTTGGTGAGCCTAAACTGAATTTATTGGAGTGACTGGTTCTTCAGGTTTTATGTTATTTGGCAATATTTTACGTCGTTTTTTACATCTTTAAGTTATTCATTTATGGAAAATGATTGGGTGACTCCTTTTTGGACATCCGCTTGTTAATGCCCATTGATTTGTGCATCAATGTTTGTGCACGTTCAAATCGATGTGTATTTAAGGGACACCAACAACCAAGTGTTCATTTCGGATGTCCTTCTCGAGTCACCCTAGCACTACCCTCACTTATTTCGCTCTTGCCTGATGTTGATCATTATATCAACATCTGAGCTTGCTCGAGCAAGAAATCAATTTTGCTTTACGACTTCAGAATTTCTACCTTCACAGATCACATCGTGCTTGTTGAATGCCAAAGTCCATTTCTAAGTCAATTCTGAGACAACTCTGCAAGAACCGTTAAAACTTAAAAGTGTGCAGAAAACTCATCAACTATAATCACTCTTTATTGTAGAGTTAAGGAACTCTAATGGGATTACTGAAATTTCATAAATTTGAGACTTCAATAACAAGCTATCACACCATTTTCTTTCCTTAATTCTCTCTTAGAAGCCTCAAATAATGGTTACATTGAAAGAAATTTCAACATATCGTCGCAAGGCTGCCTGCTAATCTAAGATGCATGTAAATGTATGGACATTGAATCAGATACATAGTAACAGATTGACCAACTCTAAGCTCTCTATGTATCATGATCCTGCAGCCGCAACGCCTTTTGCCTTTGCTGCTGCTGCTGCCGCCGCTGCAGCCGCAGCAGCCGCGGCAGCAGCAGATGCAGCTGCATTAGGAGTGGAGGGAGGCACCGGTGCTGACTGAGAACTATTCTGTGATTCAACTATAGCTTGTTGCTGTTGTTGCTGTTGTTGCTGCTGCTGCTGAGAGTTCACTTGAGTAAGCAGAGTAATGATCTGACTCCCTGTCATCGTCTCCTGTTCCAACAGCGCATTAGCGAGCGCGTAAAGCTCTTTGCTATGGGTGGTCAAAATCATTTTCGCATTATTGTATGCTCTATCTAAAAATTTTTTCACCTCCTCCTCGATGAGAAGCCGAGTCTCGGTGCTCATGCTCTTCCCATTGTCATCATAGTTATGAGCAACAAGCCCTACCTGATTGCTCATCCCATATTTCGTCACCATTGCTCTTGCAAGAGAGGTTGCCTGCTGAAGATCTGAAGATGCACCAGAGGTGACTTCGTTCTCCCCGAAGATAAGCTCCTCTGCTACTCGGCCGCCCATGCAAACATCCAACCGAGCAAGCATTTGCTTGCGTGAGATGCTCGTCTCATCTTTGTCAGGCAACTGAGCAACCATTCCAAGAGACATCCCACGAGGGACAATGGTTGCTTTGTGAACTGGAAGTGCCCCATCAGTGTGGATGGCAACAAGGGCGTGGCCACCCTCATGAAATGCTGTCAGCTTCCTCGACTCCGGCGATATTACAGCTGATTTGCGTTCACTTCCCATCATGATTTTATCCTTAGCATACTCGAGATCAGCCATGCTCACCGCTTTTGCACCATCCATTGCAGCCTTGAGCGCCGCAATATTCACCAAATTTGCAAGATCAGCACCAGAGAATCCTGGGGTTCCTCTAGCAATGATCATAAGATCTACATCTTCACCCTTTAGAACCTGCAAATGTGGAAATACAGTCAAGCTTTACATTGATATATGGCTAACGGAATAAATTGAAAAAAAAAGATGGCAGAGAATAACTGAATCTCCTAGTAAACTGGTTTGCAGGCAATAAGATTGAAGACCGTTCCACCGGATATAGAATCAAAATAATCAATACCCAGCCAATGGGTAGCATCATCAGTAGAAAAGTTCAAACAAAAACAGCCACAAACATTACCATCACCTAATCAATGTTCAACAGCATAAAACCTAACAAGCTATGAAATCATCACAAACTCCACAGTGAATAATATTGTACAAGGTTATATTTGAATATATAATTTTCGATATCTATAATACAATACAAACAGAAGAGATGATGAATTGAACAAACATGTGGATTTCTTTTAATTGCCTTGCAACTGTAACCATTCTACAAATGTTATATTATTAATGCACTTGTCTGCATGGTAACAAATAAATTCCATTAAGTAGGGAGTTAATACCTTTGACATGTGAGATTCCATTATCTGTCTCCGTCCTTCCACATCTGGATTGGGAACAACAATGTGTCGATCAAAACGCCCAGGTCTCACCAGTGCTTTATCCAAAGACTCGGGAAAGTTTGTCGCAGCTATGACAATGATACCGTCGTTTTGTTTAAACCCATCCAGTTCAACCAGCAACTGGTTCAAAGTCATCTTCATGTACTGCTGGTCCTTTGGGTTACGGCTACCTCCAATTGCATCTATCTCATCAATGAAAATAATACATGGAGAACGTTTCTTTGCAGCTGAAAACAGATCTCTCACTCTCCTGGCTCCAACACCCACAAACATCTCCTCAAACTCACTGCCACTGCAAGAGAAGAAAGGTACTCCAGCTTCTCCAGCAATTGCTCTTGCTAACATTGTTTTGCCTGTGCCAGGTGGACCCACAAGCAAGACACCTTTTGGGAGTTTCCCTCCAAGACGTGTAAAGCGCTACAGCAACAAAAACCGATTATGACACTCAAAACTCAGCCACAACTAAAAGACTGACTAGTACACCACAAATGATCACAGGCCAACATAATGCAAAGCCATGTAGCAATGCATTAATAAAGTATGCAAGACAATAATCGTTGAGGAATAAAAATAAATAGTTCTTGAAATTTTATTTTTTCTGAAACTCATACATGCACGAAATTATGCACAAAATATAAGAACAAGTGATCTGATGGACCAAATTATAAATAAATTTTAAAAAAAGAAACTGAAAACTACAAGTCTCTTATTATGATTGTAGAAACCAGCTTTACAAAATTGTCAGTTCATTTTTGCAATTCGAGTATTATGGCCTACAAATTGTTTTTTATAAGAACATCACTTTCATACAAGTAAAAATATTAGAAATTTCAAACTGTTGAACACTGCAATATCATGCGTGACTTGATAATATCTGAAAATCTCATGATATAGGAGTCTATTGAAAATCTGGCCTTTGACTAGTGAGAAGTAAAGATATTAGAAGTTTCAAATTGTTGAACGCTAAAATATCATGCGCGACTTGATACAACCCTCAGTCCCAAATTAATTGGGGTCGGCTACATGGATCAAACTCTTCCATTGTGCTGATTTAATGCAATTGATGGATCATGCGTGACTTGATAATATCTGAAAATCTCATGATGTAGGTGTCTATTGAAAATCTTGGTTTTGACTAGTGGGATGCATGCACACTCACATTTGGGCCATGCTTGGTTGAAGGGGAAGTAGGGGAGCTAAATAGCATTTCTCGGGAAGTGCAACGTCCATTGTTTGGTAGGGTTGTCCCAACTCCCGGGAAGTGCACTTCTAAAGGGAAAATAACACATAACTTCCTTCATATGTTTATTATGTCCCTGGTTTGGTCTTTGAAAATAATCCAATAAATTAAGACAATCTTCCACCCATACTAAGAAACACCTCCCATGATGCTGATGACACACCCAATTCTGTCAAAAACTGATAACCAGTTCCCAATTTATTTTGCCTAATTGCTGCAAACGAAAATACCTAATATAGGATTCTCTCAAAGACGTCCAGAACACTTTCCAAGGAATCATGTCATTTTCATTCAACCCTTCTGAGTCATTGCCTAAATCCAAGAGAACTCCTCACACCAACCCACTATTCAGCCAAGTCATTCCATTACAAATTATTGCAGTTCAACAACAAAGATTTTCCAAGAAGTTCTGAGCAATTATTTCCAATGAGGCTCGAGATTTTAAAATTTTGAATTATTGTTAGCGGTCATGAACTAACCATCATTAATTAAGAGGGATTTGAATGGTTTGAAAAGCTCACCATCAATTGCACTTAATCGAGCACAATGAAAAAGTTTGATCCATGTAGCCGACCTCAGTTAATTTGGGACTGAGGCTATGTTGTTGTTGTTGTTGTTGTTGGTCATGAACTAACCATGGTAACTAAGTTCATTCCCCCATCGCTACAAAAATGGAGCATTTCCCTTTGAATGCAACCCCTAGAGAATAGTTGAGGAAGTGGTCATAAATACCGCCAATTTGAACCACAAAAAAAAAAAAAAAAAAAAAGATGAAGAAAAAAGTTTTAAGCAAAAAAGATAAGAAACTGTAAAAAGTAAGATGCGGCTATAACTACCAAGAATCTCTGATGAAAAAAAATGTCCATTAAATGCACTTGTGCTTTCACAGTTTCACAATATTGAGATTCATCGCATATCTCGTTTCAAACCACTCTATATTCCAATTAAAGATGTTCTAAGCCTACGTAATACAGGAATGGGCATTTCTTCCAGAAATGTAAATTCGCCTCACAATTAGGTAAAAAAATGCTCAATACAAGTCCAATTAGGAATTAGCTGAAAGGAAACTTTGACATCAAATTTATAAGTTATAAAAAAATGTGGTTAAATCTTATAAACTCTTTGTTAGTGAATTTCTTCAAGAGTATGTAAGCTTTCCAAACACTCAAGTAAAATGCTCAAAAAATGTCTAAGACAGTTATCTTCTTTTAACAGATAAAAGGGAAAAAACTGATATCAAATCAGACTTCTTTCCGTACATAATAGTGGTATAAGTGCCAAACCATAGGAATTTATAGGATAACAACTGTAACCACTTAAATAGTAATATTTGAATTCGAAACTTATAATTTTAAGTAAAACTGCAATTCCCTTGTACGCCAATCAAAGGTGTGCCCAACACACAAGCCCATCTCCTAGCAACATTTACCATTGCAAAGGCCTTTCCTCCACTATGGTTGGCAATCCAAAAGAGTGAGGGATACAACAAACAACAAGATAAATATTTGGAAAAGACCAAATATGAATGGTTGATCCAAAAGTTTCCAGGATGAGATGTGATAGAATGATAGTTCATTACCTTAGGATCACGAAGATAGTGAACAATCTCTTCCAACTCAGTTTTAGCCTCATCAACACCCTTGACATCACTGAATTTCGTGTTAGATTCCACGCTAGGCTGAACCTCTTCATTTAGTCCCAGACCTGAAAATTGATAAAACCAATTTCATTCCATGTGTTACTATTCATTTCACTGGTTGAGATAATTTGTAGGAGAGCAGGTATATAGGATACATCACATGTTAAGCTCTATAAAATCACAAACTTACCTTTACTGATTCCCCTATCCTCAATAAGTGCCCCAACACCTGAAATTAGCAAAAATGCAAGGGCAATCGAGCGAAATGTACGCCATAATTGCTCTTTGAAATGTCCACCTTCAGCAGTGACCATGTGAAGAGGAGCATTAGCAGTGCCAAGGACCGCACCATCTTTTGTTGGCCTCCCGACATTCCTAAAAGCTGAAAGGCCACCAATACTTTCCTCCTCAAAAGCTCCATTGGATATTCCTGCAGGCAGCCCCTTGTTACAAACATTCATACTCACTAAGTGCTACAAGCAGAAACCATGCAAATACTGCTTTGCAGAATAAAAATGAGAATCCAAGGAAAGGAGCGTCATGTGACAGAGTTTCATTAAGAGAAGGAACAATCAACACAAAAGATACAAATGAGAAATAAGACAATCTTTTGTTAACCAATAAGGATCGAATAACTATCAGGTTCAATCCCATCAAAAATATAGTTTATCATAAGTTTAGCTTTTACAAATGAAAGCTAAACATCACAAGCAAGGTGGTGAATGTCAACATAACCTACATGTTGGAGTTTGGTCCCAAAAAAAAAAAAAAAGCTGAAATGATGAGCAAAAAAATGGTGACACACTTTAGATTAAGTTAAAAGAAAATCATAACATGCACGTTTATGACAATGTGCTTTTAATGTACGTTTCATGAAGATTCTTGGAAGCACCTCAACCAAAGGCATAGTAAAACTGTAAAAGAAAGATACTAAATAACTCAAGTAAAAGAAGATCGTGCTGAATTTTATTGGTCATAAGATGCTTGTCCAGCACATTCTTCTCTGCCTGAACATGCTTTGTGTGTTAACGTCAACATTGCTTATCACTCAGCACCACCAGCAAGATCATGTTTTAATTTCAAGACACTTCTCACTCTTTCCAATAAATTCAGGCACTGTTGGTTGCAAAGGAATCAAAATCAAGTGAAAGGATCATTTGTTATCCCTTGATGCCAGATCCAACTTTGTTAAACAAAGGGAATAACTGATGCAAGATAAATAAAATTTCAGATCAATTAGGGTTTGTCTTTCTAATTTTGGTTTCTCACTTAAATATTGGGTCACTAGTTTGTTGGTAAGTTGTTAGAAATGGAGTCAATTAGTCTTTCTATCAGCCTATGGAAAAAATAAAAAAAAAAAAAAAAATTAATGGGATAGTAATGGAAACAGGTTTCATGAAAATAGAAAAACGAGCGTTAGTATAGTTTACTTGCTGGAATTCTCTCCTCATTACTTGTTAACTACTCAGAGACGTTTCCATGAAATAGGAGGTAGCTAAGGAAAATTTTTAAATAAGAAACTAATTACAAAATGCAGAACACAGAAAAGGAAAATATACCTCTCTGCAATGTCCTGAGCAATTCACTTTCATCCAACCTATCAACTTTGACTAATGCTTTAACATACTCAGCAACTGCTGATGGATTAGATTGTAATGAAGGCTGACTCTCAAATAGTCTTATCACTGCTTCGGGATCATTTCGGCGGTAAAGCTCTTTCAGAAGAGCTATGTCATTTGCTCCATCAGTATCACGTATCCTCCGGGATAAGTTCCCAACATAGCTAGATTGAAATCTTTGTTGATTTTGTATAAACCTTTTCACTGCCCAATGGAAATCACAAATATTAAAAAACTAGAAATGCTAATTCATGTTTCCACAACAGCTTGGGTATAAGAAGTAGAAAGAAAAGCAACAAAATGACGCAAACTTAGGCTTCTTGCATACAAATCAATAGCAAAAAGAAGCAATCTAGATTGCTACATTGTAAGAAGAGCCAAACTGTCTGCCTCAGTAGAAACAACATAATTAAGACAATCTCAATAGAGCGTTCTTCTTGACAGATGTGATTGTGACTAAGGATCAAGCAACAACTTTTTATCCAAATGAAAAAAAAAAAAACACACACACACACACACCCCATTGATAAATATCATCTTTTCTTGATCGAATGCATGTTTCAATCATCTCAAACGTTTAACATTCAGCTCAGCTCTACTTTGATAATGAGCATTATAACTAACCACAAACCAGATTTGATATAAAAACTAGGAACAAAAACCACACATTAGACAAAAAAAATCTCATATAAAAAGGAAAATCAATGTAGCTTTAAAAATAAAATAATAAACGGGTCATAGCTCAATTACAAAACAGTAAAAAAAAAAAAAAAAAAAAAAAAACTAGATGCTCCAATATCGAATTTAAGATCTGTGCTAATTTTTTCAATCAAGAACTCTTATCAATGTAGATTCATTTTCAGATTCACACATGTAAAAGACTGACGGGTTCAATATCGAAGTATTTTACCGAAATGAAATCAAGTTGATATCCACAATACTTCCCCCCTTCCCCACCAATATTCTCATTTCCATTACACACCCTATTGATAACTAATTAACATAAGTCGCAACTGAACTAGCACAAATGATTTAAAAGAAATTAACCAAATTCCATTAGAGGTACTTGCCAAAGACTATGTAAAGGAAAACCAAACCTAACTCGGGATACATTGATCAGGAAAGATTTAAAAGGATTTGGAAAGCACACTAAATCGAGCGTAATAGAAGAGTTTGATCCATGTAGCCGAACCCAACTAATTTGGGATAGAGGCTTTTTTGTTGTTGTATATTTCATCAGAAGTACTTGTCTTACTGGAGTTCAGCTAAAACATCAAACAAACCCTATGGACCATGCTTCGTATATTCCGTACACTAGGCGAAGTTCTATCAAACAGAGGAAGCAAATAGAATATACAAGTCATAAGCATATCAAACTTGAGAGAATCACAAACATTACCTCCACCAACAGGATATTTATGCGACGAAACAAGAGCTCGAGTATGCAGATCACTTAAATGCCCAAGTTGAGATTGTTCTCTTGCCACCTGAAACAAAAAAAAAAAAAAAAAAAAAAAAGAATAGAATTAGAAGGGGCAGAAGCTCAATTCAATTCAACAAAACATGAACGAATCCTTCATAAAAGAAGGCAATTCGCGAAATCTCTATGTCGATTCACCGACCCAATTTCAGTACAAAATCTGAAATTGAAGAGTCGAAGCACATGGGCATCAATGTCAGCGCAAAAGCACAATAACTGAGTACAAAAGAATTGATCTTTTCAACTGTGGAATGAATCACGAGCTCAAAAAAGCGAATCGAGTACCCAAAACTAACAAATTAATACCAATCACTCCACAAAACAAGAAGCCCCTTCGTCCCAAATTCAAGACTATCACAAAGAACAACAATCCATAAACCTCCATCGCTATTCCATCAAAACTCATCAAATACATGACTATTACGACCAAAAACTGAATCAACAGAGTTTCCCCAAACAAAAAATTAGGGTTTTTGAAAGTTTTTTAAGAAAAAACCGAGCTTGGGAGATAGGAGATTAGGGATTGGAGTGAAAGCATCGGAGAATGAAATTGATGCTGAAAGAGTGCAGATTGGAACTCACCAGCGTGAGAAGGCGCCGCCAAGCCATCTATGCCTCTCTCTTTGAGCTCCAATCTCTGTGAGTAGTGGTTGAAATGGCAGTCTTTTTAGGGTTTCGAATTCTTGGTCGAGAAATCTGAGTAGAGATTTGAAGGAGAGAGAGAGAGAGAGAGAGAGAGAGAGAGAGACGGAGAAGATTAGATTACAACACGGAGACGACTATGTGTACAAGTTATGATCTTTCACAGACTTCTGGTGCACCTCTTTTTCTGTTTATATAAATAATAACCCGGTTGATTTTTTTTCTCTTCTCATATTTTTTTAATTATAATAAGAAAATGTATATATTTCTCGAGAAAATGGTAGAATGAGATAATTGATTTTTTTTTTCTCCTGTTCGTTTTTTTTTTTTTTTCAAAAAAATACTAGAATGATAACAACAATATCATAAAGTTTTCCTTTTCGTGTCAAGAGGCTATATAACATTATTTCATAAAATTTTCCTCTTCATGTATAGAGGCTATGAGTTTCCTCTTCGTGTCAAAAAGCTTTGATGGAGTCTGCGTTAGAGAAGTTTTATTGGGTGATGAGGAGGATGCAGAGTTAGTCCTTGATGGTGCTAGTGAAGAAGAGAATGAGGAGTTAGTCAATCTTACCTCATTTGCAAGTTCCACACTGATAAGATTGTCAACTTCAATTCGATGAAGCATATGATTGCGAGTCTCTGGAATCCAATCAAAGGAGTTACAATCTCGAAGTGTCCACCCAACGTTTCATCTTCCAATTCTATCATCTAGTTAATCTCAACAATGTCATAGAGAGAGGCCCTTGGACGTTCAGCGGTTTCGTCCTGTTGCTAGGCAATCTTCAGGCAGGGGTCAATCTAAGGGTTATTCCCCTATCCCATATCTATATCTGGGTGTTGGTGCATGACATCTCGGTGGGCTATTTCTCTGAATCCGTTGGGAGACAACTTGGGGAGTTTATTGGCTCCTTCCAGGAGTATGATGAACGCAATGGTATTGGAGGGTGGCGTGATTATATGCGGATAAGGGTCCTTATGGACATTAACAAGCCTCTAAAGAGGGCAAAGAACTTGAAACTAAAGGGTGGTAAAAACGACATAGTTAAGTTTCAATATGATCGGATTCCCACATTTTGCTTCATATGTAGCTTAATCGAGCACAATGATAAGTTATGTCCAAGGTTTTTTTGCGAGTAATAGCGAACCTATCAAGAAAGTGTGGGGGATTTGGTTGAAGGCGCCAACTAAGGGTACTGATCGCAGCAGAGAGCGATGGCTCCGACAAGGGATCGATAATGTCCGATAAGAGGGAAAATCTTTGAACTCGAATGATAGCATTATTTCGAAGATTCCAGCGAGATTAGGGGAGGGGATCAAGGCGAATTCGAAACAGCTGGGGGTGAAATTATAGAAACTGGGAAGTTATGCGTGGATGGGCCGGAGGATGTGGACTCGAAACATGTGGGGTTGGACCTCACGGAGAAGAGAAAAAAAAGTAAGCCTAACAATAAGCCCAAGTGGATCTAGGACAACAATTTCACTTCGTGGGAACGATAGGATAGCAGTCGACACTCAGAAGGGGACGATAGCAGTAATGCCTCTCGCACTGAGATTAATGACACATCGAAAGGACATGTAGAGCAGGCCAGTCGGGAGCAATGAATTGCCTAAGCTGGAACTACCGAGGGCTCGACAACCCTTGGACTTAGTTAACTTTAGTAGATATGGTGAAGTCTTGTAAGGGTGACATTGTTTTCCTTCGTGAAACTTACTTTTTAATCTAAGTTGTTAGAAGTAAAGAATAAGCTTCGTTTTGAGGGGTGTTTTGTAGTTGATCGTGTTGGTAGGGAGTGGTATGGCGGTCTTGTGGAGGAAAGAGAGGTGTATTATGTAAGTGGAATATCTAATAACCGCATTGATTTGATTTTTAATAAAAATAATGAGCTTGAATGGCAGCTCACGTGTTATTATAGGTTCCCTGATACTAGTAGAAGGCATAGTGCTTGGCAATTCTTATGTGCTTTGGCGAGACAATCAAATCTCCCTTGGTGCATTTTTGGTGATTTTAACGACATTCTTTCCCATGATGAAAATAAAGGAGGGGCTCGGCAACCCAATTAGTGTATTGAGGGCTTCTGGGGAAGCTGTAGATGATTGTGTCCTTAGTGACGCCTCATCAATGGGACATCGCTTCTCTTAAGAAAGAGGAAGGGACTCCGAGGACTTTGTAGAGAAACGGTTAAACTGGGCTTTAGCTAATGAACTGTGGTTCATCGGTTTCCAGAAAGCATTCTTGAGGAACTTGGTGACACCTACCTCGGATCATTGCCCAATACTACTGCAGTGTGTTATGCAAAGGGCTATGTCTCGATCACATCTTTTTCGCTTTGAGAACGCATGGTTGAGGGAGGAGGAGTTGGAGAGAATGGTGAAAGATGCGTGGGGTTCCAGTGGGTCCATTAAGTTCACGCCGAGGTTGGGTACATGTGTTGTTACTCTTGATAAGTGGGGGAAGAAGCATACTAGTAAGTTCTCAAGGAAAATTGAGGCATTCAAAAGAAGAATTTAGTCTATACTACAAGATGACTCAATAGGGCAGAAAAATGAAATACGATCAGTGAGGGGTAAGCTATGAGAAATCTTGGCCAAAGAACAAATATATTAGAGGCAGAAGTCGAAGAAATTGTGATTGAAGGATGGGGATGCAAACACGAAATTCTTCAATGCCTCATCGAAATAAAGGAGAAAGGTTAATGAGATTAAATTTCTTTTAAATGATGAGGGGCAACGCATAGATGATGTTGAAGGAATGCAAAAGGAAGCATTAAAGTATTTTTAGAAGTTGTTTGACTATGCTCAAGTCAATCCGGATTCGGTGGTGAATTTGGTGGATAGTAGAGCGGGCAGTGACATGAATGAAGATCTACTAGCTCCATATACCATAGAGGAGTATCAGATAGCATTATTTCAGATGAATCCAGATAAGTCTCCAGGGCCGGATGTGTTCGATCTGGGGTGTCACCAAAGATTTTAGGATTTGTTGGGACTGGATATTTTTAGTAATTGTGTGAACTGGATGCAAAATCAAAGTTTTTCGTTGGGGGTTAATGATACAAACATTGTATTGATTCTAAAAGGGGACAATCCGAAGAGTATGAAAGAGTTTAGGTCGATCTCACTATGTAACGTTGTTTACAAGATTATGGCTAAGGTGGTTGCGAATAGATTGAAGAAGTGGCTACCGGGTATCATCTCGAAAAAACAATCGGCCTTTGTTTCGGGTCAAGCAATTGTTGATAACATTTTTATGGCTTTCAAGACTTTACACACGATGAAGTGCAGTGAGCGTAAAAAAAATGGTAATGTGGCGTTGAAGATCGATATTAGTAAGGCATATGATCGAGTAGATTGGAGTTTCTTGAAGGTCATGTTACTGAAATTGGGGTTCATCGAATCATGGGTGGAACTAATTTTATCATTTATTTCTTCTGTGTGATTTTCTATTTGCCTGAACAGGGAATTAGTGGGGCCAATCTTACCGCAAAGGGGACTCAGGCAAGGTTGTCTGTTGTCTCCATATCTCTTTATATTATGCTCGGAAGGGTTCTCGATTCTTTTGAAGAAAGCAGAGAGTGAGAAGCGAATCCAAGGGAGTAAGGTGATCCGAGGGGCTCCTTCAATGTCACACTTGCTTTTGCGGATGACAGTTTTCTCTTTTTTAGAGCATCAAACTAAGAGGCTTCGAATATGAAAAAATACTGGACTTATATGAGTCGGCATCGAGGCAAGCTATTAATTTCTCTAAGCATGCTATGATGTTTTCAGCAAATGTGCAGGATGACTTGGCCGAGGAGATTAAAGACCGGATTTGAGTTCGTGTTGCCATTACTGATAGTACTTATTTGGGATTATCGTCTCTAATTGGGAGGAAAAAGTGCGAAGTTTTTGCTTTTCTGAAAGATAGATTGTGGAGAAGATTATCTTCATGGAACTTTAAATTTTTTTTAAATGGGGTAAAGAAGTTCTCCTCAAGTCGATTGCCCAAGCTTTACCGACTTTCTATATGGGAACGTTTATGGTTTCGCTGTCGATTTGCGATGTGTTTGAGGAAATGATGAATTTTTTTTGGTGGGGTATGAAGGAGAACGGAAAGAGAGGACTAAATTGGATGGTGTGGAACAGAATATGCACGCAGAAAGGGAAGGGTGGTTTGGGGTTCAAAAATCTGCATAGCTTTAACATGGCGATGCTCGCGAAACAAGGGTGGAGGTTAATAACCAATTCAAATTCTTTAGACTATAAAGTTTTCAAAGCTAGATACTATCCTGGAGGGATTTTTTTGAAAGCCAAGTTAGGCAATAATCCAAATTTTACTTGGAGAGGTATCCTAGCTTCGAAGAAGATCCTTGAGAAGGGATGTAGATGAAAAGTTGGTGATGGCAAGGCGATAAATATGTGGAAAGACCCATGGCTTAAAGGATGATGGAAATATGTTTCTTAGTTCGGACTGCATTGGAGGAATGGAGGATGTAATAATGGATGAATTGATGGTACCTTTTAGGAGGAAGTAGGACATGAAGATGTTGAGGGAGATTTTAAATGAAAGAGATTGCCAGGAAATCACAAAATCGTTAAGTAGGGACGGCGGTGATGAGGTTGTATGGTAGTTCACTAAAAGTGGTGATTACCAAGTGATATTTGGTTATTAGGTGGTTGAATCAATTGAAGGGGTGGAGGGAAATCATATGAGCCAGGGCGATTGGAGTAGGGCATGGGGTTTGAAGATACCATTAAAAGTGAAACATTTTATGTGGTGTCACTTACGAAACTGTTTACAGGTTTGCGAAAGATTGATTGAGAGAGGGTTGGACATAGATGGGTCTTGTGAGATGTGCAAAGGACCGAAGGAATCAATTGTTCACTTATGGGTTGATTATGGGGGTATTAGTAGGGAGTGGAGGAAAGAAATCCAATTGTCAAGTGATTCTTCCCATGAGGAGTTTAGAGACTGTTTTTTTTCTTGGTGTAGGTCGACGAGGGGTGGATCATATGGAAAGGTTATGTATGCAGTTATGGGCAGTTTGGAAGTATAAGAATTATATGGTTTGGGGGAAAGATACAATAGGCCTTCATCTAGTGCTTAAAGATAGCTTGGAATGGTTAACTGAGTGGAAGAATTCACACGAGAGGAAGCAAATGACTCACAATCAAGGAGGCGGTGGAGTCTCGAATCAAGATGAGTGGACTAAACCACCTGTAGGTTGGAGTAAATGCAACACTGATGCGGCTTTGTGCAGTGTCGAGGGGATTGTGAGTGTGGGGGCAGTGTTGAGGGACGAGCAAGGGGTGATGGTGCAAGGTTTTACAAAGTACTTGGCGTGGCATCTGCCATCAAACGAAGCCAAAGCTATTGCATTGAGGGAGGCCCTTCGCTGGGTGCAAGAGATGGGTCATCAAAATGTAATTTCCGAGACAAACTCCTTGGTATTAGTACATGGTTTGAAATCATCTAGTCAAAGTCGGTCGAGTTTGGAGGTTTGCTTGACGACAGTCGTTCAATCCTCAAATGTCAAACGTTTTTTAGAGTGCAGTTTGTTCGACGCACTGCGAACAAAGTTGCTAATGGGTTGGCTCAAGTAGCAAAATTGTTTGATAATCCATATATTTGGAATGATGTTCCACCAGATATAGACGAACTCATTGTAGAAATCATTCTGTTGATTAATGAAATATGGCTACTTTCTTCCATGCGACCTCGACTCGAGTGTTATACATTGAGATTTGTGTATGTCGACATCCCGAAGTGCACAATGATGGCTCTTGTGAGCCAATGTGTCTTGCGGTGTGACATACTATTGTCATTCTAGCACTTTTCTTTTTTTAACTATCATAAGAAAATGTAAATATTTCTCAAGAAAATGCTAGAATGAGATCGACCTTCTCGAGCCATCTTTGTGCGACTCGAGATGCAAGCTTACGTATCTCACATGGCAGAACAAAAGGGTTGTGGGCACATTTTGGTGTGATATGATGGTACTTCAAACAAAAGAACGTTTTAATCAATGAAGAAATCAATTTTTCAAAAAAAAAGAAAGTTTTAATTATTAATTAATTGGAGAATAAATTAATTAAATAAGTGTAATTTTGTTAAGATTTTGATTTGCGCCAGCATATAAGGATTGAGAGGAGAATTTAAGAAAGTATAGGAATTGGTTTTTTTTTCTAAGTTTATTTGTTCAGGATGTAGGGATGGTCACATTTTTTCTCATGGTGAAATGAAAATTGGTATTGACTATTGCCTTAGTGCAGTGGTTGAAAGTCGGAACCTACTAATTTACATGTTGTTCCTAGAAGTTGAAAGTAATTCCCAGCTCATCCAATTAAGAAAACACGATTGATGATTCACCTATGTTAAACTTGTTTCGTGAACAAAAAGACTATTAAGTTTTACTTTGGTAAACATAATCTGTTTTCGACTCTTTCTAAAAAATAATAAAAAAGCTTCAAAAATAAAAATAGTAAAAAAATAACTCTTTCATAGTACATAGTGTTTTCATTTTCTTTTTTGGATGAATCTGTGTACATGGATGTCACGTGCGAATTCAGGACTCACGAAGCTAAATATCACGTGCAAATTCAAGACACACGAAGCTAGTCCAACTGCAAACTATTTTCAATGCCATAATAACCTTAATGAATAGAAAATGCAAAAGTAACTCACTTTGGGTACTAACCTTGTCGAATGTAGTGCATTGCACCTCGAGATGCATATGCACACATATTGACGTGTATTGCTCGGCATTCGACTGAATCAATGTCCAAAGTCGCTGCCCAAAATGAGTTACTCTAGCAGTTTCGAACTCATTTTCACTAGATAAACATTCAAACTGAAAAATAGTCTCCAATGCATAATGTGGATTGAAACATCTCTTTTAATTTTTTTTATCTTTATGTAGATTGTGATCTTTGTTTTGTTTTTTATTTTAATTTTTATAATAGAAAAGTGATGACATGGCATGGGGAGAATGTATTGTTAAGATTAAATATGGAAGGAAGAGTTGATTGATTGATTGGTTAGTTGATTGATGATTGATGGATTGATTAATTGATTGAAGATTCCATAACGTGAGCCTATGTATCTCACTAAATATATAGTGATGTAACCCGAGAAGCATAAAAGAAAATATAAACTCTCTTTTCTCTTGTGGAAATAGGTCATAGAATCGAACTACGTAAAATATTATGTTTATTTTTATTTGTTTTTTTTTTCTTAGATTTTACATGGTATTAAAGACGGAGGTTTTTCATCGTGTTCATTTTTTCTTCAATTGATCAACTTATTGTAAAAAATAGAGTCATCGTGAATAAATGGAGATGTTATGGTAACAATCATGGAGTTTGAAGGTAAGGCTTTAAAGACTTATGTATCTGTTAATAATAGTGCATGGATAATTGATTCTGTGCTACTGATCATATGACTTTTAATTCAGAACAAGTCTCAAACCTCAAGTCTTCACAACAAGTTGTTTCTATAACAAATGGCCATAAAATCCAAGTTGCTGGAGAAGGATCTTTAACTCTTACTGATACATTTAGTTTGGATTCTGTTTTGGTTGTTCCGTCTTTAAAATTTAATATCTTATCAGTTTCTCAAATCACACCTTCCTTATCTTGTGTTATTATTTTTTGGCCCAACTTTCGTGAATTTAAGGATATCCAAACTAGACAAACGGTTGGTTGTGGTGTTAAGCAAGGAAAGTTGTATTACTTGGACATGTCATCAAAGTTTTCCAACAAGAGGCAGTGACCATTTGAAATTTGGTTATGGCATAAAAAGTTGAGTCACGCATCATTTGGGTATTTAAAAAAATTATTTTCAAATTTGTTTTTTGAAATGTGATGTTTCAAGCTTCCATTATGATACTTGTGAAAGGACAAAAGTCATCGTGTCTCATTTCCTCTAACCTTAAATAAAAGTCCACTTCCTTTCATCATTATACATTCTGATGTTTGGGGGCCATCAAAAATAAAAATTTTGGGTGGGTCACAGTGGTTTGTCATTTTCATTGATGATTGTACTAGAATGACTTGGTTGTATTTGATGAAGTCAAAAGATTGTTATTGACAAGTCCAAAATTAGGCACATTTTATAGTGTAATTTAGGTTGATTTTAGGTGAAAATGATGATATCACACGTGGTATTCTCTTGTTTTTGTTATTTCAGGATTTAAATAGGAAAAGTAAAGAAATGGAAGAAAGTGGTATTAAAAGTGAAGAATCTAGCTTGCACGCAAAAGACAGCTTATTGTTACTCACATTGGTCTGTATTGATGCTATGGCAAGTTTAGAAGAAGTTTGGTGGTGCATTAATTGAGAAAAGTCTCAAAAATGACAAAGTATAAGTCATTCCTACAGTGTGAACAACTACCCTAGGATTTGCTTTGAGACATGCACACCACAGTTGATCGAGAGAATGAACAGTAGTAAGTGACGCATCACAGGGGCACACTTGATCACATAGTGTTTCAGTAGCTTCAGATTCGCCTCGAGATTCGCATAGGAACCGATCTGATGAGAAGCAAACAACGACTCGATCAAGCCTCGTGATACGCAGCGTACAAACTCTCATATATTCGTCGTCTCTCCCACGATTTCTCTTCACTCCAGCAACCATATGATCACCCTCGGAATCTGCGTTAGGGATCCGCGTTAGCACCAACTCCCGTTAATTCGCCGATTCCTACACGAGTTCTCTCCTCAATTCAGAACTATGGATTTCCTCGAGATGCGATACATGTTGTATCCCAGTAATTTGTTGATTATATTCAATGCTTCCTGACCACCTCCTGCATGCCACATGTTGCCTCTTGGTTGATCAACCATGTCCTCTCAACCAATAACAACTCGCCACGTCAGCAAACGACAAAAAATAACCAATAAAAGCATGCCACGTGTCGAAGACTCCCACAAATCAACCACAACCATCAGATCTTCCTAGACGGATGAGCCATTAAACAACCCACGAAATATACTATCTCTTTTCTAGAGACCAAAATTAGGTGTTTTGTATAAATAGACTTTAGGGTTTTGTTTAGAACTATCTCTGTTTTCTCTCTGGCTTCGTTGTCTATGTTTGAAGCTACATTGGAGCTTTGTTTATTTCACTAAAGGGTATTTATTCATTATGTCTTTTAGTTTCATATTTGCATTGTTTATTTCCAGCATGAATGAGTAGTTAGTTTATCTAAACAAACCTTAGCAATGTAATATATTTTGGATTGCTAGATAGTTATAATTAAGGAATTATGTGTTTAATGCTTTAAATCCATTCATACACATCAGTCACGGTTTAACAAGTTGTTTTTGCATATTACAACTAATGAAGATTAGTATTGCATGCATAGTGCGCAATATATATTGTGGTATTATGATTCTGATTCTAAGTTTGTAGTTATTGACAACAATTATAGAAGTAGTAACTAGGATTAATCTATAGGGCATTTCTCGAATGAATGTTTTAGGTGATTGTGTTTTAAGTTGTTTATTATGCGGCTTCAGTAATATTGGCTTAGATTAGGCATGATTTTCATTGAACTTAATGCTATCGTATTTCTATGATGTTGCATTTTATTTAATGGTTAGATTTACAATGATAAGAATGTAACATTTCCATTGAATTAAGGAAAATCGGTGGCTGGCTAAAGGCTATCAACCTATTATGAAATAGAATTTAATGATTCTAAGATTCCAGGTGATATAATTATAGCTAAGTTATGAAGTAATGTTACAGTGTTTGAATGCAATCCAAGTATGTTACATTTTTGAGTGGTGGTTTGTTTATATGTTTATTTAGATATTTATATTACATTAAATTTGAATATTGTTTATTTTAGTTTGCAATTGAATTGTTTAGATTAAGTTAGTTTGATTAATTAAGTTAATAGTTATATTTTTATTTAATTAATATTCTAATTTCCGTCTAATTAGATTAACTAAATTAATAAAAACATTTTCCTCAGAAGTTTGCAAAATCCCTGTGAAGACGATATCCCACTTATCACTACTACAAGTTATAAATATACGGAAAATTTATTATTGGGCACGCTCAACACGTGTTAGTTATTTCAAAAGTTTCATAAATTTGTTAAAACTCAGTACAATGCCAAAATTCGAGTTCTGCGCAGTGAAAATGGTGGAGAATATCAAAGTTCAACACTTAAAAGATTTGTTGAAAAAAATGGAGTTGTTCATCAAACCACTTGTGTGAATACCCCTCAACAAAATGGAGTTGCAGAGCGAAAGAATTGATGTGGCAGCCCCAGGCCCCGAGGCTGCTAGGGGTGTCATTGTGTTGTGTGTTCCTCACCCGGTGGGCTCAGCTACACGTGTCCGGCACATGCCCGTCCCCTCATGTCTTGATTATCGTATCCACGAGTGTGTTATCAATATAGTTAGTGGTTTATTCATATTTTCTTGAGTTATTTCCTTAGGTAATTAAAGTTCTTTAAGTTTAACTATTTGTAGTTTATTCGAATCCTAGCCTTGCTAGTAGTTTGTATTTTACAAGTTAACATTAAGTCAGCGGAAGTCTTAATAGATGCAAATACAACAACAACAACAACAACAACAACAACATAGCCTCAGTCCCAAATTAATCTTAATAGATGCAAATAAAGTATTAAATTAGCATGAAAAACATTATTCATAAGAGCATGCCCTACTTTGGAAAACCCAAGAAAGTACTCTGTATATAGGCGATAGTACCATAAAACAATGTATATATACATGTACGGTGTTACTCCAGTCTCCCAATACCTAAAATAATACAAAATATCAAAATAAGCACGTACTAGTAGGTCCTCGATGGCGGACAATCAGATGTAGTCGCCTATAATCCCCTTGCCCCTACTAGTACTAGGATCTGCATTCAATTGTCATAAAAGGCAGATGACGAGTCCAGTAAGTAAAATCCTAAGGAACCCCTCTGAGTATTCGCATAATAAAGTAAGGAAATGCAAGAAATATTGTTAAGTAAACATGCAGAATGTAAAGACAAGCAACTGTAATTGGCTTATCGCATGAATAATTAACATATAAGTTAAACAAATGTGTGTGTTCGCTCCAGATGGGCTAGATTGTACTTCGGGTCACCAGGATCCTACCAGTGGATGCGCCCAACTGGTCTAGTGCTGGTCCCTCGCAGTGCTAGCCAAATCCGTTGAGTCACTAAAATATGCACCAAGGGCAAGCTAGGGTTGCCATTCACTGAGGGCCGGGTTACACATGCTACAATTTGGCGCATTATAAACACACAACGAGAAAACCCGAGGGAGTAAACTCAACCCACGTCCAAGTAACATAATGAAATAAATAAACAACAAGAAATGATAAATATGGAATGAAAATCAGAAACAAATACTCAGAGTTCTTCAATTGGATTTTACAAACCTCAAACCGCTTTCCGACCTCCCCGGACTCTCGTATCCAACACGACAAGCTCTCTCGACACCGAGCTATGTTTCACTAAGTCCATGAATTGCAATTTTATAAGTTTAGGTTGTTTACAAGTGTTTAGATATGTATTAAGTTGAAAATCACCAAAACAACCATTAATATTCAGGTTCCATCTGTCATTAGTGCGCTAGGTGGAGTTAGCGTGCTAGGGAATCAATCTAGCGTGCTATTGTTCTTCATTTTGAAAAAAATAGTTGAGAGCGCATAATGATTAGTGCGCTAACCAGCCTAGTTAGTGTGCTAATTTCCTTACATGACAGAATTCCTAAGTCAAGAATTATGTCATTTCAATCCCAATTAGTTAACATAACCTAGCTTACACACTATCCACTCAATAGCGACCTCAAAACATCATTTAAACCAATCTCAGAACACTAATTAGACCAAATCATTCAAATCCATGCATTAACTAGTTTTTCTCAAATTTATCAAAACCCAAATTCATGCAAAACCAGTTGTAAATTCTCATTGGAAATGGTCATTATACATATAATTCATCGAGGTAAAATAAAAAATTAGTGAACTACTCCTCAAGTTCGAATTACACCAAAAACAATCAAAATTGGGTTCATTGGAAAGAGTAGAAGATGAAGAAGAAGATTACCTCAGTTTTGATCCTCAGATTAACCTCCCAAATGTTGATTTCTCTCTTTTTCTCTGGTAAATTCTCACATTTGCATGTATTATGAGTTAGTGGAGATGGAAATTCCCACTCACTTGGTATATACATATATATGTTTCATGATCAAGTGTGCTATGCGTATCTCAAGGATTATCTTATGGTATCTATTCATGATATCACCACAACTTAATGACTCCAATAGCCCACTAATTTCCTAGTTTCGCTCACTATATTCATCTTGATACCCATCTAGGGTCCACATTATTTAAGTCAAACTATAGGCTTATTATCATTTGATTGGATTATATTATATTAAGCTTCATTAAACCATATGGTTAGTGTTTCTATTTATCAAAATTAACCAACTCGATTCCGTTCGATTAAAACTGGAATCGATCGAGACGAATTTTAACATTAATCTCTTTCGATCCGTCTCGATTAAAACGGATCGAGACGGAATAATTAGAGACGGAATTTTCCGTTCTCGATTCCGTTCGATTAACAACGGAATCGAGAGACGAAATCATTCATGACATATTCTGAAAATTAGAGACGGAATAGCAATCCGGAATGTCTCGAATTCGTTGTTAATCCGTCTCTAATTTTCCTTTTTGTTTAATTTTCAAAAATAGACATAATCCAATTGGTTCTCCAACCTATAACTTGAAATTACAACCATAGGACATACTCCATCGCCGCACCCTCCAACAACTCCTTGGGTGCTAACATCCCCAAAAAGCAAAACTTTACATTCATACATCGACAACGATATATCAACAAATATTCAAATGAGAGAACAAAAATGTAAAAATTAAAAATTGAAAAAGATTTATATATCCAAAAAAATTGTATTTTCTCTCGTAAATTCTCACATTTGCATGTATTATGAGTTAGTGGAGATGGAAATTCCTCACATTTGCATGTATTATGAGTTAGTATAAATTCCCACATATATATGTTTCATGATCAAGTGTGTTATGCGTATCTCAAGGATTATCTTATGGTATCTATTCATGATATCACCACAACTTAATGACTCAATAGCCCACTAATTTTAGTTTCGCTCACTATATTCATCTTGATACCCATCTAGGGTCCACATTATTTAAGTCAAACTATAGGCTTATTATCATTTGATTGGATTATATTATATTAAGCTTCATTAAACCATATGGTTAGTGTTTCTATTTATCAAAATTAACCAACTTATGGTCCCACTAACCTTCGGCTATCCGCTACCCAGTGCATTGCGTCCCGACACGCATTCCAAAGTACGTCATAGTCTATTGTTCTAATTTATTTGACTTAGCCTATTGTTACATTACCCATTTTATTTGATTACTTAGTAATCTTATCATGAACTTGTCGAGTTTTCTAGTGTACTTGTAATTCGCCTCTCGATACCTGCGTTGACACGCATTGACACGCATTTCAAGGTGACTACCCATTACACAACCTCGCACGATATAATCATACAACATACACACATGCGATGTACCAACAATTAAATTCATAAAATGCATCGCAAATAAGCAATACAACACAAAATTAACTAGCGTACCTAGGTCGACGTGTGTCCTAGCCTACTAGCAGTGTCCAAGTGGATATGAGCTGATGTCCATATCTGAAATTAGGAAATAAATAACAGAGTTAATAAAACGGGCCGTTATAGTTCTTCCCAACTAAGGGGAATTTCGACTCGAAATTTAAATATAACTAAACGTAGTACCATGAAATAGCTAAAGGTATCGTTCCCGTATCATCAACTCAAGCTCCCAGGTGAGTCCCTATGTCCCATGATGTGGCCAATGAACTAGGACCTTTGAGAACTCCCTATTCTTGAGAATTTGAACTCTGCGGTCAAAAATAGTTATCAATCGCTCCTCGTAAGTCGTGTCAGGCTGAACCTCAATTTGTCCCAAGTCAACCATCAGACTCGGTCCTGACTTAGCCAATCTCAACATAGAAATGTGAAATGTCGGATGAACCCAAGCTAACTCAATAGGTAACTCTAACCGATACGCTACACCGCCAACCCATGTTGCGACTCTAAACGGTCCAATAAACCTTGACGCCAGTTTCCCCTTAATCCTAAATCTCTGAAGGGAAAACCTTCAGATATACCATGTCGCCCTCCTCATAGCTCAGACCCTCGTGATGCCTATCCGCGTATTTCTTCTGTCTATCCTGTGCGGCTCATAGTCTCTGACGAATTTGCATAATCTTCTCTATGTGATCAACAACTATCTCAGGCCCAATAGTCATTGTATCTTCCGGCTCTGCCCAACTCGCAGGTGATCTACATGGCCTCCCATACAGTGCCTCAAATGGTGGCATCTCGATACTCGCCTGATAGCTGTTGTTGTATGCAAACTCATAAAAAGGTAGATAATCCTGTCATGAAACTCCAAATTGTAATATGCAAGCCCTGAGCATATCTTGTAGAATATGTATCAGCCGCTCTGACTATTCGTCTATTTGAGAATGGGAAGCCGTACTAAACTGCAACCCAGTGCCAAACTGCTCCTGCATAGCCTCCCAAAGTCTCGAAGTCAACCTGGGATCTCTGTCAAACACAATAGAGACTGGCACCCCATACAATCTAATAATCTCTCGCTCAAATAATATGCTCAGCTATGGGAACGTGTATCTCATCAAAACTGGGATGAAGTGGGCTGATTTTGTTAGCTTGTCAATCACAACTCAAACTGCATCATGACGCTTCGAAGTCTACGGTAGTCCAATGACGAAATTGTGACATCCAAATATTTTAAAAACTTGATTAGGCGGCAAATTAAGTATTTTCATATTTAATTTGGTATTTAGGTATCTGATATGGGACCCATGTGTTACAAATCGGAAATCATAAACTTTAATATTATTTTTGTGTGTCGAGTATCTATTTGATGTATTATATACTATTTTGACGCGAAATAGGGTCAAGTGGGGTGTATAAGTGGTGTTCGTGAGTTCTAAATTGCATTGGAGAATTTTCTCCAATTTTTGGGTATTTTTGGGTATTTTTCGAAATTTAATTTGGATATGAACTGAAGAGAGAATCATGAAATTAAATAAAATGATTAATAAATTGGTGGGCGCCTAGTGACACGCGGGGTCGATGATGACACGCGTAAGATATATAATAGTATGCACGCCCAAGGTTGGCAGTTTGTGCTCATTGCGAATTTATAGCCGTGAAAATACATAGGTGTATATATATTTATATATATAATATAGTTTATATATATAAATCAATCCTATAGTTTGAATTAATAAAAAATATACATTGGATACGCCTCGAGATATGCGTAGCGTGAGTGTTGATGAAAAGAAATGATGTTGTTGTTGGTGAGATAATTAGTACATGCTTCAATATGGGTGTTGTCCAAACTCGAGGAGAATCAAGCGGTGTATGGGTTTAAGAGGTATCTCGAGAAGATCAAAATAATTGATTTCACAGTGAATCGGTCAAGAGGTTATGCTTATCTAGTTGATAGCCACTTGATCGACCACGAGATATGCAACACGTATCTTTATGAAGATTAAAATATAAAATAAGTGAATTATTAGATTTGCTTTAAGATTTATGTAATGCGAATCTCGAGGAAATCCTAATATATATCTCTAACATCAACACCGCCTCATTAAATTTTTTAGAGACAAAGATTGACCTCGAGATACGTACTATATATCTCGACGAAGGTAAAAATATATATAATGATGATGGAACTGTTAGATTTTTTCTAGATTCGTGCTATGCGAATCTCGAATAAATCTTTATATTTATCTTTACACGAAATAATAGCTACTTCCCCAATTTTTTTGTTCATACGCACAGATAGATTGATTAAGGAAAAGAAGGGAGACCGAGTGGGAAAGAAATAGAGGGAGACCAAGAGTAAGGTCTCCATACAAGGTAAGTTTTTATTAGGTTGTTGTGATGGCTATCATTGGTCGTTTTTGTTTGTTGTTAATGGCGTTGATGGAGGGAGGAAGAAGAAGGGGAAAAGACGGTGGGGGGAGCCGGGAACTCCCCTGCCCAATCCTAATGGGGTAAGGCACCCCAATCGATTTAAAAAAAAAAGATCAAAACAAAGAAACTAAATGATATACTTATTATGTGTAATATCAAGTCGAATGACTAAATGATATACTTATTATGTGTAAACACCTATGACTTAATCCATGTGGTGTTCTCATAGCGGGTCGGTCTAGTACCTTATTCCCTAACAAGTACTCATGATCTTGATTCGTATCCCTATGTGCATGATCATCACATGACCATCAATCAAGATTCACACTAGTCTTAATTCATTATAGTTCCCAATATAATGACCAACTAGGGAAATTTAGGATATTTCAATAAATACCTATGGATCTTACTATAAGGTAAACATGCAATCACTTATAATAAAACAACAAATAAAACCTCTATTTTATTAACTAAAATTATAAGATAAATAATGTTTGTAGATTGACCTAGGGCACATGCCCTAACATCTCCCACTTGCACTAGAGCCAATCATTCATGTATCTAATGCCTAATAACCTAACATGACCATCATGTTTCGCTTGTAGAAGAGCCTTCGTCAAATGATCTGCAACATTGTCTTTTGTAGGAACTTTGCAAATCTTCACGTCTCCCCTCTCAACGATTTCTCGAATGAGATGAAAGCGTCTAAGTATATGTTTGGATCGGTGGTGTGATCTTGGTTCCTTGGCCTGTGCTATCGCTCCGTTATTGTCACAATACAAGCAAATGGGGTTAGCTGTAGTCGGAACCACACCAAGTTCTGATATGAACTTTTTTTATCTAAACTGCCCCCTTAGTTGCATCGGACGCTGCAATATATTCAGCTTATGTTGTAGAATCTGCGACAATTTCTTGCTTCGAACTTTTCCAGCTCACTGCGCCTCCATTCAAAGTAAAAACATATCCAGACTGCGATCTGAAGTCATCTATATCGGTTTGAAAACTTGTGTATGTGTAACCACTTACAACAAGCTCGTCTTCTAAACTTCCATAGACTAAGAACACTTCTTTAGTCCTTCTCAAGTACTTAAGAATGTTCTTTACTGCTATCCAATAACTCTAACGAGGATCAGACCGATATCTGTTTGTTGCACTCAAAACATATGATACATCAGGTCGAGTGCATAACATGGCATACATGATAGATCCAATAGCTGATGCATATGGAATCGTATTCATGCGCTCTCGCTCATCATTAGTATTCGGACATTGAGTCTTGCTGAGATTTATACCATGAGACATTGGCAATGACCCTCTTTTAGAGTCTTGCATACTGAACCTATTTAGTACCTTATCTATATAAGCACTCTGACTTAGACCGATTAGCCTTTTAGATCTATCCCTATAGATCTTAATCCCAATGATGTAGGTTGCATCTCCTAAGTCCTTCATTGAGAAACACTTCCCTAACCAAGACTTAACACTCTATAAAGTTAGGATGTCATTTCCAATGAGTAATATATCATCAACATACAGCACCAGAAAAACAACCATGCTCCCACTGACCTCCTTATATATACAAGGCTCATCTTCATTTTTAATGAAATCAAATTTCTTAATTACTTCATCAAAACGAAGATTCCAACTCCGAGAAGCTTGCTTTAATCCATAAATAGATCTTTGATGCTTGCACACCTTCCTAGAAGTCTTAGGATGAACAAACCCTTCAGGCTGTATCATATACACGTCCTCAAGTAACTTTCCATTTAGAAAAGCTGTTTTGACATCCATTTGTCATATCTCATATTCATAATATGCGGCTATGTCAATTAGAATTATAATGGATTTAAGCATGGCTACAGGAGAAAAAGTTTCATCATAATCAACATCTTGAGTCTGTCTGAAACCTTTTGCTACTAGCCGTACTTTATAAGTATGCACATTGCCATCCATGTCAGTTTTCTTCTTGAAAACCCATTTACATCCAATGGTCTTACCACCATCAGGTAAATCAACTAGGTTCCAAACTTGGTTATCATACATAGATTCCATCTCAGAATTCATGACACTAAGCCATTTATATGCCTCAGGGCTAGAAACAGCCTCCTGATAAGTAGTAGGTTCATTTTGATCCATAAGCAACACCTCACTACTATCGGTAATAAGAAGTCCAAATCTCTCAGGCTGATGTCTTACCCTATCAGACCTACGAAGGCCTTGTGATACCTGTGGAGGATCAATTAGTTCAAGACTTAGTTGATCTCCCACTGGCGGTTGAGTGTTTATTTGTGGTTCTTGAACTTCTTTAAGACTTAGTTTATTCCTATTGTTGTCTTTTGAAATAAACTCTTTTTCCATAAAGACATCATTCCGAGCAACAAACACTTTATTCTCAGCGGGATTATAAAAGTAATATCCTCTAGTTTCTTTAGGATAACCAACGAATACACACTTGGTAGATTTGGCTGATAATTTTTTTGAGATTTGTCGTCGTACGAAAACCTCACAGCCCCAAGTCTTAAGGAAAGACAAACTTGGTCTTTTCCCAAACCACATCTCATGTGGTGTTTTATCAACCGCTTTAGAAGGAACACGATTTAGTGTAAACGTAGCAATTTCTAAGGCATAACCCCAAAAGGAAATAGGAATATCTGCATAATTCATCATAGATCGAACCATATTTAATAAAGTTTAAATTCTCCTCTCAGAAACACCATTCCATTGTGGAGTTGTTAGGGAAGTTAACTGTGAGACAATCCCACTGTTTCTAAGATAATCACCAAACTCTTGGCTCAAATATTCACCACCTCGATCTGATCGAATTGCTTTAATAGTTTTACCAAGTTGATTTTGCACTTCGTTCAGAAATGTTCGAAACATCTCAAAAGATTCACCTTTATGTCTCATGAGATACACGTAACCATATCTACTGAAATCATCAGTGAATGTAATGAAGTCCTGATAATCACCTCTAGCCATTGTGTTTATAGGACCGCATACATCAGTATGTATTAGACCCAATAAATCACTTGCCCTTTCACTGTGTCTAGTAAGGGGACTCTTTGTCATCTTGCCTAGTAAACAAGATACACACGTTTTATATGATTCAAAATCTAATGAATCTAAAAGTCCATCTTTATGGAGTTTAGAAATGCATTTCTCATTAATGCGACAAAGGCGACAATGCCAAATGTAGGTTTGATTCAAATCATTTGACTTGAATCTCTTTGTATTTACGTTAAGAACGAAAGTATCTGTGGACCTTTTCATGTTTAGAATATAAAGATCATCATATAAATCAGCATTCGCATATAAAATGTATTTACGAGAAATGGAGCATTTATTATTCACAATAATGAAATTAAAACCATCCAAATCCAAACATGAAACTGAAATGATGTTTATGCTCAAGCCAGAGACATGATAACAATTATTTAAAACTAAAACAAGTCCACTAGGTAAAATTAATTCATAGCATCCTACAGCCAACGCAGCAACCTTTGCTCCATTTACAACTCGTAGGATGATTTCTCCTTTCTTTAGTTTTCTACTTTTGGTGAAACCCTGCACATTAATACAAATGTGAGATCCACATCTGGTATCCAATACCCAAGAATCGCTAGTAGACAAGTTAACTTCAATAACGTAAATACTTGAAGCAGTAATCGCACAATTTTTAGATCTTCAAGATAGAGCTTGCAATTTCTGAATCAATGTCCAGGTACATGGCAGAAATGACAATTTCCTTCCTTTTCTTTTTTCTTTCTGGGACTGTGAAGTAGAAGCAGCATGGGGCTTGACTTGTTCCATAGGCTTTGTGACAGACACAACAGCCTTGGTAACCTTAGCCTTACCTTTGCCCTTTTTTTTCAAAGCCTTTCCTTTCTGAACCATCAACACATTAGCAATGGGTTTCTTGACATTCTGCTCAGCAATTTTAAGCATCAAATGCAACTCTGAGATAGACTTCTCCATGTTATTCATGTTATAGTTCACCACAAATTATGAATAATTATTAGGCAATGAATTCAGGATCAAATATGTAGCCAATTCTTGGCTTATGGGAAATCCAAGTCTGTCAAGATGGTCAATATAGCACTTCATTTTCAGTGCATGAGAACTAACTGACGCACCTTTAGCTATTTTGCAAGAATGAAGGTTCTTGACTGTCTTGAACCTTTCTTGTCTGGTCTGCTATTGGAACATTTCCTTCAGCGTCGTAACCATGTCGTAAGCTTCCATGTGTTCCATGTCCTTCTGAAGCTCAGGAACCATGGTTGTCAACATAATGCATGCAACATCAGTCGAGTCGTTGACATGCTTAGTATGTGCATCCTTCAAGGCTCTTAAAGCATTGGCTTGTGGTTCCTCAGGAATAGAATCATCCAGGACATACAACTTGCGTTCATGCTTAAGAACAATTCTCAAGTTTCTGAACATGTCAAGAAAGTTTGTCCCAGACGACTTATCCTTCTCAAGGATGGATCGCAATGAAAAGGGATTAGTGTGATTGAAGAGGCCATAGATCTACAACAAAGATTATGCAAAAGTTTATTTTAGTATAGAGGAACAAACTCCCACTAAATTAACAACTCTCCTTAAAAATGATATGTTAATTTAAGGGACTAAAATCCATATTTCACCTAATTCCAAGACAGCTAAGGCATGACACTTCGAATTAGGTTATTTAGGTAGGTACCAATTACCAATTACATCATATGTAACTTTTAGTTATTTTATGAGATTATGACATCTTATGTCTTAGCATGTTTTATCTCATCTAGTGCCTAAAGTCCAAAATCGTTTTGATAGATTTATCAAGTCTAACCATTTCAAACAATAGAGTAACTGTTACTCAACTTGCCTCACCAAGATAACACAATATACTCTGTGGAGGCAGACCCATATTGATGTGATCGAAGCCTTGACAAGTGTTTGAGAATGGATGACACTTGACTTAAAATTTGAAAGAATGACTTTTGTTTGTTTTAGTGATCATAATTAAATAAGATAAATATCATATATTACAATGCATAAATAATCACTAAAAAGTTAGGAAATCATACAAATATTGACTATTGTACAAAGTTTTTAGACAACAAATTTCAATTTCAAAATTAAAAAATCGCCTAAAATTTCTCATAATTTTAGTCAATCCAATCAACCAAAACTACCCCTTATTTTAATTTCGAAAATATTAATTAAAATGTTTTTAATTATCTCGGGTCCACCATTAACTTAATATCTTATCATAATCCAATTAGAATTTAAGATATTTTGAATCCTTGTCTAATTATGATTTGTTTTATATCTCACCTATCTTATAGGATTTGTAATTCTAATCCATTTACAAGTCTATCTCATATCTTGTATGAATATACTAACGGATTACTACAATGAGATATATGGTCAAAATCAATTTCGAGATATTAATCATTCATTCAACATCAGAATCATATTAAATTAATCATATTAACCTAATCATAATCTCTATCATGGAGATATACATAATTATTGGACAAAAAGAAATATGTGTTCAAGATCAGAATCATATTAACCTAAACATAAAGTCTACAATGAACATACAAAATTCACATCGTTCAATATAAAAAAATATATGTTAATGGAAATATTCTAAATATGAATACTATCATTGAATCATATCATGTGATGTATCAATATACATGATTTAACAACATGCTTTAAAACTAATTCTTGATAACAATTATCACAGAATCTATATGCATGTATATCATATATACATTAATCAAGATTATGTTTTCACACATATATCATATATACATCAGTGAAAACATGTAAACGTTTAATAGAACCAAGCCTAATGCTTTGATACCACTGTTGGGTTTTTGGGGTTCATACGCAACGGAAAATTCAAAACAAATTTTGAAAAATAGGATCGAAAATAAGTTCTATTAAACTAAATCTACGAAAGTAAATCATACCTTATTCCGTGATTTCCTTTTTGATTGTTCGATTTTCAAGACTTTCAAGTGCGCGTCCTCTATCAGAAATCCACACATAAATGGTGACCGCAATTTGAAGTGCTAGCCCCAAGAAAGATCGAAAAATGATTTTTATTTCTCTCCCTAATCCAGAGAACTCGAAAATTGTAAAACAAAAATCTTATATCGTTTTTAGGGTTTCACCCTTTATTTATATGTGTAGATAAGCCCTCGCTTAAAATCATATTCGTAATACAACTATTGTATTTAGGCAGTTTAAGCAAATTACACATATGCCCCTATTAATAAGTTATTATAGAACAAATCATAAGGGCTTTTATGTTATAAATTTTATCATATAAAATTTATTACTCTAGACCAATTGAAATTGTGCAAAGTCATTCTTTGTGTGCAACCCAATAAGTTCATGCGACGTTGGCAGTGAACCAAAAATCATTTTGGTACACAAGTCATAAACGGTCTCTAGTAAGGCATTGTGACTACCTAAGTAGCATGAATATCAACATCGATACAACCTAATTAATAATATATATCATATCCTTTTGTCGTACGATATCCTTTGATTAAACATAAGGCATGGAAAGTCACCCTTAATGTTCAATCGTACTAGTCTCGATCTTTAGGTAAACTAAAAAATATCCAAGTAACATTGATCATATCAATTCACATGGACTTGGTCATTATCAGTCTATCTTATCGAGGGATCCACCGATATCTCTCTCTATACGAGAGTGACAAATTCTATCTTGATTACACACCTTTACATTGTGTCAAATTATCATGCTCCTAATATTGAAGTCTATAGTAATGAAGTCGAATGACTAAATGATATATCTATTATGAGTAAACACCTATGACTTAATTCATGTGGTGTTCTCATAGCGGGTCGATCTAGTACCTTATTCCCTAACAAGTACTCATGATCTTGATTCGTATCCCTATACGCATGATCATCACATGACTATCAATCAAGATTCGCACTAGTCTTAATTCATTATAGTTCCCAGTATAATGACCGACTAGTGACATTTATGATATTTCAACAAATACTCATGGATCTTACTATAAGGTAAATATACAATCACTTATAATAAAACAACAAATAAAACCTCTATTTTATTAACTAAAATTATAAGATAAACAATGTTTGTAGATTGACCAATGGCACATGCCCTAACATGTTTCGATCTAAGGGGAGGTCGGGGATAATCCCAAACCAAACCTGAACCAGGTTCGGTTTGGTTGGACCGAACTGGGCTGGTTCGGGTTCAAACCCTTCCCTTTATATATGTATATATAAAGAAATTGTTTTAAAATGGGAAAAAATGAAATAAAATCTCCAAAAATTAGAAAAATGGGATTTTTAGACAAATTAATTAAAATAGTGGATTTTTATGAAAAACGATGATTTTAAAATTTTATAGAGAATTTATACCGGGTATTTTCCTCGTAGTTCGTGCTACGATACCCGAAAATGTCCAAATTTAGGAAAATCATTATAAAGCCTAGTTTAGTTAATTTTCGATTTCAAATCACAATTTGGAGTCAAAATTGTGATTCGGATATTTGAGGAGCTGATTTGGAGGGATTTCGGGTTTTTCGAGTTGTTG
Source organism: Stephania cephalantha (assembly GCA_039657325.1). Taxonomy (NCBI): domain Eukaryota; kingdom Viridiplantae; phylum Streptophyta; class Magnoliopsida; order Ranunculales; family Menispermaceae; genus Stephania; species Stephania cephalantha. The sequence goes on along the minus strand of CM077569.1, from coordinate 49,337,992 downwards.
AAAGACCGATAAAATATAAAAAATTGAAAAAAATTATATTTAAGCCTACACAACGTAATTTTCGATGCCGAACAATAATTTTGAGTCAAAAATGAAATTCTAGCATAAGAGAATTTATTTTGAAAGTATTTTAGGGGTTTCGGGATGCGATTGGGTCAGTTAAACTACAACTAATTGAAAAAATTATAGAATTATCGTGGAGGCTTACATGACATATTAATGATGTAGGACTGCGATTGGAGCCTTGTGTGGACTAGTTTACCAACTCGGAGCACAAAGGAATTGTAATATCGCGTTTATAAGGTTAAGTAAATCCTATAGTCACCTTTACATTGTATGAGTATAATGTCATAAAAATTGCATTGATCTTTGATATTGCATTTTTGTTGTACGTGCATACATGGTTTGGGAGGATAAGGCGATTCGAGTCTCCTTATAGTGTAGACTATACCGTGGTTATAGAACATTATATTATGTTTGAAGGGTTGGAGTCATTGATACTTTGCATCACGTGGTTATCATGAGATCACGTTGAATCGAATCATACTCACATAGTCTAGAGGAACGAGACTCGTTTGATTATTAACCCCGCGCATGAGTCCTTATTATTGTTTACTTACCGCTTTTAGAGAACGTTATCTGATTGTAGTCGGATAACAAAAAGGGGATAGATTCGTGGTTGTATTTAAATTCCTTGAATTATATTCTTCGTTTAAATTCTTTGGATTATTATGCATTTGATTATTATAGGTGTATTGAATAGTGTGGAATTTACTTATCTGACATTATCGAATTTTTATAATTGGATAATGACAGGTTTTAGTGACGATAAGGGAAAGGGAAAGCTTTCTGATTTTATGTGACTTGCTTAGTTCTTTTCCTCTCGTATGTATTAGTTTTTGAATATATCATATTGTATAAATGGGTTTATAGGTTCGAGTGTGATTAGGATCTCCTTTGGAATGGTTTTAGGACGAATCGAGATAATTCTTGAAGTTAAGGTAATGCTAGTTTAAGAATTTTGATATTTTAAATCAAGTTAAAATGAATATATAATTTAGTTGATGCAATATATATTGTTATGGGTGGATTGTGAGTCTTTCGGCATTTCCACCAAAGCCGAACAGATTTTGTTGAAGATTTTTGAAGGTCGGGTATTCCGGTGTAGGCTTAGAAATAAAGGAGGTCTGTCGAAAAAATTTTACGAAACTTTAAGGACTATCTAATTAATTTAAACGAACTTTAAGGTTTAAGATTCACTTAGAATCTTTAGTGGTTGATAATATTTTATAATTGATGATTATAAGATCTTATTCTTAATTGTTTATTGATGGAGATGTTAAGACTGCTAGATTATCAAGGGATTAAGGTAATCTAGGCCGGTCAGATCCCCTAATTAGGTGGGGTCTGACGGAAATCCACAGTGATGTGCTCCCATTTCCACTATGGAATGGGCAGCGACTGCAATAGCCCACCAAATCTCTTGTGCTCATCCTTCACCTTCTGGTAAATATGACAACTCCTGACATATGTTTCCACGTCAGCCTTCATCCCTGACCACCAAAATAATATCCTCAAGCCATGATACGTCTTGGTCCCACTAGGATGAACTGTGTAGCGAGACCAGTGTGCATCCTCCAGAATCTCGTCCTATATCTCCTGATCCGTAGGTATCCACAACCTCCTTCGGTTTCTTAAGCATCGATCCGTCATCTCTAGCCCAATTAATACACTCTGGATCCCGAGCCAGACCACTGAACCGCTCATAGAGTCTTTAAGTCCTCTGACACTCGGCAACCCACTCAATAGATATAGTCGGAACTCTCATCTGACAACAAATGTGTTGCTCAGTCGTAGTAGAGACTCTGTCATGCACATAATTAATGCCGCTTGCAATAAGCCATGCTCGTGTGTCATATGTCGCAATATGGTCTGACTATCAATCTCGCTCCTGCTCAATGCGTCAAATACAACGTTCGCTTTCCCAGGATGATACTCAATAGCGAAGTCGTAGTCCTTCAGCAACTCAAGCCATCTCCTCTGATGCATGTTCAGATCTCTCTGAGTGAAAATGTAGCATAGACTCTGGTTATCAGTATACAACATGAACCTCTTTTTGTATAGATAGTGCCTCCATGCATTTAGTGCAAAAACGACTGCTGCAAGCTCCAAATCGTGCACTGGATAGTTCCCCTCATGAGGACTCAACCGTCTGGAAAGGTACGCAACTGGTCTACCCTCCTGCATCAACACGCATCCAAGACCAATGCCTGATGCATCCGTAAAAACTGACAATGTCTTGCCTACCTCTGGCAATGTCAACACTAGTGCGGAAGTTAATCTCCTCTTCAGCTCACAGAAAGCCTGCTCACACTCCTCTGACCAATCAAATTTAACATCCTTCTTAGTCAGTCTCGTCATCGGCACTGCAATCGAGGAAAAGTCATGTACAAATCGTTGATAGTATCATGCCAATCCCAAAAACTCCAAATATCGGCAACAGACTCAAGCGTCCTCCAGTCAATAATAGCCTGGGTCTTCTTTAAATCCACAGAGATAACTTGATCGCTGATAATGTGCCCTAAAAATCTCACCGCACTCCGCCAGAAGTCACACTTACTGAACTTGGTGTACAATTTGTGATCTCTCAGTGTCGTCAAAACTGCCCTTAGATGCCTCTCGTACTCCTCAAGAGTCCTGTTGTAGATCAAAATATCGTCGATGAAGGCTATAACAAATTTGTCCAAATATGGTCTTAAGGCCCTGTGCATCAAATCCATGAAGATTGTTGGGGCGTTAGTCGGCCCGAATGACATGACAGTGAACTCGAACAACACGTATCTCGTGCTAAAAGCGGTTTCTGGATATCCTCCTCTCGAGTCCTCAACTGATGATAATCTAAGGGAAGGTCAATTTTCGAGAAAAAACTGGTGCTTACTAATTGATCGAACAAATCATCTATCCTAAGAAGTTGGTAACGGTTCCTAATTGTCACCTGATTCAACTTCCTGCAGTATATGCACATCCTCAACAAACTATCCTTCTTCTTCACAAACAACACTGGAGCTCCCCATGGTGACATACTGGGGTGGATGAAACACTACTCCAACAAATCATCCAGCTGTCGCCTAACTTCCTTTTGCTTCGATGGTTACATCATGTAAGATATGTTGGCGATCATCTGAGTCCCTGATATCAGCTCGATGATAAACTCAATCGCCCATGGCGATGGCAATTCTGGTAGATCATCTGGAAAAACATCGATGAAGTCTCTAACTATCGGAACATCCTCAATCCTGACCTCAGTTTTAATCTTTGGCTCAACTATCGCTGCAAACACCTCCATCTTATGTGTTGTAGCTAATCGACCCCTAGTGATAGGTAAGTCAGTCGCGGGTCCAACTAGTGTGAACTCTAGTATCCCATAAATGCAAAACTCAACTCTCTTACTAAAACAATCTATTTGTACATGGTACGGTGACAACCAATCCATCTCGAGAAGAGTGACAAACTCTAGGTACTCTAATACTTAGAGATCTGCCGGTAACTGATGTCCATCAACCTCTATCATCACATCTCTACATATCCGATTAGGGTATATCTTGTCCCCAGTAGTCGTACAAATAACAAGATGTATGTCTAGTGTTTGTCCAACTAACCCTAACTCTCCAACAATCCGCCGAGCAATAAATGATAAAGTACTACCAGAGTCAAACATAACATGCATAGGTCTACCATAAATATGTAACATACCCTCGATGAGATGTCTGGTCGCTCTATTGTCTGGCTGCGCTATCGCATGGGCCCTCTCTCTGGCATGATCTGGCTCTCTTCGTGGCGACGGTGGTGCTCGGTAGTCTACCCTCAAGTGTCCTTGCTGACCACACCTATGACACTTACGTCTATCCTGCATGTCAACCTAGCCGTCACAAGATCTCGGACCCTGACCTCAATCTCTCTGATCCCTGTCATGGCCCCCATGATCTCTATCCTGATGGTGCCTCTGCGGCTGCAGCCTATGCTAATCGACCGGTGCTGGTGCTATGGCGTGAACCGTTGTCTCTCCTCATACTGAAACTGATTGTCCCGGTGATCATCCCTACGGTCCCTGTCCCATTTGTCATTCCTCCGACCTCTATACAGATGATCTCTTTGTCTCTTCGACCTCCAGTCCGATCGAGAACTCTGCCCAGTCTATACCACAATCCCATTCACATGTATATCATCTCTTTGCATCAATTAGGTCTCATGTGCCAAATCTCATTCAAATATATCCTGCAGAGTAGGTGCCTCAGATGATACCACTGCCACAACAATCCTATCATCAACTCCTCAGGTGAAGTAGTATATCTATAGTCGCTATGTCCCCGCTAAATCCATAGAAAACTGAAGTAGGTACCGAAATTAGTCCATATATTGTATCAGTGTCTAGTTACCCTGTCTCAGGGTCAGAAACTCCTCTATCTCAATCGTAACCTCGCCTACATGGGTATGTACTGATCATATAATAACTCTATAAACTCAACCCATGTCTTCGGCTTTGGGTGGGTATCCTGATAGGTAGTCCACCAAATTGTTGCGTGGCCTCTAAAAAATGATCCAGAAAGATGCATCTAAATGCTCTCATCATTTCTCATCAGCTTACGGAACCGCTGATAGGACAATATCCACTTCCCTGCCGCCTTAGGGTCACCGCCTTCGTAAAAGAAGCGTGGCTGGAACTTTAGAAACTCTCTCAAAAGCTTCGCCTCTAAGGCCAAGACGAGTCTCGATGTAGTAGCTGTAGTGGTGATATCAGTCGTCTGATCCGTAGTAGTAGGTGGAGGCGTAGGAGTCAGTGTCTCCAGTGGAACAACAACTGTTGTAGCTCTATATGCCTTTGTCTTTGCAGTTACTCTCTCAACTAACGTTTGGGGAACAACCGGGGCGACGGCTAGTCCTCATAGGTGTCGTAACTACTACTGGGTCTCGAGGTGTTGTGACTACTGTAGCAAGTGCCGTCAGTGCAACGGTATGATCCCGTAGTAACACTAGTACCTCGACCATCTGAGTCACCTAGGCTGCAAGTCGATCTTCCACACTCGCTATGAAAGGAGGATCCCTAGCTGCATCGCTAGTCTGTCCAGTCTCATGAGGCGTAGTCGACTATCCGTCCATGATCTGCATCGAGAAGCGTACTCTGGATCAGCCTCGCTATATACGTGCATCATATATATATAACAAAATATAACACGTATATAACCTCTAACTCTACTCGCCTCACATCACTTCCCAACTAAAGTTCTACAACAATATCATCAGGTTTCCACATTTAAGGTTTATTTATTAAATTTTATGCTCTTTTATTTAAATTTCTCAAGTTCCTAGAACTCTCGCACTGATACCAACTGTGAGAGCCCCAGGCCCTGAGGCCGCCCAGAGGGTGTTGTCGTGTCGTGCGCTCCTCGCCCGGTGGGCCCAGCTACATGTGTCCGGCACCTGCCCGTCCACCTCATGTCTTGATTATCGTGTCCACGAGTGTGTTATCAATATAGTTAGTGATTTATTCATATTTTCTTAAGTTATTTCCTTAGGTAATTAAAGCTCCTTAAGTTCAACTATTTGTAGTTTATTCGAGTCCTAACCATGCTAGTAGTTTGTATTTTACAAGTTAACATTAAGTCAGCGAAAATCTTAATAGATGCAAAAAAGTATTAAATTAGCATGATAAGTATTATTCATAAAAGCATGTCCTACTGTGGAAAACCCGGGATAGTACTCTGTATATAGGCGACAGTACCATAAAACAGTACATATATACATGTACGGTGTTATTCCAGTCTCCCAATACCCAAAATAATACAAAGTATCAAAATAAGCACGTACTAGTAGCTCCTCGATGGCGGGCAATCAGATGTAGTCGCCTAGGATCCCCTTGCCCCTACTGTTATTAGGATCTGCACTCAATCATCACAAAAAGCAGATGACGAGTCCAGTAAGTAAAACCCCAAGGAACCCTTCTGAGCATTCGCATAATAAAGTAAGGAAATACAAGAAATACTATTTAGTAAACATGCGGAATGTAAAGACATACAACTGTAATTGGCTTATCGCATGAATAATTAACATATAAGCTAAACAAATGTATGTGTTCGCTCCAGATGGACTAGACTGTACTTCGAGTCACCAAGATCCCAACAGTAGATGCACCCAACGGGCCCAATGCTGGTCCCTCGCGGTGCTGGCCAAATCCGCTGAGTCACCGACACGTGCACCAAGGGCAAACTCTGGTTGCCATTCACCAAGGGCTAGGTCACACGTGCTAAATCTAGTGCATCATGAACACACACTGAGGAAATTCGGAGGAGTAAACTCAACCCACGTCCAAGTAACGGAATGGAGTAAACAAACAAGTAAGAAATGATAAATATGAAATGAAAATTAGAATCAAATACTCAGACTTCTTCAATTGGGTTTTACAAACCTCAAACCGCTCTCTGACCTCCTCAGACTCTCGTATCCGACCCGACAAGTTTCGCGACACCGAGCTACGGTCCACTAAGTCCCTGAAGTCCAATTTTATAATTTTAGGTTGTTTACAAGTGTTTAGATATGTATTAAGTTAGAAATCACCAAAACAGCCCTTAATATTTAGGTTTCATCTATCATTAGTGCGCTAATGGGTCTACCTAACGCGCGTTAGGGAATCGATCTAGAGCGCTAGTGCTCTTCATTTTGAAAAAAATAGTTGAGAGCCCAGAATGATTAACGCGCTAACCAACCTAGTTAGCGCGCTAATTGCCTTTTGTGACATAATTCTCAAGTTGAGAATTATATCCTTCCCATCCCAATTAGTTAACCTAACCTAGTTTACACATTCTCCACTCAATAATGACCTTAAAACATCATTTAAACCAATCTCAAAACATTAATTAAACCAAAATCATTCAAATCTATGCATTAACTAGTTTTTCCCAAATTCATCAAGATCCAAATTCATGCAAAACCAGTCGTAAATTCTCATTGGAAATGGTCATTATACATATAATCCATCAAGAAAACATCGAAATTATTGATATACTCCTCAAATTCGAATTACACAAAAAACACTCAAAATTGGGTTCATTAGAAAGAGTAGAAAATGAAGAAGAATATTACCTCAGTTTTGATCCTCAGATTAGCCTCCCAAATGCTGATTTCTAGCTCTAATTTCTCTCTCTTTCTCTAGTAAATTCCCATATTTGCATGTATTATGTATTGGAGATGGAAATTCCCACTCATTTGGTGTATATATGTTTGTCATGATCAAGTGTGCTATACATATCTCGAGAATTATCTTGTGGTCTCTATTCATGCTCGTCACCACAACGTCATGACTCTAATAGCCCAATATTTTCCTAGTTTCACTCACTATGTTCATCTTGATGCCTAACTAGGGTCAACATTATTTAAGTCAAACTATAGGCTTATTATCATTTGATTAAATTATATTATATTAAGCCTCATTAAACTATATAGTTAATGTTTCTATTTATCAAAATTAACCAACTTATGGTCTCATTAACTTTCGCATATCCGGTACCCAGTGCCTCGCATCCCGACATGTATTCCAAAGTACGCCACAGTCTATTGTTCTAATTTATTTGACTTAGCCTATGGTTACATTACCCATTTTATTTGATTACTTAGTAATATTATCGTGAATTTGTTGAGTCTTCTAGTGTACCCGTAATTCGCCTCTCGATACCTGCATTGACACGCATTTCGAAGCAACTACTCGTCACATAACCTTGTACAAAATAACCATACAACATACACACATGCGATGTACTAACAATTAAATTCATAAAATGCATCGCAAATAAGCAATACAACACACAATTAACTAGTGTACCTAGGTCGACGTGTGTCCTAGCCTACCCGCGGCGTCTACGTGGATCTGAGCTGGCGTCCATGTCTGAAATTATGAAATAAATAGCGGTGTTAATAAAATGGGTCGTTATATTAATCGACACCTATTGGAAGTTTTTTGAGTTTCTCTAATTGAAGCACATATGTTGATTGAACTTTGGGGGAAGCAATCACTTCTGCAGTTTACTTAATTAATCGAGTGCCTTCTAGCACATTCGAATCTCGTACACCCCTTCAAGCTATTACATATGCCATAATTTCTCCCATCACCTTAAATTTTTCTCCCCGTATTTTTATATGTGTAGCATATGTACACCTTCACAAACATCAACACATAAAACTAACTTCTCAAGCATTACATTGTATGTGTTGTTAGATATGCACCTCATCAAAAAGGCTATCGACATTATCATCCTCCGATACGTCAAATGTTTGTTACTATATGAATGCAGCGTTTCATGAGGATATGATGTATTTCTCCTATGAGTCTAAACTTTAAGGGGAGCATAACAAAGAAATTTAGACTCGTCTTTATAGAAGTCAGTTCCTTGATAAAAATGCAACGGCTTATGAACCAATGTGCATTGCATTTCCTGTAGAATCCCCATAATTTGAATTAAAGTTTGGACTCATCAAATCTCTACCACACTTTTTACGGTGAAGATGATGAAGATCCTCAAACATTTATTAGGGAATATATATAGAGTAAATGCGATGAAACCTAAGGATGTAGAACTTGAGTATGTTAAACTGAAAGCTTTTCCTTCTTCATTAAAAGCTCAAGCTCTAGATTAGCTTTTCTATCTTCCTTCAAATTTCATAACTACTTGGTCTGAAATGTTACAAGCTTTTATAGATAAATACATCCCAGCTTGCAAAATTAGTTTACAAAAACAAAGAATTAGTAATGCTAAGATGGAAACTAAGGAGACATTTGGTTAATTTTGGGATAGATATCAAAGATTGATCTCATTATGTCCACAACATGGATTTACAGAAAGAGCTTTAGCGAAATTTTTCTATGAAGGATTAAACCATCTAGAATGAAGATTTTTAGACCCAAAGTATGTGGAGGATCTTTGTTAGAACTAACACCAACTTTAGTTATAGATGCTATTAACAATATGGCTAAACAATCTAAGCAATACGATGAAAGAAATAGACTCGTAAATGAGACATTTTATCAAGAGAAGAAAAGAAAACTGAACACATTATATGACACAATTGATGAATTAAAAAGCATGGTTAAGTTATTATTAAAATATAGATCAATCCAAATGAAAGCTTGTGTTTTTGTAATAATAATATCTTGATAATGAATGCCTTTTAATGCAAAAGACAAAATTGAATAAGCTAATGTGATGATGAACCATTATGGTGGATTCACTAAACCTAATTATAACTATAATGACTATACAAGTTATCTACAACCAAATATAGGAAAGGGTCTAAATAACCAGAGTTATCAAGGATTTAGGTCACCTACATGGATTGAAAGAACCATTCCATTAGAAAAAATCAAAGAAGGAGCAAGATCAAATAATCTAAGTCTTACAAGGTGATATGAATGAATTGAAAAATCAATTAAGTCAAATGACCCAAAAATTTAATACATTCATTAATCAAACTAAAGCACCTACTCAAATTGTTCCTACTAGTCAAACACAAGTTAATGCTTTATTTAGTGATAATGATAAAGACACACGTATACCTAAAAAGATACCAAAAAGTTGTGTTAAGAAAAAAGAATACAAAAACTATTGAAGAAGAAGAAGAAGAAGAAGAAATGAAGGCTAATGTCATTCATACTAGAGAATGGATGGTTGAACAATTGAAATATACACATTTTCTTGGAAGGTTATACCTATGGTATTTAGCTAGAGTTGAAGCTTATGAAAAATCTTTACAAAAGTCTAAAATAGTTAATGAAGAAAAAGATGATAAGATTCCTAATAATTTGAATGAAGCTATGTATTCAAATTCTATCGTTCCACAAGGATTAAATGATGCTAGGAAGGAAGAAAATAATGAAGACATACTTGAATCATTTAAGAAAATAGAAACCAATAAACCATTGATAAAATCAATGAAGCAATTCTCTAACTATGATGATGTTTTGAAAGAATTCTCTAAATCTAAAGATAAATTTTAAAAGAATCTAAAGAAAACTTAGGACAAAATGTGTCGGCTTTGATTAAAAAAAATTATACTTGAGAAATTTTCTGACCCATGAATGTTTGAAATACTTATTACAATAGGAACTTCTTCTATAAACTCTCCTATATGTGATCTTGGAGCATCAATTAATGTGATGTCCCTTAAACTCTATGAATTATTGAAAATAGACTCGTTAACTAATATACCTATTAATCTTACTTTGGTTGATAACACAAAAGTTAAACCTTTTGATTTATTAGAAGTTTGATTTATTAGAAGGTAAAAGTAGATGACTTAGTATTCTCTGCTGACTTTTATGTCATGGATATGGGAGATTCAATATCACATAATTCTCCATCTATACTATTAGGTAAACCGTTTCTTAAAACTGCTAAGGATAAATTAGATATCTTCGAAAGAACTATGTTTATGGAATTTGAAGACAAAATTCTCACTTTTACTTTCAAATTCAATAATAAGGATAACTATAATGATTATAATGGGTTGCTTATCAAAGAAATTAAAGATAATGATTCTTTAGAATTAAATCCTAATAATATTCGAAATACTGAAGTATACGCAATTAATGCAAAAAAGATGGAAATTGAAAATGATATTTCAAAGAAGGAAGAAGTTGAAGACACTCCTAATGATAAGAAAATAATTCAAGAATGGAGAGTTCAACGATCAAAAAATAAGGAAAATACTATCAAGCCGAAAGATTCAAGTGTTAAGAATATTAAGAAGAAAATTTTGAGTTCAAATCCTGTAACGTTGCATGATCATGGTGCGGTCAATTTAAATATTAAGATAGTAAAGGAACTGAATTCTATCAATTCATTCTTTATGAAAGAACCAAAAGAAATAACTAATAAGAATACGAATGATAAAGCAATAAACACAACAATTTCCATTGTTATCAATAGAAAGAATTTTGAGAATGTCAAATGTGACTCAAACGCATCATATAACACCCTACCTTTCTATTATCTTTTAGAACACGAGTTTCTCACTAGGAAATATGATAAAGATCAGAATATTATAGTTTCTTCTACTGATAGATTTATAATAGAGAATAAGGGTATACTTAGAGATGTGGAAGTTAAAATTGAAAAAATTAATTTCTTGTTAGATTTCATTATTCTAGATCATAAACCAGAGGATGATGTAGGTATCACATTAGGAGAACCTTTCCTAACAACTACTAATGCAACACTTGACGTAGCTCAAAGAACTATCAAAATAATAGTTGGGAATGAGGAGATTGTTTTTAAACATAGTATATAAGAACAACTTCTTAATTTAGAACCAGATTATGATTGCATGGTTTAGTCGAGCCAATGACAGTAAACAAAACCGCTCTATAGGAGGCAGCCCATACTCTATCTTTACTTTCAGTTTTAGCATTAAGATTAATTAATTTTTTTTATATTCTCTCATCTTTTGATTCTTATTTTGCAAATATTTTATGAATTTCGAGTCCGAAATAATTTCATATAAGGGGGTTGATCGAGCCAATTTATTTTCGTATTATATTATATTTATGCATTAGTTTTATGTTTGTTAGCTATTTATAGTAATAAAACCAATGTTTAGTACAAATCATAGTCAAATCCCAATAATTTTGAATAAGTCTACCTTTTTTATTGGACTTATACTTGATAATTATATAGGAAAATCAGTTTAATTCGAAAAAATAGTTAAAATAAGCTCACGATTTCCCAGCTGATTCCAGTTGGTACTGAATTATCTGAGAAAATTGGCAACAGTGTGCATAATTTTCAATGAGATAGCGAATCGTCAGTGATTTGCGCTTATAACTAGGATTTGTTGAACTAATCACTAAGCCACCGAGGCTCATTTTCAGTGATTTAGGCAGCGATTTCTCATCAAATCCATTAAAACCCTGAATCGCTGAGAACGAATACATGTTTTTAAAAAATAGAAATCCAAATTTCCACATTTATCCATTTCACACTCACAAACTATTTAAAATTTTCAGTCAAGAGACCAATTTTTGACTAGATTCAACCTTTTAAAGCTAGATTTTAGTGTATTTAAGTGATTCCCACCTCAGTCTTCACAAATTCAACCCAAATCATGGTGAGTTTTGAGAATGTAGAACCAAGTAAGGCTTGACCAAGGGGAATTCGAATTGGAGCTTGGAGTAGTATTCTATAGGAGTTTTAGAGTTTTAATATTAAAAGATTCACTTTCAATAAGGTAATCAATGAGAACTCTATCTTTTTATTGATCGATTTTTTAGTTTTTCATTGATTTTTGGATTTTTACATAGGATAGAAGCTAAATTTTGAAATTTTAGCTCAAAAATTGATTTTAATGTCGAATGTTTTCAATTATAATACTAATATGGGAGTGGTGTGATAATTTGTTTGTTGATATTGAATTTTTGGACTATTTTTAGTATACGGCAAATAGATTAAATTTTATACGCAAACTAATTTGAGGCAAAGTTTTAAATGAGTTTGGGTGTTTTTGTATTTGTCTATCGAATGACTTGAATTACTTACGAATGATTTTTTTATATATCGAGTTTATTCTTTTATTGATTATCCAATTTATGATTATATCAATTTATTTATGCTTCATAAGGTATATCTGTTTTGTTGGAAACTCGAATTAATTTTTAAACCTTGAGGGAAAGGTTTGGAATGAGTTTGAGGGTATTTTAGGTGAAGTAACACAATGGTAGCAAGGAAAGAAAGAAAGATAGAAGAAAAGTTCAAAATTGAACAAAAGTTCAAACTTTTAATCTAATATTCAAGTGAGTTGATAAGATTTTTCAAAATTTCTTCCGAATTCAAGTAAGTACGAATTTCATTTTTCTTTATTTTTAGTTAGGAATATAATATAGTGAACATATATAGAATAAATTTTGAATGGAAGTGTATTTTTATTACTCAAATGAATTCTACGATAAAATGAACCAGTTTTTATACTTTTTTTATTAACTTTACTAGTTGATGTATACACTAAATTGAATACCTTGTGTTAGTCATGAGAATAGGTAGAAGATCAAAACAATAGTGCAAGATGAACAAGACAGATTTCTAAGAATCTTGTGATACAAAGGCTATTGAATAAGTATATTTACAGTATATATAGAAAGCTATTATGTCACAATTGAAAGAAGAAATAGGTTAGAAACCGATGATTTCTATAAGTTAGAAAGAATATTTTCTTCAACTTTAGTGGATAGTGAGAAGTGCTAACAAGAGTTTACAAACATATAGAAAGTTCTATAGATTCCATGAGAAATGGAGTAGGGAATCTATAGTGGGAAAATGTGAAAATGTCCATAAGAAATGGAGTAGGAACTCAAAAGTCAATGCAAAAGCAAAAAAAATATATAATAAAGAAATAATTAGGATGAAGTAGAAAAAATCTTCAAAGAAAATATTTAGCTCGAGTGCTTGAAGCTAGGGTTGAGTGAAATATTTCTTAATCTAACATGTTTTTAAAGACGAATTCATTGGTATCTTAGGAAAACTCTTATTAATTTTGATTGTGGTACTATTATAAAGTATTTTCCAAAATTAAAATTAATCTAGCGATTTTTATGTTTTGAGATTCTATTCTAGTTATCGTAAGCTTGATGCTTGGCAGTGGAGATTGAGAAAATCTATATTGTGTACTAACTTTGGTAATGAACTTTAAGTTTTAAAAGGTGTTGCATTGGGTAGTTGAGTTATCATTAAGGGATATTTTGTTTTATCTAATCATTATATTCTATCATAAATTTAATTTACTTGTGGGTAATATGTTTCCATTTGATAATCACTTCTATTTAAAATTTCTATTATTTAAAGTTAAGATGAACTAGATTGAAATCAGTTTATAAAGAACGAAAATAGAATATGATTTAGAGTATTCCTTTGCTCGGGACACAGCAAAGTGCTGAGTTTGGGGGTATTTGACAAGTGTAAAATTAGACATATTTTATAGTGTAATTTAAGTTTATTTTAGATGAAAATGATGATATTACACGTGATATTCACATATTTTTGTGATTTCAGGAATTAAATAGGAAAAGTGAAGAAATGGAAAAAATGATATTAAAAGTGAAGAATCTAGCTTGCACGCACTTCGAGACAGCTTGGTGGGACCCACATTGGTTCGTGTTGATGCTATGACAAGTTTAGAAGAAGTTTGATGGTGCATTAGTTGAGAAAAGTCTAAAAAATGACTAAGTATAAGTTATTCCTACTGTGTAAACAACTACCCTAGGATTTGCCTCGAGACACGCACACCATAGTTAATCAAGAGAATGAACAGCAACAAGTGATGCATCATAGGGACACACTTGATCACACAACGTTTCACTAGCCTCATATCTGCCTCGAGATTCGCATAGGAACCAATCTGATGAGAAGCAAACAAGGCATCGATCAAGCCTTGTGATACGCAGCGTACAGACTCCCATATATTCACCGTCTCTCCTACGATTTCTCTTCACTCCAGCAGCCATCTGATCGTCCTCGGGGTCCGCATTAGCACCAACTACCACTAATTCGCCGATTCCTACATGAGTTATCTCCTCAATTCAGAGCTATGGATTTTCCTAGATATGTTGTTTGTGTTGTCTCCCAGTAATTCGCCAATTATCTTAAGTGCTTCCTAACCACTTCATGCGTGCCACGTGTCACCTCCTGGTTGATCAACCACGTCCTCTCAACAGATAACAGCTCGATACCTTAGCAAACGACAAAAAATAACTAATAAGAGCCTGCCACGTATCGAAAACTCTCAGGAACAAATCGACCACAACATCAGATCTTCCTAAACGGATGAGTCATTAAACAACCCACGAAATACACTTTCTCTCTCTTCCATAGACCAAAATAAGGTGTTTTGTATAAATAGACTTTAGGGTTTTGTTTAGAACTCTTTCCATTTTTTTTTTGCCTATTTGTCTATGTTTGAAGCTACATTGGAGCTTTGTTTATTTCACTGAAGGGTATTTATTCATTATGTATTTTAGTTTCATATTTGCATTGTTTATTTCCAGCATGAATGAGTAGTTAGTTAATCTAAACAAACTCTAGCAATGTAATATATTTTGGATTGCTAGATAGTTAGAATTAAGGAATCGTGTGCTTAATGCTTTAAATCCATTCATACACGTCAATCACGGATTTAACAAGTTGTTTTTGCATATTACAACTAATGAAAATTAGTATTGCATGCATAATGCGCAATATATATTATGGTATTATGATTCTGATTCTATGTCTATAGTTATTGACAACAATTATAGAAGTATTAACTATGATTAATCTATAGGGAATTTCTCGAGTAGATGTTCTAGGTGATTGTGTTCTAAGTTGTTTATTATGCAGCTTCGGTAATATTGGCTTAGATTAAGCATGATTCTCATTGAACTAAATGCTATCATATTTCTACGATGTTGCGTTTTATCTAATGAGTAGATTTATAATGATAAGTATGTGTTATTTCCATTGAATTAAGGAAAATCAGTGGTTGGCTAAAAGATATCAACCTATTATGAAATAGAATTTAATGATTATAAGATTCCATGTGATATAATTATAGCTAAGTTATGAAGTAATGTTATGTTCTAGTGTTTAAATGCAATTCAAGTATATTACATTGTTTAGTGGGGGTTTGTTTAGATATTTATATTACATTGAATTTGAATATTGTTTATTTTAGTTTGCAATTGAATTGTTTAAATTAAGTTAGTTAGTTTGATTAATTAAGTTAATAGTAATGATTTTTAGTTATTCAATATTTTAATTCTCGTCTAATTAGATTAACTAAATTAATAAAAACAAAACAAAAACATTTTCCTGAGAAGTTTGCAAAATCCCTGTGGAGACGATATCTCGCTTATCACTACTACAAGTAATAAATATAGGGGAAATTTATTATTGTGCACGCTCAACACGTGTCAGTTATTTCAACAGTTTCATAAATTTGTTAAAACTCAGTACAATGCCAAAATTCGAGTTCTGAGCAGTGATAATGGTGGAGAATATCAAAGTTCAACACTTAAAAGATTTCTAGAAAACAATAGAGTTGTTCATCAAACCCCTCAATAAAATGGAGTTGTAGAGCGAAAGAATCGACACCAATTGGAAGTTGTTCGGGCTTCTCTAATTGAAGCACAAATGTTGATTGAACTTTAGGGGTAAGCAATCACTTATGCAGTTTATTAATCTAGTACCTTCTAGCACACTCGAGTTTCGCACACCCCTTCAAGCTATTACATATGCCATAATTTCTCCCATCATCTCAAATTTGTCTCCTCGTATTTTTTGATGTGTAGCATATGTACACCTTCACAAACACCAATGCATAAAACTAACTTCGCAAGCATTACGTTGTGTGTGTTGTCAGATATGCACCTCATCAAAAAGGCTATTGGTGTTATCGTCCTCCGATATCAAATGTTTATTACTATATAGATGTAGCGTTTCATGAAGATATGATGTATTTCTCATGTGAGTCTGAACTTCAGGGGGAGCATAACAAAGAAATTTAGACTCTTTTTTATGTAAGTCAGTTCCTTGAAAAAGATTATCATGTTGTTTAAGGATGGAATGCGCGAAGTAGTCAATGAGGAAATGGACAAGCGGGAAGTGATTGCGGAATTGGATGCATCACTTGCCGCAATCACTTGAACCAAATGAAGTAGAGGAAATACGAGGCAATGAAGTTACTTCAACTTTGAATCAGTAGGTATCAAAGAGGCACTAAACCAATCATTGTCTTTTGAAGGCATTCTTAATCTAGTCCTTGAACCAACAAGAAAATAATTACCAGATCGTTGCACTAAAGGTATTCCTAAACCAACATATGAACTCGTGTTGTCTAGTAAGGCGAACCCATGAGTAATTATGTGTCTAACCACCGTTTATCTGAATCAATAAGTCATTTTTTAATCAATTATCTGTTGTATTTATTCCTAACAATGTGCAGGAAGTTTTAGTTGTTCCTAGATGGAAAGCTGCTACGAATGAAGAAATGAAGGCTTTGCATTAGAATGAGACTTGAGATCTTGTGGAATGTCCACAAGGAAAGAAACCAGTTGGGTGTTGATGGGTGTATACAATAAAATACAAGGCAGATGGAACTGTTGAACGCTTTAAAGCGTTATTGCTTACAAAAAGGTACACTCGGACTTTTGGGATCGACTACACGGAAACATTTGCACTTGTAGCTAAAATCAACACGATACGAGTTTTATTATCATTAGCTGTAAACTTGGATTGGCCGCTACAACAATTTGATGTGAAGAATGCCTTTTTTTTCATGGAGAGTTGTCGAAGGAAGTATAGATGGATCTTCCACCAAGATGCATTGTGACAGAAAAACAAAGACACAAGGTATATAAGTTTAAGAAACCATTATATATGCTAAAACAATCTCCACGAGTGTGATTTTGGAAGGTTGAATAAATAGATGAAAGCTTTTAGCTATCATCAAAGCAATTCTGACCATAATTTGTTCCTAAAAAGGGAACATAATAAGATCGCATCACTCATTGTATACTTTGATGACATGGTAGTAACAGGGAATGATCCTAATGAAAGAAAGGCCCTACAAGAATATTTATCTAAAGAATTTGAATTGAAAGATTTAGGATCTTTAAAATACTTTATTGGTATTGAAGTTTCTAGATCAGGTGCATGAATCTTTTTATCTTAAAGAAAGTATGTCTTAGATCTTTTGAAGGAAACAGAATGTTAGGGTGCAAACCAGCCAATACGCTACTAGAAGAAGGGTTGAAGCTTTGTTCTCATCTCAACCAAACACCAGTTGATAAAGGAAGATATCAACGAATTGTGGGTAGATTAATGTACTTAGCTCATACAAGGCCAGATCTTGCTTATGCCTAAAGTGTGGTAAGTCGATACATGCATAATCCTAGAGAACAACATATGAATGCAATTATGCATATCCTCAGGTACTTGAAGAATGCACCTGGAAAAGGAATCTTATTCACAAAAAATGCAAATCATCAAAATATAGAAGTATACACAGATGCAGATTGGGCGGCGCAATAGATGATAGAGGTTCGACCTCTTGTTACTTTACATTTGTTGGTAGGAGTCTTGTGACATGGAGAAGTAAAAACAAAATTTTGTTTCTCGCTCAAGCGCTAAAGCTGAGTTTCGAGGCATGGCACTAAGATTGTGTGAAACATATGACTAAAAATTCTCCTACAAGACTTGGGGTACCCACCTATAAGTTATTTTGTGACAACAAAGCAACACGTGATATAGCTCACAACTTAGTTCACCACGATCATACGAGACATGTCGAAGTGGATAGGTTTTTCATCAAGGAAAAATTAGATGAAAAGATTATGAAGTTACCTAAGATTAAATCAGAAGATCAACTAGCTGACATTCTCACCAAAGCAGTCTCATATCGAGTCTTCTCATCCTTTTTAGGTAAGTTGGGCATGTATGATATCCATGCGCCAACTTGAGGAGAAGTGTCAAGATTAAATATGAAAGTAAGAGTTGATTGATTGATTGATTGGTTGGTTGATGAATGATGGATTGATTAATTGATTGAAGATTCCATAATGTGAGCCTATGTATCTCTATAAATATAGAGTGTTGTAACTCGAGAAGCATGAATGAAAATATAATATCTCCTTTCTCCCGTCGACGTGTAACGGCCCAAATTAATTAAACCAGGATTAGCGTTAATCTCGAGAATTGACGGTTGTAGTTCGGGCGTTACGTTGACAACTCGGTTGGCTTGGACACGAGAATCGATGAAATATGTTATTTATTGATGGTGATTGTGTATATGTGGTGTTTAAAATTATTATTATTATATTGCATTGCATGTGTGTATGTTGCTATCGGGCGAGTTTGTGTGACGGGCGTTGGCCTCAAAAGGCGTGTCAACGCGGGTGTCGGATAGGCGAACTACGGGTACACTAGGAAATTCGACTAATCCATGTCAGGATGACTATTTAATCAATTAAAATGGGTAATGTGACCATAGGCCAAATAAACTTCAATTAAAACAATAGGCTATTGTGTACCTCGAATTGCGTGCCGAGACACGGGGCATCGAGTGCCGAGGTAATCGAGGGTCAATGAGATCACAAAATTTGTCAATTTGGTGAATAAAAACACTAACCATATATATTATAATGGGCCTAAGCTAATGTAATTGAATCAAATAAATCAATGCTTATAGTTTGGTTATTTAAATTAGAAACCATGATATTGTCTTAGAGATACGTGTTGACACATATAGGAACCATGTGAGTAGTAAATTAGTGTCACTTTGATTGGGTTAGTGGGAGTTAGTGAGATACATGTCAAGGTGTGGATCATTAGATGAGCTTCGAGATACGTAAATACATGGAGATCAATGGCTAGGAATCAATATTACCTAATATATAAGATCAACACATGCAAGGAAACCATTTTCATTTTCAACTTATGAATCAAGAGAACTTGCTGGAGAAGAAGGAGGTTGATGGAGAGAAGGAATCCATGGAAGATTGGTGAGAATTTCTCAAGCTAGGTGATAGATCAACTAGGTACACATCTATTTATGTCAGATTGAAATCATTTATGGTTTTCGGCTGATTCCAGAGGGTAGATTATTGAATATTTGCAATTAATTTATATATATGGATTCTTCATTTGAAGCTGATAATCCAGCTATATTGAAGTTCTTAATTTGGATTTGAAATCATAAAGATGAGGATTTTTGAAGTTGCAAGACCAAAACTAAAATTCTGCATGTTATATTAGGAATTAACCTATGTAATTTGGTCATAACTTGCTCATTTTAGATCTAAATCGACCTAAAATGGTGGCATTTGAAAGCTTACTCAAAGGGTAATAACTTTTCTTACCTGGAGATGTTGTAATTCAATTGTTTTCATGTCCAAAAGTTCTCTACAAGTAAGTGCGGGAATTCAGAAGAAAAGTTTTGAAACTAAATTTGTTAAAGGCATAACTCCTTAACTACTTATCCAAACAAGCTGATCTTTTAGTATGTTGTATTTGGGTATGTTTGCTGCCTTGTGACCAAAAATCACCTTTTTTGGAAATATAGATTGGGAGAAATAGATTTTCTAAATCCGCTGGTCGGGTTAGATTCCAATTAAAGCTATGTTTAGTAGAATCGTGATATCTCTTTCGTTTTAATTCGGGATTTTCCAAACTAAACTTTTTCGAAAAGCTAAGATAGAGACCAACGATCTTTGTATTGGTAGAAGATTTCGAGATTTGGACCATTTCATGCCTAAAAATGCATTGTAACATAAGACTGAAATTGAGACTTAATTTAGTCTTTAGGGCTGATTGGGAAGATCAATTTGAAACATATTCAACCAATTTGAATACACAATAAACACACTTAACTGACTTCAGGGACTTAGGGGACTGTAGCTCGGGTATCGAGGAGCTTGTCGGGTGGGATTCGGGTGTCCGGGGGAGTCAGAGCGCGTGTTGAGGTGCGTAAACCCATTGGAATGCCTCACAGAATTCATGATTTGGTTTATCAATTTCACTTTTCATGTGTGAGTGTTGGTGGGCACACATGGGGTTTTCACTCCTATTTCGGTGTGCGTATATATTGGTTATGGCTAAGTCGCATGCAAGTGTTACTTGTGATAGTGCTCGTGTCGATGGCAGTAGAATATATCTATGACTGTCGAGAGGGATTAGGGTGGTCCTGATGTGTAACAGCGTCGGGAAGGGACCATGTCGTTTACTGAAGTTGGGGTTTAGCCACTGTAAACTTGTAAGTATATACGTGGTTCCTATTCGATTTATCGATTACTAGCTGGTGTAGGTCAGAGTTTACTCGTGATTATACAGATGTTTACTGATTAATGCTTTATTTCGAAACTGGTTTAATTGGTATATGATGTTTATTTATTTCACGCTACTGCTTTTGCTTATCGTGTGTTACTTACATTCATAGGAATATGACGTACTGTTGTTAGGTGTTATATTCGCATGTCTCGTAGTTATATTCGCATGTCTCGTAGTTTATCAGCTTTATTTTATGAATATTGTGTGGACTTCACTTGAGATTTACTCATTGGACTCGTCACTGTATTTGTTGGGTGACTGAGTGCGAGATCCTTCGACGAGCAAAGGCAAGGGCAAAGAGGTACTGGGCGACTACCTCTGAGATTGTGGAGCCAGCTCGTGTGTGATATCAGTATGTATTTATTTTACTTTTGTTAGGTTTTGGGGACCATAGAACACTGATTACATGTATATGAAACTTTTGTCATACTTAACTCGCCTTAATATATACATGGTATCTTTTGACGGGTTTTTCATTACTTAGGATTGTTGAATACTGTATAACTTCCTTAAATTAAGACTTCCGCTGTAAAATTTCATTATAAGTTGATAAATTGATTAACAGGCTAATGAAATGATTAATAATTATATAGAAATTAATTAGCTAAGTTAGGATTAAATGAAAAAGTGTATGTAGCCAGTAGGTCGCGGATCATCAAGGATAAGCGAGTCATGACGTGGCAAGGCTTAATGACGTGAGATACGACACGGCGAGTAGCAAGGCGGCTTGGAAATGGGGCCGCCACACAACGTAGGTCATAGAGCCGAACCACGTAAAATATTGTGTTTATTTTCATTTATTTTTCTTTTTTAAAAATTTTACACATACATCCATTACTTTGATTCTTGCCCCATCAGCATCACTACTTTGATTTTTGTCACATCAACTATTATTTCATAATCCATGGTCGCATTAGAAAGCCTCTTTTTGGGGGGTGAATGTCTATTCATCTTAGGTGACGTTCATTTTCACCCTAACCCATGGTTGCATTGCTTTGGAGATGCTTCAATCCTAACAAACCTGTAAAGATAATGGGTTATATATTCAGCAAAATTTCTTGGCTCATCTCACCCTTCCCATTACAGTTCTTAGTTGATTTTCACAGGGTTGTATTCAATATCCTTTATACCCTAAATTGGAAACTTGTAACAGTTGAGAAGCATTTGACAGCCAATTTCAGTAGAGCAGAAAAATAGACGGACACAGTTCACAAAATTACTAAAACCATTTAGACATACATAAAACTAGTTCACAGGAGATTCAAACCCACAGGTAAATTAAGAAAGAACCGTTTGGAGAAGGAAATCAATGAATCATAAGCCAAAACCATTCATCAGTCATCACCCCTGAGCACATCCCCCTTCGAAACCTCCGCAACGAAACAAACAAGAAAGGAACACCAAAACTTTGCCTCCCTTTTACTACCCTCCACCCCTGCAAACCATATCCCGCCACCCGATACTGCTGCACTCGAAACAGATTTACACACTCTTTACTGCTGCTTGCATTCTGGTGGCCGCTCACCCTGTGAAGCTTCGGCAGTTTGAGCTCTTCCACTTTTCTGCAATTTACACCAAAATCGAAGTTATGATTTCGAGCTTCCAAATTATGTCATTTGAGTAAAAAATGATTGCAGTTTCTTATCACAGTAAAGTCTCTTACCTTTGAAGCTACCAGCTGCAAAGAATTCAAACCATGCAAAAACATTATGAAAGCTATTAGGCAGTGTTTTTGGAATTCACAAGGGAAAAAAAATCATGATCAAGTAACTGCTCTTCTTTTTCTCAATTTGTACCTTTTTCCTGCTATTGCTCTCTTCTTCTTCATCGTCATCCTCTTCCTCATCTTCCTCATCCTCGTCTTCATCTTCTTCATCCTCATCACCATCGTCCTCATCATCTCCATCTTCAATTTCTTCGTACTCATCCCCTTGAACAGCCTCTCCAGTGAACCACGACACAGCATGTGGGATAATTTTATCTCGAATGGTAGACCTGCACATCTCAAGTTTTGAATCATGCCACGTGAAGATACAAAGCAGTTTAAAGAGTCGCCACAGAGCCCTCCTTATCTCAGTATAACCAAGTGAAAATCGATTGGTAGGACCATTCAAGGACCGCGCGTCTACAAATCAAGTAGTAACTTACCCAATATCATAATCTTGTTCCATTTGATTTTGAAGTTGTTCGGCCTGTCGATAATACAAAAGGAAAATACATAAAAACATTGTTATTCAAACTTCATAGTAATTATTGTGACTGCCCGAATGAGGTAATTACTTACAGTATCCTCATCGATATCATCATCATCTTCAGGGACCTGGGGCGGATTGAAGAAATTGAAGAAACTCTCGCAATCCTCAGTTTTGGTAATTGGTTTGGCATTCTTTGATCCCTTTCTTGGCTTCTTTTTCAAGACTTTCTGAGTCAAACATTTCCCAGGGTACCACTCGATTTCCGTCCTACAAAATCCCAACTGACGTGAGCAATGCAGAAGATGTCAAATAACTCCTAGTCTCCCACAGAAAATCAAGAAGCTTACCCAATTGCTTTTTCTAGTATAGGTTCGTCATCATCAATCATGTGATATGTTTTAGTCAGAACAGAATTCTTGAAATATGGGTTCGGATCAAAGAAAAATTCGAGCTTGAAACCCTTAGGATTGTCGATCCGACACCACTTGATGTCTTTAAGATACTTGAGAGCACCTTCATCCCGCTCTGAAATCTGAATTCAAGAAACAGAAGCCCAAAATTAAATATTCTTAAATCTAATGAACAGAGAAAACAGCAGAAAGGGGGAGGGGGCAATACGAATCTCCTTACCTCCTCCACGAGAACTTCATTGGTCTTCATTGCAGTGAGCCAGAAATCAGGCACACCTTTCTCTGCATAAATGAACAGTAAAATCAATTAAAAACTGAAAAACTTCAGACAAAACAACCATGCTTGCCCCTCTGTTACCTTCTGCATCTTTATCCTCTCCTTGTTCCATTGGAGTCTCACTTGTAACTCCTTCAACTTCAACTACACCATTAACGATTTCATACCTCTACAAAATATAGAAATATTTACTGAGTAGAAGGATAGAACAAATGAAAATATGAACATCCAACATCAATACTAGTTATTGTTTCTCATATTGATCAATACAACAAAATTGAGTTACCTGATTCTACTTGGATGTTAAACTTAGTAGATAACACAAAAAGCCCAAAAACAGACCTTTAACCAACACATTACATTCAAAGCCATCACTAGGGATGGATATATGGTCGGAATAAAAGTGTTACAATACCTTAGCGTACAGTGGCTCATACATCTTCTGGTACTTAGCTTCAAGAGCTGCTCTTTCCTCGAAAAACTTTGCTTCCAGCTCGTCATGTTGGCTCTGCAAAGACATAGAGCATCAGAAGATCCATAACTTCATGACCGCAGAACAAACCCTATCTCACTTGCAAATTAGTTCTTTTTTTCACATTTCTTTGGGAGAAATTGTGTGCGTGCCCATTCGTGTCAGAAAGAGAGTAAATTTCATTGATAAGACGAAAAAATACCAATAAACCAACAATCAGGTTTAATGCACACGCCAAAGTCTCTAAGCTAGAAAAGCAAACAAACCTGAAGCCCAAATCATAGTTCACTCAATCCCTAAATGTAAACAAGTAAAAATGGGGCAAAACAGGCGAAACAATTAAATTCAGCAGTCATAATCTATTCCTTACACTCTGTACTTGATGCAGACAAATAAAAATAAATTATTTACATAAAAGAAACCCTCTAAACCAGCAACTATAAGGTATATTCTGATAAATTAAAAAATTCCCATAAAAGACTTGTGATTAGTATTTCATGATTTAAGAATTTGTTTAGTTGTGTCAAAAGTATCATTCATTTGATCCAACCAAAATATAACTAAAGCCTCAATCCCAAATTGGTTGGGCCTAGCTACATGGATCAAACTCTTCCATTGCGTACGATTTAGTGCAATTGATAGCGCGCTTTTCAACAACAACAACAACAACAACATAGCCTCAGTCCCAAATTAATTGGTGTCAGCTACAAAGATCAAACTCGTTCATTGTGCTCGATTTACTGCAATTGATGGTGAGCTTTCCAAACCATTCAAATCCCTCCTAATTAATGTGTCCCAAGTTAACTTCAGTCTACCCCTACCTCGTTGAATTTCTTTAGTTTATATTGAGTCTAGTGAGGGCATTTGTAAGCCATCTTTGAAAGTGACCAAACCAACGCAACCACCATTCCCTAATCTTTGTGTCAATTGGTGCTACTTGTCTTTGAATTTTTATATTTCTTATTCTATCTTTACGAGTTTTACCATACATCCACCTAAGTATCCTCATTTCCGCTACATTCATTTTATAAAGTTGTTGACTTGTTGTTGCTTTACCGCCGAACATTTACTTCTATAGAGCATAGTTTGCCTAATCGCGGTCCTATAAATTTTCTTTTTAACTTGGTACGAATATTTCAATCATATATCACACATGTTTAACTCCTCCATTTCTTCCGTCCAACTTGAATTATGTGTGACATCATTCTCAATATTACCATCATTTTGTATAATTGATCATAAATATCTAAAGTGGTTCACCTTAGGAACTTCTACTTCCCCTAATTTTACCACTCCAAGGACTCCATCAACTCGAAGCCTAGTATTTCTAAACTCATAGTACGTGTATTCGGTCTTCGTCCTGCTCAACTTAAAGTCTTTAGATTCCAATGTATTCCTCTAAAGTTCTAACTTCATATTCACTCCATCTTTTGTTTCGTCCACGACAATATCATAATAGAAAAACCTTATGTGCCATTTCCTATCTTTCTCACCAATTGAAGCACTCAATCCATGAAACATTATCGTCACTTCGGCAATATCTTGACATCATAGGTGTTCGATCAATACAAGTTGCAATCTAAATTTGCAGTAAAAGTTGAACAATGGACAGTAAAGTTAACATAAATGAATCACTAAAAAATTCCCAAAAACAAATATGAGATTCAAAACTGAAATTGGACTTAGATTAAATCAAAATACTCACTCAAGAAAAAATCCTAACTTGAATAATGATATTTTAAGTTTCACAGAAGAGGTCGCGCTTCCTACTAAAAACAAATAATCACCCTAAATCTTTTCAAAACATCTTTGTAACCCGCAGTGATAAACTTGAGCTTCAAAAATCTTAAGAGTTGTTCAACAAGCATGAGCATAACTAAGAAAAAAAATAGAGTTCGAAGATGAATCAAATGAAAAGAAAAGTGATTGAATCATACGATTTGTCGGAAAAAAAAAAATGAAAACAAAAATGTCATTGATGAATTTGCTTTTAATTTTGATAGGTCTTTTTGTGTAATTGTCAATATGTTGATATTTATTTTGTAACTTTTTTTATTGGTTTCAATTGGAATGCCAATCCCTTTTAAATCTTTCAATGAAAAGTATCATTCATTAGTGGCCTCAAGCACAAAAAAGGAAATTTTATATCTAAATATTTGGGAAATACAACTGGCTTTATTTCATTAAAAAACTCCAAGTCACATGCGAAGCACATGCCCTTAAAATATTACATAAAAATCGAGGGAGCCATATCACCTAATTTCGCTCCCGGTCCCAAATACTTGGGGCCAGCCCTGATTCAAGATGGTGATATGAACCTTTTTTGGGAAGGATCATATGAACTTTGGATAGGAAAAAAAAAATTGTTTTAAACCTTTTTTTAGGAACTAGCCAGTGCATTTCATTATTTGAAGAGAAATGCTTATCTGACCCCAATTTCACACGCCATTTCCACACGCGCTTGCTTGTGACTGTTGATTTTTGCATCGATATGTGCGTGCACGGATATCGACGTGCATCTAAGGGACTCCCAGTGAGCGCATGCGAAAAAATGGCATGTGAAAGTGAAGTTAGATTAGCAGGACTCTTCTTTGAAAAGAATATCAGAATAGGGGTTTGTGATTTGAATTCAATATCCCAATTCACAAATGTTATGTTTCAAAATCAAATCAATAACTATGAAGAATCGTCATAGATGAGAACATAAATTCCAGCTGCAGTTACTATATACACCCACTATACCATCCAATGCACTGTCATCCACATTTCCCATATTAGTATATTAGCCCTTTCAAATACAACATTACCTTAATCTCTCAACCAAGTTAAATGAATAGTATCACACCAAACAACTTCCAAATCTAGAACATTACACACGCCCAGTATCCAAAACACCGATAATCCCATATCGAAAGAACAGATCAAAACACTATAAAAACAATCCAATCCAATATTTAAAAGCGGAACAATCACAGATTACATCGTAAACAACACTGCAAATAAAGATTCAAATACGCCCCCATCGACACAGACCTGAATTTCCCTCAGAAACTCGACGCGCTTCCTGACATTCGGCGACAGGGTTTCAAGCACATCGGGATGCTGCCCCGCCAAAGTCTGAAGCTTATTCTGCACAAATCCACAAACCACCATCAACACAACCCAAAAAAAAAACCCAAATTTGATCAACAAAACCAACAAAACAAGCAACCAAACGCACCTTGAGAGCATTAACAAGCCCCGCTCGATCCTCCGCACTGAGAGCTACACCATCCCCAAAAATTAGGGTTTCGAAGATCACAACAATCAAACAAAAACTACGGTTTCACTTTCCAATCAATCAATGAATCACTCACCAGCAGTCGCTCCAGGGAGGGCGTCGGCGATATCGGACATGTTGATCTCCTTGTTGTTGCTCATCTCGATGAACAAAACTCGAAAAACGAAACCCTAATTCGAGTGAGCGAAAACGCGAAAAAGTGGAGAGATTTGTGAGTGAGACAGTGTTTTAAAATCTCTCCCTGAGTTTCTTTTATCTGTTGAAACCCAACAACAGCTAAGAGCACGCCCAGATGTGGAGTTCGTACTTAGTTGCGAGCAAGGCGAGAACGATGTGGACAGTTAGGAGACTGTCCATTTAAAGTCGTTGGATGGGGATAAAGATTTGTGCGGGAGAGATCTGATGTGTGTATCTTATGGTGTTTGGTTGTGTGGTTTAGGTTGCGACTTTAAAGTTCTTAAGAAAGATTGGAACCCTATTTTTAGTAGATTATCTTTTGCCAAGCTGTCTACTAATATGAAATGAAGTTTTTTTTTTTTCCTGTGTAGGTACCTTTTTCTTTTATTTTTCTTTTAACATTGAATCATGGATGGATGGTTGGATTATTAATTAAGGGTTTTGCTATAGCAGTCTAGCATGGACAGACACTTGTTGATGTTCATGCAATACACATTATGATACTTGTGTGTATGCATCATGATGCAAAAAGCTACGGATGCTAATCTGCATCTATGTTAGGATGTTCCTACCCTAACCATGAAAATACAAACATTATTATTATTATCATGAAAAAAAACATTATTATTATTAATTTAGTTGGATACTAATTTAATTTATATTATTAGGTAACTAGTTATTTCCAACTAAGTAACTGCATGGTTGGTATTATTGACATCCATGAGATTTCAAGTTTAATGACGCTCTTTAATGTAATCTCTCCTGACAACAAATATTAAATGAGAAAAATAATGAAACATCAATTCGTTTGGGTAATCAAATTCTCTCTTAATTGAATACATTTTTATAGTAGAAGTTCATAAAAATCTATATATATATATATAATGTTTCTACCATGGGTATCAAATAAATACCTATCAAATGGGTACCAATTCACAACCATTGGATTAACATATCAAGAAATAGAATGGTTGTAAAATACTAAATAATGCACATTAATGTGATCCACATATAATTAATGACCTTTAAATGCATTTTAATTCAAAAAATCACAAGTTTGATCATTTGCTATTTATTTTTACTAATGAAAAATTTAAAAATTTAAAATGTTATTTTTTTTTTAATTTGTGGAAGATAAAGACATTTTTAAAATTTATTTGTAACCTTCAAGCTAAGAATTTACTAGCAAATATGCATTACCCAATATCAATAATAAATTTTAGTACAACTCCTTATAACATTGCTATTTATAATTTGTCTTTTTTTTGAAGAAATAATTTACACTTAATTACTTTATAATTTAAATAATCAATCATTTCCTCAAAAGAAAAATGATTAAACATAAATTTACAACACAAAAAGTAGAATAGATAAATAAATTATTTGAATTAAATTAAAATGATTAAAACTTTTGAGTTGGAAAACAATTAAATTTTAACATGCTACTATATAATGATTAATTTAGGTTTTAAAATTATATATGAATCACATAAAAAGACAAAGATACATTAGTAAAGTATAATATTAATTAGAATGACAAGTGATTTGATTTTCCTCTTGAGCTTGAATTTTTATTATTATTTTTTTTTGGTGCATTAATATTCACATCATACATAATGCATTTATATGATTAAGAAATAATTAATAGATAGTACAAAATAATTTTAAAAAATTAATAATTAAATTAAATCACATTAAAGTGTTCAAATTATAAAAATATAATTTAAAGGATTTGAAAGTTATCCGAAGTATAATATATACTACATTAAATCGAACTCAATTGATCCTTAGATTCATCTAGTCGGGCCTTATTTATTAAAATCGATCAAATATTTGTTATATATTGTTGTTATAGCTATCATCATTAATTATTTATAATTGCAATTTTTTTATAATTACATTTGTTACTTCAAAATGATCTAGTTCATACACAGTGATATTAAATTATTAATTCTTCAATATCAATTACGATTAATGTATTTTATGTTGTCTTTTAAAAAGAAGAAAAAATGAAATCAAATTTGAATTAGTGATAATTTTAATCTACACTTACAAAAATTTTCAAATTGTAAATTAATTGGTGGTATAATTTTATGATAATTAATAGTGTTACATAATGATTTAAAGAAAGTCAAAATGAATCATTTTTTTTATAAAAAAGACTTATTAGTATTATATTTATTACTTATTTTAATTATTGTAGCTTTGAAATAAATAAGAGTTTCTTAATTTTAATAAATTATACACGACCATAACTAAAACATTGATTTTAAAAATTAATAATTTTATAATCTAAAAATAGAAAATAAAAAGACTTTATTGTTAAAATTTTTAATAAAATGAATAACTATCATACGCTATTAACATATTTTGATTAAGTAATATAAATAATTAATTTTATGTAAAAAAAATTTATATTTTTTTTACTCAAACAAGTTTCTTTATATTGATTCTATTTTCAACCTAAGTCAATATTGTTAAGATATTGTCAAAAGAAATTACTGATATATATTATAAAGGTGTAGTACATGGTATAAGTATTAATTTGAAATTACATTAATTGTAATTGTTCATAATCATCGCCAATTGCCACATGAGATTACTCAATTTATTTTTCAAGGTGCAACAATTTAAAAAATTATTTTGCATTTAATGCATTGGACAATTCCCAAACATAATTAAATAACAAGAATTAAATGATACAAAGGCTCCATGTCATCGATATCTTTTTGATACCCATGGTAGAAGCACTTATATATATATATATCATATATATAAAAGCACGAATCACAAATTTTTGAGTGGTAATGAAATTTACCTATTTGCCCATATTTCTTTTTTTTTTCATCTCCAAATTAACCTTTATTTTGTCTCCAAATCAAACTCTAACTCCTTATCAATCCACCACACGTTTTTTTTCTTTATCTCCAAATCAATCCCGAACTCATTCTCATCAATCCGATACACGATTTTCTCTTTCTCTCAGTCTTCAATCGATCACTCGCTCGTGTTCCGGACGAAGTCCTTCTCATCAATCCAATACACAAACTCATTCTCATCAATCCAATACACGGAGACGGAAAGGTTGATAAATCGAGGAAGACTTCTAAATTGGAGTGTGCACTTGTTTCTGGGGGCAAATCAATTTATATGAACATTGTATATGTTGAAAGCTTGAATTGCATGCTACAATTTGATACGTTTTAAGGGGGTGCTTACCACTGGTCATCGTCTTCATCATTCATCATTCTCACCCAAACCCTCATTGTTCTTCCTCATCTCTCTCTCTCTCTCTCTCTCTCTCTCTCTCTCTCTCTCTCTCTCTCGGTTGGAGATCAAATTCAATGACAGTCGTGAGTGTTGGTGGCGTTGTTGAAGAACAGTTGAAGGTGAGATAATATTTCAATTTTTGATTTCGGTGATCATGGACCTGTTTTGTCTATGAATTCGAAATTGGAATTGGGAGGGGTTGTTGTGGTTGGTTGTTGATTGTGTGATGAAGAGAGGAGAAGGTTCAGCTTTTATATATATATATATATATATATATATATATATATATATATATATATATATATATATATATATATATATAATAGTGAAAGAATAGAGAATCCGAGAGGGAGAAGAAGAAGGTGGGGGTTGAAGAAGAAGGTGGTTTGAAGGTGTTGGGGGAGGGAACAAACCCAAAACCCAAAAGAAATTTGAATAAAAAAAATTACGATTAATCATGTGAAAAAAAGAAGGTATCTAAAGCTTTAATCCCAACTAATTCAATTATTTACATTCATAATTTCAAAGTTATCCTTTCTATCTATAAAGTTTGAGGTAAAGATTGAACTTTATGAACAATTCTACGGAATCTCTACGAGCAAGTGTTCACAAATTGATGGGTCAAACCACTTGTGTTTTTTTTTTTTCCTCGTTTCCTTTTTTTTTTTTGAGGAAGTAATTTCTTAGCATGACTAGCTTGTTTTTTTATTCACATCTTATCTCAGTCGCATTAGAGAATATTGATAAGCTAAAAAAGGTACTTGTATTTCTAATTTTTAAATTTTAATTACAATTTTGAATTTTATTAATAAATTCTTAGAAATTAATTCCCGCTCGCTTCGCTCGCGGGCCAATCGTGCGTAGCACGTCCTGAAACTAGTATATATATATATATATATGGGTGCTTCAACAATGAAACCCAATTACATAGCATTTATTGCGCATTTAATGTGTTTTGCATTAAATGCACTACATCAATCACCATTAGATTGAAATCTCATAATAATCTAATAGTGAAATATGTAGTACCCATGACATGAGTATATACATTTGTCATGGGTACTACATATTTCACTATTGGATTACTACGAGATTTCAATCTAATGGTGATTGATGTAGTGTATTTAATGCAAAACACATTAAATGCGCAAATGCTATGTAATTGGGTTCCATTGTAGAAACACTCATATATATATATATACATATGCTATGGGAACTTCATTTACAACCATTGGATTCTAATTCAATACATTAATTTATGAGTCATAAATGCACAAAACATTTAATACACAACACATTTTGAGTGGTTTTCATGACATAGATATATATTTGGGCTCCATTGTAGAATTTCCCATAAAAGAAAGCTATGTACATTGTTGACACGTGTCAACTC
The DNA here is from genome assembly GCA_039657325.1 of Stephania cephalantha. Taxonomy (NCBI): domain Eukaryota; kingdom Viridiplantae; phylum Streptophyta; class Magnoliopsida; order Ranunculales; family Menispermaceae; genus Stephania; species Stephania cephalantha. The sequence goes on along the minus strand of CM077569.1, from coordinate 49,305,627 downwards.
TACATAGATTTAAAATGTTTTGGTGTATTAATTACTTTGCCGAATTAATAGTTAAGTACTTTCATTATCCCAATTAATTTGAGTATCCTAATTAATAGCCTAAGTACATTGTTTTCAATTTTTTGTTTTTCTTTTTTTCACACAATAATAACTTTTTAAGTTTTTTTAAAATAAAATATAATTACTTTATATAAATTTGTTTAGGTATTTTTTATCTTTCATATTTTTAATTGAAGATTATAGTTTTTAGTTATTATGAGAATTGCAATTATATCATTCTTCATATATTTTATATATTTTAAAAAATATAGATTCATAATATTCTAAGACGATGTTCGGGTTCAAGTCATACTTGTAGAAATAGAAATAGAAATGGGAGAAAATATAAAAAAATGAGGATAACAAAGAGAAAAGAATTTAAAAAAGGCCAATTCTCTTTTAACATTGATTGTTATTAATTTTGCTTTTTGGTTCCCCATTGATTTTTTTTTTTTTTTTTTTTTTTTTTTTTTTTTTTTTGTCAAGGCACAATGAGATTCATTCCAAGTAATTGTGGGAACAATTACAACTTAGATACATCGATGTAGATCGGTCTCCCTTGAGAAATGCATATACAACAATATAGTTCAGTCTCCTTGAGAAATAGAGGCAAACAAGCCTCATCCCAAACCACCATCAAAGTCCACTTGGGCGCTGTGGATGGGGGAGAAACGCCGGTTCATACCGGACAGATCGCCTTAACAAAAAGGAAAAAACAGCTCTGTAAGGGATAACCTAAAAACACTAAAACAACAAGAACAATCCTCACATATTGCTCACAGAAAAAAAGCATAAGAGGGTACAACAAAAAAGCACCAGAAAAATAGAGACGCGTCGCGCCTTGATTTCCAAATCCCTCTTCTTCAAGATCAATCCATAACTCTCTGCAGCAACCCCTTCAAATCCAAACAAAAAGGAGAAAAAGATGACAATGAAGCCGAAAGAAAACAAACATTACCGGATCTACCGCGCCGTGATGAGCAAGAGCTTCTTCGTTTCCAACAGTTGCGTCTTCGTTGATGGACTGACCTCGCTGGAGCATTGGCATGGTAAGTGGGCATTGCTCACTAATCCACTCTTCTACCAAAACTCTCTCCTCTGCATTGAACGAACGTTCAAAACATCTATTATTATGTTAAAAGTTCTTGAAAACTTTCTTTTCAGTACATTTGCTTTTAAAAATGTTAATAAATATAGGTAGCATTTCTTTTTTTTTCCCTTTTTCGATCTTTCTTAACAAATCCACTGAAGGCATTTCCTTGAACTACACACCAAACAGACATCTATAGTCATAACATTCCATCTAATGCCCCTGGAGGAGTGTGCTCGCGCAAATCAATGTCTATCGCACATTCCTCAATGGATGTTGCGGCGTTGTCGGGTCTTGTGTCAAGCATTTCTTTAATAATTCAACAATAAGCAGGTTGCTGGTATAAATACAATACAGCAGAATTCTTCAATTCCCTTTTAATAGGGTAGTGCCATTGTTTGTTCTTACATTTCATGCTACCTGAACTGCCACCTAAACCTGAATAGGATTTCATAATCGAAGGAGAAAATATCAACTACTCTTGCTTTCTAGGGGGGCATACTTGATTATCTTGAAGCAGGACTATGGCAGTAGGTTGCAGTGCTGAACCCCGAAAAAGCTTGAAGAGTTTGCAATGACTTGGTCCAAATAAGTTGATCCAAGAAGGGTGATTGGATTAATCTTCTGCTGCAGCTTCCATTTTAGTTCTTACAGCTTCCATGACGGCTGAGAAGTCCTTATCGCCGAGACCATGAGATTTTGCTACTTTGTACTGTTCATTTGCAGCTGCAGCAATTGGAGTAGGCTGAGAAACAGATTCTGCTAATCCTAGTGCAAGTCTCAGGTCCTGCAGACATTGCAACATTTGAGAGCTCAAGTTTCAAATCATACGGATTGAGCGATTGAGAAAAGTAACAACCTTTTGTTGATGCTTTAGAGGAAATGCGGTGGGATACAACGCCTGAACCATGGAAGGACCCTTCATAGAGAACATCGGAGCACTTATGGCACCTTGGGAAATAACCTGCATAAAAATCAAGGTCCGATTAGGATCAGATGTGAAAATAAGTTCGCTTTTTTCTTCAAAAAAAAGGTTAAGAGGAAAAGAATCTTCAAAGTAAGTAAACCTCAATGAGAACACTTGGATCCAATCCTACTTTCTCACTGAGAAGCAGCCCTTCTGAAAAGGAAGCCATCATGCTGCAGTAGGGAAGAGTATTAAGTCAGGAAACTACAAAGCAACTAAATTTTATTGGAATCTGACCTGAATCCTGATATGAAGTATTAGTGGGTAGGCATTAGTTACCAACCTTCCCATGATCATGTTTACGACAAGTTTCATAGCGGCACCATTTCCAACTTCCCCAAGATAAAACCTTGACTGTAGATAGCTAGTTTAGGGAAAAACAAAGGAAGAAGAAAAGCTGACAGGAACACAACAGATGTGCAACATTGCCTAGTAAAAAAAGCCGACCATACCTTCCCCATGATGTCTAAGAACGGAGCGGCCTTTTCATAAAGAGGCCTATCCCCTGTAACGATGCAAATATACGTTTAGTTTCCATGGAATCACTTCTAACTTTATTAGCATCAAACACTTTTCCAAGAAGAAAAATATCTCAATGATTGATGGCATATTCAAAATGGTAGTCACCTGCAGTTAGAAATATCAGCTGCCCGTCCTCCGCAGGCTTTTTGGAGCCTGAAACTGGAGCCTATTAAGAGAGCACTAAATCTAGAAGGAAATTCTTTGAAATGGTATTGTTTGAGTCATTGAAAAGAACTATGCATGATCAATGTAACAAAACTTTGTGAAAAAATGTTATGAAAGAGAAGTAATGTTAACCGATCTCACCTCTAAAAACAATGCTCCAGTTGCTTTTATATGTCTGCTTATAGATTTAGAAGTTGGGCCATCAACAGTAGAAATATCTACGTATCTGGAAACGCAAAAAGAAACTTATTCAAATAAACTAACAGCATAACAAAGAGGAGACTCTTCAAAACAGAAGACGATACACCCCAAAGGGGTGTGGTACAGTGGCAAAGAGAACTACAACTCTGATTGAGGCAGAGGTTGTGGGTTGAATTCTAGGTAGCTACATTATATTCCTTTAGTTTCTCCTGAGGTATGGGGTTGGGGCGCCAGACAAACTCCCGCGAGATTAGTCGAACCAAAGTAAGAGGGGCTAAAAAAGGTTCAGACACCCACAAATACAAAAAAAGGCCATCAGACACTAAAATTAACTGCATAAAGGGATTTTTATTGATAAAAAAATTTAGGTAGAAATAATTTTTCACTTGATTTTTAAACAATAAAGTCTAAAATGACAAACAAAGGAATTAATCAGAAGCTGAAATATTGTTTATTATGTTCCAAGGAGCTTCCCACAGATTTCACTGATAGAAGAAAGAAACATCATTTACTCAAAGATGCTAGCCATGAAATTAAATTGTATTGTTGATCAGATTTGCCCAGGTGGCAGGTAGGAAGATTTAAGTCATACAAACCATTATCTTTCCTCACTCTTGGTAACAAAATACTATCTATATGCGCCTCCAGAATGGCATACAGAGCTTCCCATCTTCTCTGCACTAAATATATCTAAGAGACATTACTAAGTTTTAGAAATGGAACAATCAACGTCACTCAGGGCTAACCTTTAGAATAGTAAAAGCCATTAATAATCCCATCACAACTTACTGATCCTTCATCCTAGTGAATCAGTTATATAAGGTTAATCAACTATGAAAATAATACAAGGATGGTTGACCAAAAAAGATTAATCCGAAAGCTTACTACAAAAACATGAACCTGAATATGGATTGCAGCATCTTAGTGGGTTTCTTATAAGCAGAGCCTAGCTGTCTCATCAAGGTTTGATATCAGATAGGCTAACACATATTAACCTATTTGCATGAAGGAAAAAAAGCCAATTACACCTGTTTTGTTTGTGCAGCAAACAAAAAAATATTTCAAATATGTATTTTGAATTATAAGGATAGTTTACGGACATGAAACTCAAGCTGTGAGATGATGGGTTAAGACCTAGCTTAATCATTTTATAAAGAAAATGATCACTGCCACCAATTACAGTAAATGCCTTAATTTATTGAACATCAATTCAAAGGAGCTGATAAGTGATACCCTTTTTCAGGGCTCAATCCATTTGCAGCTCCATGCTTCCCACAAGCAACATCCACCTGAAAGAGTACAACTCCATGTGAGTCTAACAACAACGCGAGGGTGTGAAGCATATTTTTGATGCACATACCGCACTTTCAGGATCAGCAAGCATTGCAAATGTGATGTCACAAGATGAGGCAACTTCCTCCGGAGACGCTTTATATCTGCAATAATGCTAGTAATAAGGTAAAATGATGAAATTAAGAATTTTAGTCCTCAAAAAGTTGAGCTGCATTAGTAGTAGGTTAAGTGCCGAAAAAAAATTTAAGTAGGCAGATGATCTCAGAAAGAAAGCAACAATGCATTTTCACCCTTCAACCATTAATTAGATGTCAATATTACTAATTTGTGTTTTTTAAATACATTAGTAAGCTCCTTCATCAGGAATCTAATTTGTCACATTCAGAACTTCCTTTTTTATCCGTAACTGTCAATATATCACACTTTGTAACTGAAACATCCAATAATCAAAGGTGGGCAGAACATCTAAATAAATTTTCTCTCATCATCATACATTCATAATATTGTTTCCTGAATATGTATAATATTCATTTGTAACTCGAATCTCCATGTCTCTATCTTAAAATTCTCATGCCGGTCACACTTAATTTGCTCACATTATTTCATTACCGTTTCAAAATTTCATTCATGATCAAGGATTGGCCTAATAGTGGCCCTGAAAGTCTTCGTCTTCTTTGGGGATAGATGGGATGCAACTATTATAGACAATTCAGAAGCACTGCGATACTATAGTCATTCTCATGTCTGTGACAATTAATTTGCCTACATGCTATTTCATTACCGTTTCAGAGTTCCATTTATAATCAAGCATTGGCCTAATATTGGCCCTAAAAAAATCTGTCTTCTTTGGGGATAGATGGGATGCATCTACCATAGATATTCTAGAAGCACTGTGATGCATGACCTAACCTGATTTGGCATCCTTTTTCAAACTAACTCTCAGTAAAGGAAAAACAATTTCTTGAACTAGATATCATTCTAATTTTTTCAAGATTTATTTTATTTCTTCATTATGGTGGAATGGTAATAGATGTGGAATAGTTGGTCAGTGAGGCGCTGTAAATATAGAGTGAATGGAAGTAGTGGAGGGGATCCATAATGAAGTGGTAACTAACTGGTTACAAAGGTAAAGAAACTCTGTGGCAATTGATAGCATTCAGATTGATGGGTGCAAGCGTCAAAGAGTGAGGAAAAAGGATGATAGAAAGAAATGTCCATCTTCTGCTCATTCTCAAGACTAACATGAAAAGGGGAAAAGAACTTAAGGGGAAAAGAACTTAATTTTTCCGAATATGTAAAGCTATATCTATGTTACTTGCAGATGGCCTGCAAATGGCCTGCAAATGATTAAGTTTATCTGCCATTAGTGTTGTTGCATACAGGATACAATGAAAAAAGGGACAAAAGGGAGCAAAATGCATTTTCTCAATCAATGCATTGCCATGCAACTTCATAACAAGATGCATTGGCAGATACCTAAGATTATTGATGATGCTGTAGCTTCAATTCTTATCAGAAAGATAAAAAGAAAATACTTCAAGAAAGAATTCGAAAAACATTGTTGAAAATAAAGAAAGCTATAAAAACACCAACGAAAAGTCATAAATAATTTATACATTAACTCTTACTTCGCTCCCAAGCTGAGGAGAGGATCACATTTGCTCTTGGTTCTATTCCAAACAGTCACATCACATCTGTAGAGGTGAGTAGAAGATTGGAACAAAAAAAAAAAAAACAAGAAAAGTTCCAGGTTCAAGGTAAATTGTCATTGGCATTAATGGCGGAGCAGCAAGAAAACAGCCAAGTTAGCAAAGACACACTTGTGCAACTATGAGCATCAAATAAAAGATAATGAGCATTTGTTTGCAACGTTCAACGAAAAACAGTAGCTGATGGTTCAGCCCCAAAAATTTTCAGGTTTTTAGACAAAAATGTAGTAATGCAACTGAAAAGATCCGTAACTCGTATTAGTTTTTCATTAGAATTTGCTCAAATCAATGCAAAAGTTGGTTCAAAACTGCTTGTGAAATAGAGTGGCCAAGCATTACCCAGCTTTTATGAGATTTTGTGCCATTGGAGAACCCATGATTCCAAGTCCAAGGAAGCCAACATGTAGGGACAGTTCATTTGCTGAAGAGTCAAATAAACACATTTTAGTTAAATCCTGAGGAGAACAAGATTTATTTATTTCAGCTCTAAATGCAATTGAACATACATCATACATGACTTTAAATTCCTTACCTAAAGAAATATGCATTCAAAACTGTTACCTCTAGAGATACCTTTAACCCGTAACAAAGAACAATAAGTTCCTTTCATAGTTTCATGAAGACTCTATGCACAAATCTGGTGAATCAAACAGTTTTTGTGCTACAAAAAAAGAAGAGATACTGTATATCTCTCCTCTTATCGACTTAATTGAACCTTGACACATGTAAGTGTCAAAGAGCCTATCAAACCTTTTGGTCCGGGGAGCAATTATTTTTATTTTATTTTTATTTTTTGATATTGTTAGTGTATACATTAATTGTCATTACTTGCACAATGCAAGATTTAGATGTGAAGGTGTAAATTGTTGCAACAGGGGCAGTTGTAACCAAGACAATTGCAACTAGGGAAATTGGAAACATGACAGTTGCAACTGGGGTAGCTGTAAACAGGCCAGTTACAACTGATACAAAAATAGAGGTTTTTTTATGTCGAAATTTCTATTTCGAATTTAAATCCTAATTAATCTCTGAGAAGATTTTGGACAACTTTCTAAATGTGTGAAGAGATGATCAACACATCCATGCTATTTTGGGATTTAGAAAGCTCACATCAACGTTGGTTTTTAGGAAGAACACAAGTATATATCAACAATCATGCTATGTTTATCTTCTTGTGGTTTTTAGGTTCAACAGTTGCAACTGGCAATGCTTTTGAACTTTTGTTTTCTTTTTCTTTATTGAGTTGTAATTACCAAGGGGATCTTGGGGTGAACCAGTCAAGGGGACTTGACATTACCAAGGGGATCTTAAGGTGAGAGTTCATTGTGACGACCCAAAAACCAAATAAACATGCCGGGGCAAATTAGTAAATTCTCAAACCCTAAACCAATATAGCCTTAATATAAATTGATTTTAAAATCCTAACCCCCTATTTGTGTTCAAAACCCCAGATTTGGAGAGAAGGTGGAGGAGAAGACAAAAAAACTACACAGATATCAAAATAGGTAAATCCCGATCCTCATCACCTCTAGTTTTTCAATTTTGTGTTATTTGAAGTTATGGTGAGGAGTGTACACAAAATGGAGAGGAGGTGAGGTAGGGTCGCCGCAGCTGAAGAAGACGGCGGCGAGTCGCGCCCACCGCTGGAGAAAGGCAGCAGCAGCATCACCGCCATCGCCGCCGCTACCCATGGTGGGGCCTCCACTAGGAGGCCCCCATGAGAGGAAGCACGAGAGAGGGGGGCGGCTGATCACAGCCCATCATGGGGACGGCACTGGTGCACCCCCAATTACGAGGCGGGGTGGTGATGGGGTAGCGTTGCTCCCCCCCCTGCCCAGCACTTAGTGGTCGTTCGACCCCTGGACTGGGACAAGGGGCTGAACCGTCCTTGAACCAAAAAAAAAAAAAATATAATGAAATAAAATAATATATATACATATATATATATATATATATTTATAACAAAATAAAAGCAAGTGAATGCTTTAGAACGGGACGCTATCACGTCTTCGAGGGAGACCGATCGGGTCCTACCCCTCAACCCTCACGTCGGGCGACGGGGGACCCGCGGGATCCACATTAGTAGATCCCAACGACCAATTAATGAAAGATTTAATTAACTTAAATTAAAGTATTTATTGATTGAAATGTATTATGGTTGTATAGTGTCGCGTGAAGGTTCGCATCGGATCCCGAGCGTACCAGGAGTTGTTATAGGCATCGCTGCGAGTCGAGGTAAGTGGGGAGCTTCGCTTATCTATTAAATATGACATGCTATTAGTATAATTAGAATTCACGATCTTGACAAAATGACTTGGGAAGGGGTCGTTACCTACCTTGGTTGACTTCATGTAAGGCCTCTTGGGGAGCCATACTCATATGGTGGAACCAAGTCACCTTTACATGCTTAAGGGCCTCTCGGGGAGCCGTAGTAATACGGTGGAACCAAGTCACCCATTTCTACAAGGGCCTCTTGGGGAGTCGTAGATGCACGATGGAACCAAGTCACCCGGGCCACTTGAGGAGCCATGGACACACGGTGGAATCAAGTCACCCACGCTTATTTATTATATATTATGATGATTGGTCAACAAGGGAAGGTAATGACAAATGAGACAACGGACTTGCATTTATATCTATTACGTTCTATGTATCTCTCTTGGAACCCCTTTGCATGCAAAAGTTGATTTTTCTTATGTTTTACAATTCTTGAAACTTCGTATATCTGCTTAAGTCGTTTTATGATTATGATATGCTTATTATATATGAAATTGATGTCATGCTACATATTTCAAAGTTATCCTGATTTTAAATGCATGCTAGCTTTATTTTGCTTTATAGGTATTACTTGCATGTTTAATATTTGAGCGTAGTTCTTCTCTTATTGGGCTTCGTTGGTTCTTTAGCTCACCCCACTTACACTACATGTCCATCTACGAGTGTGATAGATCGTGAAAAGGGGAATGTCATTGCTTGGAGTCTCCTTGCAGCGTGAGCATTATATGTTATATCTAATATTTGTTTTGAAAATCATTAAAAAGGGTTGTAACCTAGGCAAATCTATTGGGTAGTTAACCTTAGTTTAGTTAGTTGGATACATTCATAAGCATGTGAAGGTTATGGGAATTTCATACGGTCTTGATTTACTTAGACGAATTTGAGATACTCCATGATTTGGTTTATGATGACATATAGTATTTATTATAATTCTAAATTCCGCATTCTTTTGCCATATTGTCTATATGTTATTCCGCAGGTTGTTTAGGCATGTCAGACCAAAATTTGGGCCTGGTTCAGGTATCGGGCTTGAGTAACGGTCTGGCCCGGCCGACCCTATTTCAGGTGAGGGTCGTTTCAGTTGGTATCAGAGCATAAGGATTAAAACCTAGGGAAACAATAGGTTAGAAAAGAACCTAAGTTTGTAGAGCCTTTGTATTTTGAAGGTCAAAGCTAAGTTGAACAAACCAATGGTATAGGACATTGGTTTAAGTTGAATTAATGAGAATAAATGATCAATCTTAGGATGGGAAGGGATTGGTAAACTTGAATAAAACACTTGAATAATGTTATTTGCTTTGTATTATAATATCTATCGCGTTTAGATATTTTACATACTCTCTTGGTATGTAGGACTAATTCGCTCTTATTTGCACCACAGCTGCATCATGAACAATCAAGGCGGAAACTCCTACAATTTAAGGGAAACAGGGGATAGGGATGAGAGAAATTGGCGCGCTCAAATGGAGCAGCGCATGACTGTTATGGCTGAAAATATCAGAAGGCCATTCACGACATGAGATCTGCTCAAGACCAAAGGTCGGCGGACATGGCGCAATCACAGGAAAAGAATATGGCACGTATACTAGAGTTGATGCAGCAAGGAATCACTGGGGCGGCAGAGCGAGCACCTGAAAGGCATGGACCTAATCCTCCCTTGGCGCGCTATGCATGAAGATCATCCTGTGGAAGAAGGGGCGATTCTGCTACGGCTGCAGCTGCAGCAGCCGTACCTGTAGTGGACGGAGATCCAAAGGCGTGTCGGAGGGGCAAGATACATAAAGAATTTATGAACTATGATGTGTCGCACTTTTATGGAGAGCAGAATCCCATTGAAGCAGAGGCATGTATATTAACTATGGAGAAGAGGATGAGAACTCTGAATATTGATGAATGGACCATAGTACCGTTGGTGACGTTTCTATTAGAACACAAGGCACACAAGTAATGGATGACTATAGAGAGGACACAAGGAACTAATATGAATTGGCTTCAGTTCAAGCGTCTATTTTATGAAGAATGGTTTCCAGAGCCAGTGAAGGATGCGAAAATTCGAGAGTTCCTTGCCATAGTACAGGGCGATATGTCAGTGGCCGAGTATGCATCAAAGTTCAACGAGTTGCTAGAGTTTGCACATGAGTATGTCCCGACAGATAAGATTCGTAAGAGGAGATTTATTGATGGACTGAGGCCGGATATTAGTGCTATGGTAGCGGCGTCTGGATCTGAGACTTATCACCAGGCACACCAATGAGCACTTGAGTGTGAGGCATCACTTCGTGGGAGTTTCATACAGTTTCAGGCAGGATCAAATCAGGATGGTTATGGTAAGCGTAGCTTTGGGGGTTACCAGAACAGGCAGAACGACATTTTCAAGAAACCAAAGTTTGGAGGGTTTTTTGGTGGACATGCACGTTCAGGTACAACTTTAAGGGCGACACACACTTCCTCTGTCACTGCTGCACATGCACATGTCCCTACTCCTACGGCTACGCAGAGCGTGGCATTCAGGCCACCGCGTCCATATCGACAATCTCAACAGAGTGGAAGTAAGGGTCGAGGACCGATCGGGCCAAAATCGAGCGCATCGGCGAGTGTTGTTTAGCCACCTCTGACATACCAGAGGCCGCAGTTGATTTGTTACCGGTGTGGGACTCCAGGACACATCCAGAGCAAATGCCCTAACCCGCCACCATCTGAGGGGAGCACGACCCCAATTTCTCGAGGAAGAGTTAATGCAGTTGTTGGGCAGGATGGAGAAGCCTCGCGTCGGCTGGTCGCAGGTACGGTTTCCATTAATGGCCGAGATATGCATACCTTGTTTGATTCTAGTTCCACTGTTTTACTTATATCGGGGAATGTAGTTCATACTTTGGGGTTGACACCGGTTAGAGCATACACTTACTTGATTCTGAGCACAGTTTCTACTGAACGAATTTATCCTAAGATGGTATGTGAGGGGTGCAAAATTAAAATTGGAGATCACACAATGACGTTTGATTTACGAGTTTTAGAGTGTCATGAGTTTGATGTATTACTGGGCATGGACTGGTTAACGGCGTATCACGCCAAGATAGATTGTTTTCATAAAACTGTAGTCTTCCAAATCCCGAGCATTCCCCCGTTTGAGTTTAAGGGTTGTACACCGACCAGCGCCAGCCCACGTAGTAGGGTCGCAAGTTTGGCTGAGATAGAGACCATTGCGAGCTTGACTTCTTTGGGGGAGGAAGGACAAGAAGTTTTGATTGAGAAGATCCCAGTGGTTAGAGATTTTCTGGATGTTTTTCCTTCAGATCTTCCGGGAGTTCCTCCTCATCGGGAGATTGACTTTATGATTGACCTCATAGCCGGCACGAGACCAGTTAGAGGAGTTAACTCAAAAAGGCTTCATTACGCCGAGTGTATCGTCGTGGGGAGCACCAGTGTTATTTGTAAAGACGGCAGTTTGAGGATGTGTATTGACTACCGACAATTGAACAGGGTGACTATCCGAAACAAGTACCTGCTTCCCAGGATCAAAAACTTGTTTGACCAGTTGAGGGGATCAAAATTCTTCTCTAAGATAGATCTGAGATCGGGATATCATCAGTTGCGGATACGGGAGGAGGACATACCGAAGACAGCTTTTAGCACCCGCTATGGGCACTTTCAGTTCACGGTGATGCCATTTGGGCTCACCAATGCCCCGACAATGTTCATGGACTTGATGCACCGTGTCTTCAAGCCGTTCCTTGACCAATTTGTGATTGTGTTCATCGATGACATCATGATATACTCCAAGACCGAATCAGATCACAGCAAGCACCTCAGGAAAGTGTTGCAGACATTGAGGGAACACAAACTCTATGCTAAGTTGAGCAAAGGCGAGTTTTGGGTTTCAGAGGTGAAGTTTTTTAAGGCACGTGGTGAATACGGAAGGGATATCAGTTGATCCTGCGAAGATCGAGGCGATCCTTAGGTGGCCACAACCCACTAATGCATCCGAGATTCGGAGTTTTCTAGGCTTAGCAGGGTACTATCGACGATTCGTGCAAGGTTTCTCGTCGATTGCTTCACTACTCACCAACTTGACTAAGAAAGACGTGGCCTATGAATGAGATGATTCATGTGAGGAGGCCTTTCAGCTGTTGAAGAACTGTGTGACTACCGCACCGATTCTGATTCTACCAGAGGCCGGTAGGGAGTTGTCAGTGTATACCGATGCGTCAGCGACTGGTTTGGGAGGTGTATTAATGCAAGACAAGAAAGTAATTGCTTACGCGTCCAGGCAGTTGAAATCACATGAGAAGAACTATCCAGTGCACGACTTAGAGTTGGCAGTAGTTGTGTTTGCTTTGAAGTACTTGTTCACACAGAGCGAGTTGAATATGCGACAAAGGAGATGGTTGGAACTTTTGAAAGATTACGACTTCACACTCGAGTACCACCCGGGGAAGGCTAATGTAGTGGCAGATGCTCTGAGCCGTGTACGACTAGAGACAGAGTCCGAGACCGTAATGAACATTCGGGGAATACCCACAGATGGCGTAGGGATCAGCTCAGATGTTTCAGGAGGTCAGGTGCGAGTTTAGATGAGAGCAGAGCCAGTAGTTGTGTATAGAGTGGCTGATTGTCAGAGAGCCGATTCAGAGTACGAGAAATACAAGACACTTGCTGATAGCAGTGATGATGTGGATTGGAGACTTTCAGCTGATGGAGCGTTGAGATTTCGGGATAGATTGTGGATACCATCTCATATACAGTTGAGGGATGACTTACTCCGAGAGGCGCATAGATCTCGATTCACCGTTCATCCCGGGGGTAATAAGATGTATCAGGACATGAGGAGGATGTATTGGTGGCCGGGGATGAAGGTGGACATCGCTATCTACATCCAGAATTGTGAAATTTGTCAGCAAGTGAAGGCATACCATCGGAAGCTGGGGGGATTGTTGCAACCATTACCTATTCCGCAGTGAAAGTGGGAACACATAGCTATGGATTTTGTCTCGGGGCCTATCGACGACTCAGAAGGGTCATGATGCCATTTGGGTGGTCGTGGATCGTTTGACTAAGTTAGCCCACTTCGTCCATATTTTCATGGAGTATTCAGCATACAGGTTGGGGGGCATATATGTAGACGAGATCGTCAGATTACATGGAGTCTCGGTGTCTATTGTGTCGGATCGTGATCCGAGGTTTACCTCTCAGTTTTGGAGTGGATTTCAGCACCGGATGGGGACTCAGCTCAATCTCAGTACGGCCTTTCACCCACAGACAGATGGGCAGACCGGGAGATTGATTCAGATACTTGAGGATATGCTCAGAGCTTGTGTGCTGGATTTATGTGGGAGTTGGGAGAAGTATATTTCGTTGTGCGAGTTTGCGTACAACAACAGTTTTCAGGCGAGTATTGGTATGGCACCGTTCAAGGCACTTTATGGGAGACCGTGTAGATCTCCAGTTTGTTGGACCGAGGTCGGAGATGCCGTTTTGATTGGCCCGGAACTTGTGCATGACCAAACCGAGAGGATAAAACTGATTAGGCAACGATTGGAGACTGCCCAAAGCCGCCAGAAGAAGTATGCTGACAAGGACCATTGAGAGGTTGTGTTCAATGAAGGAAGAATTTGTGCTACTAAAAACGTCACCAATGAAAGGGCATTACCGATTCGGATTGAAGGGAAAGTTATCTCCCAGGTTCATCGGGCCATTCGAGATCAAGAAATGAATATGACCGGTAGCATATCGCCTCGAATTACCACCACAGTTAGTTGGAGTCCATGATGTCTTCCATGTTTCTATGTTGAGGAAGGCACATAATAAACATGCACTGATGATCGATCGGGGGCAAGTTGATTTGAGGGAATATGTGTCCTATGACGAGCAGCCTATTCAAATTGTGGATAGGAAAGTGCATAAGCTACGGAAGAAAGAAATCCCGTTGGTGCAAGTTCGGTGGCAATTCCATGGAGAACAGAAGTTGACTTGGGAACAGGAGGACTATATGATGGAGAACTTTCCATTTCTCTTCGAACCATGAGGTATGACTTTATTTTTTTTACTTTCGAGGACAAAAGTTCTTTAAAATTGGGGATGTTGTGACGACCCAAAAATCAAATAAACATGCCCTAGGGGCAAATTAGTAAATTCTCAAACCCTAAACCAATATAGCCCTAATATAAATTGATTTTAAAACCCTAACCCCCTATTTGTGTTCAAAACCCCAGATTTGAAGAGAAGGTGGAGGAGAAGACAAAAAAAAACCACACAGATCTCAAAATAGGTAAATCTCGATCCTCATCACCTCTAATTTTTCAATTTCGTGTTATTTGAAGTTTTGGCGAGGAGTATACACAAAATGGAGGGGAGGTGAAGTAGCGTCATGACTGCCGAAGAAGACGGCGGCGAGTCGCGGCCACAGCCGGAGAAAGGTGGCAGCGGCATCACCACCATCACCGTTGCCACCCATGGTGGGGCCTCCACTAGGAGGCCCCCATCACAGCCCATCACGGGGTTGGCTGGAGCCGGTGCGCCCCCCCAAAGACTAGCGCTCTGCCCAACACTTATGGGTCAAACAACCCCTGACTGGGATCAGGGGCTGAACCAGCCCCTGAACCAAAAAAAAAATATATATATATATATATAATGAAATAAAATAATATATATACATATATATTTATAACAAAATAAAAGCAAGTAAATGCTTTCGAACGAGACACTATCACGTCTTCGAGGGAGACCGATCGGGTCCCACCCCTCGACCCTCACATCGGGCGACGGGGGACCCGCGGGACCCACATTAGTGGATCCCAACGACCAATTAATGAAAGATTTAATTAACTTAAATTAAAGTATTTATTGATTGAGATGTATTATGGTTGTATAGTGTCGCGTGAAGGATCGCATCGGATCCCGAGCGTACGAAGAGTTGTTATAGGCATCGCTGCGAGTCGAGGTAAGTGGGGAGCTTCGCTCATCTATTAAATATGACATGCTATTAGTATAATTAGAATTCATGATCTTGACAAAATGACTAAGGATGGGGTCGTTACCTACCTTGGTTGACTTCATGCAAGGCCTCTTGGGGAGCCATACTCATGGTGGAACCAAATCACCTTATATGCTTAAGGGCCTCTTAGGGAGCCGTAGTAATACGGTGGAACTAAGTCACCCATTTCTGCAAGGGCCTCTTGGGGAGTCGTGTATGCACGATGGAACCAAGTCACCCAGGCCTCTTGAGGAGCCGTGGACACATGGTGGAATCAAGTCACCCACGCTTATTTATTATATATTATGATGATTGGTCAACAAAAGAAGGTAATGACAAATGAGACAACGGACTTGCATTTATATCTATTACGTTCTATGTATCTCTCTTGGAACCCCTTTGCATGCAAAAGTTGATTTTTCTTATGTTTTACAATTCTTGAAACTCCATATATCTGCTTAAGTTGTTTTATGATTATGATATGCTTATTATATATGAAATTAATGTCATGCCACATATTTCAATGTTATCTTGATTTTAAATGCATGCTAGCTTTATTTTGCTTTATAGGTATTACTTGCATGTTTAATATTTGAGCGTAGTTCTTCTCTTATTAGGCTTCGTTGGTTCTTTAGCTCACCCCACTTACACTACAGGTCCATCTACAAGTGTGATAGATCGTGAAAAGGGGAATGTCATTGCTTGGAGTCTCCTTGCTGCGTGAGCATTATATGTTATATCTAATATTCGTTTTGAAAATTATTAAAAAGGGTTGTGCCCTAGGCAAATCTATTGAGTAGTTAACCTTACTTTAGTTAGTTGGATACATTTATAAGCATGTGACGGTTATGGGAATTTCATACGGTCTTTATTTACTTAGATGAATTTGAGATACTCCATGATTTGGTTTATGATGACATTTGATATTTATTATAATTTTAAATTTCGCATTCTTTTGCCATATTGTCTATATGTTATTCCGCAGGTTGTTTAGGCGTGCCAGACCGAAATTTGAGCCTGGTTCAGGTATTGGGCTTGAGTAACGGGCTGGGCCGGGCGATCCGACCCTATTTCAAGTGAGGGTCGTTTCAGTAAAGGGTAGCGTAGCCTAGTGAGGGATCATTGGTTGGGTTCTTGCATAAATTTGGAACTCTTTATCATTAGTAGATTTTTCACATCTGGGTGTGGCCTCGCAGATGTAGGTCTTGGACCGAACTGCGTCAACATCTCTTTGTGTTGTGGTTTGCTTTACAATTCAGTTTTACTTTTGTGGTGTGTTTATCATTGCGTGATTGTCATTGGCGATTCAAAACTTACAAAATATCCATGGTTGTCCAACACTTTTTGAACCACTCCTTACTTGAGGTCAATTAATTCCACATAACCAAGGCGAAACCAATGGAATATAATGTAGCTACTAAAATTAGAACCCAAAAACTCAGTTAGAGCTATGGTGCTCATCTCGTTGCCACAGCACTACACCTCTTGGAGGCTTAGGGAAGCAACTATCGAATTAGAGAAATCAAAAACTTATCAAAATGATTCAGGGCAGCACCAAACATTTCAGAACTACTTAAATATATCGCAAAAACATGTGCACACTTTAGCTATAAATTGAAATCTAAAGCTTTCATGAATTTCTAATTTGCACTACAGATTCATTGCCACCATGAAGAGGGCCCTCAAGCGTCATCAGAACATAACAGGCCAATGAGGCCATCAATCAATAATAAGATTATCACAACATTATCCAAAATGTAGGGATTGAGAAAATAACCCTTTCTACTACTATTTTATCTAGTATTCTTGGCAGTGGTAAATATAAATATCAAAACAATAACATCCATCAGTGTTATTTCTATGTCCCCTTGGTTCTCCAATGTGTAATAGCCTAAAGAGGGTTCAAGTTTTAGGCAGGTTCATCTCTAATTTTGACTTAAAAAAAACTAAGTAAATTGCTTTAACTTTTCTCACTTGTTATACTAATGAGGGTAGGAAGATAGTTCAATTCATCTCGAGCACGAAAAAAATTGTCGAAGACAACATTACTTTATCCCAACATTACCAATTGATTAGGTCCATTGAAAATTTGACATTACTTTTTCTAAAAGTTTCAAAACCTGTCTAAGACTCTAAAATATCTATAGGAATGCGCATATGGTTCCTCCAAGTCCATTCTCTTCACTTTTTCAGAATGTTGGGCGTGCAGTGCACTATTATAACCCAACCTCATGTTGCAATATTGCCCTTTATTCTGCGCGCCAACAAATCCCAACCAACCCTTCCCAACTCCAACATACTCTATTGGGTTCCCTCCCAAGATGCCCTTCGTCGCAATTCCCTTAAAAATGCTCACATTTGACACTGACAAAAAGGGACAACTCATTGAGTCATTTCATCAAACAAAACATACCCATTATCAGTACACCCTTTTCCTCCTCAGATTAACCAAAAAAACCATCAAATCTGAAAACCCAGAACCCAAACTAGAATCCCAAAAGCATATCACGAACAACAGTGCTGAAATTGAAGAAATTTGAATCGAATGTTACCACTAAATGAAGAAAAGGTGGCACCTTTTGGGTCTGCATTGGAGGCCTTGGGGTGAAGAGAGAAGAGGGGTTTGGAGGGAAGTGAAGAGAAGGGTCGTCGTCTGAAGTGGGCAGGAATCTGTGGAGCAAATGTTGTGCACAGAGACATTGTTGTTGTTGAAGCTTTTGAGGTGTTGAGAACTACAAATGATGAAGAAGAAGAGAAGGTTAAAGAGAGGAAGTTGGGTTTTAATAAGAAGCAATTGCCAAACAATGCCATTTTTGTTTTGGCTTGCTCTTGTTATCTTTGCAGAGATGGGCACAGGTTTCAATGTGAAGCGCTGTGATTTTACTGGATAAATGAAGCCCAGAGACTGGAATGGAAGGTCACCAAGAGGATTGTGGTGGGATCACATTAGGGGCGGCAAAAATTGGGAAAATTGGGGTCTGGATGCGGACAAGTTCTATAGAAGTATATTAATTATCCAAGCTAGGCTCAATTTTATATTCGAACAAAATTAGCTTGTTCATATTCATTTTGTTTAAAATTTGAGTTGTCCGAATGTTTGGATTTGTCGCAATCTTGAAAACTAACTTTTTATTTTAAAAGCCTCTTCGAATGTTAAAATATACATATATTATAGTTTCATATGATGTAATTTGAAAAAGTAACTTCCAAGTCTCAACAAATATTGTAAACTAGAAATCATTGTAACATTACTGCAAATAACTCATGTAATTAAACATTTAATGTCAAAAATAAATGTTTAAGTATTAAAAAAATTAAAATTTAATTCATTCTAAAATCAAATATAGCTTCGGTACATTAATTTATGTGTATTAAATTAAATTGATATTTGTCAATCTATTTAATAAGTATTAAGTGTCCATTATACCTTTTTATCAAAGATATTTTATCTCTATTTAAATTCGAACTGGGTCCAGGTCGAGTCTAGAGTTCCAAGGTCTTATCCAGACACGACCCAATTTTAAATTTAGATAAGAGATTTTCGTGCTGACTTGGCCCCGGCTTGTTAACACATTGTCCGAACTTTTTTAATTTATTCCGGGTCGGACAAAGTTGGCGGGTCTGGACACTAAATTGCCACCCCTAGATGACATAGGTTTCTACTGGGTTTTTTTGCACATTTATCCCTTAGTGACAAAAGATCTACACTTTATACGCCCACCTTAAAAGATTTACTCTTATAACTCTTTTGACTGGTAAAAACATAGCAACTGAAGACACGTCTTACTTGAATTGAAGTCATGTTTTGAAAATGCACCTTAAGAAGGCACATCTTGAAAACGTGACTTCAATTCATCCACCTAATGTTGACCAGTTAAAGGAGTTACACGTGCAAGTCTTTTGAGATGGATGTCAAAAGTGTAGATCGTTTGCCACCAAGATATAGATGTGCAAAAAAAATCCAATGGAAGGTTTTAGGTCCATACATGTCACGACCCAAATTTCTAAATCCAAGTTTAATCCCTTAATTAGGATCAGTGACCTGTGACGTGGAACTCGCATCGAGATACATGTAATGACCGAGGCGATATGACCGAGGTATATGTTACATTTGTAAATGTATGCCTAGTGTATTGTATATATGTAGAATATTAAGTCACTCATACCGATGCTTAAGTGTCGAGACGTGAGCAGGGATGCGCCTCGAGATGAGTGTCGACGTGTAACTGGGGTATAGAGTGATGAGGTGAGTGTGGGTTAAGTTATGTGGCTTAATTTAATTGAATTAGATGTGGCTATAGTTTAATTTACATTAAATATACATAAGTTAGAAAGTTAAAACAACAACCACATGATGTTCCTCGAGATGCATGTTAACACATCTAGAGACCAATTGAGTTTCATTTTATGTCACCAAAGATGAGTAAGTATAGAGTTAGTGGTTCTGAAATCAAATGCAGGCCATTAGATCAGTCTCGAGATACGTATACACATCATGATCAATGGCTAGGAATCAACCATATCTATACATGTATATAAGTGGACATGTACATCAAATGATTCATTTTTACAAACTTAGTGAAGAAGAAATCTGGAGAAGGAAGTTCAGAGGAATATCAGCAAGTTTGAAGTGAAATTTGGTGGATTTGAAGGTGTGGAGATCAAGTTGGAACTGTTCATCAACTAGGTAATTAAACATACACCATTAGTTTAGTTTAATTTGATGAATTTATGAAATATATAAAGTATGGTCGATCTTGTGTTGTTAGTGGGTGTATCGAGGTCTCTGGTAGGTGAGGAAAGAGATCTCAAGGTGTTGAAGTTGTCTATGTGTGGAGAGAACTCAAAATTCTAAGTGCAGAATCCTGAGTTTTTATGCACATAGCTAGCGCTAGATGAGCTAGCTAGCGCACTAATGAAGTCACTAGCGCGCTAGATAGAACACCCAGCGCGCTTGGTGCTCTGACAGCACAAAATCTGTAATTTTTCAATTATAATTTAAATACTATAAATAAGTCTAATACCCTAATTAAAGGTTCAAACACACTTAAAAACATGCTAAATGATATCAGGAACCTAAGGGAAAGTCTTGGGGGTTCAGATACGAGTTTTGAGGTGTCGGGTGTCCGAATTAGCATAGGAAATTGCGTGGACTGTAAGTAAACTGATTGAGATATTTATCTACATTTTTCATTCATGTTTTATTATTTTTTTACATTCATTTGGATTGATTAGCCTTTTGTACTCTATATGTCATGACTTGCTGATTCATCTCATTCCGTGAGTTTGCTATCATGGCATCGATTCTTGGTTAATGCTTTCATTGACTTTATATCATGTGCTATGTCATTCTTGATTGTTGAGACATTTAGTCAAATGAAATAGCATGCTATTAAGCAGTGTTGTATGGTATTTTAAATTACATTTCCTTTGTGCATTAGATATGCAATCCTATTGTTGTATTCCGAAACCGTGTCATTTCTCGAAATATAAAAGTAGTTCTTGTATCTGGGACCATGAGATGATAGAGATGGAC
Organism: Stephania cephalantha; assembly: GCA_039657325.1. NCBI lineage: Eukaryota > Viridiplantae > Streptophyta > Magnoliopsida > Ranunculales > Menispermaceae > Stephania > Stephania cephalantha. Next base: position 49,284,858 of record CM077569.1, on the reverse strand, counting down.
GTGACACTCAAGGGGTCACTAGACTTTCAGGGATGTCGGGATCTCACCACTAACTTATGCATCACACGTGGTATGAGACTTGGGGTTATCAGCAAGTATACATCACAGGTGACTGACATTTGTAATTGATTATGGAGGCATAGAGCTCAGCTCCGACATTCAACATAGATGTAGAGCTCAACTCCATCCTAATATAATGAAATAAAAGAATTTGTGATATGACTCACGACCGACCAGCTCTAGATCATTACTACTTAGCCATTTGTCAGTTTCATATTGATTAACTGAAGAATCTTTTAGCATGACTTTGTTTTCAGCATAGTTGCTATTATTATGCTTTTAGATTCTTATTCTATATTTGAAAATGTGAACAAATGTCTCTAAGTGTTACTTTCTACTTTCCTGTACTTATTGTCCTTTTTATGACGGTGGGTGCAGATCTGTCGAGTAGTATACCAAGCAAGGAGAAGATCGGCGAATACCTTTGAGCCAATGGAGGGCTATATCAGATTTTGTAGGTTTTTGGTTTTGTTGTATGAGTTCTATATATGTCTGTTTTTACTTTTAGGGTTGTATTTATTATGGTTCGAGATAGCACCCTGACCAGATACATGATGATATATTATCGCCATTTTGCTATATAATTATGCATGTGATATTTATTTTCTAGTTTTCCACATTTTTAGGTATCATGTTAATAGCTTCCTCTAATGTATTAAGACTTCCGCTGTATAGCTTTTAATTACCTCTGATTTATTAATTGACATAAATAAGAAAATGCTTATTGGAAAAAAAATTTAATTAGTAAGGGGAAATGTTTTTGGAAAAAGACTAACTAATTCGTTGTTAAGTATTTCGTAGCAAGATTAGGGCTTAATGATAGGATTAAGCTGGACGGTGCCCTAATTTGAGAAAGGGTCGTCATAGTTGGTATTAGATTTTAAATTTATAGAGCCTAGGCATTAGAGTACAGTTTATTCTATAAAGTGATACCAACCTCATAGTTGATATCAGAGCCTATGCTCTAGATACTTTGGGATAGACTATAAAGTTGTTCAAAATTTTGATACCAACGTCACAGTTGGTATTAGAGCCAACTTTAAAACAAATATTCAATAAAACATATATTTTAGCAGTGGAAAACCAGATGATCCTTACCTAGAAACAATTAGTTAGGAAGTGAGTGAAAGTGAGGTGGGGATTTCTAATATGTACATGCTAGTTTCTATATGTATATATTTGCGTTATCTACGTAGTAGCTGATTTGTGTTCGCTATCAACTTGCAGACGCCGATTCCATCTACTGAAGATTTTCAGAGGCTATTTGACCGAGTAGCTGCTTAGGGACAACAGTTAGCGGATTTTATTGTCATGATGATAACATGTTTTGCTCCACCAGCACAGGCACCGGCCTCTACTACTACTCATACTTCCATATTACCGGCCCCAGAGCTTCCTACTACTACACCAGCTGCTGCGACAGTACAAACTTTACCGCTAGTGACAACACCAGTCATAGAGACAGTTTATACACCGTCTTTCACTCCTACATCTTCTAGCTCGACAACAGAGGTAAAGTTGGTGAATGATTTCATCAGACTGAAGGCAGTTTACTTTGATGGTCAGCGAGATTTTAAGAAGATTGAGAAGTGGGTATTGTCTTAAGAAAAGTTGCATAGAGTTTTGAGGATTGAGGACAAACTTTGGGTTGAGATTTCATCGTATACACTGCAGAGACCGATGTTTGATGGCATGCGATGACATCTTCTGATGGAGACTTTAGTCTTGGGATGCCTTTAAGAGGAAGTTCTATCAGCAGTACTTCCTATCTGCAGTGATGAAGAGGTTGAGGAAGGAGTTTATGAATTTGAGACAAGGAGTTGATGAGTCGGTGATGAGCGATAAAGACAGTCAAAGGGACAGGTCCAGGATCAGGCTCAGGGTCAGCACGGGCTGATCACTTACTATAGGTATGGTTAGGTTGGACATATAGTGAAATATTGTCCATAACCGGCAACAATATTTCCCCAGTAGAGTCGCGAGGGAGTACATATGGTAGCTCAGCCAGATGCAGAGGCTACTCGAAGACTTATTGAGGGTACGATTTCCACTATGGTAGAGACTTATATGTTTTATTTGATTCGGGTTCTAAAGTATCTTTCATTTCTGGTCGCATAATATACATATTAGGGTTGACACCTGTTAGGGTTAACATACATTTGATTTTGAGACTGTAAAAATGAAAGTACAATGAGAAATGAGTGTCAAAGGAAACAATAGAGAGGTGCCAGAGTAGTCCAAGATCATCGAGTGCGAGTGCCACAGGGTCGGGGTCATAGACTCGCGTCAACGCCAAGCAGACTCAGGTCTTAGGACGCAGCGTCGCCTGCTGTACCTAGACCGTCACGAATGAGGGATATTAATGGTGCCCTGGATAAAACACATCTCATTCCGACCAAATACTCAAGTGACTCGAGGTCATGACCCTGGTTGCAAGCCGATAACCACTCCAATCAGAGACACTTGCATGACTCACTTGGCCCTCAGACACTTATAGGTGGGTGGGAATTTCAAGAAAGGGACACAATACAATATCAATAAAATATAAGCTCAAATGAACTACTGTGCATTTCCTAGCTAGTTTTACTTACCTCAAGCAATCGTAAATCGTCCTCAAAACGTCCCATTGACGCTTCAAACTGCGCACCCGACACCCGACTATGGCCTCCTAAGTCCCTAGTGTCCAATTATACCATTTTAATTATTTTAGAGTCACATTAAGTGAATTAATAATATGGGACCACAATTTGTAATTTTATTTCAAAAAAGTTTGATTTTTAGCACACTTTTCGAATTATACCAGAGTGTCAAATGCTCGAAAAAGCTTCGAAACTCATTTCTCTTGTTTTTTTTTCTAAATTCTCATATTTTTCTAGAATTTTTTGAATTTTTTCATAATTTTTTATCTATTTTCTGTGATTTATTTTATTTAAAAATTTGTTTTATTTAATTTTTAAATTAATTATTATTATTTAATGGGTTGGGCCGGGTCGACCCGACTCGGTCCAACTGAACTTGGGTTGGTCTGACCCAGTGCAACCAGACTCGAGTCGATCTGACCCGGTCCACTAGGGTTAGGGTCGGCCCGACCCGGCCTACATGGGGGTAGCCAGGCCCGACCCGTTGGCTACCCCCCTTCCTGTTCGTGAAGAACGAATAGAGAGCATTTGCTCTTATATACTCCCATTTTCCACACTCACTTGTTCGTTTTTCAATCTTTTTTTTTCTCTTGTTCTTCCTCTTTTTTCCAACCGAAAACACACTCTCAAAACCCAAATACACACTCATCGATTTCTCTATCTCTCTCTTATATACTCCCACTTTCAACACTTACTTATCACACTCCCTCTACCAACAAGTGATACATGTCCAATTTAGGAATTGTCTATTTTGCCCTCAACAATTAATTAATTTATTTACCCAACCATTTCATACAATTTAAAACTTTTGAAACTTTTGAAATTTTATTTTTGATTTATTGGTCAAGCTATAGTCATATACCCGTAAACGCACGTATATCGAGAAGTTATCTACTCGTAACTCGACGATCGAAATACAATAATAAAATTGTGTGCATTTTTTTAAATAGGTAATACACAAATCACCGAAAAATAAAATACCTTAGTGTCGACTCTCAAGGGTTGACCGAGTGTGCCAAATCACGACAGGTCCAGGTCACAGTCCTAAAATGCCACGTGGCACGGGTTAAAATTTTAGGGTCGTTACAGTCTTCCCAACTAATAAGAATTTTTTCTTCGAAATTAAAATAGCTCGGAGTAAGACTTACCAGAATCAAAATAGATATGGAAAGTGTTCGCGCATATAAGACTCTAGTTCCCAAGTCAACTACTCATCCCCGTGATGTTGCCATTTAACGAGGATTGACGGGATGTTCTTATTCCTCGGTCTCTTCACCTGACGGTCCAAAATTTGAATAGACTGCTCCTCGTATGTGATGTCATCCCTTAGATTTATTTGACTCAAATCCACCATTGGTCGTACGCCTCCTTTCAACATATCCGGACGAAGCATTGAAATATAAAATACGTGGTGGATCCTATCTAATTGAGGCGGTAACTCTAACTCATATGCAACCTTGCCGACTTTCCTCTTGACCTTGAAATGACCAATGAATCTCGGCGCGAGTTTTCCTTAGATTCCAAATCTCCTGTTTAATTTTCAAAGTCTGTGGATGATAGGCTGTACTTGTTGGGTTTTGGGGTTCATACGCAGCGGAAATTACAAAACAATTTTGACAAAAACCCCGACAGGATCCGAATCTAATTCCATTAAAAACGTTTAAACCATGAAAACTTAATCATACCTCGATCGCAATATACCTTTCTGAAGGTTGATCGATCTCTAAGGCGCTGCCAACGACGAACACCCTCTACCAGCAGTCCACACACGAACGGCGAGAGATTCAAAGTGCTAGTTTCAAGAGAATACCAAACCTTTTTGTTTCTCTCCAAAACGATCCAGAGTGTACCAGAAAACCCTAATTCGTTTCTAAACGAAAATAGAGTTTCGACCCTTAATCTTTCCTATATGTGTTATAACTTAAAGCGTCTATTTATACAACCCTTGTATATAGACGGTTAAGTAAATTACACATATACCCCTACTTAAAGAAGTATAAGTGTAATACACCACAAGGACGTTTCTGTCACGAATTTTATCATATAAAATTCGTTTTTCTGAACCATCTTAAAATCTCGCAAAACCATTCTTAGTGTGCGACCCAATAGGCTCATACAACGTTGGCAGTGTACCAAAACTCATTTCGGTATACAAGTCATAAGCGACCTCTAGCAAGACATTATGAATACCCAAGTTGTACGAATATCAAATCGATACAACCTAATCAATAATGTATATAACATCCTTTTGTCACACGATATCCTTTTGATCAAACATAAGGCATGGAATTGTCATCCAACATGTTCAATCGTACTAGTCTCGATCTCTAGGTAGACTGAAAACATCCAAGTGACATTGATCAATATCAATTCACTTAGACTAGGCCTTTTAACATCTAACACATCGAGGATCCACTTGATATCTCTCTTTATATGAGAGGGACAAATTCTATCTTGATTACACAACTTCATCACATTGCTCACACAAGTAACCAATCACAACCTTTATAATCGTCCTAAGTAAAGACAACGTTTGATTGTGTCAAATCACTTGTGTTCCTAATGTTGAAGTCTCTGGTAATCTCAAGTCGAGGACCGAAAAATATTCTTATCATGAGAAACAACTATGACTTAATCCATGTGATGTTCTCATAGCGGGTCGGTCCAAAGACTTTGTTCCCTAACAAGTACTTGTGATCTTGATTCGTATCCCTATACGTATAATCATCATATGATCATCAATCAAGACTCACACTAGTCTTAATTCATCATAGTTCCCAGTATAATGATCGACTAGGGACATTTAGGATATTTATGTAAATACCCATGGATCTTATTATAATGTAAACATGCAAATTAATTACAATAAACAACAAATGAAATCCTCTATATTATTAACTAAAAATATTCATAAAGACAGATAATGGATTGACCTAGGGCACATGCCCCAACAGTACTGAGATCCAACCGTGTGTCGAACTGTGCCTGCATGCTCTGCCAAATCTGAAAATGTAAACTGTGGCCCTCTATCTAACACAATCGATAACGAAACGCCATGTAGTCGAACAATCTCCCGCTCATACAAATTCACCAACCTATCCACCCGATGTGTGGTAGAGATCGGTAAGAAGTGCGCAGATTTCATCAACCTGTCCACAATCACCCATATACTATCATGTCCGCACTGAGATCGAGGTAGGCTATTGACGAAATCCATTGCAATATGCTCCCACTTCCATCGAGGAATGGGAAGTGGCTGTAATAACCCACCGAGCCTCCAATGCTCAGGCTTAACTCGCTGGCATACCTCACACGCTCGAACGTAATCAGAAACAGCGGTCTTCATCCCCGGCATGAGTTTATCGATTGACTCCAATCTGGATGATCTGGACTCTGAGCAAACTCCAAGAACCTCTGGTTTTGCTCGTTTGCCTGCTGATCCTCAAGTACACTCTGAATCGACACTATTTGAGTCCTCATCTGCCCACAAATCAACACTCTGATATTGGTCGGTATATCAACTGAATTCATCAACTCGGCTACCTCGAGTAGCCCATGTTCATATATCATGTGGCAAGTCACTATCTCTAGATCTGCTCATCTCCGGCTTAATGCGTCTGCTACAACATTGGCCTTCTCTAGGTAATACTCCAAAGAGAAATCATAATCTTTAAGGAACTCTAGCCAACACCTCTGTCTCATATTCAACTCCTTCTAAGTAAAGAGGTACTTCAAAATCTTATGGTAAGTAAAGAGTGTAATCTCTCTCCGCATAGATAATGACGCCAAATCTTCAATGCAAAAACCACTGCCGCTAACTCCATGTCGTGAGTAGGGTAATCCTTCTCATGAATCTTCAGCTGTCGGGACGCGTAAGCTTTCACTTTACCATTCTACATCAAAACACAGCCCAAACCAACTTTAGAACCATCCGTATTCACCTCAAAACCCTTTCCCGACTCTGGTAGTACCAATACTGGCGCAGTCGTTAATCGTTCCTGCAGAGTCTGGAAAGCCTGCTCACAACTGTCATTCCACTAAAATTTAACTTCCTTCTTCGTTAACTGTGTCATCGGCGCATCGATCTTGCAAAAATCCAAAAAAAAATCGTTTGTAGTAGCCTGCCAATCCTAGAAAACTACTAATGTCTGTCACTGATATCGGTGTAGGCCAATCGATCACTGCACTAATCTTAGCTGGGTCCATTAACACTCCACTGGCTTCGACAATATGCCCAAGAAATCCAACTTCGGTGAGCCAAAACTCGCACTTACTGAACTTAGTGTACAGTCTCTGAAGTCTGTAAGACTGTCCGAAGGTGTCCCTCGTGATCCTCACAAGTTCTGGAATAGATGAGAATGTCGTCGATGAGTACTATCACGAATCTATCCAAATACTCTCAATACTCGGTGTATAAGATCTATGAACATCGCTGGAGCATTCGTCAGCCCAAACGGCATGACGGTAAATTGATAGTGACCATATCTCGTACGAAAATCAGTCTTCTCCCTATCATCATCTCGAATCCTTAACTGGTGGTATCCCGATCTCAAATCAATCTTAGAGAACCACTGTGCCCCTATCAACTGATCGAACAAGTCATCAATACGTGGGAGTGGATACTTGTTCTTCACTGTGACTTTGTTGAGCTGTCGGTAGTCAATGCAAAGTCTCAAACTGCCGTCTTTCTTCTTGACAAACAATACTGGTGCACTAAGGTGACATGCTCGGATGTATGAATCCTAACTCTAACAACTCATCTAGCTGGGTCCTCAGCTTCTTTAACTCCTTAAGAGCCATCCTATATGGCGGAATGGAAATGAGTTTGGTCCCCGAAACCAAATCTATGATGAAATCGATCTCTCTGGGTGGCAGAAATCCTAGTAGCTAAGTGGGAAAGACATCCGAAAACTCGCATACAACAGGCACCTCCTCTATCTTCGCCTCGACTCTCTTGGCCGTACTCAAAACACTAGCAAATGTCTTGAGATCTGAACTTGTTGCCACTCTTGCTCGGGTGATCGGCAGCGTGGTCGAAGTCCCCTGAAAACTAAACTCTACTCGACCCGAAAGCCGAAACGTAACCACCTTGCTAAAACACTCAAGCTGTGCATAGTAGGCGCCTAACCAATCCATGCCCAATAAGGCATCAAACTCTAGGAACTCCAATACTCTTAAGTCTGCACGCATCTCTTGTCCCTTTATCTCAACTGAGCAGTCAACACATAATAAGTTCGGGTATATCTTGTCCCAATCAGCCGTGCTGAGGATCAAGGGTCGCTTTAACCTAATAGGTCTAAATCCTGACTCATCAACCATACAACCCGAAATAAAAGATACAGTAGAACCCGAATCAATCATAGTATGCATAAATCGACTGCAAATGTAAATCATACCCTCGATAAGGTTACATGTGGCAGCTGGATCCGGTGCAGCGATGGTATGAACTTGCTCTCTGCGTTGCAGTGGCTGAGCCCTGCCTAGTCGTGGACATGTACTGACGAAGTGCCCTATCTGTCCACACTTAAAAACATGCTCGATGTGGTCCCGGCCCTTGTGGAACCCGCTGTCCCTGTCCCCTTTGTCCCTGTCCCTGGTCATATCTCTGTCCCTGACCATGTCCGTACCTCTACCCCTGACCACCGCCTCTGCCTCTACCCTCAGTCCGCTAATACTGATGTGGCTGCCCTGATTGTGCTGGGTGATGTGGTGTACAAACATAACTCTGTGCCGAAACAGATGGTACTAGCGCGGTGTGCGCTGGATGGGATGGTGGCGCCACGGATCCTATACTTTGTGCTCTGTCATCTCTCGACCTGAATGGTTGGTGTCTCTTCCTCCTCTTGTCACCACCTGACCTATAATCTGACTATGCTGGTGCCGGTGTTGGGATGACCTCATCGGGGTGTGTGCTCAGGTATGACTATCTGGCTAGGCTCCTTTCATATGCTGCATGTAAACTCTCTGGCTTAGTGGTCACCACGGTGCCTCTGATGTCCCTCAACAGACCCTCCATGAAATAGTGTGCCTGGTCGGCGTCTGTATCAGCTATGCCTCTAGCATAATCCAACAGTTGCAAATACTTGCCTATATACTGCATCACCTACTCCCCAGTGTACTGTCGAATGCTCAGGAACTCGGGCCTCTTCATCTTCAGGACCGAAGGTGGAAAATACATCTGATTAAATCATCTCTTGAATTCTGCCTAATCCTTGGGCTTACCCTGGGTAGCCAACATACTGCACCACCACGCATCGACCTCTTTAAACATCACCTCTGATGATATGATCGGTCTCATATGCTTTGGTGTGGCTAGGATTTCATATATCTTCTCGTGGCTCTTCACGAATTTCTCTGTCGCCTCGAGATTCGTGCCCCCGTAGAACTCAACTGGTCTATGTCTCTGGAACTCTCGCGACTGTCTCGTCTCAGCTGTCACCCCAATGCTCATCTCTATGGGCGTAGTCGGCGTGGTCTCTGCGGGTGCAGGTGGTGCGGGCAATACCGTCTCATTCTGAACCGGTACCATCTCAGGTATAATGGGTGGTGTCGGTACGACGAGAGCCGCTGGAGTGGCATGTACGGTAGGTGCACTCCTCTCATGAACGGTGGGCACTGTCGACGAAGATGGTGCTGGTGTAGCTGTGATCTGTGCCCGAGTATCTTAAGGATCTCGTCCAATCACTGATCCTGAGATGTGACTTTCTGAGTCAATGACTGTACCTCCTCATACTCGCGAATCGAGGACCTGCTGCCCCACTATCATCACTCGAACCAGGCTGATCTGCCATCGCGATCTGTGGTAGCAAGCGAGTATCTAATCAGCGTATAGTTACCGGTATAGTATAGTACAATACAACAATTAGCATATATAGGATCCAAGTTTTAATTTTCCCAGCTCTCCTCACTTCCCAACTAAGACTCTAAGTCAGGATCATAGGGTTCCACTCTAAGTTCCAACCGTGTCCTAAACCTATTTAATTTGTGTCTTATATTGGTTGTGGGTTAATCAAGAGCTAGACGTAAAAACTTAAGCTCTGATACCAACTGTGACGGCCCCAATTTCTCACAAACTGGGCCTCGCCTGGCTTAAGCCCACGTGGACCCCTGAACCAGTCTTGCAAGGTCAACGTAGGCCTAGTCAGCCTTCCGATCCATCCATATAAGTAAGTTCATAATTTTAAGTCGAGTTATTTGTATTTTTTTTTTCAAATTTTACAAGTTAGCAGAAGCAATTAATACGTTAAATAACTCAGAATAAAGTAAAAGAGTCGGTGATCCTAAATGTGAAACCCTGTAAACATGTATATTCATGTATATCTTATTTCAAGTGTTATAACTAAGCAAAAATGATATACAAGTCATGTATATCTCTCAACCCAAACAAGTATCCCAAGTGTGATAAAAACATATATAAGTAATACAAAAAGTCAAAAACCTACAAAAGTGTGCGAAGGAGGGCCGCTCCGATATCCTCAGAGTAGATTGCCAAGTGTCAGTGTCTTGCCCTTGCTAGGTTGCGGATCTGCACTCAGTCAAACACGAGAATATCGAGTTCAGTAAGTAAAAGCCAGTAGGATCTAAATAGTAATTCAAAATAAATAAAGCAGTCTAAAAGTCATGCAGATGGAAAAAAAACTATAAAAATGAAAGTACAACGAGAAATGAATTTCAAATGAAACAATAGAGAGGTCTCAAGTAGTCCAAGACCACCGACTGCGGGTGCCACAAGGTCGAGGTCATAGAGTCGCGACAACGCCAAGCAGACTCGGGTCTTAGGCCGGGCGGGGCCCAGTTTGTGAGCAACTGAGGCCGTCATAGATACATTGCATAAAATTCAAAAAAAAAGTCAAAAATTTACACTCGACCACTAAATTGTTGACACATCATCACTTTTTCTCAACCAACTTTCACTTCAACCACTCTTTCTCCCTTACTTTTTCTCTCTCTCTTACTTAAACCACAACTTCGAAAAATTTACCAAAGTACAAAACTATTTACTTTAAAAGAGGTAAGTAGGGGTGGTTAATTTTTTTTCCCAAAACTAAGCAATAACGCCTATTCATTAGGCGTTATTGATGACGTGGACAAAACCAGATTCGGGCAGTCCACGTGGATCCACGTGGAGGTCCAGTGGCAAAAGCGCCTTCTCCGAAGGCGCTATTCCTTATTGCACTGTCCACGTGGATCCACGTGGACTGCCATAACGAATAGCGCCTTCGGAGAAGGCACTATTGAAATGGAACCGGTCCACGTGGATCCACGTGGACCCACGTGGATCCACGTGGACTATTTGAGGGGGGTGCGCTGATAGCGCCTTCTGAGAAGGCGCTATCAGCGCAAATCATTATCTTCTTCCCGTGACCGACTGCAACGATACAGGGGTAGGGATACAGGGGTAGGGGAGCTAGGTAGGGGGAGGTAGGTCACGGGATTACAATCCCGTGACCAAAACAGGGAGATGCAGCGCCTATAAAAGGAGGGGACGGGGAGGAGCAAGGTGGATAGAGACCGGAAGAAAAAATAGACGCGCGCGGAGAAGGAGGGCGTACGTGCACGTACGCGCGGAGAAGGAGGAGAAAGAAGGTTGTGGGCGCACGGGATCAAAACAATGGCGTGGGACGTGGAGTGAGCAATGCAATGCAAGAAAGGACCCAACATCGGCGAATGGAAGGAGCAAGAGAGGAGGAAGGAGGCCCGGCGGCGGAGGCGGAGGAAGGAGGCCCGATGGCGGCGGCGGAGAAGGTCAAGCGTAGCAGCAGAGGAGAACGGTGGAGGTTAGTGTAGTTTAGTAAGTTGTGGTTGTTAGTTTTGTTTGTTAAGTTATTTTAGGTTATGTGTAAGTGGTTAAATTAAGTGGTTAGATTAGTATGTTTGTTTAAGTTAGTTTAAGTTAGTTTAAGTTTGTTTAAGTTAGTTTAGTTAGTTAATTAAGTTTGTTTAAGTGAGTTAGGTTTAGTTTAGTTAGTTTGTTTAAGTTTGTTTAAGTTTGTTTAAGTTTGTTTAAGTTAGTTTAGTAAGTTGTGGTTGTTAGTTTTGTTTGTTAAGTTAGTTTAGGTTATATGTAAGTGGTTAAATTAAGTGGTTAGATTAGTATGTTTGTTTAAGTTAGTTTAGTTAATTTACCAAGGAGGAGGTATGCTTAGTTAATTAAGTTTGTTTAAGTTAGTATAGGTAGTTTAGGTTAGATGTTTAGGTTAGGTATTGGTGGTTAGTTTAGTTTAGGTAATTAAGTTTGTTTAAGTTAGTTTAGTTAAGTTTGTTTAGTTAGTTAAGTTTATGTATTAGTTTAGTTAGTTTAGTTTGTTTAGTTCAGTTTAGTTTAGTATATGTATTTATGTTTGTTAAGGTAAGTAAGTTTAAGTTTGTTTAAGTAAGTTTAGTTAGTTTGTTTTAGTTTAGTTAGTTAAATAAGTTTGTTTAAGTTAGTTTGTTTAAGTTAGTTTAAGTTTGTTTAAGTGAGTGTAGTTAATTAAGTTTGTTTAAGTTAGTTTAAGTTTGTTTAAGTTACTTAAGTTTGATTAAGTTAGTTTAGTTAGTTAATTAAGAGTGGTTAGATTAGTTATGTTTAGTTTAGTGAGTTTGTTTTAGTTAGTGTAGTTAATTATGTTTGTTTAAGTTAGTTTAGTTAATTAAGTTTAGTGAATTAAGTTTAGTTAATTAAGTTTGTTTGAGGTATTTTAGTTCATTTACCGAAGGAGGAGGTATGTTTAGTTAATTACGTTTGTTTAAGGTAGTTTAATTAGTTTAGGTTAGATGTTTAGTTTAGGTATTTAGCTTAGTTAAGGTTCGGTAATTTAGTTTGGTTAGTTTAGTTTAGTTAGTGTGTTTAGTGAGTTAAGTCAATTAAGTTAGTTTATATTTGGTATTTAGGTTAGTTAATTTAGCTAAAGTAATTTGTTTAGTTTATTAAGACGGTTAAGTTTGTTTAGGTAGTTTGTTTAGTTATTTAAGTTTGTTTAGGTAGTTTGTTTAGTTATTTAAGATTGTTTTGTTTAGTTTGTTTAGTTATTTAAGATTGTTTTGTTTAGTTAGTTTGTTTAGTTTACTATGTTAGTTTTGTTTTGTTTAGGTTAGGTTATTTAATTTGCTTAGTTATGTAATTAATAGTTTTATAATTTTCTTAGTTACGCATTTCAGTTGAAATTAACAATATAACAGTTTCGCGTACCAGTTTCCATTTTCACTTTTTATGTTTGTTAGCATTATTGTAGTTATAGTTCAGTAATTCTTTCAGAATATCATTTGCTGAGAAAGTTAGTTGAACCACTTCTCTATGTAGATTTAACTTTCAATTTCTGGTGAAATGTTGTGGCCGTTTATGCAAAAGATTGACCAAATTTGTTTAGGTTAGTATAGTTTAGGTTGTTTAGGTTGTTAATATATAGTGACATTACTTATTTAATTCGCAAATCAATATTGAATCGCAATTACACCTAACTGCATGCATGCTAATAAGAAGCTATAATTACTATATGATATGAAAGTAATAGAGAGACGCCAGTTTTAACACGACCAACCATATATGTTCTATTTTACTTAAGGTTAGTTAAAGCCCCAAAATTTATGAAACCATATATATAGTAGACTAAGCTCATTTAGACTTTGAATTCGATCCGATCCACGTAAGTTTCATGAACACATCTACAAATTTTTATAGTCGATTTATTACACTCTTTGTGTTCTAAAATAACGAAAATACAAGGTTATTGCAGGAATATTACGTTGCGGCGGAAAACCAGAGGAAACAAGTAAGTTCATTAATTTAGTATTTTCATAATATTTTATTTGGGTTAGGTTTTGGTTTGCATGATATATAGGGACATTCATATTTTGTTTATGAACAACGGTTCATATGTTTATTTATTGAACGTTATTACACAGAAAATGTAAGTGCGAAAGAATGAGTATGCTCTGTAGTTGCGCTATTATTGCGATCTTCTACATCAGAAAGTTCGATTGCGCTATATAACCACATGATTGTCAACTATTTCCCTTACGAAAATTGTGCATTTGTCTGTAACATTTTTACATCCAAGTTTCCAAACCTCTGTAGGTCATGTCACAAAGAAACATCCCTTTTCTATTCTATGCGCACGGCTCCATTGTTAATGGGGTCAATGGCATCGCGTACAGCTCACCGCCATCAGTAGTGTTGTGGGTTAAGTTTGGGTCGAGTGGGCGTGAAATGATTGATGACATTTGTAACGCGTTCCATATCTCATCAACGGATACTATAGTTCATATGACGTATCGCCACATGATAGTCCTCCCCGGAGGCTCACATTATTTCGTTCCTGTCTTGTTGAATGATGCGACACACTTCGACTTGATGTGGGAGACGGTGGACACTTTACCAAAAACTGCAACGGTTGATATATATTTAACATTTGAGTCAGTCGACTCAATTGAAAACCGCACGATTCATTCGCCGGTTCTTGACGAACGTAGCGACGCCGGACGCAGCCTTAATGATGGAAAGGCTGCGTATGCAATCCCCACAGGCTGAGGTCGTGCAAGAGGGGTTCGTAGCTCCATTACATGAAGAGAGTAATGCATATACTGACGATGACGATGACGATGACGATAACGACGACGAAAATAACGAAACTGCTGAGGAAACGCATAACGTCGAAGAAGCTCCATCAGTTGCCGTTTGGGATGACGTTAACGTTTGCACATATGATCCAAGATATGATCATCCGGGTGCGGACAATGTCGAAGATGATGAGCAATTTGCCATCGATGAAGAGATTTTGTTGGAGGAAGCTAGTGACGATGAACTTCACCAACCAATACCGGGATATAACGAAATCGATTGGGAGGTGGCTAATTCAACTGCGACCCAACATTCCCATAAGCAAACTTGGGGGGGGGCACGTCTAACTTCGATTTGGAGATAGGGATGAGTTTTGACAATAAAAACGACTTACAACATGCCGTTAAAGTGTGGCATGTTGATAGACATTGTCAATACCATGTGATGGAATCGACTACAACTACGTGGGCGATTAAGTGCAAGTTTCCACAACACGGGTGCATGTGGCGTCTTCGCGCATGTTTCCAAAAGAAAACACAATTATGGGAGATAACACAGTTAGACGTACCGCACACGTGTATTAATCCCAACATACAACGCGGTCATGCCCAACTTGACGCCAACATGATTGCGCGAGAGATCCAAAGCGTCGTTAAGGCCGATCAAGGTATCACGATCAAAGCATTAGTAGATATCATTAAGAAAAAATACGGTCACGAAGTCAGCTACAAGCGAATTTGGGATGCCAAGAGGAAAGCAATTGCATGGGCTTTTGGAGATTGGGATGAGTCGTATGCTCAATTGTTGGGTTTTGGGGTTCATACGCAACGGAGATTACAAAACAGTTTTGACAAAAACCCCAACAGGATCTGAATCTAATTCCATTAAAAACGTTTAAACCATGAAAAACTTAATCATACCTCAATCGCAATATACCTTTCAGAAGGTTGATCGATCTCTAAGGCGCTGCCAACGATGAACGCCCTCTATCGGATCCACACACGACGAACGCGAGAGATTTGAAGTGCTAGCTTCGAGAGAATACCAAACCTTTTTGTTTCTCTCCAAAACGATCGAGCATACCAAAAACCCTAAGTCGTTTCTAAAACGAAAATAGAGTTTCGGTCTTTTAATCTTTCGTATCTGTGTTCTAACTTAAAGCGTCTATTTATACAACCCTTGTATATAGACGGTTAAGTAAATTACACATATACCCTTACTTAAAGAAGTATAAGTGTAATACACCACAATGACGTTTCTGTCATGAATTTTATCATATAAAATTCATTTTTACGAACCATCTTAAAATCTCGCAAAACCATTCTTAGTGTGCGACCCAATAGGCTCATACAACGTTGGCAGTGTACCAAAACACATTTTGGTATACAAGTCATAAGCAGTCTCTAGCAAGACATTATGACTATCCAAGTTGTACGAATATCAAATCGATACAACCTAATCAATAGTGTATATAACATCCTTTTGTCACACGATATCCTTTTGATCAAACATAAGGCATGGAATTGTCATCCAACATGTTCAATCGTACTAGTCTCGATCTCTAGGTAGACTGAAAACATCCAAATGACATTGATCAATATCAATTCACTTAGACTAGGCCTTTTAACAATCTAACACATCGAGGGATCCACTGGATATCTCTCTTTATATGAGAGGGACAAATTCTATCTTGATTACACAATTTCATCACATTGCTCACACAGTAACCAATCACAACCTTTATAATCGTCCGGTTAAAGACAACGTTTGATAGTGTCAAATCACTGTGTTCCTAATGTTGAAGTCTATGGTAATCTCAAGTCAGAGGACTGAGAAATATACCTATCATGAGAAACAACTATGACTTAATCC
The DNA here is from genome assembly GCA_039657325.1 of Stephania cephalantha. Lineage (NCBI taxonomy): Eukaryota > Viridiplantae > Streptophyta > Magnoliopsida > Ranunculales > Menispermaceae > Stephania > Stephania cephalantha. Next base: position 49,268,748 of record CM077569.1, on the reverse strand, counting down.
ATGTGATGTTCTCATAGCGCGGGTCGGTCCCAGATACTTTGTTCCCTAACAAGTACTCGTGATCTTGATTCGTATCCCTATACGTATAATCATCATATGATCATCAATCAGGACTCACACTAGTCTTAACTCATTATAGTTCCCAGTATAATGATCGACTAGGGACGTTTATGATATTTATGTAAATACCCATGGATCTTATTATAATGTAAACATGCAAATTAATTATAATAAACAGCAAATGAAATCCTCTATTTTATTAACTAAAAGTTTTCATAAAGACATTTATGGATTGACCTAGGGCACATGCCCCAACATCTCCCACTTGCACTAGGGCCAATCATACATGCATCTAATGCCTAATGATCTAACATGACCATCATGTTTTGCTTGTGGAAGAGTTTTTGTCAATGGATCCGCAATGTTGTCTTCAGTAGGTACTCTGCAAATCTTTACGTCTCCCCTCTCAATAATTTCTCTGATGAGATGAAAACGTCTGAGTATATGTTTGGATCTGTGGTGTGATCTAGGTTCCTTGGCCTGTGCTATTGCCCCGTTATTGTCACAATACAAACAAACAGGGTTAGCAATACTTGGAACCACACCTAGTTCAGAAATGAACTTTTTGATCCAAAACGCCTCCTTTCTTTGCATCGGACGTTGCAATATACTCGAAACTTTGTTGTAGAATGCGCCACGATCTCTTGCTTCGAACTTTTCCAGACTTCTTGCACCCCCCATTCAAAGTAAACACATATCCAGTTGCGATCTAAAATCATCTATATCGGTTTGAAAACTTGCATCTGTGTAACCATTTACAACTAGATCATTTTCAAAACCTCCATAGACCAAGAACATTTCCTTAGTCCTTCTTAAGTACTTAAGGATGTTCTTTCTTGCTATCCGGTGACTCTCACCGGATCGGCGATATCTCGCTTGTAGTGCTCAAAGCATATGATACATCGGGTCAGTGCATAGCATGGCATACATGATAGATCCAATAGCCGATGCATATGGAATCTTATTCATACGGTCTCGCTCATCATTTGTCCTAGGACATTGATTCTTGCTGAGACTTATGCCATGAGACATTGGCAACAATCCTCTTTTAGTGTCTTGCAAACTGAACCTATTCAGCACCTTGTCTATGTAAGCACTCTGACTTAGACCGATTAGCCTCTTAGATCTATCCCTATAGATCCTTATCCCTAGGATATAGGCTGCATCTCATAATTCTTTCATTGAGAAACACTTCCCTTACCAAGACTTGACATTCTGCAATGTTGGGATGTCATTTCCAATGAGTAATATATCATCGACATACAGTACCAGAAAAACAACTACACTCCCACTGACCTTCTTGTATACACAAGGCTTATCTTCGTTCTTAATGAAACCAAAATCCTTGATTGCTTCATCAAAACGAAGATTCCAACTCCGAGAAGCTTGCTTTAATCCATAAATGGATCTTTGAAGCTTGCATACCTTCCTAGAATTCTCAGGATGTACAAAACCTTCAGGTTGTGTCATATACACGTCCTCAAGCAACTTTCCATTAAGAAATGTTGTTTTTACATCCATTTGCCATATTTCATAGTCATAATATGCAGCAATGGCAATTAAAATTCTTATGGATTTAAGCATGGCTGCTGGCGAAAAAGTTTCATCATAATCAACACCTTGAGTCTGCCTGAAACCTTTTGCTACAAGTCTTGCTTTAAAAGTATGCACATTGCCATCCATGTCAGTTTTCTTCTTGAAAACTCATTTACATCCAATGGTCTTACCACCTTCAGGTAAATCAACCAAGTTCCAAACTTGGTTATCATACATGGATTGCATCTCGGAATTCATGGCACTTAGCCATTTATCTGAGTCTGGTCCAGACATAGCCTCCTGATAAGTGGTGGGCTCATTTTGATCCATAAGCAACACATCACGACTATCAGTAATGAGAAATCCGAATCTCTCTGGCTCATGTCTTACCTACCCAGTTTACGTGGGCCTTGTGTCACTTGCGGAGGTTCAACTGGTTCAGAACGTTGTTGAACTTCCAGTAGCGGTTCAGTGTTTATCTGTGATTCTTGAACTTCTTCAAGATTTATTTCTCTCCCACTAGTGTCTTTTGAAATAAACTGTTTTTCCATAAAGGCACCATACCGAGCAACAAACACTTTATTCTCAGCGAGATTATAAAAGTAATATCATTTTGTTTCCTTAGGATACCCCACAAATAAACACTTATCAGATTTAGGTGCTAGTTTTTCTGAGACTTGTCGTTTTACGTAAGCCTCACAACCCCAAATCTTAAGAAAAGACAAACTAGGTCTCTTCCCGTACCATATCTCATATGGTGTTTTATCAACCGCTTTAGAAGGAACTCGATTTAGAGTGAAAGCTGCAGTTTGTAATGCATAACCCCAAAAGGATAATGGAAGATATGCATGACTCATCATAGATCGAACCATATCTAATAAGGTTAGATTTCTCCTTTCGAAACTCCATTCCATTGTGGAGTTCTTTGGTGGAGTCAATTGGGAGACAATCCCACAATTTCTAAGATGATCATTAAATTCTTGGCTTAAATACTCACCACCTCGATCTGATCGAAGTGTTTTGATTGTTTTACCAAGTTGATTACGCACTTCATTTTGAAACGTTCGAAACATCTCAAATGATTGACTTTATGTTTCATAAGATATACATAACCATATCTGCTTTGAAATCATCGATAAATGTAATGAAATCGATAACCTCCTCTAGCCATTGTGTTTATAGGACCGCATACATCGGTATGTATTAGACCCAATAAATCACTTGCCCTTTCACTTGTGTCCGATAAAGGGACTTTTAGTCATCCTAGTAAACAAGATACGCATGTTTCATATGTTTCTAAATCAAATGAATCTAGAAGCCCGTCTTTATGGAGCTTCGTTATGCGTTTCTCGTTTATGTGTCCGAGACGACAATGCCAAAGATAGGTTTGATTACGAAATGACAATTTTCTTCCTTTTCTTTTGGGTGTTTTGAAGCGAGGAGCAGTAGGGGCTTGACTTGTTCCATAGGCTTTGCGACAGGTGCAGCAACAACCTTGGCAACTTAGCCTTGCCTTTGCCTTTCTTCTTCATTCCCTTTCCCTTTTAAACCATCAACACATTACTATAGGGTTTCTTGATATTTTGTTCAGCAGTTTTGAGCATCAAATGCAACTCTGAAATTGATTTCTCCATATTATTCATATTGTAGTTCATCACAAATTGTGAGTAACTTTCCGGTAATGAATTTAGGATCAAATCCGTAGCCAACTCTTGGCTTATGGGAAATCCGAGTCTATCAAGCTGGTCAACATAGCCCTTCATCTTCAGAACATGAGGACTAACTGACGCACCCTCGGTCATCTTGCAAGAATGTAGGTTTTTGATTGTCTCGAACCTTTCTTGCCTAGCTTCTTTGTTGGAACATTTCCTTCGAGCGTTATAGCCATGTCGTAGGCTTCCATTAGTTCTATGTCCTTCGAAGTTCGGGAACCATAGTTGCCGACATAATACATGCAACATCAGTAGAATCGTTGACATGCTTATTATGCGCATCCTTCACAGCTTTCGTAGCATTGGCTGGTGGGTCCTTAGGGATTGGAGCATCCAGGACATACAACTTGCGTTCATGCTTAAGAACAATTCTCAAGTTTCGAACCAGTCAAGAAAGTTAGTCCCAGATAGCTTATCCTTCTCAAGGATGGATCGCAGTGACAGGGGATTATTGTTACTTGAAGAGGCCATTGATCTACAATAAAGATTATGCAAAGTTTATTTTAGTATAGAGGAATAGACTCCCACTAAATTAACAACCCTCCTAAAACGTACTGTTTATTTAGGGGACTAAAATCCATATTTCACCTAATTCTGTGACAGGTATGGCATGAAACACAGAACTAGATTATTTAGGTAGGTAACAGTTACCAATTACATCTTATGTAATTTTTAGATCATTTTATGAGATATGGGACATCTTATGTCTTAGCATGTTTTTATCTCATCATTTGCCTAAAGCTCAAAACTATTTTGATGGCTTTATTAAGTCGGACCATTTTAAACATTAAGGTAACTCTTACCCAACTTGTCTCACCAAGATAACACAATACACCCAACTATGGCTTAAACTATATTAGTGTGATCGAGGCATTGACAAGTGTTTAAAATGGATGGCACGAGACTTAAAATTTAATAGAGGGATTTTATTCAGTTTTAGTGATTTTATGTAAACAATGAAATATCATATATTTTATTGATTTGTTCAATCACTAAACAATTTGGAATTTTTTTATTTTTTTTATACTTTTCACTAACAAAAGAATTTTCGTACGCTAGGATTAGTTAGACAACCCGTTTGGTCGATCAATGAAAACATTTTAATGAACGAAGCGCGCCCGCATTTTTTTTTTTTTTTTTTAGAAGACGAATCTCAATTCCGAAAATTAAAATTCGCTATAGAAAATCATAATTTTCGCTGATTTTATTATCATAAATTAACCCCTTAATTTATCCGAAATTAAGTCAATTAAAACATTTTAATTAACCCGGGCTCACATCTAACTAATCATCTTATCCTAATCCAATTAGGATTTAAGATATTTGAATCCTAGTATATCACCAATAACAAGATTCTTGATATTTATCTCTTATTCTAATTTGTTATCTATCTTTATCAAATAGAAACTTCATAACAAAATAGATATAACAAGATAAATAAATAATTTCGAAAATTAATTATTTATTTTGGATTTAAGATATTTGAATCCTAGTATATCACCAATAACAAGATTCTTGATATTTATCTCTTATTCTAATTTGTTATCTATCTTTATCAAATATAAACTTCATAACAAAATAGATATAACAAGATAAATAAATAATTTCGAAAATTAATTATTTATAAATAAATAATTTCGAAAATTAATTATTTGCAATTTCGGTCTTCATCCAAATAATCACAAACATGTAATTGAATCATGAACTACTATCCCAATCGAACCTAATGGTGTCATGGATCATAGAACACGAAACTCAATTCATTAAAATTATTCAAATTAACCTAACATGGTTACTAGCATGTAAGAAACTAATTTCAATTAAATCACGAATATATGTATCATATACACAAAACATGATAATAAATCTCACAGAAAAATTATGTATATCACATATACATCAACTATTAACATGCTTTCAATCATATATCATGTATATATCGAGAAGAAAACATGCAATGAGTTTAATGGAATCAACTCGATGGCTCGATACCATACTTTGTTGGGTTTTGGGGTTCATACGCGTGGAGATTACAAAACAGTTTTGACAAAAACCCCAACAGGATCTGAATCTAATTCCATTAAAAACGTTTAAACCATGAAAAACTTAATCATACCTCGATCAATCGCAATATACCTTTCGGAAGGTTGATCGATCTCTAAAGGCGCGCAACAATGACGAACGCCTCTATCGGCGATCCACACACGAACGGCGGCCAGAGATTTGAAGTGCTAGCTTCGAGAGAATACCAAACCTTTTTGTTTCTCTCCAAAACGATCCAGAGCATACCAAAAACCCTAAGTCGTTTCTAAAACGAAAATAGAGTTTCGGTCTTTTAATCTTTCGTATCTGCGTTCTAACTTAAAGCGTCTATTTATACAACCCTTGTATATAGACGGTTAAGTAAATTACACATATACCCTTACTTAAAGAAGTATAAGTGTAATACACCACAATGACGTTTCCGTCATGAATTTTATCATATAAAATTCATTTTTTTGAACCATCTTAAAATCTCGCAAAACCATTCTTAGTGTGCGACCCAATAGGCTCATACAACGTTGGCAGTGTACCAAAACACATTTTGGTATACAAGTCATAAGCAGTCTCTAGCAAGACATTATGAATACCCAAGTTGTACGAATATCAAATCGATACAACCTAATCAATAGTGTATATAACATCCTTTTGTCACACGATATCCTTTTGATCAAACATAAGGCATGGAATTGTCATCCAACATGTTCAATCGTACTAGTCTCGATCTCTAGGTAGGCTTTGAAAACATCCAAGTGACATTGATCAATATCAATTCACTTAGACTAGGCCTTTTAACGATCTAACACATCGAGGGATCCACTTTGGATATCTCTCTTTATATGAGAGGGACAAATTCTATCTTGATTACACAATTTCATCACATTGCTCACACACGATAACCAATCACAACCTTTATAATCGTCCGGTTAAAGACAACGTTTGATAGTGTCAAATCACTGTGTTCCTAATGTTGAAGTCTATGGTAATCTCAAGTCAGAGGACTGAGAAATATACCTATCATGAGAAACAACTATGACTTAATCCATGTGATGTTCTCATAGCGAATTCGGTCCGATACTTTGTTCCCTAACAAGTACTCGTGATCTTGATTCGTATCCCTATACGTATAATCATCATATGATCATCAATCAAGACTTACACTAGTCTTAACTCATTATAGTTCCCAGTATAATGATCGACTAGGGACGTTTAGGATATTTATGTAAATACCCATGGATCTTATTATAATGTAAACATGCAAATTAATTATAATAAACAGCAAATGAAATCCTCTATTTTATTAACTAAAAGTTTTCATAAAGACATTTATGGATTGACCTAGGGCACATGCCCCAACATCAATTACCAAGATGGTTGGCGGCTGTGAGGAGTAAGAGTCCGGGGACAAGAATCGAGTGGTCACACAGACAATGGCATGATGATGAAATAAGAACCGCGTCTCCTCAATTTCGTCGGGTGTTTTTTGCGTTTGAAGCTTCAATACATGCTTTCAAGTTTTGCAGGCCTCTACTTCAGATTGACGCGACATTCCTATATGGCAAATACAGTGGGAAGCTCATGATTGCGATATCTGTTGATGCAAATGGACACATATTACCGGTTGCATTTGCCGTTGCCGAAACCGAATCAACTGATTCGTGGGGCTGGTTCTTGCGGATGTTGCGCAAACACGTGACAGACAGAGAAGGGATTTGCATTATTTCTGATCGTCACCCTGGCATTTTGGAGGCGGTGAACACCCCAATCAACGGCTTTTGTCCCCCTAAAGGGTACCACCGGTATTGCTTGCGACACCTGCTTAGTAATTTCGGCACACACTTCAAAAATGACCCCTTGAAAGTACTCCTTGGTCGAGCAGCTGTTCAACATCAAGAACGAAAATTTATTGCGTGTATGGAGCGTTTCACGTACTTATATTCACGAACGCCTCAATGCCTGCAATATGTCAATGCCACCCCCAAAGAACTTTGGGCGCAATCGCACGACGGAGGCTTGCGGTACGGTTGGATGAATTCTAATGGTGTTGGTAAGTACGAAATACAATTTATTCTTTGCACTCAAATACAATAAATATTCGACGAACCGGTATTACTTACTAGAGTTTCATCGGCAATTGCAGAGTGTTTTAACGGGGTCTTGAAAAATGCTCGATTCTTGCCAATTACGGCGTTAACTCAGATTATATACTACAGATTGGTGACGTACCACGATCAACGCAACCAGGAAATAAATGAGGCAATCTCTAACGGACAAGCGTACACGGAATATGTCATGGAGGCACTCACGAAAAATGAGAAATCCGCAAGGAGGCATCACGTCACGTTGATCAATCGAGACATTGGTGAGTTTGAAGTGCAGACTGGAAGACATGGAGATCGCATGCATAAAGGCAACAACAAACAAATCGTCATCTTAAAGGACCGCGTGTGCAGTTGTAATAAATGGCAGTCGTTTGGGTTCCCTTGCTCACACGTGATCGCAACATGTGCGTTTGTTCGAGTGAGCTACGCACAGTTCATCGAGCCATACTATAGGTTAGATGTGTACGCACAATGCTACTCCTACAAATTCAAGGCCATCCCAGATGATAAGTATTGGCCGACTTTTGGGACGAAGATCATACCCGACCCCAGGTGCAGACGTGGCCGAGGGAGGCCTAAGGGATCGCGAAGACATACCGAGATGGATCTTCCTAATGTCCAACGACCTATGCGATGTGGGATATGTCATCAAGAAGGACATAGAAGAACAACATGTCCAAATAAAGACCGACAATGAGTCCCAACTAGGAAGAACCGGTGTGGTATTTGTCGTTCAGAGGGACATAACAAAAAAATTGTCCAAGCAGACCTCAACCATCCACTGAAAACCTATAGTCGTTTATGTATAATGTGTGAAGTAACTTAAGTTCGTACATATGTTGCTTTTGAGCATTGATCATGTTTTTTTGGTTTCCACATTTATTACATGCTTATTGTTTCGTTTCGTTTCGTGCAACACTCATTTTCTTTTTCTAACATTCATTTGTAGTTGTACTGCAATGGATCCAGGACCTTCAGATCCATCACTCTTGCAACTCCAATCTACTCACAGATCGACGCGAACCTGGAGGGGCGAGGTAAGGCCAATTTACATGAATGCGTCATATTTACAGCAATATTGTATCCAAAACATACATTAATACATTTTTTTCCAAGGTGTACGAAACAATGCGCGTACGTCGAAGACGTGGGGTCGTTGATCGAACGATGCGGTATCATTCTTCTAGGATGATCTCATATCTTCGTTCTAGTGGGTTCTATGGGATATCCCGGGTAGCATTTTTCACCTTGATTGGGCTTTGATTACTTGCGTTTGTAGAGAGATGGCGCCCGAGACGCATACATTTCACATGCATTGTGGGAGTGTACAATTACACTCCAAGACGTGCGAGTACGCTTTGGATTACCTATTGAAGGTATGCCTGTGACGGGAACGACAGACGCAGACTATGCTGATGTCTGCGAGAGGCTACTTGGACGAACTCCTGGTGGAGATGATGTCGTTGGTTGTAAACTTAAGGTCGAATGGCTTGAGCGTAACGTTCCAGCAATAGATGATGAAAGCGATGAGGAGTCGGTCCAACGTTACGTTCGATCGTACATACTACAACTCATCGGTGGTTGTCTTTTCGCGGACAAGTCCAATCGATTCGTACATTTGATGTTCCTACCTTTGCTGGAGGATTTCCAAGTAGCAGGCCAATATAGTTGGGGGAGCGCATGTTTGGCTTATTTGTACAGGGAGTTGTGTCGTGGATCTCGCGCAGGGGCACATGAGGTTGCTGGCGCCTCAATTCTTGTACAACTGTGGGCATGGGACAGATTTCCATTCATAGCACCGCGGCGTCTGCGTGTATCTAGAGCTCAACAACGAACGGTGGATGGCCAAAATATGCTTATGGACGTTCCACTCGGACACAGGTATTAAAGTCAATTTGTCATTAATTTGCAAAAAATTCTTGTCCATGTTCATTTATCTTGACTTATTTTTTTCTACACAGATGGCTCGATGCATTTTCGGTTTCACAAAGTGCGACGCACGTCGTATCGGCATACCGTGATGTACTCGACTCTCAAAGGCATGAGGATGATGTGGTGTGGCAACCATATACTGAACTCATGGGGTCTCTCCCCGAGTACTGTACAAATGGTCACGGCAGTTGGCTCTCGACGTGTCCCCTTATTTGTTTCCACATTGTGGAGTGGCATCGACCGAAAGGGTTATGAGACAATTCGACATGGTACAAGTAGTGCCACCAAATTGTGCTTACGACGCCCAATTGCACCGCCTCGAATTGCGTGGACATCATCATGAAAATTGGGTGACTTTTCACGCAAGCTACATAAACATGTGGGAAAATCGTGGGGACACCATTGCGACAGCGGCACTGAATGAAGGGCATGACCATCAAGACTACATGACGTGGTATCGATCGGTCACTAGGAGATTCATAGGACACGACGGGGCGTTACGTGACTACTCGGTAATCTTCTAACTCTTACTTTTCCTCGAACATTTAATATCTTATATTGCGTGATTTGAGCTCTTATTTTTTGTATATCAGCGTAACTTGGTGCATCGACTTAGGCGTGTGTTTATTGAGGATGGGTACGAGCAAGGTCTTGCTGCCCTTGATGAAGGGATTAAAATTTTGGACGAAGATGAAAGACAAAGGTCTAATCTTTCGCATGACGAAATTGACGTCCAACAAGACAGAGATGAGGATAATGAACAGGAAGATGAAGAAGACGATCAGGGCGAACCAAACATAGATGTGAGAAGAAGACGAACACGACCAGAGACTGTGCGGGAACGCACCAGACGTCCTCGTCCACCACGTCCATCTACTCAAACTGAGATTGCTGCAGAGAGTAGCAGACGTTCTCCTCCAGCACGTTCTTCTCATTCGAGAGTGAGTAGAACAGAGAATGTTGGCGAGAGTAGCCATTCTTCTCATGGGTACATTCCTGCATCTTCCACACCCCAACCAGAACCTCAAATGTTTGTACCCAGGCCGCCGAGCGTGAATCTTCCTCCTTACCATTTTGATCCTTACGCACCTGGGCCGTCGTCTTCATATGTGGACCATGGAATGCCTCATCATCAAACGTATCCGTCACTGCCTCAATACATGCCTAGTCCATATACTCCTACTCCATATAATTACAATATGCCGTATAGTGGAGATCCTTCATTCATGAACTTGTTGACCATGCCGCAGCCTCATGTTCCTTTCCCCCAACTCCATGCAGGAAGCCATCATTTTGGGATGGTTCCACCTCCTATTTTTGGGAGCATCAGTAGCAGAGGTGAGTCGAGTCAAGAACCAGAGGAAACGCATCAATCTACTCGACGTGATTCATCGCAAGACCAGCTACCTCAACAACCTCAACCGGATGTACAAACACATCGTCCAACTAGACAAAGAGTACGTTCGGTTTGCATCACTGAGCAACAACGTCAACGTAACCGCCGAAATAGACCTGCATGATGAGTTTACTTGATGTCATGGTGATTTGTAAACAACTTATATTTTGGGTTCACGAAGTACGTGTATTCAACATTCTCATTGAATAAACTTATTTCTCATGTTTTCCATATTATGATAATGTCGTATATGTGATTACTCTTCAATAGTTAGTTTAGTTTGTTAAGTTAGTTTAGGTTATATGTTTAATTTAACTTAAGTGGTTAGCTTAGTTAGTTAGGTGTCGGTGGTTAGGTTATATTAGTTTAGTTTGGTTAGGTTAATTAGCTTAGTTAGTTAAGTTAGTTTAGTTTAGGTGTTGAGGTTATGTTTGTTTAGTGTAGTTGAGTTAGGGTATGTTCCTTAGTGTAGTTTAGTTAATTTAGTTTACATACTTTGGTTAGGTTAGGTTAGTCGAGTTTAGTTCACAAGTAACTCTCGAGCTAGTTGGATGTTTGTTTAGTTTCGTTTGGTGGTTAACGTGGATCGTTTTTTGGTTGTTTGTTTAGTTAGTTAAGTTAGTTATTTTACTTTACTTAGTTTGTATTGTTTAGGTGGTTAGGTTAGTTAAGGTTAGTTAGGTTAGTTAGGTTAGTTAGGTTAGTTAATGTTAGTTAGTTTAGTTTGGTTAGTTCCATTTAGTTAGTATGTTTAGTTTGCAATTAAGCTAGTTAAGTTAGTTATTTTAGTTTACTTAGTTTGTATTGTTAGGTGGTTTGGTTAGTTAATGTTAGTTAGTTTAGTTTGTTAGTTAGTTTAGTTTGGTTATGTTAGTTAGTTTAGTTTGGTTATGTTAGTTAGTTAGTTAGTTAGTTTAGTTGAAGTTAGTTAGTTACTTAGTTTAGTTTGGTTTGGTTAGGTTAGTTAAAGTTAGTTAGTTTAGTTTGGTTAAGGTTAGTTAGTTAGTTTAGTTTGGTTTGGTTAGGTTAGTTTAGGTTAGTTAGTTTAGTTTAGTTTAGTTAGTTAGTTAGTTAGTTAGTTAGTTAGTTAGTTAGTTAGTTAGTTAGTTAGTTAGTTAGTTAGTTAGTTTAGTTAGTTAAGGTTAGTTAGTTTAGTTTGTTAGTTAGTTTAGTTTGGTTAGGTTAGTTAAGGTTAGTTAGTTTAGTTTGGTTAAGGTTAGTTAGTTAGTTATTTTAGTTTACTTTGGTTAGTTAGTTAGTTAGTTAGTTAAGTTAAGTTAGTTAGTTAGTTAAGTTAAGTTAGTTAGTTAGTTAGTTAGTTTAGTCAAGGTTACTTACTTATTTAGTTTAGTTTGGTTTGGTTAGGTTAGTTAAGGTTAGTTTAGTTTAGTTTAGGTTAGTTAGTTAGTTAGTTAGTTAGTTAGTTAGTTAGTTAGTTAGTTAGTTAGTTAGTTAGTTTGGTTAGGTTAGTTAAGGTTAGTTAGTTTAGTTTAGTTTGGTTAGTTAAGGTTAGTTAAGGTTAGTTAGTTTAGTTAGTTAGTTAGTTTAGTTTGGTTAGGTTAGTTAAGGTTAGTTAGTTTACTTTACTTTGGTTATTTAGTTAGTTATTTAGTTTAGTTAAGGTTAGTTAGTTATTTAGTTTAGTTTGGTTTGGTTGGATTAGTAAAGGTTTGTTAGTTTAGTTTAATTAGTTAGTTAGTTAGTTAGTTAGTTAGTTAGTTAGTTAGTTAGTTTATTTAGTTTAGTTGGTTAGGTTAGTTAATGTTAGTTAGTTTAGAAAAGAGAGTTGAAGGTTGAAACCAATGTATATATATATATATTCAAAATTGGTTTTTTTTATACAAATATAAACTCCTCATATGCATATTCAAATTTGGTTGTAATATTGGAGATCGCTCGACGACGCAACGACGACGACAATGAGGAGACGAGCGCCGAGAACGACGCTGTCCAAGCGGCTTCATGATTCTGACAGCCAATGCGGCGCAGCAGCCAGCAAGAACGCCCAGGGGACGTCACGGAACAGCGGGCAATGAGGAGACAGATCGCGAGTTCGGTTGGTGACGTGGCGGTGACGTGGCGGTGACGACGATCGGCGAGTTGCGTTTGTGAGGTTGGCGCGACGTGGCGGTGACGTGGCATGGGTTCGTACGAAAGCGCCTTTTCAAAAGCGCTATCGTACATGTGGCCTCCACGTCGGCGCGCACGTCGCCGCCACCTCACAAACGCAAGTTTCGCTCAATAACGCCTTTTGAGAAGGCGTTATTGAATGAGGTGATGTGGCGCTGACGTGGCAAGGCGTTATTGAATGAGGTGATGTGGCGCTGACGTGGCGGTGAGGTGGCGGCCACATGTACAGATATCGCCTTTTCAAAAGGCGCTATCTGTACAAACCCATGCCACGTGGACGCCACGTCACCGCAAACCAAAAAACATCCCACTCAATAACGCCTTTTGAGAAGGCGTTATTGCCTACTTCCGTGATAAAAAAAAAACCTCCCTATTTTGTGAAAAAATTTGTAAACCAACCCTAGTGTTGGAAAAACACCCACAACTTCTCTCTTTCTATCTCTCTCTTACTTTCATTTCCAAACAAAGAAAAAAAAAGGGGGTTTCAAGACCCTATTTGGTTTTCATCCCCAACAAGGAACGTCCACAATAAGGGTGACGAACACGCATGAGAGAGGGAGAAAAGACCGGACAGCAGCTCCGGCGTGGGTAGCCGACGGTGGCAATGGCGGCGTCCCATCACGGTAGGACAGAGCTAGCATCGACGGCGTGGAGACCATCAAGGTGGCTGGCACAGACGCGATGCTCCAGCCGACGCGGACAGCAGCAGGCAGCGTGGTCGTAGGGAAGACGACGAACAGCGGCGGTACAGCCGGAGTACTTGCTCACGGATGAGGAGCTCGCGGACGGCAGCGACGACTTCGACGAGGCTTCGATTTCTTTAGCGGAGTTCGCTCGCGAAGAAAGGAGAAAAAAAAGGGAAAGAAAGAGGAGAAGTGGAGGATCCTTGTTTAGAGAGCCAAAATCTTGGAGTTGAGACTCCATTAAAGGCTATGGTGAGACCCTAAACATATCTTAAGTTTCAAATTTGAGTTTAAAATCTATAAATCCATAGAGGTCTTTCTAAGTTTAGTTGGTTCCTAAAAGGTTTGACTCTTGTCGATTTTCGAAATGATTTTGTTGTCGTTGAACTTATGTTAAACAAGCATAGTTCTAATTTTTGTTTGCAATCTAACTTGATGTTTATGGATTCTTGATTTTTGTAAAAGAAATTCAAGTTGTTTTAGTCAAATCAAAGCTAATTCATGTTATTTGGGGTAATACCATTTGATTTGCATACCAAGTATTTGATAAAATGTCACAAAGAAGTCTTACTTGTATTCTTCTATATTTTAATGCATCAATCCATAGTGGTTTTAGAGACCTTGATTTCTTAGTGAATTTCTACAAATAAATTGGACTAAGTTTTCTTGATTTTTAAGTTTTGTGAATGTTTTGAGTAAGATGTTATTTTATTTTGGCACTAGAAACCTCATTGAAAGACTAGGTGAAGCATTGAACTTAACTCTTGATTTAATTGATTTCAATTGTTATTCTAGGCGATTTTGTTTGGATGTCTATGAAACTTAAGTTTTGTAAATAGTCTTGAAAAAGAATGCATTCTCAATGTTCGATAAAATGCTTTTAAGAGAACTTTATTCTTTTTCTTTAATGTTTGGGAGCTCAAATTGAGCTCGACAAGCTTGTAAATCTTTTTAAGTTCAAGTTGGTCAAAGCTATGAACAATTGACTTTTTTATTATTATCGTATCCAACCTAATTGCGCGTTAAGTTTGACATAAAAAGGAGTTGTAATCTATTTTATTGAAAATGAACACAACTTATTGAAGCTATATTGATGTTTTGATGAATCTAAGAAACTTGACACATTTAAATAGACTTAATGTATAGAGCCTAATGTTTAGACAATTGCATTGTTTTGGTTTGAATTACTTGAACAAAGGTTTTTATGAACTTAAGGTTCCTAGACTTATATTCATTAAGTTCAAGAATGAAATTAATGTAAGATTGTTTTAATATGTTAAGTCTTTTATGTAATGACTTGAGTCTTTAATAGAACTAATTGATGAATTAGTTCATTCGAGCTACACGAGGCCTCTATTTAGCAAATGGTCCATAAAACAACTTTGCTATACTATGTATGTTTATAGATATGCAAGAATGACTCAACTAGACTATTCAAATCATCGATTGGATGTGGCGATTTATGCGATTGTATGGTAAGTAAATCAGTAAGAAATTCAATATTAATTCTTTTTCTTTCCTTGCATATTTTAATGAAAATGATATCCATTGTTGGACTCTACTTCCCTACCAAGTGACCTAGGGTCTAAGTGGTCGAGTTGAGTCGTTATTTACTCGTGGGTTGAGCATCCGAGTCGCACTCGTGGCTTTTAGACGAGACTGAATCCTCTGAGTGAGCATCCGCCGTATGTTGTGTCTCCTCACACGACTTCAAGGATTCCATTGCGATTGAGCATCTGGTTGTGACTGTGGCTCCATTTGGAATGTTTTCTCGTGCTACGGCTTAAGTGAGCATGCAGTGCCGAACGGATATGGTGCGGTTGAAGCAGACTTGGTCCCACTGTACTAGTATTTGGCACTTATATGTTTTAAGCTGCTTTGAGCTCACGTGTAGAGTGTCACGACCACTTAGGTGCCTATCATTTGCTTTCGGGTCACTTGGTCTCTATCATTGACTATTGTAGTCTATTTATCATGCGTTTTATTGTTCTTTTTAGCTTCGTTTCATTTCTTGCATGATTTATAGACTTATTTATTGTTTAATTTGAATTACTGTTGAACCTCTTCTGGAATTACTCATTGGAATTGTCTCTGCTTTTGGTGACAATTGCAGGCATAATCACCAAGCTCGAGAACATTGATGTGCGGCATATGTAGGTTATTTGAAGTATCTATATCACATGTATACTATTTTATAAATGGGTATTTGGGTTGAGAGATACGTGTATTTCCCCTCGTCACTATGATTTGTACATTGTATATGTTGTACGGGGTTTCCACGTACTAGCTTCCACACCTAGAACTCGTTGTGTGTTTAATTTATTTGTTATCGTGTTTTCACAGCATTTAAATTCCACTGCAAATCATTTTATATATATATACTCTGTTGTGTAGACTATAAGGTACTAAAGACCGATTTGTGACGCTGACTAGGCCTTTATTAACTCCGAACTGGTTTACCGGAGGTTAATGGAGGCCTAGTGCCAGGCGGTACCCAATTTGTAGGGTTGGGGCCATCACACATCATCTGTATGAAGAAAGATTCACACTTTACACTGATTATAAGAGTTTGAAATATCTCTTCACATAGAAAGTTGAACATGAGAGAACGCAGATGGTTGGAGTTTCTGAAGGATTACAACTTTTTTGTTAGAGTATTACCAAGGAAAAGCTAACATAATTGTTGATGCGCTGAGTATGATACCTATTGGAGGTGTCGAGGTTTTCAGATGCCATATAATGCATGAGTACAGATTGCTCGAGGGAGCGACAATGATGAATCTGTCAGATATTCCTACAGACACTCAGGCAATGATTTGTACACAGATGAGGCTACAGACAATGTCTACACAAAGAGCGTCAGATGGTCAGAGAGCCAACATTCTATACTCGAGGTTCAGTGAGTTTGCCCATAGTACTGATTGTACTGATTAGACAGAGACGATGGATCAGTGTCTGAGATTCAAAGGCAAATTATAGATACTTTCAGTGGCAGAGTTGAGAGATGAGATTCTTCAGGATTCACATCGTTCCTGATTCACCGTTCATCCAAGAAGGACCAAGATGTATCATGACATGAGGAGAAATTTTTGGTGGATTATTGCAACCGTTTCT
Organism: Stephania cephalantha; assembly: GCA_039657325.1. Classification (NCBI taxonomy): domain Eukaryota; kingdom Viridiplantae; phylum Streptophyta; class Magnoliopsida; order Ranunculales; family Menispermaceae; genus Stephania; species Stephania cephalantha. The sequence continues at coordinate 49,252,043 of CM077569.1, read as the reverse complement.
TATTCCATAATGGAAGCGGGAAGACATAGCCATGAACTTTGTCAGGGGATTGTCGAGAACTACCCGTCGACATGATTCCATCTGGGCAATTGTGGATAAATTCATGAAATCTGCCCATTTCTTACCAGTTGCAGCTCACTACGCATTTGACTAGTTGAGCATATTGTTCGAAATGGAGGTTATTAGACTGTATAAGGTTCCATTGACTATCTCGTCAGACAGAGATGCTACGTATACATCATGGATGTGGTGGAGTATGCAGGAGCAGTATGCGCCAACAATTCAGCACAACCTTCCACCCTCAGACTGATGGGTTGACTGAGAGGTTGATTCAGGTTCTCGAGGATATGCTTAGGGCTTATGTACTTGAGTTTGACGGATCTTGGGAGGAGTACCTACCATTGTGTGAGTTTGCATACAACAACAATTATCAGGTTAGCATTGAGATGACGCCATTTGAGGCTTTATATGGCAGACCGTTTCGCTCACCATCTTGTTGGGGTGAGCCAAAGGATCGGGAGTTAGTAGGGACTGAGATTGTTGTTGATCACACAGAGAAGGTATGATAGATTCGCCAAAGGCTTAAAAGGGCCCAAGAGAGGCGGAAGAAATATTCAGACACGTATCGCAGCGATCTCATGTATATCGATGGAGCCTTTGTATATTTAAAGGTTTCTCCTCGGAAGGGTCTTTACATATTTTTCCTTGAAAGGCAAGTAAGCAACGATGTTTATCGCGCCTTTCAAGATCAGAAGACGGGTCGGGAAGGTTGCGTATGAGCTTGAGTTACCTCCAAAGATGTTAGGGATTCATCAAGTCTTCCATATTTCTATGCTTTTACTAGCTAAATCGAAGGCAAGTGTGAGATCGATGGTTGACTTGAGTCAGATTGACCTGAGTGAGGATGTATCTTATGAGGAGCAGCCAGTACAGATCCTAGATCGAAAGCTATAACATTTAAGAGGCAAGTCTATCTTGAAGGTTTTAGTTAAGTGGCAATTCCATAGTGACTCAAAACTCATTTGGGAATGGAAAGACTATATGTGAGATAGTTTTCCGTACTTTTTCGAATCAGGTATAACTTTAACTAAAGTTTAATTTCAATGACGAAATTTCCATAAGTTGGGAAGAGTTGTCACGACCCAAATCTCTAAATCTAAGTTTAATCCCTTAATAAGGATTAGTGACTCGTGACGTGGGACCCGCATCGAGATATGTGTAATGACCGAGGCTATATGGCTGAGGTATATGTTACATTTCTAGTGATGTATTCCTAGTGTATTATATATATGTAGACTACTAAGTCACTCCTACCGATGTTTAGGTGTCGAGACGCGAACAGGGACACGCCTCGAGATGCATGCCGACTTGTGACTGGGCTAGAGAGTGATAAGGTGAGTGTGGATTAAGTTATGCAGCTTAATTTAATTGAATAGATGTGGCTATAGTTTGATTTACATTAAATGTACTTAAGTTAGAAAGTTAAAACAACAACCACATAATATTACTCGAGATATGTGTAAACACATCTAAAGACCAATTGAGTTTCATTTTGTGTAGGATGAGTAAGTAGAAAGTTAGTGGTTGTGAAATCAAATGCAGGCTATTAGATTAGTCTCGAGACATGTATACACATCAAGATCAATGGCTAGGAATCAACCTTATCTATACATGTATATAAGTGGATTTGTACATCAAATGATTCATTTTTTCAAACTTAGTGAATAAGAAATCTAGAGAAGGAAGTTCAGAGGAATATCAACAATTTTGAAGTGAGATTTGGTGGATTTGAAGTTGTGGAGATCAAGTTAGAGGTGTTCATTAACTAGGTAATTAAAACATACACCATTAGTTTTGTTTAATTTGATGAATTTATGAAATATATGAAGTATGGCTGATCTTCTATTGTCAGTGGGCGTATTGGGGTCTCTGGTAGGTGAGGAAAGAGAACCCAAGATGTTGGAGTGTCTATGTGTGGAGAGACTCATAATTCTAGATGCAGAATTTTGGGTTTTCCTGTACGTAACGCGCTAAATGAGCTAGCTAGCTCACTACCTGTGAGTAGCGCACTAATAAATCCGACTAGCGTGCTAATGAGGTCACTAGCACGTTAGACAGAACACCCAACACGCTAGGTGCTCTGACAGTACAAAATCTATAATTTCTTAATTATAACTCAAACACTATAATCAAGTCTAATACCCTAATTAAAGAATCAAACAAACTTAAAAACATGTTAAATGATATCAGGAACCTAGGGGAAAGTCTCGTGGGTTCGGATACGAGTTTTGAGGTGTTAAGAGGCCGGATTAGCATATGACATTGTGTGGATTGTTGATTCATACTACCTGTGAGATATTTATTTATATTTCATTCATGTTTTATTATTTATTTGCAGTCATTTGGACTGATTTGCCTTTTGTACTCTATATGCCATGACTTGTTGATTCATCTCATTTCGTGAGGTTGCTATCATGGCATAGGTTGTTGGTTAACGCTTTCATTGACTCTATATCATGTGCTATGTCATTCTTGATTGTTGAGACATTTAGTCAAATGAAATAGCATGCTATTATGCAGTGTTGTACAATATTGCAAATTCCATTTCCTTTGTGCATTATATATGCAATCCTATTGTTGGATTCCGAAATCGTGTCATTTCTTGAAATATGAAAGTAGTTCACGTATTTAGGACCATGATATGATAGAGATGAGCGCGACACTCAGGGGGTCACTAGACTTTTAGGGATGTTGGGATCACACCACTAACTTATGCAGTACACGGGGTATGAGACCCGAGGTCGTTGGCAAGTATACATCACAGGTGACTGTCATTTGTGATTGATTATGGAGGCATAAAGCTCAACTCCGACCTTCAACAGAGATGTAAAGCTTAGCTCCATCTTTAGATAATGGAATAAAGGAATTTGTGATAGGACTCACGACCGACCGATTCTAGATCATTACTACTTAGCCACGTGTCAGTCTTATATTAATTAACTGAAGAATCTTTTAGCATGACTTTGTTTTCAGCATAGTTGCTATTATTATGCTTCTAGATTGTTGTTCTATATTTGGAAATATGAACAAATATATCTCAGTGTTACTTTCTACTTTCCTATATTCACCGTCCTTTTTAGACGGTGGGTGCAGATCCGTCGAATAGTAGGCCAGGCAAGGAGAAGATCGAATACTACCTCTGAGCCAGTGGAGAGCTATATCAAATTTGTAGGTTTTTGGTTTTGTTGTATGACTTTTATATATGTCTTTCTTTTACTTTTGGGGTTGTATATATTATGGATTGAGAGATAGCACCTTGACCAGATATATGATGATATATTATCGCCATTTTGTTATATAGTTATGCATTTGATCTTTATTTCTTAGTTTTTCCACATTCTTAGGTATCATGTTAAAAGCTTCCGCTAATGTATTAAGACTTTCGCTGTATCACTTTTAATTAACTCTGATTTATTAATTGACATAAAATAAGAAATACTTATTTGAAAAAAAATTAATTAGTAAGGGGAGAGGTTTTTGGAAAAAGGTTGACTAATTCGTTGTTAAGTCCTTTGTAACGAGATTAGGGCTTAATGACAAGATTAGGCCAAGCGGTGCCCTAATTTTATCAATTATGCATGATGTGGATTTACCATTTTTCCCTCTAACTTTTACTCTTTTGTACACGTGGCATTTTCTTATTAGTTGACTTTACAAACATCACAAACCTAAGTGCAACATATCCCCTCCCTACATGTACAACCATTCAATTTGATTTAGTTTAACAATGTTTTGATTCAATTCATGTCATCTAAATTCATCCTAAAAGAGATTAAACCACCAAAGAATAGCTATTGTGGCGAGGTTTGAGTATCGTGGAATTCATAATAGATGTTAAATCTTTAGTTGATGATTAGTCTAAGTACACTATATATGGGTCTTGGTAGAATAATTAAGGTCCACTATAAATCCTGATAGTCATGTGGGTCTGTCGAATTCATTAGACTCATATATGATGTAACGACCCAAATTAATTAAACTAAGATTAGCGTTAATCTCAGAGATTAACGGTGGTAATTCGGGCGTTATATGGATAACTCGGTTGACTCGGACACGAGAACCGATGAAATATTTTATTTATGGATGATGATTGCGTATACGTGGTGTTTAAAATCATTATTATTGTTTTGCATCGCATGTGTGTATGTTGTTATCGGGTGAGTTGGTGCGACAGGGAGTTACCTCGAAATGCATGTCGAGACGCGAGGCATTGGGTACCAGTCAGTCGAAGGTTAGTAGGATCACAAATTAGTCAAATTTGGTGAATAAAAACACTAACCATATGGTTCAAAGAGCCTACTGTAATGTAATTGAAATCAAATAGTAGTGGACTATTGGAGTAATTAAGTGATGTGTTACAACATGAATAGAGACCACAAGATAATCCTCGAGATGCGCATAGCACACTTGATCAAGACCAAACATATAAATAACATTATTAGTGGGTTTTTGTTCTAACCAGTCAACTGAAATCCATGCAAATTCAGAGAAAACCAGAGGATGAGAGGAGATTTAGGAGCTGAAATCCAGCTTTTGGAGTGCAACTTAAGTGATTAAACTTAAGGCAATCTTCTTCCCCATCTTCTACACTTTCAAAGGAACTCAATTTTGAGTGTGTTGGTGAAATTCGAATTTGAGGAGTTAGTCACTGATTTCTGATGTTGTTTTGATGAATTACAAGTATTATTAGTATTTCAATTAAGAATTTACAACTGGTTTTGGAAAAATTATGGTTTTGGGTGAAATTGGAAAAAATAGTGGGATCATGGATTTGATGATTTACAGCTAATTTGTAACGGCCCATTTTCCCAATGGACCACCACGGAGGCCAATGTGGGCCCACAACCTGGCCTAGCAGCGCCAGCTGTGTCCCCCATGCCATCGCATCCACATTTAATCATTATTAACCTCGATGAACAACAATTTACTGTTTAAATTGTTAATGAACTCAAATCATCTGCTTATCATATCGTTTTAATCCCAAATAAACCACATCTGAAGTCTTTTATCATGACAATCAAAATATAAATGATTATAGTCATAGACTAATAATGTACCTCAATGTATCAAAATATCAAAAGTATAGAGTCTTGAGGTATCTCACAATCATAAATCCCAAAATAAAACAAAAAATATATAATACAAACGTACAAGCCTGGCTCAATGTCTCTGAATCATAAGTGTTCCAGAAGTTTGCCTTTGCATCGACTTGTACGAGGATCTGCACTCAAGCCATCACAAAAAGGCAGATGACAATTCCAGAGTTAGTATTCCCAAGGAAATTAAGTGAGCAATACGGAAAGTAAATATTGGAATTTAAACAAAAACTATTAAATAAACATGCAGAAATAAATATAGGCAACTGTGATCATCGCATGCATAGGTAATAGTGAAAGCTCAAAGTGTGTTCCTAGAGCCTAGGGTTAGTCTAGCGCCATACTTCGGACTCCCAACAGACTACTACCGGCGAGTAGCACTCAAGCAAGGGCAATATATGGATCCGCTAAGTGGTTGGCGTGGAACCTACGATGCACCCACACGTGCCCCGACGCGACTCTCGGGTCGACCTATTCATCGAGATCCCTGGCACACGTGCTATGGCCTAGTGGATATACACACAGAAATGACACGGAGGGAGAGCCTCAACGTCCGTCCATTAAATCACACCAAGAATAGAGTATTGAAAGACATAATATGAATTCAAAAGCAAAATAAAGTACTGCTTAAGAAATCTCAGTTGGGATACTACACACCTCAAACCGCACTCCGTGTCCCGTCAATAACCCCCGGTCCAGCTCCGCCTAGTCCCAGATATCCAAATTATTGCCCGAAATGACCTATTTCCATTTATAATTGATTTTTAGTCAATTGGATGTATTTTATGTTAATTAGCAAAAATAGTCTAAAATCTGCAGTATCTAGCGCGCTAGGTCTAGGGATTAGCGCGCTAGATTATTGAGCAGTTCAACGTTCTTCATCATGAAGAATATTAACGCGCTATCTTTTTGCCTAGCGCGCTAACTGTCATCTATCGTGCTAGATGAAGTCATTAGTGCGCTAATCGTGTTCTGGACAGTAGACTTACTGAAAATTCTGGGTTTCTAACAACCACAACACTAACCACTGAACTTCATAGCACTTAAAATCTACCAAAACCACAACTCAACAACCACTAAACAATCCCTATTGGATTCACACCAACACCTCAAAAATTATGATCAAAAGGTAAATAAAGTTGAGGTGTTTGTGATTCTCACCTTGCTTTTGATGATTTCACCACTCCAAGCTCCTCAAATCACCAAGTTGAACACTTAAGATCCTTGTTTCTTCTTCTTCTTCAATTTTCGGATTATGAGATAAGGAGAGAGAAAAGGTGGTGGTTTGAAAGTCAAGTGACTTTTTATAGTCGAATTTGCATCTCTCCTCACTCGCACATCTAAAGGAAATCCAATGCACTCCATTTGCTCCATTTCCAACCTCCCATGACTCTGAAATTGACACCAATGGCACACTCACCCTTGTTCTTAACCCAAAAAGTGACATTTCGGGTGTTCTGACACTCGTTTCGCGTCTCGATCCGCGACATACGTGTACAACCATGTCCCTAGCCACCAAATATACATTACAAATTAATTATTTAACCCATTTTATTCATTTTATGTGTGTATCATTTCCTCCAGCCTAGTATTTAGTCTTTTAGACTACCTGGTACCCGCGTCAACACACATATCGAGGCGAATACTTTACGCACGGTTTCACACGTCAAATTTAATATAATCACACACATTGCGTTGCCATTTACTCTATTTCAATATAAACATCGCAAAGTAAACAATTCAGCATACAAATAACTATTTACCTAGCTCCAGACGCACACTAGCCTATCTGCGGGTCCCACGAGCATTCGAGTTGTTAGCCACGTCTGCAACCACCTCATTAATAACGATAAATTAAATTCAGGCCATTACAGTTCTTCCTAACTAGGTGAAATCTCGTCTCGAAATTTAAATAAAACTTAAATACTTACCGATAAATAAGTGGGTATACCATCGTCGCATAGTAGACTCAAGCTCCTAGGTGAGTCCTTCGGTCCCGTGATGCTGCCATCTAACCAACACCTTCGGGATCTCCTTATTCCTCAAAATCTGACTCCTCCTATCCATGATTTCCACAGGCTGTTCCTCGTATGACACGTCAGGTCGCACCTCAATCCGACGTATATCAACTATAGGCCTCGGTCCCCGACCTAGCCAGCCTCAACATGGAAATATGAAATAATGGATGTACCCACGCCAATTGCGGTGGCAACTCTAGATGGTATGGCACTCGTCGACGCGTTCCTCGGCTCTCGAACGACCCAATGAATCTTGGTGCCGCTTTTCCTTAATGCCAAACCTCGATGACCTTTCCAGGGTGAAACTTTCAAATGCTCTAAGTCTCCAACCTTGTAGCTCGGACCACTTAAGATACTTGTCCGCATATTTGTTCTCGCCTATCTTGTCTTGCTGAAGTCTTTGCCTAATCTATCTCACATTCTCGGTATGGGCAACAACAACCTCAGTCCTATACCGCATTATCCTCCGATCTTGCCCAACATGCTTTGGTGACCCGCATGGCTCGCCATAAAGTGCCTCAAACGGTGGCATCCCGATACTCGCCTGATAGCTGTTATTGTAGGCAAACTCACATAAAGGCAGGTAATCTTCCCACGATCCACCAAACTGTAATATACACGCCCTGAGCATATCCTAGAGAATCTGAATCAAACGCTCTGACTGCCCGTCAGTCTGAGGATGGTATGCAGTGCTGAACTGTAAACGAGTGCCAAAATGCTCCTGCATACTCTCCCATAACTTCGAAGTAAATCTCGAATCTCTGTCAGAAATAATGGAGACTGGTACACCATGCAATCTGACAATCTCTCTCTCGAAGATAGTACTCAGCTGTGTAACTGAATATCTAATGGAGATCGGTATAAAATGTGCCGACTTCATCTACCTGTTAATAACTACCCAAATCGCATCGTGTCTCCTTGTCGTAAGGGGTAGGCCACTGACGAAATCCATGGTCACGTGTTCCCACTTCCACTGAGGAAAGGGCAGCGGCTGTAGTAACCCAGTTGGTCTCCTGTGCTCAGCCTTCACCTGCTGGCATATATGACAACTCCGGACGTATCTACCTACGTGTGCTCATCCCCGGCCACCGAAACACTCTCCTCATATCGTAATACATCTTGGTGCGACCAGGATGAATTGTATATTGCGACCGGTGTGCGTCCTCGAGAATGCTGTCCCTGAGCTCCAATACCCCTGGTATTCACAATCGACCCCTGTGTCTCAAGGACCTATCTAATCCCTCAGACCACTCAGTGCACCCCGGATCCTGAGCCAGACCACTGATATGCAAATATCGATCATCAGCTCTCTGCAACTCAGTAACCAGCTTTAGAGACACCGTAGGAACTCGCATCTGACAGCAAATCTGTAGCTCGGCAATATCCTCTGTCAAACATAACACCAACGCTGCCTCAAGAAACCCGTGCTCATGTGTCATATGCCGCAATACTGTCTGGCTCTTGATGTCGCTCCTGCTCAGCGCATCAGCTACGACATTCGCCTTACGCGGATGATATTCAATGGCGAAGTCATATTCCTTCAACAACTCGAGCCATATCCGGTGTCGCATGTTCAACTCCCTCTGAGTGAACAGGTACCTCAAACTCTAGTGATCTGTGAATAACATTAACCTCTCACCGTACAAGTAATGCATCTAGGCCTTCAGTGCAAACACGACTGCCGCAAGCTCCAAGTCATGCACTTGAGAGTTTACCACGTGAGGTTTCAATCGCCGAGATAAATAGGCCACTGGGTGTCCATCCTGCATCAACACGCCACCCAACCCAGTGCCTGATGCATCCGTATAAACTAAAAACCCTTAACCTGTAGCAGGTAATGCTAAAACTGGTGCCGAAGTCAACTTCCTCTTCAGCTCCCAGAAAGCATCCTCACACTCCTGTGACCATTCAAGTCTAACATACTTCTTGGTTAGCCTCGTTAACAGTGCTGCAATCATCGAGAAATCCTGCACAAAGCACCTGTAATATCCTGCCAAACCTAGGAAACTCCAGATGTCAGTTACAAACTTGGGTGTCTGCCAGTCAATAATCGCCCGAATCTTGTCACCATCAACAGATATGCCCTGATCACTGATGACATGCTCCAATAACTTCACCTTACTCAGCCAGAATGCACACTTGCTGAACTTGGCATAAAGTCGGTGCTCTCTCAACTTCGTCAAAACATCTATGAGATGCCTCTCGTGCTCCACACGAGTGTTACTGTAAATCAGGATGTCATCAATAAACACAATGACATATCGATCAAGAAATGGCCTCAGCACCATGTGCATCAAATCCATGAGGATTGCAGGTGCGTTATTCAACCCAAACGGCATGATTGTAAACTCGAATAGTCCATACTGCGTACTAAAAGTGATATTCTCCACATTCTCCTATCGAATCCTTAACTGATGGTATCCTGATCGTAAGTCAATCTTCGAGAAGAACTTGGCCCCAGCCAATTGATCGAATAAATCATCAATCCTCGGAAGTAGGTAACGATTCCAAATCGTCACGTGATTCAACTTCTGGTAGTCTACACACATACGCATCGAGCTGTTATTCTTTTTCACAAAACAACTGGAGCTCCCCAAGGTGACATGCTAGGGTGAATGAAACCCTTCTGCGATGAGTCCTCTAATTGGGCCCTCAACTCCTTGTGCTCCGATGCTAACATCCTATACACTCTCTGTTGATTGGCTGAGTCCACGGGATCAGCTCAATGATAAACTCAACAGCTCTTGGTGGTGGTAATCCTGACAAATCATCAGGAAAAACGTCAAAAAATTCACAGACAATAGGAACATCCTCAACCTTAAGCACCGTCTTACACTCCGGCTCAACCATAGCCGCGTACGCCTCCATCTCATGTGAAGTCGCTAATCTTCCTCGAGTGATAGGTAATGCAGATGCAACTCCGGCAAATGTAAACCTTGGAAGTCCCTCGATGTCAAACGTCACAAACTTGCTGAAACAATCGATCTGTGTGTGATAAGACGACAACCAATCCATACCAAACATCGCGTCGAACTCCAAGTACTATAACACTCTCAAATCAGCCGGTAGCTGATGTCCCTCAATCTCCACAACACAATTTTGACAAATTCGGTTAGGGTAAATCTTATCCCCAGCTACCGTACTGAGAACAAGATGTGTATCTAAGGTCTGTGTAGGTAACCTTAACTCTCCTACCATGCATCCAAAAATAAAAGACAGCTTGCCACCAGAATCCATCATAACATGCATATGAATACCATAAATAGATAACGTACCCTCAACAAGCTGTTTGGTTACCTCCCTGTCTGGCTGTGCGACCCCAAAAGCTATAGTCTGGGCCCTATCTTGGCCTGCTTCGTCTGTGGTGGTAGTTGTGCTAGTCTGGTACAATCTACCACAATATGTCGCACCTGACCACATCGATAACATGTGCGGGTCTCTGATCTGCCAGAACTCCTCTAACTCTACGTCTGACCCTGGCCTCGACTTTGGCCTCTCTAACCTCTATCCTGCCTCTGTTGTCTAGGATGATCAACTGGTGTAGAAGCCATACAATATGCTAATTGATGATCATCACGTCTATCCCTGTCACCTCTGCGACCCTGATCATATTGCCAATCACCTCGGTAAGGTCTCTGGCCCTGTCTTTATCGATCATGGTCTCTTCTCTGTCTCTTCAGTTTCTAATCAGACCGAGAACCTGAAGTTGGCTGACTCTACTGACCCTGTCGCGTAGCCTGAATCCCTAATAGACTGGCCCTCTGAATCAGGTATGTCTCGTGTGCAATTCACCTGTCGTAAATCTCAGCCAATGTACGAGCTGCGCTAGATACCACTACACTCACAATCCTCTCATCCAGACCTCGAACAAAGTAATATATATGTAGATGATATGTACTTACTTTGTCCATGAAGTACGACAATAAATACCGGTACCTTTCCATGTATACTGTGATAGACATATCACCCTGAACAAGGGACAAAAACTCCTCCCTCAATCGGACCCTGACCTCTACAGGTATATACTCGTCCATGAACAATGCTTGAAACTCTGCCTAGGTAGTCACATCAGGATGAGTCGCGATGTAGGTACTCCACCAAATCACCACATCGGCTCTAAAAAAAACTCGGTAGCCTCGGCCGATTGATCTCCTCAACTCGCAGCAATTCATGTAGCCGCTCATGAGATAACAGCTACCTCCCAGCTACCTTTGGGTATCCGCCTCCATAAAATATCCTGAAGAAAACTTAATGAAATCCTTCATCTTCTTTGCCTCAACTGCTCGGCCGATCGATCTCCTAAACCCGCAGTAATTCATGTTTGTGACTCTCACCTTGCTTTTATTGATTTCACCACTCCAAGCTCCTCAAATCACCAAGTTGAACACTCAAAACCCTTGTTTCTACTTCTTCAATTTTCGGATTATGAGATAAGGAGAGAGAAAATGTGGTGGTTTGAAAGTCAAATGATTTTTTATAGTCAAATTTGCATCTCGCCTCACTTGCACATCTCAAGGCAATCCAATGCACTCCATTTGCTCCATTTCCAGCCTCTCATGACTCCGAAATTGACACTAATGACATACTCACCCTTATTCTTAACCCAAAAGTGACATTTCGGGTGTTTCGACGCTCGATTTCGTGTCCCGATCCGCAACATACACGTACAACCATGTCCCTAGCCACTAAATACACATTACAAATTAATTATTTAACCCATTTTATTCATTTTATGTGTGTATTATTTCCCCCAACCTAGTATTTAGTCTTTTAGACTACTCGGTACCCGCGTCGACACGCATATTGAGGAGAATACTTAACACACGGTCTCGCACGTCAAATGTAATATAATCACACACATTGCGATGCCATTTACTTTATCTCAATATAAACATCGCAAAGTAAATAATTCAGCATATAAAATAACTATTTACCTAGCTCCAAGCGCGCACTAGCCTAGCTGCGAGTCCCACGAGTGTCCGAGTTGTCAGCCATGTCTGCAACCACGTCATTAATAACGATAAATTAAATTTCAGCCATTAAATAATTGGTGTTGTTATGATGGGTTGAATGATGTTTTGGAGTCATTATTGATCGGAGAATGGTTTTGTTGGGCTTGGTTTGCTAATTGGGGAGCTGGTGACAGAATTCTCGAGTTGAGAATTCTGTCACAGAACGCAGTCAACGCGCAGGCTGGTTAGTGCGCTAACCAGTCTGGGTTCTCAACTGTTCTTCGAAATGAAGAATAGTAGCGCACTAGACTGATTCCCTAGCGCGCTTGGCAGTCCCATTAGCATGCTAATGACAAATGAAACTAAATTTAAAGGGCTATTTTGGAATTTTGGACTTAATACATACCTAAACACCTATAAACATACTAAATATGTAAAAATTGGACTTCAGGGGCTTAAGGAACTGTAGCTCGATTATCAAGGAACTAGTCGAGTCGGATTAGGGAGTTCGAGGAAGTCAGAGTGCGGATTGAGGTGCGTAAACCCATTGGAATGCCTCACATAATTCATGGTTTGTTTGATCGGTATCGAATTTCATGTGTGACTGCTGGTGGGCACACATGGAGTTCCACTCCTATTTCGATTTGCGTATATATTTGTTGAGGCTGAATCGCTTGCACGAGTTACTTGTGTTTAATGTTCATGTCGATGGCAGTAGAATATATCTACGACTGTCAGGAGGGATGCAAGATGTTCCTTTGACATGAAATAACGTCTTGAGGGGTTCATCCGTTAATGTAACGATCATCAAATTTAAACGTGCCACGTGTCACGTTTTAGGACTGTTGACTGGACCATGGTGACTTGATGTACTTATGGAAACCTCTGGAGTTGACACCGAGGTTGATTTTATTTTTCTGTGGTGTGTGAATTATTTATTTTTATCCAAATGTGACTTTCTAATGTCCAAGTGTATGTTTATTTGTCGTGCCGAATTTACGAGTAAGGTATACGTGGGGCATTCGGTGAGTCAAAACATGAGCGGGGACGTACCTCGAGTTACGTGTCGACATGAGACCGAGGTAGCGGCTTATGAATAAGTTTAGTTTGAACTAGCTATAGTTGTATAATAGCTTTAATGTGACCATGTTTGTTATCACATTAATAAGCCTAAGTTTGTAAAATAAATCAATGGCCATATGATGTGCATCGAGACACGTATGACCAATCTAGATACCAAATGAGTCCATAATTCACTTAAGCATGACTTATGGGACAAGTGTGTGAAGGTGGTCCACAAGATAAGCCTCAGGATACGTAAGTGCAAATGGATCTGTAGCTAATGTGTAATCAACTCTAATCGTATATATATATATATATATATATATATATCATATATGAGTCAACCAAACTTATCACTTAAGTTTTTTATCTCATTGATTTGGAGCAAGAAGAGAGGCTGCTGGAGTAATCGAGAGAAGGGGAAACTCAAGAATTCAGTGAAGTTGGTGAAGTTGTGAAGATCAAGCTAGGTAACCACTTCCACTCCATTAACATAGCTTTGACAACTTGATGGATTCACGAATTAGATGTTGTAGAGTGTTATTTTGTGTTATGGTTGATGTTAGGGACCTATAGTAGTATGTATGAAGGTCTCCAAGGCATTGACATGGCCTATGTGTAGAGGAAACCCATAACTCGAAATGCAGAATTCTGGGTTCTGCTGCACATTGCGCGCTAGGTGGGAAATCTAGCGCGCTAATATTGATTAGCGCGCTAGATATTAGAGGTAGCATGCTAATGTTTAAATTAGCGCGCGCGAATGTCAAAAATTAGCGCGCTAATCAATATTAGCGCGCTAGATATTTGAGGTAGTGCGCTAAAGTCAAAATTAGTGCGCTAATGTCAAAATTAGCGCGCTTATTGCCCTGGCAGCACACAAAGCTGAGATTTTCCAAAATCTCCAAAACACTATAATTCAGTCTAAAACATGTTATAGGTCCTCACGAACCTCAGGGGAGGTCTCGGGAGTTCGTGTGTTCATTTTAGGGAGCATCTCCTAGCCGCAAGAGCGGGAAAGAGTGGGTCTTAGGTAAGTAAGTAAACCAGTTAAGGGAATGCATAGTAATTCATACTCTGTATTTATTATCTTTATTGATATATGCATTTTCTAAGAATTCTATTCTTCATGCCTTGGTTGAGTGTCTATGGCCTAAGTGTGTCGAGAAGGTACCCCTGGGATTATAGCTAGTTGGGCAAACGTGAACACTACCTGCAGGGGTGCAGCTACCCAACCAAACATGAGTTCTCCCCGAGTAATGGATTGTTGTGGATTTAAGACCACTTAGTATGCCTCTTTTGATTCCTAGGCACTTATTTTCTTCGTGAATATCAGTCAGTCTGTTTATCATGCATTTTCTTTCTTTTTATCTGTCTTTAAATACCCGCATGATATTTGGACTATTTTTAAATGATTCATGAATTACTATTTATATCCTTCTGGTTATTACTTTCAACTTTACTGTACTCACCGTCTAGTTTGTGACGGTAGGTGCAGATCGGACAAAGACGAGCAAGGGGAAGGATCGATGATTGGTGACTTCCTTTGATGACTTTTGGAGCAGTTCCTTCATTTGCACGATAATATGTTTTGCCATTTTTGTTGTAATTATTGTATATTACTATTTTTGATTACACTGGGACATATCGGGATCGAGTAAGATTGGATATCATGTATTATCGTTTTGTATACTGTTGGTCACCAGATATGCATGTTTATCCATTAATTTTAGGGTTTCACACCGTTGGTTGTTCCACCTTTATTTAATATGAGTTATTTAACTTTGTCTTAAGTTTAATTCCACATCAAACTATTCTATAAAAGACTTAACATAATAACTCAACGTTAAAATACAAATTTAATGAGAAAATAACTATTGGAGGCTGACTAGGCCAGCGTTGACTTCGCGAGGAACGACTCGGGGGTCTACGTGGGTTTAGGGCGGGCGGGGCCCAGTTTTATAGGAAACTGGGGCCGTCACAGTTGGTATTAGAGCCATTTAAATATATGCATCATAAGTCACAATTGGAACTTAGAGTGGAACCCTATGATCCTGATTTAGAAACGTCGTTGGGAAGTGAGGAGAGTTGGGAAAAATTAAAATATGATCTTATATGTTATATTTGTTGTGTTGTAATATACTATATCGGTAACTATCCACTTAGTCGGGGATTCGCTTTCTATTGCAGATTGCAATGACAGATCAGACCAGACCTAGTGATGATAGTGGGGCTGCGGGTCCTCTATTTGCGAGTGTTGCGAAGTTTCGTACTCTTTCAGAGAGAGAGTCGCGTCCCAAGATGTGCGATTAGAGGAGATTCCGAGGATACTTAAGGCACTAACTACGGCTACACCGTCACCACCAGCTTCATCGACATTGCTCGCTACTCAGATGAAGGATACACCGATTATAGCGACTACTTCTGCGGCTACTATTATTATAGCAGCCATACCGGAGACTACTATTGTACCTTTGTACAGACTGAGACAGTGCCTGCTACATCAGTAGAGAAGGGCACTAAAGCGATTAAGCAAGCTAGGCAGTTGCGAAAGTTTAAAAGGCATAATCCTACGAAGTTTTATGGTGGTACAAATTTGGAGGCTGCAGAGAAGTTCTTGAAGAGCCATGAGAAGGTACACAGTATCATTGTTACTAAGGAACATATGAGAGCCTCTATTTCTTCATCGATGCTTCTGGAAGAGGCATACGACTGGTGGACTACAATGGTTACTACTAGAGAAGTACCCAAGGATTGGGTAGAATTTAAGAGGCAGTTGAACTTGAAGTACTTTCCTCCTACCGTATTGAGGGAGAAGAGGAATGAGTTCACCACATTGAGACAATATGCTGATGAATCTGTCATGGGTTATATGGGACGATATCTACAGCTACTTTCGTGTGTCGGAGGTGTGGCAGATTTTGACGCCGATCAGGTGTATTACTTCACTGAGGGATTGTTACATGATATTGGATGTGTCATTGTCTCCACTGAGCCAGATACATTGTAGAGGGCTTGTGAGAGGAGCTTAGCCAGGGAGGTTTATTTACGCACACATCCTGAGGAGGCTAGACCTACTTGACCGGAGACATAGTCAGACCATCGATCTGATAGGGAAAGGAAGAGGAAGAAGAACATACAGGGCTTCAGAGATAGTAGAGCCCAGAGTGTTGGGTCCTTTATAGTACCAGCACGACCTGCTCAGACCCCTCTTGTTCCACCTGCACCAGCGCCGAGTTTTGATAGCCGACCACTACAGGCTACCCGATCCGTACAGCAGCTACAGAGACAACATTCTGAGAGTAAGGATGTGTGTAGAGGCAGTGGACAGACATAGAGGTCTAGATAGACACATAGTCAGAGACCTGCACAGGGATGTGGACAAGGTCAGACACAAGGGATGTCTTTTGGATCGAAGGAGCAACGTACATTCTTCAAATGTGGTCTGATAGGTCATCTTCAAAGCCAATGTCCAAAGGTCGATCGAGTGCCGTCGCAGCATCATCATCGGTAAGGGGAGATAATCCATGTTGCTGTTGAGCCAGATCAGGGAGCTTCCCGTAACCTCACTGAGGGTATGATTTTGATTTGTGGTACTTTGATGCATACCATGTTTGATTATGGTTTGACTATTTCATTTATTTCTGGTCGCATGGTAGATGCATTAGGGTTGAGACCCACTAGGCTTAACACAGCTGTTGGGGATAAGATGTACCCGAACTTGTTATGTGTCGACTGTTTGGTAGAGATAAAAAGGTCATAATTTACATGCAGATTTGAGAGTCTTAGAGTTTCTTGAGTTTGATGCTTTGCTTGGCGTGGATTGGTTGTGTACGTATCATGTTCATATTGATTGCTACGACAAGTCAGTTATGACTCCATTGTCAAATGGTACAGAGATCAATTTTCAGGGGACAGCTGCTTTACTTTTGATAACCAGAGGAAGGATAAGTACTTGTAGTGAGACTGAGACGCTTGCGAGTGTCATGAGTAATGCTGAGAGATTAGAGATCTGTATTATCGACTTAGTCATTGGGGTTAAACCTATTTCTATACCGCCGTATAGGATGGCTCCTCGAGAGTTGGAGGAATTGAGGACTCAGTTGGACTAGTTGTTGGAGTTAGGGTTCATTCACCTGAGCATGTCACCATGAGGCACGCCAGTCTTATTTGAGAACAAGAAAAACGCCAGCCTGAGATTGTGCAGTGACTATAGGCAGCTGAATCGGGAGACTGTGAATAACAAGTATCCACTTCCTCGCATTAATGATTTGTCTGATCAGCATACGGGAGCTCCATCGTTCTCCAAGATTGATTTGCGATCAGGCTATCGTCAGCTCAGAATTAGAGCTGAAGACAGGGAGAAGACTGCGTTCGGTAAGAGATACGTCCATTATCAATTTATAGTCATGTCGTTTGGTTTGACTAACGCACCAGCTATGTTTATGGATCTCATGCATAGAGTACTGAGGGCTTATCTGGATAGATTTGTGAATGTATTCATTGATGATATTCTCATCTATTCCAGGACTCGTGAGGATCATGAGGGACATCTCCAGGAAGTTCTGCAGGCTTTGAGGGAACACCGATTATATGCCAAGTTCAGTAAATGCAAATTTTGGCTTCAAGAAGTTAGATTTTTGGGACATGTAGTTGGAGCCACCGGAGTATCTGTGGATCCCGCTAAGATTAAAGCAGTGATCGATTGGTGTACACCGACTACAGTGACAAAGATAAGTAGTTTTCAGGGATTGGTTAGTTATTATCGTCGTTTTGTATAGGATTTTTCCCGAATTGCTACACCAATGACTCGATTGACTCAGAAGAACGTGAAATTTGACTGTGATGAGAATTGCGAGCAGGCATTTTCTACTTTGAAAGAGAAGTTGACGATTGCACCAGTTTTGGTGTTGCCTGAGTCAGGGAAAGATTTGGTTGTGTATATAGGTGCTTCAAAGGTTGGTTTAGGTTGTGTATTGATGTAAGAGGGCAGGGTGATTGCATATGCATCTCGATAGCTTAAGATTCATGAAAAGAACTATCTGACGCATGATTTAGAGTTAGCCGCTATGGTGTTTGCATTGAAGATTTGGCGACATTACTTGTATGATGTGCTGTTCACTTTGTTCACTGATAACAAGAGCTTGAAGTACCTATTCTCTCAGAAAGAATTGAATATGAGACATAGACGTTGGTTGGAATTCCTGAAGGATTATGACTTTGCACTTGAGTATCATCCAAGGAGAGCCAATGTCGTTGCTGATTCTTTGAGTAGGAAAGGGTCTAATGCTGACGTAGTAGTATGTCATATGACTCACAAGTATGCGTTACTCTAGGCCGCCGAGGTGATGAATTCAGATGATATACCGACTACTATTAGGACACAAATTTGTGGTCAGATGAGGATGTAGACTATTTTGATTCAGTCTGTACTTGAAGGACAATAGGCTGACGAGTTGTACTAGTGATTCAGTGATATGGCTGAGAGTTCAGCTCATCCAGAATGGATTCGATCGACAGATTCATGTTTGAGGTTTCGAGGACGACTGTAGATTCCATCAGTGGCTGAGATGCACACTGAAATACTTCAGGAGGCTCACCGTTTGTGATTTTCTATTCATCCGGGTCAGACCAATATGTACGCAGACATGCGATGTCTCTTTTGGTGGCCGGGGATGAAAGTCGATGTTTTGGAGCTTATTCGAGCGTGTGAGATATGCTAGCGTGTTAAGGCCGAGCATAGGAAACCTGGAGATTTACTGCAGCCACTTCTTATTCCGCAGTGGAAATGGGAGCATATTGCTATGGATTTTGTCAGTGGTCTACCTCGATCTCCTCGCATACATGACAATATTTTGGTGATTGTGGACATGTTGACGAAATCTGCACATTTTATATCGATTTCCACTACACACAGAGTTGATAGATTGAGTAGTCTCTACGAGCGAAACATAGTCAGATTGCACAGAGTACCATTGTCTATAGTGTCAGATAATGGATCACAGTTTACTTCACTATTGTGGCAAATCATGCAGGCACAGTTTGGCACTAGGCTTGACATGAGTATGATGTACCATCCACAGATAAACGGGCAGTCCGAGAGACTGATTAAGGTGTTAGAGGACATGCTCAGAATGTGTGTATTGAAGTATGGAGGATCTTGGGAAGAGTACCTTCATTTGTGTGAGTTTTCTTATAACAACAATTTTCAGGCCAGTATCGGAATGGCACCATCGAGGCATTATATGGTAGGCCATGTAGATCACCATCGTGTTGGGCAAAGATCTAGGATGCAGTGACTGTTGGGTCGGAGATCGTTGTGGATCACACTGAGAAGATACGGTAGATTCGTCAATGGCTGAAGGGTGCACAAGAAAGACAGAAGAAGTACTACGACAAGTACCACGACGAGTTGCAGTACGCCAAAGGAAACTATATATATTTGAAAGTTTCACCTCTGAAGGGTCACAAACGGTCCAGAATCAAAGGAAAGCTTGTGCCTAGGTTTATTGGTCCGTTTAGAGTTACAAGGAGAGTCAGTAAGGTTGCTTATGAGTTGGAGTCACCATATCAGCTCACCGGAGTTCATCTAGTGTTTCACATTTATATGCTTCGACTTGACAAGTCGAAGAAAGGACGACGACCGACGATAGACTTGAGTCAGATTAACTTGAGAGATGATGTTACATATGAGGAGCAACCGATTTAGATTTTGGACCGAAAGGTGAAGATAATGAGGGGCAAGGAAATACCTTCAGTTCTCGTCAAATGGCAACATCACGGGGACGAGGAACTGACCTGGGAGTTGGAGTCGTATATGCGTGAGCACTTTCCGTACCTATTTTGATTCCGGTAAGGTTTAATATTGGAGTCTCCTTTTAGTTTGAATTTCGAGGATGAAACTCTAATAAGGTGGGAAGGCTTTAACGATCCTCAAATTTAAACGTGCCACGTGTCACGTTTTAGGACCGTTGACTGGACCATCGTGACTTGAGGTACTTGTCGAAACCTTTGGAGTTGACACCGAGGTAGATTTTATGTTTCTATGGTGTGTGTATTATTTATTTTTATCCAAATGTGACTTTCTAATGTCCAAGTGTATGTTTATTTGTTGTGCCAAATTTGCGAGTAAGGTATACGCGGGGCATTCGGTGAGTCAAAACATGAGCGGGGACGTACCTCGAGTTACGTGTCGACGTGAGACCGAGGTAGAGGCTTATAGGGTAAGTTTAGTTTGAACTAACTATAGTTGTATATTAGATTTAATATGATCATGTTTGTTATCACATTAATAAGCCTAAGTTAGTAAAATAAATAAATGACCATATGATGTGCATCAAGACACGTATGACCAATCTAGAGACCAAACGGGTCCATAATTGGAGTCACTTAAGCATGACATGTGGGACAAGTGTGTGAAGGTGGTCCGCAAGATAAGCGTCGGGATACGTAAATGCAAATGGATGTGTGGCTAATGTGTAATCAACTCTAATCATATATATCACATGTGTCAACCAAACTTATCACTTAAGTTTTTTTATCTCATTGATTTAGAGCAAGAAAAGAGGCTGCTGGAGTGATCAAGAGGAGGGGAGACTTAAGAATTCAGTGAAGTTGGTGAAGTTGTGAAGATCAAGCTAGGTAACCACTTCCACTCCATTAACATAGCTTTGACAACTTGATGAACTCACAAATTTAATGTTGTAGAGTGTTGTTTTGTGTTGTGGTTGATGTTAGGGACCTCTAGTAGTGTGTATAAAGGTCCCCAAGGAATCAACATGGCCTATGTGTAGAGGAAACCCAAAATTCGAAATGCAGAATTATGGGTTCTTCTGCACATAACGCGCTAGGTAGGAAATCTAGCGCGCTAATATTGATTAACGTGCTAGATATTAGAGGTAGCGAGCTAATGTTTAAGTTAGCGAGCTGATGTTTAAGTTAGCGCGCTAATGTTAAAAATTAGCGCGCTAATATTGATTAGCACGCCATATATTTGAGGTAGCGCGCTAAAGTTGGAATTAGCGCGCTAATGTCAGAATTAACGCGCTAATTGCCCTAGCAGCACACAAAGCTGAAATTTTCCAAAATCTCCAAAACACTATAATTCAGTCTAACACATGTTATAGGTCCTCACAAACCTAAGGGGAGGTCTCAAAAGTTCGGGTGTTCGTTTCAGGGAACGTGTCCTAGCCGCGAGAGCGGGAAAGCGTGGGTCCTAGGTAAGTAAGTAAACCAGTTAAGGGAATGCATAGTAATTCATACTCCGTATTTATTGTCTTTATTGATAAATGCCTTTTCATTGAATTTTATTCTTCATGCCTTGGTTGAGTGTCTATGGCCTAAGTGTGTCGAGAAGGTACTCATGGGATTATAGCTAGTTGGGCAAACTTGAACACTAACTGCGGGGGTGCAGATACCCAACCAAACGTGAGTTCACCCCGAATACTGGATTGTTATGGATTTAATACAATTTAGTATGCCTTTTTTGATTCCTAGGTACTCATTTTCGTCGTGAATATCTGTTAGTCTGTTTATCATGCACTTTCTTTCTTTTTATCTGTCTTTAAATACCCGCACGATATTTGAACTATTTTTAAATGATTCATGAATTACTGTTTATATCTTTCCGGTTATTACTTTCTACTTTACTGTACTAACCATCTAGTTTGTGACGGTGGGTGCAGATCTGACAGAGACGAGCAAGGGGAAAGGACCGATGATTGGTGACTTCCTTTAAGGATTTTTGGAGCGGTTCCTTCCTTTTTACAATAATATGTTTTGCCATTTTTGTTGTAATTATTGTATATTACTATTTTTTATTACACTGGGACATATCGAGATCGAATGAGATGGGATATCATGTATTATCATTTTGCATACTGTTGGTCACCAGATATGCATGTTTATCCGTTGATTTTAGGGTTCTACACTATAGGTTGTTCCACCTTTATTTAATATGAGTTATTTAACTTTGTCTTAAGTTTAATTCCGCTGCAAACTATTCTGTAAAAGACATAACATAATAACTTAATGTTAAAATACAAATTTAATGAGAAAGTAACTATTGGAGGCTGACTAGGCCTGTGTTGACTTCGCGAGGAACGACTCGGGGTCTACGTGGGTTTAGGCAGGGCGGGGCCCAGTTTTATGGGAAACTGGGGCCGTCACAGTTAACCGTAGTTGGGGTTTAGTCACTGTAAGCCTATAAGTATATACGTGGTTCCT
This sequence comes from Stephania cephalantha, assembly GCA_039657325.1. Lineage (NCBI taxonomy): Eukaryota > Viridiplantae > Streptophyta > Magnoliopsida > Ranunculales > Menispermaceae > Stephania > Stephania cephalantha. The sequence goes on along the minus strand of CM077569.1, from coordinate 49,229,633 downwards.
ATCATGTTTTATCGATTACTGGCTAGTTTAGGTCAGAGTTTTCTCGTGATTGTACGGTTGTTTACTTATTAATGTTTTATTTTTCGAGCATGTTTAGTTGCTGTGTTGTCTATTCATCGCTACTATTTTTGTTTGTTGCATGTTGCCTACATTCATGGGAATATGACTTACTGTTGCCAAAGGTCATATTCGCAAGACTCGTAGTTTATCAATTTTATTTCATGAATATTGTGTGGACTTCTCTTGGGATTTTTATCACTGGACTCCTCACTGTATTTGTTGGGTGACTGAGTGCAGATCCTTCGACTAGCAAGGGCAAGGGCAAGGGCGAGGAGGTATTGAGAGATGACGTCTGAGATAGTGATGCCAACTCGTGTGTGACCACAGTATGTATTTACTTTTCGTTGGGTTTTGAGGACTGTAGAACACTGAATATATGTATGTGGATCTTTTATTGCTCTTATTTCACCTTTGATATATACATGGTATCTTTTTGCCCGATTTTCCACTACTTATGCTTGTTAAATATTGCATAACATACTCAATTAAAGACTTCTGCTGTAAAATTGTAATATAATTTGATAAATGGACTAATTGTCAAATTAAATCATTAATACTTATATAGAGATTAATTAGCTAAACTAATGTTAGTTGGAAAAGTGTAAGCAACCACTTAGGTTGTGGGGCGTCATAGATAAGCGGACCATGACGTGGCAGGGCTTGGTGACGTGGGATGCGACATGGCGGGTCCCACGGCGGCCTCGAGATTTGGGGCCGCCACATATGATGTATGAGTTTGTCGCTACTCATTTAGATTTTATGACTTTACTATGATTGACTAATTGTTCTATCCACTAAACATCAATTAAGCTTGGAACTGCTTTTCGTGTGTAAGCTTATAATAGTGACAAAGATGTCTCTTGAGAGGGCGAGGATTGCTCCATGCGAGCTTGTAATTTAAAAAAAAATACACTTCAAAGAAAATCACATTGCGAGATGGAACTTCATATATTTAGATTTTATTTGGTTGGAGACGAATTTATTGTAGAATTAGAGACTAGTAGATTGTCAAGATGATTAGCATGCATATTAAGCCTGATCGTGTTTCTTCCAATTCAGTTCAAACAGAGATTTCTTGTTATTCACTCAATAACATGATCAATTACAAGGCTCTTATATATAGTGTTTACATTAACCCACTTTTCCTTCCTAGCTAACTTAGTAACAATACAACTTAACTATGTTACTGTGGTAATACAATAACTCCACATACACTGGGACATACTACAACAACACACATTAGTCTACATCCCCTCGGCAAGATGGGATAGATGAAATCACAAAGACCCATCTTGGATAATAGAGAAGAAAACTGAGTAGTAGGAAGAGATTTGGTAAAGATGTCAGCAAGCTGGAGGCGAGAAGCTGTAACGGCCTAAAATTCAATAATAGTGAATTAGTTCTACATCAGGGTCACTGACCCGTGACGTGGCTTGAGAGTGGGTACACAGTTCAACACTCGGCACAGAGATCCAGATATATGATATTTTTTAGTGATGGATGCCTAGTGTAATGTATGTGTGTACACTATACCCCGATGTTTTATTTACTTTGATTAGTTGTTAATTCGGCGCGCAAGTGGAGACACGCCTTGGGATGCATGCAAACGTGGGAATCGGGATGGAGAGTAATATGGTAAGTCTTTAATTTGACTTTAAATATTAATAAGATCTAGTAATTTGATTGTTTGGCCTATAGTATGAAATCAAATCAAAATAAGGAAGCCCAAAGTTCTCGATTAAAAAGAATGAGCCTTGATGTGCCTTGAAATGCACATTGCTTGAATCTCGATAGAGATAAAATATTATTATAAGTTGGAAATCATGATTAGCATGATGAAGTTAGTGGATTTGGATGGAATAAAAGAGAGCCATTGATTCATGCTAGGATCAATGGTCAAGATCTAACTAAAAAGTCTATATAAGCTTGACTTCATTTTTTTCATTCAAAACAAAGCAAGGGAGAGGAAAATATTGGTGAAGTTCTTGCTTGCCGATTTTGTTGAATTGGAGCTAAGAGAAAGGGGAAGATCATTTAGTGAAGAATTCAAAGGCTAGCATACCATTATAACCCTAGGTAATTAAAATTTCATTTTTTTATACTAATTTAATGTAATTAGAGTCTCTAACCATGGGGTTTTTATTCAAATTTGATATGAGAGTCTTTTTTAGGTTGATTTCATCAAATTGAAGCCATTATTTAGATCTCAAGTCATGATTTTTGAAATCTCAAAGTTTGGCCAAATTAGGACAGTTTGCATGAAACTGAAATTGGGAATTTTGATTTATAACATGATTTGGTTTTTGAGAATAAATGGGATATTCAGATTCCTTTTGTTTTTTACTCAATTTACTATCATGAAAATCCATATTTGGGTAAGAAATGAAATTGTTATTAATTTTTCAAGTTCATGAAGTTGTAAAACATGACTAGAAATTCTACATGTTGGTGTTATGAACCAGTCTCTGTAATTTGGTCATTGCTTCCTTATTTTAAATCAAGATGGACTCATTCTGGTGGTATTTGAAAGCTGACTCAAAGGGGAACAACTTTTGCCCACTAAAAGATTTTGAAATTCAAATGTTTTCATGTCAAAAGATCCTCTCCAATTTTGGCGATGAATTTGAAATTTCTTGGTTTACAATTTTAATAATGTCATATTGTTTTTATCATAACTCCCTCATTTCTTATTGGACTGAGCTCATCTTTTAGTATTGAGATTGCGCAAACCTTATAGTACTGGAAAGCTAAGACATTGCTCTAAAAACTGTTCGGTTTCGAGGATCAAGCATAGCGGAAGTTTTCGAGATATTTTCAAAAATTCCTGAACCAAGATCATATTGATTCCATTAATTTGATGTACCAAGAGAGAAAAACCATACCTTAACAAATCAACTTCATGTCTGCTTTATTTGGTGTTGATCGATTCTTTCAAGTCGCCGGTAGAGACGAACGTCCTCTATTAGAAATCCACACACGAACAGACGATCACGATCCAGAGTGCTAGCGCAAAAAATCATAGGGTAAAAATTCTCACAAAAACTTTTTAGAAAAGTCTCTACCACAACTATGACCCTAATGTCTTATTTATAGTACAATAGGTCGAGTTGTAAAAGAACTTTATCTCGTAGTCACACTCCAAATAGAGTCTTAGATACAATCCGACTCTAAAAATGATAAAGTCATATATGATCTACAATTAATAATATAACAAGAGTTGTAATTTATCAAAAACTCAAATAAGAATTAAAGTCATACTATAATTTCAATTAGAGTCCTATTCAAAATAAGATTTACTAAGAGACAAAATTTCTAGTCACACTAAAAATGTAGGAGAGTTTTAAATTCTAGACAATATTAAATCGTGCAAATCCGTTATTTGTGTACAACCCAATGGGTTCATACAACATTGGCAGTGAACCACAACCCTTTTTGACATACAAATCATAAGCGACCTCTAGCAAGACATTATGACTACTCAAGTTGCACAGAGATCAATAAATCGGTACAACCTAATAGACAATGTATATCATATCCTTTTGTCACATGATATCTTTTGATTGAATATAAGACGTGAAATATCATCCTTATAGTTCAATTTACTAGTCTCGATCTCCGAGTAGACTGAAATTGTCAAGCGACATTGATCCAATCAATTCACTAGACATGGCCATTTATCAATCTAACATATCGAGGGGCCTAATAGATATCTCTCTAAAAGAGATAGACAAATTGCATCTTAATCACACAACATCCACACATTAGTCGGATAATGACCAATTATAACTTTTATAATCATTTGGTTAAAGAAGATGTTTAATTATGTCAAATCATTGTGCTCCTAATGTTAGAGTCTATGGTGATCTCAAGTAAAAAGCACTAAATAATATAACTATAATGAGAAGCACGTATGACATTGACCATGTAGCATTCTCATAGCAAGTCGGTCCAGCATCTGTTCCCAATAGATACCCATGATCTTGATCCATATCCGTATATGCATAATCATCACATGACTATCAATGAAGACTCATACTAGTCTTAATTTATTATTATTCCCACAATAATAACTGAATAGGGAGGTTTAGAATAATACAATGATTATTCATGGATACTATTATAAAAGAAACACGCATATACTTATAAGAGTTAAACAACGTTTGCAGAATTGGTCTAGGGCACATACCCCAACAAAAACTTCTTTTTGGACTACAATACATAATTTTAAGATTTTGATAATTGAAATCAAATCGCAAGTTGTTGCACGAAAATTGTATTTATTTAATAAAGTAGATTTCAACATAAACATAGTATTAAGGGGGCTGATTGTGACAAAATTAGAATTTAAAACTACTTAACCAACCTAAAACAAGTTAAATTATATTTGTTAGGACACCTAAGGAGCTGAGAGAGGACTTACGAGGTGTGGAGCACTAGTTTAGAGTGGCCGAGAGTCAATATAGGCTAGGAATTGCATTCATTTAATGTAAGTAAACTTGCTAAGACACTTCTCTCCATTACAGTATTGAAACACAATCACTTGAAATATTTTTGTTGCTTTCTCTTATTCCAAATGTCATGACTTGTGTGTGTGTGTTTCCTATTTAAGTTTGTTGGATTCATTTAATCATCTTTTGACTTGATGAGCGACACTCCTTGACTTGATCTTGTTCTACGTTGGACTCCTTTAATGTTGTTGATTCCCGAGCTGCTAAAATTCTTTTACAAATAGCACGCTATGATTTGTTTATTTCCTATGAGTATTTGTACACCTTCATGTCAATATGCTTATCATGAAGTACTTGTGTTTATGTAATTTACAACTCCAACTTATTGTCAAGTAGGTGTAGGATAATCCACCAGTCTATGTTCCCTATTATATGAGATGTGCGGCTCACGAGGTTAGATTCCCTTGGGATGCCATCACTCTATACAAACAATATTTCCGTATATTAAAAGTAGCGTGGCTCACGTGGTTAGATCCCCTGGGGATGTCGACACTCCACATAGCTGATGTTACTAGCGCGACATACGGGGTTAGATTCCTTGTGGATGTTAGCTAACCAGACCCAGATTTACGTAACTTCTCAATTTGTTGTCTTTTGTAGTAGCTTGGTGGCTGCTTGCATACTTTTTTTTCCAGTTTTTCTTTATTCATAGCCATTGTATGCTTTCAATTATCGTTCTTTTTATATTTTGGAAATTTGGATTAGTGGCTTTAAGATTTGTTTTTACTTATTGTTCTCACCATCTAGTTTGCTACTTTTAAGCCCCCAGTGACTTCGAGTAGAAGATCATGGAAGGGAAAGGTCGATGAGTACCTTTAAGCCCTCAGTGAGTGGTTTTTGCTACTTTTGTAGGTGATCATTTTGTGTATTTATTATTTTCATCTTTACTTACTTTTTGGGTAATATATTGGGTAGAGAGACTTGACTCCTAGACTGATGCATGTATTACTCAGTTTGACTACGTATGATCGTCTATTTACCTGGTTTCTACAGTATGTGTTTTTGTAATGCTTTTGCAAATTTTATTGAGTCTTCCGCTGATAATATTAAAATGATAAAAAAAGTTTTAATTAACTCTGAAAATCATGAATACTAAGATAGGAGAAATACTTATCCTAAACACGAGTAACGAGGATAATAAAATGAAAAGACTGACTAATATGTTTTTAAGTCCTACACAGAGTGGTTTATGACTAAATGATGGGATTAGGCCGCGCGGTGCCGTGTTTGGAGGAACGGGCCGTCACTGAAGCAACATGCTATGGTAGCACAAAACCTTTCTTAAACTGATCCCTCAAAAGACGACAATCGATGTCAAGATGCTTAGTCCTCTCATGGAAAATGTGATTGGCAATGTGATGAATAACAACTTGATTGTCACATTGCAGGGAGATAGGGAGAGTAATAGGAACATGAAGGTCCTTAAACACATAAGAAATCCACAATAATTCACATATTGTAGAAGACAATGATCGATATTCTGCCTCGACTAAAGATTTCGAAACTGTAGATGATTTCTTAGACTTATAAGAGATCAAGGCATGTAACGACCCATAACTTACTAATAGTAAATTAGTCCCTAATCAGGGTTATTGACTCGTGATGTGGGACCTGCATCTAGTTACGTGCACTGACATATGCAATGTGGTCGAGGTATATGTTAGTTTTGTTGTGATGTATTCCTAGTGTAATGTATATGTGTAGACTTATTAAGTCACACCTACTAGGATATAGATGTCGAGATGAGAGCAGAGACGCTACTCGAGATGTGCGCCAGCATAGGATCGGGGAAGGGAGTGATGTGGTAAGTTAAGATTAAGTTAATATGACTTAAATAGATAATTAGAGGTGACTATAATTTGATTTACATTAAATGTAACTTAAGTTAGCTAAATAAAACATTAGTCATTGATATTCCTCAAATATGTGTAGACACATCACAAGAACAATTGAGTTGCAATTGGTGTTATTTAGAGTGAGTTAATGGAGAGTCACTGGATTTGAAATAAGATGTGAGCCATTAGATTAGCCTCGAGAAGCGTGTGCACATTAAGATCAATGGCCATAAATCAACCATATATATATATATATATATATATCTATAAGATTGAAATGGTTTACATGCAAACACATTTTATTCTATAAAGTTGAAGTTGAAGGAGATTTAGAGAAGGGAAACCATAGATCATAAGGAGATTTGGTGAAATTGAAGGTGGGATCAAGGAGTTAGGTGATCATCAACTTGGTAAGTTGGTTTTCATTGTTAGTTTTGAAAAAGTTTATGATTTGATGAGTTTGATGAATATATAAAAAGTCTATGTTGTTCTTTTGGTTATGGTAGATGTATTGGGTCTTTGGTGGAGGGTAACAGAGGTCCAAGGTGATGGTGAATGCCATTTGAAGAAGGAAACCCAGAAATTCAAAGTGCAAAATTTTTGGGATTTCCTGCGTTTAGCGCGCTAGGCATGCTAGCTAGTGCACTACCTGCGTGTAGCACGCTAAGTAATGAGTAGCGCGCTAATGGGGTTACTAGCGCGATAGATGTAATAACCCGTTACCTTAAGTAGGTAATTAACCCGAGTTAGGCTCGTAGTTAAGCCCGACTTTTCTCGATTAGCGTGTGTGTAGATTTGCGTGTCGTTTGGTGTTTGTATAAATTATTTTATTAATTATGGAAATAATTGGATTAATTGGCCAATAATTGATTAATTGAGAAATTATTGGGATGCCTACTACCGTGTGTGGGTCAAGGGTGACGCACATGGGTCGTGGGGTAGTGTGCACGCTCGAGTGTACTCATTAGCGCGTACGAAAAAAATTATGAACGCGTGAATATAGGTTTATATATTTATATACTGTATATATATTCAAAATAATTAATAATTGGTGGGCGCCTAGTGACACGCGGGGTCGATGATGACACGCGTGGGACATACGATAATGTGCACGCTCGAGAGTGGTCGTTGAAGTGCTTGGTGAATTTATAAATGAGAAAATACATAGGTATATATTTTTATATATAATTGATATATTAAATATATAACCTATATTTTGGTTTAAATTATTTAAACCATTAGATTCGCCTCGAGACAAGCATAACGTAAGTGTCGAGGAGGTGAATAGTGGACGATTGCTAGTTTTGGAAAGTTTGTCCATGCCTCGAGATGTGTGTAACCACATGAAAAGAACAATAAATGAGCAAGTGAATGCATGAGTTGAAATTGATATGTGGATCATCCTCGAGATTCGTGCGTGTGAATCTCAAGTAAATTTGCAATTGATCAAACTAAGTCGGTCAGGATGTAATGTGATTGGTTAATAGCCATAAAATTGACCTCGAGATGCGCAACATGTATATCGAGAAAGATCAAACTATAAATGAACATAAATAAACCATCATATCTGCCTCGAGATTCAAGCGATGTGAATCTTGAAAAATTCTAATATGTATCTGATAAGGAGGTATTTATATGTTTTTAGTACTTTATTTTAGTATATTTAATGTGGAAAGTCTCCAAAATATATATTTAATTATATTTATTGGTCGTTTTCAGGTGAAACGGAGTGCGCAGTTGAATCCTGGGGCAAAAAATACTCAAAATGGATTATTTATATGTAGTAATTAGCTACCAGAGGATCTGCCTCGAGACATGCGTTGCATCGTGAGTGTGGTAATGGATAATAGGTTAAGTGACGCAGAAATCGGATGCGTTTAAGCCACTGTGCAGCAACAGCCATTAGTCAAGCTTCAAGATGTGTGCAGTGAGGACTCCCATATTGACGCACAGCTCGTGGGTCTCCTCATCACACCAACGTATCATCGCTTCATTCGCCCAGCCTGCCACGCGTCGCTTCTCCATTGGTCCAGCTCGTCCTCACAACCAACAATTCTCTCATCGCCAGCTGCTATCAGATTTTCCTCGAGATGCGGTTCCGCACCACCTCCTAGGACTTCGGTCTACTCGTGCAATTCTTCTCCGCCTCCCTTTCCACTACGTGTCGAGCCCTCACGTATACACAACGTCACCAACAGCAAATCCAGCCTATCAGTTCGCGACACGTCAGCGTGGACAACTTTCTCCTCCTATCGACTGCTGATACGTGGCATAACTCCAAATTTCAAGCCCATAACAGCCATAGATTATCCTTGGCGCACGTGTCTGTAATGTCCTAAATTTAATTTGCCGTTAATAATGACGTGTTTACAGACGTGGGTGACAGCGTTGATGCTCGTGGGACCCCCAGTTAGGCTTTTGCGCCTCTGGAGCTAGGTAAATAGTTATTTTTGTATGCTGATTTGTCTAAATTACGCTGTATACATTAAAATAGATTAAACGACATCGTAATGTGTGTAATGATAGTCCATTTGACATGCGAGACCATGTGTTAAGTAGTCGCCTCGATATGCATGTCGATGCGGGTACCGGGTACTTTAACCGACTTAACACTAGGCCGGGGGAAATAATACACACAAAATGAATAAAATTGGCTAAATAAAGAATATGGAATGCATATTTGGTGGTTAGGGACATGGTAGTACGCGTATGTCGCGATTCGGGACGCGAAACCGGGTGTCGAAACACTCGAAAGGCCACTTTTTGAGTTAAATGCAAGGGTGAGTTGTTGTTAGGATCGATTTCTAGTATTTTGAGGTGTTGTTGTTGGTGTAGTGGCTGTTTTTGGGTTGGTAGGGTGGTAGAAAACCCAAAACATTTCAGCAGTTTTGCTGTCCAGAACGCGATTAGCGCGCTAATTGCAGAATCTAGCGCGCTAATGACAATTAGCATGCTAGGCCATAAAATTAGCGCGCTAATGTTCGTCTGGGCTAAGAACGTATAACTGTCTGGGCATCTAGCACGCTAATGCCCAGACCTAGCACGCTAATAGACCCCTGTTTTGACATAAATTATGTGAATTGACTTAAAACACATACAAATGACTCAATATCAATTATACACGGAAATAGGTCAGTACGGACGGTAATTTGGGATATTTGAGACTAGGCGGAGTCGGACCGGGGGTTAGTGACGGTACACGAAGTGCGGTGTGTAGTATCCCAACTGAAATTACTTGCATAATATTTACTTTTGTTTTTGAATTCATTATTGTTCTTTCATTACTCTATTCTTGGTATGTTGTAATGGACGGATGTTGAGGCTCTCCCTCCGTACCATTTATGTGTATACGTCCACTAGGCCAAAGCACGTGTGTCATCTCGGTGAATAGGGCTACCCGAAAGTGTGATGGGCACGTGTGGGTGCGTCGTAGGTTCCACGCCGACCACCTAGCGGATCCAGATCCTGGCCTTGCTTGAGTGCTACTCGCCGGAAGTAGTCTGTTGGGAGTCTAAAGTATGGCACTAGTCTGACCTTAGGGGCTAGGAACACACACTTTGAGCTTTTACTATTACATATGCATGCGATGAGCACAGTTTCCTGTATTTTATTTTCGCATGTTTATTTAATAGTTTCGTTTACATTCCAGTACTTACTTTCCGAATTGCTCACTTAATTTCCTTGGGAATACTCACTCTGGACTCGTCATCTGTCTTTTTGTGATGGCTTGAGTGCATATCCTAGTACGAGCTGGGGCAAGGGCAAGCTACCTGAATACAGAGACGTTTAGCCAGGCTTGTACGTTTGTATGTACATATGTTTTGTTTTTGGATTTAGGATTGTGTGAGACACTAGGACTCTATACTGTTGATATTTTGATACATTGAGATATATTTTTGATCTATGATGATATGGGTTTTCCACACTAGGTATCAGAGTTAAATGCATGACTTAATTACTTAGTAGATGAATTGACATGATAAAAGACTTCCGCTGTCTTTTATTTGAGAATAATATGATATTAGAGACAGATGATTTGAGGCCATTAACAACTTAGACAGTAAAAATGTTGTTTATTGAGGTTAATTTCAACTAACTGGTGGATAAGATGGCATGTGGGACACAGCTAGTGCTGGTAGGCCAGGTTGTGGGCCCGCATCGGCCCTCGTGGCAGTCCATTTGGAAAATGGGTCGTTACATTTTGGTATCAGAGCGAGGTTACTGAACCTCGAAGACTTGGAAGTTAACTCTGATACGATTACCTTTATGGTCCCGTTTGAGGATAAACTTGATGAATAAATTGTAGATGTGGAAACCCAAAGGAAGTGCTTAGAGTCCTAGTTGGGAAGAGTGGTGATCTAAGTAGAAATCAGGGATATACGTGTTATATTTTGGTTGTAATATGTATATATACGATACATGTATATTGATATTGAGGCTGATTGGGTGCACGTTCTTCGATACATATATCGATGGACAAACAACCATCAGATACCCAGCCTGAGGTCAGAGATACCAGTGATCCGACGAGACCGTCCTTGACTTTGGAGTCGTTGGCGCGAACTATGGATGATAGGTTCGCATTGCTGATGGATATGTTAGCTCGGGAGGTTCTTGTTCCTCCAACTACTGTTGTGGCTGCACTGACGACTACGCAGGCAGTAGTAGTGCCTACTTCCGACAAGATTCAGGTGCAAGCGGCCGTATCAGAGACAAAGAGGGCTACACCAGCTGCAGGACTAGTGGAGGCTGCAGTGGTGGTTACACCTGCTACGACTGAGCAGCCAACAGTGGCATCGACTTCCGGGAGCCAGATGACAGTTGAGGCTAAGAAGATGATGAACTTCCTTAAATTCTCTCCAGGGTATTTTTATGGGTCCAGAGACCCAAAGGTAGCCGGGACGGCTACTATCCCATTAGCGGCTACATGACTTGCTGCGAGTTGAAGAGGTCAATTGGGTGAGGTTATCGAGTTTCTATTTGAGAGCCGATGCAGCGATCTGGTGGAATACTTACACAGCTACTCATCTTGTTGTGACTACATGGGCAGAGTTCCATACCTTTTTCATGGACGAGTACATACCGATGGAGGTCAGGGTCCACTTGAGGGATGAGTTTTGTCCCTAGTCCAGGGTGATATGTCGGTCACCGTTTATATGGAGAGGTTTTGATATTTGTTGTCGTACTCCATGGACATAGCTGGTACTGACCGACTGTAGATCTACTATTTTGTCAGGGGTCTGGATGAGCGGATAGCGAGTACAGTTGTATCTAGCAGAGCTCGTACACTGACTGAGGTCTACGACAGGTGCCTCGCTCACGAGACATATATGGTTCAGAGGGCAGTCGACGAGCGATTCAAGGTGCGTTGCAGGGTCAGCAGAGTCAGCCGACATCAGGTTCTCGGTCTGATCAGAGGTCGAAGAGACAAATGAGGGATCAGGACTGGCAGAGACAGGGCCAGAGACCTCGCCGAGGTGATTGGTAGTCTAGTCAGGGTAGCAGAGGTGACAGAGACCGTCGTGAGGACAGAGATCGACGTGATGATCGTCAGTTGGCATATTCTAGGTCTTCTGCACCCGTCGATCGGTCTAGGCAGTAGAGGCAGGACAAAGGTCCGAGAGGCCAGAGTCAGACGCCGAGTCAGAGGAGTTCTAACAGATCCGAGATTCGTACATGTTACCGGTGCGGTCAGGTGGGGCATATTGTGGCAGATTGTACCAGACCAACACCAGTACCACCACAAACGGAGCAGGCAAGAGATAGGGCTCAGTCTGCTGCATTTGGGGTCGCGCAGCCATATTGGGAGGCGACCAAACAGCTAATTAAGGGTACGTTATCTGTCTGTGGAATTCTATGCATATTATGATGGATTCGTGTTGTACATTGTCTTTTATTTCTAGATGCATGGTAGGAAAGTTAGGGTTACATGCACAGACCTTAGATACACATCTTGTTCTCAGTACGACAGCTGGGGATAAGAATTACCCTAACCGGATATGCCGAAACTGTATTGTAGAGACTGAGGGACATCAGCTACCGGCTGATTTGAGAGTGTAAGAGTACTTGGAGTTTGATTCAATGTTTGGGATGGATTGGTTGTCATCTTATCACGCACAGATCGACTGTTTCAGCAAGACTGTGACATTTGACATCGAAGGGATTCCAAGGTTTACCTTTGCCGGAGTTGCGTCTGCATTACCTATCACGCGAGGCAGATTAGCTACATTGCAGGAGATGGAGGCGTACGCAGTTATGGTTGAATCGGAGCATAAAACGATGCTTACGGTTGAGGATGTCCCTATTGTCCGTTAGTTTATAGACGTGTTTCCGGATGATTTGCCTGGTTTGCCACCACCGCGAGCTGTGGAGTTTATTATTGAGTTGATTCCGGGGACTCAGCCAATCTACAGCAGACCGTATCGGATGTCTGCATCGGAGCACGAGGAGTTGAGGACCTAATTAGAGGACTTTCTACATAACGGTTTCATTCACCCTAGCATGTCACATTGGGGAGCTCTATTTCTATTGGTGAAAAAGAAAGACGACTCGATGCGTATGTGTGTGGACTACCGAAAGTTGAATCAGGTGACGATTCAGAATCGTTACCCACTTCCGAGAATCGACGACCTATTCGATCAGTTGGCTGGGGCCAAGTTCTTCCCGAAGATTGACTTACAATCAGGATACCATCAGTTGAGGATTCGAGAGGAGGATGTGGAGAATACTGCGTTTAGTACGTATTATGGCATGTTCGAGTTTACAGTCATGTCGTTCGGGCTTACGAATGCACCGACGATCTTCATGTATTTGATGCACAAGGTGCTGAGGCCATACCTTGACGATATGTCATTGTTTTTATTGACAACATCCTGATTTACAGTAAGATTCATGTGGAGCACGAGAGGCATCTCAAAGATGTATTGTTGACACTGAGAGAGCACATACTGTATGCCAAGTTCAGCAAATGTGCATTTTGGCTGAGTAAGCTGAAGTTCTTGGGCCATGTCATCAGTGGTTAGGGCATATCAGTAGATGGTGACAAGATTCAGGTGCTTATTGAATGGAAGACATCCGAGTCTGTATCTGACATCCAGAGTTTCCTGGGTTTGGCAGGATATTACAGGCGCTTTGTGCAAGGCTTCTCGATGATTGCAGCGTCATTGACGAGACTGACCATGAAGGATGTTAGATTTGAATGGTCACATGAATGTGAGGATTCTTTCTGGGAGCCGAAGAGGAAGTTGACTTCGGTGCTAGTTTTGGCTTTACTGGTGGCGGGTAAAGGTTTTTCTATCTATACTGATGCATCAAGCACTGGGTTGGGTGTGGTTTTGATGCAAGATGGACACCAAGTGGCCTATTTATCTTGACGACTGAGACCTTACGAGGGGAACTATCCAGTGCACGACTTGGAGCTTGCGTCGGTCGTGTTTGCACTGAAAGCTTGGAGGCATTACCTGTATGGTGAGAGGTTCCTGTTGTTCACAGACCACCAGAGTTTGAGGTATCTGTTCACTCATAGGGAGTTGAACATGAGATAGCGGCGATAGCTCGAGTTACTAAAGGACTATGACTTCGCCATTGAATATCATCCGGGTAAGGCTAATGTTGTAGCTGATGCGCTGATCAGGAGCAGCATTGAGAGCCATACAATACTATGACATATGACACATGAGCACGGGTTGCTTGAGGCAGCGTCGGTGTTGTGTTTGACATAGTTTATTGCTGAGCTACATATTTGCTGTCAAATGCGAGTTCCTATAGTGTCTCTAGAGCGGGTTGCTGAGTTGCAGAGAACTGATGACCGATATTTGGGGATCAGTGGCCTGGCTCAGGATCTGGGGTGCACTGAGTGGTCTGAGGGGTCAGACGGGTGTTTGAGACACAGGGGTTGATTGTGGATACCAGGAGTATCGGAGCTCAGGGATAGCATTCTCGAGGACGCACACCTGTCGCGATATACAGTTCATCCTGGTCAGACTAAGATGTATCACGAACTACGGAGACTATTCTGGTGGCCAGCGATGAAGGCTGACGTGGGTAAATACGTCTGGAGTTGTCATATATGTCAATAGGTGAAGGCTGAGCACTGGAGACCGACTGGGTTACTACAGCTGCTGCCCATTCCTAAGTGGAAGTGGGAACACATGACTATGGACTTTGTCAGCGGCCTACCTCAGACGACGAGGAGAAACAATACGATTTGGGTGGTTATTGACATGTTGACGAAGTCGGCACACTTTATATCGATCGCCATTAGATATTCGGTTACACAGCTGAGCACTATCTTCGAGAGAGAGATTGTCAGATTGCACGCTGTACCGGTCTCCATTATTTTTGACAGAGATCCGACGTTTACATCGAGACTTTCAGAGAGTATGGAGGAGCAGTTTGACACTCATTTATAAGTACTGCGTACCATCCTCAGACTGACGGGCAGTCAAAGCGGTTGATTCAGATTCTCGATGATATGCTCTGGGCGTGTATTCTATAGTTTGGTGGATCGTGGGAAGAGTACTTACCTTTATGTGAGTTTGCCTACAACAACAGCTATCAGGCGAGTATCGAGATGCCATCATTTGAGGCACTATATGGTAGGCCCTGCAGGTCACCAGCATGTTGGGCGACATCGGAAGATACAACGGCTATAGGACCTGAGATTGTTGTTGACCATACTGAGAAGGTAAGACAGATCAGGCAGAGACTTCAGGGAGAGTAGGATAGGCAGAAGATATATGCGGAAAAATACCATAAGGGTCTGAGCTATGAGGTTGGAGACATGTTGTATTTGAAAGTTTCGCTCTGGAAAGGTCATCAAAGGTTTGGCATTAAAGGGAAACTAGCACCAAGGTTCATTGGACCGTTCGGAGTTGAGGAACGCGTCGGCAGAGTGGCATACCGTCTTGAGTTTCCATCAAAGTTGGCAGGGGTACAACCAGTGTTTCATATTTACATGTTAAGGCTGGCTAAGTCAGGACCGAGGCCTATGGTTGATATACGTCAGATTGAGGTGCGACATGACGGGTCATACGAGGAACAGCCTGTGGAAATCATGGATAAGAGGACTCTGATTCTGAGGAATAAGGAGATCCCGAAGGTTTTGGTTAGATGGCAGCATCACGAGACTGAGGGACTCACTTGGGGGCTCGAGTCTACTATGCGACGACGGTATCCCCACTTATTTGCCGATAAGTATTTTTAGTTTAATTTAAATTTCAGGAAGAAATTTCACTTAGTTGGAAAGAACTATAACGGCCTGAATTTAATTCGCCGTTAATAATGATGTGTTTGCAGACGTGGCTGATAGCTCAGACGCTCGTGGGACCCGCAGTTAGGCTTTTGCGCGTTTGGAGCTAAGTAAATAGTTATTTTTGTATGCTGATTTGTCTAAATTACGGTGTATACTTTAAAATAGATTAAACGATATCGTAATGTGTGTAATGATAGTCTATTTGACATGCGAGACCGTGTGTTAAGTAGTCGCCTCGACATGCGTGTCGATGCGGGTACCGGGTAGTTTAACTGATTTAACACTAAGCCGGGGAAATAATACACACAAAATGAATAAAATTGGCTAAATAAAGAATATGGAATGCATATTTAGTGGTTAGGGACATGGTAGTACGGGTATGTCGCGATTCGGGACGCGAAACCGGGCGTCGAAACACCCAAAAGGCTACTTTTTGAGTTAAATACAAGGGTGAGTTGTTGTTAGGATCAGTTTCTAGTGTTTTGAAGTGTTGTTGGTGTTGTGGCTGTTGTTAGGTTGGTACGGTGGTAGAAAACCCAAAAAGTTTCAGCAGTTTTAATGTCTAGAACGCGATTAGCGCACTAATTGCGCGCTAGGCCAGAAAATTAGCACGCTAATGTTCGTCTGGGCTAAGAACGTATAACTGTCTTGACATCTAGAGCGCTAATGCCCAGACCTAGCGCGCTAATAGACCTCTGTTTTGACATAATTTGTGTGAATTGACTTAAAACACAGACAAATGACTCAATATCAATTATACGCAAAAAAAAGGTCAATACAGGCGACAATTTGGGATATTCAAGACTAGGCGGAGCCGGACCGGAGGTTAGTGATGGTACACGGAGTGCGGTGTGAGGTGTGTAGTATCCCAACTGAAATTACTTGCGAAGTATTTACTTTTGCTTTTGAATTCATTATTTGTCTTTCATTACTCTATTCTTGGTATGTTGTAATGGACTGATGTTGAGGCTCTCCTTCCGTACCATTTATGTGTGTACGTCCACTAGGCCATAGCACGTGTGCCATCTCGGTGAATAGGGCTACCCGAGAGTGTGACGAGCACGTGTGGGTGCGTCGTAGGTTCCACGTCGACCACCTAGCGGATCAGATACTGGCCTTGCTTGAGTGCTACTCGCCGGCAGTAGTATGTTGGGAGTCTAAAGTATGGCTCTAGTCTGACCCTAGGGGCTAGGAACACACACTTTGAGCTTTTACTATTAAATATGCATGCGATGAGCACAGTTGACTGTATTTTATTTCCGCATGTTTATTTAATAGTTTCGTTTACATTCCAGTACTTACTTTTCGTATTGCTCACTTAATTTCCTTGGGAATACTCACTCTGGACTCGTCATCTGTCTTTTTGTGATGGCTTGAGTGCAGATCCTAGTACGAGCAGGGGCAAGGGCAAGCTACATGAATACATAGACGTTTAGCCAGGCTTGTACGTTTGTATGTACATATGTTTTGTTTTGGGATTCGGGATTGTGTGAGACACTAGGACTCTATACTGTTGATATTTTGATACATTGAGGTATATTTTTGATCTATGATGATATGGGTTTTCGACATTAGGTATCAGAGTTAAATGCATGAGTTAATTACTTAGTAGATGAATTGACATGATAAAAGACTTCCACGGTGTTTTATTTGAGAATAATATGATATTAGAAACAAATGATTTGAGGCCATTAAAAATTTAGACAGTAAAAGTGTTGCTTATTGAGGTTAATAACAACTAACCGGTGGATGAGATGGCATGTGGGACACAACTGGCGCTGGTAGGCCAGGTTGTGGGCCCGCATCGGCCCCTGTGGCAGTCCATTTAGAAAATGGGCCGTTACATGTCACTCCACCAACCCCCAAAATTATTTCTCTCACCTCCCTGGTCCAATTCTTAGTGGTTTTACATATTAGGAACTTAGGTATATATATTTAGACCGACTTTTACTAACTATTATCGACTTTATTATTTTTTGGGATGTCGAAGGCTCTCGACGCCATGTCCGGCTAAATAAATCTTCGCCTAGGTCAGAGAGGAAATAAGTCGGGATTCTTGATTTACGGCATAACTTGTGACATCTATGATTTTTATTTAATTTGATTTAATTTTTCCTATTTCATTGTTGTTGATTTTATTGAATATGGAATAGATCTAGGGTGTGTATGTGGCCAGTGCATGCTTTTAGGTGGACAACCTATAGTTATTTGGATCGATAATATCTGTGTAATTGTACTTTTGGACTGATAAAGTGACAAACACTCACCCGTTTGCCGTAAAACCCTTTCGGTTCTTGAGTGTGCAGCAATTGAATCTAGGTTAAATCGGAAGTGGATGCGATCAGGTTATATAAGAGTAGTGTTCCCACGAATCCATATTATTGTGGTCAATATGTTAAACCTGATTGGCAGATGTCTGGGGTTATGCATTAATTAGGGAAGTAGTTAGTGGTGGACGTCCTGACTATCGAGATTAGGGGAATGAGGAATTTCTGGCGGATGTCAACTTTCTATAGCTAATCTAGGAGAACTTAAATTAATAGCTTTTTGGGAAGGATTTAAGACCATGATATGCCATTGAATCTTGATCCTGATTTATAGAACTGTAGACCTAGGTGTTACTTATGTATTCATTAATTGTTTTCAAAATTATTTTCATTATTTTGTTAATCTAGTTTATTTTAGTTTAGTTAGTTAAATTAATATATTTTAAAACTCCCGATTTCCTTTTGTTGTTTTTAACCATAAAAAACTACCAATCTTTGTGGGATCGACCCTTTGCCACTATTCTACAAAATAGTTGGTTTATGAATTTTATTTTATTGACGCGTTCGGCGAGCGTCAATTTTTGGCACCGTTGCCGGGGATTGGTTTTCTTTCTTTGGTATTTTTAATTTTATTATTATTATTATTATTTATTTTTATTTATTTTAATAAATTGGAGCAACCCGTGAGTTTTTTCATGTTTGACTATAGATTATATTTTTTTAGCGTAACATGAGCATTTTTTTTTGGAATTAACATGTTTATAGGATTTTAGGTGTTTTAAGACTTGGTTGGGACATATCCAACTTAAGTCGCCGCATTAGTGGTGGGTCTTTGAGTAGATCCAAAACCCTAGACTTCATTCCATTATCTTGTTGATTTCACCCTTAGTTGACAAACTTCGGGCTCGCAAGACTTGATAGGAATCTTTTTAGTTAACTCCTATGTTTACTAGTTCTTGCTCTTGTTATGATTGCTCTTTCATAGTTTCCTTAGTCACCTAGAAAGGAGAGATTTCGTGCGTTCACTAGTTTTTAGCCACTTTTGTTATGCATGCATTTGTATCATCTTCTTATTTATTTACCTATCTTTTTTTTCGCCACAATCTTTTTTTGTTGCACGGATTCCTTGACTTGTTTTGAACTTTGAGGACAAGGTTCGGAATAAGTTTGGGGGTACTTTAGGATTTTTGGATTGAGTTTGGATGGATTCTTTGCGAAAGACCGCAAGTGAGATCGTTTAATTTTTTATGCGGTTATATGTAGTTATCGGATGGTAATGGTGGTGTTTTATATCATTTCTTCTATTTCTTTCATTTCTTTTCCCTTCATATTTCTTTCTCATTTCATTAGGATATGATACACTTTCATGCATGTATTTAGTATAGTTTTTTTATTTTTTTTATTGTTTAGAGTCACCCGAAGCTTTGTTTCATGCATTTGGTTGTGGATGAGTACATTATAGTTGCCTTTTTGACTTGAAACTTAGGGAAAACTATGAGAAACACTCAATCAAGCCCGTACCTAGCATTTTTATGATTTCATGATTAGGGACTTAGTTGATGGTTAAGCTTTATGCTAGATAACAAAAATGAGCAGAGGTCAAAACTATGCAAGTGATAATATTTTAACCCACATTGGGGAATTTGCTTGATTATAGTGGAAGTGAGAAGGGCTAACAAGAGTTTTCTTAATATAGAGAGTCCCACATGTTTCCATAGGAAATGAAGCAGGGAAACTTGTGATGGGAAAAAGTGAGAAAATTGGTCCATAGGAAATGGCGCAGGGACTGTATTTATTGAAAACAAAAAAAGATAAAAAATGGGAAGAAAAAAAAAGAATAAAATGAATAAAGGCGGAAGTTATGAAAATTCCTCAAATAAAAGATTTAGTTCGAGTGCTTTCACTAGATTAAGTGAGATTTTAAACTTGCGTATTTGAATGTATAGACCAAGAAAACTCGTGAGTAGTTGATGGCCTTTGTTTTGACCGAATCTATGTCTTCAAAGTGTGATCTTAATTGTGTTTGGGTTGCGAGTCTTGACATATCATAACTCTGAAATTTCTTGAGTTGCTTGTTAACTTGGTGACTATGTACACCAGAGGAACTCCATGAATTTGAGTCGGATATATGATTAGTTGAGTCAGTTCATATTTATGTTAAGAGTCTAGTTTCGTTTGTGTTGTCATCTACACCTTTGCTCGGGACGTGCAAAGTCTTAAGTTTAGGGGTATTCGATAAGGCAATATTTATAGGTTTTTAGTACTTTATTTTCGTATATTTAATGTGGAAAGTCTCCAAAATATATATTTAATTATACTTATTGGTCATTTTCAGGTGAAACGGAGTGCGCGGTTGAATCCGAAGCGAAAATATACTCAAAATGGAGTACTTATATGTAGTGATCAGCTACCAGAGGATCTGCCTCGAGACACGCATTCCATTGTGAGTGTGGTAATGGACAACAGGTTAAGTGACGCAGAAATCGGATGCATTTAAGCCACTGTGTAGTAACAACCAATGATCAAGATTCAAGATGCGTGCAGTGAGGACTCCCATATTGGCGCACAGCTCGTGCGTCTCTTCATCAAACCAACGCGTCCACGCTTCATTCGCCCAGCCTACCACCCGTCGCTTCTCTATTGGTCGAGCTCGTCCTCACAACCAACAATTCTCTCATCGCCAGTTGCTCTTAGAGTTTCCTCGAGATGCGGTTCTGCACCACCTCCCATAACTTCGGTATATTCGTGCGATTCTTCTCCGCCTCCCTTGCCGCCACGTGTCGAGCCCTCAAGCACACACAACATCACCGGCACCAAATCCATCCTATCAGCTCGCGACACGTAAGCGAGGATAACTTTCTCCTCCAATCGGCTGCTGATACGTGGCAGAACTCCAAAATTCAAGCCCAAAACAGCCATAGATGCTCCTCGGCGCACGTGTCACTCCACCAACCCCCAAAATTATTTCTCTCACATCTCGAGACCAATTTTTAGTGGTTTTACATATTAGGAACTTATGTATATATATTTAGACCGACTTTTATTAATTATTATCGACTTTAATATTTTTTGGGATGCCGAAGGCTCTCGACACCATGTCTGGCTAAATAAATCATCGCTTAGGTCAGAGGGGAAACAAGTCGGGATTCTTGATTCATGGCATAACTTGTGAGATCTATGATTTTTATTTAATTTGATTTAATTTCTCCTATTTCTTTGTTGTTAATTTTAATGAATATGGTTTAGATCTAGGGTGTGTATGTGGCGAGTACATGCTTTTAGGTGGAAAACTTATAGTTATTTGGACCGATAGTATCCGTGTAATTGTACTTTTCGACCAATAAAGTGACAAACACTCACCCGTTTGCCGTAAAACCCTTTCGGTTCTTGAGTGTGCAACAATTGAATCTAGGTTAAATCGAAAGCGGATGCGATCCGATTATTTAGGATTAGTGTTCCCACAAATCCATATTATTGCGGTTAGTATGTTAAACCTTATTGGCGGATGTCTAGGGTTATGCATTAATTAGGGAAGTAGTTAGTGGCGCGTCCTGGCTATCGAGATTAGGGGAATGAGGAATTTCTGGCGGATGTCGATTTTCTATAGCTAATCTAGAAGAACTTAAATTAATAACTTTTTGGGAATGATTGAAGTTCATGGTATGCCATTGAATCTTGATCATGATTTGTGGAACCGTAGACCTAGGTGTTACTTAGGTATTCATTAATTGTTTTCAAAATTATTTTCATTATTTTATTTATTTAGTTTATTTTAGTTTAGTTAGTTAAATTAATTTATTTGAAAACCTCCGATTTCTTTTTGTTGTTTTTAACCATAGAAAGACTACCAATCTCTTTGGGATCGACCCTTTGCCACTATTCTACAAAATAGTTGGTTTAGGAACTTTATTTTATTGACGCGTTTGGCGCGCATCAATATCCCAAAACACAAACTCATCGCCTCCTCTGTATTTTATGATCGAACCAGGGAGAGACATAGATCTAGGCCGAGGAGGTGATGGAGATCAATGGTAAGTGTTGAGGTTGGTTGATGTTGTTGACGTTGACGCTGTTGTTGTTGTTGTTGTTGTTGTTGTTGTCGTGTTCATTATTGTTGGTTCTTGATGTCGTAGTGAAGTTTTTGTTGGTTGTTAATGGAGATGGAGTTGGGGACTGGGTTCGAAGAAGGAGATCCAAAGGAGTTATCTCCCCTGCACAAATCGATCATGCCAGATTGACCTAAAAATATATTTAAAAAGAAATTGTTAGAAAATAGGGAAAAATTTCAGAAAAATAAGGAAAAATCTAGAAAAATAATATTTTGATCAAATAAATAAAAATTGATGATTTTATATGAAAAATGAAGAATTCAGGATTCGTGCGAGACTTTATAATGAGGTTTTTACCTCGAAAAATGTGAAATTGTCAGATTGACATAAAAAGTAGTAAATTGGTACTGGATTCGAATAGGACCAGTTTAGGAGTTTTAATTAATGAGTATTGTACCCAAATTGATGACAATTAATTTAATTTAGGTTTTTGATCGTCGTGAAAAAGATTGAGGACTATGAGAATCATTAAAGTCGATATAAAGTTAGGAAAGCTCGATACCAGTAAGTGGGACTCGTATTCTTATCAACTATGCAACATAATTAGTATATTTAGTTCATATAGCATTATGGACTGGAAATGGGGGCAATGTACCGTGACTTGACGTATTTGTTTTAAAATGTGAAAATGTCAGACCCTAGCTAATTAGGGCATCTGACCAACCTAGATTATCTTAATCCACGGATAATCTAGCAGCCTAAATCTCAACATTAGTAAATAAATAAAATAAAAATTCTATAATAATCAGATATAAAACTTTATCAACCACAAATGACTCTAAAAGTAAATCTCAAACATCAAATTTCTATAAAATTGATTAATTAAATAATATTCAGATTTTCGTAAAAAATTTTCAACATTATCTCCTATGTTTCTAAGCCTACACCGGAAAACCTGGCCTTCAAACATCTTCAAAAAAACCTGCTCAGCTTGGTGAAAATCTCAAAGGACTCAAAATCCACCTCATAACAATATATATTGCATTACCAAAAATTATTTATGCATTCTAACTTAATCTAGGATTCCAAAATTCTTAAACTAAAGTATTCCGATCCGTTCCAAAGTTGTTACATCCATTCTAAAGGAGATCCTAATCACACACGAACCCAAAAAACCCATTTATAAAATATATTATATAAAAAACAATACATACATTGAGTAAATGAAACTAAGCCAATCACAAGCAGTCGGAAATATTTCCCTTTCCCTTGTTGTCGATAAAACCTGTCATTACCCGATTATAAAAATTCGATAATGTCAGATAAGTAAATCCCACACTATCCTATACATATGTAATAATCAAATGCATAGTAATCCAAGAATTTAAATACAACCGTGAATTCATCCCGTTTCTATTATTCGACCACAATCAGATGACATCTTCTAAAAGTGGTAAGTAAACAAGTAATCAGGACTCATGCCTAGAAAGGATAACCAAACAAGTCTCATTCTTTTAGATTCTGGGAGTATGATTTGGTTCAATGTGATCTCATGATAATAACGTGATGCAAAATATCAGTTACTCCAGCCCCTCAAGCATAATATAGTGTTCTATAACCACGGTATAGTAAATACTATAAGGAGACTCAAATCGCCCTAATCCTCCCTACCCATGTATGCATGTAAAACAAAAATGCACTATCAAGGATTAATGCAATTTATGCAAAATTATAATCATACAATGTAAAGGCTACTATGAGATTTACTTAACCTTATAAACGCGATACCACAACTCCTTTGCGTTCCGATTCTGTGAACTAGTCCACACGAGGTTTCAATTGCGGACCTACGATTCATTTATAGGTCATGTAAGTTTCCATAACAATTATATAATCTTTTCCAATCAATTACATTTAAATTGACCCAATCGTGTCCCGAAACCCTTAAAACATTTCCAAAATAAATTCTTCGATGCTCGAATTTCATATTTGAGTCAAAATTATTGTTCGACATCGAAAATTTCATTGTCTAAGCTTAAATAAGATTTTCTCAATTATTATATTTTTTCGTTGGGGTATCCTTTTTTACTGACGCAAATGTTTGAGCTGGCACGATTGTTTTTACTGCGATTATAATGATTATGTATGCATTAACTGCATGTACTCCCCATCACACTATTGAGATAATGGTACAAAAAATTAGAATCTTCCCAACTAATAAGAATTTCGTCCTCGAAATAAAAATTGAAACCAAGTTTTCCTGGATTAAAATAGGTTGCTTTTTATATGACACATTACCTTATAAATTGAGCTGATTCCATTCATCTATGTGATACGAATCAGGTTCCTTTCGCATGAGCATAGACACGTGAAATATATCATGAACTCCAGCTAACCGAGGTGGTACTACAAGTCCATACGCAACCTTCCCAATCCGTTTCACAATCTCAAAAGGTCTTATAAATCAAGGAGAGAGCTTTCACTTTGGTCCAAATCTATAATGGTTTTTATAAGGGGAGACTTTCAAATAAACCCAATTTCCTTAACTATATTCCACATCCCGCTGGTAGAGATCATAATAAATTTTGTGCCTCTCCTGAGCTGCTTTCGATCTTAGACGAATCTGCTGCATAACCTCAGTGTGATCTCGAACCATCTATGATCCTAACTCTGCCATATCCTTCTGTTCACCCCAATCGGTAGGAGAACGACAAGGTCTACTATACAAAACCTCAAACATAGTCATCCTAATATTCAATTAACAACTGTTATGGTAAGAAAACTCACATGTAAATATCTATTCTTCCCATGAACCTCCAAATACCAGTACACATTCCCTGAACATGTCCTCCAACACCTTTCAGTCCGACCATCCACCCGTGGATGAAATGCAGTCCTGAAATGTAATTGAGTGCTGAACTATTCCTCTATGCTCTACCACAACCTCGGTGTGTACCGAGCATCTCGAGCGAAAACTATTGTCAACGACACTCCAAACAAGTAAAACACCTCTCACTCACACAACATGCTCAGTTGTGTAAAGGTATCCGAAACGGACATATGAAGTAGGTAGATTAATAACAAAATCCGTCACAATATGGTCCCATTTCCATGTCGATATGGGATAGGTCCCATTTCCATGTCGATATGGGAAGTGGCTGCAGCATACCCCAGGTTTTCGCCATTCGTCTTTAACCTGTTGAGAAATCTCGTATCTCCTCACATAATCACCTACATCAGCTTTCATCCCTGGCCACTATTAAAATTGCCTCATATTATGATACATTTTGACCCTGTCAGGATGAATGCTATACCTGGACCGATGAGATTTTCTCTATATCTCATCGCGAATCTCAGCCATCGATGGAATCCATAGTCTTCATCTAAGCCTTAAACTCTGATCTGTAGACTCAGCCCGATGTGGTTTATTACTATCATAAGCAAACCCCTTAAACTTCTCTTAATCCACATCACTTTGATAACATTCACTCACTTTTTGAATAGAGACAAGTTGTACTCTAAGCAGAGCACAAGTCGGTTCATCATCAACCTTAGTAATCTCCAATAAAATCATAACGATGAATCTTTCGAGCAAGTCCTACTTGTAAGTCAATCAACTAGCTGCACGTAATGTTTCAGCACTCCTCACGATCAGTGCGTTAGTAACAACGTTAGCTTTACCCGAGTGTTATTCAAGAATAAATTGAAAGTCTTTCAAATGTTCAAACCATCATCATTGTCTCATACTCAATTCTATTTCAAAGAACACATAATTTAGAACTTTATGATTTGAAAATAGCATAAAATGTTCCCCATATATATAATGTTTCCACAGCTTCAAAGCAAACATAATCGCCGGTAATTTCAAATCATGAACATGATAATTCTTCTTATGAATATTTAATTGCCGAGAAACATAAGCAATTACCTTACCATTCAACATTCACACACAACCCAAACCAACTTTCGATGCATCAGTATAAACTTTAATACCTTTTCCCGATTCAGGTAATAAAAAAATTGGTGTTGAAGTCAAACGCTTTTTCAATTTCTCAAAATGCAGCATTGCATTCGTTTGACCGAACAAACGGAATATTTTTCTGAGTTAATTTAGTAATTGGCACAACTATCTTAGAAAAATCTTTCACAAATCTACGATAATAGCTAGCCAAACCCAGAAAACTCCATATCTCTATCACTTTAATAGGTTCCGGTCAACCAATGATAGTCTCAACCTTGGCTTAATTCACTTAAATTCCTTCCATACTAACCACTTGTCCCAAAAAATTTACCTCATACAATCAAAACTTGCATTTGCTAAATTTGGTGTATAACTTATGATTTCTCAAAGCTTGGAGAATAACTCTGAGATGTTGTTTATGATCCTTGCGAGTCTTAAAGTATATTAAGATATCAACAATGAAGACTATCATGAAGTGATCCAAATACGACCTCAACACTCTCTACATTAAATCCATAAACATCTCTGTAACATTAGTCAACTTAAACGACATTACAACAAACTCAAAATGGCCATATATGGTATCAGATGCATTCTTCAGCACATTATTTTCCCAAATTCTCAACTGATGATAATCAGAACGAAGATCAATCTTTGAAAAGAATTTGTTGCCATTCAGTTGTTCAATCAAATCATCAGTTCGAGGCAATAGATATTTATTCCGAACAGTGATCCTATTCAACTATCTATAATCAATCCAAAGCCTCAAACTATCATCCTTCTTTTTTGTGAAAAGGATTGGGGCATCCTATGACGACATACTTCGATGAATTAACCTTTTATCAAGCGACTCCTCCAACTATTTATGCAACTCCTGCAACTCTTTCGGGTTATTCTATAGGGCGGAATAGATATTGGTTTAGTTCCAAGAACCAAATCAATCACAAAATCAATCTCTCTCTGAAGTGGAACTCCAGGTAAATTATTAGGAAACATATAAAGGAATTCATAAACCATAAGAATCTCCTCCAGTATAATTTCAGGTCTTGCCTCTATACTAATAGTTTCAACAAAAGTTTTTATTTCATCTCGAGTAGCTAGCCTATCCATTCTTAACAACACATCAAGCTCTCAAAACCCCAACACATGGAGATTAATGGCCATCTCATGTCTGGATATCTCAACAACATGTTTCTCACACATAAAGAGAAGATACATCTTATCTCTAATTACGGTGTTAATTAAGAGATGAATAAGGACTCGCAACAAAGTTAACCCCTAACTCAATCACCACATGACCACAAACTGAAATCGTACCTTTAATAAGATTACGATTTACATCGAAATCTCATTCAATCACCATCTGAACACGTTCCTTGATATGATGTTGAGGTTGTAACAAACAAGAGGACGCTCTTAAATGGCGTGGACACACAATCTTGTTATGTCCTTTCTTTCCATACTCAAAACATGTAACTTCACTCAAATTTTGAGAAAAATCTAGCATAATGTGACCCTGCTTACCACACCTAAAATATGTAACTGTAGGTTTACTACCTACAGAGAATTCCTAGCTAGTTGTCGATCTTTGACTCAAAGCCTGTCCCTGAAATTATCAACCCTTACCTTCAATTTTCATTTTCTTTTGAAACTATGTGTCAAATCGTACCCTCAGATACTGAGCCCTGTTCTGACTCCACTACGCCCTGACATCGTCGTGATTCGCACTGAAAAGTTCGTATAGTTACATAAGTCTTGGCCTTACCTCGAACCTCTCACAGCGTGTTCAATTTAGTCGTCAATGTAATGGTACTAAACTTTTCCTACCTTTCCTCCCATGAAATTCCATTAGCTACGACTAGATCCGACTAAAATGGAACTGCAACAACTGGTTAAACTCTAAGATGAACTACAATGGTAGCATGCTCCTCCTGAATTGCAAGAGTGGCAGTAGGAACTTCCTAGACTACACAAACCACAAATACCTAAGCTATCACTTGTGCTCGTATGATATCTAGCAACTCTGCCATTTACCTAACCAAGTTCTGAAACCTATTTGAATTCGCTTGTTGTGGATCACTATTGCCCTCGCTAGATCCCTAACGCGGCTCTTGCCGTCAACTCATAATTTTTTGAGACAAAATTGCAAGAAAAATGGTTCTGTAAGCTTATATCTATCGATATCTCGATAATATAAAACACACATAACACAATCACAAAGTTTTAAAACTTTTTAACCCTATTTCATTGCGTTACTTTCCAACTAATCACTTACTAAACTTCAATCAATAAAATTATTTTAGAATCTTTGGCTCTGATACCAACATTGTCTAACACCACCTAATTAGGGCATCTGACCGACCTAGATTATCTTAATCCACTGATAATCTAGCAGCCTAAATCTCAACATTAATAACTAAATAAAATTAAAATTCTATAATCATCAAATATAAAACTTTATCAACAATAAAGGATTCAAAAAGTAAATCTCAAACCTCAAAGTTATGTAAAATTGATTAATTAATAATCTCCAAATTTTTGTAAAATTTTTTCGACAACACCTCATCTGTTTCTAAGCCTACACCGAAAAACCCAGCTATCAAAACATGTTCAACAAAACCTGCTCAGCTTGGTGGAAATGCCAAAGGACTCACAATCCACCTCATAACAATATATATTGCATTACCAAAAATTATTTATTCATTCTAACCTAATATAGGTTTCCAAAATCCTTTAACTAACATTACCTTAGCTCCATAGTATCTCGATCTGTTCCAAAGTTGTTACAACCATTCCAAAGGAGATCCTAATCGAACACGAATCCAAAAAACCTATTTATACAATATATTATTTGAAAAACAATACATAAATTGAGTAAATGGAACTAAGCAAATCACAAGCAATCAAAAGTATTTCCTTTTCCTTTGTCGCTGCTAAAACCTGTCATTACCTAATTATTAAAATTCGATAATATCAAATAAGTAAATCCCACACTATCCAGTACACCAGTAATAATCAAATGCATAAAAATCCAAGAATTTAAACAAAGAATATAATTTAAGGAACTTATATACAACCGTAAATCTATCTTGTTTCTATTATCCGACTACAATCAGATGAAGTCTTCCAAAAGTAGTAAGTACACAATAATAAGGACTCACACTCAAAGAAGATAACTAAATGAGTCTCGTTCCTCTAGACTATGAGAGTATGATCTGGTTCAACGTAATCTCATGATAAACACGTGATGCAAAGTATCAGTGACTCCAACCCCTCAAGCATAATATAGTGTTCTATAACCACAATATCGTTAACACTATAAGGAGACTCAAATCTCCCTTATCCTCCGTACCTGTATATGCATTTATAACAAAAATGCTATATCGAGGATCAATGCAATTTATACAAAATTATAATTATACAATATAAAGGTCACTATGGGATGTACTTAACCTTACAAACGCGATACCGCAAATCTTTTGCGCTCTGATTCTGTGAACTAGTCCACACGAGGTTCCAATTGTAGTCCTACAATTCATTTATAGGTCATGTAAGTTTCCATAACAATTCTATAATTTTTTGTAATTAGTTACATTTAAATTGACCCAATCGTGTCCCGAAACCCCTAAAATACTTCCAAAATAAAATCTCCGATACTTGAATTTCATTTTTGAGTCAAAATTATTGTTCGACATTGAAAATCATGTGGTCTAGGCTTAAATATAATTTTTTCAATTTACTATATTTTTATTGGTCCTATCTTAATTCAAGACCTCAAAATCAATTCAAACCAAATCATCGGATGTTCGAATCCCAGTTTTGACTTCAAATTGAGGTTCGAAATTGAAAATTCACTTAGACTGAGTTTTTAAAATATTTTTACAATTTTAGGCATTTTTGATGTAACACGCATTACGAGGCAAAATCCTCGATATAAATTCTCAAGTAAATCTCAAAATCCTCAATTTTCATAAAAATCCCCAATTTCCATTAATTTTTCTAAAAATCCCATTTTCATAATTTTTGTAATTTCTAGGGATTTTATTTTATTTTTTCAAAATTAAACACATTTTTTTTAAAATTTGGAGGGGTTTGACCACCGAACTGGACCGGTCCGATTCAGTTAATCTGACCTGGTTCAGTTGAACCGGACCCGTTTCGATTGGGGGATCAAATCCCCCCATCGTCTTCCTTGTTGGGACGAAACAGAGGCTTGCCTCTCTTTCGTTTCGAACAGTTAATTTTTTTTCTCTGATCTTTTGATCACTTGGGGTTTGGGCAGGGAACTCACGGTACCCCTTTCCTTTCAAGTCGTCTTCTTCCTCCCACCAAGCACCTCATTTGCATTGACACCTAATTATAAATATTTTTTCAAGAATTTATTTAGCCAATGTCCATTATACCCTCACCTTTATCCCAGATTCCAAATGAGTATAGTTTTAAAAAATAAAATTATTTTTATGCTTCATTTTTTCCAAATTAAACCCCGAAAAACACCCCGATTCGACCAAAATTGGAGAATTTACCAATGCACCCAACACTCTCAGACAAAATGTCTCACACGCAATTCAAGGTCTGGGACCCACGTCGGCTCGTTAAGTCCATTAAAAGTCACAATTCAATTTTTTGAATTTAAATACAATTATTTTTTGCGGAATTCAAGAAAAAGTTTTAGGTCAAAAGTTAAATTATCTTAGCAATCATTTCGACATGTATCTCGAGACAAAATCTCGTAAAATATCGATTTCATTCGATTAACTTGAATTTCACAAAATAACATAATATATAGTACACAACACTAGACACACGTCACAGAAATAAAATTAATTAACAATCTCAATTTTTTACTGGTCTTTAACTCCCAACTCGTGGCCAAAACCATAATTAGTTTTCGTTAATCCCTGATTGGCCGTAATTATCGGTTTAAAAAATTTGGGATTTGACGAAAAATCCTCGGATGTGTCGATAAGGCGGATTGGGACTGAGCGATGTGAAGGTTAGCCTGGAAATGGATTCCACCCTTTGTCCTAACAAAAATAAAAGGTTAGCCAGGAAATAGATTCCGCCCTTCCATCCTCAATAGGCCGAAGTTTTACCTTAGTCTTTCACTGTCCATTAGGGTTGGTAGCTCAATTACACAAAGACACCGAAAGAATTACATGATGACCAACATGGGGGTTATGTGGATCGTATTCTTGGGGTACAGTGAGAGTACGACACTTCAATTATTTAGAGTTGATAGCTCGATTACATTTGAATCCAGTGGTAGAACTCCATGTTGGTCAACATTTGGATTCTCCAGACGTATTCTTATGTAAGGCGAGAGTATAACCCTAAAATGAAAATAAAATACAAGTCACGAGTACAGTTGCAATTGACATTTGAACTTGTATTTCGTTATGTATTGTTATATCATTTTTAATGCTTGAATAAATATGTTTTGTATTCATATTGTTATTCATTAATTCATTGATATTAGTTAATAATTGATACGTTTACGAGCATCACTTACTGTGCAAGTTGAAGCGCTCATTCCTCAATTAACATCTCAAGTTAACGACGTGCGCTTCGACTCAAGAACGGAGTAGATTATGAGTTTATAGTCTTCTCTATGGTAAATTGATTTCCCTATTATTTATATATTGTATTGAATTACTATTTTGCAATAAACAGGGTTGGGATATGATTTTATGAATGAGGTTCATTTCAATTTTTGGTATATTTCATGTTTTATTGAAAAAGTTTTAATTTCGCTGCGTTTTCAGTTATTTATTCAATATAAAATATAGTGTATGATGATTATCAGGTATGAAAGATAGTTGTACTGTTACTCTAATTGAGTCCTATTGGTGTACTGGGGCTCAATTAGGGTTTCAGGCTGGGTATCGCCCTAATCGTAATAGGGAATTATATACTAGACATATTACCCAACATGATAGGTGCTATGGCAACAAAATTTTTGCAACTTCTTGACTTAAAGTTAAACACTTTAACAGAGTCTAATATCTTAATTAAAGGTCTAAACATACTCTAAAACATGTGAAGTGATATTAGGAACCTAGGGAAAAGTCTAGAGGATTCTGATACGTATTTTGAGGTGTCGGGAGGCCGGATTAACATAAGAACTTGACGTGATTTGCAAGTAAAATGATTAAGATATTTCTTTCCATTTCTTTTCCATTATGTTTCTTATTTATATTTATTTGGACTAATGTAACTTTTGTACTCTTGATGCCATAACTTTGTTGTTCTACTCATTGTATGAGTGTTTTTATCATGATATCCTTTGTTTATGGATTCATTGACTCTATTCTCACGTTCTATGTTTTTCTTATGGTTTTGATGAAAAGGCTGACTAATACACGTGGCGTGGGTTAGGGCTTAATGACGGGATTAGGCTAAGCAGTAACTAGTTTGGGGAGCCGAGCCGTCACTGTGACGACCCAAAACCCAAATACCTGCCCAGGGACGAATTAGTAATTATGTGATAATTAAAACAAGATTAAGAAAAATAGCCACCACTAAATTATTTATAAAACCTTTAATAAAAAAGAAATGAGAAAGAGCAAGAAGGGGAGATCTGGAGGTTTAGTAGAGATCAAAGCTAAAGGAATCCACAAAGAAGGTATGATCCATATCTTATCTCTTTCTTTAAGTCTTGTTTGGGTTGTTTTTGAAAAATAAAAAGGAGTTGAATGAGGAAGAAGATTAAGGGGGTGGCGATGCCGCGGCGGCACCACTGATAAGGGTGGTGACAACGTCATAGCCGCCACCACCGGTGATAATAGGTTGGGCCCCACTGGGGAGCCACACCGTCGTGTGGAAGAAGGTAAGGGGTGGCACCCAAGCCGCCCTTCCCGCGGTGACTGCTAGAGTCGCGATTGGCCGGAGCGTCCTTGCCCCTGAACTTAGGTTGACCGACCCAAGTCCAGGGTCAGTCAACGTAAGGGAGTTTGACCCCCTGGGACTATTCCAAGGGCTAGTCGCCCTTATAGCAGTTGTCCCCTGGTCAACCAAAAAAAATATCATAAAATTTAAAATATAACGAAAATAATATATATACATGAAAATATATGTATATAAATAAATAAAGATAATATGCTTTCAAATGTGGCACATACTCGAGCCCCAAGGGAAAGTTGGGGCAGGCCCCAACCCCTCGACCTTTTCACGGGTGACAGGGGACTCGCAGGGACCACACTAGTGGGCCTTACCCCTGAAGTAATTGAATAAATAAATAATTTCTGATTTTGAATCCACGAATAATGCGATTGTTGTTTAAATTGTCTAGATTTGCAAGGAGGTTCACATCGAGCCTCGAGCGTACGAGGTCGATCGAGAGAGTTTAGCATGGCGAGTCAAGGTAAGTGGAGAGCTCCACTCATCTATTAAATGTGGCTTGCTACTAGTATATTTAAAATTTTGGTTTTTAACTAAAGGACTTGGGATAGGGTTATTTCCTACCTTATTTGACTTCATGTAAGGCCTTTTGGGGAGCCGTAGTAACGCGGTGGAACCAAGTCACCCATTTTTGCAAGAGCCTCTTGGGGAGTCATGGATGCACGATGGAACCAAGTCACTTGGACCTTTTGAGGAGCCGTGTACACATGGTGGAATCAAGTCACCTACGCATATTTATTATACTTTTTGAATTGGTCAACAAGGGGAGGTAATGACAAATGAGGCAATGGATTTGCATTTATATTTATTATTCTCTATGTATCTCTCTTGTATCCCCTTTGCATGCAAAACTTGATTTTCTTATTATTTACAACTCTTGAAATTCTCTATCACTACTTAAGTTGCTTTAAGGAATATGAAATGCTTACTCTTTATGGAAATTGCTGCCATCTACATATTTAAATACTATAATGATTTTAAATGCATGTTAGCTTTATTTCGCTTTATATGTATTACTTGCATATTTAATATTTGAGCGTAGTTCTTCTCTAATTGGGCTCTGTTGGGTCTTTAGCTTACTCCATTTACCCTACAGGTTCATCTACGAGTGCGATAGATCGTGGCAAGGGGAAGGCCATTGCTCGAAGTGTCCTTGCAATGTGAGCCTTGAGTGATATATCTACTATTTATTTTTTGAAAACTAATAATAAGGGTTGAAATCTAGGCAAATCTATTGGATAGTTACACCTTTCTTCAGCTAGTTTGATACATTTATAAGTTTGAAGGTTTTGGAGATTTTCATATTGTTTTGATTTGTTTAGGTGAATTTGAGATACCCGATAGTTTGTTTTATGATGATATATAGTATTTATTTAAATTCAAATTCCGCATTCTTTTGCCATATTGTATATATGTTATTCCACAGGTTGTTTAGGTGTCCCAGACCGTTATTTGAGCCTGGTTTAGGCATTAGATCTAAGTGGCGATTTGGGCCGGGCGACTCGACCCTAGGTCGGGAAAGGGTCGTTTCAGTTGGTATCAGAGAATATGGATTAGAAACTAGGGAGATGTTAGGTTAATGAAACCTAAGTTTGTAGAGCCTTTAAGTTTGAAGGTCGAAGTTAAGTTGAACAAACCAATGGTATTAGACATTGGTTTAAGTTGAATTAATGAGCATAAATGACCAATCCTATAATGGGAAGGGACTGAAAACTTGAATAAAACACTTGAATAATGTTATTTGCTTTGTGATATGATATTTATTGCGTTTAGATATTTCATCAACTCTCTTGATTTGTAGTACTAATTCGCACTTGTTTGCTCCATAGTTGCATTATGAGCAATCAGGGAGGAAACTCCTATAATCTGAGGGAAACTCAGGAGAGGGAGAAACTGGAGTGCTCAAATGGAGCAGCACATGACTACTATGGCCGAAACATTCCAGAAGGCCATTCATGACATGACTTTCGCTCAAAATCAGAGGTTAGTAGACTTGGCGCAATCACATGAGAGGAAGATAGAAACATGGCCCGCATACTAGAACTAATATAACAAGGAAACACAAGGGCGGTAAAGTGAGCACTCGTGAGGCAGGTACCTAACCCTCCCTTGGTGCCTATACATGAGGATCATCTTGTGGAGGAGGGGACCAATTATGCTATGGTTGTAGCTGCAGCGGCCGTACCTGTAGTGGACGGAGATCTAGAGGCTTGTCAAAGGGGCAAGATACATAAGGAATTTATGAAATACGACGTACCACACTTTTACAGAGAGCAGGATCCCGTTGATGCTGAAGCATGGATACTAAATATTGATAAGAGGATGAAGACGTTAAATATTGATGAGTGGACCATAGTACTACAAGTGGCATTTTTGTTAGAACATAGGGCACTTAAGTGGTGGATGACTATCGAGAGGACGTAAGGAACTAATATGAATTGGCCATAGTTCAAGCGTCTGTTTTACGAAGAATGATTCCCAAAGCCAGTGAATGATGCAAATATTTGAGAGTTTCTTGCCTTAGTACATGGCAATATGTCAGTGGCTGAGTATGCATCAAAGTACAACGAGTTGCTAGATTTCGCACATGAGTATGTCCCGATAGATAAGATTCGTAAAAGGAGATTTATTGATGGACTGAGGTAGGATATTAGTGTTATGGTAGCGGAGTTCGGATCTGAGACATATCACCAGGCATACCATCGAGCACTTAAGTATGAGGCAGCACTTCGTGGGGGTTCCATGTAATTTCAGTCAAGATCTGATCGGTATGGTTATGGAAAGTGCAGCTTTGGGGGTTACCTGAACAATCAGGGCGGCAGTTTCAAGAAGAAAAAGTTTAGAGGGTTTTCTAGTGGATATGCACATTCTGGTACAGCTTCAAGGACACCAAACACTCCTATAGCGACTGCTACACATACCAATGTCCTTACACATATGGCTACACAAAGCGTGGCATTCAGGCCTCCATGTTGACATCGGTAGTCTCAGCATAGTGGAAGTAAGGTTCGAGGACCGATCGGGCCAAAGTCGAGTGCATCAGTAAGTGGTATTCAGTCCCCTCCGAAGTACCAGAGGCCACGGGTGATTTGTTATCGGTGTGGGAATCCATGACATATCTAGAACAAGGTACGATTTCCATTAATGATCGAGACATGCATGCATTGTTTGATTCTGGTTCTACTGTTTCGCTCATATATGGGGCCGTAGTTCATGCTTTGGGGTTGACATCGGTTAGAGCACACACTTACTTGATTTTGAGCACAGTTTCTACCGAACAGATTTATCATAATATAGTATGTGAAAAGTGCAAAACTAAAGTTGGGGATCACACGATGACATTTGATTTATGGGTCTTATAGTGTTTTTAGTTTGATGTGTACTGGGCATGGACTGGTTAGCAGCGTATCACACTAGGATAGATTGTTTTCAAAAAACTATAGCTTTCCAAATCCTAGGCATTCTACCATTTGAGTTTAAAGTTTGCATACTAACCAGCTCCACCACCTGTGGTAGGATTGCGATTTTGGCAGAGATAGAGGCCAATGCGAGCTTGACTTATATGGGAGAGGAAAGACATGAAGTTCTAATTGAGAAGATTTCAGTGGTTAGAGACTTTCCAAATGTCTTTCCTTTAGACCTTCCAGGAACCTCTCCTGATCGGGAGATTGACTTTGTAGAATAACAATGAAAAAGGAAATTGAGGGTTGTAAAGTAATTTACCTAAACCAGCTATTTTGTAGAATAGTGGTAAATGGTTGATCCCACAGAGATTGGTAGTCATTCTAAGGTTAAAAACAATAAAAAGGGGAATTGAAGGTTTTAATTAAAATTATTTAACTAACTAATCTAAATAAATAAAATAAATAAAATAATGAAAATAACTTTCAATGGTCTCAAGAAAACACCTAAGTCTACGATTTCACAAATTAGAATCAAGATTCAATGACATATCATGGTCTTCAATCTTTCTCAAAAATTATTAATTTAAATTCTCCTAGATTAGCTATAGAAAATCGACATCCGCCAGAAATTCCTAATTCCCCTAATCTTGATAGCCAGGACGTCTGCCACTAACTACTTCCCTAATTAATGCATAACCCTAGACATCCGCCAATCGGGTTTAACACACTAACAACAATAATAAGGATTGGTAGGAATACTAATCCTAAATAACCGAATCGCGTTCGCTTCCGGTTTAACCTACATTCAATTGTTACACACTCAAGAACCGAAAGGTTTTTACGGCAAACAGGTGAGTGTTTGTCACTTTTATTGGTCTAAAAGTACAATTATGGATACAATTGGTCAAATTAACTATAGATTGTCCACATAAAAGCATTCAATAGTCATATACATACCCTAGATCTAAACCATATTCATTAAAATCAACAACAATGAAATAAGAAAAATTAAATTAAATTAAATAATAAAAATAATAGATCTCACAATTTATGCCATGAATCAATAAAGCCGACTTGTATCCCTTCCGACCTAGGTAAAAATTGGTTTAGCCAGACATGGTCCTCACAATCACCAGAGATCAAAAGTTGTGTGGCGACTCCCCAAAACAATAAAAGTCGATACCTCAAAATATAAAAGTCGATATATAAATATACCATAAGTTCCTAATATAATAAACTACTAAAAATTGGTCCCGAAAGGTAGGAGAAACCAATTTTGAGGGTTGGTAGGGCGACACGTGAGCCGAGGTACATCTAGGGATGTTTTTGCTTGAAAACTGGAGTTATGCCACGTGTCGTGCGTTGATTGGCTGTTTTTGCTGCGCTTGCTGACGTGGCCGAACCGGATTGGTGGAATAGCTGCGTGTGACATGCTTGAATGCTGGAGGGCCACTACGTGTTGCGCTGGAGATGGTGAGAAAGCTCGCACGATTTGTGCGAAAATTTGGGAAAGTGCAGGGGCACGAATCCCAAGGAGCATCCAAAGCAGCTGAGGCAAGGAGAAAGAAAAGGTTGGACGTTATGATTGGGTGACGTGGCATGTTCTGATAGGAGGAGAGAACACTGAAATGACGTGGTGGCGTATGGAGGTGATGACGCATGGCAGTTGCTTGGCTTACTGACGAATAGCAGAGTGACAAGTGGCTGGCCAGATGAGAGAAACGAATATGTGGGAGCCTGCACAACGCGAGTCTAGAGGCAATCCAACAGCAGCTGGTTTCAAGTGACTTAACTGTGTCACTCCCCTATGTTATTTGGTTTGCTGTCACCTATTCTACCCACTGCGCAACACGTAACTCGAGGCAAATCGAGTGACATCTGATCACTACATGTAAATACTATATTTTAAGTATTTTTCGCTATGAATTCAACTGCGCATTTTGTTTCACTTGAAAACGACCAATAAATATAATTAAATATATATTTTAGAGACTTTCCATAGTAAATATATTAAAATAAACTACTACAAACCTATAAATATCAACTTATCATTGACCTTATACCCTAGATGCACGACCGCTTTCATGACACTTTCTCAGTATTGCACTGCACTTACCGAGTTAAAAGAGTTGAAAACACAGTTAGAGGAGCTGACTCAGAAAGGCTTCGTTACTCTGAGTGTATCACCATGGAATGCACTAGTGTTGTTTGTAAAGAATAAGGATAGCAAATTGAGGATGTGTATTGACTACCGAAAATTGAATAGGGTGACTATCCGAAATAAGTATCCACTTCCCTTGATCAAAGACTTGTTTGACTAGTTGAGGGGATCAAAGTTCTCTGAGATATATCTAAGATCGAGCTATCATCAGTTGTGTCTACAGGAGGGGGACATACCAAAGACAGCTTTTAGCACCCATTAAGGACACTTTCAGTTCACCGTGATGTCGTTTGGTCTCACCAATGCACCAATGATGTTCATGGACTTGATGCACCGTGTTTTCAATCCGTTTATTGACCAGTTTGTAATTATTCTCATCAACGACATTATGATATACTCTAAGACTGAGTCAGATCACAGAAAGCACCTCCGGAAAGTGTTGCAGACTTTGAGGGAACATAAACTTTATGTCAAGTTGAGCAAATGCAATCTTTGGGTTTTAGAAGTGAAGTTTTTGGGACACTGATGCACGCCGAATGCGTTAATAAAATAAAGTTCATAAACCAACTATTTTGTAGAATAGTGGCAAAGGGCCGATCCCACAGAGATTAGTAGTCTTTTTATGGTTAAAAACAACAAAAGAAAATCGAGGGTTTTAAAATAAATTAATTTCACTAACTAAACTAAAATAAACTAAATAAATAAAATAATGAAAATTAATAACTTTCAAAACAATTAATGAATACCTATGTAACACCTAGGTCTACGGTTCCACAAATCAGAATTAAGATTCAATGGCATATCATGGTCTTCAATTTTTCCCTAAAAGTTATTAATTTAAGTTCTCCTAAATTAGCTATAGAAAATCGACATCCGCCACTAACTACTTCCCTAATTAATGCATAACCCTAGACATCCGCCAATTGAATTTAACACACTAACCGCAATAATATGGATATGTGGGAATACTAATCCTAGATAACTGAATCGCATCCGCTTACGGATCGCATCCACTTCCGATTTAACCTAGATTCAATTGTTGCACACTCAAGAACCGAAAAAGGTTTTAGGCAAATGGGTGAATGTTTGTCACTTTATTGGTCCAAAAGTACAATTACGCGAATACTATCAATCCAAATAACTATAGGTTGTCCACCTAAAAGCATGCACTTGCCATATACATACTCTTGATCTAAACCATATTCATTAAAATCAACAACAATGAAATAGGAGAAATTAAATCAAATTAAATAATAAAATTAAAAGATCTCACAAAATATATGCCATGAATCCATGATCTCGACTTGTTTCCCCTTCGACCTAGGCAAGGTTTAATTTAGCCGGACATGGTGTCGAGAGCCTTCGGCATCCCAAAAAATATTAAAGTCGATAATCGAATGATATCCTAAGTTCCTAATACAATAAACTACTAAAAATTGGTCCCAAGATGTGAGAGAAACTAAATTTATGGTATCTTTATTGATACGTGCACCGAGGAGCATCTAGGGTTGTTTTTGGGGGTTTTTCCAAAACTAGGGGGCATTTACAATTTATTTCACAAAATAGGGTGGTTTACTTTGAAATACCCAATGTAGGCAATAACGCCTTTTGAAAAGGCGTTATTGTGTGATGTTGGTTATGGTGTGGTGACGTGGCGG
Source organism: Stephania cephalantha (assembly GCA_039657325.1). Taxonomy (NCBI): domain Eukaryota; kingdom Viridiplantae; phylum Streptophyta; class Magnoliopsida; order Ranunculales; family Menispermaceae; genus Stephania; species Stephania cephalantha. The sequence continues at coordinate 49,189,577 of CM077569.1, read as the reverse complement.
TGACGTGGCGGCGATGTGTATAGATAGCGCCTTTTGAAAAGGCGCTATCTATACATGTGGCCAGCCACCTCACCGCCACCTCACCACCAACTAATAACGCATTTTCAAAAGGCGTTATTGGTTGAATTTGGCCGCGGTGAGGTGGCGGTGACGTGGCTGGCCACATGTCTATCTAACATTAACTAACATAACCAAACTAAACTAACTAACTAACTAACTAACTAACTAACTAACTAACTAACTAAACTAAACTAACAAACCTTAACTAACCTAACCAAACCAAACTAAACTAAATAACTAAGTAACCTTAACTAAACTAAACTAACTAACCTAACAAAACCAAACTAAACTAAGTAACTAACTAACTAACCAAATTAAACTAAACTAACTAACCTTAACTAACCTAACCAAACTAAACTAACTAACTAACTAACCTTACTAACCTAAACTACACTAACCTTAACTAACTAACCCTAACTAACCTTAACTAACCAAACTAAACTAAACTAACTAACCTTACCTAACCTAACCAAACTAAACTAAACTAACTAACTAACTAAACTAAACTAAACTAAACTAAGTAACCTTAACTAACCTAACCAAACCAAACTAAACTAACTAACTAACTAACCTTAACTAAACTAAACTAACTAACTAACTTAACTTAACTAACTAACTAACTAACAAAGTAAACTAAAATAACTAACCTTAACTAACCATAATTAAACCTACTAAACTAAACTAACTAACCTTAACTAACCTAACCAAACTAAACTAACTAACCTTAACTACACTAACCTTAACTAACTAACCTTAACTAACCAAACTAAACTAAACTAACTAACCTTATGATGGGGCATGTGCCCTAGGTCAATCCATTAACTGTCTTTATGAATACTTTTAGTTAATAAAATAGAGGATTTCATTTGTTGTTTATTATAATTAATTTTCATGTTTACATTATAATAAGATCCATGGGTATTTACATAAATATCCTAAATGTCCCTAGTCGATCATTATACTGGGAATTATAATGAATTAAGACTAGTGTGAGTCTTGATTGATGATCATATGATGATTATACGTATAGGGATACGAATCAAGATCACGAGTACTTGTTAGGGAACAAAGTCTTGGACCGACCCGCTATGAGAACATCACATGGATTAAGTCATAGTTGTTTCTCATGATAGGTATATTTTTCAGTCCTCGACTTGAGATTGCCGAGACTTCAACATTAGGAACACAATAATTTGACACAATCAAACGTTGTCTTTAACCTGGACGATTATAAAGGTTGTGATTGGTTACTTGTGTGAGCAATGTGATGAAGTTGTGTAATCGAGATAGAATTTGTCCCTCTCATATAAAGAGAGATATCTAGTGGATCCCTCGATGTGTTAGATGTTAAAAGGCCTAATCTAAGTGAATTGATATTGATCAATGTCACTTGGATGTTTTCATCTACCTAGAGATCGAGACTAGTACGATTGAACATGTTGGATGACAATTCCATGCCTTATGTTTGATCAAAAGGATATCGTGTGACAAAAGGATGTTATATACACTATTGATTAGGTTATATCGATTTGATATTCGTACAACTTGGGTAGTCATAATGTCTTGCTAGAGATCGCTTATGACTTGTATACCAAAATGTGTTTTGGTACACGCCAACGTTGTATGAGCCTATTGGTCGCACACTAAGAATGGTTTTGCGAGATTTTAAGATGATTCGAAAAATGAATTTTATGTGATAAAATTCATGACAAACGTCCTTGTGGTGTATTACACTTATACTTCTTTAAGTAAGGGTATATGTGTAATTTACTTAACCGTCTATATACAAAGGTTGTATAAATAGACGCTTTAAGTTTGAACACAGATACAAAAGAAAAAGGCTGAAACTCTATTTTCGTTTTAGAAACGACTTAGGGTTTTTGGTATGCTCGGATCGTTTTGGAGAGAAACAAAAAGCGCCTTAGAGATCGATTAACCTTCGAAAAGGTATATTGCAATTGAGGTATGATTAAGTTTTTCATGGTTTAAACGTTTTTAATGGAATTAGATTCGGATCCTGTTGGGGTTTTTGTCAAAACTGTTTTGTAATCTCCCCGCGTATGAACCCCAAAAGCCAACAAGTGGTATCAAAGCCTTCGAGTTTGATTCCATTAAACTCATTGCATGTTTTCTTCGATATATACATGATATATGATTGAAATCATGTTAATAGTTGATGTATATGTGATATACATAAGTTTTCTCAGTGATATTTATTATCATGTTTTGTGTATATGATACATATATTCGTGATTTAATTGAAATTAGTTTCAGTACATGCTAGTAACCATGTTAGGTTAATTTGAATAATTTTAATGAATTGAGTTTCGTGTTCTATGATCCATGACACCATTAGGTTCGATTGGGATAGTAGTTCATGATTCAATTACATATTTGTGATTATTTGGATGAAGACCGAAATTGCAAATAATTAATTTTTGAAATTATTTATTTATCTTGTTATATCTATTTTGTTATGAAGTTTCTATTTGATAAAGATAGATAACAAATTAGAATATGAGATAAATATCAAGAATCTTGTTATCCGTGATATACTATGATTCAAATATCTTAAATCAAAATAAATAAATAATTTTCGAAATTATTTATTTATCTTGTTATATCTATTTTGTTATGAAGTTTCTATTTGATAAAGATAGATAACAAATTAGATTAGGAGATATAAGCAAAATCGGTTTCGTTATCCCTATTGGATAGGAGATAAATATGGAGAAGTTTGTTATTGGTGATATGCTAGGATTCAAATATCTAAAGTCCTAATTGGATTAGGATAAGATGATTAGTTAGATGTGGGCCCGAGTTAATTAAAAATGTTTTAATTGACTTAATTTTGGATAAATTAAGGGGTAAATTTAGTATAGCAAAATCAGCGAAAAATATGATTTTCTATAGCGAATTTCAATTTTCGGAATTGAAATTGCCTTCTAAAAAAAAAAAACGGGCGCCCACTTAGACTTCTCATCCATGACCATCGCTTATTGACCACCAATGGACCGCTGGACCGCCTAACTAATCTAATCTAGCGCACGGAAATTCTTTTATTAGTGAATAGTATAAAAAATTTCCAAATTGTTTAGTGATTGAACAAATCAATAGAATATATGATATTTCATTGTTTACATAAAAATCACTAAAACTAATAAAATCCCTCTATTAAAGTTTAAGTCTCATGTCATCCATTTTAAACACTTGTCAAAGGCCTCGATCACACTAATATAGTTTCAAATGCCATAGTGGGTGTATTGTGTTATCTTGGTGAGACAAGTTGGGTAAGAGTTACCTAAATGTTTAAAATGGTACGACTTAATAAAGCCATCAAAATAGTTTTGAGCTTTAGGCAAATGATGAGATAAAAACATGCTAAGACATAAGATGTCCCGTATCTCATAAAAGGATCTAAAAATTACATAAGATGTAATTGGTAATCATTACCTACCTAAATAATCTAGTTCTGTGTTTCATGCCATAGCCGTCATAGAATTAGGTGAAATATGGATTTTAGTCCCCTAAATAAACAATATGTTTTAGGAGGGTTGTTAATTTAGTGGGAGTCTATTCCTCTATACTAAAATAAACTTTGCATAATCTTTATTGTAGATCAATGGCCTCTTCAAGTAACAATAATCCCCTCACATCGCGATCCATCCTTGAGAAGGATAAGCTATCTGGGACTAACTTTCTTGATCGGTTCGAAACTTGAGAATTGTTCTTAAGCACGAACGCAAGTTGTATGTCCCGGATGCTCCAATCCCCGAGGACCCACCACCAATGCTACGAAAGCCGTGAAGGATGCGCATAGTAAGCATGTCAACGATTCTACGATGTTGCATGTATTATGCTTTGCAACTATGGTTCCCGAACTTCGAAGGACATGGAACTAATGGAAGCCTACGACATGGCTATAACGCTCAAGGAAATGTTCCAACAACAAGCTAGGCAAGAAAGGTTCGAGACAGTCAAAAACCTACATTCTTGCAAGATGACCGAGGGTGCGTCGGTTAGTCCTCATGTTCGAAGATGAAGGGCTATGTTAACCAAACTTGATAGACTCGGGTTCCCCATAAGCCAAGAGTTGGCTACGGATTTGATCTTGAATTCATTACTGTAGAGTTACTCACAATTTGTGATGAACTACAATATGAATAATATGGAGAAATCAATTTCGAGTTGCATTTGATGCTCAAAACTCATTCGAACAAAATATCAAGAAACCCTTTAGTAATGTGTTGATGGTTCAAAAAGGAAAGGGAATGAAGAAGAAAGGCAAAGGCAAGGCTAGAGTTGCCAAGGCCGTCACATTCTTTTTGTCGCAAAGCCTCGTGGAACAAGTCAAGCCCCACTGCTCTCGCTTCAAAACACCTAAAAGAAAAAGAAGGAAATTGTCATTTCGCCATGCACCTGGACATTGGTTCGTAAATTGCAAACTCTATCTCGGAAGATCTAAGGAAGAAAAAGGGTAGTGCGACTACCACTACAGGTATTTATGTTATTGAAATTAATTTATCTACTAGTGATTCCTGGGTATTAGATACCGGATGTGGATCTCACATTTGTATAAATGTGCGGGACTCACCGAAGTAGAAAGTTGAAGAAAGGAGAAGTCATCCTCCGCGTAGGGAATGGAGCAAGAGTTGCTTTGCTCTGGTCGTTGGATCATATGACTTAGTTTTATCTAGTGGACTTATTTTAACTTTAAATAATTGTTATTTTGTGCTCATTGAGCTTGTAAACATCATTTCTGTTTCATGTTTGGATATGGATGGTTTTGATTTTATTATTGCAAATAATAGATGTTCCATTTCTCGTAAAGGCATATTTTATGCAAATGTTGATTTGTATGACTGGTCTTTATATTCTAAGCATGAAAAAGTCCACCGATACTCCGGTCTTTAACATAAATACAAAGAGATTCAAGTCAAATGATTTGAATCAAACCTATCTTTGGCATTGTCGTCTCGGGCACATAAATGAGAAACGCATAACGAAGCTCCATAAAGATGGACTTCTAGATTCATTTGATTTAGAAACATATGAAACGTGCGTATCTTTTTTACTTGGCAAGATGACTAAAAGTCCCTTTATCGGACACAAGGTGAAAGGGCAAGTGATTTATTGGGTCTAATACATACCGATGTATGCGGTCCTATAAACACAATGGCTAGAGGAGGTTATCGATACTTCATTACATTTATGATGATTTCAAAGAGATATGGTTATGTATATCTTATGAAACATAAAGTTCAATCATTTGAGATGTTTCGAACGTTTCAAAATGAAGTGCGAATCAACTTGGTAAAACTATCAAAACACTTCGATCGATCGAGGTGGTGAGTATTTAAGCCAAGAATTTGATGATCATCTTAGAAATTGTGGGATTGTCTCTCAATTGACTCCACCAAAGAACTCCACAATGGAATGGAGTTTCGAAAGGAGAAACCGAACCTTATTAGATATGGTTCGATCTATGATGAGTCATGCGATCTTCCATTATCCGTTTGGGGTTATGCATTACAAACCTATGCACTTTCACTCTAAATCGAGTTCCTTCTAAAGCGGTTGATAAAACACCATATGAGATATGGTACGGGAAGAGACCTAGTTTGTCTTTTCTTAAGATTTGGGGTTGTGAGGCTTACGTAAAGCGACAAGTCTCGTAAAAACTAGCACCTAAATCGACAAGTGTTTATTTGTGGGGTATCCTAAGGAAACAAAAGGATATTACTTTTATAATCCCGCTGAGAACAAAGTGTTTGTTGCTCGGTATGGTGCCTTTATGGAAAAACAGTTTATTTCAAAAGACACTAGTGGGAGAGAAATAAATCTTGAAGAAGTTCAAGAATCACAGGGTAAACACCGAACACATCGGAAGTTCAACAACGTTCCGAACCAGTTGAACCTCCACAAGTGACACAAGGCCCACGTAAATCTAGTAGGGTAAGACATGAGCCAGAGAGATTCGGATTTCTCATTACTGATAGTCGTGATGTGTTGCTTATAGACCAAAATGAGCCCACCACTTATCAGGAGGCTATGTCTGGACCAGACTCAGATAAATGGCTAAGTGCCATGAACTCTGAGATGCAATCCATGTATGATAACCAAGTTTGGAACTTGGTTGATTTACTCAAGGTAGTAAGACCATTGGATGTAAATGGGTTTTCAAGAAGAAAACTGACATGGATGGCAAAGTGCATACTTTTAAAGCAAGACTTGTAGCAAAAGGTTTCAGGCAGACTCAAGGTGTTGATTATGATGAAACTTTTTCGCCAGTAGCCATGCTTAAATCCATAAGAATTTTTAATTGCCATTGCTGCATATTATGACTATGAAATATGGCAAATGGATGTAAAAACAACATTTCTTAATGGAAAGTCATGCTTGAGGACGTGTATATGACACAACTCGAAGGTTTTGTACATCCCGAGAATTCTAGGAAGGTATGCAAGCTTCAAAGATCCATTTATGGATTAAAGCAAGCTTCTCGGAGTTGGAATCTTCGTTTTGATGAAACAATCAAGGATTTTGGTTTTATTAAGAACGAAGATGAGCCTTGTGTATACAAGAAGGTCAGTGGGAGTGTAGTTGTTTTTCTGGTACTGTATGTTGATGATATATTACTCATTGGAAATGACATCCCAACATTGCAGAATGTCAAGTCTTGGTTAGGGAAGTGTTTCTCAATGAAAGACTTAGGAGATGCACTATATCCTAGGGATAAAGATCTATAGGGATAGATCTAAGAGGCTAATAGGTCTAAGTCGAGTGCTTACATAGACAAGGTGCTTGAATAGGTTCGGTTTGCAAGACTCTAAAAGAGGATTGTTGCCAATGTCTCATGGCATAAGTCTCAAGAAGACTCAATGTCCTAAGACAAATGATGAGCGAGACCGTATGAATAAGATTCCATATGCATCGCTATTGGATCTATCATGTATGCCATGTTTTGCACTCGACTTTGATGTATCATATGCTTTGAGCACTACAAGCGAGATATCGATCGATCCAGGTGAGAGTCACTTTGGATAGCAAGAAAGAACATCCTTAAGTACTTAAGAAGGACTAAGGAAGTGTTCTTGGTCTATGGAGGTTTTGAAAATGATCTAGTTGTAAATGGTTACACAGATGCAAGTTTTCAAACCGATATAGATGATTTTAGATCGCAATCTGGATATGTGTTTACTATGAATGGGGGTGCGATGAAGTGGAAAAGTTCGAAGCAAGAGATCGCGGCGATTCTACAACGAAGCGTTGAGTATATTGCAAAGATCCGATGCAAAGAAAAGGAGGCGCTTTGGATCAAAAAGTTCATCTCTCAACTAGGTGTGGTTCCAAGTATTGCTAACCCTATTTGTTTGTATTGTGACAATAACAGGGCAATAGCACAGGCCAATGAACCTAGATCACACCACAGATCCAAACATATACTCAAAGCGTTTTCATCTCATCGTAGAAATTATTGAGAGGGAGACGTAAAGATTTACGGAGTACCTATCAAGACAACGCTTGGATCCATTGACAAAAGCTCTTCCACAAGCAAAACATGATGGTCATGTTAAATCATTAGGCATTAGATGCATGTATGATTGGCCCTAGTGCAAGTGGGAGATGATGGGGCATGTGCCCTAGGTCAATCCATTAACTGTCTTTATGAATACTTTTAGTTAATAAAATAGAGGATTTCATTTGTCGTTTATTATAATTAATTTGCATGTTTACATTATAATAAGATCCATGGGTATTTACATAAATATCCTAAATGTCCCTAGTCGATCATTATACTCGGGAACTATAATGAATTAAGACTAGTGTGAGTCTTGATTGATGATCATATGATGATTATACGTATAGGGATACGAATCAAGATCACGAGTACTTGTTAGGGAACAAAGTACTTGGACCGACCAATTATGAGAACATCACATGGATTAAGTCATAGTTGTTTCTCATGATAGGTATATTTTTCAGTCCTTTGACTTGAGATTGCCGAGAGACTTCAACATTAGGAACACAAGAATTTGACACAATCAAACGTTGTCTTTAACCGGACGATTATAAAGGTTGTGATTGGTTATCGTGTGTGAGCAATGTGATGAAGTTGTGTAATCGAGATAGAATTTGTCCCTCTCATATAAAGAGAGATATCTAGTGGATCCCTCGATGTGTTAGACGGTTAAAAGGCCTAGTCTAAGTGAATTGATATTGATCAATGTCACTTGGATGTTTTCATCTACCTAGAGATCGAGACTAGTACGATTGAACATGTTGGATGACAATTTCATGCCTTATGTTTGATCAAAAGGATATCGTGTGATAAAAGGATGTTATATACACTATTGATTAGGTTATATCGATTTGATATTCGTACAACTTGGGTAGTCATAATGTCTTGCTAGAGATCGCTTATGACTTGTATACCAAAATGTGTTTTGGTACACCGCCAACGTTGTATGAGCCTATTGGTCGCACACTAAGAATGGTTTTGCGAGATTTTAAGATGATTCGAAAAATGAATTTTATGTGATAAAATTCATGACGTAAACGTCCTTGTGGTGTATTACACTTATACTTCTTTAAGTAAGGGTATATGTGTAATTTACTCAACCGTCTATATACAAGGGTTGTATAAATAGACGCTTTAAGTTTGAACACGAGATACAAAAGAAAAAGGTTTGAAACTCTATTTTCGTTTTAGAAACGACTTAGGGTTTTTGGTATGCTCGGATCGTTTTGGAGAGAAACAAAAAGCGCCTTAGAGATCGATTAACCTTCGAAAGGTATATTGCGATTGAGGTATGATTAATTTTTCAGGGTTTAAACGTTTATAATGGAATTAGATTCGATCCTGTTGGGGTTTTTGTCAAAACTGTTTTGTAATCTCCATTGCGTATGAACCCCAAAACCCAACACCTTAACTAACCTAACCAAACTAAACTAACTAACTAACTAACCGTAACTAAACTAACTAACTAAATAACTAACATAACCAAACTAAACTAACTAACTAACTAAACTAATTTAACTAACTAATCTAATTAACCTAACCAAACTAAACTAATATAACCTAACCACCTACACCTAACTAACTAAACTTACCACTTAAGTTAAATTAAACATATAACCTAAACTAACTTAACAAACTAAACTAACTATTGAAGAGTAATCACATATACGACATTATAATAATATGGACAACATGAGAAATAAGTTTATTCAATGAGAAGGTTGTATACACGTACTCGTGAACCCAATATATAAGTTATCTACAAATCACCATGTCATCAAGAAAACTCATCATGCAGCTATTCCGGCGGTTACGTTGACGTTGTTGCTCGATGATGCAAACCGGACGTACTCTTTGTCTAGTTGGACGATGTGTTTGTACATCCGGTTGAGGTTGTTGAGGTAGCTGGTCTTGCATTGAATCACGTCGAGTAGATTGATGCGTTTCCTCTGGTGCTTCACTCGACTCACCTCTCTCTCGATGCTCCCAAAAATAGGAGGTGGAACCATCCCAAAATACTGGCTTCCTGTATGGGGTTGGGGCAAACGAACATGAGGCCGCGACATGGTCAACAAGTTCATGAATGAGGGATCTTGACTATATGGCATATTGTAATTATAAGGAGTAGGAGTATATGGACTAGGTATGTATTGAGGCAGTGACGGATACATTTGATGATGAGGCATTCCATGGTCCACATATGAAGACGACGGCCCTGGTGCGTAAGGAGCAAAATGGTAAGGAGGAAGATTGACGCTCGGCGGCCTGGGTACAAACATTTGTGGTTGTGGTTGGGGTGTGGTCGATGCAGGAATGTACCCATGAGAAGAATGAGTTGGTGGGGATGCTCGTTGGCTACTCTCGCCAACAGTCTATGTTCTACTCACTCTCGAACGAGACGAACGTGCTGGAGGAGAACGTTTGCTACTCTCTGCATCAATCTCAGTCTGAGTAGATGGACGTGGTGGACGAGGACGTCCGGTGCGTTCCCGCACAGTCTCTGGTCGTGTTCGTCTTCTTCTCACCTCTATGTTTGGTTCGCCCTGATCGTCTTCTTCATCTTCCAGTTCATTATCCTCATTTATGCATTGTTCGACGTCAATTCCGTCATGCGAAAGAGTAGACCGTTTCCTTTCATCTTCGTCTAAAATTTTAATCCCTTCATCAAGCGCAGTAAGACCTTGCTCGTACCCATCCTCGATAAACACTCGCCTCAGTCGATGCACCAAGTTACGCTGATATACAAAATATAAGAGGTCAAAGCACGCAATATAACATATTGGATGTTCGAGGAAAAGAAAGAGTTGGAATATTATCGAGTAGTCACGTAACGCCCCGTCGTGTCCAATGAATCTCCTAGTAACCGAACGATACCACGTCATGTAGTCTTGGTGGTCGTCGCCTTCATTAAGTGCCGCTGTGGCAATGATGTCCCCACTATTCTCCCACATGTGTATGTAGCTTGCGTGAAAAGTCACCCAATTTTCATGATGATGTCCACGCAATTCGATGCGGTGCAGTTGGGCACCGTAAGCACAATTAGGTGGCACCACTTGTACCATGCCGAATTGTCTCATAACCCTTTTTGGTCGATGCCACTCCACAATGTGGAAACAAATAAGGGGACACGTCGAAAGCCAACTCCCGTGACCATTTGTACAGTAATCGGGAAGAGACCCCATGAGTTCATTATAAGGTTGCCATACCATATCATCCTCATGCCTTTGCGAGTCGAGTGCATCACGGTAAGCCGATACGACGTGCGTCGCACTTTGTGAAACCGAAAATGCATCGAGCCATCTGTGTAGAAAACAATACGTTAAGATAAATGAAATTGGACAAGAATTTTTAGCAAATTAATGACAAATCGACTTTAATACCTCTGTCCGAGTGAAACGTCCATAAGCATATTTTGGCCATCCACCGTTCGCTGTTGAGCTCTAGAAACACGCAGGCGCCGCGGTGCTATGAATGGAAATATGTCCCATGCCCACAGTTGCACAAGAATTGACGCGCCAGCAACCTCATGTGCCCCTGCGCGAGATCCGCGACACAACTCCCTGTACAAATAAGCCAAACATGCACTACCCCAACTATATTGTCCAGCTAGTTGGAAATCCTCCAGCAATGGTAGGAACATCAAATGTACGAATCGATTGGACTTGTCGGCGAAAAGACAACCACCGATGAGTTGTAGTATGTACGATCGAACGTAACGTTGGACCGACTCCTCATCGCTATCATCATCTATTGCTGGTACGTGACGCTCGAGCCAATCGACCTTAAGTTTACAACCAACGACGTCATCTCCACCAGGAGTTCGTCCAAGTAGCCTCTCGCAGACATCAGCATAGTCTGCGTCCGTCGTTCCCGTCACCGGCATACCTTCGATAGGCAATCCAAGCTGTACCTGCACGTCTTGGAGTGTAATGGTGCACTCCCCACAATGCATGTGAAATGTATGCGTCTCAGGGCGCCATCTCTCTACAAACGCAGTAATCAAAGCCCAATCAAGGCTAAAAAATGCTACCCGAGATATCCCATAGAACCCACTGGAACGAAGATATGGGATCATCCTAGAATGATACTGCATCGTTCGATCAACGACCCCACGTCTTCGACATACGCGCATTGTTTCGTACCCCTTGTAATTGAAAATGTATTAAAGTATGTTTTTGATACATTATTGGTGTAAATTTGACGTATTGAGGAAAAACAGGTTACCTCGCCCTCCAGTTCGCGTTGATCTGTGTGTAGACTGGAGTTGCAATAGTGATGGATCCGAAGGTCCTGGATCCATTGCAGTACAACTAAAAAGAAGGTTAGAAAAATAAAATTAGTGTTGTACGCAACCAAACGATAAGTATATACTAAATGTTCACAAAAAAACACACGACGAAAATGTTCAAAAGCAACATATGTACGAACTTAAATAAACACAATAGCGATGTCCCTATATATCATGCAAATGATAACCTAACCTAAATAAATAATTATGAAAATACTAAATTAATGAACTTACTTGTTTCCTCCGCTTTTCCTCTTCAACGTAATATTCCTGCAATAACCTTGTCTTTTCGTTATTTTAGAACACAAAGAGTGTAATAAATCGGCTATAAGAAAACTAAACCAAGCAAATAAAAGTAAACCATATATATGGTTTCAAAGTCTAAATGAGCTTAGTCTACTATATATATGGTTTCATAAATTTTTGGCCTTTCCTTAACATAGAATAGAACATATATGGTTGGTCGTGTTAAAACTGACGTCTCTCTATTACTTTCAGATCATATAGTAATTCTAGCTTCTTATTAGCACGCATGCAGCTAGGTGTAATTGCGATTCAATATTGATTTGCGAATTAACAACACCTATGTCACTATATATTAACAACCTAAACAACCTAAACTATACTAACCTAAACAAATTTGGCAAACATATCTTGCAACATTGTGATAACTAAACAAACTACATTAACTAAACTAACTTACCTAAACTAACCTAAATACCTCAACTACCTAAACTAAACTAACCAAACTAATACATAAACTTAACCTAACTTAAACAAACTAACTAAACTAACTTAAACAAACTTAATTACCTAAACAAACTAACTTAAGTAAACTAACTAACCTAAAGACCAAAAATAACGTAACTTAATTAACTAACTAAACTAAAACAAACTAACTAAACTTACTTAAACAAACTTAAACTAACTTAAACTAACTAACTTAAACAAACTTAATTAACTAACTAAACTAACTCAACTATTTCATTTTCTCTAAAATGGGGGCCTTTTAGACATCCTGGTTCAACTAACTTTCTCAGCAAATGATATTCTGATAGAATTACTGAACTATAACTACAATAATGCTAACAAACATAAAAAGTGAAAGTGGAAACTGGTACGCGAAACTGTTCCATTGTTAATTTCAACTGAAATGCTTAACTAAGAAAATTATAAAACTATTAATTACATAACTAAGCAAATTAAATAACCTAACCTAACATAACCTAACTGTGTGAACTAAACTAACGAACCCAACAAAACTAAATTCTACTGACCGCAAATTGTCGAACAACAAAACTAAAGTAAAGTAATCAAACATTAATAACCTAACTAACGAAATTAACTAAACATACTAACTAAACTAAACTAACTAACTAAACTAAAATAACCAAACTAAACTAAGTAACCTTAACTAACCTAAATACATATACTAAACTAGACTAAACTAAACAAACTTAAATAACTAAACAAACTACCTAAAAACGATTAACTAAAGTAGTAAACGAACCTATACATACTTAACCGTTTTAATAAACTAAACTAAACAAATTAACCCGTACTAAACTAACTAAACAAACTTAATCGAAATTAGACATACCTAAACTAAACAAACTAACACATACTTTAACTAAACAAAATTTATTTTTCCTCCCGTACATACCTCCTCCTCCTTCACCGGACCTCCTCCTTCTCCTCCTCCGAGACGACTAGTGCCCCGCCGCCGCTGCTCCGCGCTCCCCTGCCGCAGCTTCGCGCTCCCCTGCCGCAGCCTCCGCTCCTCCGCTGATCAGCTGCCACTCCACCGTCTCCCCTGTCGCGGACCTCCCTGCTCCCCTGCCGCGGTCCCCTGGTTCGTGTCCGCTCTCCTCCCTGCTCAGCTGCTCGTACACCTTCCTCCGCCGCTTCTACCTCCTCTGCTGCTCGGCATGATCAACGCGAAGTTTCCTTGGCTGCCCTCCTTCTTCCTCCGTCCGTGGCCGCTGCTCCACCGAGCTCCCCATCCCCTCCTTATATAGACGGGCTCGTTGTCAAGCATGGTCACGGGATTACCTCCCCGTGACCCCTACGACCCCTACCCCTGCATCCCTACCGAAACCGACGCAGAGAATATTCTCCGCGTCGGTTTCGGGAAGAAGAAGATGGGGGGCGCTGATAGCGCCTTTTGAGAAGGCGCTATCAGCGCACCCCCATGTCCCGGTCCACGTGGATCCACGTGGACAGGTGCCAATCAATAGCGCCTTCTCCGAAGGCGCTATTGAATTTAGATGTCCACGTGGATCCACGTGGATCCACGTGGACCGGGACATAACTAATAGCGCCTTCTGAGAAGGCGCTATTAGTTCTCCCCGTCGCCACGTCAGCAATAGCGCCTTCTCATTGGGCGACATTGCTTAGTGTGGGGAAAAAAAAAACCCACCTCTACTTGCCTCTTTTAAAGTAAAAAGTTTAGTACTTTGGTAAAAAATTCGTTGTTTTTGGTAAAAAAGGTTGTCCGCCACGTGTCTACTACTGATAGGCTGTTTTGTCTGCCGCACGCCATGTGTCCGCTGCCTATTGGATGAGATCGCATGACATGCTGGTTGGTGGAAGGCCGACACGTGTTCGCTGGTGGTTGGGCAAACAGACTGTAATTCGCACGAAATCGTTATGCGAACTTGTGGGAGGACGTGGCTCATGGACCTGAGGAGGATCTCATGCATGCTGTTGCGAAGAAGATGCTCCTGTGACGTGTTTGACTAGTTGGAAAGCAGACGCGTGGAGTGCATTGATTGGATGAGAAGACTTGATTGATGTTAGTTGGAGCGTTAGGTGGTGACATCTGTCCCGTAGAGGCGGTTTGGTTGAGAAATCGCGTAGAGTGCGAATTTATAGGGGAGCTGCAACGTGTCATGCTGTGATAGGAGGACAGGCTGTGAAGGACGATATGTTGAAGAATTGACCAATGGGAAGCTTCCACGTGTCAGCTGTCTCTTATTCTACCCACCGCGCAGAACGTAACTCGAGGCAAATCGTCTGGCATTTGATCACACCATGTAAATACTATACTTTGAGTATTTTTCCGCCTCGGATTCAACAGTGCACTCCATTTCACCTTAAAACGACCAATAAATATAATTAAATATATATTTTAGAGACTTTCCACATTAAATACATAAAAATAGACTACTTAATACTTATAAATACCAACTTATCAGACACATAGTGAATACAAAAGGGATATCAGTTGACCCTGGATTCCATTTGGAACAGGGGCCATTTTTGGTCCCTATACCATATATATATATATATATATATATATATATAATAAAATAAAGATACTTATATTATATATATGATAAAAATAAATAAAATAAAATAAAACAAACAAAAGAAAAAGCAATACTAGTGGACCTTGGGCCGCAGTTCCGCATCTCCGGGGGAAAAATAGATCGGGTCCCACCACTCGACCCTCGTATCGGGCAATGGGAGACCCACAGGGCCTACACTAGTGGACCCCAAAAGATAGTTGAATTGGAAAATTAGTGGCTTTAAATTAATAATCGTATTGATGAGACATGTATATGAATTGTTTAGATTCGCAATCAAGTCCATGACAAACTTCGGACGCGGGATATTTGGAAGGTGTCGTGGCCAGGTAAGCGGGGAGATTCGCTCATGCATTAAATATGGCTTGAATATTAGATAAATAGAAATATCACATTTATATCGAAAGACTTGGGATTTGGTTGCGTTTATTCAATGGTATGAATATGCTTATATATGGAATGTATGTGATATGAACACTTGTGTTATTCAATCAAATGTGGTGATGTGGCAGAATGCTCATCAAAAGAGAGTGGTTCGCGCCATGAGTAGCAATGGTGTGGTAGTGTGTCCACCAACAGAGAGTGGTCTGCACCATGCATTGCAGTGGTGTGGTTATGATCCCACCAAAAAGAGAGTGGTCTGCACCATGAAATATCAAGTTCACAAGTGGTCACAATCGGTAATGGCTTGGAGACACTTACTGTTGGTTTGATAGAACTAGATGGAGGTCACAACAGCCATTGTAGCCACCAATGGTTTACATCACCTCGAGGATGAGTGTTTCGGTCACCAGATTCATACCATTAGCTAGAATGCATTGAATGGAACAACGACTTATATTTATTACTATTTCTTATGGTAAATCTCTTGGACTACGTTGCATGAATAAATGGGATTTATCTACAAATTGTGAATTCTCTTTCATTATGTGGTTTCTAAAGAATGCTCACTTTCTTGCTTATTTACTTATGTATCTTGTATATTTTACTAGACTTGGAACTTGTTTACACCCCTTTATGAACAATAATCATGTCTCCATTTCTTTTCATTAAATGCTTTACAATTCGGTTTACTACTTCATGTGTAGAATTGTTTTGTTTTATAGGTAATACTTGCATGTTCAGTGTTTGAGTGAGTCTTCTCTCTTATTGAGCTCCGTTGGTTTTATAGCTTACGCCACTTACACCTCAAGTATCCACGTATGTGCTAGATCGAGAAAAGGGAAAGGCAATAGCTTGAAGCCTTCTCTCTTAATGTGAGCCTTGTATTGTATTATATATATATATATATATTCATTTTTGAAACTATTAAACGTGGGTTAAATTTTAAGTAGGTCTTTTAGGTAGTTTGAACACCATCTCCCTTGTAGTTGTGTTATTTGGGAGCCTTAGATGACTTACTTGGTTGTACAAAATGAAAACCCATTTATAGTTCTTTGGAAGACATATGTATTTTTTCTATATTTTGTTTCGCATTTTTATTTCTATATTGTCTTTATGATTATTCTGCAAGTTGTTTAGGCGAGTTAGACTGTTTGTTTGGGCCCGATTCGGTTGTTGGGCTAAGGAAGTCATCAAAGTTGGTATCAGAGCATATGGATTAGAACCTATAGAAATGTTAGGTTAGTGGAACCTAAGCTTTTAGAGCCTTTAAGATTTAAAGGTCAAGTTTAAGTTAGATGAATCAATGGTATGAGAAATTGGTTCAAAATCGACTTAACATACATAAATGGTAAATCCTCGGATGGGATGGGATTAAAGAAATATGAAGAAAGAATTATTATGTTGATTATTTGTTGCCTTGTATATATGAATATATCATTAGATATATAGATAATTGTCTTCCCTATTAGTCTAATTGTCTCTGATGGTTTCCGCGAGCGGACAAGGAACTTGAATTCCACGAGAAAGTGGAGGGAATAACAATGAACGACGCAAGAAAATTGAAGTGAACTCATTTGGAGAGAGCCCACACACACTTCAAGTGATATTTGTAATGACTACTGTGAGAACAAATAAGCTTTGATTGGAAATCACATAGTGCGATGTGCCTACTCTTAATAGTAGTGTAACAAATAAAATACTCAAACAAGAATCAAGAGACTTGAAAGGGCAGTGAGATGCCACACTACATAAGTAAAAAGGAGTAGTGATGTGGTCACACTTTAGAGATGTAACTTTGACACTTGAGACTCTATTTAAATGGTTAAACGTCAAAATGCCTTGTTTAAAAAGGAAAATCATCAATCCTAGTAAATATAAAAATAAATTTTGGTCTCAAACAACAAAATTAAGTTAGTTCGGCTATGAAGCTAAACTTGAAAACTTAATTCAAGATAGGAAGGACGTGTGTATCATTAGACGTCTAACTCTTGATTAAAGATGTGAATCATTAGTCTACAATTCGACTAGGAGGTCAATACTATGAACTGACTTCTGTTGTTTTATGTAATCTATTTTCCTCGAAAATTTATTTATTGACTATATTGGACTATGATTTTTGCGTTGATTTGAGTTTATGTTTATCGTACTTTCATGAAATTTTAAGGAAGAACTCTGCTTGTTTTACAATATTTGAAAGTGTAAGCAAGTATAAAAAAAATGACTCATTTTCTTTAGTGTTCAAAAAAACACGAAGTGGATAAACTTATATGTATTTCAAAGATTTTTCATCGTAATTTCATCCGGTCTTTAAAAAATAGAGTTTTACTCAAATTCAACTAACATGGTTGAGATTCCTTGAATGATTGAACATAAGACGATTTAGACCAGCTCGATTTGCATGAAACCTAATTCTTACAAAATTTAACGATTTTTGACCAAATGAAAAAGGGTAAAATATTGGTTTAGACCTATGTGACCATTTTTTGGTTGGAATACAAACTTTCATGGGTCATTACTTATTTTCAACTGCATTGACCGAATCAATTCGAAAGGAATTTTACAGATTGCTTGAAATATGAAGAAGATTTTAGATGTTTTCAAAAAAAAGAGCTTAACTTGGCTTGAAAAGTGGTTTTTGATGAAAACTCAAGACTTTGAAAAGTTCTGATCCGGAATTAACTTTTCGATGATTGCAATCATGTCTCTCAAGTTTTAATCAGCCTTGTTTAAAAAGAAGATAAATCTAAACCAGGTATTGATGGGTTGAATATTGAAATTGAGGATTCCAAATTAGAGTTAAATTAAATTGACCACAAAGCACGGTGTAACGATTGACAGTTAAAGAATAATTTGAATGCATAAATAAAATAATTACAACCCAAACGTTGCATGTTTTAGTAACTGTCGCATTAGTAAACTCGAGGGTAGTCGAGTTACTAAAATTGGGGATCCCAAGTCAAAATACTACCTTTGACGTTAGCGTCACATGTAAGGATCGCGTCATCAAATTGAAGGTCGTAAGTGTTAAAGGACCCAAAGGAATAAGGTCAAAATGATACAAATTAAAGGCAACCGACATAAAGATAATTTGTTCTAATTTAACTAGAAGTGAGTTGACTCATAAAATTGGGGATACCAAAATTTGATAAATCGTCTTCAAAATGAATGTTAGGTACGCGGTGACGGTACCATAATTGAGAAATTAAAGAATAACTCAAAATTTCTCGTTAAGAGAGAATGTTACTTTATGAGCCGGACTAAACAATTTTAAGAAGAATAAAGGAACAACCAATGATAGGTTGACGATTAAAATTGGGGATCCTAGGCTATGATCGAATCCTAATATAGTTAATACCATGTAACAAACAATGTGATAATTAAGAAGGATGAGGAAATATCTTAAACTAGTATGAAACATGTATCTCTAGGTGGAAATGAGATCTTCTAAATTTGACACAATTAGGAATCGTTAAACAAAATGTTTCTAGCACTTGGAGCTTGAGGATTTAGTGTAAATTCCTAAGTGAAAACCCTAATCGAATGGTATGACAAAAACTTGAAAAGCAACCTACATGAGTAAGTGATAAGTTTGCAAGGATAACCAAAATGTTGAGGGTATCAACAAGTGGTGAGATGTACAAACAATTAAGGCTTGGGAATTTAAAACTTTGATTCAAGGGTACCACAACTTCGACATTATGTACACTCACAAACTTTACTTTTATCAAATAAATAGAAATATCACATTTATATCGAAAGACTTGGGATTGGGTTGCATTTAGTCAATGGTATGAATATGCTTATCTATAGAATGTATGTGATATGAACACTTGTGTTATTTGATCAAATGTGGTGATGTAGCAATATGCTCATCAAAAAAAAGTGGTCCGTGCCACAAGTAGTGGTGGCGTGGCAGTGTGCCCACCAATAGAGAGTGATCCGCGTCATGAATTGCAGTGGTGTGGTTATGATCCCATTAAAAAGAGATTTTTCTACACCACAAAATATCAAGTTCACAAGTGGTCACAATCGGTGATGGCTTGGAAACACTTACTGTTGGCTTGATGGAACTAGATGGAGGTCATAATGGCCATTGTGGCCACCAATGGTTCACATCACCTCGAGGGTGAGTGTTTCGATCACTGGATTCCTGAATTCATACCATTAGCTAGAATGCATTGAATGGAACAATGACTTATATTTATTACTATTTTTATGGTAAATCTCTTGGACCTCGTTGCATGAATAAATGGAATTTATCTAAGAATAATGAATTCTCTTTCATGATAAGGTTTCAAAAGAATGCTCACTTTCTTGCTTATTTACTTATGAATCTTATCTTTTTGTTTACTAGACTTGGAACTTGTTTACACCCTTTTATAAACAAGAACCATGTCTCCATTGCTTTTCATTAAATGCTTTACAATTCGGTTTACTACTTCATGTGTAGAATTGTTTTGCTTTACAGGTAATACTTGCATGTTTAGTGTTTGAGCGAGTCTTCTATCTTATTGAGCTCTGTTGGTTCTTTAGCTTACCCAACTTACATCTCAAGTATCCACGTCGACGCTAGATCGAGAAAAATGAGAGGTGATAGCTTGAAGCCTTCTTTCTTAATGTGAGCCTTGTATTGTATTATCTATATATTCATTTTTAAACCATTAAACTTTGGTTATATTTTAAATAGGTCTTTTGGGTAGTTTGAACACTATCTCCCTTGTAGTTGAGTTATTTGAGAGCCTTGGATGACCTTACTCGGTTGTACAAAATGAAAACCCATTTATAGTTCTTTGGTAGACATATGAGTTTTTTATATTTTATTCCGCATTTTTATTTTCGTATTTTCTTTATGATTATTCTGCAAGTTGTTTAGGCAAGCCAAATCACTTGCTTTGGCCTGATTCGGTTGTTGGGATTAGGACGCGGTCTGAGCCGGGCGCCCCGACCCTAGGTCGGGGAGGGTCGTCAAATTGTGACGACCCAAAACCCAAATACCCGCTCAGGGAAAAATTAGTAATTACGTGAACCTTAATTTAAACAAGATTAAAACAAAAGCCCTAGCTATTACTAAGTTATTTATAAAACTCTAAATAAAAAAGAAATGAGAAAGAGCACGAAGGGAGAGATCTATGAGGGTTAGTAGAGATCAAGGTTAAAGGACTCCACAAAGAATATAATATCCATCTCCTCTCTCTTTCTTTAAGTCTCGTTAGGGATGTTTTTAAAAAATAAAAAGGGAGTTGAATGAGGAAGAAGATCAAGGGGGTGGCGATGCCGCGGTGGCACCGTCGATAAGGGTGGCGACCCGTTATAGTCGCCACCGCCGACGACAATAGGTGGGGCCCCATTGGGAAGCCCCACTACCGTATGGAAGGAGGCAAAGGGTGGCACCCAAGCTACCCCTCCCGCCGCGGCTGCCAGAGCCGCGACTGGCCAGAGCGCCGCCGCGCCTCGCACCCTCGGCCAATCGTGACAGATGTCCCAACGCCGCTGTTCTGGGACGACGTCGGCCAGTGGCTGTGGGGGACCAGAATGGCCCCTGGACTATTCCATAGGCGAGTCTGACCCTAAGGCAAAATAAATATAAAAAAATAAAATATAAATAAAATAATATATATGTATACATGAAAAATATGTATATAAACAAAGAAAGATAATATGCTTTCAAATGTGGCACATACTCAAGCCCCGAGGGAAAGTTGGGGCGGGCCCCACCCTTCGACCTTCTCACGGGCGACGGGGGACCCGTGGGGACCACACTAGTGGGCCCTACTACGAAGTAATTGAATAAATAATTAATTTTAGATTTCGAATCGTCGAATAATGTGATTGTCGTTTAAATTGTCTAGATTCGCAAGGAGGTTCACATCGAGCCCCAAGCATTCGAGGTCGACTGAAAGAGTTTAGCTCGTCGAGTCGAGGTAAGTAGGGAGCTCCACTCATTTCTTAAACGTGGCTTGCTACTAGTGTATTTAGAATCATGATCTTTAACTAAAGGACTTGGGATGAGGTTACTACTTACCTTGTTTGACTTCATGTAAGGCCTATTGGAGAGCCATAGTCATATGGTGGAACCAAGTCACCTTACATGTTTAAGGGCTTTTTGGGGAGCCGTAGTAACGCGGTGGAACCAAGTCACCCATTTCTAAAAGGGCCTTTTGGGGAGTCGTGGATGCACGATGGAACCAAGTCACATGGACTTCTTGAGGAGCCGTGGACATAGTAGAATGAAGTCACCCACGCATATTTATTATACTTCAATAATTGGTCAACAAGGGGAGGTAATGACAAATGAGACAATGGATTTGCATTTATATTTATTATTCTCTATGTATCTCTATTATAACCCATTTGCATGTGAAACTTGATTTTCTTATGATTCACAACTCTTGACATTCTCTATCACTACTTAAGTTGCTTTATGGAATATGAAATGCTTATGCCATGCTACAGGTTTAAATGTTATCTTAATTTGAAGAACATGCTAGCTTTATTTTGCTTTATAAGTATTACTTGCATGTTTAATATTTGAGCGTAGTTATTCTCTTATTGGGCTTTGTTGGTTCTTTAGCTCACCCCACTTACACTACAGGTTCATCTACGAGTGCAATAAATCGTGGCAAGGGGAAGACCATCGCTTGAAGTCTCCTTGCAGCGTGAGCCTTGCGTGATATATCTACTAATTGTTTTTTGAAAACTAATAATAAGGGTTGAAATACAATCAAGTCTATTAGGTAGTTACACATTTCTTCAGCTAGTTTGGTACACTTATAAGTTTGAAGGTTTTTGAGATTTTCATATTGTTTTGATTTGTTTAAATTCAAATTCTACATTCTTTTGCAATATTGTCTATATGTTATCCCGCAGGTTGTTTAGGCATGCTAGACCATTATTTGGGCCTGGTTCAGGTATTAGGTCTAAATGGCGGTTTGGGCCGAGCGACCCAACCTTAGCTCGGGGAAGGGTCGTTTCAGTCACAGTTGGTATCAAAGCCTAGGTTTGTAGAGCCTAGATAATGGAATATGGTTTATTTTATAATGTTATACTAGCGTTATAGTTGGTATCATAGAATTGATTTATAGAATCTTAGGGACAGACTATAGAGTTGTTTGAAATTGTGATACCAATATCTCAGTTATAGTTGTTATGAGAATCTAAGTTCTCGATAAGTACACAATGAAACTTGAATGAAACACAAATAGTAGATGTGGAAACCAGACGGTCCTTACCTAAAAATTATTAGTTGGGAAGTGTGTGAAAGTGAAATGGGGATTGTTATGTGTATATGTTATGTTTTATACATATATCTACGTGATATTTACGCAGTGGCTAATGTCGCGATCGCTATCAATATACAGAATGCAATGGCAGATCAGCGAAAAGGCGGAGACGGTAGAGCCAGTTGTAGCTAGCATACAATATCAGCTGAGGATTTTTAAAGGTTATCGGATAACATTACGGGACAGAGGCAGCACTTGGGCGACTTCATGTCAGATATGACGGTGCGTATGTTTGCACTTGCACAATACGTCACCACCGCTACTATTTTGACTGCAGTATTACCTGCACCTGAGGCACACATTATTACGACTGATAATATGCAATGTTGGACTGACACAATCACTGCCCAGGGATAGCAATTGACCGAGCTCCTCAGGATTGTACGCACATTTGGTTTCACCAGTCGTTCCTGCCGAGCTTACTATGACAACACTTTTAGCACATGAAATTTTGATTGTTTTGGCTACTACCACTATGACATCCGAGAATTTTATAAACTTGATTACGCGGCTAATTAAGTATTTTCGGATTTAATTTGGGATTTAGGCATTCGAGATGGGACCCACATTTTACGGACCGGAGATCGTAAATTTTAATATTTTTTGTGTGTGTCGTGTACCTATTTGATGTATTATATATTGTTTTGATGTGAAATAGGGTCAAGTAGAGTGTATACGCAGTGTCCATGAGTTTCGGACCGCTTTGGAGAATTTTCTTCATTTTTCAGTAATTTTGGGTATTTTTCAAAATTTAATTTGGATATAAAATGAAGGGAGAATCGCAAATTAAATAAAACAATTAATAAATTAGTGGGTGTCTAGTGACACGCAGGGTCGAGGGTGACACGCGTGGGATGTACAATATTGTGCACGCCCGAGGTTGGTTGTTGGCGTGTGTGGCGAATTTATAGCCACGAAAATACATAGTTGTATATGTATTTACTAGTTCTCTTAAGTGCTACGCACCAACGAACCCGCTCGCTACGCTCGCGTGAGTATAATAATATTATATATATATATATATATTAAACACTAACACAAACTTTCAATCCATTGGTCTAATGGGCTATTTAATAGGAAATCATCTATTTAATAGGTAAAAGAAATCGGAAGGAATATGAGCTATTTAATAGGAAATCATCTATTTAATAGGTAATTAATTAAGTTAAACGTAAAAAAACTATTAAAAAATCAATTATATTAGTAATAAGTAATCAAAGTTCAATCCATTGGTCTCATGGGCTATTTAATAGGATATCATCTATTAAATGTAAAAGAAATTGGAATATGAGCTATTTAATAGGAAATCATCTATTTAATAGGTAATTAATTAAGTTAAACATAAAAAAACTATTATAAAATCAATTATATTAGTGATAAGTAATTAAAGGGTAAAAGAGATAATTCAAGTAACGAAAGAATCTTTTGCTATTCGTGCTTTTAATATATAGGTAGATATATATAATATAGTTTATATATATAAATGTATATAAATGGATCCTATAGTTTGAAGTAAATAAAATTATACCTTGGATTTGCCTCGAGATATGCGTAGCATTAGTGTCGAGAAAGGGAAGTGGTTAAACGATTTGGTTGCTTCTGGTGAGGTGTTACATGCCTTAAGATGTGTCATATCCAATCTCGAGGAAGATCAACATATTGTATTGCAAATACTAAAATCTTTAGATTTTCCTTGAGATTCGTGCGATGCGAATCTCGAAGAAATCTTTTATTTATCCAAATAAGATACACCGCCTCATTTAAATTTGTTTTGAAACAAGGATGGACATCGAGATACATAGTACATATCTCGAGGAAGATCAAAATTTTATATTATGAAAATAGAACATTAGATTTGTCTCGAGATTTGCGTGATACGAATCTCGAGAAAATCTAATAGATTTATTGCAAACAAACAGTAGCTTCTCCCCCTTTTGATTTCACATATAGAGGGAAACCGATAGGGGATGGAGAGGTCGAAATCGAGAGGAAGAGTGAGAGAGATTATGTAAGACGGTGAGATTTTGAGAGAGGGATAAAACCCGAGTGGAGAGGCAAGGGAGAAGTCGATGTAGGCGTTGATGGCGTTGAAGGTTAGTTATGTAGTTTTGGTTTCGTGGATTGAATTGTTATTGAGTTGTTGATTATTGTTCATGATGTGTTGTTGATGTTGTTGGTGTTTTTGTTGATTAAATTGAAAGACAGTGAGGAGGAGAAGGATCAATTGAAAAAAATAAGATTTGTTTTCTGTCGAAACAGAGAAGGACCGTGAGAGGGGGAAAAAATAGAGAAGAGAGGAAAAAGGTGGGGGGGAGAGGAGCTCTCGGTCCCCTGCCCAACCTTATTGGGGTTGGGCACCCCAAATTGATGAAGAAAAAAAATTATGTTGCAGGGACGAAACAACTGGGAAGAAAATGGGGATTGAACCCCCATACCGGACCGAACCGGGTCCGGTTCAATTAAACTGGACCAAACCGATCCAGTTGAGGGGTCAAACCCCACCTAAGTTAAAAAATATTTTCAAAATAAAAAGTTAAATAAAATGCTGAAAATTTGGGTAAATTCAAAAAATCGAATTTTTGACCAAATTACTAGAAATTGAGGTGTTTTATGAAAAACGAGGATTTTGAGATTTTCTCGATGATTTATACCAAGTATTTTTCTCGTAAAGCATGCTACGATACCCCGAAAATGTTCGAAATTTGGAAGATTATTTAAAAGCCTAGTCAAAGTTAATTCTTGATTTCGGATCATAATTTGGAGTCAAAATTAGGATCCAGACATCCGAGGAATTGAATTGGTGGGATTTCGAGGTTTTCGGGTCGAGTAGGACCAATAAATATATAAAAAATTAGAAAAATTATATTTAAGCCTAGAAAACATAATTCTCGATGCCGAATAATAATTTTGAGTCAAAAATGAAATTCGAGCATCAAATAATTTATTTTGGAAGTAATTTAGGGGTTTTGGGACGCCATGGGGTTAATTAAATTAAAAAAAGGAAATGGTGAAGTTGTTGTGGAGGCTTACAGGACGTATTAATGAATTGTAGGACTGCGATTAGAGCCCCGTGAGGACTAATTTAACGACTCGGAGCACAAGGGAATTGCAATATCGCGTTTGTAAGGTTAAGTAAATCATATAGTAACCTTTACATTGTATGGCTATTTCTCGAATAAATTGCATGCATGGTTTCTCGCTACATATTTATTGATCATGCATTCATGAACACGAGATGAAGGAGGTCTTTGAGGGTCCCATTGTGTTCATTGGCCATATGTGTGGTAGGATGAACACTATGGTGTTATGCGACTAGAGTCACTGATCGATGTAGATACTTGTTTTGGGATGGGTTATTTTTTTTATGCTGGCCATGATCATACTCCACAGAGAGTCGAGGGCGTGGCTCCTCGAGGGACTTCCTCTCAAACTCATGAATCTTTATTACTGTTTATCCACCACTTTTAGAAAGACGTCTTCTGATTATGGTCGGTCAACATAAATGAGATGGATTGCATACTTGTATATTTATAATGCCTTGCGATATTATTCTTCGTTTAACTTCTTGGATTATTATACATTTGATTATTACAGGTGTACTAGATAGTGTGGGATTTACTTATCTAACATTATTGAATTTTTATAATTGGATAATGACAAGTTCTAGCAGCGACAAGGGAAAGGGAAAGCTTTCTGACTATATGTGACTTGCTTAGTTCTTTTTTCTATTTATGTATTATTTTTTATTATATTATATTATATAAATGAGTTTATGGGTTCGAGTGTGATTAAGATCTCATTTGGAATGGCTGGAACGGTTTTAGAATGAATTGAAATAACTTTGGAATTAAGATAATGCTAGTTTAAAAATTTTGATACTTTAAATCTAGTTAAAATGAATATATAATTTAGTTGATGCAATATATATTGTTATGGGTGGATTGTGAGTCCTTCGGCATTTCCACCAAAGCTGAGCAGGTTTTGTTGAAGATTTTTGAAGGCTGAAATTTTCAGTGTAGGCTTAGAAATATAGGAGATGCTGTCAAAAAATTTTACAAATTTAAAGGATAATGTCATCAATCTAATTAAACATTGAGGATTATATAATTAATTTTTGGCGAGACTTTAAGGTTTAAAATTTAGTTTAGAATCCTTTGTGATTAATAAAGTTTTATAACTGAAGATTACAAGATCTTATTCTTAATTGTTTATTGATGTAGATGTTAATGCTGCTAGATTATCAAGGGATTAAGATAATCTAGGCCGGTCAGATGCCCTACAGGATCCAATTCATCTGGATTAGAAATACCAGTTACCACGACAGTACCGTGCGTACATTCTTTTCCATTGGCACTTGTGATGACGAGTAGACTTCCATCCATGTCTCCAACTATTATGGTTTTGCATATATTCGATTCTGACTTTGTCTGCCGATTAGGTCAGATAGTGCAGCCAATGCAACAATTTCAGCAAGCTTAGGGCAATAGAGACAAGTGTGTATTGGGCAGGAGTAAAGACTCACTCCGAAATCGACTGAGTTAACAGAGCATATGAGAAATATGGCGTGTTGCAGATGTGGTCAAGAGGGACACAACATGAGTTGCACTCCACAGTCAATGAGTAGATTTTTCATCTCACCATAGATATGACTGATACTATCATCGTCGTAGATTCAACAGACATCAGGTGACAGTGGCCGAGATGCACCGAGACAGGGGCATATATATGGTGCATTTGTAGAGCGGAGGAGACCACCGACATGTTATAGGTGTCATCAGATTGGATACATAGTTCGCCAGTGTCCCCAGGCCGCAAATTTTCCTCAGTTAGAGATAAAGAGTGGAGTTAGTGATAATGGAGTTAGTTCACAGAGACCGAGATCGATGCACAGTCAGGCAAACTCGACAACACTGAAAAGACAATCGACGTGCTACAGATGTGGATAGACCGGACACATGCTTAGGCAATGTCCGCAACCTTATGACTATCAGCAGCCTGCCAAAGAGCCACATGCCAAATACGGAGATCATGTGGAGACAAAGCCGGACCTAGAGACAACATATGATCCTGGTGAAGATACATATTAGATCCCTCTTACATTATTCATGCACTGTTCAATTTAGGTATAACAGTAGTTGCGCAAGTGATTTAAGAGTTAAAATTGATCACTAGACTAGCGAGAATGACTTGAATAAGTCCATATCACATGAGTTAAAAAGATAATGAAAGTAGTGTTGCCTGATAAGCTCATTAAAAGCTTTCATAAGAAAATTATGCCTAGCAAGATTTCTTTTGAGTACTATAACCAGAATGCCTTATATTGTGATAATGTGCATGTAATAGCGAGCATAAACTTACCCACCGTAATAGTTGAACCTAGGTTAAGCGGTTAGTGGATTTACCTACGGTAGTTAAGAAACACGGACTTTGGGGTTGGTATAATTTGAGACTTTGGCTAGGGTAATTGTTGTGAGAATGAAATGGAAATAATTTTTCATATGCTTTAAATAATGAAGAACTAAGAGTCGACTGGCGAGTGACTCCATTATTTTAGGGATAAGACTGGGTTATGAGATTAATCCTGGGATTAAATGAAGTTTAATTTCGAGGACAAAATTTCTATTAGTTGGGAAGAATGTAACGACCCAGAATTTACTAATAGTAAATTAGTCCATAATCAGGGTTATTGACTCGTGATATGGGATCCGCATCAAATTACGTGCATTGACCGAGGCAATGTAAGGTATATGTTAGTTTTGTTGTGATGTATTCCCAATGTAATGTATATGTGTAGACTTATTAAGTCACTCCTATTAGTATATAGATGTCAAGACGTGAGCAGAGATGTGCCTCGAGATGCGTGTCGATGTGAGACCGGGGGTAGAGAGTAATGTGGTAAGTTATGATTAAGTTAGTATGGCTTAAATAACTAATTAGATGTGGCTATAATCTGATTTACATTAAATATAGTCTAAGTTAGCTAAATAAAACAATAGTTATTGATATTCCTCAAGATAAGTGTGGACAAATCATAAGACCAATTGAGTTGCAATTGGTTTTATCAAGAGTCACTTAGTCGAGAGTTAATGGATTTGAAACAAGATGTGAGCCATTAGATTAGCCTCGAGATACATGTGCACATTAAGATCAATGGCCATAAATAAATCATGTATATATCTATAGGATTGAAATGGTTTACATGCAAGCACATTTTATTCTATTAAGTTGAAGAAAAAAAAGATTTAGATAAGGGAAACCAGAGATCAGAAGGAGATTTTGGTGAAATTGAGGATGGGGTCAAGGAGTTAGGTGATCATCAACTTGGTAAGTTGGTTTTCATTTTTAGTTTTGAGAAAGTTTATGATTTGATGAATATATATATATAAAAAGTATGTTGTTTTTATAACAAATCTAATAAATCTAATCCTAATCATTCACTTAATAGGACCATGACGTAGCGACATATCATAGGTGGCGACTCGGTTGGAATTCGAGCGTTGACACCAAGGTAAATATAACATTTTATTATTGTGTGATGCTTATATATATATGTGATATATACTTGAATATGCGTATTCACATAATTTAATCGTCAAATTTATGAGTGAGAACTACCTCGAAATGTGTGCGTACACATGTATTTAGGTAGGTCGACGATATCAAATTAAGTTAGGTCTAATATAACTTATGTAATTGAAATGCCTAAGTTAAGTCATGAGGGGCATTTTACTCGTTTGACAAATTAGGATTTAAAAAAAATTAAGTTAGAATTATGAGGTGTCAACTTTTGATGGTTTATGGAGAGATAATGACAAATTTAATAAAAAGTAAATAAAGAAAAGTTGTATGGTGGTGGTTCACTTCTAATAATGAGAGTAAAAAAACGAGAGAGGCTCCTTGTTCATGAAGATGGTGTAGAGGTGGTTTGGAGTGGAGAAAGTTCATTTCTATTTGAGGATCTTGATTAAGCCAAGTAAGTTAACACTTAATTTCATATAATTTTGATGTTATGGATTTAATACAACAACAACAACAACAACATAGCCTCAGTCCCAAATTAACTGGGGTTGGCTACATGGATCAAACCATTCAAATCCCTCCTAATTAATGCATCCCATGTTAACTTTGGTCTGCCCCTACCTCGTCGAATTTCTACAGTTTCTATTGAGTCAAGTTTTCTAGTTGGGGTATTTGTAGGCCGTTTTTGCAGGTGACCAAACCACCGCAACCGCCCTTCCCTAATCTTTGTATCAATTTGTGCTACTCTTACTTGTCTTTGAATTTCTATATTTCTTATTCTATCTTTACGACTTTTACCACACATCCACCTAAGCATCCTCATTTCTGCTACGTTCATTTTATGTAATTGTTGTTGCTTTACCGCCCGACATTCACTTCCATAGAGCATAGCTGGCCTAATTGCGGTCCTATAAAATTTTCCTTTTAAATTAGTAGGAACATTTCGATCACAAATCACCCATGTTGCACTCCGCCATTTCTTCCATCCAGCTTGCATTCTATGTGTGACATCATTCTCAATGTTACCATCATTTTGTATGATTGATCCTAGCTACCTTAGGAACTTCTACTTCCTCTAATTTTACCACTCCGTCATCTCGATGTCTAGTGTTTCTAAACTCACAGTGCATGTATTCGGTTTTCGTCCTACTCAACTTAAAGCCTTTAGATTCTTATGTATTCCTCCATAGTTCTAATTTCCTATTCACTCCATCTTTAGTTTCATCCACTAAGACAATATCATTTGCAAATAGCATACACCATGGTATATCCTCTTGAATATGTCTAGTTAGTTCATCTATAACTAAAGACAAAAAAAAGTATGGTTGTTGATTTTTGAAGGAGAATAAGGAAAAATAAAGAAATAAAGGAAAGAAATGAAAAGAAAAAGAAAATAATAAAAAAAGAGATCAGATCACCACGGGTGATTTTGGGTAGGAGGAGGACCGCACCCACACATTGCAACTGGGCCTAGCTAGTGCCAGAGCCAGCCCAAGGGGCGAACCAAATCGGGTGGCAAAACCGAGCCCGGTTCAAGGGGCCCAAAACCCCCAATTTATTTAAAAATATATATAAATTATATATTTTAATTAATAAAATCATGAAAAAATAAAAAAAAATTCAGGAAAATTCAAGAAAATTCAAGAAAAATAGAGAAAAAATCTGGAAAAAATAACAAAAGTGAGAAAAATTGAAGAAAAGTAAGTTTGAAAGTTTTTAGGGATTTTTACACTGAGACTCTCCTCGAAAAGTGTGTCAACGATAAAATTTCCCTATTTTGGAATTTAAAAATATAAATCATATCAAATAAGCTCAAATACACCTAATTCATTTTAAATTGATACCAGAGGCCTAAGAGACTAGTGTCGGGTGTTGGGTACGTATTTTGAGGCGTGTAGGAGCCATGATTTTAATTTGCTTGGTATTTTGCATATTAAGCTAAGTAAATCAGTAAGAAATTCAATATTAATTCTTGTCTATTTTCTTACTTTATTTGATGAGATGATTGCTATTATTAGACTCTACTTCCCTACCGAATGACCTAGGGTCTAAGTGGTATGGTTTAGTCATTGTCCACTCACGGGTTAAGCTGCCGATAGTCGTGGCTTCCTAATTGGTTTGAATCCTTTGAGTGAGCATTCGTCATGTGTCATGACTCCTATCAGGTATTCGAGCTCCATTGTGGTTGAGCATTTGGTTAAGTCCATGGCTTCCTTTGGAATTTTCTCGGGTTGCGGCTCAAGTGAGCCGACAGTGCCGAACGGATTAGATGCTGTCGAAGTGGCTTGACCTGCATGATTTATAGACTTGTTTATTGTTTAATCTGAATTATTGTTGAACCTTTTTTGGATTTACTCGTTGGGATTGTTTCCGCTTTTACTGACAATTGCAGGTCCTTCTAGTAGCAGAGGTAAAGAGCATGTGATCGGTGACTTCCTCTGAGCTTCCTTCAGAGTCAGCTCCTTTCTATTACTATAGTAGGTTTATTTTTGATATTCTGGACTGTACTTATGATGTATATACTTAGGTTTTTTGTTACATTGGGTCATTTTGGGTTGTGAGACGTTTGATACATGTATATGACTATTCTTTACACTATTTGTCACCAGATATATACATGAGATCTACTTTTGCAGGATTTCCACATCTAGGCATGTCCCGACTATTGTGTATTTATTTAAGTTGCTTTAAATATTTTTAAATTATGTTATGTAAACATTTAGACTCGTTAAACTAAATAACAAACACAATAAGCAACTAATGATTGAGTAACTCGGATAAGAGGCTGACTAGACATGCGTTAACCCTGCGAGAGTAGACCAAGGGTCCATATAGGTTTAGGCTGGGCGCGGCCCAGTTTGGGAGGTTTGGGGCCGTCATAGTTGGTATTAGAGCGTAGGTTTATACCTTAACTCCATGTAACCCACAACTCGACTAAAATGCA
Organism: Stephania cephalantha; assembly: GCA_039657325.1. Taxonomy (NCBI): domain Eukaryota; kingdom Viridiplantae; phylum Streptophyta; class Magnoliopsida; order Ranunculales; family Menispermaceae; genus Stephania; species Stephania cephalantha. The sequence goes on along the minus strand of CM077569.1, from coordinate 49,157,272 downwards.
AATTTAAAGTTATGGCACAGCTGAATTTAGAGTGGAAATATGATGATCCTGATTTAGAGTATTAGTTGGGAAGTGAGGAGAGTTGGGGAAACTAAGTTGGTTTATACATGTTAATTAATTGATATGTATTATATACTATTAATGGTAGTTACAAAAAATGATCGAACCTCGCTATTCGCCTTTGTAGACCATGATGGCCGATCATCGGGACACACGTGATCATAGTGGAGCTACACGTCCAGGCCTTATTGATTTAGCAGACTTTCAGGCCTTTACACAGAGGGTTGCTTCACAGGATAGAAGTTTGAATGAGATTTTGATAATTCTCAGGGGACAGTTGCCATCACCATCGATACCTATAGTGGCTTCTACACAAGATGTGAGTGCGCCCACACCTTAGGCTACTCCGTCATAATCTACGGTATGTGCAGCACCAATTACCGTCATTGTCCCTGTATTGCCCGATATAGTAGCGCGAAAAGTTGCGACACTGACTGAGAGAGATATAGGCTTTGATTTGACTCCTGAGGCTAGTCTGACTAGGGAATATGAGAGGTGCAGAGCGAAGAAGTTCACTGGAGATTATGATGTGTTGGAGGCAGAGAAATTCATTAGGAATCACGAGAAGATCTAGTGAATTTTAAGGCTAGAGGATAGCAAGAGGCCTAGGTTGGCTGTTTTTTCCTTCTTAGGAGACACAGACACCTGGTGGACTAAGTTGGTTGCCACCTAAGGAGAGCCACATACATGGAAGGATTTCTAGAGATTGTTCAACCAAAAGTTCTTCCCACCCTCAGTGATGATCGCCAATAGGTCGAAATTAATGCATATCCGACAAAGGTTGGAAGTGTCTGTGATTCAATATATGGGGAGATTCCAGCAACTGTTGTCGTTTGCTGATAGAGTTGTCGACACTGATAGAGACCATGTTAATTTCTTCTGTGAATGGTCGTTTACTGCAATTGGGGCACAGTTGTTACGATCGACCTGTATAACCTTCATAGGGCTTATGAGCGCAGCTTGACTAGAAAGGCTTTTCTTATCACTCACCCTAAGGATGGCAACATGTGACATGCAGAGACGCCGATTGCTTAGAGTTCAAAATAGAGATCACAATAGGGTCATGGTAGAGATAGGAAGAGGAAAAAGAATCATCAGAGGTACGGGATAAAGCATAGAGTAGGTTCTATTGCACCGCATCCAGTTTATGCAATCGCGCCTCCTTCGACACAAAGTTACACAAGCAGACCTCCATAAGCACCGCATGCTTATTAAAGTTAAGGCAACAGTTCAAGGCTACTAACAGTAGGACTCGGGTGGAGGTAGTGGCCAGCAAGTCCAGAGGTCAGGACAGTAGAGCCAGAAGTCAGGCTAGTGGTAGAGCAGATAGTCTAGGCAGCAGGGACCGAGACTATCTTTTGAGTGCAAACATGAAGTAAGATCAATTGTCCGCAACTCGTTGGCGAGCAGCAGAGCTTGCAACAGATTTTGCAGGAGCAACGACCTCAAAAGAGAGCACATATAGTGGCTCAAAATGACCCACACGTGACGCGATATCTTATAGAAGGTATGATTTATATATGTCTTCGCATGATGCATATTTTGATTGATTATGGTTCGACCATGTCTTTTATTTCTGGACGGATGGTAGATGAGTTAAGGTTGAGACCCATTAGGCTTAGTTCCCACTTGATCCTCAACATGGCTAATGAAGATACGATTTGCCCTAATATGGTCTGTGAGAGTTACATCATCGAGATAGAGGGACACGATATGTCTATAGACCTCAAAGTACTAAAGTTTTTAGAGTTTGATGCATTATTGGGGATAGACTGGTTAGCAACATATCATGCACAGTTAGATTGTTTCAGTAAGACCATTACATTCCAGGTCCCTAAGCAGTAAGAGTTCAATTTTCATGGCGATTCGACACACCTTTAGAGTACCAGAGGTAGAGTGGTTACGAGCCAAGAAATGAAGATATTTGTCAGTATTTTGAATACAACAGAGAAATCAGTGGCGACTATTGAGGAGTTGCCCGAGGTGTGCAAGTTCCTAGATGTGTTCCCTGAGTATTTACCTGGATTACCACCACCGTGAGAGATCGATTTTATTATTGACCTAGTCTCTAGAATATAGTCGATTTCGATACCACTATACATAATGGCACCGAAAGAGTTGGATGAGCTGAGAACCCTACTTGAGGAGTTGACAAATTTAAGATTTATTCATCCTAGCATGTCTCCATAGGGCGCTCCAATACTGTTTGTGAAGAAGAAAGATGGAAGTTTGAGACTCTACATCGATTACAGGCAGTTGAACCTTGTTACGATGAAGAACAAGTATCCACTTCCCCGAATAGATGACTTGTTTGATCAGTTGAGAGGTGCAGTGTGGTTTTCTAATATTGAATTAAGGTCAGGGTACCACCAGCTCAGGATTAGGGGTGAGGACATAGTGCATACTACGTTCGGTACACGTTATGTCATTACGAGTTTGTCGACATGCCATTTGGGCTAACGAATGCACCGACGATGTTTATGGACTTGATGCACCGCATGTTGAGACAATACTTGGAACGTTTCGTGATTGTATTCATAAATGATATTTTGATCTACTCCAGGACTCGTGAAGATCGCAAGGGTAATATCACGACAATTTTACATACACTGAGAGAGCACTTACTTTATGCTAAGTTTAGCAAATATGAGTTCTGGTTGTCAGAGGTCAAATTTTCGGGGCATGTAGTTGGAGTTAGTGGAGTATCAGTGAATCCTTTGAAGGTCCAAACAGTCATAGATTGGTGTACCTCACAGTCAGTGATAGATATTCGTAGCTTTTTGGGTCTAAGCAGAGATTTGTGAGCGATTTCTCTAAGATCGCGACAACTATGACGAGGTTGACTCAGAAGGACGTTAGGTTTGAGTGGGACAAGAAAAGTGATCAAGCTTTCATGACAATAAAACAGAGAATCATGACAGCTCTAGTGTTAGTATAGTCAGAAGCAGGAAAGGGCATGGTTGTGAATACCGATGCATCACAAGTTGAATTAGGGTGTGTTCTGATGCAGGGGGATGGTGTGATTGCTTACGCATCTTGACAGCTGAAGATTCATGAGAAGAACTACTTGGTGCATGACTTAGAGTTAGCGGCAGTGGTATTTGCTCTAACGATTTGGCGGCTCTACCTGTATGGCAAAATACTTACTTTATTCACTAACCACAAGAGCTTAAAGTATCTCTTTACACAGAAAGACCTGAATATGAGACAACACAAATGGCTAGAGTTCCTTAAGGATTATGACTTCTCTTTGAAGTACCACCTAGGAGAAACGAATGTAGTGGTGGAAGCATTGAGCGTTAAGAGATCAGATGCAGAGGTTGTTATTTGTTAGATGACACATGATTATGCACTTCTTGAGGCGGCATATATGATGGGTTCAGTTGATATTCTGATTATTATAGAGGCACACATATATGGACAGATGAGCACTTAACTAGTTTCTATTTAGAGGTTTTTAGAGGGTCGGACGGTCGATGAGTAGTTCCAGAGGTTTCTTGAGTTGACAAAGAGTTCAAATCATCCTGGGTGGAGTCTATGACATCCAAGAATTTTATAAATTTGATTAAGCAGCTAATTAAGTATTTTCGGATTTAATTTGGGAATTAAGTATCTGAGTTGGGACCCACGCATTATGGACTAAAGATCATAAGATATATTTTATTTTTGTATGATGAATGCTTATTGTGCGTATTATATGGTATTTTGTCACGAAGTCGGGTTGTGTTGAGGTGTATCCTCGATTTTTCATAATCAGGGGTTGTGTCTGAAGGGCACAAGCAAAATAAAAATGATTAATTCCTCGAAAACTAGTAAATCAAGTTTCAAATATCACATGAGGTTTTGCCTCGGTTTACATGCAAGTTAGGATCAGTGGCGATGTAAGATGAGAATGAAGTTGGTGCAAGACCTTACCTCGAGCTTTATGTCAGTTGGCAGTGGTTGAGGTGGAGAATGAGTCCAAATTGGTGTAAGTTTGGTTTAGTATGGCAAGAGAATTGGTCCATAAGGGTTCAGTATGTCGGGGAAAAAAGTTAAAATTTTTAGGGTTTTGGTGCGACCAAAACCAATGTTATGGACATTTTATAAAGATGGACCATTTTGTCAAGAGTTTAGTTCAATTTGGTGAAAAACTAGATTGAAAATGAGTGCCGGAAGTTAAAATAAGGATTTCAGGAATTAATAAATAAAAAGAAATTAAGTCGCTGACAAGCAGCTGAGGGTTTATATATAAACATATTAAAAAATAAAATGAAAAGGAATTTCATGACACACGTTCAACAGAACGTTTTATTCCTTCGATCCCTAAACCCTATCGCTCATTCTTTCGCTTCGTGGTCTCCCGATGACTGTTTTTCGCCCGATTTCTTTCTACAAAAACTATGAAGCATCGCGAGATGGTCGGTTTAAGCTAAGTTTCTGCAGTGGAAACAAGGTATTCAGCTCGTAATTTGGTAAATTATCAATTCAGGGCATTTTCCTCAATTCAATTTGAATTATCACGATTTCTCAATTTTTTCGCAGGGTTTTAATAGAAATTGGTAGGGATTGTTGTGAATTGATATATTGGATTGATTTGCATCAATTTGGAATAAATCTCATTGGCGCGGGTTAGGGTTTTGATGAATTAAACTAATACGATTAAGTCGATTACGATTTTGGAGATGTTTTATAGTTGATTTTAAATTTACATTGGGTTTAAGGATGAATTGATTATTGCTTTTGATCCAATTTGACTCCACGTGCCGTGAAAATATTTTTGATGTATGTATCGAATGGTTTTGTGGTTTTTGTTGTCGAGTTTTAAAGATTTAATTGTGAAAATATTGATTTGGAGACATTTTTCAGTTCAAAATAAATAAAGTTTGCCTTGACGATATGCCATATTGAAAATTCATAACTTCTCTGACGGTAATCGGATTTGAGGGTTCTTGGAGTCATTGAAAGTAGGACATAATCACTACAAGTTCCTTTTAGGTCACCATGACAAATATTAAGGTTTTCAAGGTTAAAAAGTTACCCCAAGTTTGCTAGTTGAAAGCCAGTTGAAATAGTTATATAAATTAATATTTTAGGAAACTGTTCTCAACCGTACTTTGGCCACAATCTTCATTAGGTTTAGTGATTTGGTTTCACTTGAAGCTTGACCCATAATATAATTGGGTATGCAGGGAAGCTATTGGAACTAGGGGTAGGCATTGGTCTCCACGAAACCGCCCAAACCGCCCAAACCGCATGGTTTGGTCTGATTTTTTTAACTTGCGGTTTGGGGTCAGTTTAGAAAACTTGAAAACCGCAATTCCACGGTTTGGTGGTGGTTTTCATTTACAAAAAATCGCGGTTCAGCAAACCGCAAAAACCACCCATAAACTAAGAATGTATTGAAATAAAGTTGAAGTCTTTTATTGTTGTTTTTACTTTCAAAATGATCTTAGACTCGTGATTTTGATTGAGTTCATTTGTATTATTGTGTTTTTGGTGGATGGTCATGTATGAACATATATTTTGTTGATGAGATTGTATGAAATGTGTGACTTTTTTTGCTGAGAATGTGTCGCAAAAAAACTGCAAAACCAAACCGACCAAACCGCGCAAACCGCGGTCGGTTTGGTTGTGGTTTTGAGGTTTCACGGTTTGGTGGTGGTTTGTAAAATGGCAAAACCGCGAACCTTCGGTTTGGTGGTTGTTTGATGATTTTCACCACCAAACCGCGGTTTGCCCACCCCTAATTGGAACCATTTTGAAGGTGATCTGACACTTTGGGAACCTCGAAAAATTAAGCCCAATGTTGGTTGGTTGTAAGTAAACCTTACAATGATCTTTACTATTTAAGGAATTTATCTTTGTATCTGCAATTGTATCATAGTTTGCATTGCATTTTATCATTCTTAGTCATTCATACACAGAGTGAGTGAGGGGGATAAGCTTGTTTCGAAGTGTGGTTTGCTTGAAACTTGGTTTCAATCCTGCCTCTACGCCGTCTAGTGAAACTAGCCGAATCTAACGCCGATAAGTTATCTCTGCATTTCATGATCTCTTAATACTATCTCTGTACTATTTTTAGAAGTTGACGTCTGATTATAGTTAGGAAACATCGACAGAGTGGATTTCATGTCATGTTAACGCATAAATCTTATTGTTTATTTGGAAATGCAATTACATGTCTCCATGTATGAGACTGACAATTGCAGGAGTACATATTAATGTAGGAATTTACTTGGCCCACATCTTCAAGTTGTTTTTGATGGTATCAGATCTATATGAAGACCAGGGAAGAATGTGCAAGACTCAAAGATTGTGGTAATTGTTTTCAAAAGTTAAAACAATTTCTTGTTGTAAATTGTTATATATATATATATATATATTTGGATTTTTGGGGTGAGTGTAGGACGTAAACTTCATTGAATGGTTAAGAGTGTCTCCTAAGTTAGTTTAAAATGTGTTGAGAGGTTTATATTTCAATTTTGGTCTATTTGGGTTTATATAATTGTAACTAAGCTTTTGGAGACTCTAAGTTAAATCATTAATTTGAACTTGATATATATTGTGAACTGCGGGTAGTTGTGAGTCCTTCTAGGCTTCTTCCTAATTCTGTTATCTATTATGTAAATTTTTGGATAGGCTACTTTTAGATGAGGTGTCGCCGAAATTTTTACAAAATACGAAGAGTAATTCGTATGATCTCCTAATTTGCTCCAATTGAACAAATCATGAATTGAGTTTCATCGAGGATATAATTTAATTTTATAGCCTTATTAAGGACTGAAGTAATTATTATTTTGAGCTCAAAGTTTAAAGAACATATTAGGCTAACTAGATCATTGGAGGATTAAGATACTCTAGGTCAGTCAGTCGACGAACTCGTGCTTGAGATATAGGGGAGGGTTGTGGATTTGATCAGTGGCTGAGTAATGTACATAGATATTTTAGGAGGCTTATTGCTCACGTTTTACCATTTATCTAGGCAAGACCAAGATGTATCAGGATATGAAACGTCTATTTTGGTGGCTGAGGATGAAGGCGGGCGTAGGGGATTATGTCAGGAGTTGCAGGATTTGCCACCAGGTTAAAGCTGAGCGTCGGAGGCCTAGAGGACTGTTACAGCCACTTACATTCCTAAGTGAAAGTGGGAGCATATTGCCATGGATCTAGTAAGTGGTTTACCTCGGTCTCCGCATAACCACGATATTATATGGGTGATTGTGGACACAGTGACCAAATCTGCACACTTCTTGTCGGTTTCTACCAAACACAAGTTTGAGCAGTTGAACATCCTTTATGAAAGAGAGATTGTCAGACTTTACGAGGTAACATTATCTATTGTGTCAGATAGAAAATCGCAGTTCATGTCCATATTATGAAGGAGCATGCAAACACAGTTTGACACGAGGCTACAACATATAGATGGTCAGAGAGACTGATTTAGGTGTTAGAGGACATGCTTAGAGCTTGTGTATTGGAGTACAGCGGGTCGTGGTAGGAGTGTCTAACTTTGTGTGAATTTGCCTACAATAATAGTTAATAGGATAGCATCGGAATGGCACCGTTTGAAGCACTCTATGACAAACTGTGTAGGTCACCAGCATGTTGGGCAGAGCCTGAGGATATAGCAGCAATTGAGGCAGAAATTGTAGTAGATCACACATAGAAGATACAACTGATACGTCAGCGTCTTCGAGGAGCTAAATAAAGATAAGAAATATGCTGACAAGTACCGAGAAGGGTTAGAGTACAAAGTGAGAAACTTTGTCTATCTAAAATTTTCACCACTAAAGGGGTCACAAATGGTTCAGAATCAAAGGAAAGGTCACGGCGAGGTTTATAGGTCCTTTAAGAATCGAAGAGATAGTTGGCAAGGTTGCATATAAGATTGAGTTACCACCGCAATTGGCAGGCGTTCATCCAATGTTCCATATATCGATGTTGAGATTGGACAGGGCGAGTGAGGGAGAGAGACTGATAGTGGACTCGATTCAGATTGACCTAGCTGATGATATTACTTACGAGGAGCAGCCTGTGCAGATTTTGGACCTGAAGGTGCAGAGTTTGAGGAACAAGGACATTCCGTTAGTTCTCGTCAACTGGCAACACCATAGAGACGAGGAATTAGCGTGGACGCAGGAGTCCTATATGCGCGAGAATTTCCCATTTCTCTTTTGATTTCGTTAAGTAATTTCGTTTTACACATATAAATTTCGAGGACGAAATTATTATCAGTCTGGAAGACTGTAATGACCCTAATAAATATAATCCTAATCATTCGCATAATAGGACCGTGATGTAGCGACAAATCATACGTGGTGACTCAGTCGGAACTCGGGCGTCGACACTGAGATAAATATAATATTTTTTTATTGTGTGATGCTTGTATATATGTGATATACACTTGTATATATGAATTCACATAATTTAATCATCGAATTTATGAGCGAGAACTACCTCGTGATGTGCGCGTACATAAGTATTTGGATAGGTCAACGATATCGATTTAAGTTAGGTCTAATGGAACTTATTTAATTGAAATGCCTAAGTTAAGTCGTGAGGGGAATTTTAGTCATTTCACAATTTAGAATTTTTTTTAAAATAAATTAAAATTATGAGGTGTCAACTTTTGGTGGTTTATGGTGAGATAATGACAAATTTAATAAAAGTTAAATAAAGAAAAATTGTGTGGTGCAGGTTCACTCCAGATAATGAGAGTATAAAAAAAGAGAGTCTATTTGTTCAAGGAATTGATATAGAGGTGGTTTGGAGTGGAGGAGAAAGTTCATTTCTATTTGAGGATCTTAATTAAGCCAAGTAAGTTAACACTTAATTTCATTTAATTTTGATGTTATAGATTTAATGCATAGTATATTTGATTAATTAATACTTGATAATTTGATTTTAGTGGAGTTGATTTAAAAGACAAAAAAAAAGTATGGTTGTTGATTTTTGAAGGAGGAGAAGGAAAAAAGAAATGAATTAAAGGAAAGAAAAGAAAAAGAAAAAGAAAATAATAAAAAAATATCAAATCACCACTGGTGATTTTGGGGATGAGGAGGAGGAGGACGCATGCGCGCCTCGCGATGCATGCATGTGGTCCTAAAACTGGGCCTGGCCAATGCTAGGCCCAGCCTAAGGGGCGAACCAGACTAGGTGGCAGAACCGGGATCGGTTCAGGGGCCCAAAACCCCCAATTTATTTAAAAAAATATAAAAATATGTAAATTATATATTTTAATTAATAAAGATCATGAAAAATAACAGAAAATTCAGGAAAATTCAAGAAAAGTAGAGAGAATTTCAGAGAGAAAAACTAATGAAAAGTGAGTTTAGAGGTTTTTTAGGGATTTTTACATCGAGATTCTCCTCGAAAAGCGTGTCAATGCTATAACTTCCATATTTTAAATTATTTTGCGATTTAAAGATATAAATCATATCAAATAGGCTCAAATACATCTAATTCATTTTAAATTGATACCAGGGTCCTATGATACTAGTGTCAGGTATCGAGTACATATTTTGAGACATGTGGGAGCCGCGATTTCGCTTGGTATTTTGCGTATTAGGGTAAGTAAATCAGTAAGAAATTCAATATTAATTATTATCCATTTTCTTGCTTTATTCGATGAGGTGATTGCTATTATTGGATTCTACTTCCCTACCGAGTGACTTCGGGTCTAAGTGGTATGACTAGTTGTTGTCCGCTCACGGGTTGAGCAGCCAATTAGCTCTTGTGGCTTCCTGACGGGTTTATATCCTCTGAGTAAGAATCCGGTAAGTATTGTGGCTCCTCTCGGGTATTCGAGTTCCATTGTTGTTGAGCGTCCGGTTAAATTCGTGGCTCCCTTTAGAATTTTCTCGGGTTGCGGCTCAAGTAAGCCGACAGTGCTGAATGAATTAGGTGTATTCAAAGTTGCCTGACCCACCGAACCAATTTTTAGATCCTAGCACATTTTAAGTGGCTTTGAGCCCCCGTGTAGAGTGTCAGGACCACTTACTCCATATCCCTTGCTTCCGTGTCACTTAGTCCCTACCGTTGATCACTTTAGTTTGTCTATCATGCGTTTTACTATTCTTTCTCGGCACTTTATTTTCCTTCTAGCATGATTTGAAGACTTGTTTATTATTTAATATGAATTACTGTAGAACTTCTTCTGAATTTACTCATTGGGATTGTCTCATTTTTTGGTGAAAATTGCAAGTCCCTTTAGTAGCAGAGGCAAGGAACCTATGATCGGTGAATTCCTCTAAACTTCTTTTAGAGTCAGCTCCTCTATGTTACTACAATAGGTTTATTTTTATTATTTTAGCATGTACTTAGGATATATATACTTATGTTTTTTGTTACATTGGGGTTTATTTTGGGTTGTGAGATGTTTGATATATGCATATGACTCTTCTTCACACTATTTGTCACCAGATATATAATTGAGATCTATTTTTGTAGGATTTCAACATCTAGGCATGTCCGGACTATCGTTTACTTATTTAAGTTGCATTAAATATTTTTAAATTCTGCCGCGTAAACATTAAGACTTGCTAAATTAAATAGCAAACATAATAAGCAAATAATGATTAAATAACTTGGATAAGAGGTTGACTAGGCCTGCATTGAATCTGCGGGAATTGACCAGGGGTCCACTTAGATTTAGACTGGGTGGGGCCCGATTTGTGGGGTCTGGGGCCATCTTAATTCTTTTGGTTATGGTGGATGTATTGGGTCTCTGGTGGAACAGAGGTCCAATGCGATGGTGAAAGCCTTCTAAAGAAGGAAACCCAAAAGCTCAAAGTGCATAATTTCTGGGATTTCTTGCGTTTTACGCGCTAGACATGCTATCTAGCACGCTACCTGCATGTAGCACGCTAAGTAATATGTGTAACGCGCTAATAGGGTCACTAGCGCACTAGACATATTGCCAAGCGCGCTAGGTGCTTTGTGTTGGGGTATGTACCCTAGGTCAATCTATGAACATTGTTTATCTTATAAATTTAGTTAATAAAATAGAGGTTTTCGTTTGCTGTTTTATTATAAGTGATTGCATGTTTACCTTATAATAAGATCTATGGGTATTTGTTGAAATATCATATATGTCCCTAGTCGGTCATTATACTGGGAACTACAATGAGTTAAGACTAGTTTGAATCTTGAATGATAGTTTTGTGATGTTCATACGTATAGGGATACGAATTTAGATCATGAGTACTTGTTAGGGAAGAAGGTAATAGACCGACCGGCTATGAGAACACCACATGGATTAAGTCATAAGTGTTACTCATAATAGGTATATCATTAGTCATTCGACTTAAGATTACTATAGACTTCAATATTATGAGCATGGTAATTTGACACAGTCAAATGTTGTCTTTAATCAAGCGTTTATAAAGATAGTGATTGGTTGCCATGTAAATAACATGTGAATACGTGTAATCAAGATAGAATTTGTTCATCTCATATAGAGAGATTAGTGAATCCCTCAATATGTTAGACTGCTAAATGGTCAAATCCTATTGAATTGACATCATCAATGTCACTTTGATGTTTTCAGTCTTCCTAAAGATCAAGACTAGTATGATTGAACATTAAGGGTGACTTTTCATGTCTTATGTTTACCCGAAGGATATCACACGACAAAAGGATATGATATATGTTATTCATTAGGTTGTATCGATTTTGATATTCATGATACTTGGGTAGCCATAATGCCTTGCTAGAGACCGCTTATGACTTATGTACCAAAATGGTTTTAGTTCACTGCTAACGTCGCATGAACCTATTGGGTTGCACACAAAGAATGGCTTTGCGCAATTTCAATTGGTCCAGAGTAATGAATTTTATATGATAAAATTCATGACATAAAAGTCCTTACAATTTGTTATATGATAACTTATTAATAAGGGCGTTTGTGTAATTTGCTTGAATTACCTAAATACAATAGTTATATTACGAATGAGTTTTTTAAGTGAATTTTTCTACACATATAAATAGAGGTTGAAACCCTAAAACATAATAAGATTTCATTTTTGCTATTTCGAGTTCTCCAGATTTTGGGAGAGAAAGAAAAACGTTTTCAATCTCTCTTGTGGCTAGCATTCCAAGTTGTGGTCACCATTCATGCGTGCATTTCTGATAGAGGACGTGCGCTTGAACGTCTTGAAGATCGAACAATCAGAGAAAGAAATTGCGGATTAAGGTATGGTTTAATTTTATAGATCTAGTTTAATGGAACTTATTTTCGATCCTGTTGGGGTTTTTCAAAAAAAGATTTGAATTTTTCGCTGAACCACAAAAATCCAACACTATGCCAACACAATTTCTACAAGTTCTTGACTTAAACTTAAACACTTTAACAAATTCTAATATTTAAATTAAAGATATAAACACACCCCAAAACATGTGAAATGATATCAGAAACTTAGGAAAAATTCTCGAGGGTTCGGGTACGTGTTTTGATGTGTCGGGAGGCGGGATTAGCCTAGGAACTTGGCATGATTTGTAAGTAAACTGATTGAGATATTTCTCTCCATTTCTTTTCTATTATGCTTCTTATTTACAGTCATTTGGGACTGATGTTCCTTTTGTACTCTTGATGTCATGACTTTGTTGTTCTATCTCATTCTTTGAGTTTGTTATCATGGTATCGATTTATGTTTAAATGGTATTCATTGACTCTTAATCATGTGCTATGTTATTCTTGGTAGTTTAGAGTGTTGATAAAGTAGTGCATCATGCTATTTGGTGAATGATCTTTTTATTGTAAATCTTATTCCTTGCTTTGTTTTAGCTATTCCATTATTGATTCCTAAACTATGTCATTTCTTAAGTTGTCAAAGTAGTTCTTGTATTTATGATCATTATATGATAGAGATGGGTGCGACACAAGGGGTCACTAGATTTTTGGGATGTCTGAATCTCACCACTAGCTTGAGTAGCACACATGATATAGGACTCGGGGTTGTTGGTAAATGTATGTATATATATATATATGTAAAATGGGCAATCGTGAGCATATCTACACTCTAAATAATGGAACAGAGTTAATGTGATGTAATTTCATAGTCAACCGGCCATAGATCATTACTGCGTAGTCGAGTGTTAGTTTCATGTTGTTTAACTGAAGAATCTTATAACATGATTATTTTTCAGCTTTAATTGTTATTGTTATGCTCTCTTATATTTGTTGTATATTTGGAAATGTAGATAAATGTCTCTCAATGTTACTTTCTACATTACTGTACTCATCGTACTTTTGTGACAGTGGGTGCAGATACTCCGAGTAGCAGACTAGGGAATGAGAAGATCGACAATTAGTTTTGAGCCATCGGAGGATAGTTTTTGCTATTTTTGAAGGTGATCACTCTATTTATCCATTACTTACGTCTTTTTGTATAACTTTGGGTTGTATATTGGGTTGAGAGACTAGACTTCCCTACTGTTCCATGTATTACTTTGGTTGGTTTTATATGATTGTTTGTTTACCTAGTTTCCACAATATGTGTTTTTATTATTGCTTCCGCTATTTTTATTAAGTTTTCCACTGAAAATTAAGGTTACGATAAAGATCTCTTAATTAATCTGAAAATTATAATTTACAACTAATGAATAATACTTATGTTGATTGTGTGTAATAAGGTGAATGAGATGAAAAGGCTGACTAATACATTGTTAAGTCCTACGTGACGTGGGTTGGGGCTTAATGGCGAGATTAGGTCGTGCGGTACCCAATTTGGGGAGCCGAGCCATTACAAGGTGCCACCAAGAAACTAAAAAAATAACCTGTAATAAATCTCTTGAAAAAATGACAAGTTGCCCAATCTGCATCATAGAAGGTATGAACTTGAATATCAGAGGAATTGGGAAAGAACAAACCAGCGAAATGAGAGCCTTTAAGATATTTAAGAATGTGTACAACAACATTCCAATGTTGCTTAGTAAGGTGTTGAACAAACTGATTGAGCTGTTGAGTGGAAAAAGTAACATCCGACCAGGTGAAACCAAGGTACAAAAGCCTCCCAATCAATTGTCGAAATCTATCAGGATTCGATAATAGTGGGGAAGAAGATTCATCAAATTTGCAGTCTCTTGGAAGAGGTGTAACTACTGTCTTACAAGTAGAAAGACCAGCTTTAGTCAAGAGATCAAGTACATAATTTCATTGATTAATGTACAACCCAGAATTAGATCGAGTAAGTTCCAAGCCAAGGAAAAAACGAGCCTGACCAAGATCCTTAATAGTGAATTGGTGATGAATATGAGACTTAACAGATTCAATGGCAGAAAAAGAAGAGCCAGTAATTAAGATATCATCCACACATACAAAAAGAACAAGAAATACATGTCCTTTTGATAATGTGAAGAAACAAGGATCATGACATGATTGAATAAAGCCATACTTAACTAACGTGGAAGTAAATTCAGAGTTCCACTATCGAGAAGCCTGTTTGAGGCAAGAGAATGATTTTTTTAGCTTACAAATAAGAGGAGCAAAAGCTTTGGAATATCCTTTAGGAGGTTGCATATACAAGTCATCAGTGATGTAACCATGAAAAAAGGCATTATTTACATATAATTTGTGTAAAGGCCAGTTTCTTGCATAAGCTAGAGCCAAAACCAATCTTATAGTCACTGTTTTGGCCACAGGAGAAATAAGATTATGAAATCAACACCCTCAATTGGTTATAGCCTTTTGCCACTAACCTTGCTTTACATCTGTCGAGTGACCCATCAGGATGGAGCTTAACTTTATAAACCCATTTAGAGTCAATTGTTTTTTTTTTTCCAAGAGGTAAAAGAGTTAACTCCAAAGTGCCATTTTGTTCCAAAATCATAAAGCTCCTAGTTTATGGCAGAGACCCAAAGAGGGTCATTTTTAGCTTGTCGATAAGAAGTAGGTTCTGTAATATTAGGCACATTAACCAAAAATAAATAAGTATAGATCAATGAAACATGGGGAAACGAGAAAATGAAAAGTAGGAGGTTCAATTGAGGTAAGATGGCAGGTAGAAATAGTGGTTGGAATAGTTGTGACATGTCTCTTTTTTTGTTGGAATAACTAAATTATCAAATGATAGTAAAGAATTTTTTTATGGAAAGATATGTCCATAAAAAAAATCTCTAGAAACAAAAATTGACTTGGACTATAAATTGTAGAGCTTATAAGCCTTTTGACCTGGACAATAACCAATAAAATATATTTAAAAGATCTAAGGTCGAGCTTGTCCTTGTGAGGTAGGATATTAGGTGCATAACATAGAAAACCAAAGGATCTTATAAAGTTGTAATCAAGATATGTATTAAACAACAGCTGATAAGGTGATTTTCAATTAAGAAGTGAAGTATGTAATCGATTTAAAGTATATGTAGAAGTAAGAATGGCAATCCCAAATTTTTTTTGGAGAGGCCATATTAAAACATTAATGCTCAAGTTATTTGTAAAAGATGTCTATGTTTTCTCTCGACAACACCATTTTGTTGAGGAGTGTAAGGAGTATATTTTTTATGAGAAATGCCAAGTTAAGAAAAAAGAGAAGCACAGTTGTGATATATAAACTCAGTGCCATTGTAACAGCTCAATATTTATTGACGTCGTTATTTCATTTAATCTCAGACTCGAGCGTCGGCTCAGGCCCATGTGGACGCCTCGGATAGGCTAGGACACGCCTAACTGGGCATAAATCGCTATTTTTGTCTATTGGTTGCATAATTGCAATGTTAATTATTATGTATTTCATAACTCATCGCATATGTGTATTTATATTATCATACCGTGTGAGATTGTGTGATGGGTAAATGTCTCGTAAAACATGTCAATGTGGGTATTGGGTAAGCGTAGTACGGGTACACTAAGCCTTATAATGCTAACTTAAATAAAATGTCTAAAAAAGGTGAATATGGCATAAAATAGATAATCAAACTTTAGGCTAAGTCATAATAATCGGGTGCATAAAGGATTGACAGGCCTCAGGATGCGTGTCAAGACGTAGGGCATTGGGTGTCGAGTAACTGGGTACTAGGGGAAGTGGTAGTACACAAATTTAAGACCCTAAATAGCCTACATATGTCTAAAAGTGCTTAGGTTATATCAATTGAGTCAGTTGATTACAAATGCCTACAGTTGGATGAAAAAATTGATGTCATAAATTTACCTCGAGATTCGCACTAGAATGGGATCCTAAGAGATTTGAGTAGGGGATTGGTGTCAACGAGATGGAAGTTAGTGGATTAGGAGTTAACAAGGACCATTAGATTGACTTCGAGATACGTGAACATAATTGATTCTAACATAACCTATATATAGATAAGTTAGTGGTAAATCTCTTCATGCAACAATAACAAAGTTTGCTCTTGGGCTGGAGTTCTAAAAAATTCAGCAAGAACTAGGAGGAATGGAGGGCTAAAATTAGTGATAAGCATTGTATAGCTACAATCAAGTTGATCATCTTCTCCATCTTTTTTCCATGAAAATGAGCTTCAAAATTTGGGTTTTGATTCAAAACGAATTTCTAAGTTTGCTCACTGGTTTTCTGAGTCTTGTTATGAATGGAGAGTTCATTATGCTCACCAATTTAAGGATTTGAAACTGATTTTTCAAATGGATTGTGTTCTTGAAGTTTCTTGATGCATGCATGTTAAGTTTTTGACATACCTCTGTAATTTGAGCATAACTGTCTGATAAAAACCCCAAATGGGGCGGATCATATATCGTTTGAGCATAACTCTCTCATAAGAACTCTAAATGGGGCGGACCATATGTCGTTCGAAAGCTTACCAAGAGACAAACAACTTTTGTCTCTATTATATTTTTGAAATTCAAACTCTTTCTAGCTTAAAAATGCTATGCGATCAGGCAATTGAAATGCTATTACGGGATTTTTATAAATGAAACTCGATGAGGCATTACTTTCTCAATTCTTATCGGATTCAGCCCATCTTTTAGTATGTTGTTGTTAGGTATGTTAGCTGTCTTGTAACTGAAAATTACAATTTTTGGAGCTATAAATTGGAGAAATTATTTTTACAAGATTGTTGGTTAGATTTGATTCCAATTTGAGCTGTTTTGGTATAAGTACGATATCTCTTTCGTTTTAAATCGCAATTTTGCAAACTAGACCTTTTCGGAAAGCTAAGACATGGAGAAAAACTTTCGTAGTAAGTGTCTTTAATAATTTGGAACTTATAATGGTCTAATTTGTGCTGCAACATATGATTCAAAATTGAAAGTTGAAACTTTATTTAGTCTTTAAGGGGCTATTTTGGGAAATAGAACTTTAAACTCGGTCACCTATGAGTATTTAGCCTTGCAAGGGGGTCCTTGCTGATTCACACGGGATTCCACATGCCCCATGCTACTCAGGTCAGAGCAGAGTTCCATTACTATTAATGGGTGGCTCCGTGATTTGTTATGGGCACAGGAATCCCAGGTAATTCAGTTTACTAAAATATCACTCATTTCCACCCAAGATCCCAACATCGCAATTCATTTCTGTCTAAATTGTGGAGTAAACGGGCTTGCGTCGATATTCTTGTTCTTTCTTTCTCTCACCCTTCCATTTATCATCCATTTATTTTTGCTTCACAACCTATGCTACTGGGTTTATGTTTTTAATTTCCTGCCGTGGATATTGGCAGGAATTAATTGAGACTTTAGCATGGGCTCATGAACGAATTTAAACACCTTAATTCACTCTAAAACACTAAAAATGGATCTCAGGGGACTCAGAGGCTATGGTAAGGTAGTCAAGAGCATAGCGGGGTTAGACTGGGGTGTTTTCGGGGCTTCGAAATGCGATTTGAGGGGTGTAAGTCCCTTAAGAAATACATCTTGAGTATTTAATTGTTTCAATTGTGCTATCTAGTGTTCTTTGTTGTTTCATTATCCATATTCTATCACTGCTTTGATTTGGGATAACAGTTGGTACTTTTGTTCCCCGTTGAGGTTTATTCGGATGTTGTCTTGCATGAGCTCTAGTACGCTAGACCATAGCACGTGTCACTTGCGCTCTCGATGAATGGCAATCCAAGCTACTGGCCTCATCAGTGCATAGTTCGGTGGGGTTGTGATACCAATCCTCTGCTAGTAGTCCAAATGTGAGCCAATGTGGTACGGGCCGCTGAGATCATCTGGATTGATTAAGTATGGTCTAGTTTGCTACGTGTGACACGATTATTTGGTTTCTATTGGTGTTAGTTATGCAAGCGACTATCTTATAGTTGTATGTTTATTTTCTCATGTTTATTTAACATTATTATTAGCCTCTCTATTATTGAATGCTTGGTGGTTTTCTTTTGGGTTCTTACTCACTGGACTTGTCATCTGTTTTATTGTGATGACTGAGTGCATATCCTAATGCCCGTAAGGGCAAGGATGTCTTAAGCAACTATCTTTGATTGCCTGCAATCCAGGACTTACTAGTATGTGTTCATTTTGATATTTTGTTTTACTTTTGGGGTTATAGGAGACTTAATAGACACTGTACATGTATATATTTACTTGTCACAGTCTGTTGTCGCCTGATATACAGTGTACTTGATTCTGGGTTTTCTATAGTAGAACAAATTCTTTATATGACTTTAAAGTTATTAAAAATCTATGGTTGTGCTATGTTAAACTTCCGCTATAAATTATTGACTACTTGAAACTTTGTAAATGACAAATGAAATACTAACTAATAATTGAATAATTGATTTATATAATCATTGATTAATGAGTTAGCACAGCTATCGAGAAGTATTGACGCGGCGATGACATCGGTAGGGCTGCGGGACCTGAGTAATAGCTTACTAGGCGGCTCCTCGGCGGCCTTGGGCGTGGAGCCGCCACACAATTGTTTGTTCTAACAAATCGAACAGAAACATGAAATTGTGTATGAACAAAAGTAAAGAAGTTTTCAAGAACAGAAAAAATAGAAGACTTAATAAAAAAAAGTCTAAGTGAATCTACTGAAATCTTCCACAATAGTAAGGAAAAAATGAGATCCTTGAATAAATCTTTGTTTGTAAGGACCCCAAACATTCATATGCTACAAGTGGAAAACACAAGTAGATTTCATACAACTGATGGGGAAAGACAATCTACATTGTGGAAAAACATTATGATCAAAAATAGGAACATAAAGAAAGGAGTTTAAATGCTTAGTTGCAATTAAAGATGGATGACCCAATCTTTAATGTCAGGGAACAAGTTTATTAATTGTGTTACATGAAAGTGAAGAATTCAAAAACTTGTTGAAACACTTAGTGAATGAATGAATAACCTCTGGTGAGAAAGAGCTTGCATCAAGAATATAGAGACCAGCCATAATTTTACCAACTGCCAGAACCTGAGTAGACTCAAGGTCCTATAGAAAACAAAAATGTTTAAGAAACAAGAACTTAACTTTTGCAGTAGCAGTGAGTCTACTAACTGATTATAAGTTATGCTTAAAAGAATCAATGTGTAAGCAATTTTCTAAGACAATGTTGGAAGATAAATGCATATTTCCAATACGGTCTACCAATTTGAGACTTCCATCTAGAAGAAAATAAGTGTAGGTTTAGTAGGTATGATGGATTTTTGCAATATAAACTGACCAGTACAAATATGAACAAAGGCTCATGTGTCTATAATCCATGAATGAGAACCTAAATCAATATTAGAACAAGTATTATGATGAATAAGCTACCTGTAGAATCTTCTAGATGAGCAAAATTGATAAGTGAAGATGATCATTTAGCAGCAATCCCTTTCCCTTTTAGTAATATGTCAAATTCCTGTTGTATCATGTCAGTTATATTAGCTTGTAAATCCCCATATTTTAGTGATTCTTCTTTGGCCATATCTATTGGAGAGTCTAACATGTTAGTCATATTTGCATAATCTTTCATTTGATCTTTAAGAGGTTTATTCTCCTTATTACCTTTAAACCAGTTAAGGAAGCCATGAATCTTGAAACATGTATCTTCAGTGTGCCTTTTCATCTTGCAAAAGTCACAACACAACTCATCTTTGTTAAAATTTTTCTTGGAAATACCTTTTTGAAAGCTCTTCTGATATGAATTCTTTACAAACATTGCAGTATTAATCGCTGGTGCATAAGCAATATTGACCTTCTTTTGCTTTTCAACCCTAATAATCAGGGCATATGCTTTGTTTATACTAGACAAATGATCCATGACCAAGATTTGGTTCTTGACATGATCATAAACTTCATTTAAACCTATCATAAATTGCATAAGTTTTTCATTAGAATCTAATTCAATGATTTTGATTGCAACAGCACAATTACATTTAGGAATTGGGGCTAAACACCCTAATTCATCCTGAAACCTCTTCTATTTTGTGTAATACTGTGAAACTGACATCCCACCCTGACTAATGGTATTAATTTCTCATTTAAGCTGGTATAATAGTGGACCAATGCATTCACCAAACCTTTCTTCCTATTCAATCCATAGACCATGAGCAGAAGATGTGTAAAGAAATGCACCAACAATTTTTTCCGAAATAGAGTTCAAGACCCAAGATATTACCATACAATCGACTTTATTCCACTGATCATAGTTTGGATGCAACGGAGCTGGCTTAGCAAATCTTCCATCAATGAATCCTAACTTCATCTTTGCTCCAAGTGCGATATTCATTGCTCGACTCTACGAGAGGTAATTCGCTTCAGTTAGAGAATCCAATATCATCCCTGGATGATCAGAATTATGCAATTCGATAGCTTTATTGAAAGTCAATTCACTCAAATAACCTTTAGAAATCACACTTCGCAGATCTTGATCATTCGCCATGATTGAGCCCTAGCTCCAATCCTGAATCAATCGAGAACTCCTTGAAAACAATAATCAATTCTCCAATCTAAAAAAAAATCGATCCAATCAAACACTTAACTAGTCGTGAAGAAGACGGCACCAAGCTAGGGTTTCGGAAATCGCTATGATACCATGATCTTGTTTCTTCCAATCCAGCTAAAACAAAGCTTTCTTGTATTCACTTAATAACAAAATCAGTTACAAGGCTTGATCTTATATGTATATATAGTGTTTACATTAACCCATTTTACCTTCCTAGCTAACTCATGCAGTAATAATACAACTTAACTATGTTACTGTGGTAATACAGTAACTCCACATACACTATAACACTGGGACATACTACAACAACACACATTAGTCTACAAAGCCAACCTATCTATTTTGAGAAGAATTGCAAATTTTAGGAATATTATGCCTATTTATCCATTATATGTAACTAGTATATATTAAAAGCTCTTTGGATTTTTTTCATTAAATTAAGTTGTATATTGTTATGATCCAGAAAAACCTCTGGTAGTAGGGGAGACCAAATGCAATTTTTACGATCAAGAAGGGCTTTTCTTTGCAAGTGCATGAACACACCCGTTCATTGATCTAGGGATAAAATCGAAATCAAATGGGTCCTTAAAACCTAATTAAGGCCCTTACATCAAACATAATGGGATCAATATCTGAACAAACTGAAGAGGCCGAGTTAAGGGATTTGATTACCGTCATAGCATCAGAGTAAACCTTGGAAAAACCAATGAGATGAACACAATTTTTGATGCCTTCAAGGACAGCACCACACTCTGTCGCCTCAACCGAAGAAGAGAAACCCACAAAAGACGAGCCTGCCTTAACAATTTTATCCGAATTCGAAACAAGGACCCAGCCAATTCCAGTTTCTCCCGACTCAAGATCTTTAACCGCATTCGTGAAAAGAACAAAGAGACTATTCTTATGGATATTAGGAGGAGCAAAAGTAGAACTCAATTCAACAACCATGGCTTCGTTAAATAATCTGACTTGTTCAAATGTTTTGGCGACCACCTCTCCAGGGCTCTCCATTGAGCCTCGAAATATCATGTTGTTTCTATTCTTCCATATACGCCAAACTTTGATGGTGAACCACTGTAATATTTCCTTCATATTCTCTAGTCCCTAAGTCAACTGCATAACTGAAACCCATATCTCAGCCAAACTCGATGTAGCTAATCAACTAGTTCTTAATCCCTAAGGAGCCCCATACTAGAACCTACGAGTAAAGTCACATAGAAAGAGGACATAAAGAGGTGACTCCTCTTTTTTATAGCACGTAAGACATATAGGGTCATTCGACATTGTGCGCCTCCATATAGCATTTCTAGTTGGGAGGACATCTTGGGTACCACGCCAAAAGAAGAATAAAACCTTCCTTGGAACCTTAATCTTCCATATTTTCTTCCACAAATAGGCCAACTTGCTATTGTTGTTACCACTAGCCTCCCCATGAACCATTCCACCCCAAAAACCATCTATATCCAGCTGCACCGCCAAATTATAAGCAGATTTAACTGTAAACTTCCCAAATTTCTCATAATGCCAAATCAGCTTATCACAATATCCTTCTTTACTGACCGGGGTTGCTAGGATGTATATTGTCTCCACTGGACTGAAGATGCTGGAGACCTTCTCCATATCCCATTGTTTAGAGGATGAGTCTATTAGGTCTTTCACCAGATGATCGCCCTCCCTTCTCAGAGCCCACAGCTTTGATCTTTCCTTCTTCATAAGCCAAAAACCATCCCAAATTCTAGCCTTCTCTCCATCACCTATTCCCCACCTTAGCCCATTCATAATTAAGTCACGACCTTCTAATATATTATTTCATGCCCATGATGGGCGCGTACCTAACTCAGCAGACATGAAATCCCTTTCATGAAAGTATTTGTGCCTTAGAAAATCTAATAGGATCATGTTCTCGCCCTTTATTAATCTCCAGGATTGTTTTGCCAAAAAAATTAAGTTAAATAGCTTTAAATATCTGAAATCCAATCCCCTAACCCTTTTAGTTTGGATATTTTCTCCCATGAGCACCAATGTGCCCCCTCTCACCTCATTGAATCACCCCACCAGAAGTAAGCCCTAGCTTAATTCAAATCATCAATGACACCCTTAGGGAGCCTAAAAACTATGTAATGGTTAATGTTTAGGGACTGCTTGTGCAACTGCATTTACTACGATCTCTTTACCTGCAGGGGATGGGAAATTTTCTCGCCATGTCAGGGCTCTTTGGTGAAGCTTCTCAATAATTCCATTGCAAAGTTGTTTTCTCGTCTGAACCTCCCTAAATCGAATGCCTAAGTACTTACCTAGGCCTTGAACTACAGGGATGTTAATCAGCTTCCCAATATGTCTTTTTAATATAGCTGAAACATTCTTGCTAAATTGGGTTTGGCTTTTCTGTTCATTGATTTCTTACCCTGAGATATATGAGTAGGTCTGCATAATTTCTTTGGCATTCAACATACTCTTAACATCGGCCTAACAAAGAATCAATGTATTGTCAACATACATAAGATGAGAGATAGAGGGAGTCTAGTAGTTCAGTTAAAACCTTGAAAGAGGTTATCCCTCTTCCCTTTTAAGAGTTGAAATGTGAGTACTTCGGATCAAATGACATACAAAAAAGGGGAAATGGGATATCCATGACGAATCCCTTTCGAAGGGATTATTTTCCTTTTTAACACTCCATTAACTGTCACCTTATAGGACACGATAGAAATGCAACATCTAATCCAGCCTACCTATTTATCTGATAGACCCAGTCTTCTTAGAACCTTCAAAATCAAACTCCATTCTAGCTTGTCATAAGCCTTTGCCATGTCAAGTTTCATAGTCACCTTTTGAGATCTTCTGCTACCTCTCGCCATCGAATGTAACACTTAATTAGCAAGGATGATATTATCTAGAATTTGGCGACCTGCAACAAACGCACTCTGAAAAGGAGAGATTAGTACATTCAAAATAATTTTAAGCCGATTTGACAGTATTTAAGTAAAGAGTTTATATGAGGAATTACATAAGCTAATTGGCCTATAATCTATTACCGATTGGGGGAAGACACCTCAGGGATAAGGACGATATGTGCCTCGTTGAGCCCTTGATCGAAATGACCAATGGAGTGAAAATTTCCTACAAGCTTGCATAATATCTCCCTTGAACAGCTCCCACTTTGTCAGTAACAGTTTGTTAGTCATGCCATCAGGGCTAGGGGTTTTATTTTGGTGAATGTCCTTTAACGCTGCACACACTTTTGCCTCTTTCCTCAAGTGAAATCCTTGCTCCAAATCCTTCTAAAATCGAAAAATCAACATTATTTCCTTTGGACTGAAAAACCTCTTCAAAGTAGTCACCTATTACTGTCATCATTCCCTCTTGGTCATGAATCATACGACCTTCCTCTCCCTTAACTCCACTGATCATATTTCTCCTTCTTCTACCTTTGATAAAATAGTGAAAATAAGAAGTGGTTCTATCTCCACTCCTCAACCAATCGATATGAGATCTTGTTTTCCAAAACTCCTCCTAGTCGGCTCTAGCCTCCCTTAATTGAAGCTCTAGGTCTTTTATCTTTTGTATATTTGGGTTTCCTTCTTCATACAGGTTATTAAGCTCACATTGTGTCCTCTCCATTAATCTTTTAGAGTTTGTTGAAGGTGTCCTACGTCTTTAAATGATTAGTCTGGTGGCCATTCTTCTCATTTTCTCACCTAAAGAAGCATCCCTCATTCTTCCCTCACCACTCTCCACCCAGGTCTTCTCAATAACTTCTAAACATTTTTCATTTTTTAGCCACCTATTATTAAACCCGAAGATGGGAAAGATTTTTATAGGATATTCTATCAGTCTCCGATAGCAGGGCTACATGATCAGACCTAAGAATCCATAGATGTTGGATAGTAGCTTTAGAGAATCTCTCTAGCCAACCTTGATTTGCAATGCCTCTGTCAAGTCTAGCCTCAATTCTTTGATTACCACCCCATTTGTTTGTCAAGGTAAACCTTTTGCCTTCAAATCCCAAATCAGTACCTTAGATACTATT
This sequence comes from Stephania cephalantha, assembly GCA_039657325.1. Lineage (NCBI taxonomy): Eukaryota > Viridiplantae > Streptophyta > Magnoliopsida > Ranunculales > Menispermaceae > Stephania > Stephania cephalantha. Next base: position 49,132,368 of record CM077569.1, on the reverse strand, counting down.
GATGAAATTTATCAATTCTATGTTGTCCTCTATTGCCCAAAGAATTCCTCCCATTTTTTTCGAGTAAGAACATATGGAATTAAATTCACCTACTACCATAGATGATTCCCCACAGCCTAACATTATTTCCTATAAACTCAGTAGTTGTATCCCCCTCACCATCTTGTCTGTACTGAGATATTCTCCCCGAAATCTCCAAGGTTGTGTACCTTGTAGACTCATGATTTGGAGTTCAATGAAAAAGGAACTATACTTTGCTACCTGAGCTAAAACCCCTGCGTTCCAGAATACTTCCATACCCCCTGCTAAACCCCTCGAGTTAACGATCATAACAAAATCGAAACCCAGCTTTCTTCTAACATTATCCAGCACCCTCTCTTGAATTTTTTGGTCTCACTAAGAACCACCATATCAATACGTTCCCTCATTTTTGCCTCCCTAACCCCTTCAATTGTAAAGGTACCCTCAATGCCCCTACAATTCCATACCAAAAATTTCATCATTGATAATAACCCTGAGCCCCTTTGGGGTCGCATGCCACCACCTCTATGTCGATCATTCCTGTTCTCGTTTGGCTCTGTGGATGTTCTATTTCCCATCCTCAGCCTTTCGTTTCTATGGAAGCAGCACAGCTAAACCAACTCCACCATAGTTGGGCGATAAAATCTTACTCCCTCCCTTATTAGCTTTTGTTTTCCAAGCCTTCCCACGTCGAGTGACAAGACGAGAGGGAGGTACCTCATTTTTTTATATAATCTCTGCTCTACTATCGTCATTTTCCACTATAAAGATTGAGGGTTTCAGGTCTGGGTGTGATGGGAGGTAGTTCAAAGTTTCTAGTTCCGTGACTTGGTCCTTGGGTTTCTTTTGGGTTCGGATGATAACACGTGTTAGGTCATGAGGAGGGTGTTCAAGGAAAGCAAGATAGAAGTTTCGTTGGGAAGACGAGATAAGATAGACTTCGGCTAGGGTAATATGGACTTAAACTGAGTCCTAGGCTGGGCTTAGGGGATTTTATGAGGATTGTATATGGGGTTGGGGTGATTCTATTAGATTTAGGGGGTTTGGTTATTGGGCTTATTATGATAGCTGGATAAGGTTTTAGCTACGTGGAGTCAGGGCAGGTCAGGTGTATGGGAATAGCTTTCCCCAATAGGCTTAAAATTCAAATTTGAATTTTGAAGTCCCTCCATCGTGACATCATGGGTTACAGCATGAGGTAATTTCGTAGGTCAACCACCATGCCACAAGTGTTATATCAACAGTAAGATTACCGAGTCCACAGAGCTGTCCACCTTCCTTTGCACGTGACAAGGTTGATAGCTGATTTGAGCCATCATTCTCAGCTCTGAAACCCCGATCTCGAGGCAAGTCTTTCAGCCCCAAACTGTTAGAGGAACCTCGAGAATCATCTTCCCCATTTCGAGGAAAGCGACCATTCTTCGTCTTCTTCCTAAGTTTGCCTGATGAGTCCACCAGAATGCTATCTAAATACCTAATCTCGGAGACACCCTATACAAACTGATCACACATTCCTGATTTATGTGTCATATTCTCGCACTAGGAACAAAAAACTCGAAAGCTTTCATATACAAAGCTCACCTAGTATTTATTTCCTCTACTTCGAACATAAAGACCTTGCATCAGAGGTTTATCGGTATCGATCTCCATCCGAACTCTAATGTAAAGATTGAGGACAACCTCATCAACTTTAACCTCATCATCCATTTTGATATAACCGCCTATATGCGCAACCAGCTCTCGAATTGCGCCTTCCCCTCAGCAATCGACTGAAAGTCCATGGAGCTGAACCCAATTCTTGCACTTGTGAATATGAAGGGTGGGTAAGCGGATCTCAGCTTTCCAAAGAATTGTCAGAAACAGGTGCTCCTCAAACATCCAAGGGCCAAACTCCAACGCATAAGTGAGAACATTCGGGTAGGAGATGATTATTTGGAAAATATTTATCGAGACCTCAATAAATTAAATACCATCCTCATTTATCTTTTAGGCTTTAACTAGAGCATCTTTAAGGGCTCCCTTACTAAAGTTCTGAACAGTAGCCAATCTTCCCAAGATACTGGATTTACACTGAATAACCTCCACACCCTTAACTTCCTCTGAGATTACCACTTCGTCTTTTTCTTCTTTGCTCAAGGAGCATTTATGCAAGAGTTCAGAAATATCCTCCTCAAATGTCATTTCGATTTTGGTAACTTAACGACCTATAAAATGTAACAAACTAGAGAAAAACACAAAGAAACATGACTAAAGCCAAGGTGTTTGTACCTGGGGAGTTAATGAAAAACTAAATAGCCATCAACAGGAAAGAAAACAGAGCCCAATCAATGACAAAGCATGAGGAATAAATAACAGATATGACTAACACCCACCCCACCTAGATATCATCTACCCAGAAAAGTATAGTAAACCTGAGACGCTGCATTGTCTTACCAGCACTTTAATAAGCTCACCCACCCATTCTTACATATTATACTACCCTGATAAAGAAGGTACTTTCCCAAAATATTCCTAATGGTAATACATGATAGAGCAAGCATTTCCTCAACAAACTTCAAGACTAAAGATACATCAAACTTAAGTAACTCTGTTGAATGCTCATAGTTATGAGGAATACGGGATTGAAACACGTGTAGCACAGCCATCTCAGTTATGAGGACACCAAACTTCCCTAGAGAAGACAACCACTTCTCAACCGAAAAGACAACCTCTCCTCCTCATATCTCTATGAATAATTGCAAAAGCTCTTTGAATTACGCATGACTTGGAGCGCATAGCATATGTATGTTCTTCATCACAAAATTACCTTATTAGGAGGATCAGACTGTAACATATAACTTTGTGAATCTATGATTTATATCACTTTATGGCTAGTCCATGTCTATAATTAAAGTGCTTATTGATGAAATTACTATAATATCATACCCTTTTTTATAATGTCAACTAATTGGTTGAATGAAGTCCAAATACTCCCTCCAGTCATTTATATAAATCTTTCTAGCAAAAGCTTCTTGTTCAAAATTGTAAGTCGTTTTAGTAATTCAATAGTGTATTTATTACATTTTTACCTATTTTACCCTTATACAATTCAAATATTTATGATTCTTCAATTCTTCAATTCATTTAATACCAAAGGACATATATGTAAATTATACTCGTAATTAAAACTCTCTTAATTCTTGTGTCCTTACCTTAAACGACTTATATAAATGACCGGAGGGAGTACTTTTTAGGAAAACTGATGTTTTGTTTTTGATGAACTTTGAAAACTTCATGTTAGAAAAACTTAGTTTGATGGATAGTGATTAGGTAACATGTACACTTTTGCAACATAGGTTTTATATTCAGTTGTTGGAGTCTAATTAAGAATCCACGTTATTACTTACTTGGGCGCATGCATGTGTTATGCTAGATTAAAAAGTATACAGTGACAGCCCCCGAGGCAGTGTGATGTATTGGCAATTAAATTAAGGAGTACCATAATTCTGATTGAGTGAGAGATTATTCGTTAAATTTTTAGTATCTACATTGTTTTTTGGTTTCTCGCGAGTTATAGCGTTTGGCCCACGTCCGATTAACTCATGGAATTAGTCAAATCAAAAGTCGAACATCCATCATTATCAAAAAAAAAAAAAAAGTACACCAACTACATAAAAATGTGTTTTTTTTTTTTTGTTTGTTTTTGAATAAATGTAACTAATGTTTTAACAAAAAAAGAGCATTATATATACAAAAATGGTGTCGTCCAAACATTTTCCGAATTGGTCTGACTCTCATAGATACGCACTATGTATAAATTGGAAGTAGGAAGGCCCCGACAATAATATCTTTTATGATGCAACAACACTCCTACCAGCATCATATATAGGAGAGAGATCAGCATCAACAAACCACAATTCCACATAAGACCATTGACATTCCCACAAAGCGAGACAATATAAGGCCACAAAGTGAGACAATATAAGGCTCAAAGTAGCTAGATGGTGAAGATACTTCACGTGCACCTTTTTACTCCATTTTTTTCGTAAGTTTCCACATATGCCTTTCTAATTGTCATACATTTTGCTTCCCAATTGGAAAATTATACTAGCTAGCCAAGCCAATTTTAGAGATAATTAATCACAAATATCGAGCGAATATCATCAACTTGACATCTCAGAATTAGAAGTAATCAGAGCATCTCTAATTAGGGATGCAAATGGGGAGGGGAGGGGATGGGGACCCCATCTCCATCCCCATCCCCATCCCCAGGGGCGCAGCCCAGGGCAAGGCCCAAAATTTTTTTCTTTTTTTTGTGTTTAAGCTCAAAAATACAATTGAGCCCACCCCAAAAATCTCCCAAACCCTATCGTTAAGAACCAAAAAACTAGCAACGCACATACGGCTAAACCGAACGCACCGCAAAAAAAAAAAAAAAAAAACTCTCCGCACATTCGCGTCATTCTCACACTCACCGAATGTAAGTTCTTCACATTTTTTGAAGTTTTTTGGAGCAATATCTTTTCAAATTCTATTGTCTTGTGTCTTCTACCTCTATTCTTTTTGTGTTTGAAGAAACCAATCCATCTCTTTGGAATTAATTTCATTGCTCCACATTTAATTTTTTTCACTAGATTGCACTATATTACAAGGATAGATTAACGGTTCTTTTACAAAGTGCGAGCAAAGAGGTATGTTAGTTCATATATTTTTTTTGTTTGTATGTCTTTTTTTTAAGGGATATTTTTTAATGTGGAAATCATTGAGCAAAAATATATGTTATTTCTTAATTTTTCTTAACTTGTTGGTTTTTTATGTTTTGTTAGTTGGGGTTTTTTTATAAGAAAGAGATTGATTGTATAACTATGTTGTCAAAAATCTCATATTTTTGACAACATAGCTTATTTGCAATAACATATCACAAAAAAAGAATAAATCATCATCAACAAGTCTCAATTATTTTCCTTATCAGATGTTTGGCTAGAGGAAGAGAAGTCTACCATGGAAGTAATTAAAAGTAGTACCTACATGCTACATAGAACAAAGTTATTTATAGTTCCACTAGTGTTATTTGACCATTCAAAAAAGATAATTGTTAAAATAATATGTTATTTTCAGATAATCCATTAAATGTCAAATAGCCTTATTTTCACTTCTCCTACTTGGCTACCTTGTCATTGACACAAACACACACACACACACACACACACACACACACACACACACATTAGAAAGTCATAAATATCCCAACAATAGCGTATAGATTATATATATTAAATAAAAGAGTTTATATATTGTATATAATGTTATAATATATATATATATATATTGCAAAACTAGTTTGAAGTAGGTTTATATATAAATTAAGATAAAAATTGATAAAAAATGGTAATTGAGACGCTGAAGTTTGAAGTAGATTTTGTACCGATACAAGTTTAATTTGTTAAGTACAAACTTAACAATGCATCAAATCCATTTTTTTCAAAAGTTATGATAAAAAATGTATAATTAAGATAAAAGCTTAATTTATTATGTATATAAATTAGCAACATTAGTCCATTTTTATTTTATTTTTATGTTTCACATGTTTTTTTATATCTTTGATCATATACTATTTACGTTGATTGAATTAGGAGAATAAAAAGAAAGTTTTCACGACTTTAATATTTAAGGAGACATTTTTTCTTTTAAGGATAGCATACTAGCTTTGGACTAAACTCTATGGAGCGTCACGGTAACAAAAGAACGAAGACAATTTTTTCCTTTTTTAAATCAAGTGGGGAGACATCTAAGGTTGGCAATCTTTCTCCATCAGTTGTTGATGCTTCATCTCGTGAGGAAGTGAGACCTTTAGAATCTCCAACTCGAGAAGTTGATATTAATTATAATTCTCTTGAAAGAGATCCAGGTTTGCGTACTCCAGTACGACAATATTCCTTCAATGTGCGAGATGAAATTAGACGAGCATATATAAAGATGGGCCCTTATCAACCTAGGTTGCCAGAATACCCACGAACTCAATTCGGAAATCAATATCGTCGCTTTCAACCAAAATGGTTTGGAGAATTTCAATGGTTGGAGTATTCTCCTTCAAAGGACGCGATATTTTGTTTCCCGTGTTACCTTTTTGAAAACGGTAATACACCTCACTGCACATTAACTAATGGAGGATTTAAAAATTGGAAGAGAATTAATCAAGCGGTTAATTGTCCATTCTTGATACATATGGGAAGTATCAATTCGCCGCATAGAAATTATGTACAATCTGTTGAGAATTTGTCGAATGTTACTCGACACATTGACAGGGTGATAAATTCGCAAACTTCAGAGGATGTTCGAAAAAATCGGTTGCGGCTTAAAGTTACAAGTGAGGCTGTTCGATGGCTTAGTTTACAAGGATGTGCATTTAGAGGTCATTGTGAAGGTTCAACTTCAGAAAATCGAGGAAATCTCATAGAAATGTTGAAGCTTATGGGTAGATTAAATGTTAATATTGAGGATGTTATACTCAACAATGCTCCAGGGAATGCAAAGTACACCTCACCAAATATTCAAAAAGAGATTTTGCATATTATGACTAACATGGTGAGAAAAAAGATTTGCGAAGAAATTGGAGATAAAAAGTTTTGTCTATTAGTTGATTAAGCGAATGATGCAGGAGGCAAAGAAGAAATGGCAATTGTGTTGAGATTCGTGGATGGTCCAGGCTCAATTAAATAGCATTTTTTCGATATTGTCCAAGTCGAAAACACCACTGCTTCAACACTTAAAAAAAGTTTATGTAACTCTCTTGCTCCATATAACTTACTTATAGATGACTTGCGTGGTCAAGGATATGACGGTGCTATTAACATGCGTGGGGCATGGAATGGGTTGCAAGCTTTATTTCTCAAAGACTGTCCATATGCATATTATGTGCATTGTTTTGCTCATCGACTACAACTAGCATTAGTTGCAGCTTCTAAAAAGGAACCGTCGATTTGGTTACTCTTTTCAAAGTTGTCTTCTATTGTTAACCTTATAGGTTCTTCTCCAAAACGTCTTACTAAGTTACAAGCCTTTCAAGCTGTAGAGATTGCACGTAAAGTAGCTAGTGGTGAACGTGAAACTGGTAAAGGAGCTAATCAAATTGAAAGTTTACAACAAGCAGGAGAAACACGGTGGAGCTCTCATTTTGATTCTATTTGCAGTGTGATTGAATTATGGGAATTACAGATATGCTTTGCTGAAACTTGCAAGAAAAAACTCTAGATATTCTGAATGCAATAGATTCAATTGCCACAACAAAAGTACTTCTTCTAAAATTATGAAATGAAAGCTTTGATCACCTTTTGATGTGTGTGAATTCGATTTGCATAGAGTATGAAATCGAAACACCCGATATGAATGCTTGGTACAAAGAGGGCACAAGTCGTTCTTGTCGAAAAAAAGTCTCGTCACCAGTTGAGCATCATTACCACTTTGATATGTTCAATTCCGTGATTGACTATCAATTGGAAGAGTTGAATTACAGATTCAATGATGATGCATTGGAAATCCTTAAGTTGAGTTGTGTTTTACAACCAAATGATCAGTTCAAATTATTTGATGTTGATCAAATATGTATTCTTGCAAGAAAGTTCTATCCTGCTGATTTTAGTGATCAAGAAATGCATAATTTGAGATGTCGATTGGAGCATTATGAGGTTGATGTACTTCACCACAAGTGTTTTCAGAATTTGTCATCAACTTCTGAGTTATTGGAGATATTAATTCGAACAAATAAGTCGCATCACTACAACTTGGTTGAGAGATTAATTCGTCTTATTTTGACTCTACCTGTATCCACGGCATCAACAGAGCGAGTATTTTCAGCTATGAAGCGTATTAAGACTGATTTACGAAATAGAATGGAAGAAGAATTTTTGACAGATACTATGATCATTCATATTGAACGAGAATTCGCTCAAAATATCGATATAGATGAAGTAATTGATGAATTCGATTCTTTAAAGCAAAGGAGGGCACAACTAAAATAGGTTATTTTTCTTCATATTCTGATTTTTATATAATTTATTATTTAAGTATTATTTTTATTATTTACCCAACAATATAATTTATATTTGATTCTATATTGTTCGTGTTTGCAGCTGATACACTTTTCATTGATCGCGTCATGTTTGTGACAAGTAGACAACAATTTTTAATTTAAGGTACTTCGGTTGAACTCATTATCTATTGCTTTGGTTTCGATTTGGTCTATTACAATTGTTTGTGTTCAAATATTTCTTTTTCTTTGCTTAATAGTTTGTGGCTTAATTTATGCGATAATCATGCTAATTTTATGTTTGTCATGGATGCATGCATATATATATATATATATATATATATATTGTGGTATAATTTATTTAAAGTATACATAATAATATATAAAAATAATAATTTAAAAAATATTTATAGTCCAGGGCTATCAAAAATCCTGGATTCGCCCCTGCCCATCCCCGCTTAAGAATTCATCCCTCATCCCCATGCGGGGATGAATTTTCATCCTCATCCCCATCCTCGCCTAATTCCCGTGGGGATGGAGAATCCCCATGGGAAAAAAACATTCCCAATTTCATTCCCCATTAAATATCCCCACGGGGATTTTTGCGGGGAATTTGCGAAGAATTACCGCGGGGAAATATTTTTTCCCACTTGATTTTTTTCAAAAATTTATAAAAAGTATGGTACGCATGCATATAATTACAATTGTTGAAAATTTCAACCAAATAAAATATAACATATAAATATAGTTGCAAACAATTCAAAACAAAAAATATAATCATTTAAAAAAATATATAATTAACCAAACAAGTTAAATTATAAATCACATTAGAGTTTGTTTATCACTAGTGTTTTGGGTGAAAGCCTTGTAATAGTATATAAAACTGATATATACAATGTATATAGATGTATTTGATAAGAACATGGATCTTCGTGGGGTCCCCGTGGGGCCTAATGGGGATACCCACGGGGATCCCCGTGGATATTATCAATGGGGATCCCCACGGGGATCCCCACGAATATATTTTTTCCCATCTCCGTACCCATACCCGCGTGGGTATGAGATTTTATCTCCATCCCGTCCTCCATCCTCATTTAAATTCCCCATCTTCATCCCCGTTGCGGGGAATCCCCGTCCCCCGTGGGGATTCCCCACCCCACTTGCATCCCTATCTCCAATGGAACTGTAGATTGGGGGCAAATATGTGTCACCTAAAACTGGATGGATATTGGAAGGAAAAGGACTTCTTCCATGCAAATGTAAATTCCCAATATGAAGCTTAGGTGACAGATAAAAAATAGACATTCGCTATTTTGAATTTGAATCTCAGGAAAAGGTGTGATTCACAGCCACCAAGGATCCAATATATTTATTTATTTTTTAAAAAATTTTATTGAGATGTACATAAGCAAACGTTTTGAAAAATAAATGACACCTCATTCATAGAGGTGCAATCCTCATGGAGAGTGCGATGCTTACATCAGCAAATGTACATCAGAACGCACATCACATTTTGATGTGCATGCGACGTACCCGAGATTCGTATCATGTGCATCTCGAGGAGCATTACACGCACATCAGAACGTTATGTGCGTTTTGATGTAAGCATAGAATTTTCCAATCCACATTTCCTATTGGATATATATATATACTTAATTTAAAATTCATGTCTTTAAGCAATGTTATATAGTATGTACATTCTCTCCATGCTGATGATATGATGTGGCAAGAATCTACACCCACAATCTACCTTTACCTTTAAAGATGCCCACACCTAAACCCTGAACCCTATATATATATATATATATATATAGAGAGAGAGAGAGAGAAAAAAAAAAAATTTCACCATAGGATTTAGTTCTAATGGTGAATATGAAAGCTACATTTATGACTCTTAAGTTTTTGAATAATTTTCAACAAGGCATATTCATAGATTTAAAATCTAAATCATATATATACTAGTTTTATACACGTGTTACCACGTTTTAGAACATGTTCGCTACGCTCGTGAGAATTTAATTAATCTAACAATTTAGTTTTATTATTTAAAAAATATATACTACTTGACTTATATGTTTAGAACAAAAAAAAGACTTATATGTTGGTGTAATTGGCTTTTATTCAATTATATTCTCAAGATACTTACTTAAGTAACATATATTATGAGATAACATAAAAACAAATTATGAATATATATATATCCCAACTCAGCTGTTATTTAATCATCCTCTTTTTTTTTTTTTTTTTTTTTGGTAAATTGGCAATGGCCAGTTTTATTTATCAAATGGTGCTATTAGTAGCATTCATACACTTATTGTCCAATAATATGGATAAATTAGATGGAGGGTCTACATGAATCACAGTTCCTTCCTTTATAACTAAACCTTTTTTAGTCATTGAATCGGCACACATGTTATTGGTCCTTGGCGTCCAGAGAACTTTGACCTCCCAACTTCTATGCAATATTCCTCGAATTTGATCGATGATATGTGCATGATTAGTCCGAGGGGTGGTGCTCGTAATGAGTGTCAGCGCTTCCATTGAGTCGACCTCGAGGATGAGACGATCAATATTTATTTGCCAAGCTATTTGTAGCCCTATGAGAATACCCGCCAGTTCTGCATCTATTGGTGACCAGGTGCTCAAGAAGGCATGGAAACCCCGAACCCAATGGCCTTCATCATCTCTCATGACTCCCCAAGCTGCCGCATCCCCGTCCCTTCCTCGAACTGCACCATCCGTGTTCAGTTTGTACCACCCATGGTCAGGCTTTTGCCAGCCTGACCTCAACTCCGATTCCTTGCTATTTAATCATCCTCTCTCAAATACAAACATCAATCTTTATTCAATAATAATCTAACTATATGCTCTCTTAAAAAAAAAAAAAAAAAAAAAAATGCTTTCAAACTATAACTTTACAGTCTTCATTAAAAAATCATTACTTTACAACAAAAAAATAAAATAAAACAACATTGATGAAAAAAAGGTTAAAGAAATAAAAGTTCATGTGTCAATTGTAAAATTGGTATTATTGCTTATATTATAGCGTAGAATAGAAATAAAGCATATAATCAATAATTTATTATAACTATTTTAAATATGTATAAAGAACGACTATTTTTTAACAAACCAAGACTAAAAAAACTACATGCTTTCAAACTATGACTTTGCAACCTTTAAAAAATCATGATTTTATAATAAAAAATAAAATAAATAGTAAGGATTAAAAATATTAACAAAAAGTTCATGTGTCAATAGCAATAAACTAATGATATTAGTGTCTAATAGAAATAAATATAGTCAATGATTTATTATAATTAATACCGCGATTGATATTATTTGTGCTTCTATTTAGTGTATAATAGAAATAAATATAGTTAATGATTTCTTATAAATTTATAATTAATACCTTGATTGATATTATTAGTGCTTCTATTATATTGTATAATAGAAATAAATATAGTCAATGATTTATTATAATTAATACGGTGATTGATATTCATCCTTCATCCTAATTGTGTAACAGTTTTGTTTAGTTTTTTTTAGTTTAGCATTTATGTTAAGTTTAATTACAATTACAATTACAATAGTGCTTTAAAAATTAATTAAATACAAAAAATTGAGAGCGAAGTTGTGAGGTCATGAATAGATTATATATATATATATATATATATATATACTAGTCAATGGGCACGCGCTATGCGCGTGAGACGTAAACAATAAATGTATCAAGAAACATTTGTGAAAGTTAATATTAAAATATTATCTTAATGATATGTATCAAGAAACAATAAAATATATTTTTAATATATGTTATACATGACAAAGTTTTGTTAGTGGCGGTGAAACCTTTCTATATTCTTGGATGTATGATTATAGAAGCTTCTCCGTTGTGACTTTTATGAAAGTCTATCAATGATTCGAGGGGTATTCACATATGACGTTCTTTCGTTAAGCACAAAAAATGGACCACCATCCATCGCTTCTCTTTGGCAAAAGCTAAAGACCCTGCAGGGCTTCAGTCTCGCACAGGCATGTTATCTGAATTTGGAGTTTCGTCTCAAAGTCCTTCAAAACAGTGGTCATCACCTATAGAAGAATGGCATATATATGCATATCACTAATCTTTTTAACTTCCTCTAGCTGCAGAATAAGAGGAAGATGCCTTTTGTATTACCTCGTTCCTTATTGATGACAACAAACACTTCAGCCACTCCAGTTGCTTTGAGAGCTTCAATCTAGATGCAAAAAATATATTAAAAAAAAGAGATTAGCACTCACCTAACTATTAATGAAAATCACAACATACACAAATCCATGTTTTACCAAAAATTGCAAGCGAGATGCACGTCAAGGAATGGTCTAAACCTGATAAAGAATTGCAGGTTTATTAGCAAAATCAACCAGCGACTTTGGTACACTCAATGGCAATGGCTTCCACCGCCTCCCCAAACTTCCAAGATTAATAAGTGCCTTCATGGTGACACTCCTGGGGAACATCATTACAATAAGGAAAAAAGAGTTCGACTAATAATTGATCAAGCTATCAAATAGATGAAATAAGGTTTAACCAAAACCTCAAGCAAGTCCAACAAAATTTACCTACACAATGAGAAGCCAAAAACATTGAAGAATTCTTTGGAAATATGAAAGGCTCCTTTTGAGTTACAATAATACATAATGGTACAACTTTAGATTTTTTCTTTCATTTTTGGAACTCATTTGTAATTGTACCAACTTTATTAACAATATTTTTGATTCTTGGATTGTTTTTCTGTTGAAGAGAAAGCATATTGAAGAACATGGGGAAAAAGAAGAATAAAGCAATAACAAAACTTCCTAAAAAGAAGCTTGTCAAAAAGATTAGATATATAACGTAAATAACTACACCACTTTACACAGCCAAGTTTGATTAATCGGTCCCCAATCCAAATAACTGGAGCGAATATCAAAGCAAGTTGCAAGTATCTCCTTAAACTAACCAACTATTTAACCCATGTTCATCAACTTCATCTTACAATTCAATCCCTACTTTCAGTTTGATTTTACATGTTCAAAATGATACCATTCTGATTTCAGATTTTGGCATTTATCTGTTCAAGTATTAATACTTGTATCACAAACAGCCTTGAACATTGAAACCCAGAATATTTTCATGCGATGCATGTCAATCATTCAGATAACTCAATATATGTATCTCATTTAAGACATAATACTGCCCCAACTAACAGTTAAAGAAAAGAAAGAACGAAAGAAAACATAACCAAGTTCAACTACTTCAATGGGCACGCGCGTGAGGCATAAACAATAACACCGCCAGTGATATAGAAGTAAACAGATAAATGGATGAGCTAGGAAAGACATGTGGAGTACAAACTACACAATGCATTACCTCAAGTCATTCATCGTATCATCCACGTTGCAACCAGATGTGGAGTAGGCAAGACCTTACAAAATATAAAAATGAAGACAATGCCAACAAAGACCAATCAAAATCCTCCAAAAATGCACAAAGTTACAAAATCAAGGGCAGTTCAACTCTATCGTATAAGGGCTCTTACCTGCCGAAATTTGTGGCTCCAAATCAAGACGCAATCAACTCCATGTAAGATCCCGACCAAGTAGTGATATCCAAAATGCATCAATAATATTCCTTATATTCCCTGCAAAAAGAAGTAACAGTAAAATGACTAAAAATGACGAATCCTTAAAAGACTTACCTAGGCAGTGAGTTCATCTCTTTTGATAAACCGTGAACACCAACTATGAAAACTTCATGAAATATCTCACGGACGACGCATATGTCAAAATGTTTTTGACGCCGCTGCTACCACATCTTCAAACAAAAACCTCACCACCATGGCTATTAGAGTTCATCAAAACATTATAAGGAATATGAATTAAAAATAAATAAATAAAAATTATCGAAAACAATTCCATCATGTAATTTTTTTCCAAATAACAAAAAAGCTAACCTTGTCGTATGTTATATAGAGGCATCGTTGATTGCCACGTAATCCATTGAAGCAGTATCGTATTAGACGCAAAGAATTGTAAACAATTATTATATTAAAAATTATTTTCATATATTATATGTTATGATTTTACTTAGCTACGTACAATTGTGGAGGACGTCGCGATAACTACATTTTTTGTGAATGTACCTATATGTCTATCTATTTTTCCATTTTTAACTAAAATTTTGGTTTGACTTAAAGACACACCTCGAGATAAAGCTACATATAGTTGGACATGACTAAAAACATGTTCGGAAGATAAACTCCTACGTTGGGTATAGTTTGTCCTCGGGATTTATTAATTGTCAAAGCGAATGCTAATTTTATTGGAAATTGTTTTCGAATAAGTTTGAAAGGCATTTTTACATTATCTGAAGGTTTTAGTGGGATTCGTGGTATAAAAACTCTAGTTCCTTTAAAAGGTCCATTAGCTATTTCGGCATCTATAATATTTCTATGAAAAACTCGACAAATCAAACGGGTTCCATTACATAAGCCTATTTGTGGATCTAGATTTCTAAGTAAAATTACTGGACATCCTATTTTTAGTATTAGTCTATGAGGTGGTAATCCTCCTGGAGAAATAGAATTTAAATATTCTTGTTGATAAAGATGTAAGGAATCGTCCTCTACACTATCAAATGAATAATAAATATATGTTTGACCTAAGAATTTTTGGACAACTAAATTATTAATTTGTTCAACTGATTCATTTGTTGGGGTTAGTATAGCCCTATTGATTATGTATTCTTTGTTATTAGAACTCTCGTGTAATGATGAAAATGTAAAATCTATTAGGTCATGTATTGTTTGATCTCCTCGCTAAGGAATATTTATTTCATCAGGTACTTTAATCATATCTTTTTTAATAGAATTTTCCTCTCCATTTCCTATTCGCAACAAAAAATCAGCAAACAAACAATCATTTATAGCACGCATATTGTTCATTAATTTTATTTTTATTACGTTTTTCCAAAATGGTGCTCTAATGAGAGAGGCGTCTATGGTTTCAGATCTTGTACCATTTGGGACAACCGGCAATACTTGTCGGAAGTCGCCTCCTAATACTATGTTTTTTCCACCAAAAAAATCATCTATATCAGTAATATCTCGTAGTGTTCTATCCAAAGCCTCTAAAGCGTGCATGTGAGCCATAGTTGCTTCATCCCAAATAATGAGAGAAGCATGTCGTAAAAGGTCTGCTAAGTCCGATTGTTTGCTGATGAAACATGTTGAAGTGGAATCTAATAGAATAGGGATCTTAAATCTTGAATGTGCAAGATTTACCCCGAGCAATGACATGGCAAAGAATTCTGATGTAGTTTGTAGCCAATGCAATTAATCCTTTACTACGTATGTATGCTAAGATTGATTTGTATAAGAAGGTTTTTCCTGTACCCCCCAGGTCCATCTATAAAAAAAATTGTATGTGCATGACTATCGATACTATGGATGACACTATCAAATGCACTTTCTTGTTGATCGTTTAATTTTCTTATTGAATCTAAATCTTCTCGTTGATATTTTAATAGATTTTTCTTCAACTATAAATTTGTTAATGTTGGTTATTGATTCAGAAGTTGGTTGGGGTAAATCGTAATCAGTAATATTTTTTTGATGTTGTGAGAGATAATTGGTTAAATCTTTAAGGCAACAATTTACAAAGAAAGACTCATCTAGAGAGTGGTCGTTTTTATTTGCATTTTTGTAATCTTCAATCATATACGTCTTGAATTCATCCCATAACTCACGTACCTAATTGGTTCGCAAAAAACTAAAATAGTAGTCTTCTTAAAGAACGTGGCATATGTACATTTGCAAATTCTCGCAAGCATTGAGTTACACTATCATCATCTTCTAGTAAACCTCTTTTTTCAAATGATTGTTTAAATGTTTCAAATGTAAATCCATCAATCATACGCAAATCTTCAAAAGATATAGGTCCCCTAACATGATTGAGTAATAATCTTAAATAGTGCGTTCTCTATCTAATGGTGAAACAGTGTACATTCTACCAACTACCTTACGAATATTTTGTCTTCTAGTCCACTCTTTAAGTCTTTGATTCCACCAATATCTTTGTGGAAATTCGTAATATAAGTATTGCCTTGCATCTGAGTCAATAACATTTTTCTTAAAAAACTCAGTCAACATAGTTTTTGATCTATCACTATCATTTAATATGTTTTCTATAGACTCATCTATATTAAATTGGACTTGTTGATGATTAGGTAAGTGTATTTGTAGTCCAACTACCGAAGGTGAAATTCCATTCAATTCAAATTTGAATATTCTCCACAAAGCTTCTTGAGCACAGATCCACCTAGCATTAACAAATTGAGCTATCTCGTCATCTCGACTTGTATGCGTAGATACTCCAAAAGCAACGCGATCTGGACCTTTATAGACATATTTGTACAATATTTGACGGATTTTATGCTTGAACAAATTTCTACATTTATATGACAGTTATATTTTAAAAGTAAGTAAGAGTTATATGGAACCACCCAACGATTGTCTAAAGTTCTATTACCTATTTTTAATTGTTTTCCATCGTCACGCCGCCTATATATAGGGTATGAATCATTACCTTGGGACGTAGATGCAGCAAAATCTTTTGGATATGATTTTGTACATTTATTATTTTTCATACATATTGCGTTTGTATAACGGTCCACATGGGTTATGCATCATATGTTTTGTTACTATAGAATACAACCTAGACTCGGTTATAGGACATGGAATTTCCGCTCTAACTAAAGAGTCATAATTATCAGGACAATTTAACTTATCACTTTCTTCTAAAATTAGCAACAAATGTGAATGTGGCAATCCCCTCTTTTGAAATTCAATAACATGTACATGAGCTATTACTTTACCTAACACACCTCTAACAAATAAATCATGTTTCAATTCTTCTAGTTTTGATCGAAAAACTCTAGTTGTTACGTCAGGTCTATCTTGAGCCTTTTGTCCAGGTAATAGTTCTTGGGTAATTTCCAACCAATTAGTGTTGCAAGTGATGGTAATAAAAAGGTCGGGTTTTCCATACCTCCCGACGATTGCCATTGCATCTTGGTAGCGGTTATACATATCTCTTGGACTCACAAGATATGATGATGGGGAGAAATTATTCTTCTACCAATATTACCTCGCAAAATAATTGAGTCAAAATATTTTAAATTACAAGTAAGATAATAAACTTATTTGTAATGAATACATAATATATAAAAATCACATTCATATAAACCTCAGTTGTTTCTCCCCGAATTCGTTGCATCTTGTAAACCTTGATATAGTTCGAACGAATGATATGTTGGTTTGTCTTCAAATATCGTAACCGCATTGTTTCTATTTTCACATACATGTCTACCACATATTGTTGTAAAAGACGTCCAGTGTAATGAAGTAGTGACATGCGTAATGGGCGAAACTAATATGAAAAAAGTTAGTTTTTGTTGAAACAAATAAATTTTTTTAGGAATAAAAGTAATAAATTAAATTATAAAAAATTAAATTATTACGATATATAGTAAAATGTAGTAATAGTACCTGAAGAACATAGGAGTAGTATTGTCTGCAGCTGATTCTTCTGTGATTTGAGTTACACAATTCCAAATGCCAACCGTGTTGCCCCAAATGCAATAAAAGAGGATATTGTAAGGGATTGTAGTATGCGGCCGTGTCGTGAATGTTACGAAGGCTACCACTTTTAGTTTCTATTATGATATCTTTTTCTCTTAAATCTTCTAAAGAATCATTTCCAATTAGTATTGCCGCAACTTGTGGTGTTGAAGGTAAAGCATGAATATGTCGATTAACCCTTACTTCTTGTATCGGTAGTCTACGTTCATCACATCCTCACGTCTACCTAATTGACGGAATACTTGAACATAAGGATTGTGTGCATCTAATATTAATTTTAATTTATGTAATAGACTTGGTCGTGTTATGTTTCGCTCTTGATGTCGGTGTTCAATTTCATTTTGAGTGTCATATATATACATTTGTAAGAATCTTGGTCTTGATTCATTTATTGGTAATAAACTTCCTATTCTATGGTAAATAGATCCTTGCGCACGATAAGTAAATACTCCTTGTCTGCCACTTGCTAAGTTTTCGTCTATATTAACTCCTATAGAGGTGAAGCAAAAAACATGATTATAAGAACGTATGTTTTCTCTAAAATGTTTACCTTCATCAGTTTGATCTAGGAATATGTTTATTAATTCTTGTGGATTTTCGGGTGTTGGTAAATTTATTTTTCCATTGGAGCAACCCAAATCTAAGGTCTCATGAACAAATAATCTGGCTCCACAATATGAACAAATTTTGGGTTCTTCAAGTATTATAGTTTGGAAGTTGTAATGTGCGGGGAAATTTCTACCACTATTATGCCTATTAGGAAATGGTCTAGCGTTAGAAGAACTTGAACATGGTACTCGACAATTATTAAGCAACGTTAAATTTTGATTGCTTTGCGTAGTAGTAATGGAACCTACATGAAATTAAAATTTGTATACAATTAATAATATTAATAGAAATAGCATAATTTAAAATATAGTAAATGACAGTAACATATAATTACCATCTCTTTGGTTGCAAAGTAACCTTGCTTGTTGACGAATACATGATAATCTTAGGGTTCTTGAATGGTTGACAATGTTACTGGTAGAGGTACCTGTAAAGAAAAAAATTTAAGTTAACTGAGGAAAATAAAATAATTAATTTTATTTGGAAAAAAAATTTAATTTAATTGGTACCTTCCATTTCAGAAAACCTTGACCTAGCAATTTGACGAATGTGCGTCAACCTTGAAGCGGTTGTATTATATTTTGCAAAATTACTTGTAGATGTACCTATAAAATACATAATAATTAACATGGTGTATTATATTAGTAAGAACATATAAATTAAGTAGTGAATAAATTATTTTAAAATATAATTGTATGTACCTTCTATGGAATTGTAGCGTTGTAAATATCTTTGATGTCGAACATTCATTTGTTCAATAGTCTCAGAGTCTCTTGATTTCGTCGAGCTCATGCAGTAGGTGATCCCTAGCCGAGTTTGACATATTTTGTCGTCGTTGCCTTTGAGATAAACGACGACGATTCCGTTGTTCATTCATGGTAGCAGCTATATTATTGAATTGTTGATCAATATAATGAAATGGTCTACATGGAGGAATTTTTTAGATTGTAAAAGTATGGATATCTAACAAAATACTTCAAAATTTATTACAAATACTTCTAACAAAATACTTCTTATTTTTTTTAGATCATAAAATTTTTTTAGATCAATGGTTATTGTGTGAACTCTTAATTTAGTGGAGAATTTTTAATGTAACTTTATCTCAACAGTTTACCTATTAATGTACCCTAAGAAAGCCATAGTCTTGATAAAAACAAAAAAAAAAAAAAAATGATAGAGTCTAATGTGTTTATCGATGAAGCCCTTTTGTCACTATGGTTATGGAATTATCACGGTTATATATTCTTGCAATTCGCTAATTGATTTTGATCAAAAATGCTCACCTATGGTACTATGCTCTAATATTGCTCTATAAATCAAAAATTTGTTTCAATTTTTTTCAAAAAAGAATTGGTTGATTTTAGCTTTTTCAAAACAAATATAATTTAAAGCTTATCCACTACTTTAGTTAATAAGGTAGCCCCAGTATGTTGAGGTTGTTAAATGTGAATCAAATTTGCTTTATGGTCTCACAACCAAACCATTGTTAGAATTCAATTAATGATGATAAACACCTTCCTCTGCCCTCTTTCACACACCAAAATTTTGACACCTAAACTTCCACCTCATCAATCTATTTTTTATATTCCCCAAGCTAGCTCACATGCTTGAATAGCTTCCATTACTCTCCTCCCAATGCAATCAAACTTCAACTTACATATCATATCATACCATTAAAAAAAAAGACTATTAGTCCTCTCAGACAAATCTCTGTAGTCATTATTCCCCATTGTAGTCATTTTTTAAGGGAAAAAAAAAAAAAAAACTCAGAGGATATACATTTGCAGACCTGTAGCTGACTGTATAACATTGGGGCCTTGAAGTGCTAGGAATCTCAACACCCTTAATTTGATTTCTAAAGATATGCTCTGCTGCTTCTTTTGTGTTAGTTCCAACTGTAAGAGTTGAAATGGAAAATATATTTTTCTTTTAAGGATCGATATATACGTACATCATGCATGGCTGGAGAAGTGATTAGTAGTAGAATTGGTGAAAGTGAGATAAGAGAGGTAATGGGGTGATGACCCTACATGATCAAATCAAAGGGAAGTATGTGCAAAGACATGTCTTGTTCATGTAACAAAAAAGAGGTCCTACATGTATTTAATATTATGATCACCTTTTTAACGAACACCTCACAATTAATCTTTATGGATAGGCTTTCACTCGCCCCATTCTGGATAGAGCTGGATCAGTTGAGGGCCTAAGCTTGTTGATCAATATAATGAAATGGTCTACATGGAGGAATTTTTTAGATTGTAAAAGTATGTATATCTAACAAAATACTTCAAAATTTATTACAAATACTTCTAACAAAATACATCTTATTTTTTTTAGATCATAAAATTTTTTTAGATAAATGGTTATTGTGTGAACTCTTAATTTAGTGGATAATTTTAATTGGCATAAACTTGAACAGCACGCCTTCCCATTAGCAATGAAAATTCAATTATTGGGTACATCTAACAACATATATTGAAAAACTTTCACTATAAAGTGATTTGTATGATGATGAAGAATTATTAAAGAATTATTAAAGAATATGGATAGGCTTTCACTCGCCCCATTCTGGATAGAGCTGGATCAGTTGAGGGCCTAAGCTTGTTGATCAATATAATGAAATGTTCTACATGGAGGAATTTTTTAGATTGTAAAAGTATGTATATCTAACAAAATACTTCAAAATTTATTACAAATACTTCTAACAAAATACATCTTATTTTTTTTAGATCATAAAAATTTTTTAGATAAATGGTTATTGTGTGAACTCTTAATTTAGTGGATAATTTTAATTGGCATAAACTTGAACAGCACGCCTTCCCATTGGCAATGAAAATTCAATTATTGGGTACATCTAACAACATATATTGAAAAACTTTCACTATAAAGTGATTTGCATGATGATGAAGAATTATTAAAGAATTATTAAAGAATTAAAGAAGATAAGCAACCGAATGGGAAAAAAATTAAATTTTACACTTACCTCACCTATTGTAGCGTCGTCAACTCTACGATTCACCGAACTCTGCGTTCTCACTGTAAGTCCTCTCTATCTCTCTCTCTCTCTCTCGCTCAATATTCGAAGGCTATCTCAAATATTCACGCACAATTTCAACTTCTAGGGTTATTGCGATCAAATAGCTTGAAAATTCGATCGGATCCGAGAATCATCCGATTTGAGAAAAAAGAACTGATGAAATCGTTGTTTGTATTGAAATCAGTGGTGGAATCGACGCTGATTTGATATGTTTTTGGGTTTTTGGCGTTGTTGTTTGGTTAGATTGATTGGCAAGGCCATAAAATGTTGGAGCAGTTGATGCAGATCATGCTGGAGAAAACGGGAATAAGTAGAAGAGGAGAAGGAGATACAATAAGTAACCGTTCCATCAAAAGTGGATCTAAAGGATAAAAAAAAAAACAGTTTTAGTAACTCTCAAATAAAATAAATATGTGGGGATCCAAACGGTTAGTAATTAATTCAATTCGTTTTTTTTTTCTAAGGATGTCCTACAATTAGACGAAAAATCGCAAATTCCCAACTCAAATTCAGTACCAAAGTTCAAACCCTCCAAAACCCCCAAATCAGCATTGCTGAATCAAAACAAAAAAAACCAAGAAGAGGACCTGTAATTGGACGAAGAGGAAGAAGAGGTGTGGCCGCCGTTGCGATGCCTTCTTCTGCGCTTTGATCGCGACTCCCTCTTCTTGCGGATCTTGATCGAGTCCCTGTTCTTTCGGCGAAGACGGCGGTCGCGACGCGACGATGAAGAAGACGAATCTGATGAAGAAGATGAAGAAGAAGAAATCGAAGACGATGCGGTCGCCATTGAAGAACTCGCGGAGCTGGTTTTGTTGATATCTCTTTTGGTTGGGTTTCGGCTCTGCGCCTCCTTTCCCCTTCCACCATGAGAGGAACCCCATTTTATTTTTCAATTCGTTCTAAAATTAGTGGAACCGCCAATTTGAAAGGTTTTTTCTGTGAAACCGCCGATTAAATTAGATTTAATGATTCACTTACCAAATTGTCCTTATTTTAAATTGTTTTCATTTAAGGTAATAAGGGCATATTTGGGAGATTTTGGCAAAAAGGCTTCACGGTTAACTGTTTTGGGATTGCTATTATAATAGTATAGATATATATATATATATATATAGTAGATGATATATATATACGTGCTCGCACGTGATGCACGTGATGCACAGTTTTGGGTCCAATAAATTCGTTGACATTTAATTAAGTTGTAACGCAATAGTTTTTTTATAATTTATATAATTCCAATGTGAGTTGATTATGTGACCTTACCTGACCACACAATCGAGGTCAATCTCTAGAATTCATTTGAAATCAATTTTCTCTTCAACATATATCTCTTCTTATCATGACAATTCTTTTCCCATTATTCTCTCTCTGATGAAAAAACCCGAAAGATTTTGATGAAAGAATAAACAACCTAGTATTGTTTATCCCCAAGACCTATATTATACAACATTAAAATAGTTGAAGGGACTTCACTTTACATACTTTTTTACAATAATAAAAAAACCCTGGTGGACATTTCTCAATCAAAACTTGTAGTACGTACTGCTGTGCGGACCATATAGCCAACATAGCGGCTATTATAATTTCCCAACATCAAATATTTGATCAAGCCCCCTCTTCAATCGTCTGGCAGAAGCAACAAAAGTTGAATTGATACACTCTTATTGGTGTAACTTTTCTTTTGTACAAAAAAAACCCAATGGAACATTCACAAAATTCCTCCTATGCAATTCTTAAAATTTAAATATGTTTTGGGCTAATTCATGTAGAAAGCAAGTGTACACAAAGAAAAATGTTGTTCATATCACTTTTTTCACCTTTGGCATGCAGTGTATATTTCCTTCCAACGCAACCTTCTATCTCTTGAAGATCTCTGCGACAATTTATTCTCTCCCCGAGCACCATTCATGATTTCCATTGAATTAGCAATTTTGCCAATCTGTATTTGCTAGCATAAGAGACAAAGAGGGGAAGTTGGGAAAAGCTTACTATAAAATTCAATTATTGGGTACATTTAACAACATATATTGAAAAAGTTTCATTATAAAGTGCTTTGCATGATGATGATGAATTATTAAAGAATTAAAGAAGATAATCAACCCAATGAGAAAAAAATAAATTTTACACTTACCTCACCTATTGTAGCGTCGTAGAGAATGTTGAGTGGATATTGAAGAGAGTAGAGTATGGCTGTGCATATAAAAAAAAAACGAAAAAGTATAAGATTGTAAACCAAATTTTAGTTGACTCAAAAAGATTGTAAACCGCCTATTAAAGTGGATTTATTGATTAAATAACCAAATTGTCCTCATCTTGAAGTGTTTTGATTTAAGTAGATAGGGGCATACTTGGGAGATTTTGGCAAAAAGGCTTCACGGTTAACCGTTTTGGGTTTGCTATTATAATAGTATAGATATATATATATATATACATTGAAATAGCTACAAAATAATCGAGAAAGAGAAAAATAGGATGTCAAAAAATTTGGTATAGAAATCGTATAATTTGTCGTGAAAAATTCGGTATAGAAAATAATTACAAAATAGTGTAAATAGTCGTGAAAAACTAAAAATCAAAAAATGTCAAAATTTTAAAAAGAATTAAGTGGCGTGTGTAACATTGCTCCAAAATAGCCCAATTGTGTTAAAATTTTTAATTTATAATAAAAAATTAAGAAACAAAATAGCAAAAATTAAGGCTGTGTGTAACATTGTTCCAAAAGAGCATAATACACTTTCTCAAAAAAAAAAAGAGCATAATAAATAAACAAAATATATGAAAATCAAGAAAAACTTGTTGCTATTTTTAGGTAATAAATATAGATAGCCAATTAAAGGGTAAAAACGACCATTCATGTGATGAAAGAATCTTTCAACATTGTGTATATATAAGAGAAAATCATGATAAATGACTGAGCACCCTCTTTTGAATCATTCAAAATTAACCTTAATTTGAATAGATTATATATAGCGATTGGCCCTCACACGCATATATATATATATAAAAGGTAGTACTACCATGGAAATCAAATATATACATATGTCATGGGTACACTATTTAAAACCATTGGATTCTAATTCAATACATTAATCGAGGTGTCATAAATGCACAAATTATTTAATGCACAACACATTTTGAGAGGGTTTCATGGCATGAGTATATATTTGAGTTCCATTAATTGTAGAATATTCCGTATATATATACTTAAAATATTTTTTAATATATTGGCACAACCATACATGTAAATCTCTTATATATGTGTGTCCTCACATCAAAGGGTATACTTTTCATGAGTGGGGAGCATTGTTTAGACAATATATTTTACTGTCAATGGGACGTGGACTAGGCTTTATTAAACAACAAGAAGTCAAGATCCACCATATGTGTGTGTATTACATTAAAACTACAAGCAATAATCAGCCAAAGATAAAGATGCTTGGAACCTTCCCCCTCTTAATTTTTCTTGTCATGAGGTCTACACATGATGATACTTGGAATCTAGCTTTTTGGAGTGGCAAGATTCACTTTAAAGAAAAAAAGAAATCTTTTTTTCATCAGTTGTCTCACCACTCTACAGAAAACTAAAGTGGGAGTAGGACCTTCTTCTTTTGATCATTAATTGGCTAAGTGGCCTAGCCCAAATTCACCATCATTACATCATACAAGAAAAAGAAACCAAACTCAATTATTTTTCTTGCCTTTAGTATATAAGATTACTTATAAGATTTTTTTGTCAAATAGATTACTTATAAGATTGAAGTGCAAATGTATCAACGTATATAGTCCGATACAAACATTACAAATTTACAATTCATATATTTACAGATACTAAATTCACCTTTTAGCTAAAAAGTGTCCATATATGTTGAATCAATATATAGGGTGTATATATATATATATATATATATATATATATATATATATATATAAATATATATGGAAATCGTAGCTCAACTTAATTAGTCCGTGGATGTGGAACTACAAATTAATAATCGATTTCCTTAAAAACCTATGAAATCAAGAATAAATAGTTGCTGGTTGAAATAATAATAATAATAATAATAATAATAATAATAATAATAATAATAATAATAATAAATCGGTGGCATGATCTCACAATAAAAACATATTTTAAGATGATAAATCATGAATATTGTTGAAGTCTATGTTGTCAAAATTTAATTGATAGAAGTCTTATCAAAAAAAAAATTTAATTGATATAAGCAAGTTAATTGGTGTATGTTATTAATTTGGAAAATTAGCATTGATCTGTTCATTTAATAATACATACAAAATCCCTCAAAAAAATACATAAAAATTAACAATGCATGCACGAGGTGCATTCAACTTAAAATTTCGTAATTAATTTTTAAAACTATTTTTATAACGTGTTTATTTTTTTTCTTTTAAAGGTTTCAATATCTTTGTGTCAAAACCGGTCGTGAGACTTGTGAGAATAAGATTTTGTTTTTCGTTGCCCTTTATGAAATCGTAAAGTATTGATCGATTTAGGGTTAATTTATTCAAGAATACAAGAAGAAAAACAAATCAAAGTTTATCTCTGTCAATCGAAGAACTTACCGATGCAAAACAAAAAAGACTTTTAGAGAGAGTCTTGCTTTCTCAACGAAAAATGTGATATCATTACATACTCAACATATATATAGTCTTTTAACAAACATTGAATCATTAATTAATTGATCAATATTGTAAAAAATTAATATCTTCTATTGCAGTGAATTTCATAAATCTATTAACCAAAAAAGTCATCATATCTATAATCTTTAGAATATAACATCATATCCATGAGAATACAAATTTTAAATCCCAAGATTTTAGTTCAGTAAGTGAACGTAAAACTTCAAAAACAAAGTTTTTTGCATTAAAATAAAAAATGGCATTATTTTTTTTCCCAAAAAGAAGCTTTATCTTCATTTTAATTTTTTTAGTAATAAACTTTCAATAGATACATGTTTAAAAGGTGAAATACATGTTAACATGGCGATGAGAATTAATCACCAAATTAAAAAACATGTAATGAGATAATGAGGCATCACTTACCAAAAGGTAAAGTTGGGGAGGTTGAGGGTTGGACTTATCAAAAGCGTTAATTTCTTATCAAAAAAGACATGATGATAATATAAAACATATTTAAAAAGGAAAATAATTTTTTGACATTCTTTTGGTACGTACATTTACTACACAATGGTATAGATTCCCTTGGAAATCGCACGACACACATATCCCAAACAAATTTATACCATTATGTAACAAATATATGTCTCCTAGAATGTTAGATTATCATTATATATCTATTTTTTTTTTTCGGTGAAGTAATATTATATTTGTTTCATATATTATAGTTTGGTTTGGTTTAGAAGTGAGGCTATATTGTTGCATATTGTTGTATAGTTTAGTGGACTCAAGTCTGGTGTAGTTTTTTTAAAGTGTTATCATTACTATCATTAATATTTAACTTATTAAATTATATTAATTTGATGTTATTTCATTTAACTTTTTTGTACAGTTAGGGTCGCAGTTAGGGTTTTGTCTCCGCCATGCGGATTTATGTTCAAGTCCATTATGGATAGGTAGAATAATCCAGGTGATAGATCATGGTAGATCTCCAGTTCCACATGGATCTTGGTAGTTATGCGGGTCTGTCAGGGCCACTGGACTCACCTAGCTAGGCTTTATTCACTGTATCGACCCACTTAATTAGCTTTTATAGGTCTACTATGACCGATTAGGTTAGTCCATTGAGCGTCATTAAGCTTGTAATTTCTCATCATGAGTTTGTAATTGAGACGAGATTGCCTCTTAATGGGGAAGTATGAAATTGCCTATTTAGACTTCAAAAAGAAATTAACTTTTTGTTAATGTTAGTTTAACTTTTTACGAAATACAAACTCATAAGAAAGCCCCGCCTTTGCAATCCAACGACTTAGGCATTATTTAGTTGGAAGGGGAGTTACGGGGTGTGAGATAACTTATAGGAGAGTTCCAACTAATCTTGTTTGGTTGGCTTTCTAATGCCAACTCACATGTAAGTTATCTCATAACTCACACCTTCGTGTGTGTGTGAGATAACTGTCTCACCCCACAGGAGAGTTATCTCCCAGAGGCTTGTTAACACAATTACCCTTCATTAATCACCTTTTTATTACCCACATCTTTCTCTCTTGTTCGAAAGGTATTGATGTCAATTCATATATTTTATTATTTTAAAATTTGAAACTCCCTATAAGTATAAAGTTGAACTAAACATGAAAGTTTTTTTTTGGATAATAGGAGGCAAGACTCCTTTTGCTATATATATAAAAAAATCGATAGTTACAAAAATGATAATTACAAAAGAACAGGGAATGCAGAGAGAGAAATATTACAACCCACATTTTTAGAACAAAAACATCAGGCTTCTATAAGACCCTAACAACCCAAAACTCACAAAAAGAAAAATCGAATTGTGCCAAATCAATCACCACAGCTGCCCAGTTCTAACCCAAAAACACATACACCTCAAAATTCATCAATGTCATTGATCAAATCAATTGAAGACCGCCCTCCCTATAGTCTTCGATTTGCCAAAAAAACATTTAGGAAACATTCCCTGCAACCACCTACCAAAAGTGGGGCGGGATTGGGCATACTACCCAGTCGATATTCGACTCAGGCATTGCCCAGTTGGCTCCCTAACCCCGATCCCATGTACCTATGCGAAGGCTCCTTGCCTTATAGTGTGACCAGTGATAAAAACAAGGAGCCACAACCATAACTAGCCCATCATCCTATATGTCCAAATAAAAAGACTCCAGAGAGCTCACTGTTGTCCATATCCTGTTGCCCCATGCTTATTACACATATATTACCTAGAGCAATGGAAAACATCACACCCCCTATAAATTTAATTCAAACATAGCAGTGACCAATCTCCATTCAAATTACTCGATGACCAATGCTTGAAATTCTTGTGACCATGCAAAATAGAGGCCACATTCCTCTTTGTAGATTCCCATACATCCTTCCATGAATTAGCTTTATCGTTAAAAATTTGATGGTTTTGTTCTGTCCATTTTGCCCATAGTATAGCAATAGATTCCGCTCTGCACAAAACTCCTTTTCTTATTCAGTTGTGTATTTGAATTCACCAGTTCCAACCATTGATTCAGGGAGTTTGTCGCTGCCACACTAAACCAAGCTCCCCTAGCATTGCCTCCCAAATCCTGCAAGAGAGCACCTCAACGGGAATATGGTGATGTTCGAGCGATGTCGTTGAAGCACATCAGTTGTGTTGACTTTTCCCAGCCATGCCATCCATGCGAATACCTATTTTTTATAGAGGCACAAGATCTCCATATTAGATTAAAAATTAGGCATGACCCTAGAGAGATCGCAAGATAAAAATCACGAAAGGCAGATTTTATAGAAAAAATCTAGATGTATCCCACTCCCATAAGTCCTCCCTATGGGGTATCAAGAGAACTCCCTATAAATGATGAGTAAGCCCTGCATATTCGGTAATCTCGGCTCCCCTAAGCCTTCTCCTGAAATCATAATGCCAATTCTGATCCCATACCATGATGCCGTCATATGAAGCGACTTCTGCCACGGTGGAGTTCGACTTTCACGCTAAAGAAAAGAGGGCCAGGAAGTCCTCCCTAAAGCTCAGGGCCCCGTTCCAACTTTCCTCCCAAAATCAAACTCGTTGTCCATTCCCCACCCAAAAGTTGGTGCCCTTCAAAAAGCCCTCCCTGCAGTCTCCTATAAAGCATTATGGGGCCTTATATGAAGGTTTAAAGCGAGTTCTCGAGTCTCATCCATTCCTTTCTAGCCATAGATGTTTTTAATGACAATTGCCCAAAGAGCATCCAGCTCTTTCTAGAATCGACATAGCCACTTACACGCTAACGCCCTATTGTGGGTAACTAACTTGCCAATTCCCAAGCCTCATATTCTCTTTGGAAGTGTTACTTGTTTCTAAGCAACAAGCACCCAAGAAGAGTCCTCGTTAACCCTTTTCCAAAGAAAATCCCGCATCATTTTTTTCGGCCCTGTTAGCGACTCCAATGGGAAGCCTGAATAAGGATGGAAAATAGTCTAATACTGATGCGATCGATGTTAGTCTCATTTCTTGCAAAAGGAAACCTCTTTTGCAACCGTCCAATCTAAGCACGATCTTTCTCAGAACCAGTTCCCAAAATTCCTTTGTTAGGGGGATCCACATAATAGCTTCCCTAAATACTTAACTGGCCAGGTGCCCACCTGACAGCCTATTCCAATGGCTTCCTGCACGACCTCATCATCCAACATGTTTA
The DNA here is from genome assembly GCA_039657325.1 of Stephania cephalantha. Classification (NCBI taxonomy): domain Eukaryota; kingdom Viridiplantae; phylum Streptophyta; class Magnoliopsida; order Ranunculales; family Menispermaceae; genus Stephania; species Stephania cephalantha. The sequence continues at coordinate 49,102,716 of CM077569.1, read as the reverse complement.
TGCCCATTAGGTTGCATTTTGACATATTCAGTTTCAGACCTGACATGGTGCAAAAAGATTGAACAAGTGTCATTACTTTCGACACTGCCCCTTCCGAATTGTGAATGAACAACAATGAGTCATTCGCATACTAAAGATGTGTGATATGGACTCTGTCTCATCCTACTCTAAATCCCTCAATTGCATCACAACATTTGGCTGAGTCGAACATTCTGCCAAATATGTCATCTACAAGGATAAAGAGGAACGATGAAAGTGGATCTCCTTGTCTTAATCCCTATTGTCTGTTGAAACTTCCCTCTGGAAAATCGTGATAAGTACTAAGTAATGGGCTGACGAGATAGACATATTTATCCATCGCCTCCACTTTTCACCAAAACCTTTCCTAGCAAGTACGTAATCCAAAACTGCCCAGTCGACTCGGTCGTATGATTTTGCGAAATCTAGTTTGAGTACGTATCCTCGCATACTCTTCCTCCTAAAGTATTAAACCATTTTGCTTGCAATGAAGATGGAATCTAACATCTGTAGTTCTGGGACAAACGTATTCTGCTCTTTGGCCACTGTGTGCTAAATGACGCCTTTCAATCAAGCTATAAGGACTTTGGCCAACAACTTATACATAAATGTGATGAGGTTGATTGGACGAAAGTCTTCAATCCTCCTAGCCTGCGAACCTTTAGGGATCAGGCAAATAAATGTTTCATTCATGTTCTTGCTAATGGCCCTAGTGTTATAGAAATCGTTGAAGAACTTCATAACTTCCTTTTAATAAGGCCTTAGAACTCTCTAATAAATGCAAAGGTGAAGCCATCCGGCTCTAGGGGCTTATCTTTACACTATAAGAATATGGTGGAATAGCAAAAACAAATAGCAATAGGCTAGCTCTGTTGCTAAACATCAACAAATCAATAACAAATGTACATCAGATAAGTCCTTTACCCAGTTGACCACGAAGCAACTATTGAACGATAAATCTGTGACAAAAATATTGTGACAGAATGTTATTTGTCACAAATTTTTTATTGAGATTCTCCCGCCACATATTCCCGCCCTATGGTTGTCGCTAATCTGTCACTGATTTCAGCGACAAATTAGCGACAAACCTAGAGACCTGCATTGGAACACGTGGCCTTTGATATAGGGACAAAAACCTTCAACTACATATCTGCTACAAATCAGCGACAACATATTAGCCTGTCGCTGATTTGGTGTAGATTGGGAATTAAAAAAAACAATTATTCAAACCGTCTTCCCTATTTCACAGTTGAAACAAACCGTTCTGTCCAAACCCTTGTGCTCGAACTTTCTGCCCAAACCCTTCTGCTCGAATCCTCTACCCAAACCCTCTACTCCATCCCATCATTCTCAAATGTTGATTGAGGAAGGGCAGATTTCATGAAGACGTTGTTGTTGGTGATGGAGGATGAGGGAATATTGTGAAGGAAGGATTTCGTGAAGGGGATTTCAATTTCGGTACTTGCAGTCTCATCATCTTCTTCGATTTTATGCCTCTCGACATCATCTACCTCTTCGATTTTGGTACTTGCAATAAAATATACAGTTAGCTTCTACTTGTTTTCTTATTACTTTATAGATGAAGTAATTTTATTAACATGTGTACATGCATATATCATTATAATAGAACTTTATCACTCTTTTAATTCCTTTATAGGAACTGATATATTACTATATTATAATTTGTTTGTTTGATTACAGTAATGCTTGGAGAAACAAGACTCAAATTTTGCTCATTACCGGGACAAAATGATTTTAAACAATAATTCTTATCCTCATAAGATGGAGATTGCATCACTCAACCCTCTTGTTCTTGTTTTTTTGTTGATACTGAACTCTAACTTCTCACATTTTTAGATAACCTACTTTAACATTATGTACAAATCATCTACATATACAACATTCTCATACTGCAATTAATCTTTCTGGGAAGGTATCTTTCTTTATAGTTAACACCGATGCCCGATACCCTATAGGATTTGTTTATGATAACAATGGTCGGCCGTGTAGTGATTCTAATGAAAGCGGTAGAAGAGTTCCAAAATGAGGAATATCCTCTTCAGTATGATCCTTTAAATTGATGAAACGGATATACAAACAAACATAATTTATTGGTTAGCTAGGACGGTAACATAATTTATCACAATTAGTAATTGAGTAGGTAGTTGTGGAGTGTGTTGGGTTAGGTCATTCATTCCATCCTTTCTTGAATGAAAAACTAATCATCATCTATATAAAATCTATATAAAATCTAGTGAGTTTTGGTTGTAAGAGAATGTAAAATCTATTGATTGCATGTTGTTACCCAAAATGAGGAAGTTGTGGAGTTGATTTCTCATCTCATGTACGGCAGTGATCCCCCATCCCATGGAGCTAAAATGGTAAGTGAAGAAAAAAAAAGAGAAAACGATGAACAAGTAGTAAGTAAAAGAAGAAAGAATAGTGATTTGTGTTGTTTGGACGACTAGTATGTACTTTCCTTTTTTGGGATGTTAGTGTGTGGTGGGCGAAAAGTAAAAAAGGGGCACATGCAGAATTGAGGTTTCTTGGAAGTTATCAGCTTATTGACAACTCAATGCCTTTAAAAGCCTAAAAGGTTTCATGCTCAATCTATAGGTTTATAATTAAAGATTATTACGTTGAGCCAACAAGCAAGCTATTAATGTCAATCTAATAAGTTTAATGTCAATGATAGATTCAACTAATTAATTAAGCGATACTTCCTCTTATTTGGTTTATTCCTATCTCTATATTTTTTTATATTTATGGCAAGTCTAATTATTTCCATCCCTATATGAAGTCGATGATTTGAGTCTCTTTATGTAATTGTGTTTAGTGGTGTCAAAGGAGATTATTTTCTTTCATTTATACATATGGTCAACCTTGATTTGGCTAGCTAATGATCTCATTATCATTATCTCAATTCTCTGCTCAATCTGGTGATGAGTACTAGTCTATGAATGTTTAGCGCAACATTTGTTTGATCAATTCAAAGTTACATGCATATATATGCTACTTTGTAAATAAAATGGTGAGTCGTATGAAGTTTAGCTTGAATGGGAGCATATGCATGCTTACTCACACAAAAAACTTTGCTTTGGGCTTATTAATTATTTCTTGCATTTGAATAAAACATGTCGCATAATCTCATGTTGCGTTATTTTTCTCTAATATGGAAATACTTGTGATTAGGTGCTTTATTTATCTTTAGTTTGATTGGTTGGACGAATAATTATTCTTTCTATTGATCTAGAATTATGAAGAACTAAAGAAATTTAGAGTGAGATCCAATATAAGATAGTTAACATAGCATATGTTCTCATCATTTATGTATTAAGTTCAATGTAATGGTTTATTTTTTAGAAATATATAATAGGAGGTTCTTGAGGTTGATGTATGCTGAGCTCATTTCAATGCTTAGTTTCTTTGTTAACTGATTTATGATATAGTTTAGTGATAAGCCTAATGTTTAGATGGATGAAACATTTGTGAAATTCATTCACATTGAAGTTTTGGATCAGTTCCTAATGATAGGTGTTTTAGCCTAACGAATTTTGGTTCATTTGTTTGGGCAGGTTGAGACATTTCTTAATTAAGTACTTGAGAGAGCCAAGGAAAAGGTCTAGTATGCTCTCCCCTGTCTTTTCAGCTACTTCGAGGACACCGTTGTCACCACCACTGTGCGACGCCGCTACCGCTGTCACATCGTTGGGTGGTAAATATTTATTGATAATATTTTTTATTTAATTGTTGGATGGTTAATTATGTTGGATGTTATGTGTTGTGTTAGTTTGAGCTATATATTTTTTGGTTTGTTCTGGTAGATTGATTATTTTTTTGTGAATTGATTTGATTATTATGTTTGATCATTGCCAACTGATTATTATAATTTAGGTAGATAGTCGATGTAAATTAGTTGGGATATCTTGCTTAACTCTGTTGTTTGCAACCTCGAAGTGTGTGTCGAGATGCGGGGCATTGGATGCCGGGTAGTCGAGGGATAGTGAGATCGTAAATTTGTCAATTTGGTAAATAAAAACACTAACCAAATGTATCATAATGGGCCTAAAGTAGTTTAATTAAATTAAGTAAATCAAGGCCTATAGTTTGGTTAATTAATTGAAAACCATATGATTTACATAGATATATGTGTTGGCACATCTAGGAGTCATGTAAGTAGCTAATTAGTGTCACTTGAGTTTAGTTAGTGGAGTGTAAGTGGGCTAAGTGGGCTAAGTGGCAAGAGATGTGCCACTAGATAAACCTCGGGATACGTAAATGCATGGAGATCAATGGCTAGAAATAAATCTCACTATGATATATATTGATGTGTTGATCTACATATGTAAACCCAAAAATTAATTTCATTAGAGGAAGCTGAGAAATCATAGAGAAAGATAAGGGAATTGGAGCTGGAAATCATCAACTTAGAGATCAAAACTTAGGTAATTATCATCTCCAATCTCCTACACTATCTAATGAACCCAATATTATAGGTTTTTGATGAAATTTGAAGTAAAAGGTTAAATCCCTGATTTTTTTATGGAAACTTGATCAATTGTATGTCTTATAATCATTACTAATGAGGATTTATCATTGGTTTTGCTCAAATTGGGGTTTTTGATGAATTTGAAAAAATTAGTAGATTTCATGGAATGGATGAATTTAATCTAATTGAAATTGTTTAAAAGGTTTAAATGATGTTTTGGAGCCTATTTTAAGTGGAGAATGCAATTGTAAGGTCTAGGTAGCTAATTGGTGAGTTTGGGACAGAATTCTCGAGTTGAGAATTCAGTCACATAGGGTAATTAGCGTGCTAACTAGACCGACTAGCGCACAAATGATTCTGGACACTTAACTATTTTTCAAAATGAATAACAGTAGCGTGCTAGACAGATCCCCTAGTGCGCTAACTCCACCTAGCGCGCTAGGTAGACCCATTAGAGCGCTAAGGCCAAATAAAAACTGAATTTAAGGACTGATTTGGGGAATTTCAACTCAATACATACCTAACACTTGTAAACAACTTAAATATGTAAAACTGGACTTCAGGGGCTTAAGGGGCCGTAGCTCGTGTCAGGGACCTTGTCGGGTCGGATACGGGAGTCCGGGGAAGTCGGAGCGCGGATTGAGGTGCGTAAACCCATTAGAATGCTTCATAAAACTCATGGTTGTTTTATCGATATTGAATTACATGTGTGACTACTGGTGGGCACACATGAGGTTTTCACTCCTATTTCAGTTTGTGTATATATTGGTTGTCTCGTTTGCACATGTTACTTGCGATAGTGCTCGTGTCGATGGTAGTAGAATATATCTATGATCGTCGCGAGGGATTAAGGTGGTCCTGATGTGTAACAATGTCGGGAAGGGACCATGCCATTTACTGAAGTTGGGGTTTAATTACTGTAAGCCTGTAAGTATAAACGTGGTTCCTATTCAATTTATCAATTACTGGCTTGTGTAGGTCAGGGTTTCTCGTGATGATACGGATGTTTACTGATTAATGCTTTATTTCTGAACTAGTTTAGTTGGTATATGTTGTTTATTCATTTCACGCTACCGCTTTTTCTTGTCGTGTGCTGCCTACATTCATGGGAATATGACGTACTGTTGCCAGATGTTATATTTGCATGTTTTGTAGTATTCAGTTTTATTTCATGAATATTGTGTAGACTTCTCTTGGGATTTTACTCACTGGACTCGTCATTATATTTGTTGGGTGACTGAGTGCAGATCCTTCGACGGGCAAGGGCAAGGAGGTATTGGGCAACTACCTCTGAGATTGTGGAGCCAGCTCATGTGTGATATCAGCATGTATTTATTTTACTTTTGTTGGTTTTTAGGGACCATATAACACTGATTGCATGTATATGGGACTTTTGTTATACCTATCTCGCTCTGATATATACATGGTATTTTTTGCCGTGTTTTTCACTACTTAGAATTTGTTATATGTTGCATAATTTACTCATTAAAGACTTCCGCAGTAAAATCGTAATATAACTTGATAAATTGAATAACGGGCTAACTAAATCATTAATACTTATATTGAGATTAGTTAGTGAAACTAAGGTTAGTTAGAAAAGTGTAAGCCGTCAGGTAGGTCGCGGGACGTCAGGGATAAGCGAGACATGACGTGGCAAGGCTTGGCAACGTGGAATGCGATGCGGAGGGTAGCAAGGTGGCTCGGGATTTAGGGCCGTCACATACAATTACATCTTTCTTTCCGGAATGAGATTGAAATCTTGTTACTATTTAAATCTACTATTTTTATTTACAAAGGAACAAATTTTAAACTTGACACTTAGGTCATTGATCAATACAATATACTAATAAATGTGTACCTTGTTTAACTTATTGTTTGGTTATGCATTTGTACAAAAAATGATATCTTATTGAGTGAAATTGAAGATTCTTATATTGTTTATTAATTGCAATTGTCATTTACTAGGTAGCCATATTTGAAATATCGAAACTTATATCATCGGACCCGTACAGTTCCGGTGGATGTACCCGTTTGAAAGGTAATCTTTGTAAGCAATAAACATTTATTGTAATGAATAATCAATATCTTAGGTTATATTGGTTAGAACTACCTAATTTAACGGATTTACCGTCCAAATATTTTATCTCTTCTTATAGGTATCTTAAGTATTTAAAGAACAATGTTGGGAACAAGGCAAAAGTAGAAGGGTCCATATATAATGCATACTTAGTTGAGGAATCAACTTCTTTTTGTTCCTTCTACTTCGAGGATCATATCAGTCCAAGATGTATGGGAAGGAGCGTCAAAACAAGGTGATGCTATGAAATTTCTTCATATTAGCTTAGGTTCAATTGTCAAGTTTTACATGGTTTAGCTTAAAATTAAGTACCTTTTTTATGATTGGAATTCATGAATGATCATGGATTGTTTAGCAGTTATATTGTAAACATAATGAAAGGAGAGCATTTCAAGGTCCACTCAAGATAATGCTACTTATATGTAAGGTAAATTATATTTCGCTTCATTTTTTCTATTTTGAAGTTCTAGATTTATTTGATTCATTGTACCTCCATTGAGTCATGCCATATATGATCTTTACGCCATCAAGGTCTAGTATGCATAGAGACTGGCCTTAAACCATTTTTGAAATAGGTTTATTTTGTGAAATTTAGCATATATTTAATTTAGTGTACTTTAATGTATTTCATCTGGTATTGTTTTCTTCTCTTTTGTTTGGATTTGATGAATTGGTTAATGAGTAAATCTAATTTGTGTTGTTTATGTCGTTTGTGTGATAATGTCTTGGTGGGGATTCGAATGGCGTGAAAATATGTTGCAATGAGTTCACAACAATGCCTATATATTTGTCGATGTTTCACATTTGTTATATGAGGCACGTTTAGTTCCTATGTAATCGCTACTCTTGCTTAATTTTTTGTGGTCATATTTGTTTAATATTGGTTCATGCTAAATTTGATTTCCTTGTTAGGGAATGTCATTTATGTTAACTTATAGTTCTAGGACTTCGCTTATGGATATATGTGTAATTTGAGCATGTGAAGTTGTTCTCATCTTAAGTTTTTGCTTTTCAGTATTAATGTCCATATTTGTAATCAAGGACATGTTAGTTAATAATTGATATTCTATATGCAAATTCAAAATTTTTCTTTGTTAATTTAATCATTATGTGTTGATATATTTCTTTACCTTTCTAATTGTTATTTGTCATCTTTGATTTGTTTTCATTTTGTGACAATCTATTTGTAGGTTATGGATGGAAAGCTTTCACAACACATGATACGTACTTACTTCAAACATCCGTGCTAAGTAGGCACTAAGTAAGTTGTGTTAAATACATAATTAATAAATTGATTAATTTTAATGATTTTATGAGGATGTTTGAACTTCTTGCAATATTTGTATTCAAATGATGATTGTTGTTTAAAGTATGCTCAACATGATATGTGTTTCTTCCTTGACCTTTGTTAGACAAATGTGTTTTAGATTATCGGCAATCTAGACATAAGAGATAGTTGGAAAGAAAATTATACATATGCTCAAACATAATAGAGAATGAAAAGATAGAAAACTATCAAAAGTTTACTTATAAGCTTGTTAGTTATTTTTGTTAGGGTGTTATTTTTATGACTAATTATTGTCAAAAGTTTACCTATACTTGTTAGTTGAGGTGGGTTTCTCTTGATTTGGTTGGATTTTTTGGCATTTGTGCTTCTTTGATTTGTTGTTTATATCTAGAGATATCCTTGCAAGTTATAAACATATTGATCAAAAGGAGATTAAGATCACCATAAATCTGTCCATATGTACAATATGTCTTTTCACAATGAAGAAGTTTCACATTAAGGATAGACTATCAAAGTTAGTGGATTTCATATTTTGTTTTCAATAACTTGGTCTCAATTTTTGTTTATTTGTATCTATGTCGAGATTCAACTCTATTTTTTTATAAACAGCCTACATCTCAAGTTGCTTAAAAAAAGTATTTATAGTCTTCAATTTCACTAAAATTGGATGTGATGTTATTTGATTTTTATTGGGATATGTTGGTTGCTTGTCAATTTGTCGAGTAATGTTAATCAGTGGACTTGTGTTTATCTCATTAATCATTCATTTGTCTTTAATTTTTTTGTCATAGTTCGATTTTCTTTTAATCCCCTTTATTAAATAATTCACTCCCATTAATTACTTCATTTTGATCTTGTTAATTAGTTGATCTCCCTGTATTCTCATTTCTCATTTTTCTTTCATTTTTGCCATGACTTTCTTTTCCAAATCTAATGTTGAAGAAAACTTAATGCAAGCAGTTGATCTTACATTTTGTCTAAATTGTTCAGGTATGCCGCGCTTGGAAAGAGTCGGTCAAGACACTTAAGTTGTAACTTGGAGTGCATTAACCTGATCATGATTTCAGGTTTAGCTTTTCTTTTTTCTATTTGACTGAACTCGTCCAGCCTTACATACAATATTTAATCCACTAGAGCAATATGAAAATGTTGTAATCTCATCCTTTTGTACACATTGTTACAGTCACATTCTTTTGTACACATTGTTTGTAAAATTTTGATATTATACAAATATCTTTTCAATAAAATTAACATTTATAGCTTTTTAATTGTTTTGACATATTTTATTACAAGTTTTTGTTTTTTTTACTATTTACTGCATTAAGAACAAATATTTTAAAATTTTATACTTGTTAAATATTCGCAAGGCGTTTATGCTGATTGGATTCCAGTCAGCAATAGACGTGTTTTTGTTGTTGTTCGGTGACAAACACTTATTACATTTTTGTCGCTGAACAGCGACAAATTACAAAATTTGTCGCTAACATACACCAGTGACAAAGACTTCAGCAACAGACTTTGTTGCAAAACCCTATAGCGACAAAATCGTACCAATTTAGCGACAGACTAGTCTATTGCTGAATTGGTATTTTCTTGTATTGTTATCACAAAATGTCACTACTGCCCATACTTCCATCTCCATGAAGCATCTCTCCAGCTGTTATGCCTATTGGCTAAGTAGGACCACCGATTCAATGCCCCTAATCTCCCATTTATATTTCGTTTCTTTCATGTATAGCAGCTGCCTTTAGAACTCGACGATTTCCTGTTTGATACGATTCCTGTCCTTCGTGAACTCTTCACTCTGCATTTGTAATATATTAACCACATTTTTGCTCTTTTGCACCCCTAAGATGTGATGAAAGAACTTTATGTTGGCGTCCCCCTCTTTTGCCCACTTTATACATAGCTTCTGATTTACCATCTTGTTTTCCACGAGCAGCAATTTGGCAAAATTAGACTTTGTCATCTTGCGCTCCTCCACCTTCTGCCCATTACAGGCTGGAGTCCCCTCAAGCTCATCCAGGTGTATGATGGTAGTGCGAAGCTCGTTTTTCCTATTTTGGGTGATCCCAAATACTTTCTTGTTCCATTCATGAAGTTCTCGTCGAACTTTCCAGAGCTTACGCATTAAGATAAAGCCCGGACCGCCCTTTCCTTCATCCCTACTCCACCACTCTTTTAGGTGATTGAGGAAGGATTAATGCTCAAGCCACACGTTCTCGAAGCAGAAGAAGGGCGGCCCTCAATGTACCACCCTTGTATCTAGAATCACTGGTGACTGGTCGGACATCACTCGATTGCCAACACCTTGCCTCCCGTTCAGAAACATCTCCCCCCATTCGCACAGGAAGATGAACAGATCTAATCGTGTGCAGATCGGATACGAGCCAAAGTTAGACCATGTGAACTCTCCATTTAGGAGAGGGAGGTCCACAAGCCACATTTCTTGAATGAGTTTGTCAAAACTTCGCATGCTAGGAGTGACACGCGAACAATTTGACTTTTCTACCAAAAATCGGAGGACGTTAAAGTCACCCGCAATGCACCAATGTGGTCCACACAGGCCGAAAAACACACCAATATCTTCCTAAAAATCTTGTTTGCCTGTGGTAGTTGCGGGTCCATACACACCGGGTAACCACCAACACCAATCACTACTACCCTCCACCTGAATTGACACTGAAAATTGTCCCACTATGCTAGACACCACCTTTACTCTATGTATATCCCAAATTATTGTTATACCTCCCCTAGCCCTTATAGAATCAAGCGTAACCTCTTGCCCTATTTTCCCGACGACTAAATATTTCACACTTAGTTTCTTGTAAAATCAAAATATCTGGGTTAAGTTCCTTAATTTCTTCCTTAATTAACCTCCTTTTATTAGCATCCCCAATACCTCTAATGTTCTAACTCACTGTAACGACCAAAATATTTTGACTTGTGCCACGTATCATCGCAGGACTCCGACGGGGACTTTATATGACGTGGCGTACTTGGTCAACCCTTGGGAGTCAACACCAAGGTATATTATGTTTGTTTAGTGAGTGCGGTATTTGTTTTAAACTTAAAAATATCAAATTTCAGTTAATTATTGGTTCGATTGCATCAAAATACGAGTAAGGTTCAATGATTGGTATGCGTGTATATTATGGGTCCCAGTGTACGAATAGGTGATAAGATATGAAAAAATAGTTATAAGACTATAATGCTATTTAATTAAGAGAATAACCTAAGTTGGAACTTTTATTTAAATTACCGCATTACTATATTATTACAATGCACATCTAAATAACTTATGATTATAGTGTATAAATGAAATAAGGCATATGATGTACCTCGAAAGGCTATGGAAGACTGAAATTAATGTAAAATCATTCATATTAAGGAACCAATTTGAATTCAAAGGTCTATGATATGCTTGGTAAATATGTTGAAAAATAAGGTCACTTAATTTGCGTAAATGTATTGGTTTCATGGAAAACACATTGATGAACTAAGGGCAAAATTGTCATTTTACACTTTGTAGGACATTTGGCATATGTAGAAATGAGATGGAGAGCTTGGATTTAGACTTTCCATCATTAATGAATTTTCAAATAAATGTATAAAGAGGTAGAAGTCATTAGGGACTTAACTCAAATTCATTTCTAAGAGCTCTAGAAAGAAAATTGGAAGGAATCTCAACATTAATAGAGTTGGAGAAAGCTTGAAGACAACAAGAAATTTAAAAATTCATATGGTCTCAAGGCATGTTCTACACCTTGTCCATAATAATTTCTCATATTTGAATTCTTATCCATGCTTTTGATTCTTATATATTGATTTGTTTCTTTTTAATGATGATCTTATTCATGCAAGCTACTTTTTCATACTCTCATCTTCCTAATCTTGCATGCACCCCTTTAATTAATCAACAACACAAACATATGTATATTGATCAACTAAATTCATGCATGGCTTTCTTGAGTGTATAAGGTTGATCCAAATTAATGTGTATTAATAAAAGAAATGATGCATAAATGGATTGCATATTCAATAACTAAGATTAAATTATTTGAGAATTGAAAATTTGAGTACAACATTGACTTAGCTAATAAATTAGGTATTAATTAGAAATACTTAACTACCTAAGTCAAATAAATAAAGTAAGCTAATTCTATTTATCTAATATGCCTAAGTTGTGAAATAAAGACGGTTAGGCCTAAAGTAAGCTAATTCTATGTATTTAATATGCTTAAGTTGTGAAATAAAGACAATTAGGCCTAAAGACAAATGAATTAATTTACTTGTATAAATAAATGACTTTTAATAAGTTAATGGAATAATTACACTTGAATCATTTAAATAAATTAGAGGGCTTGAATTTAATTGAAAGAAAAAGCCTAAGTTGATTGTAAGACAAAAATGGATATATAAGCTAGTTTGATGTGCCTAAGTAAGCTAATCAAATAATTTACTATTATATATAGGTAAAAGTGAATTTTTATGTAACCAAAGATTAATCTAGTGTTAAAATAATAATAGTAATAAATGATAAGATTCCTAAAATAAGTTTGTAGAGATTTATTGATGCATTAAGTGATAATATATATTTATATATCATACAAACATACATACATATATATATATATATATATATATATATATATATATATATATATATATAAGACATTAGGTGTATTTGTATAACCTCTACACCTTTATATAATATAAGGACAATAATAAAAAGCAAATCATACTATGGATTGAATTATACTTAATAGAGGATTAGTAAGAGAAACAAACTCTAACACACTAAAACCAACTAAAATGATGTCAGGGACTTAGCGAGCTAGAGTTGGAAATCGGGGGTTAGTTCAGGGTCGTGTTGGAGCCGCGAGAGAGCGTATTAGTGTGGATTCGTGATACGTAAAACCAGCTAGGAAATGTACAGTAATTCAATTAGCTTTATATTTTATTGCTATTGCATTATCTTACCTTTCTTGGAATTCCCTCTCCAATATGAGTGTACGAGGGCCAAGTGAGTCAAGAAGTTATCTCTAATTGGAGTGGTTGTCGGCTACCTACCGGAGCCATGACCTCGATTCACTGGATTGTTTAGTCGGGATGAGATGTGTTTTATCCGATGCCCCCATTGATATCCCTCATTCGCGACGGTCTAGGTACGGTTGGCTCTGTCGCGTCCATGGACCCTAGTCTGTTTAGCGTTGTCGCGACTCTATGACCCCGACCCTGTGGCACCTGCACTCAGTGGTCTTGGACTACTTGGGCACCTCTCTATTGCTTATTTTGGCACTCATTTCTCGTTGTACTTTCATTACTCAGTATGCATTTCTTATATCATTTTTTCTATTCGCATGAGTTTTATACTACTTTATTTATCTTGAAGTACTATTTAGATTCTACTGGCTTTTACTTATTTGACTCTTCATTCTTGTGTTTGAATGAGTGCAGATCCACATTAGAGCAAAGGAAAAGGCACCGATATTAAGTGATCTACCATGGGACATCGGAGCGGCCCTCCCTTACTCACTTTTGTAGGTTTTTGGTTGTTTGTATTATACATATATATGTTGTTTTATCACTCTGGGTACTTTATGGGTTTTGAGAGATGATTATGACTTATATATCACTTTTATATACACTTTACACTAATATAGATATGTTTACAGGGTTTCACATTTAGGTTGTCTGACTCTTTTGTATTATTGTTAAGTTATTTAATGTATTAATTGCTTCCGCTAATTTGTAAAACTTGAAAAATAATAATAACTCGATTTAAAATTATAAATTTACTTATATGAATGGATCTAAAGGTTGACTAGGCCTGTGTTGACCTTATGAGGCTGGCTCAGGGGGTCCAAGTGGGTTCAAATTTGTGGGTAACTCGGGTCGTCACACTCACTATCCTCATGAGGATGGGCCTGTATCCCGCCTGTCCGGTCTACTGTAATCTACCCCCGAATTAAGTCTTTTTCTCTCCCGCTCTAGTCTAATTGCTTCTATCTCAGCGTCGAGCACTTCCCTTCTTGATATTGGTGGAGGCGCAAGGAATTGTGACTCTAGGACCTTTCCTTAATGATCTCATCGGTTTCGTATTCCAAACGCACACCGACTCTTGCGTCTTCGGCCTTAACCGAGTCGTCGATTTGAGAGAGGAATTCTTCCTCCACATAACGCATCTCCTTTTCTCTGTCTATAAGATCGGTAGCCTCTTCATTGGGTTCATCTCCTAGTACTCTATCCCATGTTTCCACCCTATTATTCTCCTCGTTACACCTGCCCAAGACAGCTGCGCTGCTCATTTGCATTGGGTCTTCTGCGTGTTGAATAATGCCATCCTTAAATCTGAAACTCTTACCCTCCTATTGTCCATTGGGGGAGGCCCCACACCCCTGTTCATTCACGTGTTGAGGGCATTGAACATGCTCTAGTTGGCACAAACATCTGTCTAGCATGCCTTGGCCCAATTCATTTATGTCTAGTGTTAGATGTCTTGAGTTGGACTGGATAAGAGTGTAGCCATTGGCACAACAGGCCGCAGTATCATGAAGAAGTTGTCCATGATGTTGGGCCTTAATAAGATGACAGGGTCTAATGAGTTCTTGGAGTAAGGTAGTCTAACTTATTGGGCTTGAATGTTAGGCCCAACTAATATTTACCTAAATGCAAACGAGTCGTTATCTTGAGCCTCCCCCAACGAAACCCTTATGTTAGTGATAAATGATTATTTATACGTATATATAAGGTTAGTTTAGTCGTATATTTAACATAAATATCCATAAATAAGTTCTAATTCATGGTATTATTACATTTTTAGGGAATTAAGGTGTAAATGAAGTAATTGAGGAAAAACGAGAATAAAAGAAGCAAAAACCCGCAAAAACACACTAAGCGCAGTGGCGGCGCTATGGAGTGTAGGGAACGGCGCCGGAGGAGCAGGGCACAACACTAGGACATCAGGGAGTGAAATTAAGAAACGCATATGCAATGTTAGCGCAGTGGCGGCGTAGTGGGTTATAAGGCACGACGTCGGAGCAGTAACTGACAGCGCCAACCACGCAGGAAATAGAAAGTGGAGTTTTAATTCGAGTTAAATTGTAATTTAGGGTTTTTAATTATTATTATGGAGTATAAATAGGTATTATGACTTGGTAAACTCATAAGATACCACAACTAGAAAGAGATTAGCCACCATTAGAGTAATTTAACATTGAGTTTGAGTATTAAGGAGTTTGTGTAGACTCCACGTTTAAGATTAATATTTGGTTTTGTTGATTAAATTCAAGGTAATATTTATATTCATCTCTAATTTGCAATGATTTCCATATTGAGTTTGTGATATGTGTGTTTCAATAAAGCGTGAGTAGTCTATTTATCTTAGGGATCAATGGATCCTATGGTATGAATGCTATGCTTTGATTAGGAGTAAAAAATGATAATAAAAGTGCAATGGTTAAAATTTATATTGATTATGAGCATAATGCTTTAGACATCTTGATCACGTGTTTAATGAACTTAGGCTTTAAGAGTCACCATGGCCATTGAAGCTTTTAATCCGGTCATTAGCGGTACAACCGTAAGATACACAACATCGATAGATAGTTATTGATTAAGGAGGCACAAATAGTAAACTTAGTTGGTTATGAATCCAATAATTTGGGACTTAAAGCAATGTGGAGCTTATGTGATTCACACCGATAGGTGGAGTTCTAGTTTGCACATTAAAATGTCACGACAGTAGGTCGAAGTGAATTTGAAGAAAATCTGTATATTCTAATTAGGCATTGCACACAACATATTGAGATGTAAACATGAATACAAAGCATAGTATTAAATTACTTAAGTGAAGTTGTGAACTAAGATATCCTTAATATAAGAGTTCAAGTAAAGTTAAATTTGATTTGTTAGAATAGTTTAGTTTAGTATAAAAATCAATTAAAAGTGAATTCCTTAGCAATAGTTCAAGTTAAGTAGGTAATATACAACTAGTGCAAAAAACTTTCCCTAAAGATGATATCTATAGTCAACATAATTTGATTACACTATTACTGTAAGGCGAGATGTTATACTTGCGGTACGCACATCAGTCGGACGCATTAAACTCTTCCGTACCCTCCTCCAATTGTGTATCGCTGGGTAACACTAGTGTCTAGATGGGTTAAGCAAGGCTGCATACTGCCTGGTCAGGCGTTGACTCCTCCCAGAACGTATGACCCTTTGATGTCGGAATGGTCGAGCTCGGTCATTTAAGGGCCTCTAGTACCATTGTTGGATGCGCATCGACCTAATTGCGACGGGAGAGTCCGAGTCCGCTGCTCTTCGATTCGGCCGTCGAGGTCGCCTCCGACCTGCACAACCACTGGATAAGGACTCATAGTGTTGAGGCCCTTCTCGCGCAGAAGATAACTCAGACAGCCCAGTTCAGCCGCAAGTTGTTGTGTACTTCTCTGGGAAATCGCCTTCTCGAGGTTCTGGCGACTTCTAAACATTTAATCAACTTCAATTAGCCCTCGAGAATGATCACCTATCAACCGGAACGCCGGCCTCCATGTTCCATAAGCTCGGTGGTACCCCCAAAAGTGAAACCCAGCAGATTACACCTTCCCATTTGTGGTTCTCCCAATGGAACTCAAGTTTTCATGGAACTACCTTCGTGACCAGATCACCGCCGATCACGCCGATACGTTGTATGATCTTGTCCATCTCCACAGTTGTTATACAAAACATGATGGCTCGATCGTCGCCAATCGGCTTTAGCCTCGTTGGGCAATTAAGCTCTAGTGTGAGTCGTTCTTCGATGCCGGACCACTGTGCAAACCATGAGGATCGAAAGAACACGAGGGTCGGTTCCCACTTGGCCATGTGTTCTCAAACCCCCCCTTTGTAAGGTTTGCCATTTGGTTGGAGGCAGTTGTTGTACCATACCCTTCTTTGCCAGCTCCGACGCACCAATACGGTTTATGTTTGTATTATTAGCACCCCTAATCCCATTGATACTGTCCCCCCTAACTGCCCTCGATGACGCCTCATTTCCTCCGGTGATCCCTAGGCTATTTCCTCTATCCCCCAGCCATTCATTCCCTCTTGTCTGTCTAGTAAGGCATCTAATAATTTTCCCCATGCCTACTTGTTCTCCACCTTAGGGATGAGGACAGCCTGTCTCCCATTCCCCAAAAGTTTGATCAATTTCAAGACAGCCCCTTTGTTAGTCACACAGGGAGAGAGTAATCATCCCTTCATACCAGTATCTTGGGTGTTTTTTCAAAAGTAAGGCACATTTACAATTTATGTCACAAAATAGGGTGGTGTACTTTGAATTAACAAAAATAGCCAATAACGCCTTTTGAAAAGGCGTTATTGCTTTTGAAGTTTGTGAGGTGGCGGTGAGGTGGCGGGGCATAGGGGGACATAATTTGTAAAGGTTTGTATATATAGCTCCTTTTGAAAAGGAGCTATCTATACATTTGCCCCGCCACCTCACCGCCACCTCACAAACTTCAAAAATAGCCAATAACGCCTTTTGAAAAGGCGACATATCCCAGTTTTAGAAAAAAAAAAAAAAAAAAAACCACACTTATTTTTCGGGGTTTAAAGTAAAAGGTAAAGTAATTTTGTAATTTTTTCTCATAAATTAGTGACAAAATATCAAAAATCCGAAGTTGACACTTCCAAGCTACGGAAAGTAAATTTGCACACAAGTAGTTGCAGTACTTCCAAATATTTACTGCGAAAATGAAAAATAAAACAACTAACCATATATTATAGTTCTATATAGGCCTTGGGGCAATCAATTCAAATTTATAGATTGCAAAGGCCAAGACTCCATAGGATCCTGTACAAAAGAAAGGATCACGACTATTGTTGTGGCAATGTTACATGAGAAAGGAAATCATAGAATCTAATGAATTGGTATTTAATTTTTTGAGGAATCACGGCTATTTTATTATGTGATGAAAGTGGCTCGATATAGCAATATCTAAAATATAGATGGAGAGCCTCCTCCACGAAAGCTCGAACCCCCGACTTCTTGCATATAAGATCGAGGCCCCATATCCTAATAGTGAGCTACCCACGTAATTGATAGTTAAGCGATCTCGACAATGACAACCAATTTTGAATATGCACTAAAGCAGTTTATTTTTGTATAAAAAAGAAACCAACTTTTTTTTTGATTAACCATGTGTATCTAGATTTAAATAGTATTATTTACCCTGAAATTGCCGAAATAGACCATTAGGCCCAACATTTGGCAGCCGTGGGGAATCGAACTTAAGATCGTGCACCTAACCTACATAGTCCTACCTTCGCCTTACCACTAGATCAACTCGTCAGGGTTAGAAAGAAACGAACTTACCCACAATGACTCGAACTCCTTACTTTTTACATAAGTGTTCATACCAAATTAACCAATAAGTTAAACCAACTTTCGGGCGGCTCATGTTCACGCGTCATACGTGGACTGTGTATCACGGATAGCGCCCACGTCAGCGGAAAAAATCTACCCAACTAATAGCACCTGTTGGAAAGGGGACATAGCCTAGATTTAGAAAAAAAGAAAAAAAAAAAAAAAAACCACACGTATTTTTCGGGGTTTAAACTAAAAGGTAAAGTACTTTTGTAATTTGTTCTCATAAATTAGTGACAAAATATCAAAAATCTGAAGTTGACACTTTGAAGCTACGAAAAGTAAATTTGCACACAAGTAGTTGCAGTACTTCCAAATAGTTACTGCTAAAATGTAAAATAAAACAACTAACCATATATTTTATTTCTATATAGGCCTTGGGGCAATCAATTCAAATTTATAGATTGCAAAGGCTAAGACTCCATAGGATCATGTACAAAAGAAATTACTTTTAACCTAAAAAAGCTGCAGTAAATTAAGGTGTATAAACAAATTACAAAAACACCTAACTTGGTAAAGCTCTGCCCTAGCCATACTCACATTGAAGTCCCTCTCTTTATATTCTTTCATATGATTCGGCTTGAGATTTTTCTTCAATTAAATGATTATAATATAAATAATATTGATTAATTTTATTGATTAAGCACTGAACTTTAAGTCAATCACTTCAAGAACATGGATATCGTACCCTAGACTCTTAAAAGTAGTACTTAAAACTCACCAAAAATAAATATGTAAAGCACCAACCAACTTGGAGGTCAATGAACCAACTCTGGGTTTCATGCATTGGTTACGACATTATAATAATATGGAAAACATGAGAAATAAGTTTATTCCATGAGAAGGTTGTATACATCAACTTCGTTCACCCAAAATAAAAGATGAAACAAATCACCATGACATCAAGAAAACTCATCATGCAGGTCTATTACGACGGTTACGTTGACGTTGTTGCTCGGTGATGCAAACCGGACGTACTCTATGTCTAGTTGGACGATGTGTTTGTACATCCGGTTGAGGTTGTTGAGGTTGCTGGTCTTGCATTGAATGACGTCGAGTAGATTGATGCTCTTCCTCTGGTGCTTCACTCGACTCACCTCTGCTACTGATGCTCCCAAAAATAGGTGGTGGAACCATCCCAAAATACTGGCTTTCTGTATGCGGTTGGGGGAAAGGAACATGAGGCCGCGACATGGTCAACAAGTTCATGAATGAGGCATCTCCACTATATGGCATATTGTAATTATAACATGGTGGAGTATATGGACTCGGCATGTATTGAGGCAGTGACGGATACATTTGATGTGTAGGCATTCCATGGTCCACATATGAAGACGACGGCCAAGGTGCGTAAGGATCAAAATGGTAAGGAGGAAGATTCACGACCGGCGGCCTGGGTACAAACATTTGAGGTTCTGGTTGCATTGTGGACGATGCAGGAATGTACCCATGAGAAGAATGAGTTGGTGGGGATGATCGTTGGCTACTCTCGCCAACAGTCTCTGTTCTACTCGCTCTCGGACGAGAAGAACGTGATGGAGGAGAACGTTTGCCACTCTCTGCAGCAATCTCAGTTTGAGTAGATGGACGTGGTGGACGAGGACGTCTGGTGCGTTCCCGCACAGTCTCTGGTCGTGTTCGTCTTCTTCTCACCTCTCTGTTTGGTTCGCCCTGATCGTCTTCTTCATCTTCCTCTTCATTATCCTCATTTATGTCTTGTTCGACGTCAATTTCGTCATGCGAAAGAGTAGACCTTTACCTTTCATCTTCGTCTAAAATTTTAATCCCTTCATCAAGCGCAGCAAGACCTTGATCGTACATATCCTCAATAAACACCCGCCTCAGTCGACGCACCAAGTTACACTGATATAAAAACATGAGCTCAAAACACGCAATATAAGATATTAGTTGTTCGAGAAAAAGTGAGAGTTAGAAGTTTACCGAGTAGTCGCGTAAAGCCCCGTCGTGTCCAATGAATCTCATAGTGACCGAGCGATACCACGTCATGTATTTTTGATGATCGTGCCCGTCATTATGTGTCGCTGTGGCAATGGTGTCGCCACGATTTTCCCACATGTATATATAGGTTGCGTGAAAAGTCACCCAATTTTCTTGATGATGTCCACGCAATTCGAGGCGGTGCAGTTGAGCGTCATAAGCACAATTTGGTGGCACCACTTGTACCATTCCGAATTGTCTCATAACCCTTTCTGGTCGATGCCACTCGACTATGTGGAAACAAATAAGGGGACACGTCGAAAACCAACTACCATGACCGTTAGTACAGTAATAGGGAAGAGACCCCATGACTTCAGCATATGGTTGTCATACCACATCATCCTCATGCCTTTGCGAGTCGAGTGCATCACGGTAAGCCGATACGACGTGCGTCGCCCTTTGTGTAACCGAAAATGCATCGAGCCATCTGTGTAGAAAACAATAAGTTAAGATAAATGAAATTGGACAAGATTTTTTAACCAAATTAATGAAAAATATTTGTATTACCTGTGTCCCAGTGGAACATCCATAAGCATATGTTCTCCATCCACTATTCGCGGTTGAACTCTAGAAACACCCCGGCGCCGCGGTGCTATGAATGGAAATATGTCACATGCCCATAGTTGTACAAGAATTGACACGCCTGCAACCTCATGTGCCCCTGCGCGAGAGCCGCGACACAACTCCATGTACAAAAAAGTCAAACATGCACTCCCCCAACTATATTGTCCAGCTACTCGGAAATCATCCAGCAATGGTAGGAACATCAAATGTACGAATCGATTGGACTTGTCGGCGAAAAGACAACCACCGATAAGCTGCAGTATGTACGATCGAACATAACGTTGCACCGACTCCTCATCGTTATCATCATCTATTGCTGGTACGTTACGCTCAAGTCAATCAACTTTAAGTTTACAACCAATAACGTCATCTCCAACAGGAGTTCGACCAAGTAGCCTCTCGCATAGATCAGCATAGTCTGTATTTGTCGTTCCCGTCACAGGCATACCTTCGATAGGTAAGCCAAGCTGTACCTGCACGTCCTGGAGTGTAATTGTGCACTCCCCACAATGCATGTGAAAAGTATGCGTCTCTGGACGTCATCTCTCTACGAATGCAGTAATCAAAGCCGAATCAAGGCTGAAAAATGCTACCCGAGAAATCCCATAGAACCCACTGGAACGAAGATATGGGATCATCCTCGAATGATACTGCACCGTTCGATCAACGACCCCACGTCTTCGACGTACGCGCATTGTTTCGTACACCTTATAATTGATAATGTATTAATCTATATTTTTGATACGTTTATGATGTAACATTTGACGTGTACATGTTAAAAAGTTTACATCACCCCTCCAGGTTCAAGATGATCTGTGTGTAGATTGGAGTTCCAAAAGTGAAGGATCTGAAGGACCTGGATCCATTGTTGTACAACTACAAATGAATGATATAAAATGAATTAGAGTGTTGGTCGAAACCAAACGATAACTCTTTCATATATGTTCACACAAAAATAAATGCGTAAATGCTCAAAAGCAACATAGCTACGAACTTAAGTTATTTCACACACTATACATCATTTGACTATAGGTTTTCATTGGTAGGTTGAGGTCTGCTTGGACAATTTTTTTTGTTATGTCCCTCTGAACGACAAATACCACATCGGTGGCCTTTGGACATTAGCAAGATCCATCTCGTTATGTCTTCGCGATCCCTTAGGTCTCCCTGGGCCACGTCTGCACATTGGGTCGGGTATGATCTTCGTCCCAAAAGCCGGCCAATACTTCTCATCCGGGATCGCCTTGAAATTGTAGGAGTAACATTGTGCGTACACATCTATCCTATAGTATGGCTCGATGAACTGCGCGTAGCTCACTCGAATAAAGGCACATGCAGCTAACACGTGTGAGCAAGGGAAACCAAACGACTGCCATTTATTACAACTGCACACCCGGTCCTTTAGGATGACGACTTGGGTGTTGTTGCCTTTATGCATGCGATCTCCATGTCTTCCAGTCTGCACTTCGAACTCACCAATGTCTCGATTGATCAACGTGACTTGATGCCTCCTTGCGGATTTTTCATTTTTCGTGAGTTTGTCCATGACATATTTCATGTACGATTATCCGTTTGAGATTGCTTCATTGATTTCCTGGTTGCGTTGATCGTGGTATGTCACCAATCTGTAGTATATCATCTGAGTCAACGCTGTTATTTGCAAGAATCGAGCCCCCTTCAATACACCGTTAAAACACTCTGCAATTGACGATGATATTCGGGTAAGTAATATTGGTTCGGCGATAACTATGTGTATATGAGTGAAAAACGTAAATTGTAATTCGTACATACCAACACCATTAGAATTCATCCATCCGTACCGCATGCCCCTGTCGTGCGATTGAGTCCAAAGTTCTTTTGGGATGACATTCACATATTGCAGACATTGAGGCGTTCGTGATGATAAGTATGCAAAACGCTCCATCAACGCATTAAACTTTCGTTCTTGATGTTGAACAGTTGCTCGACCAAGGAGTACTTTCAAGAGGTCATTTTTGAACTGGGAGCCGAAATTACTAAGGAAGTGTCGCAAGCAATAACGGTGGTACCCTTTTGGGGGACATAAGTCGTTGCTTGGGGTGTTGACGCCTCCAAAATGCCAGGGTGACGATTAGAAATAACGCAAACTCCTTCTATACCTGTCACGTGTTGGCACAACATCCTCAAAAACCACCCCCACGAATCAGTTGATTCGGTTTCCGCAACGGCAAATGCAACCGGTAATATGTGTCCATTGCCATCAACAGAGATCGCAATCATTAGCTTCCTACTGTATTTGCCATATAAGAATGTCGCGTCAATCTGAAGCAGAGGCCTGCAAAACTTGAAAGCATGTATTGAAGCTTCAAATGCAAAAAACACACGACGAAATTGAGGAGACGCAGTTCTTATTTCATCAGCATGTCATTGTCTATGTGACCACTCGATTCTTGTCCCCGGACTCTTACTCCTCACAGCGACCAACCATCTTGGTAATAAAGCGTACGACTCATCCCAATCTCCAAATGCACATGCAATTGCTTTCCTTTTGACATCCCACATTCGCTTGTAGTTGACTTCGTGTCCGTATTTTGCCTTAATTATTTGTACTAATGCTTTAATCGTGATACCTTGATCGCTCTTGACGACGCTATGGATTTCTCGCGCAATCATGTTGGCGTCAAGTTGGGCATGACCGCGTTCTACATCGGGATTAATACACGTGTGCGATACGTCTAACTGTGTTATCTCCCATAATAGTGTTTTCTTTCGCAAACAAGCACGAAGACGCCACATACACCCGTGTTGCGCACTTCTGCACTTAATCGCCCACGTAGTTGTTGTCGATTCCATCACATGGAATTGACAATGTCTATTAACATGCCACACTTTAACGGCATGTTGTAAGTCTTTTTTATTGTCAAAGTACATCCCTATCTCCAAATTGAAATTAGACATGTCCCCCCGAGTTTGCTGATGGGAATGTTGGGTCGCCGTAGAATTAGCCACCTCCCAATCGATTTCGTTATATATCGGTATTGGTTGGTGAACTTCATCATCACTTGCTTCCTCCAACAAGATCTCTTCATCGATAGCAAATTGCTCGTCATCTTCCACATTCTCCGCACCCGGAGGTTCATATCTTGGATCATCCGTGCAAACAGTAACGTCATCCCAAACGACAGCTGCTAGAGCCTCTTCGTTTGGACGTATATTCTCATCAGTTTCATTATTAGTGTCGTCGTTATCTTCATCGTCATTAGAGGCATTAATATCTTCATGTAATGGACTAACCAACCCCTCTTCCACGACCTCACCCTGTGGGGATTGCATATGTAGCCTTTCCATCATTAATGCTGCGTCTGGAGTGCCGTCGCGTTCATCACGAACTTGCGTATGAATCGTACGATTTTGAACTGAGTCGATTGACTCAAATGTTAAATAGATATCTACCGTTGCAGTTATAGGTAAATTGGTCACCGTCTCCCACATCAAGTCGACGTGTGTCGTATCATGCAACAACACAGGAACGAAATAATGCGAACCTCCGGGGAGGATTATCATGTGGCGATAACTCATATGAACTAGAGTCTCCGTAGATGAGATATTGAACGTGTTACACACGTCATACATCATTTGACGGCCACTCGTCCCAAACTTAACCATCAACACTGTTGATGGGGGTGAGCTGTACGCGATGCCATTTACCCCATTAACAATTTCACCGTACGCATAGAATAGAAAATGGATGTTCCTATGTTCCATGACCTACATAAGTTTGCGAACATTGATGTAAAATGGTTACACACAAATGCACAAATATGTCAAGTGAAATAGTTGACGACTAAAGAAATTTATAGCGCAATCGAACTTTCTGATGTAGAAGATCGCAATAAGAGCGCAACTACAGAGCATACTCATTCTTTCGCAGTCACACTTTATGTGTAATAACGATCATACCTACTGAACCATTGCACATCGAGCACGGTATTCAATTCAACCGGTAATTCAAGCATTTTTCGGTATATGGGGGGCGATTTACACACAAGAGGAACTTTCGGATGTAGAGGATCGCCTTAATGGCGCAACTACTGAGCCTACTCATTCCTCTGTGTGAGAGTTTCTTAATGTTTTAAACGCACTTTTCATTAAATAAACATATCAACCATTCTTCATAAACACAATACCTATGTCACTATATATCATGTAAATCATAACAAACCTAAATAAATAATTATGAAAATACTAAATTTGTGAACTTACTTTTTTCATCCTCTTTTCCTCTTCCACGTAATATTCCTGCAATAACATTTTATTTTTCGTTAGTTTAGAACACAAGGAGTATAATAAATCAACTTCAGTAAACTAAACTAAACTAATAAAAGTAAACCTTTACCCAAATAATGAGTCATAACCTAACCAAACCTAACTCAACTAACGAACCTAACCTAACTAACTATACTAACCTAAAATTGCCGAACAACATAACTCAAGTAAACTAATCACAGTTAACTAACCTAAGTAACTCGTAGCAAACATTTACCCAAATAATGAGTCTTAAACTAAACTCAAGTAACTTAACTAACTAACTTAACCTAATCTAACATAACCTAACCAAACTATGTGAACCAAACGTAACGTAACGTAACCTAACCTAACTCAACACCGTTACCTAACTCAACTATACTAACCTAAAATTGCCTAACAACATACCTCAAGTACACTAATCACAGTTAACTAACATAGGTAACCGTAGCTATCATTTACCCAAATAATGAGTCTTAAACTAAACTCAAGTAACTTAACTAACTAACTTAACCTAATCTAACATAACCTAACCTAACTATGTGAACCCAACGTAACCTAACCTAACCTAACTCAACACCGTTACCTTCCAACCCTCCGAAACGGCAATACCTAACTCAACTATACTAACCTAAAATTGCCGAACAATGCGAACCTCAAGTACACTAATCAAACATAACTACCCTAACTAATCAAACATAACTACCCTAACTATGTGAACTAAACTCAACTAACTCAACTAACCTAACCTAACCTAACTAAGTAAAATTAATTAACTTAACTTTACTCTACTAAACTAAACTAACGAACCTAACCAAACTCAACTATACTAACCTAAACTAACCTCAACACCTAATCTAAACTAACTTAACTCGACTAAACTAACTAACGTAACCAAACTAAACTAACTTAACCTAACTACATACACCTAACTAACTAAACTAAACTAACCAATACAATACCTAAACTAAACATCTAACCTAAACTACCTTAACTAACTAAACTAACTACCTCAACTAACTCAACTACACTAACCTCCTCCTTCCACTCCGTTTATTGCTACCGCCCGCTCCTCCTCCTCCTCTCATGCGCCGCCGAGATCCTCCTCCGTTGCCTGGGCCGCTGTTCTTCCTCCACGTACCACTGTCGCGAATTCCTCCACGAACCACTGCCGCTGCTGCTGCTGAGAGCCTCCGCTGCCGCCGCTCCTTGCTCCGGTGCCCCCACAGTCCTTCTCTCTTCCTTCTCCGACGCGCGTCTTCACCGCCTCCAATCTCTCTCGCAAAGTCGTCCCCTCCTTCTTCCTCCCTCCTCGGTGTCTCTCTCCACGGACGTCTTCCCCCTCCCCTCCTTAAATAGCCGACGCCCCTCCTCACAGTAAACCCGTGACCCCTACCACCCCCTACCCCGTACCCCTACCCTCACAGTAAACCCGAAACCGACAGTGGGGTGCACAGATAGCGCCTTTTAAGAAGGCGCTATCTACGCACCCCTAAGTCACGGTTTTCCGATCCACGTGGATCCACGTGGACAGAGATAAATGTTTCTAGTCGACGTGGACACTGATAGCGCCTTCTCAGAAGGCGCTATCAGTGTAATCCTGTCCACGTGGACATGTCGACGTGGACATGTACACGATAGCGCCTTCTGCGAAGGCGCTATTAGTGTATTCAGGTCCACGTGGCGTCTATTACACGATATAGCGCCTTTTGAAAAGGCGCTATCTGTGTAATTGTTGCCACGTTGCCCGGACACATGGATAGCGCCTTTTCAAAAGGCGCTATCCATGTGTCCACGTCATCGAAAAAAAGTGCCAGTTAGATAGCGCCTTTACAATGGGCGTTGTTGCCTACTTCCCAGAAATAAATACATTTCACCCCTATTTTCCTCATTAAAACTAGAAACATGTGTACTTTAGTAATTTTTTCGTATCTTGGTGGTACAATCTCCTCAGATCCATTAAGTATCCCCTTTAAGACTTTAACCACCCATGCATGTAATTGCCCTCTAATCGATCAATATTGAATATGTTTGCTTTGGTGCATATTCATTAATTCTTATTGCCCCATTTTTTAAATGATCAACCGCAAATTGCTTCATCTCCCTCATGAAACACCAACGAATCTCATTCCCTCCTTTTCCTTGCCCGCCTTCTTCACCTATTTTCAGCTTGCCCTTACGGAGGACCTCCGTCCAAGCCTCCCCTGCCATTATTACCCTCACTATTAGATGCGAGTGCCCATGATCGTCCCCCCACCGTGTCCGCCCTTGGAAAGGAGAATATCACGATGGGATGAGGATGAGCGCTTCTCACCGGAATCTCACCGGCAAACGAGTACCACAGTGAAGGCGAGTCTCGGCAGGCGAGTGGGATAGTACTAATGGGTGTAACTAAATATGAAAATATGGACTTCACTATGAGTTAACTCCCCCTCTAAGATTACTCACCCTTTTGTTGGCAAAAACGAACCAAATAAGGCCTTAATTACTCAAACTTCCGTAGCTTAGTGGCGCACATATATAAATGCACATGCGAAACTTTCTGGTTCAAAAGACAGATATTTATATTCATCCAGTACTCTTATATAATTTTTTCTTTTTCCGTTTTGGATTCCCATTGATTGAGAGCTCAACATAAAGGTATCCCTCAAAGAGCTCATTCCCACCGTTGGAGATGCCATCGATGATCTACTGTTTTTAATTCTTTGTTGTGAAGCAGCTACCTACACGCCAACAATTGGACACTACTTTATCATATATATACATAAATGTACATGTGTAGATTATATATATATATATATATATATATATAAACTAATTGATTAATGATCGAACTTGTACAAAAAATGTATATATAAATGTACATGTACAAATGGGTATATATAGGTCAAAAGATTCCTCACAAACCCAGATTCCTCGGTCATCAACTCCATGTGTCCTTGTCTTTAAAGCAAGATTTCCATGAAAACGATTCTCTCTTGCATGCTCTCAAATCACTCCCTATCGTATATATTAACTACTCAAACCATTAATAACAATATTCTCTTTATAATTTATACACGTATATGAAATATTTGTATATATATTCAAGCAGAATCAATATATATATATATATATATGATCATACATGCATGATCCATGATTCATCGATCATCGCCATATATAATACATGCATCCAATTAGTACACCATAAATCAAAGAAACACCACAAAACATGCTGAAACAAACATCGACAGCTAACGGGCATGTCGGATGCACATACTTGTACACACTAATTATTATTTAGTACTTCTATTACATAATTGTAATGATGAATTACACCGACCAAATAGACATAATATTAATTCTACTTAATCTCTACGCTTGATATCGAATTATGTATATGTAGAGACTACTTAATATTGATTCTAATTCTACCTAATTGCATGATTGATATTGATGGACTAATCACAAAATTAATAATGATCATGATGATCATCTTCACATCATAACCATCATCATCGCAATATTATTATAACTAATTAAGCCCAAAGAGCCCCAACCTCTCTAAGCTTAGGAATAAGATTACCACTAAGATGAAGCGCTATCAACCTATCCAGCCCTCCAATGCTTGCTCCGCCTATAAACACCGCCGGCGCCACTCCACCCCCACCGCCGTCACTACTTCCCTCATCAAGCACCGCGAGCGCATCCATCTCCCCCTCCTCCAACTCAATCACGGTCGGATGAACTCCAATCGCCGACAACAATTTTTTCATCACATGGCACATGTAACACGACGATCGGCTAAAAATCACCACCGGATTCTCGGATATCAACCTCTCGATCCTCCTCTCTGCAGTCTCCTCCTCTCCATCAATTGTCAATGATACCTTATTCGCCCCCATTGAAGACACTGCCACGGCCGCCACCTCCCCCACCGTCGCTCCCTCATATTGCCACATCGATTATATCGCGAAGCGCAAATCGATCTCCTCTTCTTCTTCCTCCTCTCCTCCTCCTCCTCCCCCTCCAACCTCAATCAATCAAGAACTTAATGAAGAGGAGAACTTTATTCATTAATTTCGTCCGGGGCACAAGTGGGGTGTTGTGACGTTTGTTATGTAGTATATAATTCCACACGCATACATATATAAGGAAATCAGTGAATCCATAGTAATGACCCTCACTAACGAGAGGTCTGTCCGTTTCAACAAAGTACATCAAAAGATACTGTATTAATTAAACAAATTATTAACAATCACTTAGAAGAATCCAACGGTGGATCTACGTGAGTGGAGTCGCATAATAAGCTGCATCGGGGAGCACTGGATGAGAATCATGAGAGACCAAGTGGGAGGCCTGAAGTATTGCGTCAGCAAAGCTAGTAAGTGGTTACTAGGGAGGAGCTGACGTCATCATCCTTAATTACGCATGCTGACGTGGACCAATAGGAGAGGAGGTGGTGGTGGTGGGCCCCGGTCGTGATGAGACCATGATGGAGGGAATATCCCGTTTCCATCCTTGAAAAGCTTTTCGTCGTCGCTGTGGAGGACACGTGGCGGTCGTTCCTTCACTCTTTGAAAAGGGCATTAATGCTTCGGGCCGGAGACAAGGCATATAATTTACTTTTATGACCTAATGTGACACAAAATCATGATCAGTGATTACACATTTTTATTAAATACTTGTTTTTATTTTTAAATTAATATAGTTGGTAACGTGTTTTGATTTGAGCGCCGCTATGAGCACCCCACCAATTACCGAAGGTACCCCATTTTAGTTTTTTCCTACTCCAAATTGGACATCAATGGAAATGATACAATTGCCCCTTCATATAAATAAACCACACTACCACCAACACACATTCCATCCAATTTTGGGGCACCCCACCTCCGCCCTCTCTCATCTCCACCGAAACCCGAGTGTTCCATCGGCGGTCGTGCATCGATGTTTTCACGTTCACAACAGTCGATTGTGTGGAACAATCGATTTCAATCATATTAAGCTTTGAATCAACTATTTTGGTGTGGCAAAGAGTGTGTTTGGAGTTTTGGTTTTCATTGTAGGGTTTTCTAGATCCGGCCATTTCGAAGTGGTTTTGAGCATCAAATGGACCAAAGTAACACAATAGGGTAGGAAGAGCTACAAGAATAGATATATGTTGCTGTTTTTTGTGAATTTTTTCAACTTTTAATAAGTCTCGGTAGTACAGGTCCGAGACTTATCAATAAGTCTCGGTATGTCGTGGCAGAGACTTATCATTAAGTCTCGGTATGTAGTGACATAGACTTATTGATAAGTCTCGTTATGTGGTGACCGAGATCTGTTGTGACCGAGACTTATCAATAAGTTTCGGTTAGGCCTGAACGAAATTTCGTTCATATTTTCGGCCATGTGTGGCCGACAACCACCGGGTTCCAAAAAAAAAAAACCAAGAAAATGAACAATATACAAACAAGGCCACGACAACACATAAAATGCAACAACAATGAAGCTAGCGCTGCTTGCGCCGTCAAAACGCAACAACAACAACAACAACAACAACACACAAAGTGCAAACAAGGCCGCCTAAAATCTCCTACGACTCCGTCTAGCCATTCGCGCTGCTCTAAGGCCAGAAGAATTTCATGGTTGCGTTGGCTGGGATAGGCGTCAGGCGTTAGGCGTTGGGGTGCGACTGTAAGTGTGTGAGTGTGATGCTCAATTTCAAGAACAGGGGGTATTATTGACATTTCACCCCAATTTTGTTGGGTGCCTTTGATAAACGCTTTGTGCACTTTGTAATGTGGTGCATTCAGTAATGGGTGGGGTGTCCATAGCGGGGCTCTTTGATTTATGCGTCAGTGCTTATACAAGCGTTATAATAATGTGTATATATCAAAGGATATTATTTTATTAAAAAATATTAGGATGATTGGTGATGGAATACTCGAGATTGATATTAGCTAGGTGATGATTATATTCATTCATCGCACATACGCACATATCCAAATAGATGAATAGATGGATATTGTCGCTAATCGGAATCCAACCTACAAAGACTACAATCACTCTAAACTTTGTTAGCAAGTGATATCTAATCAATATATAGATGTTTTGGCTTTAAAAGCTACTATTATATAATTGTGTTGCTAAGTATGTAAAGCCTAATATTTAGAGTGATATTTTCTTAATACGTCTATATATGTGACGTATGATATTAACCGGCAAACTGGGAGTGGGGGTTTAGTAGGGCCGTGGATGTGGGACACGTGGAGTGATCTGGTGATTAGGGGCAAAGGTGGGGCGACTTTGGGCCACTTGCACTATTGTTCATGGTCATGGTGACGGTGGTGGACTCTTTTATGTCTTTTTTTATTGCTTCCTTCCAATCAAAGTTATTTTTGAATATAAATCATGTTTTTTCGTTTTTTTTCTTTTCTAGATCTCTCTTTTTTTCGGGGGAAGGGAAGGAATAAAGGGAATCAATAAATCTACTTTGACTCATTAGTTCGACTCATAAGAAAGTTTTTAAAATTTTTATAAATATTTAAAGAGTATCTAAGTAATTTTGTAAGTGATTATGGTTATTTCATTAATTACTTGAAGATGTATTTAAAATTTTAAAAAATTTTGAGTCCGAACTCACGAGTCCAAATAACACTACTCAAAGGGAATTTAGATATATTCGACATGCTAATAAATAAAATGATCATATAGGGTGAAGGTGGTGACGTGTTGCAAACATAGATCTTTGAAATTCGTTTGGCTATTAATATTTGCATGGTTGTTCAATTTCCAGAGTTAGTACTAATTTTGTGAAATGTGATGTACGTTCTAAGTCGCACTCCACAGTCCACATAGAAGAATAACTGCTAGATTTTTATTTGAGATTTAATCATATTTAATTTTATTCGACTCTATGTTTCCTCGTAATCAAGTACCAACCACCAAGGGTTTATGAGTCTTATAACTATATTTAGATCTTTCCACTTCATTTCTATAGAAGTACAGTATAGTATAGTATATATATCTATTATACTTAATAAGCACGAATAATCAATTTTTCAACCGTCACTTGAATTTACTATTCTATCTTTAATTAAGTTTTTCAACTGTCACTTAATTTTACTATTTTACCCTTAATTAAGTTTTTCAACATTCAGTTAAAATTACTATTCTACCCTTAATTAAAGACCTTCCGGCTATTAAATTCAAATAGATATAATTAGTTGTCAAAAAGTTAGAATAAAAATGAAATAATATGCTTTTTGAAATATAAAATAGATTATTGTAAAAATTAAATTCGCTCGTGGGTCTACTATACGTAATTAATAAGCACGAAAATCAATTTTCAACCGTCACTTACATTTACTATTTTACCCTTAATTAAGTTTTTCAACAGTCACTTAATTTTACTATTTTCACTACAAGAAAATGGTAATAACATCGAAAAATTGTGACAGACAGAATCTGTTGCCAAACAGCAACAAATCAGCAACAGTTCTTCATCAGACAGTCCGTTTGACTCGGTTGACCCAAAAGCAACAATTCAAAGATGATTTGTGACAAAAATTGTGACAAATTGTATCTTTCATCAGAGATCTGTCGCTGATTTCTCCCGCCATACATTTCCCGCCAAGGTTGTGACAGATCTGCTACAGATCAACGACAGAATCAAGTCTGTCGCTGATCTGTAGCAAAGTAAAAAATAAAATAAAAATGAGGTTGTGAAAGATCTTCTACAGATCAGCAACAACAACATAAAATTTTATTTTACTCTCTCTCCCCTCCTCTCACGTGCTCTCTCTCTCTCTCTCTCTCCCCTCTCAAACCAATCTCTCTCTTATTCTCTCTCTACCCGAAACAACTCCTCCATCTCTCATTTTCTTTTCTCTCCTCCGCCACTCACAACTCTCATCACTCACCCCTCTCGCCTCTTTGCGGCTTCATCGGCCACCGTCGCCGATGACACCCTCTACCACTCTGGCTTCTCTCTCGGCGCGGTGACCACCCCCACTCGGGCGTTGGTGGAGCGCTTTTTGGCGGCGAGGAGAGGGGGACCGGTATTCGACGACGATGGTGGTGTTGTCGAAGAGGGCGCCGACGGAGGCCGTGGCGAGTAGTTTTTGGCGCGCGAAGGTGGGGGGCCGGTATTCTTCGGGACGTTGACGTGGTGTTGTCGAAGGGGGCGTTTGGCGGTGGCGGTAGTGTTATTGAAGGGGCGTTGGCATTGCGCAGGCGTTGGCGTAGTTGCGGGGCGATGTAGTGCACGGGAGGGAGGCTCATCGGTGACGAGGAGGTTGTGGGTTTGGTCGGGAGTCACGAGGACTCGATGGTGTAGGGTTTTGTTTAGGAGGTGTCGACTTCATTATTGAGTCAGACGACTCGCTCGCTTGCCGCGGCCCCATCGGCCAGGGAGGAGAGCTTCGGGCTTGTGAGCGGCGGCGACCCGCTCGCTTTCGCGATGATAATTCGGCTGGCGCCCAACTTGGTGGATGAGATCAGACGCGTGGAGGCCGATGGGGAGACTCCTAGGATCAAATTCGATTCCAATGCAAATAATCTGGAAATGTGAGTCCTTTTTGGTTCAATTCACCCGAATTGGGAATTTCAATTGCTCAATTTCTTAGTTTTATTGTTTGAATTGCGAATACTTGATTTCGATTCCGATAATTTTGTGATTCGACTTTGGGAATTCAATGCTAGTTCGACTTTATAATATGCAATACTTTTAGGTTATAATGGAATTCCCTCTTTTAAGACAATGTGGACGATTCCAAAAATTAGGGTCAGCTGCTGCGTGACGATTCATTACATTTGAATGCTAGATAAATAGATAGTTCTAACTCGAAAGACTGAACGCCACGGTCATCCCAATTGCTTCATAGTGGATTAGCTAATTTAGATAGCAACTCAATTGTTTGTTCTCTAGCTCAGTGTATATCACTGGGGAGTATCCTTTTTTGTGATAGAATGAAGTACCGTAAATTCTTGTTCTTTTCAAGTTTATTTGCCTATGATAAATCTGCCGTTAGTGTATTGACTTGAATTATAGAGAAAAACCCAACTTAGGCAACAACAAAATTTATTTTTATCGTCTGCTTTGGCGCTACATTAATATGTTTCCTCCTGTTGCATGCCATCATCATTATATAACTCATGATGATAGCCTAGCCCTGAAACTTTATCGTCGGTGTTGGTGTTACTTATTAGTCTACTTTTTTTTATTTGCGAAATGTCTTGGCTGATATTCAGTAATTTTCAAGCAATGGTACTTGAATTTACTCATTTTCTAATGCTCAGTTGTACTCTCAATGTGTTGGTTCTATTTGTTTTATATATGTGAAAAATGTAATTTTGAAGGTTGTCCTAGTTTTATTCATTTTTAATTTATTGTTTTCTTCTTTTTTATTTTTTCCAATTTCTTCTTTTCATATTATCTTAGACTTATGTCCATATTTATGTTGCAACCATGAGTTACCAAAGTGTGTCAATGCTAAGTTAATTCTTTTATAAGAACTCTGGTTGTTGCCATTAGTTTTGTTTTTAGCCATCATTTCAATTTGATTATTTAAAGTTTTAATTTTTTTTCCAGTGAATGTTTTTCTTTTACTCATATTCGAAATTATTTATAAATGTAGGTTGTTTACATCTTATGATTTGTTTTATGCTTCATTTAAGGATTTCAAACTTAAGTATTATTGATCCAAATTAAACTCTTCAGGTTAGTGAAGCCCAAGGTAGCAGGTTGAGAGACAGATTCCAACTTATTCACCTTGGCCTCATTGTACTAGGTGAGCTCAAGATACATACACTATTTTATTGTGTTCATCTTTTTCTCTAATGTATTTTAGGAACTCGGAAGAAATTGAGAAAAAATAATCTATTTATTCTAGGATCATGAAGATTTTCTTCTCCATATATGTAATGAGATTTCACTTCTATCAACGAGCTAACACATATAAACACCTACTTGTAAGGATTCTTAACGTATGTTAAATAATCTATTGGTCTTACGTTGTTATGCATGTTCCTAATTAACACGGGTTGGCTGTAAAATGTTACCTCTCTTATCACCTTGGCCACCTCTTCTCTTGCAATCCTTCATTCCTCATCATCTCCTCCGCATCCCTTCACTCTATTTGCTTCCAATCCTACACCCAACTTCACCACCAATCTTGTATTCATTAGTTGATCAACGTGCATAGACATAGCTATAATGGGCACTCCAAACAAGGTTCCTCATGTGTGTCTCTACATCTTTAACCAACATCTTTTCAAGTATATTTGTATATTTTTTATGTTCTATTTCAATGTGTTGGGTTTCATTCAATAATTAATGTCATGAGAAGGACTTGGTCCATTTGTAATAGCCTATGTTCTTTCATTTACCTACCTTTCAATGTCTTCTATTTATGATTTTTCATGCAGTGGTAATTTTTGTGTGTGTGTGTGTATTGGCTAAGGGCTTGACATTAACATTCTTTCTTCTAATTATTCCTTTTTATTGATGTTATGTAGGACTTATGAACAAGGCTCCTCAGGTGTGTCTCTATTTCTCTTACCAATCTCTTTTCAACTACATACATTTGTATATTGTTTTTTTATTATTGCGTGCATAATGTTGCTCATTGAGTTAGTCACTTTAGTTATCTATGACAACGCCTATCTGACCTCCATATCACTTCACCATAGTTGTGGTACAAACATGTTAGAATTATTTTTCTTGGATTTGTTAAAAATAGTTTTATATTCTATTTCAATGTGTTGGGTTTCATTATACTTAAATGTCTTACTCATTAGATCAGGATTTGAGCATTACATTCTATTTTTTTCTTGGATGTGTTAAAAATAGAGGGTATGTGAACGGATTTTTTTATTTGTGCGTGAAGTTTTTTCTTTGGTTTTGGATGAGCAATATCCTATGTACATCATGGGTCTTTATCTCTATTTCTAATTCTAGAATTATATATATATATATATATATATATATATATATGTGTGTGTGTGTTTTGTTGGTGACAGATGCTTGGTCTTGTTTTATAATTACTCTTAGTAAATTATTCGGCGGCATTGCGCCATGCTACCACTTATTCTATACTTCTATTAACCTATATTTTCTAGCTTGACTAGCTACCCGATGAAATGGCACACTACGAACCTAATATATCCTGAGATGCATGAACTTTTATTTAGTATGTCATTAGCTTAGCAATTTCTTAAAGTCAATGTTTGCTGATTTTTTATTGATTTTAGTCTTGTATCGAGATAGTGTGCACTCTTGCTACTTGGTAATATATGACTTTTGCAGGCCGCGGAGGGTGAAAAAAGTGATGCTGATCGAATTTGGGCGGTCGATTTTAGTCTTGTATCGATATAGTAACTCACACCATTAAGTTGGAACCTAATTTTATCTATATGATGCGAATCGAATTTCTGAATTCATTAGTCAAGTTTGTATATGTTACCCTTCATCCAAATAATGGCTTTCAACCTTATTGTTTTTATAAAATAAATATTTGTATCTTTTAAATTGTTTTTGCAAATTTTGCTGCAGGAGATTTCTTATTTTTACTTTTTACTGTTTTTAGAATTAATTAATTTAAAAATTACTTTTTACTGGATCCCAGTCAGCTAAACAACAACAAATTTGTGACAAATACAACAAGGTTGATCAAGCACAATCAATGAGAGACACGTCTGTCATTGAAAAGAACAAACAGAGTTGCGACGAACGCGTCTTTTGCTGATCGGACTTTGATCAAAGCAACATACCGTTGTTTCTTTGTTCAAATGCGACGACGTTTGTCACAAATCTGTCGCTGAACAACAACAGAATACCAAATCTATCGCTGAGTTGCACCAGCAACAAAGAGTTTAGCAACAGCTACTATCTGTCGTTGATTTGTTGCAAAGTGGTTTAGCAACAAAACCGTACCAATTCAACATCAAATTAGTTTGTTGTTGATTTGGTTTTTTCTTGTAGTGTTTACCCTTAATTAAGTATGGCGGCCCCAAACTCTGAGGCCGCCGTAAGACCCGCCATGTCGCATCCCACGTCATTAAGCCCTGCCACGTCATGGCCCGCTTACCTATGACGTCCCACGACTTAACTGGTTGCTTACACTTTTCCAACTAACACTAGTTTAGCTAATTAATCTCTATATAAGTATTAATGATTTAATTAGCCAATTAGTCAATTTATCACGTTATATTACAATATAGCAGAAGTCTTTAATTGAGTATGTGACGACCCAAAAAACCAAAAGACCTGCCCTAGGGGCAAGTAAGTAATTTCATAAACCCTACACTTATTAACCCCACTATATAAATTAAATTGAAACCCCTAGCCCCCTTTTTGTTTAAAATTTTAACTACGGAAGAGAAAGGGAGATTGAGGTGTTGGAAGTCTAACTCAAGGAGAACCCTAATTTAAAGGTACACACATTTCCCCCACCATCCTAATCTTGTTTTAAATGAATAATAAACTTGAATCAACAAAACAATGGTGGAAAAACCACGTTATTAGAGATTTGTGGTGCCGACAAGGCGAGCGGCGACCGAAGGGATCGGCCGTCGCCGGATGGGGGCGCTACCAGGCTGCCCCTACCAACAATGTGGAAGAGGAAGGGAGGGGGTGGTGAATGACCACCCCCACCCCCATTAACGCCCAAACGAGGACTGACCAACAGCGCCCCTAGCCGGCCCTGTCTCGGGGCTGTCTGGGAGGCGCCAATGCCGGTCGGCACTACTCCCCTCCCCCCACCAGTGGTCAGGCCTGCCAACCATCGAACCAGGGGATGTTGGCACTTAGTTTGCAAACTAGGGCCAACAACCCCTAGACCGGTTAACATCATAAAATAATAAAAAAATAAATAATAGAAAAATAAATAAAATAAATAATAATAAAGTATAATAAAGTACAATACTATATATAATAAAAAAAATGTATATACACACATGTAATAAAATAAAAGCAAATATTTGCTTTCAATCGAGACACTATCACGTATCTGGGGGAGACCGATCGAGTCCCACCCCTCGACCATCGCATTGGGCGACAGGGGATCCGCGGGACCCATACTAGTGGATCCCAAAGACCAATAAATGGAAGATTTTATTAATTTAAATTAAAGCATTTATTGATGAGATGTATTATGGTTGTATAGTGTCGCACGAAGGTTCGCATCGGGCCCCGAGCGTACCAGGAGTTGTTATAGGCGTCACTGTGAGTCGAGGTAAGTGGGGAGCTTCGGTTAAGCATTAATTATGGCTTGCTATTAGATAATTAAGTATCATAATTTGAATGAAAGACTTGGGTTAAGTTTTGCATCGGGGTATTGGTTTAAATATCCAAATCTATGGAATGTGAATGCATTTGTTTCCCTATTTATGTCATTTATTGCCCCAGGATGTTTGTGGAGTTCCCACCGAGGGCTTAATTAGCAAGTTATCATATTTAAATGGCCCAGGATGTTTTGTGGAATTTGCCACCGATGGTTTTTACTTGTCTAATTGAATGCATAAATGTGTTACATAAGTATATGAGTTGGAGATTCCTACTCTTGTGTACTTGGTGATAGCGGGACATGTATCGGTGGCGGCTTTGGATGGACTCACTTTGTTGTGATGCTACTAGTTGGAGGACGTAACAACCATTACGTCCAATAATGGTTTGCATTAAATCAAATGTGAGGGAATCGGTCACCGGATTCCTACCAATGCCTAACATGCATTGAATGAACCAATGGCTTATAATCATTATTATATTTTATAATATATCTCTTGTGGACCCCTTGTATGAATGATTTGGATTCCGTTATGCTTTAAATGCTTTTTGGAACTCGTTTTAGAAGTTATAAATGCATGACTCTTTCCTTGTTTATAAAGATGAATAATGCACCCATGTTTCTACATGTTTTAGATCTTATTTACATGCTTAAATTTGAATTTGATCAATACCTACGTGCTTTCTACTCAATGTATGAGATTTGGTTTTCAACTTCATGTTAGATTTTATATAATTAGTAGGTAGTACACTGCGTATTTAGTTTTTGAGCGAGGTTTTCCTCTTATTGAGCTCCGTTGTCCATTTTAGCTCACCCTACTTACTCCCCAAGTGCGTCCACATTCGCTTTAGCTCGTGACAAGGGAAAGACACCCGTTTGAAGATTTTCCTTACTTTGTGAGAAGTTGCATGTTCCTATTATTTATTTATTTGATTTTGAGAACAATAAACTTGGGTTGTAACTTAAAGTAAGTTATTTGGGTAGTTTGAAACCCTCCTTATTTATTTTGGACTATTTAGAAGGTTTATGGTAGTATTAGAAGCTATTTGAGATATTTGAACCTACTTAAATAGTTGAACTCTTATCATGTTGATTTTATGATATATGAAATTCTAGTTTTGATTTTTTACTTCTACATTTATTATTTCATATGATTAGTATGTTATTCCGCGGGCTGAAATAGGCGTGCCAGACTGTTATTTGGGCATGGTTCAGGTATCGGGCTTGAGTAATGATTTGGGTTGGGCGATAGTTCAGGTGAGTATCGTTTCAG
Organism: Stephania cephalantha; assembly: GCA_039657325.1. Lineage (NCBI taxonomy): Eukaryota > Viridiplantae > Streptophyta > Magnoliopsida > Ranunculales > Menispermaceae > Stephania > Stephania cephalantha. Next base: position 49,063,058 of record CM077569.1, on the reverse strand, counting down.
TTGATATCAGAGCATATGTATTAGAACCTAGGGAAAATGGTTAGCTTAATGAAACCTAAGTATATAGAGCCTTTAAGTTTAAAGGTTAAGTTTAAGTCGAACAACTCAATGGTATGAGATATTGGTTCAAGTCGACTTAAAGTGCACAAAAAACCAATCGTAGGATGGGAAGGGATTGAAAACATTAAATAAAACATTAATATAATGTTATTTGTTTTTGTAATGTAATATCTATAACGTTTAGATATTATTGCCTACTTTCTTAACTTGTGGGACTAATCTCCTTTTTCGTTGCTCCACAGTGCACGATGAGTAACCAAGGAGGGACATCCTACAACCTGAAGGAAACTCAGGAAAGAGAAGAAAGATACTGGTGCAGTCAGATGGAACAGCGCATGTCTTCTACGACAGAGGCACATGAAAAGGCCATGCATGACTTGACGACCGCACAGGAAAAGAACATGGCACAGATCTTGGAACTATTGCAAAATCAAAGGAATGATGGAGTAGTCGGACATGTACCAGTGGGGCCATGGCCTGATCCTTTGTTAGCACCGATATATGAGCACCACCTCGCAGAGGAAGGTGTTGATTTTGTCACTGCTGCGGCTGCAGCTACAATGGCCGTACCCGTAGTTGATGGAGAGAACGAGGCATGCCGGAGAGGCATGATCCAGAAGGAGTTCATGAAGTACGATGTGCCACACTTCTATGGGGACCTTGATCCTATTGAGGCGGAAGCTTGGATACTGAATATGGAAAAAAGGAAAGATACTATGGGCATTGACGAAAGGACCATGGTACCGTTGGTGGCTTTTTTGCTGGAACACAAGACGCATAAATGGTGGTTGTCTGTCTCAAGAACTCGGGGACCAAATATGAGTAGGCCGAGTTCAAGCATTTGTTCTATAATGAGTGGTTCCCAGAGACCGTCAAGGCAGACAAGATCAGGGAGTTCCTTGCCTTGGTACAAGGCAATATGATCGTGGCTAAGTACGCGTCAAGATTTAATGAGTTAGTCGAGTTCGCATATGATTATGTTCCATTCGAGGCGACTCGTAAGAGACGATTCATCGATGGATTGAGGAGAGACATACGTGCTATGGTGGCAGCATCAAGATCGGAGACATACCAATAGGCTTACCATCAGGCACTCGAGTGCGAGTCAACACTTCGTGATGAGGATAAAGTGCAGTTTCGGGCGGGATCTGATCGGTATCGTCAGGGCAAATGCAGTCTTGGCAGTTATCAGAAAGGTTAGAGAGGAAACTTCAAGAAGCAAAGATTTGGGGGATCGGCAAGTCACCATGCATCTTAAGGAGTAGCTTCGAAGGCAACACACATTCCGACAAGAACCACCACTCAACCACGTGCCCTAACACCCTCTACTACTCAGAGTGTGGCATTTAGGCCACCACAACAAGGCAAGGGCAGAGGGCCATGGCCGAGTGCATCAGCTAGTACAGTGCAGCCACCACCATCCTACCAGAAACCGCATATCATATGCTACGGGTGTGGTACTATTGGGCATTACAAGAGCCAGTGCCCTAACCCAACACTATATAAGGGGAGTGCCACTCTAGTTGCCCGAAGGAAAGTCCACTCCATAGCCGAGCAAGATCAGGAAGCCATGCGACAGTTGGTCGTAGGTACGGTTTCAATTAATGGTCGAGACATGCATACATTATTTGATTCTAGTTCTACTATTTCGCTTATATCAGGGACCATGGTTTATGCTTTGGGGTTGACACTAGTTAGAGCACGCACTTACTTGGTTTTAAGCACAATTTCTACCGAACGGATTTATCCGAATATGATATGTGAGGGGTGCACAATTAAAATTGGAGATCACACGATGCCATTCGACATATGAGTCTTAGAGTGCTAGGAGTATGATGCACTGTTAGGTATGGACTGGTTAGCGGCGTATCACGCTAAAATAGATTGTTTCCATAAGACTGTGACCTTCTAGATTTCGGTTATTTCACCATTTGAGTTCAGAGGTTGTACATTGGCAGGTTTTACCACCCGTGGTAGGGTTGCGACTTTGGCTGAGATAGAGTCCATTGCAAGTCTGACTGCCACGGAGACACTACAAGAATAAGGTGGAATAGCAACAACAAACAACGACAGCCTTAATCTGTTGCTAAACAACAACAAATCAACAACAAATGTGCATCAGATAAGTCATTTGACCCAGTTGACCATGAAGCAACTATTCAACGACAGAATTGTGACATAAATTTTGTGACAGACTCTGGGTTGTCACAATCTATTGCTAAATTCGAGCAAAAACTTTTTAACGACAGATTTGCTACAAAATCAGCAACAAACCTACGTTTTGTCGCTGATCTATAGCAAACTTAAAATCAAAGAAAAAGAAGAATGTACATCTTTCCCATTTCACCATTTCACAAAGCTCCCTTCGCTGCACCCTCTCCGCCTCCCTCTGCCCCTTCTGCTCCTCCTCCGTTCTCGGCCTCATCTCCTCCTCCAGTAGCCTCCACCCTCGACGCCCCCTCAATTATGCCCGCAACTACCTCCCCCACCTCCTCCCCCTTTGCTTCCGCCGCGTCGTCTACCTCGACTCCGACCTCCTCCTCGTCGACGACATCGCCAAGCTCTCCGCTACCCCTCTCGGTTATTCAATCGTCCTCGCCGCCCCATAGTACTGCAGCGCCAATCTCACCTCTTATTTCACCCCCACCTTCTGGTCCAACCCCGCGCTCTCCCTCAACTTCTTCGACTGCCGCCCCTGCTCCTTTAACATCGGGGTCATGGTCATTGACCTCCAGCGGTGGAGCGCCGACGGCTACACCATCAAAATCGAGGAGTGGATGGACCTCCACAGCCCCCTCTCCCGCGCCAAATCTTCAACCGACTTCATTTAGTTTGGTTTCGACCTTTTCGCCGTCTTTCCTCTCTCGGGCGAAAGTGGTTTCGGCTCCATTGGTCGCTCTGCCGCTGCAGCTGCCGTCGGTCGTGTTTTGGGGGAGTTTGGTTTCGGCATCTTCAACCACTCATTGCCGATCATGTTTTGGGATCAGTAAGGTAACCTAAATTTTATCCCCAAAATTTCTAGCAGCAATGAATTGTTTGTTGTCATGAATTTTGTGTGAGTTTTTGTGAGGATTTTAGGGATTTGAAGATCGAATCGCATGAAATTGAAGAAGTTTTAAGTGTTTGATGAACAGTTTGAAGGTATTCCGGTTAGGGTCAAAATCAAGAGGTGATATTTTTGTTTAATTTGTTGAATGTTTTTGTCTCTGTACACCTCCTTCTAGTTAGGTGCTTCAGATACTTGAGTTTTTCATCTCTGTGCTTGATTCTTGGCCCTCTTATATATGGACTCCCTCATTAATATTGTTGCATTAAGATAGTTTCATCATGCAGATTTTCTTTCTTTCAAATTAAAGATTGTTTTTGAGTTCATAATTTCTCCCCCAAACTTGACTTATAATTGACTTTAAAAATTACTTTGTGAGTCTGTGACTAGATAACTTGTAAAGAAGAAAATCAAAATCAAGGAAAATATGGTGGTTTAATTTGACTGGGATTACATGGCACCATTATAATTTGTAACTTAGTCCTCCCTCTATGTACCTCTTTGATCGCCACCTAGCTATATACATTGATCTCAAATACATCGTTACATACATTTCTCAAGGTCACAGCCCTACCGTCAATGATGGGAATCCACCATTGTTGATCATGACCTCACTACCTCATGTCTCATACTTGCTTCTATATAAAAAGAGATGATGAATTGTTTCATCTAAGAAGTGATTGAGTTGAACACAATTAATTAGTGAAATCATGGGGAAGCCTTTATCATCAGTTATTGCATTGAGTGTGTTGTTGTGTTTGGTGTCCCTAGTGGTTAAAGTAGCATTGGCTTAGGACATTTCCTCGCTCATCAATGAAGCTACATTTAATAACATGTTGAAGCACCGCGGCGAAGGGAATTGTCGCAGCAGATTCTACACTTACAATTCTTTCTTAATTGCCGCTTGCTCCTTCGGTGGCTTTGCTACCACTGGTGACCCCGACACCCTTAAGAGAGAGATCGTTGCTTTCTTCGCCCAAACCTCTCATGAAACCACCGATACATATACATATGTACACATTAATTAATTATTAATAGACGCATGACTCAATATTTTTATACCTAAAAATCTCATTTATGGTCTATGTTATATAAGTTGTTCATAAAAAAAAATGTTATAACATAACATATAATACCCATAGTAATCCTCATATGGCTAATACTTTAGTGTTTTTTTTTCATATACAACTTGATCCTAGTACTTCAATTATAATTTGTTTGGTCGCTCCCAACCCTATGTTGCTCCATAGAGGTAGCTTTATATCTATTGTTATAGCCCTTACCGAATAACTATAACTTTTTAGTAAATTGTTGACATATTGTAGAATTGTAGGATGTCTCTAGCTACACTAGAACATTTTTTATCTTTAATAGAGGTTTTACAACCCCTATTAAATAGAGTGTTATTAAATGTCATGTGAGAATGTGACATGTATTACATAGAGTTTTTTTAAAACCCCTATCAATTAGGTGTTTTTAATAACACCCCCCTTTAAGAAGGATTTAAAAACCTCTAGTTAAAGACCAAAATTGTTCTAGTGCTAGTTCAATGCTCATTAGTGTCATTCGTCAATCTCAATGATATCACATTAAAGTTCACATTTTTTCTTTCTCTTTTGCTGGCTCTCTACATGCAAGACGGAGTTGACCCTGTGGAAAGATATATATATATATATATATATATAGGAGTAGATTCATATCTATTGTTTGCCTATTCTTGACTGCTATAACTTTTAGGTCAATTAGTAATCTTACAACTTCATGTGCTAGCTATCATATTTTAGGTTCAATTTTTCAGTTTTACATTTTGAAGTTACCTTTTTTGTGTTAGATCATCAGATGGACTTTTGATTATCAATTACATGGTGGTGTGGAGGAATGTTCAAAGCCCATCAAGGATGAAAACAAGTATCTTTTGTTTGGTCCTCTCCCTCTAAAAAGGTAAGTTTAATTTTGATTCTCTAAAAGCTTTTACTAGTTCAAAAAAATAATAAATGAAAGCAAGAATTATTGACAAAATAAAAAAGTGAAAGCAAGAAAACTATACATATGTACACATTATAATGGTCCCTCTTTTAGTTACTTTGAAGTATATTTTCGCTTGAAATTATTTAAGGTTTTCAATTTATTTGTACTAGCTTCTGATTGTGTCTTCATTGTTTTTTATTGTTGTGTGGTCTTTGATGATGTATCTAAGCCACTCACTAGAAGACCACTTGTGAAAAGTCATCAATTGAAGATCCAAATCTAAATGTTCTTGAAACTCATGTTAATTTTCTCAGTTGCGTGCTTGAAATTTTAATTATTCTTCCTTTTTGTGTAGGCTAAGGGCTTGTCATTAACATTCTTTCTACTAATTGCTCCCTTTTATTGATATTACGCGGGACTTATGAACAAGGTTCCTCATGTGTGTCTCTACATCTTTAACCAACCTCTTTTCAAGTAAAGTTGTATATTTTTTATGTTCTATTTCAATGTGTTGGGTTTCATTCAATAATTAATGTCATGAGAAAGACTTGGTCCATTTGTAATAGCCTATGTTCTTTCATTTACCTACCTTTTAATGTCTTCTATTCATGATTTTTCATGCAGTGGTAATTTGTGTGTGTATATTGGCTAAGGGATTGTCATTAACATTCTTTCTTCTAATTGTTCCTTTTTATTGATGTTATGTAGGACTTATAAACAAGGCTCCTCAGGTGTGTCTCTATTTCTCTGACCAATCTCTTTTCAACTACGTATATTTGTATATCTTTTTTTTTTCTTATTATTGCAAGCATAATGTTGCTCCTTGAGTTAGTCACTTTAGTTATCTATGACAACGCCTATTTGACCTCCATATCACTTCACCATAGTTATGGTACAAACATGTTAGAATTATTTTTCTTGGATTTGTTAAAAATAGTTTTATATTCTATTTCAATGTGTTGGGTTTCATTATGCTTAAATGTCTTACTCATTATATCAGGATTTGAGCATTGCATTCTATTTTTTTTCTTGGATTTGTTAAAAATAGAGGGTATGTGAACGGTTTTTTTTTTTTGTGCTTCGAATTTTGAAGTTTTTTCTTTGGTTTTGGATGAGCAATATCCTATGTACATCATGGGTCTTAATCTCTATTTCTAATTCTAGAATTATATATATGTTTTGTTGGTGACATATATTTGGTCTTGTATTATAATTACTCTTAGTAAATTATTCGGCGGCATTGCGCCATGCTACCACTTATTCTATACTTCTATTAACCTATAATTTATAGCTTGATTAGCTACCCGATGAAATGGCACACTGCGAACCTAATATATCCTGAGATGCATGGTCTTTTATTTAGTATGTCATTAGCTTAGCAATTTCTTAAAGTCAATGTTTTCTGATTTTTTATTGATTTTAGTCTTTTATCGAGATAGTGTGCTCTCTTGCTATTTGCTAATATATGAATTTTGCAGGTCGCAGAGGGTGAAAAGGGCGATGTAGATCGAATTTGGGCAGTCGATTTTAGTCTTGTATCGATATAGTAACTCACACCATTAAGTTGGAACCTAATTTTATCTATATGATGGGAATCAAATTTGGGAATTCATTAGTCAAATTTGTATATGTTACCCTTAATCCAAATAATGGCTTTCAGCCTTATTGTTTTTATAAAATAAATATTTGTATCTTTTAAATTGTTTTTGCAAATTTTACTGCAAGACATTTCTTATTTTTACTTTTTACTGTTTTCAGAATTAATTAATTTAAAAATTACTTTTTACTGAATCCCATTCAGCTAAACAACAACAGATTTGTGCAAATACAACAGTGCTGACTGGATTCCAGTCAGCGACAGACTGATGTTTGTCGCTAAATAGCAACAAACTTTTGTCGCAATTGTGTTGCTGAAGTCAGCGACAGACGTCAGTTTGTTGCTATTCAGCGACAGACGTTTGTTGCAGTTTTGTTGCTGAACAACGACATAATGCTAGTTTGTCGCTGATTCTTGTCAGCGACAAAGACTTCAGCGACAACCCCTTTTTGTTGCAAATTTGATGCATAGCTCCTTAGCAACAATATCGTATCAATTCAGCAACAGATTGCTCTGTTGCTGAATTTGTGTTTTCTTGTAGTGAGAAGAAGGACAAGAAGTTCTAATTGAGAAGATTCTGTAGTTAGAGATTTTATGGATGTCTTTCCTTCGGACCTTTCGGGAACTCCCCCTCATCGGGAGATTGACTTCATGATTAACATTATACATGGTACCAGATGGTTTCCAAGGCACCTTACCGTATGACGACTACCGAGTTGAAGGAGTTGAAGACACAACTAGAGGAGTTGACTCATAAATGCTTTATTACTCCAGGTGTATCGCTATGGGGAGCGCTGGTGTTGTTTGTTAAGAAGAAGGACGGAAATTTGAGGATGTGTATTAATCATTAGCAATTGAATAGGGCGACTATTCGGAACAAGTATCCACTTCCCAGGATCGATGACTTGTTCGATCAGTTGAGAGGAGCGAAGTTCTATTCTAAAATAGATATGAGATCGGGGTACCATCAGTTGTGTATACGGGAGGAAGACATACCGAATACAACCTTTAGTACACGTTATGGACACTTTCAATTCACTGTGATGCCGTTTGGGCTTACCAATGCACCCGCGATGTTCATGGACTTAATGCACGAGTTTTCGAGTCATTCCTTGACCAGTTTGTGATTTTGTTTATAGATGACATCATGATATACTCTAAGTCTGAGTCTGATCACAGGAAGCATCTCAGGTAGGTGTTGCAGACTTTAAGGGAACATAAACTTTATGCTAAGTTGAGTAAATGTGAGTTTTAGGTTTCAGAGGTGAAGTTTTTGGGACACGTGGTGAATGCAGAGGGAATATTAATTGATCCTACGAAGATCGAGGCGATCCTCAGGAGGCCACAACCCACTAATGCTTCCAAGATACGAGTTTTCTACAATTAATAGGCTATTATCGACGGTTTGTGCAGGGTTTCTCGTCGATCGCTTCACGGCTCACCAACTTAACCAAGAAATACGTTGGTTATGCGTGGGATGATCTATGTGAGGAGGCTTTTCAGTTGTTAAAGAACCGTCTGACTACCGCACCGATCTTGAGTTTACCAGAGGCCGGCAGAGAGTTGTCCGTGTACACCGACACATCGGGGACTGGTTTGGGAGGAGTGTTGATGCCAAACAACAAGGCAATCGCTTGTGCATCAAGACATCTGAAGGTACATGAGAAAAACTATCCAGTACACAACTTGGAGTTGGAGAGAGTTGTGTTTGCCTTGAAGTTATGGAGGCACTACTTGTATGGGGAAAAATTCAGTGTCTACTCTGATCACAAAAATTTGAAGTACCTATTCACTCAGAGCGAGTTAAAATGAGATAGAGGAGATGGTTGGAACTCTTGAAAGACTATGATTTCATGCTCGAGTACCACCTAAGGAAGGTTAACGAAATGGCAGATGCTTTTAGCTGTGTACGACTAGAGACAGAGTCCGAGACCGTAATGAATGTACAGGGAGTACCCACAGATGACTCAATTGTTAGCTCAGATGTCTCAGAGGGTCATGCACGAGTTCAGATGAAAGCAGAACTAGTAGCTGTTTTTATAGTGGTTGATTGTCAAAGAGTCGCTTTAAAGTACGGGAATTGCAAGTCACTTGCAGATAACATTGATGACATAGATTTGAGACTTTCAGCTGATGGAACGTTGAGATTTCGAGACATATTATGGATACCATCTCATAGATAGTTAAGGGATGACTTACTCCGGGAGGCGCACAGATCTCAGTTCACCATTCATCCCGGGGGTAACAAGATGTATCAGGACATGCGGAGGATGTATTGGTGGCCGGGGATGAAGATGGACATCGCTACTTACATCTAGGATTGCGAGATTTGCCAGCAAATCAAAGCAGACCACTGAGAGCCGGGGAGATTGTTGCAACCGTTACCTATTCCCCAGTGGAAGTGGGAACACATAGCCATGGACGTTGTTTCGAGGCTACCGACGACTCAAAAAGGGCATGATGCAGTTTGGGTGGTTATAGATCGTTTGACTAAGTCAGCCCACTTTGTCCCTACTTCCATGGAGTATTCGATATACAGGTTGGTAGGCATATACGTAGATGGGATTGTCAGATTAGATGATGTCACAGTGTCTATTGTATCGGGTCGCGATCTGAGATTTACCTCTCAATTTTGGAGTGGGTTTCAACACCAGATGAAGACTTAACTTAATCTTGGTACAACTTTTAACCCTCAAACAGATGGGCAGACTAAGAGATTGATACAGATACTTGAGGATATGCTCTGAGCTTGTGTGCTGAAATTCTGCGGGAGTTGGATAAGTATATTTCATTGTGCGAGTTTGCGTACAACAACAATTTTCATGCAAGCATTGACATGACACTGTTTGAGGCACTTTTATGGGAGATCGTGTAGATCTCCAATTTGTTGGACCGAGGTCGGAGACGCCATGTCGATCAACCCAGAACTTGTGCATGACCAAAGCGAGAGGATAAAATTGATTAGGCAACGATTGGAGCCCGCCCAGAGCCGCCAAAAAAAGTATACTGATAAGGACCATCGAGAGGTTGTGTTCAAGGAAGGAGAACTTGTACTATTAAAAGCGTCACCAATGAAAGGGAATTACCAATTCGGATTGAAGGGAAAGTTATCTCCCAAGTTCATCGGGCCATTCGAGATCAAGAAACGAATAGGCCCGGTAGCATATCACCTCGAGTTACCGCCACAGCTAGCTGGAGTTCATAATGTCTTCCATGTTTCCATGTTGAGGATGACACATAACAAACATGCATCGATGATCGATTGGGGGCAAGTTGGTTTGAGGGAAGATGTGTCCTACGATGAGCAGCCGATTCAGATCGTGGATAGGAAAGTACATAAGCTTCGGAAGAAAGAAATTCCGTTGGTGCAAGTTCGGTGGCAATTTCATGGAGAACAGGACTTGACCAAGGAGCATGAGGACTATATTATAGAGAACTTTCCATTTCTTTTCGAACCTTAAGGTATGACTTTATTTTACTTTCGAGGACGAAAGTTCTTTAAAAGTGGGGATGTTGCGACGACCCAAAAACCCAAAAGACCTACTATAGAGGCAATTAAGTAATTTTGTAAACCCTACACTAATTAACCCCACTATATAAACCAAATTGAAAACCCTAGCCCCCCTTTTTGTTTAAAATTTTAATTACGGGAGAGAAAGGGAGATTGAGGTGTTGGAAGTCTAAGTTAAGGAGAACCCAAAATAAAAGGTACACACATCTCCCCTACCATTTTAATCTTGTTTTAAATGAATAATAAACTTGAATCGACAAAAAAATGGTGGAAAAACTACGTTATTAGAGATTTGTGGTGCCGACAAGGCGAGCGACGACCGAAGCGACCAACGGCAGCCTCAGCTTCACTGTCGCCGCCGCTGGCGACTTCCCTGTCCCTGTCGGCGATAGGTGGGGACGCCACTAGGCTGCCCCCACCAAGGTGGAAGAGGAAGGGAGGGGATGGTGAATGACCACACTACCCCGGTTAACGTCCCAGCTGAGGGCTGCTCGCCTCCCACCGATGGTAAGGAAGGGGGAAACCCCCTCCCTACCAACCATCGAACCAGGGGCTGTTGGTCCATGGTTTGCAAACCAAGGGCTAATTGCCCCTAGACCGGTCAACTGTTGTTGCCTGGTCAACAACTCTATTGTTGTTGACCGGTCAACATCATAAAATAATAAAAAATAAAAAATAGAAAAAAATAAAATAAAATAAAAAATAATAGTATGATAAAGTACAATAATATATATAATAAATAAACAAAAATAATATATATACATACATGTAATAAAATAAAAGCAAATATTTGCTTTCAACTGGGACGCTATCATGTCTCTCGGGGATACCGATTGGGTCCCACCCTTCGACCCTCGCATCGGGAGACGGGGGACCCGCGCCACTAGTGGATCCCAAAGTCCAATAAATGGAAGATTTGATTAACTTAAATTAAAGCATTTATTGATGAGATGTATTATGGTTGTATAGTGTCTCACGAAGGTTCGCATCGGGCCCCGAGCGTACCAAGAGTTGTTATAGGCGTCGCTTGCGAGTCGAGGTAAGTGGGGAGCTTCGCTCACGCATTAAGTATGGCTTTCTATTAGATAATTAAGTACCATGCTTTGAATGAAAGACTTGGGTTAAAGGTTGCATCGGGGTATTGGTTTGAATCTCCAAATCTATGGAATAAGAATGCATTTGTTTCCCCATTTATGTCATTTATTACCCCGAGATGTTTGTGGAGTTTCCACCGAGGGCTTAATTAGCAAGTTATCATATTTAAATACCCCAGAATTGATAAGTTGGTTTGTATATGCTTTTAGTAGGCTATTTTAGTATATTTAATGTGGAAAGTTTCCAAAATATATATTTAATTATACTATTTTTGGTCGTTTTCAGGTGAAACGGAGTGCGCAGTAGAATTCATGGCGGAAAATACTCGAAATGGAGTATTTACTTGCAGTGATCGGATGCCGAACAATCTTCCTCGAGTTACGCGTTACGCGGTGGGTAGAATAGGAGACAACATATTTCAACCAATTAGAAGCTGCCACGTAAGTACATATTTTCTCTCAACTAATCACACGTTGCCACGTTAGTAGTTCTCCATCACAGCACCAACCAACATCACTTCCAACAGCTGCCAAGTGTCGGCCTCTCACCCATTCCAAGCACGTCATGCAAGCAATCTCCACCAATCCCGTGTCGCCACGTCAGCGAGCATAAACGGACATCGCATGTCCAAAATTTCTTCTTGCACAACTACTTTTCAATCTCCTCGGGATGCGTGTCAGCATCGTCTCCCAAAAATTCGCATGACTCGCGTGATTTTCTTCTCCGCCTACGCGTATAACGTTTCAAGCCCTCCATGCCTAACAGCGCCATCAACAGTGTTTTGGACCAATAGGAGAACGCCACATCATCGCGCGGCAGCACTCTCGACTAATGCGGTGCAGACACATGGCATGAACCTATTTTTAAGCAAAAAACAACCATGCGATGCTCCTTGGCGCACGTGTTACGAGACAAACCCCAAAAATTATTTTCTCTCACCTCTAGAGAGCAATTTTTAGTGATTTTTCATATTAGGAACTAGGGTATTCATACGGGGAGTCGACATTGGAGCCGCCATACACAACTTTTCAAACTTGGAGATTGTAGAGAGATGTCCGGCTAGACCAATCTTCGCCTAGGTCGAAGGGGAAACAAGTGGGATTCATGATTCATGGCAAATACTATGTGAGATCTATGATTTTTATTTAATTTGATTTAATTCCTCCTATTTCATTGTTGTTGATTTTAAAGTATATGGTTTAGATTTAGGGTATGTATGTGGCCAGTGCATGCTTTTAGGGGGACAACCTATAATTATTTGGACCATTAGCATCCGTGTAACTGTGCTTTTGGACCAATAAAGTGATAAACACTCACCCGTTTGCCGTCAAACCATTTCGGTTCTTGAGTGTGCAACAATTAAATCTAGGTTAAATCGGAAGTGGATATGATCCGATTATTTAGGATTAGTGTTCCGACGGACCCAAATTACTGCAATTGGTGTGTTAAACCCGATTGGCGGATGTCTAGGGTTATGCATTGATTAGGGAAATATTTAGTGGCGGACGTATTAGCTATCGAGATAAGGGGAACTAGGAATTCCTGGCGGTGTCGATTTTCCATAGCTAATCTAGGAGAAATTGAATTAACAACTTTTGGAATGATTGAGGACCATTAAATGCTATTGAATCATGATTCGTGCTTGTGGAACCGTAGACTTATGTGATTTCTTTTCATTGATATTATTTTTGCGAACTTTTTATTTGTGCTAGTTTAGTTAATTATTTCCTTGAACTTTCTAGAAAAACCACCCATTTTTAGTTAACTTGGAGTAAAACTCAAGTCATGTGGATTCGACCCCGTATTTACCACTACTACACCCTTGTGGTTGATAACTTGATTGCGGATTACATTTGGCACGCACAACACGTGACCAAATTTTGGCGCCGTTGCCGGGGACTTAGTCCTTACTCTGAGTTTTGGTTTCTTTTTTTTTTCTTAGTTTTATGTTACCACACCTTACTCGATCAAAATCGGCTGGTTCATTGTTACCTTTCGATCCTGAACCGGAGAGAACATTTCCTAGGTGGATTAGAGAGACCCAACTTAGGCAACAAGAAGGACAAAATCCTTTGAATATGGCTGTAAATCACCAAATCACCATGGGTCATGCCAATCAAGAGCTTCAAGCTTTGTTGGCGCAACAACCCCTCTGCATAAACTATCCGGATAATGCCGGAGACTTTGAGTTGAGATCTGGGTTCATTCACCTCCTACCATCCTTTCATGGTGGCGAGAATGAAGATCCCGTTACTTTCCTGAAGGAGTTTCAGACTAACTGCAAGTCAATGAAACCCTCCATTGCGGACGAGGACACGGTTAAGCTCCGATCTTTTCTATTTTGCCTTAAAGACAAAGCTAGGGAATGACTTTTCTACCTTCCGCCTGGCTGCATTAACTCCTGAAATGAGATGGCAACCACATTTTTGAATGAATACTTCCCTGAGGATAGAGTTGCTCAGCTCATCAAGGATATATGCGAGCATCAAAATAGGGTCGGACGAATCATTTGCTGCATATTGGAATCCCTATAAGAGATTAATTGCTAGCTGCCCGTAGCATGACCAGTTTGAGAAGGCCATAACCCATTTCTTTTATGTTGGCATGTCGCCCATAGAACGACGCATGATTGATAATGCGTGTGGGGTCACATTCGAGACAAAACTCCAGCCCAAATGAAGCAACTGTATGAGTACATCGCACATCAGTCATGCCTTTATGGTGATCTAGATGCTACTACTTACCGAAGTCTGTCTGCAGGGAGTGTCTCGAGTTCCACTGACCAGAAAATTGACCAACTAACCTCCATGATGGAGCATCTCCTCTCATCTGGCAAAGTGCATGTCAAAGCTTGTGGCTTCTGTACCGCCACAAATCATGCAACTGATGAATGTCCTACTCTCTTTGAGTACAATCAATAGGCCAATGCCACGGGTAATCAATTCCAGGGACCACCTAAAGTCCCATTTGGGAATACATACAATCACGCGACGGCGAGGAACAACCCGAACTTTAGTTACTAGCCTCAAAATCATAACTATCAGACCTTCATCCCTAAAGGTCGACCATTGCCTGTACCCTCCAATAACTCCTTTTCACTTGAGGATATGTTCAAAGCTCTTATGGCTGAATAAAGCCAATTTATGAGTGATATGGCCTAATTCAAGGCTACCACCGAGAAATCCATCAGCGAAACCAAATCGACGGTCTAGAACTCTTCAAGTTCAAATGGACCAAATGACACAACAGAATGGACGTCTCAAGGATAAGGGAAAGTTGCCTTCGCAACCTTACCCGAATCTAATGCGAGTGCTAACACAGTTACACTCCGAAGTGGTAAAGAGCCGGAGGGACCCAAAAGGAACAATGGGTCATCTGATGCCAAAGACCAGGCAAATGAGGAAGAACACGAGTTATTAGTGACCCCGTCTGTCCCTAAACAGATGGTAACTACTCAAAAGGAAGTACCACCCACATTCAAGGTCAAACCTCCTTTTCCACAACGACTTATCTTAGATAAGAAAAACAAGGAAGAGAAAGAAATTCTTGAGACCTTTCGACGAGTGGAAATCAATATTCCACTCATCGACGCTCTGAAGCAAGTCCCTAGGTACGCAAAGTTTTTTAAGGAACTATGCACTAACAAAGGGAAACTCAAAGGCAATGAAAAAGTCCAAATAGGATAAACTGTCACGGCTATCCTACAGAAGAAGTTGCCTCCTAAATGCAAGGACCCTGAGATGTTCTCAGTACCTTGTGTTATAGGTGATGTAAGCATTGAGAGGGCTATGCGCGACCTTGGTGCTTCCATTAATGTCATGCCATTATTTATTTATGAGACATTGCATGCAGGGCCATTAGAGGAGACTGGTATTATCATTCATTTGGCAGACGTTCAGTTGTCAAACCCGTAGGTGTTCTCGAGAAAGTTCTAGTTCAAGTGAACGAGTTTGTGTTTCCTGCTGACTTTTACATGGTAGATACGAAGGAGGAGCCATTTCCCAATGCTTCGTCAGTACTCATTGGACATTCGTTTTTGAAAAGGCGAAGACGAAGATAGATGTTGATGATGGATCTCTTACCATGGAGTTCGACGGTGAAGTCATCAATTTTAACATCTATGACACGATGTGATACCCCAGTGATGTGTCATCTGTGGTGTGTACCATGAACTTTGTGGATCCACTCGTTGAGCAGACCTTGCTCACGAGTGGCGATGATGAAGTTAAAATAGTGTTAGAGCATCATCTCGACACTACTCATATCCACGAGAGTGTTCTGACCTCAATACTGATGTCGAGGATGTTGTTTTCGAGTTGGATTCATTCCAACCCCTGCCCCCAAGTGTCTATTATTTGGAGTTGCCTACTTCTGACTATGAACTTTCTCCCTCCTTGGTTAAAGCTCCCACACTTGAGCTGAAGCCATTACCTGAACACCTAAAGTATATGTTTTTGGGTGAGAATGACACACTCCCTGTGATCATCTCGGTCAAACTTACACATTTGGAGGAAGAAAGGCTCATTCGAGTACTCCGGGAGTTTAAACAGGCTATTAGGTGGACCATAGCGGATATTAAAGGTTTGAGCCCTTCCACTTGCATGCATCATATATATATATATATAGAAGAGGGGTCAAAACCTATGAGAGAAGCCCAAAGGCTCAATCCGCTTATGATGGATGTCGTTAAGAAGGAGATAATGAAGCTCCTTGATGCTGGCATGATTTACCCCATCTTTGATAGTAAATGGGTAAGCCCTATCCAGGTGGTCCCTAAGAAAAAGGGAGTCACGGTAGTCACCAATTCACATGGTGCGTTGGTTCCAACCCGCATTCAAAATGGATGGCATGTATGCATTGACTACAGGAAGTTAAACGCTTCCACCAAGAAGGATCACTTCCCCTACTATTCATTAATCAGATGTTGAAGAGACTAGCCGGTCGTTCTCATTACTGTTGTCTTGACGGTTATTCCGATTTTCATCAGATATCGGTAGCGCCTGAAGACCAGGAAAAAATGACCTTCACTTGTCTGTTTGACACTTTTGCCTATCGGCGCATGCCCTTTGGGTTATGCAATGCACCTGCCACCTTTCAAAGGTCCATGGTGAGTATCTTCTCAGATTTTGTTGAGCATTTCATTGAGGTCTTCATGGATGACTTTACTATTTATGGTGATTCATTCGATAGTTGTCTCATCAATCTGACAAAGGTACTCAGCGGGTGTATTGAGAAGAACCTGGTTCTCAACTATGAAAAGTGTCATTTTATGGTGGACCAAGGTCTTATTTTGGGACTCATTGTCTCATCCAGTGGCGTGGAGGTAGAGCAAGCTAAAACTAATGTTATCAAAAACTTCCCTACCTTACGAACGTGCGGGAGATTAGATCTTTCCTTGGACACGCCGGTTTTTAGCGTCATTTCATCAAGGACTTTTCAAAGATTGCATAACCCCTATGCCATCTAGTCTAAAAAGACGTACCTTTTGAGTTTGATAAGGCATGTAAGAGTGCATTTGATGCACTGAAAGACTCACTTACTAGCACACTAGTGATTCAGGCCCCTAATTGGGAGCTTCTATTTGAAATAATGTGTGATGCTAGTAATTATGCAGTGGGTGCAGTCTTAGGACAAAGAGTCGGGAGAGCTTCACATGTCATTTACTATGCTTCTTGTACTCCAGACGCGACTCAGATGAACTACACCACTACTGAGAAAGAGCTCCTTGCCGTTATCTTCGCACTTGAGAAGTTTCGGCCTTATCTCTTAGGAACCAAGGTTATCATTTACTCTGATCATGCTACCTTAAAGTACCTAATGAGTAAAAAGGATGCCAAACCTACGCTCATTAGATGGATATTCCTATTACAGGAGTTTGACATCACAATCAAAGATAAAAGTGGTGCAAAGAATCTAGTCGCATACCATCTCAGCAGAATTGAGTATGGTGAGCGTCCTTACCCTCTTAAGGATGATTTCCCTGACGAGTATATTTATGGTGTTATGGAAGATCTCCCCTGGTATGCCGATTTGGTGAACTATATCACCTCGGGCGAGCTATCTCCTCACCTTTCGAAGGCTCAGAAGAATAAAGTTAGGAGCGATGCTAAGTACTATGTATGGGATGACCCGTACTTATGGAAATTCTGCTCTGACCAGGTTATTAGGCGTTGTATTCCTCAAACTAAAAGTCACTCCATATTGGCTTTTTGTCATACTTACGCCTACGGTGGCCACTTCGGTCCCCGTCGGATAGCTAGGAAAGTTCTTGAAAGTGGGTTTTACTGGCCCACTATTTTCTATGACTAATACATGTTTACCAAGACTTGTCCTAACTGTCAGAAAACTAGTAACATTGGTCATCGGGACCAAATGCCACTTATCCCGATTCATATTTGTGAGATATTTGACGTTTGGGGTATAGACTTCATGGGACCGTTTTAGTGTCATTTGGTAATGTTTACATACTCTTGGCAGTGGATTATGTGTTTAAGTAGGTGGAAGCTAAGGCTACACGCACTAACGAATCTAAAGTGGTATGTGAATTCCTCAAATTGAGGATTTTCACAACATTTGGTACCTTATGTGCCCTGATCTGTGATAGAGGCACTCACTTCTACAACCGTATGGTTGAAAGTCTTCTGAGGAGGTACAATGTCACTCATCGAATGCCTACAACGTATCATCCCCAAATGAGTGGCCAGGCAGAGGTCTCTAATAGGGAGATCAAATCATCTTGGAAAAGACGGTGAATCCTACTCGTAAAGATTGGAGTACACGTCTTGATGATGTAGTTTGGGCTTACTGAACGACGTTTAAAACGCCAACTGGGATGTCCCCATATCGCCTTGTGTTTGGTAAAACTTGCCACCTGCCAGTCGAGCTCGAGCATAAATCCTACTGGGCTGTGAAATAGCTTAATATGAAGCTCGATGAAGCAAGAAAAGAGAGAAAGCTCACTCTCCAAGAATTATAGGAAATCAGGAACGACGCGTATGAAAATGCGCGGATTTATAAAGAAAAAATGAAAGTGTTCCATGATAGCAATCTCTCTAGGAAATCTTCTCATGTTGGTCAGAAAGTGCTTTTATCTCAATCGTACGTCTTAAGATTTTTGCAGGTAAGCTGAGATCGAGGTGAACAGGACCATATATTGTGACTGCGGTGTATGATCACGGAGCAGTGGAAATTCAGAGTTTGGAGACTGGTAATGCGTTTAAGGTGAACGACCACAAATTGAAGATCTTCTATGAAGACTTCCCGAGCCATAATGTGGAGGTCGTCTCACTTGCAACACCAGTCTATACTGATTGACAGACTCAGACCAAGTCGAGCCAACGACTTTAACCAAAAGCGCTACTGGGATACAGCCCAAACTTTGATAAATATCATTTGGTTTATTTATTTTTGTATTTTTTTATCATTTTGCATGAGTTTTTATCATTTCCTTCATCTTATATCTATCATGTTCTTTCACCATCTTGTTTGTTTTCTGTGTCGGCCTCTCGACTTGTTTTGAACCTTGAGGACAAAGTTTGGAATAAATTTGGGGGTGTTTTAGTGATTGTGGATTGTTTTGGATAGATTCTTTTACGAAAGACCGCAGTGAGATCGTTTATTTTTTATTTATTTATTTTTTTATATGCGGTTATATGCGGATATCAGATGGTAATGGTGGTGTTTTATATCATTTCTTCCATTTATTTCATTTCTTGTCCATTCATATTTCTTTCTCGTTTCATTAGGACTTGATACATTTTCATGCATATATGTATTTAGTATAGTTTTTATTTTTTATTAGTTATTTAGAGTCACCCGAAACTTTGTTCATGCCTTTGGTTTTGGATGAGTAAATTACAGTTGTCTTTTTGACTTGAAACTTAGAGAAAACTAGGAGAAACACTCAATCGAGTCCATAGCTCAGCATTTTTATGATTTCGTGATTAAGGACTTAGTTGATGGTTCGACTTTGTGCTAGATAATGAAAGGGAGTAGATGGTCAGACTTATGCAAGTATTAATATTTGACCCACATTGGGGGATTTGCTTGATTATAGTGAGAGTGAGAAGGGCTAACATGAGTTTTTCTAAAAATAGAGAGTCCCACAGGTTTCCACAGGAAATGGAGCAAGGAATCTTATGGTGGAAAAGTGAGAAAAGCGGTCCGCAGGAAATGTAGCAGAGATCGTACTACTTGAAAGAAAAAATTGAGGAAAATAGAGAAAATAAGATGAATAAAGGAGGAAGTTGTGAAAACTCCTCAAATAAAAGATTTAGCTCGAGTGCTTTCACTTGATTAAGTAAGATTTTAAACTTGCGTGCTTGAATGTATAGACCAAGACAACTCGTGAGTAGTTGATTGCCTATGTCTCGACCGGATCTATGTTTTTAAAGTGTGATCTTAATTGTGTTTGAGTTGCGAGTCTTGACATATCATAACTCTGAAATTTTCTGAGTTACTTGTTAATTTGCTGACTATGTAAATCAAAGGGACTCCATGAATTTTGAATTGGGTGTAGGTATATGTATAGGCATAGGTTAGTTTAGTCTGTCTTGTCATTTACACCTTTGCTCGGGACGTACAAAGTCTTAAGTTTGGGGGTATTTGATAAGTTGGTTTTTATATGCTTTTAGTAGGCTATTTTAGTATATTTAATGTGGAAAGTTTCCAAAATATATATTTAATGATATTTTTGTGGTCGTTTTCAAGTGAAACGGAGTGCTCGGTTGAATTCGTGGCGGAAAAAATACTCGAAATGGAGTATTTACTTGCAGTGATCGGATGCCGGATAATTTGCCTCGAGTTACGCGTTGAGCGGTGGGTAGAATATGAGACAACATATTTCAACCAATTAGAAGCTGCCACATCAGCACATATCTTCTCTCAACCAATCACACGCTGCCACGTCAGCAGTTCTCCATCGCAGCAGCAACCAACATCACTTCCAGCACCTGCCAAGTGTTAGCCTCTTACCCTCTCCAAGCACATCATGCAAGCAATCTCCACCAATCCCGTGTCGCCACGTCAGCGAGCACAAACGCACAGTATGTCTAACATTTCTCCTCGCACAGCTACTCTTCAATTTTCTCGGGATGCGTGTCAGCACCGACTCCTAGAATTTTGCACAAGTCGCGCGATTTTCTTCTCCGTCGACGCGTACCACGTGTTAAGCCCTCCACACCTAACATCGTCATCAATAGCGTTTTGGACCAATAGGAGAACGCCACATCAGCGCGCGACATCACTTTTCGACCAATGCGGTGCAGACACGTGACAAGAACCTATTTTAAGCAAAAAACAGCCATACGATGCTCCTCGGTGCACGTGTTACGAGACAAACCCCAAAAATAGTTTCACTCACCTCCATAGAGCAATTTTTAGTGGTTTTTCATATTAGGAACTAGGGTATTCATACGGGAGTCGACATTGGAGCCGCCACACACAACTTTTCATACTTGGAGATTGTAGGGATGATGTTTGGCTAGACCAATCTTCGCCTAGGTCGAAGGGGAAACAAGTGAGATTCATGATTCATGGCAAATACTATGTGAGGTCTATGATTTTTATTTAATTTGATTTAATTTCTCCTATTTCATTGTCGTCGATTTTAAAGTATATGGTTTAGATCTAGGGTATGTATGTGGCCAGTGCATGCTTTTAGGGAGACAACCTATAGTTATTTAGACCATTAGTATCCGTGTAATTGTGCTTTTGGACCAATAAAGTGACAAACACTCACCCGTTTGCCGTAAAATCCTTTCGGTTCTTGAGTGTGCAACAATTGAATCTAGGTTAAATCGGAAGCGGATGCGATCCGGTTATTTAGGATTAGTGTCCCTACATACCTAAATTACTGCGGTTAGTGTGTTAAACCCGATTGGCGGATGTCTAGGGTTATGCATTTATTAGAGAAGTAGTTAGTGGCGGACGTCAATTTTCCATAGTTAATCTATGAGAAATTGAATTAATAACTTTTGGAATGATTGAGGACCATTAAATGCTATTGAATCATGATTCGTGCTTGTAGAACCGTAGACTTAGGTGATTTCTTCTCATTGATATTATTTTTGCGAACTTTTTATTTGTGCTAGTTTAGTTAATTATTTCCTTGAACTTTCTGAAAACCCCCCATTTTTAGTTAACTTGGAGTAAAACTCAAGTCATGTGGATTGACCCCGTATTTACTACTACTACACCCTTGTGGTTGGCAACTTGATTGCGGGTTATATTTGGCACGCACGACACATGACCAAGTATTGTGTGGTGCCATCGAGGGCTTTACTAGTTAATGCCCCATGATGTTTTGTGGAATTCGCCACCGAAGGTTTTTACTTGTCTAATTGAATGCATAAATGTGTCACATGAGTATATGAGTTGGAGATTCCTACTCGTGTAACTTGGTGATAATGGACATGTATCGGTGGCGGCTTTGGATGAACTCACTTTGTTGTGATGCTACTAGTTGGAGGACGTAACGACTATTGCGTCCAATAATGGTTTCCGTTAAATCAAATGTGAGGATTCGGTCACCGGATTCCTACCAATACCTAGTATGCATTGAATGAACCAATGACTTATAATCATTATTATCTTTTATAGTATATCTCTTGTGGACCCCTTGCATGAATGATTTGAATTCCGTTATGCTTTGAATGATTCTAGGAACTCGTTTTAGAAGTTATGAATGCATGACTTTTTCCTTGTTTATGAAAATGAACAATGCACCTATGTTTCTACATGTTTTAGATCTTATCTACATGCTTAAATTTGAATTTGATCAAAACCTACGTGCTTTCTACTTAATGTCTGAAATTTGGTTTTCAACTTCAAGTTAGATTTTGTATAATTAGTAGGTAGTACTTGCGTATTTAATGTTTGAACGAGGTTTTCCTCTTATTGAGCTTCGTTGTCCATTTTAACTCACCTCACTTACTCTCCAGGTGCGTTCACATCCGCTTTAGCTCGTGACAAGGGAAAGGCACCCGCTTGAAGTCTTTCCTTACTTTATGAGAAGTTACATGTTCCTATTATTTATTTATTTGATTTTGAGAATAATAAACATGGGTTGTAACTTAAAGTAGGTTATTTGGGTGGCTTGAAACCCTACTTATTTTTTGGACTATTTAGAAGCTTTATAGTTGTATTAGAAGCTATTTGGGATATTTGAACCTACTTAGACATTTGAACTCTTATCATGTTGATTTTATGATATATAGAATTCTAGTTTTGATTTTTACTTCCACATTTATTATTCCATATGGTTAGTATGTTATTACGCAGGTTAAAATAGACGTGCTAGACTGTTATTTGGGCATGGTTCAGGTATTGGGGCTTGATTAATGGTTTAGGCCGGGCGACCCAACCCTAATTCAAGTGATGGTCGTTTCAGAGTAAGTTATGTAGTATTTAACAATCCTAAGTAGTGGAAAACCCAACAAAAAGATACCATGTATATATCAAGGCGAAATAAGTAAAGCAAAAGATCCATATACATGTATTCAGTGTTCTACAGACCCCAAAACCTAACAAAAACATAAATATATACATATTGTAGCCACACACAAGGTGGCGTCACTATCTTAGAGGTAATCGCTCAGTACCTCCTAGCCCTTGCCCTTACTCGTCAAAGGATCGATATGCACTCAGTCACCCAACAAATACAGTGACAAGTCCAATGAGTAAAATCTCAAGAGAAATCCACACAATATTCATGAAATAAAACTGGTCAACTACGAGACATGCGAATATAACGCCTGGCAATAATAAATCATATTCCCATGAATGTAGGCAACATACGACAAATAAAAAAAGTAGCGATGAATAAACATCACACAACAACTAAACATGCTTGGAAATAAAGCATTAATAATTAAACAACCGTATAATCACGAGAAAACCCTGACCTAAACCAGCCAGTAATCGATAAAACATGACATGAACCACATATATATTTACAGGCTTACAGTGACTAAACCCCAACTACGGTTAACGAATGGACCCCTCCAGAAGCTATTTCAAGTCTAGGGAACATCTTACATCCATCCCGACAATTGTAGATATATTCTACTGCCGTCAACACGAGCACTAAACACACGTAACTTGTACAAGCGATTTAGCCACAACCAATATATCCACAAACAGAAGTAGGAGTGAAACCCCATGTGTGCCCGCCAACAGTCGCACATGTAATCTGATACCGATAAAACAAAACATGAATTCTGCGAGGCATTCCAATGGCTTTACGCACCTCAATCCGCACTCTGACTTCCCCGGACTCCCGAATCCGACTCGACTAGCTCCCCAATACCCGGGTTACGATCCCCTAAGTCCCTGAAGTCAAGTTTTTACATATTTAGTATGTTTATAGGTGTTTAGGTATGTATCAAGTATAAAATCCTAAAA
Organism: Stephania cephalantha; assembly: GCA_039657325.1. Classification (NCBI taxonomy): domain Eukaryota; kingdom Viridiplantae; phylum Streptophyta; class Magnoliopsida; order Ranunculales; family Menispermaceae; genus Stephania; species Stephania cephalantha. The sequence continues at coordinate 49,039,379 of CM077569.1, read as the reverse complement.
ACAATCCTTCAAATTCAATTTCATATGTCATTAGCGCGTTAATGAGAATGCCTATAATTATCGCGCTATATATGATTAGTGCGCTGGGGAATTAGTCCAGCGGGCTACTATTCTTCATTTCGAAAAAAATAGTTTAAGGTTCAGACTGGTTAGCGATGGTTATCACGCTTACTACGTTTTGTGACGTAATTCTCAAGTTGAGAATTCTGTCACCAACTCCCTTATTAGCTAACCAGACCCCATAAACATATTCTCCACTTCATGGTGACTCCAAAACATCATTTAAACCAACAAAATAAAAATAATTTGATCAAATTCATCAATTTTTGAAATCACTAGTTTTTTCCCAAATTTACTAAAACCTCAATTTCCATCAAAACCAGTTTATAAAATCCCTAGAATTGTTCATCATACTTATAATTCACCAAAAGTTTATTAAAAATAGTGACCTACTCCTCATTTATCACCTTTACATCAAGCACCAAATTTTAGACTCAATTGAAAATGTAGGAGATGGAGAAGAAGATTACTTTAAGCTTGATCTCCAAATTTCACCTCCAACTCCTTGAAATCCATTTCCTCAATCACCTCTTCTTCTCTCTGAATTCCAGAATTACAAATGAAATGGGTTTTGGTTTGCATGTGTTGATCAAGTCATCCCATATATATTAAGGTGGGGTTAATTCCTAGCCATTGATCTCTATGTGTTTACGTATCCCGAGATTCATCTAATGGCCTATCTCTCAACACATTTCCTACTTACTCTCCTCAAATGACACCAATTTGTAACTCATTTGGTTCCTAGATGTGCCAATACGTATCTTTAGGACAATCTCATGATTTCAATTTCATTAACCAACTATAGGCCTCATTTATTTGATTTAATTAACTTAGCTTAGTCCATTATAATACATATGGTTAGTGTATTTTTTATTCACTAAAATTGAGAAATTTGTGATCCCACGAACCCTCGATTATCCGGCACCCGATGCCCCGCACCTCGACACATACCTCGAGGTAACCCCGTCACAATAGCTCACCAATAGCAACATACACATATGCGGTGCAATACAAATAGCAATGATTTAAACATCATATATAAACAACCATCACCCATAAATAACATATTCTCTCGGTTCTCGTGTCCGAATCAACCGAGTTATCCACATAACGCCCGAATCACGACCGTTAATCCCCGAGATTTACGTTAATCCCAGTTTAATTAATTTGAGCCGTTACATAAGTCTTTCAACCTTTATTTACCTTTAATTAAAGGTCTTCCTGCTATTAAATTCAAATAAATATAATTAGTTGTCAAAAAGGTCAAAATAAAAATGAAGTAATATACTTTTTGGAATATAAAAATAGATTATTAGATTAATTAAATTCCCGTGAGCATAGCGAACGGGTTCAAGCGTGCGTAGCACGTTCCAGGACTAGTACTATACTTAATAAACATGAATAATTAATCTTTCAACTATCACTTGATTTTACTATTTTACCCTTAATTAAGTTTCTCAATCGTCGCTTAAATTCAATATCCTACTTTTAATTAAGGACATAATCAATCTTTCAAATGTCACTTGAATTTACTATTTTACCTTTGATTAAGTTTTTCAACCTTTACTTAAAGTTACTATTTTACCCTTAATTAAGGGCATTCCCGCTATTAAATCCAAATAGTTATAATCAGTTATAAAAAAGCGAATAAAGATGAAGTAGTATACTTTTTGAAATATAAAAATAGACTAGTAGATTAATTAACTTTCCACGAGCATAGCGAGCGAGTTCAAGCATGCGTAGCGCGCTCCAGAAATTAGTATACTTAATAAGCAGGAATAGCAAAAAATTCCTTCTTCGCTTGAATGGTCAGTTTTACCCTTTTAATTATTAATTTATTAATTAATTGATTCTTCCCTTACACGATTATGACTATTTTAAAGGGCTTTTAGCTATTTTTAAGCATTTTAAACAATTTTGGACCATTTAGATTAGTTATCTTTAATTTCACAATTATAGTTCTCATCTCTATGCATTGATATAAAAAAAATCTATTTAACTCAGCCCTATTTCAAAATCTATTAATATGTGTTATATCTACAATTTATAGTCTCTTTACTCTCAAAATTTACCATGCATCAATATAACAAAAAAATCTTTTTAACTGAGCCCTACCTCAAAATCTATTAATATGTGTTACATCTATAATTTATTATCTCTTAATTTAGTTTTGTTTATATTTAGTTTTTCTTTAAATTTGATAACATACACTACAATGATATTAAGTACTTGGAGTGAAGATATGTAATACTCTAGCTCCATTAATCATTGTTTTTTCAAGTTTTGTCTTTCCACGAGCGTACCGAGCGAATATATATAAGATTTACATGAGGTTAAAAATCCACCATAGTCTAAGTGTGTAGAAGGTACGTGTTGAATTGTTATTTTTTCATTAAGAAATTAATAACTAACCGGACTCGAATATGAGTCCAATCCACAACTTCTCCTAATTAACGTATATTGCTTTTAGTAAGTGATGTTTCATCCATCATTACTATATATAGACGTTTTTGGCAAAGGTTGAATTTATTGTTATTGGAAGTGTGGTATAAATTAATAACTTTTTAATTAGAAAAATTGCGACTAAGGGCAATTTGTGAGCCTAGCTTTTTTTTTTTTTAAATCAATGTGACCCTAGGTCTCTTAATTAACTATATATACATACTGAGTAGAAGATAAAAGTGGGACTTAGATGACAAACAATGGTAGCCAGTGGTGGTGAGAGGCCAGTGACGGTGGTGACAATGTTCGATGGGTGGTGGTGGTTTTCAATAATGACAAGTTTCTTTGGAGCGACATGACTTGTTTTTCAGTCTTCTTCCCTAGAGTTTTATAGTTATTTGTTGTCTACTAGGGTTTCGTCCCTGCCTGCGTGAATGCAAATCGATTTAGTCCAAATCCATTAGGGATCTTGGTAGAATATATAATCCAAGTCAAAGGTCCAGGTGAAATTAATAATTCAGGTCCACATAAAATCTTGGTAGTTATGCGGGCTAGTTACGGCCACTAGGTTCACTTAAGCTCTATGCATTGATTCGCTATGTCGACCCATCTAAATTTTGGGGTCTACTATGATAGATTAGGTTTGTCCATTAATAATGTCAGTAAATTTGTAATTGTTCATCGTAATTAAGCCGTAACCTTATAATTGTGACAAGATTGCTTCTAAATGGGAGCAAGACAAGAAATTGCCTATTTTTCCTTCCAAAAGAAAGTGGGAGGTAGGGAAGTATACCAGGGCACTAATAACGGTACAAATATTTTTGTTTTTGAAAACACGGTACAAATATATTTATTTATAAGGAAAACTCAAGAAAAGTGTTATTAATTAAAAAATAAAAAGTTTATTATTATTTATTCATTTATTTATTTTGCATTATTGAGTGGGTGTTCCATTACGTTGATAATGATAGGTGTTGCTCAAATCAATAATTTTTGGCATGCTCTTTTTGGTGGTTACAAATATAATTTACTTTTATGTACCAAAAAAAATATAATTTACTTTTAACCAAGTCATGTCAAAACGCTTTGTGCATCCGGGACGTTAAGACAATTGTCAAAGGCGCAAAACGGGCTTCCGCAACGTCACAGCTTAAAAAATAGAACCAAGTTATGCGCCCCCCACTTATCTATAAGGGCAACCCAACGAAAAAAAATCTAATTTTAAAAATTTTTATTTCTAAAGAAAATGACCTTTATTGTCCCCCACTGCGTTTTGTGCACCTCGCCCCTCTTTCTTCTCATTTTGGGCACCCCACCTTCATCCCTCCGACACTCTTTGTAATTTGTAGAGCATCGTCGAGTGGCTCAGTCTCGTAAGTTCAAATATATAGTTGGAGAGTTGGTCAGACACAATCAAACTTTTAATTAGAGAGTCGATCGGAGCCCATCGACCTTTAATTAAGGAGATTCAATCAGAACCCACTAAACCACTAAACGTTTATCAACAATTGTCAACCAAGTTTCACCAAGAAGGTCAATTCGGTTGGACAAAATCGAACTTAGAAAATAAGTTTCGGACATGTATCGTTGAATCTAAAATAAATGTTTTGGCCAAGGTTTTAGAGTTGAGTGGTAAGGTTGGGACAAAGAGGTATTTTGGTAAAAAAATGGGTTGCTCTCATCAATCGAAATTTAAATTTGGGGTGTGTGACGGTCCCAAACTCTAAGGCAAACCGAGTATCGCCACATCGCTAGACAGTCTACATGCTACTTCACCATACTTGTCCTTAACGATCCACGACCTAAATCCTTGTTTGTACGTATCTTATTCACATTAACTTAGTATTTATCATGTATTTATGCATATTTACAATAAGTTAACTATGTTAAGTTGTTCACGACTTATTAAATCATTATAAGTTGAGTATCTAAGCGGAAGTCTTTAAAGCATGCAAATGTTGTAAAAATCAAAGGTTTGCATTTATAAACAACCCTATAGTGTGGAAACCCATTATGAGATACCATGTATATAAGAAAGCTACAAAATACAAAAGATGGTCATATACATGTATCGGGTACACAAGTCCTCTCAAAATCTCATAAAAGCAGTATATATATATATATACATGTCACGACTCAAATTTTTAAATTCGAGTTTAATTCCTTAATTAGGACTAGAGACCTGTGACGTGGGACCCGCATCGAGATACGTCCAATGACCGAAGCGATATGACCGAGGTATACATTATATTTGTAGTGTTGTATGCTAGTGTATTGTATATGTGTAGACTACTAAGTCCTCCTACTTGTGTTTAGGTGTCGAGACATGAGTTAGGATATGCCTCAAGATGCGTGCTGATGTGGGACCGGGGTAGAGAGTGATGTGGTAAGTTTATTTAGGTTTAGTGTAATTTAAATAGTAGTATTAATGTGGCTAAGATAGATTTTATATTAAATGTAACTTAAGTTGTCAAGTTAAAACAATAGCCATGTAATGATTCTTGAGATACGTGTTGACACATCATGAGATCAATTGAGTTGATATTGGTGTTACTTGGAGGGAGTTAGTGGAGAGTTGGTGGGAATTGTGGTAAGGTGTAGGCCATTAGATTAATATCGAGATACATATACACATCAAGATCAATAGCTAATAATCAACCTTATCTATATGAATAAAAGATTGAATTGAGCAACTCATGCAACCAATTCATTTCATTTCAAATCTTAGTTGAGAAGAAAACTTGCTGGAGAAGAAGAAATCAGTGAAGATCAACAACTTTGGAGGAGATCTTGTGGGTGTAGGAGGTGTAGATCGAGTTGTTAGTGTTCATTAACTAGGTAACTTCACATACACTATTAGTTTAGCTTAATTTGATGAATTTATGATTAAATTGATGTATGGTTGTTATGAATGGTTATGGTAGTTATGTTGGACCTCTGGTAGGTGTAATAAAGGTCCCAAGGTTTTGGGTTTGATATATGTGTGGAGAGAACTCAGAATTCTAAGTGAAGAATTTTGGGTTTTCTTGCACATAGCGCGCTAGACGTGCAAGCTAGTAGGCTAATTAAGTCACCCAGCGCGCTAGGTGCTATGAAAGCCTAAAAATCTGAATTTCCTAACGTAAACTTAAACATTCTAAACAAGTTTAATACCCTAATTAAATGTTCAAACACACTCAAAAACATGTTAAATGATATCATGAACCTAAGGAAGAGTCTCAGGGGTTCGGATACCATGGTGTGTTTCCTCTCTCATTTCATGAGTTTGCTATCACGGTATTGATTGTTGGTTAAATAGTTTCATTGACTTCAAATCATGTGTTACGCCATTCTTGATTGTTGATATATATGGTCAAATGAAATAGCATGCTATTAGGTAAGTGTTGATAGCATTGTAAATCTAAATTCCTTTATGCATTAGATATACAAGTACATTGTTGGATTTTTAAACCTTGCCATTTTCTTGGGTTATGAAAGTAGTTTATGTATCTAGGACCATGATATGATAGAGATAGCGCGTCACACGAGGTCACTAGACTTCCGGGGTTGTCGGCATATCACCACTATCTTGCGCAGCTCACGGGATATGGGACTCGGGGTTGTTGGCAAGTATACATTACTTGTAAAAGACACTTGTGGGTATTTATATATGAAATGGGCATTTGTGAGGATGTGAAGGCATTAATGGTATTATTCACGCCCTAAATAGTGGTATAAGGTTGATGTGATGTAACTCATGGCCGACAAGCCCTAGATAATTACTACTTAACCGAGTGTCAGTTTCATTTTGTTTAACTGAAGTATCTCATAGCATGATTCTTTTTCAGCATAGTTGCTATTGTTATGCTTTTAGATACTTGTTGTGTATTAAAAATGTGAACAAATGTCTCTTAGTGTTATTTTCTACTTTCCTGTACCCACCGTCCTTTTTATGACAGTACACTACAAAAACAATAAATTAGAAACGTAATTAGCAATAGAATAAGTATGTGTTGCTAATTATCAATGAAATAAAAACGACGTATGGGCGAGAAATTGTTTGATCATTCAGAAACGGATTACCAACGGATTAAATACGAAATCACTACAAAAAAATGGATATTTAGAAACGAATTAGCAACGAAATTTAGTTCCGTTGCTAAGAATAAATGGTTTGAGACGGAATTGAGACGGAATAATTCAAAGACAGAATAGAGAGAGATCGAGACGGAAATAGTGACGAAATTAAATTCCGTCTCAAAAAATGGCGCCAACATTCCCACCAAAAATTTAATTTTTTACGACCGTCCATTACGTCTCGAGATTCATGCGTGCTTCGATGTAGATGATTGAAAAAAGGGGACGGATGTCTATAGAACTGTCTCTCTCTCTCTCCCGATTCTCACCAAAAAACCACTATATCTTCCTCACCGATTCACTCACTCTAAACTCTCTCTCTCTCTCTCAACCGATTCACTCACCGTCAAGTCTATCTCTCTCTCACCGAAATCTCTCCCCCAAACCCTGAAATCTCTGCACCGTCTGCCGAAGGTTGGGGCCTCTGCCGTCGCTGCGATTGAGACTGCGGAGGTCGTGCCGTCTACCGTCGCTGCCTCCCAAGACCTCGCCGTCTGCCGTCGCTGCTTCCGAAGCCCTCGCCATCGCTGCCTCTGAAGCCTTCGCCTTCTGCTGTCGCTGCCTCCGATGCCCTCGCGGCTGTTCGCCGCTGTTCGTCGCTGCCCCTCGCCGGCGTACATTGGACACCCAGGTGAGATAATCCCTCCATTGATATACCCTTTTCGAATTTTCCATTGTTTCTCTCTAGTTTGTAATATTTCGATCAGTTTTTGTGATATTGGATCTCAATTTTTCCATTTACATATTTTATTTGTTCTTATATTTGGTATGTTGAAGTTGAAACAAAACTTTAGGGTTTGTGCTGATTTGTACTACGCTGTGTGCTCGTTGAGGGGGCGACCGCGGTGGAAGATGGCCGTCACGGATTTGCAGATTGGGCAGTTTGTGTTCAGCTTTTTAGTGTCGGTGGTGATGCTTTAGATGCATTTTGGTGGTGGTGATGGTGGTGGTGGGTGTTCTGGGTTTTGGGGGTGGGTTTTCAATGCGGTGTTTAATGGGTCGTTGGTTGTGTTGTTTAATGATTTTCATAAGAGGAGTTATGGTCAGTCTAAGAGGAGAGGATTGAAGGGGAAGGAGGAGTAGAGATTTTGATTTGTGAAGCTATATAATTAAGTTTGTTTATCTCACAGTTATATTTCACTTTTTTAAACAAATTTTCTTTTTGCTTTTATGGGTATGTTGAATTTTTGTTGAAAAATGTTTGGTAATGCAACTCGAAATGCTTGCTCGTGTTTTTTCTGAGTTAAGTTTTTGAGTTACAGTAACATGCTCATTTTATTTTATTTTTCCATTTACATGTTTTTTATTTGTTCTTATAAAGGGTTTTTTTTTGTAATTGTTATAGCATTTGTTCTTATCTCTTTTTTTTAGACCATGAAAACTTGTATGGTTTTTTTAAGTCAACTTGTATGGTGTTTTAGCCTTTTAGGCATAAAGACTTTATAGTTCTGATCTCTTCTTCTTCTTGATCTTTTTTTTGTTTTTAATTTTTGATCTCTTATTGATTTAATTCATGTTTTTATGATCATGTATGGATTCTTTCTCTCTAGTTCGTTAGATTTTGGTGAGTTTTGTGGTTCAGATGGTGAAAATTTGTCAAAGTTTTTAATCGGTATTATGGCTTTCTTGTTTTTGGAGATTTCATTGGTTGCCCAAGTAAGATAATCCCTCCATTTGAATACCTATTTTTGATTTATTTTTGACTATCACTAGTTTTTGAGATTTCGATGAGATTGTGTGGTTAAGTTGGTTATAATTTGTCGTTGCTTTGATGGGTACTTAACAGGTTGTAGTGAACATGTTTTATCGGTTTAATTTACATCAAGGCTTATGTTAACAAGCTTGTTGGATCCTCGCAATTATAAGAATGTCGTATGAAGATTTATTTTCGAGGTAGTTTGATGTGTAGTGTAAGATTTCCAGGTGGTTTTGATGCAGTGGAGCTTTAGGGAAGTGGCTGAGCTATACGGAAGCGAGAAATCCTTCGTAGTCGAAGTGCATCGTGCTTTGTCTGGATTGCATTCTACTGCTCCAATTGCTCTGGAGAGGTAAGGTTTTGTGCTATATTTTATTTGTAATTTACATTCTTTGATCTCTTCATGCCACATTTTTTCATGTATTTCCTACTATATTTGGTTCAATTGTGTGTATATGCGTGTGTATAGATAAAACTACCAAAAGAGTAGGTATAGATGAATAGTACCTATAATTATATATTTTCTACTACTAGGTAGGGTTCTAAAAACTATGATTACTCTTTGAGTTGATCTGGCTATTTCACTTAAAATGTCAAGAGAGTTGAATTAACCTCTAACCTTAAGGAGGTACGAGTGAACAACTAATGGGTCCCAACGTAATGTTTGTTTTTGTTATTCCACTTAAAACGTCCTAAGATTTGAGTGTGTAATTCTCTAACCTTAGAGAGTTAAGAGTGGACAACTAATGGGTCCCAATTAACAAAACATACACCAAAGCACTGTTTGTTATATTGTTGGCTTTTTTTGTTAATATTTTTTTGTACGATATTATGTTAAGTGTTAGTTTGTTACAAAAATACCATCCTTAATGCTTTGGTATATGTATGTACCTATTGGCCGTCATTGGTATATGTATTTGTTGAAAATGAAATACTAGGAGCTTTGATCGTATGCGGTATTTGTATACCGCTTATAACTTATGATTTATGATTTTTTGAACTCCTTGTTGCTTTTATTTTTACGACCAAGTATCCTACTCTGTTTGGTATCAGTCATGTACCGAGCTAGGTCTTAAGAAAGTTGAAATCAACAAAAGGAATAGAAGCCACAAACATACATGAAGTTAGACACATTTTTTCAAAGATTAGGAGTAGTACATTCAATCCACAAACAAACATGAAGTTAGAACTCAACAAATGTAAAGTTTGTTTTGTTATATGTTATTTGTATCAAACCACATTTATTCAATGCATAAAAACAAAGGTTTTTGTTCATGTAGTTAGCGAGGTTCTCAGATTCCCCATTCTAATAAATTGTGTAAGTTGGAGAAAATAGACCTGTATCGTCGAAAATTATTAAACTAGTTGACTATTTTAATTGCACAATTACAATAGGAATGTCGTCTACAAGTCAAGACTGGATGTACAACCGTCTCGACAACGGCTTCGTTCGAGTTGAATTCGCGGCGAAGGTTAAAGAATTCATAGCATTTGCTAAGCAACATTGTCCTACCTACCAAAGTGAAAGGAAGATTAGATGTCCGTGCAATTATAAGAAATTTCGACTTGTACCGTACCTGGACGTCGAAACGGTTGAATACCATATATGTAGGTACGGATTTGTTTCGGGATATCACTGTTGGTACGAACACGGTGAGAATGAGGATGAATACCCGCAAAACTTCTACCAATTTGATAACCATATTGATGATGCTGATGTGGGAGGTTTTGATACGACAACTTACCATGAGATGCTACACAACGTGGCAGGTCCAAGTTTTAATTGGAATCACGTGGAAGAATCACCAAACCCCCAAGCACGCCAACTATATGACATGATCGAGGCTAGTAGCGAACAATTGTGGCCGGGGTGCGAAACCATGACAACGTTGTCCGCAATGGCAAGATTACTTGCGATCAAGTCGAACATCATATCTCTTGAACGAGGGTATAATGAAATCATAAAATTCATGAAGGATTGTTTGCCAACTGACAATTCATTGGTTGAAAATTTTTATGCCACTAAAAGACTAATGCGAGGTCTAGGTCTACCTGTTGAGAAAATAGATTGTTGTGAGGACCAATGTATGATTTATTGGGGAGTGGACTCTGAATTGACATCATGTAAATTTTGTGGGAAATCATGCTACATTGCACAGCGACGAGGTCGTGGACGGAACACGAAAAAAAGCCCTTGCAAAAAAATGTACTACTTCCCTTTGGGCCCTCGATTGCAACGATTGTATGCGTCTGAGTCAATGGCAAAACATATGCGATGGCATGGAGAACATTCATCGCCAGAAGATGTTATGCAACACTGTTTTTATTCGATAGCTTGAAGGCATTTTAATGATGTCAATAGAGACTTCGCCGCCGAGGTTCGGAATGTTCGTTTAGGATTGTGCACTGATGGCTTTCAAATATTTGGGATTTTAGGAAAATCGTACTCTTCATGGCCCGTAATTTTGACTCCGTACAATCTTCCACCGTCGATGTGCATGAAATCTGAGTTTATGTTCTTAACGGTTATCGTTCCTGGACCGACCAACCCAAAACAGAAAATCGACGTGTTCCTTCAGCCGCTTGTGAAAGAGTTGCAAGATTTATGGAACAACGGGGTGATTACTTACGACGTTTCCACAAAGACGAATTTTCGTATGCGAGTGGCCCTTTTATAGACTGTTAGTGATTTCCCTGCGTATAGCATGTTGTCCGGTTGGAGCACACACGGTAAGATGGCTTGTCCATATTGTATGGAGGATACAAATGCATTTCAATTGCGAAGTTGTGGAAAGACCTCGTGGTTCGACTGTCACCGTCGTTTCTTGTCGAAGGCCTCACAATTCAGGAAAGACAAAAAAAAATTTCTTAGTTACAAAATGGTACTAAACGACGAACCTCCCGCTTTGCGATCTGGTGAAGAAATTTTGCCAGAAATTGAATCGTTGGGCTTGATGAAGGTGACATAAATCGGAGCTGATTCTGTGAATGGGCGGATAGCTAAGAATTCGTGATGGAGAAAAAAAAGCATTTTCTGGGACTTGCCGTATTGGAAGACAAACTTGATCCGACACAACTTAGACGTCATGCACATCGAGAAAAATGTTTTTGACAACATATTCAACACTATTATGAGTGTACCGGGCAAGAGTAAAGACAATGCAAAAGCGAGACAAGATATTAGTGAATATTTTCACCGACCTACTCTACACATTGATTCGGCGACTAATACTTACATCTTTGGATGCTATGCTCTCGATACATCAAAAAAACAAAAATTGTGCGAGTGGGATGAAAAGTTGTGTTTTCCTGATGGTTATGCTTCGAATCTTGGTCGATGTGTGGATCCAAAGAAATTGCGAATGTTCGGCATGAAGAGTCACGATTGTCATATTTTCATGCAACGGTTGATACCAATTGCATTCAGAGAACTCCTCCCAAACCCGGTTTGGGTTGCAATTAGCAAACTGAGCCTTTTTTTTCGATCCCTGACTGCGAAAAGTCGCAGTCTAAAAGATATGGAGGTTTTAGAGTCTGAAATACCAAAAATCATTTGCAAGTTGGAGAAAATATTCCCTCCAAGCTTCTTCACTCTATGGAACACCTACCAATCCACTTGGCCTACGAGGCCCGTCTGGCCGGTCCAGTTCAATTTCGATGGATGTATCCATTTGAGAGGTAATATCTTGAGTTCCTGAAATTGTTTTCCCATTCAATAAGTTTTAAATCAACATTAACTAAACTTCGATAGGTACCTTAAACATTTGAAAAACAATGTTCGAAACAAAGTGAAGGTTGAGGGCTCGATGTGTAATGCTTATTTGGTCGAAGAAGTCACATCGTTTTGTTCTTACTACTTCGAAGATCACGTCTTTACATTGCATGACAAAGTGCAACGAAATGACGATGGTGGTGTCGGGCCCACACCGCATTTTGTGGGCAGTTTCTCAATTTTCACTTATCCTGGTCGACCCATGGGCAAGTCAAAGGAACAGTACTTAACAGAGTAGGAGTATAATGCCGCTCATTCGTACATACCGCTCAATTGTCCAGAGAGATCGCTCCTTACATCCAAAGATGTCCATCATTTTCATTCAATAATGCAAGACATTCATTATTCATCTTTTAGTAAGACATGATATTTACATGTTCGTTTCTTCTAGGATCTTCATCGATGAAATCACTCAAGCAATGGGGAGTCTAAGTCGATACTAGTCTAGAGCGCAACTTCCCCATATGGTTTCAAACATATGTAATGTTATTACTATTGTAGGTTATCGCTTCGTTAATTTCTTTCATAAGTAATGTGTCTTACATTTCTAAATTTTCGTAAATAGGCTCGGAATTCTATCATAGATGAGACGCTTGTTGATCTTTCGGTTGGTCCTAGTCGATCTTGTAATGTGTACCCTGGTTACCTAGTGAATGGGTATAAGTTCCACTTCGCAACATATGGCATTAATAGATCGACGCAGAACAACGGTGTTTTGGTGAAGGGTTCTAACTACGCCGATGTTTCCCATGACTATTATGGAGCACTTCAAGAGGTTGTAGAGATTGAATATACCTGCCTCAAGCGTATGGTCTTGTTTAAGTGTGAATGGTATGACCCTACACCGAATCATGGTGTGAGGACTCACCCAACACTTCAATTGGTAGAGGTTCATCGAAGTCGACGATATAACAACTACGAGCCATTTGTCCTTGCAATGCAAGCCACTCAAGTGTACTACCTTTCGTACCCTTCTTTGAGGAACGAACGACAAGAATGGCTTGCAGTTTGTTGCTATCAACCAAAATTCCTCGACGAGGAAACGAGCAAAGACGATAATGACCAAGGCTCGGCATATATGGCATACCCACCACATGCGTAGTCGACGATGCAATTCAGGATTTCAACAATCTGGATGATCCAAATGGGACACGCGTCATTGTTGAAGCGAGTCCAAGTCAAGAAGACAATTACTTCATTGTCGATAGTGGAGATGATTCAGAAGAAGAATCATCAATTTCTAGTCATGAGAGTGAATTTGAAACGGATGACAGCGAGTAATGTATGTCTATGTTATGTCAATTTTTGATCGACGTTACGTGAATTTTCTAAACCTTTCTCACAATTGTTTAAGATTGATTTTTTTTAGGTTTCATGGCTCGCAGTGATCACCCCCCATTTCGAGGTCGCACATTACCTCAGGGCGGTCGAGGGATACCTTTAGGGGGACATCGTCCAGTCGTAAGAGGTGCAGCACAGACCTCTGGCACCGATATACCGACTGGGCCTCATGGTCCGGCCACACGAGGGGGTCAAAGAGGTCGTGGCGGTCGAGGTCGCGGGTCGATTCCTGTCTTATCGATTCCGATTTCTCGTTCATTCGATCATGAGTTACAGTCAGTGTCACATTCGCCTTCCATACCGTCTGCGTCGCCTGTACCATCGACATCGTCATCTAGAACCATACCAAATCGCCCATTCCAGTCACCATCGGCAAAATCGAGACATCACACTCCTATACTGATGAGGCCTGCGCCGCCAGCCACAGCATCACCAGCAACATCCCCATCTTATGATGGCTGAGCAGGCTTGCATGTTACAGACCCTCCGTGGGCACCTCAGAGGAAAGGGACCGAGCCCCCTCGCGTGCATAGGATCCCGATCACACTGATTGTCAATAATATGTAAGTTTGTATTTGATTCATATATGTATTTCTAATTATCGTCGGGAATTATTAAATAAGTTTTTAAGATGTTATGCATTTTAATGAAATACAGGGAATTGCATCCTTCTCATTCTTGTGTACGGAGGATGACAAAAGTTTTCAAGAGATGGATGATTCCAAAAGGGTATTGTTGGAAGTCGGTACCGAATCATCATAAAGACCACTACTGGCGCCAATGGAAGGTACGCAAGACTAATAAATGTCTTAGGATTTATAATAGTTTTTCAATGTCTCGTAACAATTGCACTCGCCATTTTATAGGTATATTTTAGATGGGATGACGCGATTCACGAGGATCTCATTCTTGCGGCGTACGACACGCATGCAGGCACAAGGTACACCGCATTGATGCACAAGTTAAAGAAGAATTGTGTGCAGCCAAACTTTGTTACATATGAGGCGTGGAGGAGATACTTGGAGAACTGGTAGAGCGAGGACTTTCTTGCCAGGTCTAGGCAAGCATCTACGAATAGGAACACTGAGGTCGAAGGACCTGGGACTGGACCCTCGAAGCACGGTGGTGGCTCGGTGTCTTTTGTGACTACCAATGAAAGATTGGTAAGTGTTTTTTACACCCGTCGTGTTTATTTTTTTCATTTCTACACTTATTCAAGATTTCATTGTTTGCTTTTAATCTTTTTTTTTTTTAAGTTGCTTACACATTGACACTAGTTTCACTCATTTGCATTGTACATATTTCATTCACTTCAGTTCATTTCACTTCTATGCAATTGATTTGTGTTTGGCGAATATAAGTGCGCCGACCTACTACTAATTGACATATTTAACATTTTTATAACTTTGTATGCAGACTAATACATCCGAGACGCCACCTACCGTGAATGAAGTGTATTTGCATCTCCACACCGTAAATCACGACGGGTGACATTCATCGATACTAGATCAGTGCGATTCTATGTAAGTATAGAAATATGAGTGAAATAGTACTAAGTTTACTTTAAAGCATATCATTTAAGTTGTTTATTGTTGATCCATGCAGGCTAAGCTCCAGAGGAGATGTTTGGAGCGACCCGTGTACACTGTTAAACCAAATGCAAAGTGGATGATGAGGCGGTGTACTTCAATATGGCGGGTGAATGTCCCAAAGGACGTGTCTACGGTCTCGGGTCTTTAGGGAGAAAAAATAGAAGATATGCAGATCCTGGTGCTAGCACATCCCAGATGCCGGAGATGGTGCCACGTTCAAAGTTCGATAGTGTTGCCGAGCAATTACGACAGGTTGTGGCGTTTATGCAGAGGCAATTCGGGATGACCATGGACAGAGCAGGCCTATCTCAGCCATAGCCACCACCACCACCACCACACCACCACCTCATGAGCGAATGCCTACTGCAAAATAGATCCTGCCGATCCACCACAGCAATAGGACAATGTTGAGCGAGAAATGCAAGATTGGCTTACGAGAGATGAGCAGCTTGGTGATACTTATGTATTTTTCTTGTTGTTTGTGTAACTTTTGAGATTATAATTTTGCTTTTGTAGATAACTTTTATAGTTGTTTATAGAACTTTTAGATTGATAGTTTTTTTTTTTGTGCATATTTAGAGGATTGGAAGTTTTTTGTTGGTGGTTGTTGAACAATAGGATTGGTGGTTTTTGTGAATACTTAGAAATTTGAAACATTTATTATACTTGACAAGCTTTCGTGGATATATAAATCTTTTTCAATGTGGAATTGTACATTTTTTCCCTCATTTGAATCTTTGTTGTTGATATATATTGTTGATGTATGTATGTCAAATTCTGCTTTTTTTGGGGATGTTAGCACCCCCAAGGAGTTGTTGGAGGGGGTGCGGCGATGAAGCAGTCCTATGGTTGTATTTTCAGGTTTAGAGGTTATGAAGAACCAATTGGATTGATCTTACATGTAAAAAGTAAACAAAGTGTACAAACGGAATTGAGACGGATTAGCAACAGAATTCAGAGATTCCGTTGCTATTCCGTCTCTAATTGCCGAGGCAATAGCCGCGCCAAACTGGTAAGACTAAACTTAGACACGAAATAGAGACGGATCAGATACAAATGCTTGAATTTCATTTATGATCCGTTGCTAATCAGAAACGGATCAGAAATGGAATTCAATCCGCTTTGAAATTCAAGCATTAAAATCGATCCGTTGCTAATCGAAACGGATCGAGATGGAATTCTTGCTAATCGTAAACATATCGAGAGATGGAATTCAAGCTTTCGTCTCTCGATCCGTTTCGATTAATTAGCAACGGATCGAGATTAGCAATGGATCGAGACGAAAGCAAGATTCCGTCTCTGATCCGTTTCTGATTAGTAACATATCAGAGATGGAATGCAATTAGAATTGTCCCTTTACGAAAAAATTCTATTTCTGTTCGGTTTTTATTCCGTTTCTAATCTCGTCTCAAATCCGTCTCTATTCAATCTCTAATCAGCAACGGAACACATTTCAGTTGCTGACTAAATTAGCGTCGACAGATTTAGAGACGGAATTAATTCCGTCTCTGTTCCGTTGCAGAATACAGTTAGAAACGAAATTTTGCTAATCAGTAACGAAAATTCCGGTTTCGGATCAGCTATTTTTTCGTTGGTAAAAAACCCTACAAAAATGTCCCGCCTAATATTTCCTTGCTAATCCATTGCAATTTAGTGTTTGCAACGGATTAGCAACGAATTACAAATTAGCAACGTATTTTAAGTAATTCGTTGCTAATATGTTGTGAATCCGTTGCAATATGTAATTTGCAACATAATACCCACTGATTAGCAATAGATTAGTCAAGATCCGTTACTAATCCATTTCTAATTTGTTATCCGTTGCAAACACTAAATTGCAACGAATTAGCAACGCAAACTCTTTATCCATTTCTATTTCGTTGTTAAACTGGTAAATGAAATTTTAAAATGGCACAGATGACATGCCTTAATAGATCAAATCAATGCCACTGTTGGTCTTCAACAACTCCATCCTCAACTCCTCCCCTCTCCTCCTTCAACTAGTGTTGGTCTTCAACAAAGAGAAATTCGTCCTCAACTCCTCTCCTTTCCTCCTTCAACAAAACCTAAAACCACGCCACACTCTTCATCAGCCCCACCCTCACCCGAAACCCCGAACTCTCGAAACCCTACAAACCAAACTCGCGCAACTCCAAAACCCAAAAAATTGTCGAAATCGAAATCCAAATCGATCAAACCTTCTTTCACTCGATTGATTAGACCTCTCTCGATCTGCACGCTACGGTTCTCATTCTCAGTAAGTCCTTCTTCGTCTCAAACTGTTTGGTGTTGATGTTTGGTTGTTTCTTCGTGTTTCGTGTTTTATATGCATTTTAAGAGGATTCAGTTCCATTGAACAAATTGTCCTGCCACGAGAGAGGTTGTTTATGATGAAATTTCCAATCCATGGTATCTGGATTTATAAAACCAAACTTTAGAATACTTGCGTGTTCGTTCGTGCGTTGACACATGATCTCATGTGAACTGGATTCATGATATATAAGAGGGTTGTAAAACTAGTCACTCTTATTGTCATTCTGTTAGAAATTTAACTCTTCATGTTTGTCTTTTTTTCACAACTCCATGTTTGTCTTTTTTTTTCACATCTCCATGTTTGTCTTTGAAATCTTAACTGTGTAATTAGGGTTGTATTAGGAAAAAATTGGTTTTCTCAACCTACTTATTGGGCAAATGCATTTCTTCCTCGACGAGGGAGGGGGAAGTGGGAGAAAAATTATATTCGGTTCGCTATTTTTTATTCTTTTGTGCAGGGATTGTCATGAAAGCTTTATACTGCACATGAAACTTGAACTATATTATTATCTTCCTTTTCCCCGAATGTTTGTTTTTGGTGGTTGGGTATTCTTGGTTGGGGATGGATTTTGAGGCTGGGTTCTATGTGAATCACTTCACCGTTGTAGCTCAAAAAGGTCAAAGATTTTCATTTTAATGTTGGTCTCCATCTCAGGTTCCAAGCAAATCATGATCAATCAAAGACATGAATAGTACACATAGTGACATCATGAAACACACCCTGAATTAATATTGAACATACTTTACTTGCACTTTTATTTCTTTATTTGATTCATGCTTTAAATTTGAACTAATCAGGTGTTTTAAAAATCATTCAAACTGGCCCATCTCACCTTCTTTTCTTCAATTTGGTTGATTCATGCCCTTTTTGTCCTTGCTCTTCTGGGTCTTCTCTATTTTTCCATATATTTGTAAAGATTTGCTCTTCTACTTCATCTAATTTTGGATAACTTTAATGGGTGTTCTTGCTTTTGCTTGATTAGTTGTGGGTACTTTACTTTCACTCTTTATGTCTTTGTTTCCAAGCTTTCTTGTTCCTTAAGTTTGTGTATTAGTTAAGTTTCTCATATTCTATTTTTTGCTCTTATTGAATTCCACTTTGTCTGCTAAATGTGTTTCTGCTTTGTTGAATGTACATAGTAAACTGACTTGAATGCTTTCTTTCAAATTGACTTTGTCAAATTGTTCTTTTTCTTATGTTTCCCTTGACTAGACACAACTGGGTGAGACTTCATTTAGCTTGATCTGTCATATAATGCTTCTTTGTTCCCAATTTCACTCTTGGAGTTAGTAATTTATGATGGGTATCATAGATTTGCTATAGTTCAATTTCTTGCCATTTTTGGTTGAATGCCTCCTCCACACTTGCCTTTGAGATGACCCGGACCTCACTTTTACAGAAGAGAAATGAAAAACCTAAAGTCACATTTAAGGTCACGTTTTTTATTGGGCATACAATACCCGTCGAAATTTGTGCGGAAACATCTTGTTGCATCATTAAGACTCCCAAGAAGTGTTATTAATCTTAGGGTGTGATTTGAGGTTGTATTCTAGCATTGACCTTAATGGAATCTGTTTGGCTAAATTGGATATTAAAATATATAGGTTAGAAAGAACCTTAACAATGTGCTTGATGAAAAATTTGTGTATAGAATAAATTCAGGAAGTTTTTTGTGGGAAAATTTATCAATGTCTCTTGTATTTGTCTCAATGACTTTGAAACTATACATAAAATCATTATAAGTTTGTAGAATGGAATTGTGCCATTTATCAATGATGAGTGTTATTTGTTTTGTGTCTAATTAGTATTCGTATGTCTACGTTACTTTGAGATGGAGGATTAAGGGACCAATGGTGATAGGCTAGCCCCATAGACTGGGCTACTGCCAATGGTCAGTTCCACTTAGTCCACGAGGTCCTCCTCCTCGACCCAAATCTCATTATCAAGTTAACCTCCCTACGTCGGATTTCCACTTTCCTCCAAACCCTCTTTAAATCTACATAACATTTGGATGGAAGTTCGATTTCCTATCATCAAGTTAAACCACTTTAAAGATCATGTGATTTCTTTTAATTTTATCTTTGAAGTAATGCAATTTTGTTTTTGGGTGGTTAAGTATAGTATGTGGTTTGATTAGTGATATGTCAACCCAAGTTGCAAGATTATTATGCTATTTATACTAGACACTATATCAAGAGAATCAAATTAGCTTTTTTTGTCTTAGAAAATGATTTTGTATCATTAAGACTTGACAATTACTACTATGCCCAAGATTTATTAGTAGTAGATCACTCAAATTAAATTAAAATTAGGACTACGATATCAAGACAATTTGATACTTCTCTTTAGACCAAATTACTATTATTTTTGCATTGGAGTATGATTCAACCTATTTAAATTTATTTGGTCTCTTGTTTTATGTACTTCGTTTCTTAAAGCTTGTTTTCCGCTTTTAGTATTATATGGCATCTTGTTGTAGAAAGGAAGATAATTAAATCTACCCTCAAAATTTCTCATTGATTTTTCTCAATTGAATTTCTGCATTTCATGTGAACTAGGTTCAATGCATACAATCAAGAGTTGAGGTTGAGATAATAAACTGAATTTAGGTACGTTTTGTAATTATTCAATGCATTCAATTCGGTTAGAACTTGCGATTTCAATCCTTTTTGAATATCTTAATTCCTTAATTGATCGTCTTCTCACAAATTCCTGCAACTTGTTGCATAATGTTATTGATCTAGATGCATACGACACT
The DNA here is from genome assembly GCA_039657325.1 of Stephania cephalantha. Lineage (NCBI taxonomy): Eukaryota > Viridiplantae > Streptophyta > Magnoliopsida > Ranunculales > Menispermaceae > Stephania > Stephania cephalantha. The sequence goes on along the minus strand of CM077569.1, from coordinate 49,019,288 downwards.
TGTGCTTGTCTATTTATTGCAATTCCAGATTGCTTGCTTATTTTAATTTCTTAGTTGTTCTAAGTGTTCTCTAACAAATTCCTAAAAGTTGTGGCAATAATGTTATTGATTTGGATAATTCAAAGAGGGGAAAAAAGGAAAGTCTCAATTTTGACTTAATGCCATTCTTTTTGAAAATCCAGATCAAGAGAAATCTTGATTCTTAATTTGTCTTGATATTGTTTTCAAACTTAATCCCATGTGATTCACTTGATATAGTTTTCAAACTTTCAGGTGAAAGGATTTAGGGAAAAAATCATTGGATGAGCAAAACAAGTTGCATCGTAAAAGATCCAGTTATGCTAAGTTTTTTTTTCCCTTTTAATTCAGCATCTCAACAAAAATGAAAGTCCTATCTGCGGTTAGAATTGAATAAATGATCTATATCTCACTTAATTTGTTCTGAAAGCAGTTGTTTTTAATACAAATGGAATTGGCTAAGGTATAAAATGGCATTCTCAAAAAATCAATCTTGATTGGTCACCACCAGATGTACATTTTTTCATTATATTAGATTACCACCAAATGTACTGAAATCCATATATATGATGTTCTACAACCAGAAGCGAATTGATGCCAAGAAATTGCTTCAACCGGTCCTGGTTATATTTGTAAATGCAAAGAAACTAAGGCAACATTTGGTTTCTTACAACCAAAAAATAGGCAATGTTTCGTTTAAAAGTCATAAAACCATAATTGTTAGAGTTCTTGAAAACCTAACTTATAGTGTGCACATGATTGAAGGGAATATATCTAGTAGTTACTTGCTTCTTAATTATCTATTAATTACTTGCTTCTTTTTTTACATGACTTTTGCTATTTTAAGCACTATAAATGATTTTGGGCTATTTAATTTTTTCATTTTTCAATGATTTATTTTCATTTTTTTGTTTTTCTTTGACGACTTTGTTTTTATGCAGGCGAAGCTTATGAGGAGGGGTGAGGAGCACACTCAGGCAACACCGGACCAGCCCATAGATGAGAAGCAACTCTACTACGATGTGGCGGGGGAATATCCAAAGGGGCGTATTTATGGGCTCGGGCCACTTGCCAAGAGGAATAAGAGAAATGAAGATCCAGGTGCCAGCAAGTCCCGAAAGTCGATGGTGCGACGTTCAGAGTTTGATGCAATCCTTCAAAGGCTTGCGCAATTCAAGGCTTTCGTGCAGAGCCAGTTGGGAATGCGCAAGACTTGAATTCCATTGCTATTCCATTTGTATGCTCAAAATTTTTTCATTGCATTTTGTTCTAGCATGATTTTTCTAAACAACAAAACCTGCAGCTGGCCTTCTCCAACGCCCTGCACCCCTACAACGACTCCTTGGGAATTTATGCATTTCGTTGCTAATCCGTAGCTACTTTGCAACGGATTAGCAACGAACCTCAACGCATAACTGATTTTTTGAGTGTTATTTTCATCTCTAATCCGTTTCTTTGCTAAATATTTAGCGACCGTTGCGAATCCGTATCTGATTTTATTTCCGTTGGTATTCCGTTGCTACTCCCTTTTCTAATCCGTTGCTAAATCACTGTTTTTTGTAGTGGTAGGTGCATATCCATCGAGTAGCAAACCATGCAAAGAGAAGATTGGCGACTACCTCTGAGCCAATGGAGTGCTGCTACACTGGATTTTATAGGTTTTTGACTTTGTTGTATGATTTTAATATGTCTTTCTTAAACTTTTTAGGGTTGCATGTATTATGGGTTGAGAGATAGCACCCTGACCAAATACATGATAATATATTATCGCCATTTCATTTTGTATATGTATGTGATCTTTATTTCTTGGTTTTTCATATTCTTAGGTATCATTTTAAAAGCTTCCGCTGTATAACTTTTAATTAACTCTAATTTATTAATTGACATAAAATAAGAAAATGCTTATTTGAAATAAAAAAATTAGTAAGGGGAAAGGTTTTTGGTAAAAGGCTAAGTCCTACGAGATAGAGGTTAAGAGCTTAATGACGAGATTAGGTCGGGCGGTGCCTTAATTTGAAAAAGGAGTCGTCATAATACAAACACCTATGTAAAATCTGATGGGGCTCCCCTAGCTTAGAAGTAGTTACCTAAGACCCCCTTGCCCTGGCTCGTCGTAGGATCTGCAATTTGTCACAAAAACAATGACAAATTCCAAGTAAGTAAATCCCAAATAAAGTTAGCTAATATTCACGAAATTCAATATAAATGGCTACGATTCATGCAATTTAAATGAGGAATAGAATATAAGGTGATCATATAAAAAAAGTCGCAGAGAAGTCGAAATTGGACACAAATGCAGCGTGACATAATTCATGGTCGACATCCGGGAATCGACTTAGCTAATTCGAGAGGAACCCATGACGATCATCTCGCCAAATGTCTAACGGTCGAATGAGAGGAACCCATGAACAATAGAACCTTGTCCAAACATCCGTGGAGAGGAAACCCATGACGGAGACTTAAATCTTCGTCAAACATCTCTCAACCTAGCAGGTCTCGCGAGAAATAGTCACCGCGTAGCCCCAACATGAGCAACTACTCTGACAGCGTGAGGTAGCTAGCCTCGGGGTGTGAGTCATGCTATGCCTGACCCTGTCGACAAACACACATACACACCTGGGAGTAGATGAGCAATAAGTAGGTAGCAATAAAATAGCATGATAGAATAACTGAAATTTAAAATAAATCAAGTGCTATGAATGACTTTTAACTAATTTTCATGTGGATTCGCTTACCTTAAGCAATCGCAAATAACACTCCAAAATTTCCCGCTTACGCCTCTAAATACGTACTCACCCGACACCCGACTATAGTTTCCTACGTCCCTGGTGTCTAATTATACCATTTTAAGTATTTTTGAGTCACATTAAGTGAGGTTATAATGTGAGACCAAAAATATAAAATTTTATTCCAAAGTTTTGTTGTGGCACACTTTTTAAGTTATGATATGAGTGCCAAATGCCCGAAAAAGTCTCGAAACTCATTTTCGTAGCTTTTTTTTTTCTAATTTTCCTTATCTTATCTTATTTTTCTGGGATTTTTCATAATTTCTATATATTTTCTATAATTTGTTTTATTTAAAATTATAATTATATTTATTTAAATTTTTAATTATTTAATGGGTTGCGCCTAAACCAGGACCGGTTCGGCCTAATCGGGCCGCTCGGGGTCTGGGCGACTTAACCCGACTTTGCCGGCTAAGGCAAGAACAGATTCGGCCCATTCAATATGTCCCCTCCATTTCGTCTCTTCTCAAGAGACGAATTTTTTCTCTGGAGAAGAGACATCAATTTTCTTCCACCACTTTAACACTTCAATAACAATACAACTAAAACAACAACAACCATTAAACAACAATACTAACACCACCACCTTTAACCCATTTTCATGAAAATTCATAAGAAAAAAAGCAAGAAAAACTATACCTATGTTGAAATCCTTGATGATTTTCTTCAACTAACTTGAAAGCTTGCAAGTCCTTCTCAAATTTCTCTTGCTTCTTCAACTCTTCAACCCCTCCTCTTGCTCCCAACTCTCCAAACTACACATTTTTTTTTGTTAGAGAAAGGGAGATAAGAGAAAATGTGAGGGAGAGGGGAAGTAGGAGTGGAGTGTTTGTGAGATGAGTGGTTGTCCTTATTTTAAGGGAATTAGGTGGTGAGGTGTCAAGCCACCATGAAGAGAAAGAAAGGTGGCGGGTTGTATGCGTGTTCTCTAAACCATTGACTACCCGATATGCCCATGTTATGCGCACCCCGCGACGTCCTACGTACTCGTGACATACACGTGCACAACGCGATCAATGGAGTCCTAACACTAGTGCGACATAAATTATTAAATAATTATACAACAACTTAACACGCATCACACAAAAATAGCTATTTATACCTTGGTTGTCATGCCCTAGACTTGTGAGTCTAGTTACGAGTCTTAATCTGTAATTAATAATTTAATTAAGATTAATTAAAGCGGGCAGCTACAGGTGCACTCAAAATCAGGTTGCCCTTATGGATGAGTGGGTTTTGTATATATAGCTTGGCTCTAAAAATGCAAGGAAACAATACTCAACTTTCAATAGGAAGAACCTACATGCCTCGATCGTAAGGCACTTAGTAAGAAGTATATGTTTTTTTTCTAGTGCGTGTCGAAAAGGGAAGGGGATTTGCTAAGGTTGGGACTTAAGAGGGTAAAGTCAGTAAAGTCTATCAATAACAAATCGTTGCGTATACAAAAAAATAGAAGTGAGGGGATGTCAAAAGTGTAAAAGCAGATCTAAGTCATACACGTGGCATGTTGCTATTGAAAGAATATACCAACTTCACTCTTTCCAACTTAGGAAAACCTCTCTCATGTCGAAACTTCTTTTCATCCAGATGAAAAGAAGGTACAGAGAATCTAGTACAAACTTATCATACCTCTCGATCGATGATGGAACAACAGAGAGGGATTGAGAGTGAGAGAGCAAAGACTGATCAAGATGATGGAGAGCTTACCGAATCTAATTAGAAAGATTGAACTTCCATGTTTATGAACTCGTTTTGATGATCTACCACAAAACTTAAATTACGAAACTCGTTCAAGATGGAGCAGCAGAGGCAATTGAGAGTCGTGGAGGTGAAAGTCGAGATGGAAAGGAAGAAAACCCTAGCTAGGATTTTAAGTCTTTGATCAAGAGGTGAGAGAATGGGTATGGCGTGTGTTTTAATCGCCTAATAAGTCTTATATAGAGATTTATTAAAACCTCAATCAATTAAGTGTTATTAAAGACCAAAACTATTCTAATGTCCTAACTATTTTCGCAATCATTACCCCAACTCTAACCAACATATTGAACCACGACTGGTCCCTTTGCTTTTGATCGGTGGTAATTGCTATAACGTTTTTATTTCGATGGCTCAACTCATTTGATATGTACATAATTAACTTTCTATGAACATATGACTACTGTTTAGATAACGTATCGAAATTGTTTTACGTATGTGCATCGATGAATGTTGTTGCTATATAAATAGGTGAAGAAAAGGTTGAATCCTTATTAATTATGTGAGACTAAGCAAATCACAAAAGAAACATGTTCTTTTTTTTTCTGGTATTCATAAGAAGCTTGTTCAATTGATGCATATATAATAATAGTGTGATCGAATTAAACATCTATAAAATATTTCAAACTAAGCAAAAAAAAAATTTAACAGAATTTTCATTAATCATTCATGGATCAATACAAAACTAGAAATAGAATCTAGTACATTGATTCGTTAATCATATTTGTTCAAACAAATTGCCATTAATTTGGCTATAAATGCGAAAGTGAAATAGTTTGACAATCAGGGAGTACTCTTTACAACGTTGAAACTCATGACAATACACAAAACTACTAGAACCACAAAACGAATAACAAAACTTCCTAACAAGGAGAAGAAAATCTAAAACTTCCTAACAAGGAGAAGAAAAATCAAAGACTTCTAACTAGGGAAGAAAACTAATTATAAAATAAAACTAAGGACAAGATCAATCTAGCACCGCGCAAATCCACACTACACTATTGATGAAGATGCACCACAATAAGGATGGACCAATCTTCACAAATTTGATTAAATATGTTGGTTATTATATAAACAAAACGCAAAAGAGATTTGATTGGAACCACCACCGATCAAAGAGGAGGACCAACGGTGGTTCAAGAACAAAATGACAAAAGTTAATCAAGAAGAAGAATTTTAGGGTTTTGGAGAAAAAAAATAGAGAATTCGGATAAAATGTTGATGAAAGGCTGGAAACTCATTTTCCAATTAAGAAAATAAAGTGTACCGTACACTCACAAAATGTAAAACAAAAGATAAATCACTAAGATAGAAAGAATAAGTTGAAACTTGAAAGGTCTATTTGTGAAAGTATAAAATTTAAATATAATTTGAGAAGTACAAAAAAATCTAACTAGCGACATTTTATTATTTAATCAACAATAGTTTTTTCATCAAATTATGCTTATTTGTATATTTTTTTAAGAAAAAAATGGGGGCCCGATGGCGGCAAGCCTGGGGCGATTGCCTTACGTAACTAGATATTACATTTTGCTGCGACTTAACGGATTTGTAGCTCAAATCACATGATGCCAAAATAAACTTTTGGCAGCGAAATCAAAATTTTGTGACATTAAAGTTCTTTATATGTACAAGTCTTTGTCATAACTTTTAACTGCCAAAATAATTTGTAGCTAAAATAAGTTTTTAACCATGACTACAAACTTTGTCGCCTAAACTTTTGCTCACCAAGAGTATAGATTTTCCAAATATTTTAATTACGAATTATTTTGTAGCTAAAATATATTTTTGGCTACAAAATCAAATTTCATTACCTTATAATTTTTGGCATTCAGGTTTTCTAGTTCAAAATGTTTTAGCTATGACTTAAAATTATGTAGCAGAATTTTCTTATTTGGCTACGAACATTGGGTTTAAGATACAAAGGTTAATTTCACAGATGGTCACCCAACTTTATAATTTGTAACACTTTGGTCACTGAACTCACGTTTGTACCAAATATATCACTCAACTTTATCGAAGGTTTTACGAAAATTACTCTAGCCATTCTTCGATCAAAAATCTGGCGACCCTGCTTATGTGGCGCCATGTAGGACTTCATAGGAGGTCACTAAACTTTGTAAGTGATGACGTGGCGAATTATCACCCAACCCCCTTTTACTTCACATGAGAGGTAAATTTAAGGTTTGAAATTGATTTTCACTCCTTTCCTCGCTCAAGCTCAAGCCAAGAACAGGGACGCGTTTAACTTGCAAACTTGTGCTAATAATGGAAGAAGGAGAAGCTATCGAACTCGAACCATCACTGATAGTGGAGGAAGAAGGAGAAGGCACACATTCTATAGAGTGGTAAGGGATTTTGCATTCCCTTTGTCACTTTATTTCCTTCTTTGAACAAGTTGTGGATATCAAACTGTTGTGTGTAAAATCTACTTTCTTATTCAAATTATGGCTCATGAACTTCTCAAAATCGCATGCCCATTTCTTATGCCAGTGATGATTGGTTATTCATTATTTTGTTGTTTAGGGCCAAGTATAATGGGAGAAGATGATGCATTTGTGATCAATTTTGAAACTACATCTGTTAATGGTCCTAAATTTAGCATGAATTTATATGAATGAAACAATGCAATTATCTTTAAAACATGAATAAGTGTGGTAATTATCTATTTAATTTTATAAATTAGCTTACTCAACTTAAACTAGGAACGAAAATATCATGTAACTCATGACAAAAAAATATAAATAAGATGGGTATTTAGGGAGGTTGAGGGGCGGTGAGTCATTCAATGAAGGCTTGCAATTTATTTATTTTTTGAACGATTGTTAAAGTAGTTTTAATAAGGAAAGCAAGCTTTGTGGAATTGCAGGGAATAGGGGTTAGATGGGTATTTAAAATGAGTAAAATACTATATTTTTTGGCAATTCCTGTGCATCGTTGAATGTTTTTGGGGACAATATTGTGTTGTTGATTTGTAAGTGGATGTACACTAAAAGATCAAGGTTGGGACCTATTGCATATATTTTACTTCTGTTTTTTTGGTTTTGGTTATGTAAAGGGGCTCACTGGGTGGTCTTAAAGAGCATTTACACCCATTTTTGTAAGGCATCAGTTTTGAGATCAATACAATTTCCTAATTCTAAAAAATGGGTGAATTTGAAAGTAACAGTAGATCAATGTTATGAGGTGTGTGAAGTTGAAAGTAACATAGGGTCCTTGAGCATCGATTGATGCCCAAAATCTTCAAAATGCCCTTTGTTCCACTCTTTCAAGCTTACCATGAACATGAACAATCAAGTTGGTGCTTTAACAAACTTTTAATTTGGTGCTTTCATAAGTTCATGTCATCTGATCATCAACTATTTTTAAACGGTCAAGTTGATTTGGTTTGCTCTATCTAGAGATCGATGAAAGAGACTGAGGCGATGGAGATGGAAGTGAGTTGTTATTGTGTGTTGTTGTTGTTGGTCGTTGTTGTTTTTGATGTCGTTGATGGTTGTTGGTTGCTAATGGAAGAAGGTGGGAGGAAGGCTCGGCTTGTTGTGGAAGAAGATGCAGGGGAATGATCTCCCCTGCTAGTATCTATCATGAGGTTTGACTTGGCCAGACCCCAGATTAAGAAAAAATTTGAAATCGAATTAGGGACAACGTCCCTGGTTTCAATTTGGAGGAAAGGGATGCACACGCAGGGGCCGTGCGTGTGACCTTTGCCCTGGGTCGGGCCAGGGGTTTGGGCCAGGCTCTGCCTATTGGGTGAGCTAGGTCCACGGGTCGACTCGACCCAATAAAAAAATGAAATGAAAAAAATGAAATAAAAAGCTAGAAAATGGAAAAAAAAATCAAAAAATAAGAAAACATCCCAAAAAAATAATATTTTGATAAATTAAATGGAAATTGATGAATTTCTATGAAAAATGAAGAATTCGAGATTCACGCGAGACTTTATATTGGTGTTTTTACTTCAAAAAGCATGAAATGGTCGTAATGACCTAAAAAGTAGCAAATTGGTAGATTCAAATGGGACCAATTTAGGAGTTCTAATTAATAAGTATTAGACCCAAATTGATGATAATCAATCTATTTTAGTTTATTGGTCGACAGAAAAGGTGTAAGGATATCAAGAATCGTGTACGTCAGTATAAAGTTAGGAAAGCTTGACACATTTAAGTGAGACTTGTATTCTTATCAACTATGCAACGTAATTAATATATTTAGTTCATAAAGCATTATGAACTGGGAATGGGGAAATGTACTGTGACTTGACTGTAGTTGTTTTTATGGTAAATTCTTGCAAAGAGGTACAATGAGCAAATCGGACTGGAGTGACAATGGAAGTGTTGGACCATTACTAGCACTTTCCCTTCAAAAACCTTGAGGTACTCGATTATTGCTTTCCTATTTGAGTTGATAGCTACACTACGCCTGGATACACCACAAAAACCACATGTTGGCCAATGTGTGAGTTTCTGTGGACCGTAATTCAAGGTAACATGAGTTTACAACTCAGTTTTAAAATGAAAATACGAGTCACGTGTACAATTGTAATTGACCCATGAACTTGCATTCCGTTATCTATTGTTAATCATTTTAATGCCTAAATAGATATGTTTTGGATTCATATTGCTATTCATTTCCTCATTGATATTAGTTTATAATTAATACGTTTACGAGTATCACTTACTAAGCAAGTTGGAGCGCTCATTTCTCAATTAACATTTCAGGTTATCGACGTGCGCTTCGACTCAAGAACGGAGACAATTAGGAGTTTGTAGTCTTCTCTATGGTAAATTGATTACCCTACTATTTATATATTGTATTGAATTAATATTTTTAATAAACAGGGTTAAGATATGATTTTACAATCGAGGTTTATGCCGATTTTTTATATAACTTATGTTTTATCAAAAAAGTTTTAATTCTGCTGCGTTTTCAATTATTTATTCGAGATAAGATATATTGTATTGTGATTATTGTTGGGGCATGCACCCTAGGTCAATCTACAAAAATTATTTATCTTATAATTTGAGTTAATAAAATTGAGGTTTTCATTTGTTGTTTCATTATAAGTGATTACAGGTTTACCTTATAGTAAGATCCATGGATATTTGTTGAAATATCTTAAATGTCCCTAGTCGCTCATCATACTGGGAACTATAATGAATTAAGACTAGTGTGAATCTTGATTGATGGTCATGAGATGATCATGCGTGTAAGGATACGAGAAGAGATCATGAGTACTTGTTAGGGAACAATGTACTGGACCGACCCGCTTTGAGAATACCACATAGATTAAGTCATAAGTGTTACTCATGATAAGTATATCATTTAGTCTTTTGACTTGAGATTACCATGGACTTCAATATTATGAGCATGTTAATTTGACGCAATCAAACGTTGTCTTTAACTGGACGATTATAAAGATTGTGATTAGTTACCAGATGAATAATACGTGAAGGTGTGTAATCAAGATAAAATTTCACTATCGTATAAAGATAGATATAAGTGGATCCCTCGATATGATAGATTGATAATGGCCAAGTAAATGTGAATTGATATGATCAATGTCGTTTGGATGTTTTCAGTTTACCTAAAGATCGAGACTAGTATGATTGAATATTAAGGGTGACTTTCCATACCTTATGTTTAATCAAATGATATCTCACGACAAAAGGATATGATATATGTTATTCATTAGGTTGTATCGATTTTGATATTCATGCTATTGGGGTAATCATAATGCCTTACTAGAGACCACTTATGACTTGTGTACCAAAATGGTTTTGGTTCACTGCCAACGTCGCATGAACATATTGGGTCGCACACAAAGAATAACTTTGCACAATTTCAATTGGTCCAGAGTAATGAATTTTATATGACAATATTCATGACATCAAAACCCTTACAATTTTTTATATGATAACTTATTAATAGGGGCGTATATGTAATTTGCTTAAACTGCCTAAATACAATAGTTGTATTACGAATATGATTTTTAGTGAGGGCTTATCTACACATATAAATAGAGGTTGAATTCCTAAAACAAAATAAGATTCTCATTTTTGCTATTTTCGAGTTTTCTGGATTTTAGGAGAGAAAGAAAAAATGTTTTCTATCTCTTTTGGGGCTAGCACTCCAAATTATGGTCATCGTTCATGTATAGATTTTCGATAAAGGTCGCGCGCTTAAACATCTTGCAGATCGATCAATCAGAGAAGGAAATAACATATTAAGGTATGATTTTATTTTGTAGATCAAATTTAATGGAACATATTTTCGATCCTGTTGGGGTTTTTAAAATTGTTTTAAATTTTTCGTTACGTATGAACCCCAAAACCCAACAATTGTCAAGTATGAAGGATGGTTGTATTGTTACTCTAATTGAGTCTGATTGGTGTACCAGGGCTTAATTATGGTTTAAGACCAAGTATCACCCTAATTGGGAAAGGGGAAACTACAGTTGGTATATTTCGAATTGTTTTTGTAATAAGTGATAACTCGGATACAGTTTGTTATCAGAGCCTAGCTTATAGAGCAAGCTTCCCTATTCTTGAATTGTTTGAGAATCAAGAATAACTCATATACAATTTGTCGGAACTTGATTTCATTACCTGTAAACTAAATAAAAGTCTAGGTCCCCTGACTTAGAGATTTGGCCTCAAGTTATTGAATAACCTAGGACTTTATAAACAGTTTTTATCGATGTTTTGGGAGGGTAATGAAATATATAATCTTGAGATATGTTATATGTTGTGATGTATTATATCTATGCGATAGATATACCTATAATATCTATACGTTATCTTGAAGGTCTTATCACCCATCTTATCTTGGAATCTAATGAATAGATAGTGAGGGTTCTTTGAAAACCTGGACTTCAGGGAGATTATAACAAAGGAAGACAATATAAATATTATAAGATGGTTTTTATTCATCAATATCTCAGGAGTTGAGGTAGCATTGAGGTTTAGGGTTTGTAGAAACCTAAATTCCAATCGAATATGTAAAAAAAGACATAAGAAATATTACAAAGAGGAAAATAGTCTCGCAAAGTTTTTATCCTCACTGATATTGTTTGATTAATGATAGTCAGTGAAGAAAGATCTTTTTGACCTAGAATTTGAGACATATATTAGAGACTGGACATTAATAAGAAAGTGATTTATAGTGAAGCTCAAAGGCGCTGATTCACTTTGAGTAGCAAATATACTAGTATTGAGACTAGTTAAACAAGATTAAATGTCATTCAATAAGAAAATTAGTTGTAAACGATGATAAAAAGTTTTTGGAGGTTGAATAACCATTATTTTATGCATACTTTATGAGTTTTTATGAAGTATAAGATTTCAGATATGGTGTTAGTCCATATTGGAATAATGACAAGAAACTTGTCAGTATAGTTGTGGTGTAACCTCACATACTAAAGGTAAAGTTAAAATAAGAAAAAAATGTATTACTGTTGTTATGGTGTAACCACACTCGCTAATAAAATGATGAAAGGAAAGAGTGACGTTATGGTGGATCCACATGTAGGAAATAAAACTAGAGATTTGTTTATTAGATTTTATTGAATTTTGTAACAATTTGAGATTAAATCCATCAATTATTTGATTTCTGATATTCAATCAATGATCAATACCATTCTACTTGATGTGTTATGGAATTGTATGAGTTTGATAACTCAACTTGAGTGATGAGTCAAATTAAACTAAATCAGAAATGAATATTTATTGCCCAGAATAGACAATGCATTTGGATTTATAACGTGAAACCAGTTGATCTAAAAAATTGGTTAAGATCTGGTTTTCATTAAATTAAAAATCGGGAGTTTAGAATATATGAAATGAAGTCAAGCATTGGCTTGATAATGATAGAAATCATGGCAGAAACCATGAGAACTCAATAGAGTTCATGCTATGTTCATAAACAGAAAATATAGAGTTGTTGAACTCTATTGAAATAAGATTATCATTATGTTATCAATGATAATATAAAAGGTTTGGAGACTTAAAAAAGGCACAAGCAATATCGCAGAGTCATGTGAAGTCTGACGATAAATTAGTTTATACCAAAGATTGCAAGTGCAATTACTAAGCTCCAAATGTAAATCACTCGGATATATGTTGAATATTAATTGCGAGTTAATGGATTTGACTAAGATTGAGACAGTTAGAGAATTGTCTTATATTTAACACATAATCAGAAAAGCACTGTTATTTTGGAATAATTGAATAATACAAACAATGTATTCAGAGATTCGGGGTATCATTGTGTTGTATATTCTAGGATGCTTCGGGAGGAAATTGAAATAAATCTTTACTACAATAATTGTTTGGTTATATCTGGAATATGAAAAAAAGTTAAAGGTTTAGCCTAATACTTTATTCCAGGTAGCTGTGTGTTGACACACAAAGCAAGGGATTGTAGTTTATACTATTATATAGTTCAAGAAAGCTTGAGATGAACTATTGCGAAATAATTGTTTTGGTAGTCGTACCAAAAAATTTAAGGCATCACTTGTAGAATAAAAGTTTGAAATGTAATTCAAACGATGAATGGAATGATTTGCAAAAATAAGTCCTAGAGCTAAGACTTAAGGTTATAAGATATGGGTGTAAATCCCAACTTATTTGTGAATCCATTCAATTGAACAAGTTTTGCAAGTTCATTCATTCATCGTAGGGTTTGAAATACATATTTAACCAAGTGAAAAAGATTTGGAGAGACTTTTAGTGATCATTAAGAGTAGAGAATCTTAGGGGAAACAGTAGAAAACAAATGAGAAGTATGAAAATCAATGAGTAGTGCAATATGAGACGGAAATTTTCAAGCTATGAGAGTTTAAAAAGTACAGTTATTAGAGTGAAAGGAAGTAGAGGTGAAGTGAGTAATCTAAATTCATGAATATAATAAATTCACTTTAAGAAATCACCCATACAAGGTCTTAGTACTATCTTAAGAGAGATGTGTAATAATGATGATAGAATAAAGTCCTGCGCAGGCACATCATCAACTGAGTTGTTGGAATTAATAATTACGAATCGGTTCTTTGAAGCTCAGATTGGAGCTAAGCCAAGTATATAATTAATTGGGTGATAAGGTGATTAAGAAGCCTAATAAGAACCACTTGATATGTCAGGATTTGGCTATTAAGGCTTAATATCCAGATTAGATTGTATAACGAAATTGTGTTGGACGCATTAGATTCTGAAATGAAATTCTAGTTCAAGAAGAATTTTAGGCAATAATTACTTCGATGATCTCATAAATATCTTTATATTATTTATTCAAGCAATGCCATATCATATTAGGGGATACGAGAAGATTATGGATTGTCTGAGGTGATGATATATGTTGTTAAATTCATAAGGAGAGAGTATAGGTTTTCAAGTAGGTTGAGACTGAATAACAAAAACCTGAAAGATTAAGTAAGTTCTTGTCTACATTTGATGATAGCAGGATAACATAACTCTGTGTAATGTAATGAAAATAACTAGATTTTAGCATCAGCATAATGATGTATGAGTTTTAGTTGATAGATTGACCGAAGTCTACTTCTTGTCGGTAATTTTATGTTATTCTTTTGACAGATTGAGCTAGAAACATGTATACGGAGATGTGAGATAATATGGTGTTTCAGAGTTTGATTACCAAGACGAAGATTCTAGACTTGCTTCCAGTAGTGGAAGAAGTTATTGATATAGCTGAAAACCATTCTCAATCTTAGTACAAGATATTTTCTTTGTGTTGATAAAGAAATCAAGCTGCTAATTCTGGTTTTTAAGAATAAATAATTTGAGCTTGTGTCTCACAATGTTTAACCACTGAAAGAAAATAGATTTCTTTGTGTGAGCTCTTTGATAATAAAGGTAATAAGATGGATTACATTGTTGAATGATAAAGCTGAATACGCTCAATCTTATTGTACGTTGATGTATAGAACTAAGATCAAAGGTATAGCTTTTATGAAAAATGAGATAATTACGAGCTACACTAAGAGGGTATAGCAGATTAGGTGATTTATAACTACAACTGGTAAAGATAAAAATGTTGAGGAGTCAAGCATTGTAGATTATTAGAGAGTTCAAAAGACAATTTTGTTGTGCTTTTGAAAGTTTCATCTATGAAAGGGCTTTGTAGGTTCAGATTAGGAGAAAATGGTGGTTTCACGAAAAAATGAAATGATCACTATGGAACGGGAGTCAAACATGGAAAACCAATTTCCATTTCTCTTCGGAACTATTGGTAACTTGTATGTTTCCTTTAATTTTGAGGACGAAATTGTCTTAAATTGGGGATATTGTAACAACCCGTTACCTTAAGCAGGTAATTAGCGTTAATCCAATTTTTAATTAACTCGAGTTAGCTCGTGATTAAGTCCAGCTTGTCTCGATTAACGTGTGCATGAATTTGCATGTTGTTTGGTGTTCGTATGAACTTGTGTTATTAATAATGAAAACAATTGGATAAATCAGTCTATAATTGAATAATTGGAAAATTATAGGACGTCTAATACTCGTGTGTGTAGGTTAAGGGTGTCGCACACGAGAAGTGGGGTAGCGTGCTCGCCCGAGTAAGCTCGTTGGCGCGCACGGCGAAGTCATAGGCCTGTTAATATAGGCTTATATATTTATATATAAATTGTATATATATAAATGTATTGGAAAAAATAAATAATTAATAATTGGTCGGCGCCTAATAACACACGAGGTCGAGGGTGACACTCGTAGGGCGTACAATAGTACGCACGCCCAAAGGTGGTCGTTGGCGCACACCGCGAATTTATAGGCGCAAAATACAAGTTATTTATATATTTATATATATAGTTATATATACAAATATATATAAATGGATCTTAAAGTTTAAATTAAATAAAACTATACATTGGATTCGCCTTGAGAGACGCCTAGCATGATAATTGAGGAAAGTTTATATTTTAATCAAGCAAGTCGGTCATGAGGTGCCGAATGTGTTAATTGTCTCAAGATCGACCTCAAGATACGTAACACGTATCTCGAAAAAGAATAAAATAAGAAGCGAAACATTAGATCTGCCTGCACGAATCTCGAAAAAATTTCTTATTTATCCCCACCTAAACCCCTTCGTTCATTCGAACTAGAAAGAGACCGAGGTGATGGAGATAAAGGTGAGTTGTTGTTGTTGTTGTTGTTGTTGTTGTTGTTGTTGTTGTTGTTGTTGTTTTTGTTGTTGCGTTGTTGTTGGTCATTGTTATTATTGATGTTGTTGATGGTTATTGGTTGTTAATGGAGGAAGGTGGAAGGTGGAAGGGAGGCTTGGCTTGCTGAGGAAGAAGATGCAAGGGAATTATCTTCCCTGCTGGTATCTATCGTGGGGCCTGGCTTGACTAAACCCCAGATTAAAAAAAATGAAATTGAACCAGGGACGTCCGGTTTCGATTTGGAGGAAGGGGATGCACATGCTTTGGCCGTGCGTGTGCACCCCCTTACCCTGGGCTAGGGTCAGGTCAGGCCCATTAGGGTCGACCCGACCCAATAAGAAAAAATGAAATAAAAGCTAGAAAATGGAAGAAAAATTCTAAAGAAATAAAGAAAAATCTAGAAAAAATAATATTTTGCTAAAATAAATAGAAATTGATGAATTTATATGAAAAATGAATAATTTGAGATTCATGCGAGACTTTATACCAAGGTTTTTACTTCGAAAAGCGTGAAATGGTCGTAACGACCTAGAGAGTGACAAATTGGTTCCTGATTCAAATGAAACAAATTTAAGAGTTCTAATTAATAAGTATTAGACCCAAATTGATGATAATCAATCTAACGTAGGTTATTGGTCGACGAGGAAAAGTGTATGGATCTCGAGAATTGTGTAAATCAATATAAAGTTATGAAAGCTCGGCACGGATAAGTGGGAGTCGTATTCTTATCAACTATGCAACGTAATTAGTATATTTAGTTCATATAGCATTATGGACTGGGAATGGGGCAATGTACTGTGATTTGACTTGTAGTCGTTTTTATGTTAAATTCCTGAAAAGAGGTACAACGGGCAAATCAGACTAAAGTAACGATGGAAGTGTTGGATCATTACCATCATTTTCCCTTTCATAAACCTTGCGGTACCCGATTGTTACTTTTCTATTTGAGTTGGTAGCTACGCTACGCCTAGATACACCATAGAAATCATACATCTGCTAACGTGTGAGTTTCTGTGGACCGTAATTCAGGGCAACTGGAGTTTACAGCTCAGTTTTAAAATGAAAATACAAGTCACGTATACAGTTGCAATTGACATGTGAACTTGCATTCCGTTTTCTATTATTATATCATTTTAATGCCTGAATTGATATGTTTTGGATTCATATTGCTATTCATTTCCTCATTGATATTAGTTTATAATTGATACGTTTACGAGTATCACTTACTGGGCAAGTTGGAGTGCACATTCCCCAATTAGCATTTCAGGTTATCGACGTGTGCTTCGACTCAGGAACGGAGAAGATTCAGAGTTTATAGTCTCCTCTAAGGTGAATTGATTTTCATATTGTTCATATATTGTATTGAATTACTATTTTGTAATAAATAAGGTTGAGATATGATTTTACGACCGAAGTTTATGCCGATTTATATATATACATCTTATGTTTTATTGAAAAGTTTTAATTCCAATACATTTTTAATTATTTATTAGAGATAAGATATATTGTATTGTGATTATCAGGTATGAAGGACGGCTGTACTATTACTCTAATTGATTCCGACTGGTGTACCGGACCTTAATTAGGGTTTCAGGCCAGGTATTGCCCTAATTGGGATATAGGGGATGCTACATCCTTCCTAGTATCCTAGTACCCCCATCACTAAGATGATCATCTAGATGAATGACTTACAACTTAACTCACTAGCTTCCTAGTGATAATCACACACATTGAGTATCTTGAGGTAAATCCAAAGGTGTTTGACTAACTAAATTCAAACCATAGCTAATCAATTTGATTAATTAACAAACCTTAACATATACAATAGATTCACACCAATACATAGTATACACAAATCAAAATGACAACTTATAAACTTGACACTTAGGTAATGTTTTGAGGTAAAATATCATTCTTTTCGAATGATATTGAAATTTTGTTACTGTCTGAATCCACTAATTTTATTTTCAAATGAACGAGTTTTAAACTTGACACTTAGGTAATTGATTAATATACAATAAATTAGTAAATGTGTATATTGTTTAACTTATTGTTTGGTTGTGTATTTCAATGAAAATGATATCTTATTGAGTCATTGCTCATTCTTATATTATTTATTAATTCGAGTACCATTTACTAGGTAGCTATAATTAAAATCTCGAGACTATATATATTAGGAATTGATTAATATTTCGATAAATCCTAAACATAATAGAAACTATAATAATTTATGTACTTCATTATTAAGAATTGATAAACTTTATCTACTGATCGACTGAAAAACTTAGGATCGAGATGTCTACTAACTAAGAATGGATGTATAGCCGTATCAAAAATGGGTATACTTGACGATAGCTCATTAATGGCGTAAACGAGTTCATAGCATATGCTAAGATGCATTGTAGGACATTCGTCACTAATGGGAAGATTCGGTGTATGTGCAACCATTCTAAGTGTCATGATCATTCCTAAAATGCTGTGGACACCGTAGAATGTCATATATTTCGTCAAGACTTCGTTTCGGGATATCACTGTTGGTCGAACACGGTGATGAAGAACATAAGTATACTCAATATCTACGTGATGAACCTAGAAATACGTTGAGATACGATGACCACGAAGAGACACATGCAACCAATTATTGTAAATCATATAGCGAGATGGTGCAAGGTGGGTCCGAGTTTCGGTTGGTGTCGTATGAAACAACCTCCAAATCCTTATTCGTAAAAGTTGTATGAAATGATAGACGCATCATGTCAGCCACCATGGTCGGGGTGTGAGACCATGACTATATTGTCGGTAATCGCGCGACTCTTAAAAATCAAATCAGAACATCATATCTCTAGTAAAGTTGTACGATGAAATTCTTCAATTTTGTAAAGATGCATTGTTGACTAACAATTGTTTAGTCGATAGTTTTTATAACACGATGTGGTTACCGATCCAGCAAATTGATTGTTGTGAGTCCATGTGAATGATTTACTAGGCGAGGATTTTGAGTTGACGACATGTAAGTTTTGGAGTGAGTCAATGTATGAACAAACCAGTTGTGAAGGATGAAGTGACGTGCAACAACCTCTAAAAAGATGTATTACTTCCCCATAGCACCTCAGTTGCATCGTTTATTCACGTCCGAAGTGACGGCGAGGCGCATGCGGTGGCATGCATTGTTCCAAAGCTATTACATAGAAGCATTTTAATGATGTCAACACCGATTTGAGCGCCAAAATTTGTAAAGTTTGTTTGGGGTTACATACGGATGGTTTCCAATCATTCAGCTAGCCCGAAAAAAAATACTCATCGTGGCTCGTAATTCTAACTCCTTACAACCTACCCCCTTCAATATACATGAAGAAGGAGTTTAGGTTTTTAACTATCATCGTGTCGGGTCCGACTAATCCTACAAATCAAATCGATGTCTTCCTACAGCCTTTGATAAAGTAGTTGCAAGATTTGTGGCATGAAGGATTACTTACCTTTGACATTTTTACCAAAACGAACTTCCAACTCGAGCTGCACTTATGTGGACTATGAGCAACTTCCATACTTATGATATGTTGTCTAGTTGGAGCACACATGGTAAGAGTGCTTGTCCATATTGTTTGGATGACATTGATGTATTCCAATTAAAGCATGGTGGAAAAACTTCTCAGTTTAATTGTCATTGTCACTTTCTACCGCGTGGCTCCACTTTAAGAAGTGACAAAAGCGGCTTCAACGCGGAACAACTTATCAGAAAGGACCTCTACTAATTAAATCCGGGGAACAAATTTTGAGTGGCATTAAAGCGTTAGGACTGCTAAAAGTAACTTAAAATTGGATCCACTAAAGTGAACAATAAGATTGCCAAATATTCAGGGTAAAGGAAACGAAACATTTTCTAAGACCTACCTGTGATAGCCCCAGCCCCACAATCTGGGCCCCACCCGGCCTAAGCTTATGTGGACTCCCGATCATCCCCCGTGAAATCAACGCATGCCTAATCAACCACTTTTTCCATGTCATTCGATCATTAGTTGCTTATTGAGTTTGTTATTTACTTTAAATAAGTCTTAAGAAATTTTAGCGGAAGTTAGTGTCAAAGCCCGTCTCACTAAGTCCTGACTTAGCCTGATTTCCCCTAATTAGGCACCTAATCCATTCAATTAACTTAATCTCAAAATAATTTTTAATTCAATCCTTAATAATGCTCCAAAACTAAATTTATATCCTCAATGAAACTTAATTCATGATTTGTTTAATTTCAGCAAATTAGGAAATCATACAGATTGTTCTCCATATTTTCTTAGAATTTCGACAGCACCTCCCCTAAAATGGCATGTCGAAAAAATCACCTAATAAACAACAAAATTAGGGAGAGGCCTAGAAGGACTCACAACTTCCCGCTCACAATATATATCAAATTTAAATCATCGACACTAACTTCCAAGGTGAAATCCTTATTTACGACTGGACAATTTTAAACTAAACTAATACTACTTCATGAACCAAAATAACGTCCAATGAAACCATAAAACATTTTCAAAACTTCCTAAAATTGATTCATAAAGCTCTCATAATTATTCGATAGTGTTTGATTCCCTACACTCACCTCGAAGACCAAAGTAATATATAATAACAATATACAACAAGAATTAACCTTTTAAATTGAGAAACAATCACCATAATAATTAAGTTTTTCGTTCTTCCTTGTCTTCACTAAATCTAATATCATCAAAAACAACTTGAAAATGTCGGGTAAGTAAACTCCTACAATGCTTTGTAATCCTGCAAATGTTAGTTTGAATACATGGAGACGTGTAATTATATTTTCAAATAACAAGAAATATAAATAATAATGTGAATCCCTCTATTCTTGTTTCCTAACTATACTCGGACATCGACTTCTAAATATAGTACAGAAAGAGTACTAGGAGTTCATGAAATGCAAAGGCAACGCGCTAGAGTGGATTTATGAGCCAAATGCGTCAGCTCAGTCGTCTGCACTTACTACTAAACTAAGGGAAACAGATGCTACGTAAGAGTACTACTAGCTTAGACAAATAGTCGACCACATTCCAACCATATCCCTTTCCATCAATGCATGCTTGCCGAAAAACTTAGGTGCCTTTGGTCTTCCGTGTTCTAGTCTATCTGGTCAGGAAATCTAGTATCGAGTCCCGCTCGTGAGCCGTAGCACAATGAAGCCATTGTCCGGAATGACATGAATGCATGACCAAGAATGATGTGAAATGCAATGTAGAATAAACAAAAATGTTGGTACAAAGATAAACTCCATAAGTAGTAAAGACCACTGTAGGGTTTACTTACAACCAATCAACTTTGAGCTTAATTTTCGGGGTTACCAGAGCATCAGATCATCTTGAAAATGGTTCCAATAGCTTCATTGCATACCCAATTTTATTGTGGGTCAAGCTTCAAGTAAAAACAAATCACAAAACCTAATGAAAACCACAGCCAAAGTACGCTTGAGAACAATTTCCGAAAATATTAATTTATATAACTATTTCAACTAGCTTTCAACTAGCCAACTTGGGGTACCTTCTTAACCTTGAAAACCTCAATATTTGTCATGATGACCAGAAAGGAGATTTTAGTACTCATGTCTTACTTCTCAAATACTCCAAGAACACTCAAATCGGATCACCGATAGAGAAGTTATGAATTTTACAATATGGCCTGTCAACTAGGCAAACTATATTTATTTTGAACTGAAAAAACTTTTTCCAAATCAATATTTTGGCAATTAAATCCTCAAAATTCAACAACAAACACCACGAAAAACTCGATACCATCATCAAAATATTTTCGCAGCCCGTGGAGTCAAGTTGGATCAAAACCAATAATCAATTCATCCAGAAACCTAATATAAATCAATATCAACTATAAAACATCTCCAAAATAGTTATCAACTGAATCACATTAGTTTAATCGATCGAAACCCTAACCTATGTCGGTTGAATTTATTCCAAATTGGTGCAAATTAATCCAATATACCAATTCACAACAATCTCTGCTAATTTCTATCAAAACCCCGCAAAAGAAATCGAGAAATTGCGAGAATTCAAATTAAACTGAACGAAATGCCCTGAAGTGAGAATTTACCAAATTGCGGGCTGAATACCTCGTTTCCACCACAGAAACTTAGCTCAAACTGATCGTCTCGCAATGCTCTACAGTTTTGCAAAGAGAAACCGGCCAAAATCGGACATATGGAGCTCCACGAGTGAAAACCCGAGTTGAGAGGGATAGGAATTGAACGTTTTAAACGTTCTATTGTTGAAACAAATTTGGTTTTTATTTATATATAAACCATCAGCTGCTTGTTAGCAGCTTAATTTCTTTTTATTTATTAGTTCTCGAAATCCCTGTTATGACGTATTTTGGCTTCCAACGCTGATTTTCAATCTGATTTTTCACCGAATTGAATAAAACTCTTGAAAAAACTGTCTATATTCATAAAACGTCCATAACACTAGTTTTGGTCACACCAAAACCTTAAAAACCTTAACTTTGTCCACGACATACTAAATCCTTATGCGCTAATTCTCTTGCCATACTAAACCAAACTTACACCAATTTGGAATTCGGATCCAATTTCAACCTCGATCAGCGCTAACCGATATAAAGCTTGAGGTAAGGTCTTACACCAACTTTATTCTCATTTTACAATACCACTGATCCCAACTTACACGCAAACTAAGGTAAAATCTTCAAGTGAGGATTGACACTTGGTTAATTAGTTTTCCAGTAACTAATAATTTATTTACACTCGTGCCCTTTAAACACGCACTTGAAACCCTAAGTACAACAAACGGAGGATATACCTCAACACCTCCAACGTCGCGACAAAATACCATATAATACACACACAACACAAAAATAAAATATACCTTATGATCTCTGCTCCATAGTGCACGGGTCCCACCTCGGATACTTAAACTCCAAATAAAATCCAAAACTAATTAATTAGTCATCTAATCAAGTTTATAAGATTCTCGGATTTCACATCCAAAAAGACTATATGGTATGTATTAAGTAAATATATTCCATGAAATTCATTTAATAAGTTAGGTACCATAATAATATAGATATTTTCTCAACTTTAAGATTAATTCATATGCCTAAGCCCAATCACTAACTTATGAAATTTCTAATTTTCCAATTTTTTTCTAGACTTAAGCCTTATTGAATGAAGCACATAGACTTAATTAATTACATCCTAAATTCTTTTCAGACTTACTACATAGTTTAGATGACTAGTTAGAGTCTAAGTAAATTAATTAAGTCATGAACGTAAGCCTAAATTTTCAATCCACCCAATTGTCCCGCGCGTACCCATCGCGAGGTAACTTGGCGCACTCAAGTTGACACACTCAAGATGTGCATGGTACGCGACTAACCAATCCATGCCTAATAAGGCGTCAAACACTAGGAACTCTAATACCCTTTAGTCTGCGAGCATCTCCTGGTCATCTATCTTAACTGGGCAGTTAACACATAATAGGTTCGGGTATATCTTGTCCCCAGCAGCCGCGTTGAGGATCAAGGGTCGCTCTAGTCTAATAGGTCTAAATCCTGACTCATTAACCATGTGACTAGAAATGAAAGATATTGTAGACCCTGAATCAATCATAGTATGCATAAATCGACTACAAATATAAATCATACCCTCGATAAGGTTACGGGTGGAAACTAGATCCGGTGAGACGATAGCATGAACCTGCTATTCTCTATGCTGCTATGGTTGAGCCCTACCTAGTCGTGGACAAGTACTGACGAAGTGCCCTATTTTTTCACACTCAAAACATGCTCGATGTGGTCCCGACCCTGGTGGAATCCGATGTCTTTATCCCTGCGTCTGAGTGGACCTTTGCCCCTGTTCCTAGTCATATTTTTATCCCTGTTCCTTTTCGCACCACCGCCCATGACCATTACCTCTACCTCTTCTTTCAGTCAGCTGATACTCCTGTAGCAGCCCCGACTATACTGGTTGTTGTAGTGTACTGACATAACTTCATGCCGAAGCAGGCGGTCCTGGCGCTGTGGCGAGTTGGACGGGATGGTGGTGCCACGGATCATACACTTTCTGCCTTGGTATTTCTCGGCCTAAACGATTGGTGCCTCTTCCTCATCTTGTCACTACCTAACCTATAACTGACTGTGCTGGTGCCGGTGCTGGGATGATCTCATCGGGGTGTGTACTCAGGTATGTCTTTCTGGCCAGGCTCCTCTCATATGGTGTCTGTAAACTCCTTGGCTCGGTAGTCACCATGGTGCCTTCGATGTCCCTTAACAGACCCTCCATGAAATAGTGTGTCTGGTAGGCGTCTGTATGAGCTATACCTCCAACAAACTCCAAGAACTGTAAATATATGTTCATATACTACATCACCAACTCCCCAGTGCACTATCGAATGCTTAGAAACTCGCCTCTTTCAACTTCAGGACTGAAGGCGGAAAGTACTTCTGATTAAACCGTCTCTTGAACTCTGCCCAATCCTTAGGCTTACCTTAGGTAGCCACCATAGTGCGCCATCATACATCGGCCTCTTCAAAACATCAATCCTAATGATATACTTAGTCTCATATGCTTCGAGGCAGCTAGGATGTCGTGTATCTTCTAGTGGCTCTTCATAAACTGTTGCCTCGAGGTCTCTACCACTATAGAACTCGGTCAAGTGGTGTATCTGAAACTCACGAGTTTGTTTTGCTTCGACTGTCACCCTAGTACTCATCTATGTGGGCATAGTCGGCGTAGTTTCTGCCGGTGTAGGTGGAGCGGGTGATATTGTCTAGATATGAACTTGTATTATATCAACTATGATGGGTAGTGTCGGTACAATATAAGCTACTGGAGTAGCCTGTACGGTAGGCGTATTCCCCTCTTGAATAGAAAACACTGTCGACGAAGACGGTGATGGTGTAGTTGTAATCTATACCCTGAGTATCCTCAGGATCTCATGCAGTCACTGATCCTGGGATGTGGCGCTCTGAGTCAAAGACTGTACCTCATCTATACTCGCGAATCGAGGACCAGTGGTCCCACTATCATCACTCGACCTGGACTGTTCTACCATTGCGATCTGCAATAGCAAGCAAGTCTCTGATTAGCGTATAGTTACCGATATAGTATAGTACAATACAACAATTATCATATATATGATCTAAGTTTGTATTTCCTCAACTCTCCTCACTTCCCAACTAAGACTCTAAGTCAGGATCATAGGGTTCCACTCTGGGTTCCAACCGTGTCCTAACTCTATTACTGATTTATGTCTTATCTTTATTGTGGGTTAGCTAAAATCTAGGCGTAAAACCTTAGTCTCTAATATTAATTGTAACGACCCCAGCTCCCTATAAACTGAGCCCCGCCTTGCCTAGACCTACATGAACCCTCGAGCCAACCTCTACAAAGTCAACACAGTCTTAGTCAACCTTCCTATCCATCAATATAAATGAATTAAAGATTTTAAGTTGAGTAATTAGTATTTCTCAAGTTCTACAAGTTAGCGGAAGCAATTAATATGTTAAATAACTTAACAATAAAATAAAAGAGTCGGATAGCCTAGATGTGGAATTCTGTAAATATATGTAATCATGTATATTTTATGACAATGTAGAGTGTATACAAAATGATATACAAGTCATATGTATCTCTCAACCCAAAAAGTATCCTAAGTGTGATAAAAACAACATATATAAGTAATTCAAAAGTCAAAAACCTACAAAAGTGAGTAAAGGAAAGCCACTCCGATATCCTCAGAGTAGATTGCCAAGTATTGGCACATTACCCTTGCTCAACAGCGGATCTGCACTCGGTTACACACAAGAATGTCGAGTCCAGTACGTAAAAGTCAGTAGGATCTAAACAATAATTCAAATTAAAAAAAAAGTAGTTTAAAAGTCAAGCTGATAGAAAGAAAGCTATAAGGGATGCATGGTAATAAGACTGTAAAAATGAAATTGCAACGAGAAATGAGTGTCTAAAGAAACAATAGAGAGGTGCCCAAGTAGTCCAAGACCACCGAGTGCGGGTGCCACAAGTTTAGGGTCATAGAGTTGCAGCAACGCTAAGCATACTCGGATTCTAGGACGCGGCAGCGCCTGCTGTACCTAGATCATCACGAATGAGGGATATCAGCGGCGCCCCGGATAAAACACATCTCATTCCGACCAAACGATCCACTGACTCGAGGTCATGGTTTTGATCGTAAGCCAACGACCACTCTGTCAAAGACACTCTCGTGACTCACTTGGCCCTCGACACTCATACAAGGGTAGGAATTGCAAAAAAAGGGTATAATGCAATATCAATAAAATATGAGCTCAAATGAAGTACTACGCATTTCCTAGCTGGTTTTTACTTACCTCGATATCGCAGAAATATGCTTTTGCGACTCTGACATGTCTCCCAATGAATCCTCAATACCCAACACCCAACAATATCACTCTAAGTCCCTGGTGTTAATTTAATTGGTATTGGGCGTGTTAGAAAACTATAATTCAATTTACACTCAAATCACATTAAAATCTTTTAACTTTAAACCCCCCAAGAAAATTATGAAAAATCATAAATATTGTACGCATTTAGACTTTTTTATTCATGTTGTCGTCGCCTGAATATTTTAAAAACACCTCATATATACTTTATTTATTTCTTTCGTTTTTATATTAAGGTGGTAGCTTATTTCTTTTTGTATATTAATGTTTAATAGGGTTATAGTAAACAATCTTATAACTCGTAGCTCATACTTCAAATATTGGTACATTGGTACATTAGCCTATATCAACAATTGACCTTTACATATGTTACTATTAATTAGTAGGTTGTCTTTGCATATAATAACACATAAATAATGCCATCATGCAACACTTAAGTCATGTGACTCTCAAGCCAATGATTTTAGCCCTAAAAGATTTATAATTTAAACATGGCAAGAACTACAATTAATGGTGGATGGAGTGCACAATGAGTGCAAGCTTGGATTTTAAATGTAATCATCCAATAATAATCTCACTTATCTAATGAGTCTAGAGAAATTAAAATGACATCCCAAATTGAAAATGCGTCCATTCCTTTAAAAAATATCATATTGCATATATGGAGATCATATTTATTCTCATTTATATATAAATGTGTGTTGGATTACTCATATATAAGTATATATACGTATTTCCTTTTTATTACACTTACATATAAACATATATATTTATATAAACATATAAGTATATACATATTTTATAAATATATATATATATATATTTATACTTATATGGCAGCAAGGTTGTTGCCCCTTAATTTGCAGCGTTGCTGCAGTTATGGGCAGCAACTTTGTTGCATAAACTTTGCTGTCGTTAAGGGCAGTTAGAGCCCTCTAATGGAGCTCAATTCTAATGGGGTCGTTGAGCCGCTCCAACATCCTCATTTATTTGTCTACAATGACTAAATATGAACTCACTTTTTACTCTATAAAATTTCACAAAGAACCCATTACAATCCATAGCAGCAATCAAGTTAAGGATTTACAAGAGGTTAGAGATGAAAATGAGTTATCTAGTTTTCTTAGCTTCTCTTTAATGTTGCACCCACTTCACAAGAGCTACAAAATCACCACCAATACTCAAGAACCCTAAGTTTTCTCCTCCTCTCTCAATGTCACTTATTCACTTTACACAAAAGAGAGAAGTTGAAACTATAAGTGAGTGGTCTACACTATTCCAAGTGGCCTTATTACCACCACTCATTGGCTTCCATGAGCTAAACAAACAAATATTTAGTCCTTTATTTAGAAATTCAAGCTTTATCTTCTCCAACATTATAAGATTTTGACACCTAATAATTCATTATTTAATTTCATTTTCTCTTTCATAAATTGACTCACAAGTCCTCTTTCATAAATTGACCCACAAGTCCTCGCCAAATTAATCTCGTTCGCACATGCGCATCTCGAGAAAGCTCTCATTCGCATAAACCATCGATCGAAATAAAATAATTAAATCATACGCATTTATTTTAGTTAGGTAATACATGCATTACCGAAAAATAAAATACCTCGGTGTCGACTCCCAGGGTTAACCGAGTGTGCCATGTCATGACAGGTCGAGGTCACAGTCTTGAAATGCAACGTGGGACGGATTAAAACTTTAGGGTCATTACAGTCTTCCAAACTAATAAGAATTTTGTCATCGAAACTAAAATAATTTGAAGTAAGACTTATCGAAATCAAAATAGGTATGGAAAGTGCTCGCGCATAAAGGACTCTAGTTCACAAGTCAGTTCCTCGTCCCCGTGATGTTGCCATTTGACGAAGTTCAACAGGATGTCCTTATTCCTCGGTCTCTTCACCTGACGGTCCAATATATAAATAGGCTGCTCATCGTAGGTGATGTCCTCTATCTTATTTATGTGACTCAGATCCACAATTGGTCGTACGCCTCCTCTCGACCTATCCAGCCGAATCATCGAAATATGAAATACAGGGTGGATACCGGCTAATTGAGGCGGTATCTCTAACTCATATGCAACCTTGCCAACTCTCCTCTTGACCTTGAAATGACCAATAAATCTCGGTGCAACATCTCATTTGATTCCAAATCTCTTGTGTACACATAGGCTCCCTCGTCATACTCTAACTCATTATGGTACTTGTCGTAATATTTCTTATGTCTCTCATGCGCACCATTCAGACATAATCTGATCTGTCGAATCTTCTCTGTGTGATCCACCTCAATCTCTTGCCCAATAGCCGCCACATCCTCGGGCTTTGCCTAACACAATAGAGATCTGCACGGCATGCCATAGAGTGCCACAAATAGTGTCATCCCAATACTAGCTTGGTAACTGTTATTGTAAGCAAACTCACACAGATGAAGATACTCTTCCTATGAACCACCGTACTCCAGCACACAAATATGGAGCATATCCTCTAACACCTGGATCAACGACTTTGATTATCCTTGTGTTTGTGGGTGATAAGTTGTACTCAAGTCTAATCTGGTGCCAAACAGTGCATGCATGTACTGCCAAATTTGTAATGTGAACTGCGATCCTTTATCTGACTCGATGGATAATGGAACTCCGTGTAACCTAACAATCTCCCGCTTATACAAAGCACCTAACTTATCCACCATGTGTGCTATCGATACTGGTAAGAAATGTGCGGACTTACTCAGCCCATCAACAATCACTTAGATGCTACCATGATTGTGCTGAGATCGAGGTAATCCACTGACAAAATCCATGGCAATATGCTCCCACTTCCATCAAGGAATGGGAAGTGGTTGTAATAATCCTCCGGGTCTCCGATGCTCGGCCTTAACTCGCAAGCATATCTCACACGCTCGAACATAATCAGTAACATCGATCTTTATTCCCAGCCACCTAATAGACAACTCATATCTGTTTACATCTTGGTCCAACCCGGATGAACTATAAAACGTGAGTTGTGAGCCTCTTAAAATATTTCATCGTGAATCTCATCCATTGATGGAATCTACAGTCTCCCTCTAAATCTCAGGCACGAGTCTGTCGAGTGACTCCACTCCGAGTGATCAGGACTCTGAGCTAACTCGCTAAACTTCTGGTACTAATCATATGCCTGCTACCCTCAAGTACATTCTGTATAGACACTTTTGAGTCCTCATCTACCCATAAATCAACACTCTGGTAATGATCGATATAACAACTAAATTCATCAACTCAACCGCCTCGTGTAATCCATACTCGTATGTTGCGTGGCAAGTCACTATCGTTGGGTCTACTCCTCTCCGGCTTAATACGTATGCCACAACATTTGACTTCCCTGGGTGGTACTCCAAAGAGAAATCAAAATCCTTGAGGAACTCTAGCCAACTTGTATATATCATATTCAACTCCTTCAAAGCGAATAGGTATTTCAAACTCTTATGGTCAGTAAACAACGATGAATTCTTCACTGTTGAGGTAATGACGCTAAATTTTCAATGCAAAAACCACTACTGATAACTCCAGATCGTGAGTAGGTTAATTCTTCTCATGAATCTTCAGCTGTCGAGACGCGTAAGCTATCACTCCACCATCCTGCATTGAAACACATCCCAAATCGACTTTAGAAGCATCGGTGTTCACCTCGAAGCCCTTTCTCAACTTTGGTAAAACCAATACTTGCGTGATAGTTAATCGCTCTTTCAGAGTTTGGAAAACCTACTCACAACTGTCATTCCACTGAAATCTGACTTCCATCTTCGTCAACTGTGTCATCGGCATGGGAATCTTGGAAAAATCTTGGACAAACCATCTGTAGTAACATGCCAATCCAAGAAAATTGTGAATGTATGTAACTGATGTCGGTGTAAGCTAATCGACCACTGCTCTAATCTTAGCGAGATCCATTGACACTCCGTTGGCTCCGATAATTTTCCCAAGAAATCAACCTCTGTTAGCTAAAACTTGCACTTATTGAACTTAACGTGCAGTCTCTGCTCCCTTAAGTCTATAGGACTATCCGAAAGTGTCCCTCGTGATCCTCATGAGTTCTGAAATAGATGAGAATGTCATCAATGAACAGTATCATGGATCTATCCAAATAATCTCTCAATACTCGGTGCATAAGATCCATGGACATCGTCGGGGCATTCGTCAGCCCAAAAGGCATGACGGTAAACCGATAGTGCCCATATCTCGTGTGGAAAATAGTCTTCTCCCTATACTCATCTCGAATCCTCAACTAGTGGTATCGTGATCTTAAATCAATCTATTAGAACCATTGTGCCCCTATCAGTTGATCGAACAAGTCATTAATGCATGGGAGTGGATATTCATTCTTCATGGTGACTCTATTGAGTTGTTAATAGTCAATGCAAAGTCTAAAATCGCCATCTTTCTTCTTGACAAACATAATTGGCGCACCCCAATGTGACAAGCTCGAACGTGTAAATCCAAATTCTAACAACTCATCTAGCTAGGTCTTAAGTTACTCTAGCTCCTTAGGAGCCATCCTATACGGCGAAATCGATATGGGTTTGGTCCCCGAACCAAGTCTATGATGAAGTCGATCTCTCTGAGCGGTGGCAATCTAGGTAGCTCACAGAAAAATATTCGAAAACTCGCATACAACTGGCATCTCCTTCATCCTCGTCTTAACTCTCTCTATTGTACTCAAAATACAAACAAAAGTCTTGAGATCTGAATTCGTAGCCACTCTGGCTCGGGTGATCAGTAACGTGGTCGAAGTCCCCTGAAAACTGAACACTGCTCGGTTCGAAAGCTGATACGTAAGCACCTTGCTAAAACACTCAAGTTGTCTATGGTACGCAGCTAATCAATCCATGCATAATAAGGCGTTAAACTCTAGGAACTCCAATACCCTCAAGTCTGCGGGCATCTCCTGGTCCTCTATCTCAACTAGGTAATCAACATATAATAGTTTTGGGTATATCTTGTCCCCAACAACATTATTTAGGATAAAGGGTCGCTCTACTTTGATAGGTCTTAATCTTAACTCATTAATCATACGACCAAAAAAGAAAGATACCGTAGACCTCGAATCAATCATAGTATGCATAAATCGACTACAAATATAAATCATACCCTCGATAAGGCTTCAGGTGGGCAGCTGGATCTGGTGTGGCAATGACATGAACCTACTTTTGCGTTGTTGTTGCTTAGCCCTGCCTACTCATAGACAACTACTGATGATGTGCCCTATCTGTCCGCATTTAAAACATGCTTGGTGTGGTCCCTACCCTAGTAGAATTCAATGTCCCTGTCCCTACATCTGACTGGACCTTTGTCCATGTCCCTGGTCATATCTCTATCCTTAGCCCTGCGCATACCTCTACCCTTGACCACTGCCTTTATCTCTACTCTCAATCTATCGATATCGTCGTGGCGGCGCTCGATCGTATGATTGGGCCGATGTAGTGTACGGCATAACTCTGTCTCGGACGAGCAAAGTGCATCGCGCGCAAAGGCGAGGTGGACGGGATAGTGACGCCACATATCATACACTCTGTGCCATGACATCTCTCGACCTAAATGGTCGGTGTCTCTTCCTCCTCTTGTCACCACCCGACCTATAATCTTACTATATTGGTGTCGGTGTGGGATAATCTCATCGGGGTGTGTGCTCTGTTATGTTTCTCTCGCCAGGCTCCTATGACGACTCTTTCTCATATTAGGGCACTGCTCGGCCTAATCCCGTTATTAAGCCCTAACCCCACCACGTAGGACTTAATAATGTATTACTCAGCCTTTTTAATACACTCACCACATAAGTTACTTTTCTAATAAAACTTACACCATTCTCAAACTTAATAATATTTCATAGTAGATTAAAATTTATAAAGTTTAAGATTATTCAGCGGAAGTCCTTACAAATTAGCGGAAGCATTCATATAAATCTTAAGTATGTGGAAAACCAGGTAATAAAGATCACAAGCACATATATATATATATATATATATATCAAAACGGCGATAACTATATATCAACACATGTCTGGTCGGAACTATCTCACAACCCATAGTATACATTCCCAAAAGTGTATAAAGAACATATATATAAGTTATACAACAAATCCAAAAACCTACAACAAAGGTAGAAGCTCTCCACTAGCTCAAAGGTAGTCGCCAATCTTCTCCTTACCCTATTACTCAATGGACCCGCACCCACCGTCATAAAAAAGATGTTGGGTTTAGGGGTTCATACGCAACAAAAAATTCAAAACAATTTTTTGTCAAAACCCCAAAAGGATTGAAAATAAGTTCCGTTAAACTTAATTTACAAAAGTAAATCATACCTTAATCCGTGATTTCCTTCTCTGATTGATCGATCTCCAAGACATTCAAGCGTGCGTCTTCTATCAAAAATTCACACACAAATGGTGACCATAATTTGGAGTGCTAGTGTAATGACATGTTACCTTAAGTTGGTGATTAGTGTTAATCCAAATCCTAACTAACCCGAGTTAAACTCATGGTTAAGTCTGACGTACCTCGATTAGCGTGTACGTGTGTTTGCATTATAGTTTGTGTTTGTTTGGATTGTTTATGGATTTTATAGGTTGTTGTACGAAAAGGAAGTTTATATACAAGCCTATAAGTTGAAAGTACATAACAAACAATAAATAACTGGTACATCTAGTGCGACGAGGCGATCGCGAAATGAATGTGCACACCTGAGAATACTCGTAGGCATGTTCGGTGAATTTATTGGCGAGAAAATACATGAAATATATATATTTGATATATAAATGTATGTATTGGAAATTATAAGATTAGTTTGAATTATATGGATCGTCGGATCGCCTCAAGATGAGCGCGAGTGTTGATGGCATCAACATGTGCATCACTTTAAGGGTGTCGTGTTAGCACATCAATCATTCGATCAGTCGCAAGATAGCACAATGCGTATCTCGAGGAAATTCATATATTTAAACTAAAACCCTTCATAATTATCTTATAATTTGATCGAGAGAGAGAAATATAGCTAAGGGTTTTGATTTCTGATGTTAGGAGATCATTCAAGGAGTTGTTTTGTTGTGAATTGAAGAGCTTAATCAATTGGAAATCCAAATATCATCACTTTGGTAAGTTTAGTTTTTATGTTTTTGAAGTTCAATTGATAATAGGTGATGATATCTCTATGAATTGTTATTGTTCGTTTACTGAAAATGGTTTGTTACCTCACTAGAGGTTCTCCCTGATAAATTTTAGGAGTATTTGTTGTTTTGTTGATTTGTGGATGGAACAGTGGTTTTGTCCTGTATACTGTCGAAACAGTACAAGTTGGAGCACGCTCCACCTAGCAGAGGAGCGCGTTCGCTTCATCATTGAGGATGTACTCAGTTGCTGGAGCGCACTTCACCCACTGAGGGTGCACGCTCCCCCCAGAAAATAGCAATGCTGCTTGTATTTTGATTGGAATTTCTTACGGACTTAGGAACTGAACTAGGGGTTCTAAATATAGGGTATTAGACCTATATTGATCACAAATGTTTTATGATAGGTGTTGGATCCTTGAGAAAGTTTGAGTGCCCGAAAAGTTAAGGAATTTGGAACGGAAACCTAAGCCAAGGTAAGTATGGATTCGCTTATTTATAAATGTTGCCTGACTATCCTAGTATATATAGTTCATGTAGTTTAAGGACTAAATGGGGGGACTATGTACACTTGTGATCGTTTTAATAAACGAAAAACAGTGTATAATGTGATTCACGAGAGTAAGTTCCTGAGACTGAGACTAGGTTCCTGAGACAAGGTAAGTATGGATTCGCTTATTTATAAATGTTACCTTCCCGACCTATATGTAACTTCCTAATTAGTTAAATAGGTTGCTCGGATAGAACCATTGGGCATTAACGGATTGGCTAGACAACGACATCGACCAGTGGGTTGGTCTGACAATCGCATTAATGGCGTCAGTGGGTAATACATGCATCACCGAAAAATAGAATACCTCGGTGTCGACTCGCGATGGTCGACCGAGTGTGCTACATCACGACAAGTCCAGGTCACAGTCTTAAAATGCCATGTGGCACGGTTAAAATTTTAAGTTCATTACAGCGTTGTCTCATGGATGATGAGTGTAATGTCGCACTCGCTTATGTGTTGTTAAATTGTCCCAAGGTCGCTCCTTTCAATTGGTATACATAAATACGTTACAATACAGAGTTTTCATGTCAATTGTGTAATAGCCTTATTCTATTCAATTGTAATCCTTGATTTATTTCATCCCCTATAAAGATGTATGTATTGGAGTTGCGTTCCAAACAGTTAAATATCACACAAAGTGCAATCGATGAACATCTTGAGAAACAATTCTCAACTTGGTTCCAACAATTTGTAAGTCATTAATAAACGCATATTGAAACAATTCTTCTTGTTTTATTATATAATTAAAAATGAAGTTTATCAATAAAATCGTTTCGTTTGTAGGCGCCATTGTATATTTAAAATCCAACATTTCTAATGCTTTCGTACGGCTCAAGTCGACTTTACACCGTATATCACACGTATCTTGTTAATAGCTACAAGTTTCACACAATATCACATAGCGTAAACAACGATACGTGTAGTAGTAGGGTGTGCGTTAGAGGCACAAATTACACATAATGTGAAAATGACTTATACTGGCAATTGCAAGAATCACTACAAAAAAATAGTAAATTAGCAACGGAATTAGCAATGGACACTTATTCTCATTGCTAATTAGCAACTGAATAACAACGAAATATGGTTGGGAAGCTGTTTGAGCAGTTAGAAACGGATTTAAAATGAAATTTAGCAACGAAAATAAATTTCATTGGTAAGAAGTCCCGCCAAAATGTCCCAACAAATATTACGTTGCTAATCCGTTGTAATTATTATTTACAACGGATTAGCAACGAATTTTAAATTACCAACGGAATAGAAACGGACTTTGTCAAATCTGTTGCTAATTCATTGCAATTTAACTTTTGAAACGGAATAGCAACGGATTTATGAAAGTCTATTTTTATTCTGTTGGTAATGTTTAATACGTTGCTAATACGTTGTAAATAGTAAATTACAACGGATTAGAACCGCAATACCCTTTTACCAGTTTCTATTCCGTTAGGAATTTTAGTCTCGTCAGTATTCCATTGTTAAACTAAAAATTGAGATTAAAAAAAAAAAAAAAAAAAAAAAGCACAGAGACATGCCCTAATATTAGATCAACCCATCATTGTCTTCAACTCCTCTACTCGTATCCCCTCAACCCACGAACCACTCTCGGAATCAAAACAAATGATTTGCTTCACAACGGCCTTGCATCGAATTGTCATCTTCGCAGAGACTTGAGAAATCGCTCGATTTTGGTCTTCCGTCGCGTTCAGCACGATCTCGCTCCACCTGAACCTTGATCTCTCTTCGACCGCAGATGGTGGTCTAGCTGTGCAATTAATTATTTTAGGATTTTTGTGGAGATGACGAATGATTAGGTTTGTGTAAATTAAGGTTTTAGAAGGAGTGATCGAGATCGCCATTAGAGGACTGAGGACTAAGAGAGATGATGGTGATCAAACTCCTCAACTCCACACCGCCATTTTCAACTCCTCAAAATTGACACTATATTTGTGTCTTTATCTCACTCCCTCACTGAGTCACTAATTCGATTCGACTCGATTTGGCTTGCAGGTATTGCGACTCGATCTTCTTTTTTTGTTTATCAACATTGGATGCTAATTAAAGGATTTTTCTTTGTTTGCACTAAAAATCAGAGCATGTAGGGCATTGAAATTGATCCCCTCAACTCCAGCCATCGGAGGTTCGTGAGGCCGCCACCATCACACCACTGAGTAATCAGAGCAAACCTAAAATCGGAGCAAGGTCATCACTCCTAATTGAGGTCAGTTTTTTCCATTTTTCTTTGAATTTTTAGTTGTTTTTGTTGAATCTTTTGTGTGATTTGTTGTGTTTGTTGTTTGGATTTGATACGTTTGAGCAAATTTTATTGAATCTTTTGTGTGATTTGTTGTGCTTGTTGTGTAATAATATTGTGTGATGTTATAGTGCTAAATGCGTGTAACTGGTGACTTAATGTGAAATGAAGATTGAAGTGAACTGAAATAAGTCTAGATTGAATCTTTTGTTTTTGTTGAGACTTTTATCCGACAAGCTTCTTTTTGAGGTGCCCAAGTACAAGCTCATCACACAATAGTCTAAAGATTATCAATTTCTTTACTTGCCGATTATTTGAGTAGTGTTTTGATTATCGTTCTTGATTTAGAACTAAGCTTTTGATGGTAGAAGTAGACAAAGACGTTCTTTCTATACACAATGTGGTTAAGCTGATGCAAATTTGAAACATTTAGGGAAATAGAACTATTGCCGATGGTAACCCGACTTTTATGATTGCAAATTCTATGAATTAAGTTTGTGTGGGTAATAGCAAGTCACTAGTTGCTTTGTAGAGTGATACCAATTTGTGATTCTACGGAGTTTGTAGGGGTTTAAGCTTCCAAATTTATCCACTCAAGTAGCTTGCAAGGGGATGGTTATTAGTTTGAATTGCTTTGTCGAGTCAAGTCCCTCCTATTGTGAAAAAATGCGAAAGGGAGACATTGTATTTGAAAGCTTATGCTTGCTATCATATAATCTATTTGAGCTCATCTAAAATTGTAAAACAAAGCAACCTCAAGTAAAAGAAAATTACTTATAAAACAGCCATAGCATCTCTTGTGAGATAGTAGAGGCATCACTTGTCAAAAGGGTCCAAGGTTTGGGGAGTTCATGAGTCGACTCCCACTTAATTATAAGAAAATTCACTTATTAATCGATAATTTTAAAAAATCAATCAATTGATAGGCACGCCTAGCTACTTCTTAAAACATCGATAATTCACCTTGAAATTAAAGACATTTCTATTCAATTAGCTAGCTAGTAATTCAATATGATTGTAAAATTAATTTTCTTACTATGCTTCGGTATGATCTCTGTTCGAGATTTTGACAATCTAAACATGCTAGGTGAGATTAAAACCTTTAATAACCCTAGCTATGAACTACTTAAGAAGAAAAACAAGAAGATTAGACTAAAAAATATTTTAAAGACAGAGAGCTGATAAAGGTAGTGAATTCTTAAGACTTTGAGCTAACAAAGACAGAGAGCTGACAAAGGCAATGAATTTTTTCAACTTTGTTTACGAGAAACACACCATTTCTTGCTTTTTGTAAACCAATACAATTCTTTGTA
Source organism: Stephania cephalantha (assembly GCA_039657325.1). Taxonomy (NCBI): domain Eukaryota; kingdom Viridiplantae; phylum Streptophyta; class Magnoliopsida; order Ranunculales; family Menispermaceae; genus Stephania; species Stephania cephalantha. The sequence continues at coordinate 48,981,857 of CM077569.1, read as the reverse complement.
CATATTTGGCTATAATAAATAAAGTCTCGTTTCAATTCAAAAAAAAAATGTAGATAGCAACCTATCACCTTAACTATCTATGGTTTACTTGTCACATAACACATAAATTCTTCACTTTCATTTTGAAGGAGAAAATCTATAAAAATGAAACGCCCTCGTATAATGATCGTCGTGTGTGTATATTATATTCTCAACAAAAAAAAACGTTAGGAAAACAAGAGACGCATTGAGAAGGCAATGGGTTTATAATAATCATCAGATGATTTACTTGTATGTTTAAGTGATTACTGTGTAAGAAGTCTTTTTTTTTGTTCTAACCAAATGATTTATCATAAATAAACAATAACTTAGAGGGGACGTCTTAATGAAATCCAGTATCTCTTCAAAATATCAAGAACTTTGTATTTGGATGGTAGTTGCATGCATTCGAAAAGATCAAAGCAAATTCATAAACTATATATGTGACGACCCCATATTCCGGGCCGCCTTGGGACCCGCCACGTCGCATTCCACGTCACCAAGCCTTGCCACGTCATGGCCCGCTTATCCTTGACGTCTCGCGACCTACCTGGTTGCTTACACTTTTTCAGTAAACCTAAGTTACACTAATTAATCTTTACATAGGCAATAATAAATTAGTTAGCCAGTTACTCAATTTATCAAGTTATATTACAATTTTACAGCGGAAGTCTTTTAACGAGTAACTTATGCAATATTTAACAATTCTAAGTAGTGGAAAACTCAGCAGAAAGATACCATGTATAAATAAGGGCGAAATAAGTAGAGCAAAAGATTCATATACGTGTAATCAGTGTTCTACAGTCCCCAAAACTCAACAAAAGTAAATATATACATAGTGTAGTCACACACGAGCTGGCTCCGCAATCTCAGAGGTAGCCGTCCGGTACCTCCTTGCCCTAGCCCTTGCTCTTGCTCTTGCTCGTCGAAGGATCTCCACTCGGTCACCCAACAAATACAGTGACGAGTCCAGTGAGTAAAATCCCAAGAGAAGTCCACACAATATTCATGAAATAAAACTAATAACTACGAGACATGCGAATATAACACCCGACAACAGTACGTCATATTCCCATGAATGTAGGCAGCACACAACAAGCAAAATCAGTAGCGTGAAATAAATAAACAACATATACTAATTTAACATGCTCGGAAATAACAAATTAATAAGTACACAGACGTATAATCACGAGAAAACCCTGACCTAAACCAGCCAGTAATCGATAAAATTGAATAAGAACCACGTATATACTTACAGGCTTACAGTGACTAAATCTCAACTTCAGTTACCGGATGAACCCGTCTAGACGCTATTTCAAGTCAAGGGAACACCCTAAATCCCTCCCGACGATCGTAAGTATATCTTACTGTCGTCGACACGAGCACTAAACACAAGTAACCCGTGCAAGCGATTTAGCTACAACTAATATATACGCAAACCGAAATAGGAGTAGAAAACCTCATGTATGCCCACCAGCAGTCACACATGTAATGCGATATCGATAAAACCAACCATGAATTATGTGACACATTCCAATGGGTTTGCTCACCTCAATCCGCGCTCCAACTTCCCCGAACTCCGGAAATTCGACCTGACTGGCTCCCCGATACCTGAGCTACGGTCCCCTAAGTCGCTGAAGTCCAATTTTACATATTTAATATGATTATAGGTGTTTGGGTATGTATTTAAGTCAAAAATCCCAAAAATAGTCCTTTAAATTCATTTTTTATCTGGAATTAGTGCGCTAGGTGAAGTTAGCGCGTTACGGGATCTGTCTAGCACGCTACTGTTCTTCATTTTGAAAAACAGTTAAGTACCCAGACATATTAGCGCGCTAATCGGTCTAGTTAGCGCGCTAATCACCCTCTGTGACAGAATTCTCAACTCGAGAATTTTGTCCCAAACTTTCCAATTAGCTACCTAATTCTCCACACCAAAGCGACTTCAAAACATCACTTACATCAACCTCAGAACATCAATTAGATCAAATTAATCAATTTCATGAAATCCATTAATTTTTCCTAAATTCACCTAAAACTCCAAATTTTCCATCAAAACCATTGTAAATTCCCAGTTGAAACCATAAAAATACTTGTAATTCATCAACAATTCATCAACATCAGTGACTAATCCTCAAATCTCCAATTTCACCAACACACAAATTTGAGTTCATTTTCATGTAAATGAGTTGAAGAAGATGATTACCTTGACTTGATCTACCAATTTGACCTCCAAAGCTTTGAAATCAAGCTCTTCAATCACCTCTTCTTCTCCAGCAAGTTTTTGGAATCACAATTGTTTCATTTGCATGCTTTTGATCAAACCATCTTATATATTAAGGTGGGAGTGATTTATAGCCTTTTGATCTCCATGTATTTACGTATCATGAGGTTCATCTAATGGCACATCTCTTGCCACTTGGCCCATTAACTCCCTCTAACTCAAATTAGGTGACAACAATTGATACTCCCATAGCTCTTAGATGTGCCAATGTGTATCTCTAGGAAAGTCCTATGGTTTCAAATTAATTAACCAAACTATAGGCCTTGATTTATTTGATCTAATTACATTAACTTAGGCCCATTTTAATAAATATAGTTAGCGTTTTTATTTTCTCATATGGACACGTGAGTGGTTCCACTAAGCTCAACTACCCGGCACCCGGTGCCCCGCACCTCGACACGCATTTCGAGGTACGTCATAGCATATTATTTTAATTGAATCAACTTAGCCTATGGTTACATTACCCATTTTAATTTGATTAACTCGTCATCCTAACGTGAATTAGTCAAGTTTCCTAGTGTACCTGTAGTTCGCCTACCCAATACCCACATTGGCATGCCTTTCGAGGCAAACACTTGTCACACAACTCGTCCGATAGCAACATACACACATGCGGTGCAATATAATAATAATAATTTTAAACACCACATATACACAACCACCATAAAATGAATAGGAAACTAGAACTCTGGAGGAATACATTAGAATCTAAAGGCTTTATGTTGAGTAGGACGAAAACTGAATACATGCACTGTGAGTTTAGAAACACTAGACATCGAGATGATGGAGTGATAAAATTAGGGGAAGTAGAAGTTCCTAAGGTGAACCATTTTAGATATCTAGGATCAATCATACAAAATGATGGTAATATTGAGAATGATGTCACACATAGAATTCAAGCTGGATGGAAGAAATGACGGAGTGCAACATGGGTGATTTGTGACCGAAATGTTCCTACTAAGTTAAAAGGAAAATTTTACAGGACCGCAATTAGGACAGCTATGCTCTATGGTAGTGAATGTTTGGCGGTAAAGCAACAGCAATTACATAAAATGAATGTAGTAGAAATGAGGATGCTTAGGTGGATGTGTGGTAAAACTCGTAAAGATAGAATAAGAAATATAGAAACTCAAAGACAAGTAGGAGTAGCACCAATTGATACAAAGATTAGGGAAGGGCGGTTGCGGTGGTTTGGTCACTTGCAAAGACGACCTACAAATGTCCCCACTAGAAAACTAGACTCAATAGAAACTTTAGAAATTCGACGAGGTAGGGGTAGACCAAAGTTAACATGGGATGCATTAATTAAGAGAGATTTGAATGGTTTGGAAAGCTCACCATCAATTGCACTTAATCGAACACAATGGAAAAGTTTGATCCATGTAGCCGACCCCAATTAATTTGGGACTGAGGCTATGTTGTTGTTGTTGTATATACACAACCACCATCCATAAATAACATATTTCCTCGGTTCTCATGTCTAAGTCAACTGAGTTGTCCATGTAACGCCCGAATTACGACCGTTAATCCCCGAGATTAACGCTAATCCTAGTTTAATTAATTTGGGCCGTTACAATCTATCCCTTTTTTTCCCCAAAAAAATGGAGGATAAATGTAAGTTTATTATAATAATCCAACAAAGTAATAGAAAAGTGTTTAGATAAAGATTTCATTAATTGTTTGCTAATGCTTCCTAGTAGTTCATAACACCCACAACATTGAATTAGTTGTCATTACTAGAGAAATAACTGAGACATCTACAATGTGTTGTTTCATTATCGCTCAATGTTCACTCCCATATACAAATTGATGTTGCTTGCCATGATTAAGATAACATCATAGAGCAGTTTACTAAATCCTTTATAAAGTAATTAGAAGTATTGCAGGGAGACTACAATTTTAATTCACAAGATTTGAGCATAAGGATCGCTCGTTCCCTCTGTAAGTTATGCACAAGAGCCATATTTCTTTGTGCTAGGAGAAGCTAAAATTCCACGAGAGCCCATTCCTTATAACTAACCAAAACCAACCTGCAGTGGCCGATCTAGAAAGAGACTAGAATCGCAAAGGCTTTGACTAGCAAGATATGGATTTTTGGTTGAGCCGTATGGCTATGGAAGTGGGCGGGTATATGAAGGAACGAATCAGTTGATCGAGGAATGAAAGCTCAAAAACAAAGAGAATCGGGCTTTTCCAAAGAATTATTGCAGCTTTCCTTGACAAATGGAGCAAGGTGCAGGGGATATTCTTAGTTTCTTGCAACATTCTGCATCTTCTTCTTAAGGTCTCGTTAGCTTTGATCTGAGTTGGATATAGATAGTTTTTTTAAAATCTTAGGAGAATGCCCTAAAGGCAAAGCATGTGCTTCCTAAAACTCTAGAAATCCCATTCTTCACCATTGTCATGCTAAGTATGTTTAATGCATGCACAATAGGAAGATAAATAAACCACGTGAATTGCATTCACTTACCAATTCAGAGACGTAAACCAACTCTGTAGAAATACATGAACTAGCCTGTCAAGAATCATCAACAAACAAGTTTAGTCATTCACATTAAATACAAAACTCTTGTCATTGAAGTTGCCGACCATATGTAAGATTGGAAAGGATTTAATGGTTGCTTCCAAGACTATTACCCAGATCTTATCCCAAGTTCTTTTAACTAGTGGGTAACGTGAAGTGCCAAACATCGTATCATTTATAATAAAAGCATTTATAATAAAAGCTCCAACTTTTTATTTGGAATAGAGGTTATCACAATGATTCAATACCTTTTCAATAAAGTCCAAATTGAAAGAGTTTGCATGCAAAGTGAAGATTTTCTGATATTCCAACTTCAAGTATATTCCTTATGGGCAGGAATGAGCAAATGCTCTACAAGAAGCAAGATTTATGATGACCATATAATGATATGAACAAATAAGCTATCAACCTAATTGTGATGTTCAAAATATCCAATGCAATAAAGATAAGTTATGGTTTGCACAATAGAAAGAGGCTTGTATTCAATATTTCCAAAACGAAATGTCAAGAATCGCAATCCATAGAAGGATCTTAAAGTTGGCTTCTCTTATGCAAATTTAAGTTGACGTTTCATGTTGTCATATCAACAATAGATGCTATACAATAATAACTTCCCACAAGAATGGGTACATGAATGACATGAAAAAACATTAGGAAAACTAGAGACGCATCGAGAAGGCAATGAGTTTATAATAATCATTAGATGATTTACTTGTATGTTTAAGTGATTACTGTGTAAGAAGTCTTTTTTTGGTTCTAACCAGATGATTTAATTTTATAAATAAATTGCACTCTTTGTGATGAGTGCCTCTCATATATAGATCAATCTCATTTACACACTGCTTTCTTTAGATTAAGGAGAAATATTAGCAGAAGCTTATGCGTATAAGCAAGATTTGAAGTTGAGGCAATAAAGGGGAATTCATGTTAGTTTTGTAATTGTCCAATGCATTCATTTTGGCTAGAAATTGTGATTTCAATCATTTTTTAATATCTTGAAATGTTAATGTATGGCTTGGATTTAGCCTTTTAATTCATGTTTATATGACTTGTATAGGAACAATTGTCAAAATATATAAGTTGGATCTACATATGCATGTTCCAAAGTCTCCCAAGCAAACACAACATCTGTATAGGCACAAATGTCAAAATTAAAAAAAAAAATAGCATTGTTTATAAACTAAACATAGAAAACTCTTGTGCAGTTGCATTAACTACTCACTATGACTCATTTGTGCTTATTTTCTCATCAAATATGATGATTGGAAACCACTCTTTCAATTCCTTCTTCAAGCTTGTGACGACCCGAAACTCAAAAGACCCACCCTATGGGCAATTTTGTAATTTCATAATCTCTGCACTAAATTGGTCTTAATATAAAAATAAAATTGTAAACCCTAGCCCCTTTTTATTAAAAAAAAAAACACGTTTGAGAGAAATGGTAGTTGGAACTAGTTGTATTGCTAACTCAAAAAGACACCACCGAGAAGGTAATACTCACCCTCATCTTCTTCATCATGCTCCATTTTTGAAGTTTTTCAATGGTTTACATGTGGGTTTGTACAAAAAGAACAAAAAAAAAAAAAAAACAATGGAAGGGATGACACTGTCGTGGCGTCATCGGAGAGTGACGACAATGCCGAGAGAGAGGCCCCATTCCCCTTAGTGAAGGGGTGGCGCCAGATAGAGATGGGGACGCCACTAGGCCGCCTCCATTCCCCTTAGTGAGAGGGTGGCCCCTGGATCAAAAACTTGGATCATTAAAAAAAAAAAAAAAAAACAAATAACATATATATATATATATATATATATATATATATATATATATATATATATATATATATATATGTGTGTGTGTGTCTGTATATATGATAAATAAATAATATATATGCATATATGATAAATATATATATGTAATAAAATACAAACAAATCTTTGCTTTCAAATGGGACGCACTTCCGTGTTCCCTGAAGGAGGAGACCGAGCGGGTCCCACTCCTACACCTTCGCATTGGGCGACGGGGCATCGGGCGTCGGGGGACCCACACTAGTGGACCTCGAAATAAATTTAAAAATAAATTGAAATTAATATACAACTTGTCGATGATGTGAATGTGTCTTAAATTGTCTAGATTCACAAGGCGGTTCGCGTTGGACCCCGAGTAGGCGAGGATCGAGAATAGGATTCGCGGCGAGTCGAGGTAAGTGGGGAGCTTGCTCAATTATCAAGTATGGCATGATATCAGTTATGGTAGGACATACATTTTAGCTAGAGACTTGAGAAATGGGTTGCATCATGCTATTAGCTTAGATCTATGTATCTATGGAATGTGAATGAATTTATTTTCCCCTCTTATGATATTCATTGCCCCAGGATGTTTGTGGAGTCCCTACCGAGGGCATTATTAGCAAGTAATATATAATGCCCCAGGATGTTTGTGGTGCCACCGAGGGCTTTACTATTTATTGCCCCACGATATTTGTGGAATTTGCCTCCGAGGGCTTTACTTGTCTAATTGAATTCATAAGTGTATCAATTAGGGACGTGCATCGGTGGCGGCTTTGGATAAACCTATTATTGGGTTGATAGGACTAATGAGATGGCACATAAGGCTTGTGTGTCTTCTAGTGGTTGTCATCACCTCGAGAGTAGGTGAATTTATCACCGGATTCTTGCCAATATCTAGTATGCATTGAATGAGACCACGACTTTATATTATTACTATTTTCTATGGTATTTCTCACTGCAAGAAAAAGGTTTTTTAGGACATTTGTATTAAGACATTTATATGCAAACGTCCTAGAAAGTGATCTATAAGGACATTTTTCTTAACTTCGTCCTTAATATACTTGCTTGCAAGGTACAACGTAGGATGTTTACATACAAACATCCTCAAACATGCTTTTAAAGATGTTTTGTAGTTGTCTTTAAGTAATTTAATTTCAAGACGTTCCAACTCTATCTTAATAATAGTTCCCGCCAATTGCTTTTAGGATATTATCTTATAATGTCATATTTTTAATTATGACGTTTTCTTATGAATATCCTCATAAACACTTAGTACTACATTTTTATTTAAATATCTTAAATATAAACTTTGTAAGAACATCATGTAGCAAATGTCCTAAAAGATTTAAGACATTTTGAAGCAAATGTCCTAAATGCGAAGCTCTGTAGGACATTTCAAAGCAAATGTCCTAATAAATTTAAGTTTGGTGTCCCTCCATTACAACTTACTATATTTTATCGAATATGTCATAAAATAATGTAATTATTTTATTTTTTTTGGTAAAGATTTTATTTTTTATATATATATACTAATTACTATATACACTCGCAAAAAACAATCTAGTGGCATAAAATTTAGAAAAAATTTAAACTAATTGATCAATTAAAATTATTTGAGAAAACTAAATTGATTTTCGTATTTTAGAAGTCGTGTATATATTAATAGTAGTAAATAATATTGTCGCTAATGCTTAGCGACCGAATAACAACGGAATGGAGTGCACACGTGACAATAGGGTTAGCAACGAATTTAATTCTGTTGCTACATCCAAATACAACAACATAGCCTCAGTCCCAAATTAATTGGGGTCGGCTATATGGATCAAACTTTTTCATTGTGCTCGATTAAATGCAATTGATGGTGAGCTTTCCAAACCATTCAAATATCTCCTAATTAATGCATCCCATGTTAACTTTGGTCTACCTTACCTCGTCGAATTTCTACAATTTCTATTGAGTAAAGTTTTCTAGTGAGGGCATTTGTAGGCCGTCTTTGTAGGTGACCAAACAACCGCAACCGTCCTTCCCTAATCTTTGTATCAATCGGTGCTACTCCAACTTGTCTTTGAATTTCTATATTTCGTATTATATCTTTGCGAGTTTTACCACACATCCACCTAAGCATCATCATTTCCGCTACGTTCATTTTATGTAATTGTTGTTGCTTTACTGCCCGACATTCACTTCCATAGAGCATAGCTAACTTAATTGCGGTCCTATAAAATTTTCCTTTTAACTTAGTAGGAACATTTTGATCACAAATCACTCCGCCATTTTTTCCATCCAGCTTGAATTCTATGTATGACATCATTCTCAATATTACCATCATTTTGTATGATTGATCCTAAGTATCTAAAGTGGTTCACCTTAGAAACTTCTACTTCCCCTAATTTTACCACTCCATCATCTCGATGTCTAGTGTTTCTAAATTCACAGTGCATGTATTCATTTTTCGTCCTACTCAACTTAATGCCTTTAGTAATGTATTCCTCCAGAGTTCTAATTTCCTATTCACTCCATCTTTTGTTTCATCAACTAAGACAATATCATCTGCAAATAGCATACACCATGGTATATCCTCTTGAATATGCCTAGTTACTTCATCCATAACTAAAGTAAATAGATATGGGCTTAAAGTCGATCCTTGATGTAGTCATATCGTAATGGGAAATTCTTTTGTAACTCTTTCAAATGTCTTTATGCTCGCTACTACTCCATCATACATATCCTTAATAGTGTCTATGTATCTAGCATAATAAGTTGCCAAAGGGATTAGATAAAGGTATTATACAATAAATTTTAAGATATCAGTAATATTAATAATAGTCAATTGAGACATAAGAGATAAAAAATCTCTAATTGAGATACTATTAGCAAGAGATTTTAGATACCAAATAATCTCTAATTGAGATATTAGCGAGAGATTTGCGAAATCGGAATTGAAGGGTAAAATTATAATTTAAAATAATGGTTGAAAATTGTTGTATTCGTGTTTTTTAAATATTAATAGATTATGCAATAAATTTTAATGATATCATTAATATTAGTAATAGTCAATTGAGAGAGAAGATAAAAAAAAAATCTCTAGATTAAGATATTAGCGAGAGATTTACGAAATCGAAAATTGAAGGGTAAAATTGTAATTCAAAGTAATAGTTGAAAGTTATTGTATTCGTGCTTATTAAGTATATATATATTCTCTTCTATTCTCTCTAGAGAAAAAATTGTCTTTTATAAGCGGGATTTAGGTAGTTATATAGTTTTTTGGAAGAGATATAGAGTAGACTTATTTTTGTTAGCTATTGAGATTTAATGGGGACTTAGTTTTGTTAGATAAAAAAATACATAAAAAATAGGCCAAATTTAATTAGGTGCCCATCAAATGTGTCACACCTAACATGATATAATGTTTTGAAATAAAAAAATGATGAAATGCACTTTTGGTAAACAAAAAAAAAATAACCTAAAAGAATTAAGGGTGTGTTAGATAGCAAAGAGAATTTTCAATGAGAAAAAAATATTTACTTCGGCAAATTTTCTATAGAGAATTTTTTTAAAAGAATTTTCTCATTGCTGTTTGATTGCACGTGAGAATTTTTTTTTTCAATTTTCTGTTGTTTGATAACTAATGTAATTTTTTTTCATTTTTCTGCAGTACCACGAATTCATACTAAAATTAAATCAAGTGGACAATTAATCAAGGTTACGCACCGAAATTGAATCGGCAACAACTATCTTCACAACCATTAATGTAACTAAAAAAAAATCATTCAATAATTAATTGATAAGTAACATAAATGAAAGAAAATAAACAATGTACTAAAAATTCTTAAAAAAAAAAAAGTTATGGTTTAACTTTTAAAAGTAATCTAAAATTTCATCTGCAAATATAAAATCACCCAATCTTTCTTCAAGTCTTCATCCAAGTGAAAAAATACATTCGCATCCTTAACTTCACCTCCTAATAAAAGCATGGCACGTATTACGTCTTCTCGACTTAGTTAAGGAATATTATAAAGCTCTTTCTGAAGACGTGCACAGTCTGTATGCGCAAATGCATCCGCTAGTCTATTGGCAGATGCAGTTAGCCCTTGCTCGGTAGCATCAACGTTACTACTTTTTTTCCTTTTAGTTCTCTGGTCATTTGATCTCATACGAGTTGCACTAGATGACGAGTGATTGACCTCATCTTTTTCTTCTTTAGTTGGGAGTGACTTCTCTGCATTGCCTACAAAAAATAGTAACATTACTTATAAGACATGGATTATTTCTACTAGAATTTCACAAATTGGGCATGATAGTAACCAAAATTCAAGAGCAGAACAATTGAGTTTCTTATATTGCATTTCTTTCAAATTGGACCTAATTGTTTACATCAAACTCTACAAAAGAATTGATCATTCAAAGTCAATGAAAAAGAATGTACAAAAACAAAATGTGTAAAATTAAATAATCAATTACTTATTCTACAAAATTTACTCACACATTTCTTCCAAAGAAGGTAATTCTATGTTTGCCTCGTTACCAGTAATTGCATTCCCTCCAGTAGCTTGATCATCTCCAAATATGACACATAGCTCATCGTAGTACGGCACACACTTCCTGCGATATGATTCCTTTTCTGGATGTTTCTGTTACATATAAACATACACACCAACACATAAAGAGATATAGTTAGTTAATATACATCACTAATACAATTGTATATTCCAACAAAACCTAAAATGTACTTGAAAATATTCTTTCCGTGTCAAAACATCTGCCGTGGCAAGCTGTGTATCTGGATCTCATCCGAACCCACTTTGAGATATTACCTCCCTTGCAGAGAAGTAATTGGCTTTCAATGTTTTGATTCTAGCCTTCACATTAGCTGGGTGTACTTGTTGTTTTAATTGCTTTAGCAACTCTAGGCAAACTCGAGTATACACCTCAGGTTTCCATGAATTACCTGAAGCATTGCCAAATCCGTACTCTTCCAAAATAATTTCAAGCATGATCTTATCCATGCGGTCATTCCATCTCACTTGCCCCTTTGACACTACTTTCACGCTCCCAATTGATTCTTCCATCTCTGTTTTTACATGATACTAAAGTTGTATATATTTTTAACGAAAAAATGAAAAACTATATATTATGATATAACATAAGACTACATATGACAATGCACTAATTAAGAAAAATTTCAAAGAAATCAAATTTAAAGTGATAAAAAATTCATACAAACTAGGTACCAATTCATATGCTCAACATTATGGAACATTTCATCTAAAACTAGTCAGTAAGCTTGTCTAGGCTAGTTGTACTCATTCCACATTAACTCGGCCAATGCATCTCGTTTAGCTATCCAAATTGGAGATTGATGTATGAAAATATTATCTTCTTGTGGGCTATCATCAACTTCTTCTTCTTCATAAATATCTTCATCATCTTCACATAGATCTTCGGGATCTTCTTCTCTCAAAAAATCGTGTATCGCACAACATGCTAAAATGACATTTGATTGAGTTTTAACGTCATAAAATGGTTCGTGTCGCAAAAATGCAAATCGTTTCTTTAGAAACCCTATTGTTCTTTCTACTACGTTACGCAAGGACGAATGTCGAAAGTTGAACAACTCTCTTCCATTTCTAGGTGTACGACCAACTTGATCTTTTAAGTGATACTTTGTACCGCGATAAGGTGCTAAAAATCCAGGAACATTAGGGAACCCAGCATCAACCAAATAATACTTTCCTACATTAAAATGATATCATAGTAGTTGTAATTAGTTGAAATAATCACAACAAAAAAATAACAATAGTACTTATACAAATGTTACACAAAATGTATCTAACCTGGTGGTATAGTTAGTCTATCCACTCGATTTGGCCTAACAACATCTCTTAATATACGACCATCGTGAGCCGAGCCCTCCCAACCGACAAGTACGTATGTAAATCTCATATCAAATGCACATGCCACTAAGACATTTTGGGAAGTAAAACCTTTTCTATTGCGGTACTTTCAATGCTCTTCAATCGGTACCGTGCATGAGAAATGAGTTCCATCTAATGCTCCGACCACATCCTAATATTTAATATTTATTTAGTTTATATCCACAAATTATTATAATGTATTATTATGCTATTTACAGGACAAACTTTAAAAATATCTTAAATAAATCCATTACCTCAAAATAGTGATACCAAACACTTGGGTTCGATTCTTTGTCTTGTGGAGAATTATTTATATTTGCAGGCTTGACTACGCCTTTGTACATACTGATTAGAGCTCTTGTAACAACGTGGAAGTAGCGGCTAACTGTCTCACCAAAACGAATAAATTCAAAATTTGTTCGTCTATTTCGATTATCGTGTCCAACTATCAAGCAAAAACATAGCTACTTGTTCTTTTACTTTTACACTTTGCGTCGGTCAACTAGCCCATGCGTACGAAGAAATCTCGCAAAGCTCTTTGAATGCACCTCGTTTCAATCGTAAATCGTTCCTTACTTGTTTTTGTCGATTCTTTGTAAAACGCTTTAATATTAGTTTCCTTTCTTCATTTCTATTAACTCGAGGTTGTATGTTCAACGAGTTACGACGTTGTACGTAATCGAGCAATAACATCATCATCATTATAGTCATGTTTTTTTTTTCTATCTTCTTCAGTAGGGCATCTAAGTAAATGCATGTAAACTTAATGAATGAGTGAATGATAGTAAATCAATTTTTATAAAACAAATACATACATAAAATTTGATAAAAACTGTAAAACTTAAACAACAAGAAAGTAATGAATGCAGGTATGTGGAATGCACATCTATGGCAATCCAAGGTCTACATTCATTTAAGAAACTATATCCAGATCATCGCACCAAGGAAATTGAAGCATGTATTGGAAAAGCTGTTAATTTTATTGACAGCTTACAACGAAATGATGGCTCATGGTCAGTTACTAACTCATTGTTTCCCTGATCATAGCTATTGTTCACACATCACCTACCACTAGAGAATATCTATAAGACTTAAATACTAACACCATTGGTTTTTAATTCCATTAAATGTCATGCAATTTAGAGAATTCTAATTACCTGAAGTAAGTATAAGTAAGTGCTTTTGAGTTACGATACAAGTCATTCCATATATTGCTATTTATCTAATTGCAAAGCTAAATACTTTGAAAAAGGTATGGGTCTTGGGGTGTCTTCTTCACCCACGGTACATGGTTTGGAGTGAAGGGGTTGCTGGCTGCCGATAAGACCTACCGTACTAGTTCTAGCATTCGAAGAGCTTGTGACTTCCTACTGTCCAAGCATGGAAATCGATGGGAAGGAAGTGAAGGCTCAAATTTGGGACACGGCGAGGCATGATAGGTTTCGTGTCATTATTCTGTGTACTACAGAGGTGCAGTTGGTGCACTTGTTGTGGCGATAGAGCACGGGTTTGGAGTTAATTGTTCTTCTTCTTCCTTCTCAAAACCTAGAAAGTTAGGGCAGTCCCTAATTCGAAGACATTGGAGATGGTTGAAGCTTTGCAAAAGCTCCCAACAACATGAATAAGGAAACAAAATATGGAAAGCGCAATCAAAACAATACGATCGAATGGAAGAATCATAGAAGCTCAAACAAGAAAGAATTGATGTAATGATGCAAAACAAGTGACAAAATCACATATTCCAGCTGTAAATGTTCCTGCAAGAATTGATGTCTCTGTGCAACAAAATGCACAAGGCATTTAATCGAAACAATACTATGTCATTCCTTTAAATTTACCACTTAAGATGAATTACTCTGTCATTCCTTTAAATTTACTTGTTCTTATTAGTATATACAACTTTCTAGCATGGAATACTAGTTGAGATGAAATCAACAAGGCATTTAATCAAACACTTTATAGACTACAATCTTATATAGGCATATAATCAAACATTTTCTAAGCAAGACTTTACTACATCAAACAAAGCCACAAAGTAAAATGAGTTTTGATATGCATCTTATAAACAAAAGAAAAATACGATGTTGAGTGAGAAACCACATTAAAACCGAGATTAGTCGTGTAACATACCTCTAGGTGCGTTCAAAGTTTTCTGAAAATTCTCAACTCCAATAAGTCGCTAGCTGCAGCAGCAACGACAAGGCAAAACTTAGAATATCAAGTTCTTGAGTTGGGAGATCGTTGAGAACCAAGATGGGAAGAGATCGTAAAGGAAATAATGAAAATTGAGAGGAGATCGTTAGCTTGAGTTTATAAAGGAAGAGACTTGAGCAGCGACAAGACAAAATTGATGAAAATATCAAGTTCTTGAGTTGGGAGATCGTTGAGAAGCAAGATGGGAAGAGATCACAGAGGCCAAAACTGAGAATATCAAGGGAGGTCGTTGAACAACAATATGGGAAGAGATCGTAGAGGCAAAAGTGAGAATTGAGAGGAGATCGTTGGAGTTTATAAAGGAAGAGATTTGAGAGGAGATTGTTGCAACAGGACGAGTTCTTATAGAAGAAAGAGTCCGAGTTTGAGTCGAAAACGGATTCCCCAGTGAGAAAATTTCGAATTTCCATGCCGAAATAAGAATCGAGGAAAAAAAAGCGTAGGTTTTTTTTTCTTATCCGGTTATTAGTCTATCAAACACCAAATAAAACGGTTATATTAAAATATCTCATAATTTTTCATAAGTTTTTTCATTTTTTTTGCTATCAAACACACCCTAAGAAAAAAAAAGGAACCCTAGCTTCTTTATCTTAAGACAATAGTTGAAAGGGAGCAACGCAAGGGGGAGTGAGGGTGAGAGTCGTGAAGCAAAGAGATATGAGACTGTGACGCCAACGAAGTCACAACTAGCAAAGAAGGGTATCGCAAGTGGTCGTTGGGAGAAAACGCGGAGAGGCAAAGAGTTGTCCGCACACCAGTGAGGCCGAGAAGAAGACCGATCGAGAGAGATAAGATGGTGGTGGTTGACGCTGCGTCCTCCGCTGGTGCCGCCTCATCCGTCGCCGGTGTTGGTGGAGCCACTGTTGATGGAGATGTATCGTTGCCAGAGTAGCAAGATGAGGAGATGTCGCGAGAGGAGAGTTCCTTCCACGCCTTTCAATAGAGTTCTCGGGTTAGTTCTTCAATTCCTCTATACCTACATTTTCATGTTCTATAAAAATGAATCTACAAACATACTCTATGATGTTTCATTGGGTTGTTTCAATTGTTGCCCACCAAATACTTGTTCAGTTGTCTCTATGATGTTTTAGGTTTTCAATCATGCCCTCGTCTGTCTCAATTGTTACCCAACAAGTGCTTGTTGAATTGCCTCTATGATGTTTTAGGTTTTTCAATCATTCATATTGTGTTGATTTTAATGAATTATGCTCTCTTTGTGCTTATGAAGATTACTTTTTACAAGGAGTTTTTTTGGGATTGGCTTGTTACATGGAATTCCATTGTTGCTGGATAAGTGCTATGGAGATTGATTTTCATAGGGTTTGGCCCTTGTGTTTAATCCATTACTTTTTACAATAAAAATGCATCCAAGTTCCTCACAGGATTTTGTCGAAACAACAACTTGACCTATTTAATCTTCTTAAATTATTACGGCAAGAGATGCTAACACTTTCATTTTAATCTTCTTAAATTATTACGGCATATGATCTTCTTAAACTATTTGGTCTTTCTAAATTATATCTACAAGAAAGATGTTTTCTTTAAATTATTGATTAAAGTTGTTCAACTTGAGACCCTTGATATATATTTAACTACTTATTAATAGGTTGATTCCACCTATTAGAATTAGTTCATTTAGGCTATCACAATACATGCCATATGACAAACTTATAAATGCAAGGGGTTTGTAGCTAGCTAGTGCGATCGTAGGGACCGCTATGCTCTTAATGAGTAGTTCGAATTCGAGCCCTGAAAATGAAGTCGCCTTAAAAGTTTAGATTAAGGGTTATCACCGCTCAAATGGTCCTACTTGTAAACCGGAACGAGCTCGGATACTTGGGTGCAGTAAAACTGGTAAAATAAATAAATAAATAACTTATGATGTAAGGCTAAAGCATAACTATATACTATGTGTACGTTAAATTTATGAATTAACACACTCCCCAAAGAAAACACTTCTAGTATATAGTATTAACTTTTCTAACTTATATAATACTAGCTAGTAATCATGCTTGCTTTCTTCTCCCTCTGTAAGGATTACAGTTTGTTGTTAATCTCTAAACTTCGAAAACCCAAATGCATGTGCTTGTTTGTTTGTTTTCCTTTTTAATTATCTCAGCATGTAAAGTTGAATGATGTTGGGCTTTTGTTAATTATATCTACAAGAAAGATATTTTATTTAAATAATCCAAGTGATTAATCAATAATCAATGATAGTTGTGGTCTAGTTCCATGTCATAATCTTTAGGATTTAGGATTTAAGCTTTTGGTTGAATTTCTTGTTATGCACTAGCGAATTTGATGAAGTTGCAATACTTATTAGAATTCTTGAATTGGTTTTACTAATTTTATTTAGTAAGCTTGGTCCCCTAAGTCGAATTAAATTGAAATGAGATTACTAATGTAAGTTTTTTTTTATTGAAATGTGTATATTTAGGTTCTTATTTTATTTTTTATTTTTATTTTTCTGTTTTGATTGAGTGAAATGATAGAATTGTATATTAGAAATTTAGATAGTTACATCTTTGTAGGTTAATGAGTGAAATACTACTATATAATACTATGTCTTCCGCATCATGTGTTAAGACCACCACTAGTGATTAATTAATATGTTGACTCTCCAACTAAATCATCAATATTTATTCGACAAGTCTCTAAGTCCTCCCTACTTACCCAAATTTCTATACTTAATTAACATAACCATTTCAAGTTTGACTGGCACTCAAACATGTAATACTTTTGATATTAATAAAAATTTTAGACTGTTATAGATTGGTGGGTGTTGTACATTTTATGAGACTAAGTAGGTTTTCACTTCAATTCATATGAGACTAAGTAGGTTTTCCTAGGTATGTATGACATTGTTGACGTGTTGTGGCTCATTTATTGTATTTTCAAGTTTTTGTTAAATGTGCACATCACAATTGTTGGCGTAACTCCCTCAGCCAGTGTTTCTGAAACTGTTGTATCAATAAGCATTTGTGGTGTAGCCGAGGATGTATGTACATTAAGCGCGACAAGAAGTGTGGGAGCTATTGTTGCTGTTGCCACGGCCTAAGCCCTAAGTAACTGGAGGATATCCACCAACTGAGCATCATGAGCGGCGAGTCGGTCGTCTATGCTCTGAGTAGAAGCGGTAATAGTATTGGGGTCCCTAGCAGTATCGCTAGTCTGTCCTATCTAAGGGTGTGTAAATGGTTGTCCATCGATCGTGATCTGCATCAAGAAGCGTGTGTAGGATCAGCCTCAATATATATATATATATATGTGTGTGTATAATATATCATTTACAGTAAAACATAACACGTACATAAACCTTAACTCTACCCGCCTCACAATCACTTCCCAACTAGAGCTCTAAGGCAAGTACATCGGGTTTCCACATCTAAGTTTTTTTTAAAAAAAGAATTTATGCTCTTTCATTTAATTTCCCAAGGTTCCTAAAACTCTCACTCTGATACCACCGCAGCGGCCCCAAGTCCTAAGGCCGCCACATGGAGCGTCATGGCCTCGTAGCCCTGTTACTTCATTGACCCACTGGGTCCCACGCACCATTGACGTTCGTTACCACGTCACTACTCCTCGTTATGCGTGTTAACTCAGTCCATTTAATTAATTTAGTTAGACAATTGAATCACTTTTAGCATTAAAACAGCGGAAGTCTTAAGTTAGGTATGTAAAACAAATAAGTTCATCGTCATATAAAGCATCATTCATAAGAGCATGTCCAACTGTGGAAAACCCGAGAAAGTACTATGTATATAGGCGACAGTACTAATAAGCAGTAATATATACAAGTATTGTGTCTCTCCAGTCTCCCAATACCGAAAAGTAAAGCAAAATATCAAAATAACACATACTAGTGGGTCCTTGACCGCGGGTAATCAGATAAAGTCGCCAAGAATCCTTTTGCCCCTACAAGTACTGGGATCTGCACTCAACTATCACAAAAAGCCAGATGGAGAGTACAGTAGGTAAGACTCCAAAAGAAGTACACCGAGCATTTATAAGAAAGTAAATAGATATCAATAATCATGTTAAATAATCATGCGGAAACTAAACAGACAATTGTGCTACGATCATCACATGAATAGATGACACGAGTGAGAAACAAAGTACGGGCTCGTCTCGGTCAGACTAAACTGTACTTCGGACCCCAGGATCCTTTCGGTGGGTGCCCCCATTTCCTTTCACCTGGTTCCTCGCGGTGCTTGTCCGACACGTGCACCTCAGTGCAACTCGGGTTGCAAATCACCGAGTGCCTGATCACACGTGCTCCAGCCTAGTGTGTCATAAGTGTGACGATCCTAAATTTTTACGTAATAAGTATGCCCTAATAGTGTGTGTAACTTTGTGTTAAAATTTGGTAGAAACCCTAAAATTCAAAATAATTATATGCGTGGGACCCAACTTTAATGAGAGACCGAAACTAAGGGAGAGAGAACGACAAGTTTGACCGACTCCTACGTGTATGCTCACAACAAATAAGGAAAGAGAGGATATTGAGAATATTGGAATACTTAATATTAGGAGTGAATCAAGGGTTGTGAATCTCTTTAACAAAGTAAAAGAGAAAAAAAAAGTGCACGCAAGTTGAACATACAAGCGACCGGAAGGGAAAAAACGCAAACTGAGATAGGGACGAGGAAAGCGATTCTTGGAGTACCTCGCATTAGGTAAACTTTCTCTCGCGTTTTATCTTGTCGGATCGATTGATTTGGGATTTATTGAGTTAAGATCTGAGTTTTTTTGTTTTTTTAAAGAAGAATGGATTTGGAGTACCGCAGTCCGCAATTGAGAAGTTGAAGGAGGAGGGGAGCGTACATAACGTTCCCCCCTCAACCATAAGGGTAGGTTGGGCCTTTGGCCCAACCACAAAAAGGGGAGGGAGCGCAGTTGTAACGACCCGCTCTAATTAATCACAATTGATTGAGTAATTACAAATCACGACCCTAAGCTCGGACCCACGCAGACGTCACCGACAAGTTGAGAACACGTGTGACCGAAAAATGCTCTCGTAAAACGTGTCAAGTCTGGCGGAGAACGTAAGATAGTCAAACAAGTTAGACTGATTAACTAGATAAGTTGGGTTACTTTAAAATGGTTAGTTATGGTTTAAAAGTTTGCATAAAAAAAGTCAAATAAAATCAAACAACTCTCAACCTCTACAATGTGGACACCTCATCACATTGATGACATCACACACTTGTTATCTCTCTTCATTAAAAATCACATGTTTTTTTCTCTCTCACTCAACGATTTCACTCTCCTTCTCTAGAGTTTTTGCTTGATTGGCACATTTGATGGAAATATATATCCCATTAACACACCCAAAGAAATATTTACAAATCTAACACATTTCGTGCCACGTCACTGCCACGTCACTGCGTAGTCAATTTTTTTTTTTGTGGAGTTAGAAGAACGTGACTTGCTTCAAAAGTGAATTTTTTTTTGTTCAAAACAGAAAGCATTTCGTGACTTGCAGGAGGCGATTCATGGCGGCGGCAGGCAATGGCGGCGTGGCAAGCGGACAATGGCGCGAGCGAAGTGGGCGGCGGCGGCACGTCCGGCAGCCACAACGAGTCACCTCAAGGTTCCAACGACCGGCGGGATACGGACCACGGAGGGCGGACGACCGATCTTCAAGGCGCCGGACGGAGATGGAGGCGGAGGCGGTCGCCGGAGAGAAGAAATGCGGCGCCGGATTTGAAGGAGATGGCTGCTGGGGGTACTTGGGGGTTTGGGGTTTCCTGCTTCAAACATCCATTTTAAAGCAGGAAACCGAGGTCACTTGACCTCGGGTCACGTTATGGAAATCGTGACCCGAGGTCACGATTTCCACCCTGGTGGAAAACGTGACCTCGGGTCACGATTTCCATAGATGGAAATTTTCCACCAGGTGGGTTCATCTACCGCTGATGTGGCGCAGACGTGGCAACAAATGTGTTAGTTTGGTAAAAAAATTTGTGGGTGTGTTGGGTTGATCAAAATTTTGCCTATATGTGCTAATCAAGCAAAAAATCCCTCCTTCTCTCTTACTTTTCTTCTCTTTCTCTCTTACCTTTCCTCTCTCTCTACAAGCAAACCAAAAAAAAAAGGAAAGAGATTTTCTCTCTCCTTCAGAGAGTAAACTCTCCCTCTCCCAAAAATCTCATATCCCCATATTTCTTCTACCTCTCGGCCTCTCATGGCTTCTTTCTCTCTCTCATTGCATTCGACCTCACATCTCTGTAACTTCTGGACCTCTCTTGGTCTCTTCTCCTCGGTTCCCTCACCTCCCCTCACTCTCAATCTTCTTTCTCCTCAGCCTCGACCTCGGCCTCGGCCCTACTTCCGGTCGGCCCTCTCCTTGCTCGAGACTTCACACTATTTGTTCTTCTTCACCATTGTCGAGGTATGTGATTTTGCTTTTGTAAGATGTGGGTTTGTTGAAGAAGAAGAAGAGGTTTATATAGTGGTTTTTTGGTAGATTTAGTGTATATGGTGTGTAGAGATCTCGGGGTGAGCTTATAGTATTCGGGTGTATGTCGCCTTGGGATTTGTGTTGTAAGGTGATTTGAGATTATTTTAAGGATGCATCGAGATTCGTATTCATGTGTAAGGCGTAAATGATGCATTGGGATGCGTGTTGAAGCTGCACGCATCTCGAGGCAGTCTCGAGATGCATGTTGATTTTTAATAATATTAAATGAATTCGAGATCCGCGCCATTATGTTGATGCTTTGATGGTCGCCTTGAGATTCATGTTGATTTTGGAGGGTATATCATCGCCTCGATATGCGCACCAAAATCGCACGTATTGCAAATTTTTCTCGAGATGCGTGCTAATTTTAAATAAATAAATAAACTATAATAAAAATATAACAAACAATAATAATCTTGATATTTTTGGATCGAATGTTTATATAAAAATAAATAAATAAAAATTGCATCGAGATGCGCATTAGTTGTTACATGCATCTCGAGATTTCTTCGAGATGCGTATTAATGAAAGAATAGTAAATAAATAAAAATATAAAAAATAGATATAAAAAAATGGTCTCGAGGTGCTTGTAGATCAATAGTCTCTATGTATCCTCAAAATTGGTATAAAGACTTAAAATACAATGATGACCCAAATGAGATTCGTCTCGATAAATGTGCAATGACCCAAAAGTATTTTTAAAGCGACTCAAGTCGAGGTTTACCTCATTATGCGTGTGGTTCTGATATTCAAAAATGATAATAACCAAAGATAATTAATTGATTTAGGAAATTTGGACGCGTCGATTACGGAACGGGAGTAAGGACCAGTATTCGGATAAGGTATGACAAGATTGATGTAAGTAAACCCACGAGAAAGTCAGCTTAGAATATACTTATTTTCCTTGTAAATTATTTATTTCACATTACTTTTCGTCAGTTCAGCTTGCATGTTTACTCTATTCCCGCGTGTGTCTGCGTATGGTCGAAGGGACGGTGTGGCCCCTTTCCGGCTCTCTTGTTGATGATGATCCAATTGTTGCTACGATGTTGGTCATACCTTAGACTACGCGTGAGATTTCTCTCAGCAAGTCGATGATCTCGAGAGCGAGTTGACGTAGAGCTCACCTCCGTCACAGATTTCCTCTCCTTTGAGGCGTTGGGCGGAAGTCTACCTTCCAACCAACAGAGTTCCTCATTTCGACCGTGAATAGGGGGTGTGTATTTCCTCACCTCCAGGGCCTTCTCGATTTAGTATTTTCTCGCAGGGCTCGACGGCTATACACCACACTCGCGTTCCATATTATTGATTATCTCACGACTTATATTCATGCTTTACATTCCTATTCATTTACTTTATATGCATGAATTGTAGTCGTTTTCTTGGATTTCTTGTGAATACTAACTGAATTTCTCTGGATTTACTCACTGGAACTTGTCATTGTTTTTCGTGGCAAGTTGCAGACTATACGACGATCCAGATCTAAGGAGCCACAATAGCTTAACTTGTAGGTATTTGTATTGATATATGTAAAACTTTTTGGGAGACTTATTACCTGATACATGTATATTGACACTTATCATACATTTTCATTGCCTTTATTGACATACATGGTATCTTTTTATCGGGTTTCCACCCCATAGGTTTGTTAATCAATGCATAATTTATTTACATTACTTACTTGCATATTATTAAGACTTCCACTACTAAAATAACTTAAATAAATCAAAACAAATAAATTAAGTTGTAAAACTTTATAACTTAGTATATTTCGCTAAAATAATTATTTAAACATCGAAATTTACTAAGTTGGAGTATTAGATGGTAAGTTCGCGGGACTTCATGGACAGGTGTGTTGGTGACGTGGCATGATCTGGTGATGTGTCTAGCGACGTGGCGGTGCCCGATTTGCCTCAGAATTTGGGGTCGTCACACTAGTGATGAGTGCCCCCCCCCCTCCCCCCCCAAGTACACCTGGGCCTGGGTTAATCCCAAGCCCAGTTCACGAATTGGCAAGGGAGCGCCTATGCGCTCCCCCGGGTCAGCCAATTGGGTCGATCCGACCCACTGGATCGGCCCAACTACCCAAAATTTAAATAAAAAATAAAAATAATATAATAATAACAACAACAACAACAACATAGCCTCGGTCCCAAATTAACCGGGGTCTGCTACATGGATCAAATTTTTCCATTGTGCTCGATTAAGTGCAACCGATGGTGAGCTTTCCAAACCATTCAAATCCCTCCTAATTAATGCATCCCATGTTAACTTTGGTCCGCCCCTACCTCGTCGAATTTCTACGGTTTCTATTGAGTCAAGTTTTCTAGTTGGGGCATTTGTAGGTCGTCTTTGCAGTGACCAAACCACCGCAACCGCCCTTCCCTAATCTTTGTATCAATTGGTGCTACTCCTACTTGTTTTTGAATTTCTATATTTCTTATTCTATCTTTACGAGTTTTACCACACATCCACCTAAGCATCCTCATTTCTCGCTACGTTCATTTTATGTAATTGTTGTTGCTTTACCGCCCAACATTCACTTCCATAGAGCATAGCCGTCTAATTGCGGTCCTATAAAATTTTCCTTTTAACTTAGTAGGAACATTTCGATCACAAATCACCCCTGTTGCACTCCGCTATTTCTTCCATCCAACTTGAATTCTATGTGTGACATCATTCTCAATGTTACCATCATTTTGTATGATTGATCCTAGATACCTAAAGTGGTTTACCTTAGGAACTTCTATTTCCCTTAATTTTACCACTCCGTCATCTCGATGTCTAGTGTTTCTAAACTCACAAAGGTGCATGTATTCGGTTTTCGTCCTACTCAACTTAAAGCCTTTAGATTCTAATGTATTCCTCCGTAGTTCTAATTTCCTATTCACTCCATCTTTAGTTTCATCCACTAAGACAATATCATCTCGCAAATAGCATACACCATGGTATATCCTCTTGAATATGTCTAGTTAGTTCATCTATAACTAAAGTAAATAGATATGGGCTTAGAGCCGATCCTTGATGTAGTCCTATCGTAATGGGAAATTCTTTTGTAGCTCCTCCAAATGTCTTTATACTCGTTACTACTCCATCATACATATCCTTAATAGTGTCTATGTATCTAGCGTGCACACTTTTTTCTTTCTAGAACCCACCAAAGAACATCTCTAGGGACCCTATCATAT
The DNA here is from genome assembly GCA_039657325.1 of Stephania cephalantha. Lineage (NCBI taxonomy): Eukaryota > Viridiplantae > Streptophyta > Magnoliopsida > Ranunculales > Menispermaceae > Stephania > Stephania cephalantha. Next base: position 48,957,463 of record CM077569.1, on the reverse strand, counting down.
GCTTTTTCTAAATCTACGAATACCATATGAAGATCTTTTTTTTTTCTCTATATTTTTCTAACAATCGTCTTACAAGGAAAATCGCCTCCATAGTTGACCTCCTGGCATGAAACCAAATTGGTTCTCTCGATATTGTTGTTTCTCTCCTTAGCCTATTGTCAATTATCCTCTCCCAAAGTTTCATAGTGTGACTCATAAGTTTAATTCCCCGATAGTTTGAGCAACTTTGAATGTCTCCTTTGTTTTTGAAGATTGGCACAAGCGTACTTCTTCTCCAATCCATTGGCATCCGTTTTGATTTTAAAATTTTATTGAAAAGTTTTGTTAACCAAGTCAATCCAATTTCTCCTAAGCATTTCCAAACCTCTATGGGTATTTCATCTGGGCCACATGCTTTCCCTATTTTCATTCTTTTCAATGCCTCTTTAACTTCTACAATTCTAATATTGCGTGTATAGTTGACATTTCTTTCTTGGTGTGGGTTTTCATCTATTATGGTATCAACTTGACCATCATTAAATAAACTATCGAAGTAACTTCTCCATCTCTCCTTAATATCCTCCTCGCGCGTTAAAACATTTTGATTTTCGTCCTTAATACATCTTGCATGACTTAGGTCTTGTTTCGTTTATCTTTTAGTTTGGCTAGCCTATATATATATTTTTCGCCATCTCTATTACTTAACCTTGTATATAGATCTTCCATGAAATTTGTTTTAGCTTGACTAACTACTTTTTTAGCTTCTCTATATTGATTGTACACATCTTCATCTTGACACTTAGGTATTTTCTTATACATCTCTCTTTTAGTCTTAATTGCTCGTTGGACATCCTCATTCCACCACCATGTTTCCTTCTTTGGTGGTCCCAAGCCTTTAGATATACCTAATACGTTTGATCCCACTCTCCTTATGCAACTACTCATTTCTAGCCACATTGTATTAGCATCTAAGTCAAGATTCCAAATATTTTTCTTTAGTAATTTTTCTCTAAACTCTACTTGTTTACTATGTTTTAGGTTCCACCACTTTATTCTAGGGTCGCTAACTCTTTTATTTATATTATGTCGTCGTGTTAGCTTAATATCAAGTACTACTAACTTATGTTGGGTAGTAAGTGCTTCGCTGTGTATTACTTTGCGCCTCTACACATATTTTTCTATCTATTTTTCTTGTTAAAAGAAAATTTATTTGACTCTTGTTATGACCACTACTAAAAGTAATTATATGCGACTCCCTCTTCCTAAAACTAGTATTTGCTAAGACAAGATCGTATGTTTGAAGCAAATTCTAAGATTGATTCTCCTTCTTCATTTCTATTACCGTAACCAAAACCTCCATGAACTCTCTCAAACCTATCGTTACTTGCCCCGACATGCCCATTTAAATCTCCTCCAATAAAAACTTTTTCATCTAATGGTATACTTTGCATAAATCCATCCATATCGTCCCAAAACTTGCGTTTGATGCTCTCGCTTAATAAATTAATTAAAATGAATTTTGAGTTTTCAAATAGGAAAAAAGAGATAACACTTAAATTGTTATGAATAAACATAAAAGTGTTTTTCGAAAAGAATTTCGAAATTAGTTTTCTTTCAAATTAACTTGTTTAGTTAATCAACACTTAACCTATTTAGGTTGACTGAACTTCAGAGTACGCTCGTGAGTGTCAATTAGATATTTGTGGAAATTAGTGTATCAGGTAAGTTGGGATCTAAGTTATTGGTTTTATGATTATTTACCTTTCTACTAGACTATGTGATAGGAATCATGTAAGTAGGACAATACGGGTAGATTGGGGTGCATTGTTAGACATTGTATGTAGATAACTTAGTGGAGCTCGTTGGAGTCTTTGCACCAGATACTACAAATTTGGGACAGTTGGACCGTACAAGTGAGAATAAAAAAAAGGGCAGTCGCCCAGAATTAATGTTTATTAATTGAGAATACGATTAACTACAATGTTCTCAATAAATGTTTGGTAGTAGGTGTTATGTCCAGTTAGATTAGTTTGTGGACTTGGTGATATGTAAATCTTTCACAGTGTATGGGAATGGAGTGTTGATACCGCTTTGGCCATAGTAGGGTCAATCTTCACGAGCTTCAACGTGGTTGAGGAGTCTATCACAATAGCTCCTACATGTCTAGCACTTGCACATTTTGATGCATTATTAATTAATTGGTTTATATACTTTCTTGCTTATTCCCTTCGTCATATTAAATATTTGCAAGTCATGCATTTTATTTATTGTTGCATCTATTATGTGGAATGTTCATAACGCCAGTAACTTAACCTAAACTTACTTAGCATCGTTGCCCCTTTGTGCTCACCCAACAATTTTCCCCCACATGTTCTTCATCGAGAGTTGATAAGGGGAAAGGAGTAGCTCCAGCTGTTTAGAGGATTTTTTTCTGACTGTTGATTGGTATGGTTCGAGATCGAACTAATGTTTTGTTTTTATTTATATTATATATCATGGGTTATGGGATTTGAAATAAATCGAACTAGAGGAGTATTTATTCTAGTTGATAACTCTTGGTTTCCAGTATTGGCCTTATGTGGTAACATTGAAATAAGTTTTAATTTATGATATTCCGCTGCATTCCAATTGCTGATGAAAGATAATGAGTTGATTTCGAAAGAATGCTCACTAGTTAGGTTCATAACTCAGTGACCTAGTTGGTTAGTAAGTTATGGATCGAGCTAGGTCGTTCGGGATTCATTTAGGAAAACGAGTCCTGACAATAAGTACACTACAAATATCAGGTGGGAGTAACTCAACCACTAACCCAAATGTATAACGGAATAGAGTACAATAACAAGGAATAGGAAATCAGCAATGGAAAAAAGTAAACCCTCAGTGACTTTCAAATGGATTCTTACGTACCGCAAAACGCACTCTGGAGTCCCGCTCACATCTCGATATACGCGCTCGACTCCCGACTAAAGTTTCCTAAGTCCCTAGTGTACAATTAAACCATTTGAAGTGATTTATAGTCAAATTAGTTGACTTTGTTTTGTGAGAGCAAAAATTAGAATTTTATTCCAATTTTTTATTGTGGCACATTTTTCGAGTTAACTGGGTTACCAAATGCTCGAAATAGTCACGAAAACCCAGTTTTCAATCCGTTTTCTATTTTCTTATATTTTTCCTGATTTTTTTGGATTTTTTGTAATTTTCTATTTATTTTTCCATATTTTTTTGTATTTTATTTTATTTAAATCCGTTTTAAATTTATTTTTAAAAAATATATTATTTAACTAATGGGGATGGTCCCTGGACCAAGTCTGACCCGGTCCAACCGGGTCGGGCCCGGACGTGCATGCGCCCCTCCCTTCCCCAAAATCTTTTTCAACAAAAACATCGTCTTTGTTTCATTTTTTATTTTTTTTTCTATTCTTTCATCAACAAATAGGACAACAACACTACCACATTATCATCAACAACCAAACCACCATTAATACCTAATTTTCTCCAGCATTTAACAGCAATCAACTATCACCATTAAAAACCCCTCATTTGAGTTTCATTTTAATGGAAAGTTGAAAGAAAATAGAGATGCTCACCTTGATTACTTGTTTGCTTGATTAAATCATTTCAAAAACTCCAAGAGTCTTATAAAATCTCACACTCTCAATGGTTGCTATCAACTCTTCCAAGAATTTACACTCTCTTTTATGTGTTGAAGAGAGGGAGAGAGTTTAAAAAGAAAGAGAGAGAGAGAGAGAGGAAACGTAGAAGTGGAGTGAGGAATGAGTGGTGAACCTCATTTTAAGGGTATTAGGTGGTACATGTGGCATGTTCTTATTTGCTCCTCATTAAATACAAATTTTAGCCTTGCTCAATTATCTCCGGTTGTCTGGTGTCTCGCACCTCGGCACGCATAACGAGGCGCGTCATAGTTGCCAATTTCGATCAATTGGCCTAGACTATGGGTTTATCATTAATATTTTGTCACATTTAATTAATTTAATTATCCAAATCATTTTCCCAACCCAGTGTACCCACATATCGCTTGTTCAGTACCCGTAATGGCACGTTTTTCGATGTGAATACATGTTACACTAACTCACTCGGTTTAACGATATAAATACACACATGCGATGCAAGGTAAAATAATTTAACATACAACATCGCAAATAGGCAAACATCACACAAATTATTATTTACCTAGTCAAGCATGCCTTAACCTATCTGCAACATCCACACGGATCTGAGCTGGCGTCCGAGTCTGAATTGTGGTGGAGTAGGAATTGTGGTGGATAATGATTTTAAGGATAAGGTGAGGTTAAGAAAATGGGGGATATATTGATTCTAGTTAAATTAATTATTGGAGACGAAAAAATTAACATACTTAGCGCCTATGCACCATAAGTAGGATTGAGCGAGAGCATCAAACGCAAGTTTTGGAACGATATGGATGGATTTATGCAAAGTATACCATTAGATGAAAAGGTTTTTATTGGAGGAGATTTAAATGGGCATTTCAGGGCAAGTAACAATGGGTTTGAGAGAGTTCATGGAGGTTCTGGTTACGGTAATAGAAATGAAGAAAGAGAATCAATCTTAGAATTTGATTTAGCATACGATCTTGTGTTAGTAAATACTAGTTTTAGGAAGAGGGAGTCACATATAATTACTTTTAGTAGTAGTCATAACAAGAGTCAAATATATTTTCTTTTAACAAAAAATAGATAGAAAAATACGTAGAGACTGCAAAGTAATACCTGGTGAGACGCTTACTACCCAACATAAGTTAGTAGTACTTGATATTAGGCTAAAACAACGATATAATATGAATAAAAGAGTTAGCGATCCTAGATAAAGTGGCGGAACCTAAAAAATAGTAAACAAGTAGATTTTAGAGAAAAATTACTAAAGGAAAATGTTTGGAATCTTGACTTAGATGTTAATACAATGTGGCTAGAAATGAGTAGTTGCATAAAACGAGTAGGATCAAACGTATTAGGTATATCTAAAGGCTTGGGACCACCAAAGAAGAAAATATGGTGGTTGAACGAGAATGTCCAACGAGCAATTAAGACTAAAAGAGAGATGTATAGGAAAATACATAAGTGTCAAGATTAAGATGCATACAATCAATATAGAGAAGCTAGAAAACAAGCTTAAAAAGTGGTTTGTCAAGCTAAAACAAATTTTATGGAAGATCTATATACAAGGTTAGGTAATAGAGATGGCGAAAAATATATATAGGCTAGCCAAATTAATAGATAAAAATAAACAAGACCTAAGTCATGTAAGATGTATTAAGGATGAAAATCAAAATGTTTTAACTCGCGAGGATGATATTAAAGAGAGATGAAGAAGTTACTTTGATAGTTTATTTAATGATGGCCAAGTTGATACTATAATAGATGAAAACCCACACCAAGAAAGAAATGTAAACTATACACGCGATATTAGAATTCTAGAAGTTAAAAAGGCATTGAAAATAATGAAAATAGGGAAAGCATGTGGCACAGATGAAATACTCATAGAGATTTGGAAATGCTTAGGAGAAATTAGATTGACTTGGTTTACAAGACTTTTCAATAAAATTCTTAAATCAAAACGGATGTCAATGGATTGGAGAATAAGCACGCTTGTGTCAATCTTCAAAAATAAAGGAGACATTCAAAGTTGCTCAACCTACTGGGAATTAAACTTATGAGTCACACTTTAAAACTTTGGGAGAGGATAATTGACAATAGGTTAAGGAAAGAAACAACATCAGATAACCAATTTGGCTTCACGCCTGGGAGGTCAACTATGGATGCGATTTTCCTTGTAAGACGATTGTTAGAAAAATATAGAAAAAAAAGAAAAAAGATCTTCATATAGTATTCGTAGATTTAGAAAAAACACATGATATGGTACATATAGATGTTCTTTTGTGGGTTCTAGAAAGAAAATGAGTGCATACTAGATACATAGACACTATTAAAGATATGTATGATGGAGTAGTAGCGAGTATAAAGACATTTGGATGAGCTATAAAAACGTTTCTCATTACGATAGGACTACATCAAGGATCGGTTTTAAGCTCATATCTATTTGTTTTAGTTATGGATGAACTAACTAGGCATATTCAAGAGGATATACCATGATGTATGCTATTTGCAGATGATATTATCTTAATGGATGAAACATAAGATAGAGTGAATAGGAAATTAGAACTCTGAAAGAATATATTAGAATCTAAAGGCTTTAAGTTGAGTAGGACGAAAACTGAATACATGTAATGTGAGTTTAGAAACACTAGACATCGAGATGATGGAATGGTAAAATTAGGGAAAGTATAAGTTTCTAAGGTGAACCACTTTAGGTACATACGATCAATCATACAAAATCATAGTAATATTGAGAATGATGTCACACATAAAATTCAAGCTGGATGAAAGAAATGGCGGAGTACAACAGGGGTGATTTGTGATCGAAATGTTCGTACTAAGTTAAAATGAGAATTTTATAGGACTGTAATTAGGTCAGCTATGCTCTATAGAAGTGAATATTGGGCGATAAAGCAACAACAATTACATAAAATGAATGTAGCGGAAATGATGATGTTTAGGTGGATGTGTGGTAAAACTTGTAAAGATAGAATAAGAAATATAGAAATTCAAAGACAAGTAGGAGTAGCACCAATTGATACAAAGATTAGGGAATGGCGGTTGCGATGGTTTGGTCACCTGTAAAGACGACCTACAAATGCCCCTGCTAGAAAATTTGACTCAATTGAAACTGTAGAAATTCGACGAGGTAGGGTTAAACCAAAGTTAACATGGAATGCATTAATTAGGAGGGATTTGAATGGTTTGGAAAGCTCACCATCAATTGCACTTAATCGAGCACAATGGAAAAGTTTGATCCATGTAGCAGACCCCAATTAATTTGCGACTGAGGCTTTTTTTTTTCAATTTTTGTTTTCTTTGACGACTTTGTTTTCGTGCAGACAGAGCTCGTGAGGAGGTGTAAGGAGCATACTCTGGCTACTCCAGACCAGCCAATAGATGAACAACAACTCTATTACGATGTGATGGGGGACTGCCCAAAGGAGCGTGTATATGGGCTCGGATCACATGGTAGGAGGAAGAGGAGATATGGAGATCCTGATGTCACCACGTCCCGGGAGCCGATGGTGCGGCGTTCGGAGTTTGACGCAGTCATTCAGAAGCTCGCGCAATTTGAGGCTTTCGTACATAACCAGTTGGGAATGCGCATGGACTTCGGAATGAGCACTTCTCAAACACCACCACCACTACCTCCACCACCACTACCTCATAAAAATCACTAGCAGGTTGGGATGGATCCGGCCTATTCACCGGAGCAACAACACGATGATGATGATCGGGACATCCAGGATTGGGTGGATGAGGAGTATTTTGGTGACGAGAGTTAAGTGTTTTAATTGGTTTATACAACTTTTGGGTTTGTAAACAAATTTCAAACACGTTTTGTGCATATTAAGATTTAGAATTCTTTTTTTTTGGTTCTATTTAGTATAATATTTGATATTTTGTGTGAATGAATGGTATGAAATTTGCTTTTGGAGGATGTTATAGCACGCCCGATGAGTCGTTGTAGGGGTGCAGGGCATTGGAGAAGGTCGACTGCAGCTTTTTTGTTTAGGAGAACCCTGCTGGAACAAAATGTAATGAAAAGAAATTAAGGCATAGAAACGGATTAGCAACGGAATGCAAATATTTCGTTGCTAATCTGTTTCTAATTAGCAACGGAATTGAAACGGTTATTCAATATTCCAGGTTATTGCGATTTCGTTGCTAACTGGTTACTAAATAATTAGTAACGACGTTTTTTCAAACGAATTTCATTTCGTTGCTAAATCGTTTCTATTCCGTTGCTATTCCATTTCTATCCGTTGCTAAATCACTATTTTTGTAGTGGAAGTGATACAAACCGAATACGGTGGGTTTTTACGTACCGTATTATTCAAGTGTGAATGGTTAATTTGCTCCCACGCCCAACGTCGGGACAAAAATTCACCACTCCTTAAAACTCGTCGATGTACATCAAAATTTGCAACTTAATAAGTACTAGCCTGTTATACTAGTCATGCAAGCTAGTTAAACGTACTTTCTTTCTTACTCGAATGTAAGAAGTGCACATAACAATTGGCAAGCCACGTGCAGACTTCAGCCGAAGTTCATCAATGAACACGACTTAAAAAAGTCAAAGCAAGCTAGCAAGAATCGGCGGACGGAGACAGGGGGGACCCAGTACGAGTGTATATGTGCATACATGTGGTTCCATATCCATCTATCAGTACACAGAGAGACTAGTAGGCCATACTATAAAAATTAAGTTTATGTATATATATATTATAAGTCTAAAACTTAATCCTACTTAAACATATATTTTATAGGAGGAAATTACGTCGACCCTCAATTGCTTTGGAGTTATGTTTGTACTTCCACACCTAGAATCACGACGGCGTTACTTTCTTGAATCAGAGAGTCGAGAGGATTGTCGTAAGATTCTAGTTTTGTATTAATGTTTGTTCAATTAATTATTGGTATTAATGGCATATATTAAAACATATGATTTGTGAATATTTAAATTCTTAATACAGACATCTATACTCGACAAACGCGTCGAGCTCACACAGTTGTAGGGTCCCGACATGTCTATTGATTAGACTTAGTTGTATTTATCTTTCATGGAGCATGACGACAGAGGGCGGACTTATGGACTTGGGTGGACATCATTGGGGTTGAGGCATAAACATGTTGGAGCAGGTGTTTCTCGACCTATATTTACTAATGATGAGCCCATTGAGGTAGTGAAATGGGACATTAAGGAGATGCAGAGAAGTCTTTTAAGAGCTATAAATGATAAAACCATCGACCATGACCAATTGCAAAAGATGCAGGGACGATTAGGTCGCGTGGAGCAGGCTCTAATGGACAGATTTGAAATTTCATTCGCGCCTCCATCGAGATCCTGATCATGACTCAGAGACCGACCACGATCTCGATGATTGAGTCCTCTGATGTATGCACTTGCTTAGCCCTTAAGTTTTTTTTCATATTTTGTAGTCATACATGTACATTTTTATACTTGTAAACTTTCTTTTGTTATATTTATTTCAATTATTTCTTTATTTATTTCAATTATTTAATTCAATTTGTTTATATTTATTTAATCTTTGAAAATTATTGTTTTCACCAAATAAAAAATAAAAAACTGTTATTTGTAATTAAAATGTTTTTAGCACTTAAAAAAAATTATAATTAAAATATTTTTTTAATGTTTTAAAATAAAAAATATTAATTTTAATAAAAAATAAAACAGTTATTTTTACTAATAAATTTTTTTTATAATGTTTTAAAATAATTTCAATATAAATAAATTCTGAAATCTATTTTTAAAAACAAAAAATTAAAAAACAATAATTTATTATTAATTATAATTAAATTAAATTCTAAAATCTATTTTGAAAAAAAAATTAAAAAAACGTTTTTGAAAAAAATAATTTTTTTCACAAATAGCGACGGCTCTCGTCGCTATTCTTGTCCGCGTGGTTGTCAGACAAGCCACGTGACAGTTATTGGCGACGACTTTAGCGACGGAATGGTGATGACGTGGCAAACCAATGGTTTGACATGTTCCACGTGTCAAAAATAGTGACAGGTATTAGCGACGAGAACCTATCGCTACTTCTGACACCTATTGCCAAAAAAAAAAAAAATAGCGACGGGTGGTCTCATAGCTAAACCCGACAGATCATACCAGAATAGCAATAACCCATCGCTATTCTTGATATATTTTTGTGTACATTCATTTTCACGTAGGGTCCACATGCTACATCATTAAGTGACTTTGGGTGTGACTTTGAGCGTGACTTTAAAGTGTCGTTGTAGCATCTTCCATAACACAATCAATGGTGGAGAGATTGACACGCAGCATATAGCTGTGAAAAACAAGGCATCATGTCCCACGAAAGAAAGGGTGGGACCAATGAGGGTTGCGCAGGGAGGACGAATTGTCATCTTGTACCCAAGCCTTGTGGACCTAATTATCACTCACATTGTGATCTCGAGGGGTGACATGCATGGATGTAGGTTGTGAAAAGTGAAAACAAAGACGTCACTCTCCTTTTGATGAAACATGACAAGTAGGCTCTCTCTCTCTCTCTCTCTCCATCGATCCCCACCGTGCATGCCACACACCAGGTGTGATTCATGGGAAGCGCACGTAGCCTTCATTCACATCATTCAATTAAGGAGATCTTGATATCTATACATCAAATATTTTCTCTACCCTGAGAAAAAAAAATATTTTCTCTACATTATATACTTTTTTTCTAAGAGAAAAATATCAATATATATATAGATACTACTGTCATAGAAATTACAAAAATACTCATATAATGAGAACCACATTTACAACTATTGAATTCTAATCTAACACATTTTTCTTTTTGTCAAACAATCCAACACATTAAGTCATAAATACACAACACATTTAATGCATAATACATTTCGAGGGTTCCAATTATATATATATATATATATATATATATATATATATATATGCATTTTAGTAATCATATTATAGCGTTTTATTATTTTTGTTTTTTTTTTTTTTTTTGATAAGAAAGTTTCTTTGTTATTATTGTTGGAATGTGTTGTTAGATTAATAAATCGTACCAATTAATTATGTGTCATATATTAATATAGACAAACTCTAAATAAAAGGCCTACACTATGATGATTGTGTTTTGAGAGAAACAGTTAAAGTTGGGTGTATTGAAACTCCTTCTCCTATCTGTTTGTATTGTACACGTCCAATAATTGAATTTCAGTTATTGGATATGTTATTAAAAGATAGATGTGTCATCGAAGATCTATTATTCTGAACGTAAAAGGCAGATAGGAAAAAATCAAATACTCAAAAAATTAAATTGCGATGGAAGGTTAGTATTTATTATATATAATTGAATCAAAGTGTTACGTAAACCGTTTTATTGATTACATGTGTGGATCAAACATAACATAGTTGAACATTGATATTAATTAAGAGCAACTTTAGAGTGAAAAGTAGATTGATCGATCTCTTCAAAACAGTACGTCGCTCAAGCTTAGAAATATGCACTAATTCACATTTTTGAAACAGTTAATTCACATTTTTCTGCAGCTAAATGTGTTTAATTAATATGAATATTGAGGACAACCTTGGTACTAGCAGAGATTTATAGCTAGACATACACAGGCATGCGTAGCCAGCGTATATATATATTACATATTCAACAAAAAAAAAACATAAATAAAAACCCTAAACCTTATATATTGCATATATTTAATGTGTGAAATAAAATTAATTTATTAAAAAAGAAATAAAAATAAAGAACAGTTCAGAAAAGGAAATACATACGTGATCCATAGTATGCATTCGCACCCATTTGTAAAGATTAAGGATGGTAAAATGGATCATGACACGATACACAACACAATTAACATGGACCATTAATGGGTTAGTGTTGACGCAAACGGGCTATGAGTTAGTGTTGACGCAAACGGGCTGGCACGACTAAACACGATAGCCTATTTATAATCTATTTAACTAGTTTCAAATCATAATATCACTTGCCAAATGTTGATATTGGTTTGAATACGGGTCGATACTTAAACTAAATTATGGGTTTGGGTTAGTTCAACCTGGTTAGTAAATTCGATCATTTATTAAGTTAAGTATACTCCTAATATAACATGGTTTTCTCTCTTAGTATAACTGATGCAGATAGATTTTGAAGTGATGCGCATCTCGAGACAATTGATGTGTTGGTATGGAAGATGGCCGCGTACGCAACCATTGTAAGAAAGTAATGAAGATTCATATGATAATTGTGAGATACGTGCGTTCTTTGTCTTATATTTAGTGAAGTCCTAATGAAGATTAATAGGTTTGTAATAATTTTTAAGTATACTAATAGGTAGTGATCATAGTGTCTTTGTGTTAGTAAGTTTGTTTTTATTTGAATATAGAAAGTCATGCTAATTAGAAGTAGTTGGTTTTGAGGTTTTTTTATTAGTATATGTTCTATTAGGTGCTTTAGTTAATAATAATTCAGCATGTAAGTCTAGCTAGTTAGTTAGGGTTTATTCTTTTTTTTCATTATTTAGTAAGGTTTAGGGATTTTAGAAAATATCTTATATACGTACGTCTTTATTTATTTTACTTACGTACTAGTTTAATATAGGTGTTTCGCACGTTCGAACCCGCTCGATCACTTGCGCTCCCGAAAATTTAATTATTTTAATATATTATTTCTATTCTCTGACCTCTATTACATAGATTTACAAAAAAATACAAATATTCAAATTGAAATAATTAATAAAAAAACTGTAACACATTAGCTTGCAATTTTTCAATTCTTTTTTTTAAGTTTGCAACTTTCCAATTCTTAATTTCTAACCAATAGAAGCTTAATAACAATAATTAAAACTTAATTTCCTAAATTTATAATTACTTTCAATTAATAATATAAATCATTCTAAATTAAATAAATCCTTATAAATAATATAAACTTATTAATTAAAGGGTAAAAACAACCATTCAAGTGGCGAATGAGTCTTTAGTTATTGGTGCTTATTATATTACTTATATATATATATATATATATATGCTAGCATTAATGTAATAGTGATTTTGATCATTATTAATAGAAATTGAGTTTTCTTTTAAGAAAATTGGGGTTATTCTCTTGTGCCCTAAGTTGTTCGTTCGTGATTTTTCGAGTAATTCAATTTAAAAGATCCTCGTTGCATTAATTGGTATGAGAGCCTTCATCAACCATGATTTGGAGATAATCAGGGCACAAAATAAGACCCGGAACTAACGAGTCGACGATGTTTATCAATGAGACGATCAAGTCTGAACCAAGCAGTTTTTCACTCAGTTTTTTGCGTCGCGGGAACAAATGCGTGTGCAACCTAACGAGTTATCTGCATGGATGGCAGAGTTGTTAAGGATTCATAAGATCATTTTCCCAAACTGTCGAAAAGACCATATTGTTTTTAAAGAAACAAAAGGAAATTTCTCTTCTGATAGCGAAGATGAATTTGAAGACAAGGAAAATTATGTCAATTTTGACGAGCCGCCAAAGTTTGACGACGATGACCAAGGCTTCATCGAAGACACGGTGGTGGTCTTTGGAGATAAGGTTATGTTATCATGGTTATTCTAATGTTTACAAGTTCTCAAGTGCAAGCAGTGGTTGACAAGTGATCAACAATTAGTGTTCCGTTAAAGTTGTTGTAAAGAAAGAAGTCAAATTTGCAAAACACTTTAGTTCATTAACCGAGGTCGCGAACGACATCAACTTCAATGATTCCTCATGACTTTCTCGGTCACATTGATTCAGAGGGTCTTGAAATTGAGACCGGCAACTTTATCTTATTTCCTATTATCGAATTAGTCAAGACTACTTTTAAGGAGAAGATTGTTATGGATCAAAATTCATAAGAAGGTACGAAAACTCGAGAACGGATTTTTGTCAACGAATAGTGTATGATGAAGATAGAGTTTAAAGTAATGCGCATCCAGAGACAATTGATGTGTTGGCATGGAAGGTGGCCGCATACGCAACCATTATGAAAGAGTGATGAAGATTCATATGATAATTGTGAGATACATGTGTTCTTTGGAGTCTTATATTTAGTGAAGTCCTAATGAAGATCAATAGGTTTGTGATTTTTTTTAAGGAAGCGGCTAAACGGACACCAGTTTTTGCTTAGAGGGCCCGTTTTTTAATTTTTACTTTGTCATACCCCACTTTTACTTAGTGTACCCCATTTTTTTCTCAAAATCTCAAAAATATCCTTGTTGTACCCCATTAGCCTCACCCTCACCCTCACCCAACACCCCCTCTAAAGAGGTGTCAGACACATAGTGCCGACATGTAACGACCCGTTTTAATTAATCCCAATTAACTAACAAATTACAGATTATGACCATAAGCTCAGACCTACGTGGACGTCGCGAAAAGAGTCTAGGGCACGCCTAAAGAGGTAAAATTTGTTATTTTTGTGTGGCGTGTGGTTATTTAATTTATTATTATTTCATAATTTGCATTGCACTAGTCAAAATTACATTTGGTCGCGTTGTACGCGTGTAGTGACGAGAGTGTACGACGTCGCGGTGTGCGCGAAACGCGGGTGTATGGGATAGTCAGGGCTTTAGATGTCACATCACCATCACATCACATCACCCATCGAATCACCATACTCACACTCATACCTCACTTTCTCTTTCCTCCCTCATTTAAAAAAAAAAAAAAAAATTATCTTCTTCTCTCTCTACCCGAGCTCCCTCTTCCTTCCCTCATTTTCTTCTTCTCTTCCAACTCCTCATCACCAAGCTCTCAATCACACCCTCAACTCGGTCTCACATCTCTCACGGTGCTCTCTCCTCTCGGTGGCGATCGCGATGATCTCCAAATCAAGGTGCGTTTTGTTGATTCATAAACTTTTTGGTGGAGAAATTAAGATTTGTAATGGTGATGGTACATTGTTGGTGCTGATATTTGTTGGTGTTGTTGATATAGTTGTTGATGTTGTTGATATTGTTGTTGTGTTACAAAAAAATCAGAATTCGTCCAGAGACGAATTCAGGTGGAAGTGGGAGGGGGTGGGTAGCCAGACGGGTCGGGCTCGTTGCCTAGGCCCAGCCCGGCCGAGTGAGCGGCTCGACTCCAAATGAGTCGGGCGAGCCGGCCGACCAGTGTGCCTCCGATTGGGCGAATCGGGCCAATGAACCGAACCGGCCTGTTCGGGCCTAACCCACCCGTAAATTAATTTAATTGATTGAAATAATTAAAAGTAAATAAAATACAGTTTAAAATAAAATAAACTTCAAAAAATAGGAAGAATAGCTAAAAAATTTGAAAAAAAAATCCAAAAAAATTAAGAAAAATATAAAAATGAGAAAAAGATAGAAAAGTAGTTTTCGAGGATTTTCCGGGCGTTGGCACCCCGGTATAACACGAAAAATGTGCCAAAACCAAACTTTATGGAATAAAATTTTAAATTTTTGGTCACACGTTATAAAATCACTTAATGTGATTGTAAAATAATTAAAGTGGTATAATTGGACACCAGGGACTTAGGAGACCATAGTTAAGTGTCGGTGCACATCTCGAAGCGTGAGCGGGACATTTTGAAGGGATATTTGCGATTGCTTGAGGTAAGTAAACCCACAAGAAAGCCAGCTTAAAATTTACTTAATTTATTCATAAATTTATTTATTTCACATCTCTTTTCCCCAGTTCGGCTTGCATGTTTACTCTATTCCCGCGTGTGTCTGTATATGTCAAAGGGACGGTATGACCCCTTTTCTGCTCTCTCATCGATGACAATCCGATCGTTGTTACGGTGTTGGTCATATCTTAGACTACGCGTGAGATTCCTCTATGCGAGTCGATGTTCTTGAGAGTGAGTTGGCGTGAGGCTCGCATCCATCACAGAGTTCCTATCCTTTGAGGCGTTGGGCAAAAGTCTACCTTCCGACCAATAGAGTTCCTTATTTCGACCGTGAAGAGGGTGGTGGATTTCCTCGCCTCCAGGGCCTTTCCGCTCTCTCGTCGATGACGATCCGATTGTTGTTATGGTGTTGGTCATATCTTAGACTACGAGTGAGATTCCTCTCCGCGAGTCGATGATCTCGAGAGTGAGTTGTCTCCTTTGAGGCGTTAGGCGAAAGTCTACCTTCCGACCAACAGAGTTCCTTATTTCGACCATGAAGAGAGGTGGTGGATTTGATCGCCTCCAGGGCCTTCTCAGTTTAGTATTTGTGTCCCATGGCTCGACAACTATACACCACATTCGCGTTCCATATTCTTGATTATCTCACGACTTATATTCATGTTTTACATTCTTGTTCATTTACTTTATATGCATGAATTGTAGTTGTTTTCTTAGATTTATTGTGAATACTAACTGAATTTCTCTGGGATTTACTCATTTGAACTTGTCATTGTTTTTCGTGGCAAGTCGCAGATCCTACGACGAGCCGGGGGAAGACGGTGTTTGGCGACTACTTCTGATCTGGAGCGTCTTTACTAGCTTACTCGTAGGCGTTTGTATTTATATACATACTTTTTTTGGATCATTTTGGGAGACTTATTACCTGATACATGTATATTGACACTTATTATACATTTTGTCGCCTTTATCGATATACATGGTATCCTTTTGCCGGGTTTCCACCCCATAGGTTGTTAATTAATGCAAAAACTTGTTTATATTATTTAATTACATATTATTAAGACTTTCGCTATTAAAAATAACCTAAAAAGAATTAAAATAACAAATTAAGTTGTAAAACTTCTTAACTTAGTATATTTTGACATAATAATGTTTTAAACAACGAAATTGACTAAGTCGAATTACATGATTTTTAGTCCGCGGGCAGTCATGGACAGGTGTGCAAGTGACGTGGTATGGCCTGGTGACATATTCGACGATGTGGCGATGCCCGGTTTACCTCGAGATTTGGGGTCGTCACACGACACCTCTTCAGAGGTGTTGGACACATAGAGCCAACACCTCTTCAGATGTGTCGGACACCCTGGGCCGACACATCTAAAGAAGTCTCGGTTGGATTCCTCTGTCACCTACTGAAACTTAGTTCTTTTTGCGTTTCGATCTGAGTCGACCATTACCTCTTTAGAGGTGTCGGCATCTCTGAAGATCGAGATGTCGGCTCTGTGTGTTCGACACTTGTAGGGCAACAAGAACGAACAAAAAAAAAGCTCAAAACTCCTAAAAATACATGAAAATTACCAAAAAATAGTGGGTTTTGCCCGAAATCGCTTAATATCTTCGATTCCATCGAAACTTTACACCCTAAATGCAAGATTTAACCCCAGATTGAAACTCTAAACCCAACAACAATCCCACAAACAATGCCGACCCAAGAAGGTAAAAAAATCCAAAAAAACTTTGAAATCGACACTAAAAGAGATGAGGAATATACCAACGGCGTCGAATCGACGTGGTTTTGCTCGGACTTTACTGGATTTAGGTTGGTGGTGAGAATGCGATTTGAGAAAGGGGTGACCGGGGTATGGGTAAGTGGGACGGATGGGGTATAAGTAAGTAAAAGCCCTTTATATGGAGGGATAGTTGGGTAATTTCACTGGGGTAGGGTCCTCTAAGCAAAAATTGGGGCCCATTTAACCGCTCCATTTTTAAATTATACTAGTAGGTAGTGATTATAGTGTCCTTGTGTTAGTAAGTTTATTTTTAGTTGAATATAAAAGGTCACGCTAATTAGAAGTCGTTAGTTTTGAGAGTTCTTTTTTATTAATATACTAGTCGTCGTCTTGCGTGTTGCGTTCGGAGTTAATTATATGTTTTGTTGGTAAGTTGATAAATATATTTTTTTCTACAAAAAAGAATGTTATTTTTAATTGATATAATTGTAATTTAATACAAAGACGAAAAAGGGATAGAATCATGTAAATATATGTATAATTATTGAAAAATGGTTACATAATAATTATTTAAAGTAGTGGTTACATATATAATTAATCAAATTCACTACAAGAAAAAATGAATTCAGCAATAGACAATTCTGTTGCTAAATTTGTATGATTTTGTCGCTAATGAATTTTGCAACAGATCTACAACAAAAAGTGTATGTCGCTACTTTCTTTGTCGCTGATGAAAATCAATGACAGATTAGCTATTTGTTGCTAAACAGTGAAAAAATTGCAACAAACATCTGTCGTTAAACAGCGACAGACTGTCGTCTGTCCCTAACTGGAATCCAGTCAGCACAGACGAGTTCGTTGCTATTATGTTGTTGAACAGCGACAAACACCAATCTTTTGCTGACTGGAATCCACTTAGCACAGACCCATTTGTTGCAATTATGTCGCTGGCCTGAATAAATAATTTATTTTTAAAATAGTAAAAAGTAAAAACAAACAACATCTTGCAGTAACATTTGCAAAACAGTAATAGTAGCTACAAATGCTTTAAAAAATTTGTATAATATCAAAATTTTACATAAATAAAGTAGTAAATCTTTGTAGGCGTACAAAAATATGTACAAAAGAATGACATTATTACATTTCATAATTACTACTACAAAATAGGCCACCAAAAAATAAAGTCTCTCATGATATAATATGCATCATCTCACATGACTCCGATAGCATTCCTTCACTGCTACATATATAGCCACTAGACAAAATCTTTCGGTAGCAAAGTGTGTATCCCATCCAAATCCTGAAAATTACAATAAAATTTAATATTATTCAACAAATCGACAACCAACCAACATAACCCAACACAAACAACATCACAACCAATTTTGGTCCAATTGAAGACTATGAATACTAGTGTTATTCACTACTGATTTAACATAATACATACTTATCAAAATTACAATAAAAATCGATATTATTCATATGATGGAACAATAATCTACCTCTTAAATATAACAATATTTAGTACGTTAATGTGGAAAGCATGTGATCTGCATTTGAAATTTCATTACGAATATGAACAAATAGGATTTTATGTATGAAGTATGAACAATTCGTTTCAAAATGGATAAATCATGCTCATAATGAAATTATAAATTCAGCTCTATACAGTAAAAACTATGTTCTTTTTCAACAATAATATTTCATGACCTTCCTCTCATAGGAGATTTCAAGAAATCATAAAGAGATATATAGATGGGTGGTATTTGCTACCAAATGGAATCTTTGGTTGGAAAAGAATAAAAGAATTTTTTTGGATAAAACACTTGATTGGTTCTGCGTTTGGGATCAATCGAAGCAACTCGCTTCATTTTGAATTGCTAACTCCAAATGGGGAAAGATACATCCTTTTCCAATCTTGTGGGCGATTGAGATTTCTAATAAGTTGATAGGGCACATATTTATACATGCATAAAAGTCATGGCACAATAATTGGTTAATTGATAGTAGGATCAACTAAAGTTTCACTGAATTTCCAATCCTTACTTAATGCTCCTAAGTTCTAACAATAGAAAAAAGAGAATTTTTCTTTTATTCAAGGATATTAAACGTCTAAGAGCACATTCATAGTCCTATTCACATGCACAACCACAACTACTTATGAGTTTCCCTCTCTCACAAGCGGTGTAATGTGGATGGCAAGATAAGATTTAGTGACTAGCAACAATGCTTCTAGTTCTAGCCCCAAAGAAGAGGTTAGCAATAAAAAATAGGTCAAAATATTTCATTAATCACATATTAAACTTCCACAACTCCAGATATAAGTGTACGAAAAATCAGAGTTAATCCTTCAAATCAACTTAGGGCAGTATAGCCCCTTAAGATTCTATACCATCACAGACTTGCTCACTCTTTTTTCATGTATCAGTAGGACAAGTAAAATTAATAGTTACTTGTTAAATAACTAGCTAATAACTAACAAGTTACACTGACTTTATATTTTTGTTGTTTAGTATTCTAAAAGTTCATATCCAAGTCCAAGTCCAAGTCCAATTAGCTCTCATCTAGTAGGGCTTTCAAACCAATGCAATCCACCAATGCAATCTTCAACTATGTTATCTCTGAATGAACAAAATGAGAAAAGAAAAATGTACCTAAACCTGTAGAATAAACATATGGAATTAAAAATTCAAAAGAGCACCTCTTTTTGCTTACCAACTGGATTCAATGCTTGATATTTTCTTCAACTACTTCAGCATAACAAATTGGACATGCTTGCCAAATGCCAATGACAAGTGAGATCAATTGTCAAGCTAAATCAAATGTATATACTTACAAGTCGACCAATTAGGAAAAGAAGAAAGAAATATCACCCATATAAATTGCAATGCAATACAAAGGTTTCAATTGTCTAGCCTCGAGATTATGTGGTCGCATCCCTACTAGAAGTTAGTGTACTTGATTTTTTAGCAGAGGACGCGACCACATAATCTCGAGGCTAGTCGGTATTAAAGATGAAGGAAGAAGATGTCTTCTTGCTCTTAATAATTGAAATTCCAACAGCCTTCAAACACAACTTAAAAATTCAATTAACTATATCATATACTTCTTCGCAACCAAAAAATCAACCAAAATAATTAATTTATTAGGAACGGCCCTTGTTGATGCATTGTTTCATTTCACAATTTAATAATAACTATATAAATTACGTTCATGATAATAACCTAGCTAATTTTGCTTGATAATTAAATAAGATAAAGCCTTGCAAAGTATATTGATAGCAAATAGTAAGGAATTTGGATGTATGAACATACCAAGATTTTCGACAAGACAAGTTCAAGTATAAATACAACAACAACAACAACAACAACAACAACAACAACAACATAGCCTCAGTCCCAAATTAACTGGGGTCGGCTACATGGATCAAACTTTTTTCATTGTGCTCGATTAAGTGCAATTGATGGTGAGCTTTTCAAACCATTCAAATCCCTCCTAATTAATGCATCACATGTTAACTTTGGTCTGCCTCTACCTCGTCGAATTTCTACAGTTTCTATTGAGTCAAGTTTTCTAGTTGGGGCATTTGTAGGTCATCTTTGCAGGTGACCAAACCATCGCAACCGCCCTAATTAATTTTTGTATCAATTGGTGCTACTCCTACTTGTCGTTGAATTTCTATATTTCTTATTCTATCTTTACGAGTTTTACCACACATCCACCTAAGCATCTTCATTTCTGCTACGTTCATTTTATGTAATTGTTGTTGCTTTACCGCCCAACATTCACTTCCATAGAGCATAGCTGGCCTAATTGCGGTCCTATAAAATTTTTCTTTTAACTTAGTAGGAACATTTCGATTACAAATCACCCCTGTTGCACTCCGCCATTTCTTCCATCCAGCTTGAATTCTATGTATGACATCATTCTCAATGTTACCATCATTTTGTATGATTGATCCTAAGTATCTAAATTGGTTTACCTTAGAAACTTCTACTTCCCCTAATTTTACCGCTCCGTCATCTCGATGTCTAGTGTTTCTAAACTCACAGTGCATGTATTCGGTTTTCGTCCTACTCAACTTGAAGCCTTTAGATTCTAATGTATTCCTTCGAGTTCTAATTTCCTATTCACTCCATCTTTAGTTTCATCCACTAAGACAATATCATCTGCAAATAGCATACACCATGGTATATCCTCTTGAATATGTCTAGTTAGTTTATCCATAACTAAAGTAAATAGATATGGGCTTAAAGCCGATCCTTGATGTAGTCCTATCGTAATGAGAAATTTTTTTGTAGCTCCTTCAAATGTCTTTATACTCGTTACTACTCCATCATACATATCCTTAATAGTGTATATGTATCTAACATGCACTATTTTTCTTTCTAGAACCCACTAAAGAACATCTCTAGGGACCATATCATATGTTTTTTTCTAAATCTACGAATACCATATGAAGATCTTTTTTATTTTCTCTATATTTTTCTAACAATCGTCTTACAAGGAAAATCGCCTCCATAGTTGACCTCCCAGGCATGAAACCAAATTGGTTCTCTGATATTGTTGTTTCTCTCCTTAGCCTATTGTCAATTATCATCTCCCAAAGTTTCATAGTGCGACTCATAAGTTTAATTCCTTGATAGTTTGAGCAACTTTGAATGTCTCCTTTGTTTTTGAAGATTGACACAAGCGTGCTTCTTCTCCAATCCATTGACATCTGTTTTAATTTTAAAATTTTATTGAAAAGTTTTGTTAACCAAGTCAATCCAATTTCTCCTAAGCATTTCCAAACCTCTATGGGTATTTCATCTGGGTCACATGCTTTCCCTATTTTCATTCTTTTCAATGCCTCTTTAACTTCTACAATTCTAATATTGCGTGTATAGTTTACATTTCTTTCTTGGTGTGGATTTTCATCTATTATAATATCAACTTGGCCATCATTAAATAAACTATCGAAGTAACTTCTCCATCTATCCTTAATATCCTCCTCGCGCGTTAAAACATTTTGATTTTTGTCCTTAATACATCTTACATGACTTAGGTCTTGTTTCTTTTTATCTCTTAATTTGGCTAGCCTATATATATATTTTTCGCCATCTCTATTACCTAACATTTTATATAGATCTTCCATGAAATTTGTTTTAGCTTGACTAACTATTTTTTTAGCTTGTTTTCTAGCTTCTCTATATTGATTGTACACATCTTAATCTTGACACTTAGGTATTTTCCTATACATCTCTCTTTTAGTCTTAATTGCTCGTTCGACATCCTCGTTCCACCACCATGTTTCCTTCTTTGGAGGTCCCAAGCCCTTAGATATACCTAATATGTTTGATCTCACTTTCCTTATGCAACTACTCATTTCTAGCCACATTGTATTAGCATCTAAGTCAAGATTCCAAACATTTTCCTTTAGTAGTTTTTCTCTAAACTCTACTTGTTTACTATGTTTTAAGTTCAAGTATAAATCCAACAGAAAAAGGAACAAATATAGTTGCTAATGACCAAGCCAACACTCCAACCTCAAGAACACTCCTGCACAATCTATTGAGATAGCAAACAAATAATAAGGAGTTTGGATGTATGAACATTCATCTAGCTGAACTTGTATTCAAAAAACTCCATTTAATTAATTACCAAACAAAGCTTCCTATTTAGACCCATAAGTACTCAGATTGAGATGGCAATAGTCATGCAAGAATTTTTAAAAATCTTATTATTTGAACTATAGCTTCTTTAGCTTGTAGATAACTTTATGAAGCATACCAAAAACTTTAATTGTCAACTTTAGGTATCATTCCCTCCCTAAAACTGTAACCAAAACAAACGAATCAATTGACACCATGGGGTCAGTTGTAAATATAAGAAGCAAATGTTCTTAATGAACCCCTATTTACAAATGAATCAATGAAAGAACTCTTTATTTTAGATAAGGCCAATACCTAACCAAATAAGAAATTAGTACAAGCATGAAAACATGAAAATCTAATTGATAAACACAAAATGATTTCCACAAGAAACTTTTTACTTCTACACGAGTGTTCATAAATACTTAGAAAACCACATTTGTAATCAGTACAACTAAATAATTACAGGAATCGGACCTAGAGAGCCTCTCAATCTTCATTGATTTAGATCTGAAATTCATTTAGCTTTGTCTCCACCATCGACAAGTCTCGTCATTCTCATAGTAAGGTCTAAATAATAGGTAAAACAGACTCACACCAAAAATTAGATCTTTGATCAATTATAAACCACAAAACCCCAATTTGAACTCTCCAAGCGAAAATCAATGAAAATGCGTCAAACATCTTCATGAAACTCTAAAATACCCAAATCTTCACTATTAGTCAACTGAAAACACTAAGCACAAAAATTGAATATGTGAACCATCAGTTAATACAAAAACTCTAACCTTGAAGATGGTGGTCCGATGCCATGGTGAGATGTGGAGACGGATTGACTTGAATTCGCGAAAGAGAGAGAGAGAGAGTGAAAAGGGCAACCTAGAGAAACACTAGGAAACAAAAGAACAATCAGAATCGAAATCGAAATCGAAATAAAAGATTAATATGATCGATATCTGCTCTGGTTCCTCCATTTTGTATCCGAGCTTGAACTGATCTAGGGTTTCTGGACGGAGAGGAAGATTGAAGGAGCGAAGCAAAGATCAAGAAGAGGAAGGAAACCTTAGGTAGGGTTTTGATCGAGAAGAGGAAGACGCCTTGTTTATCATCATCATCATCATCATCTGCTTTGATTCCTCTGTTGCGATTTATTAAACGATTGAGAGGGATGTGCGAGGTTGGTCGTTGAGTCGGCCCACGAGGTCAGGGGTGGAATAGGGTTAAGATTTTGGAGAGGGAGGTCTTGATGTGGGTGAGAATATGTTGGAGATGAGGGTGGAATAAGGGTTTAGGCAGAAGGGTGGAGCAATTGTGAAATGGGGAAGACGATGAAAATTTTTCTTTTTATTTAATTTTCAGTCTGCTACATATCAGCGACATATCTATCATTAACTTGTTTTTTGCTACAGATTAAACGCCATGTGTTCTTATGTAGATCTTGAGGTTTTTCGCTAATCTGCTGCTGATTTCAGCGACAAATTAACGACAACTAATGAGCAGGAATATATGGCGGGAGAGATTCAGCGATAGATCTGTGACAAACCAACAGTCTGTCACAAAAGTTTTATCACAAATCTATCGTTGAATAGTTGCTTCATGGTCAACCGGGTCAAACGATTTATCTGATACACATCTGTTGTTGATTTGTTGTTGTTTAGCAACAGATTTAGGTTGTCGCTATTTGTTGTTGTTATTCCATCATATTCTTGTAGTGATTAGTGGTTGCACGGGGAGATTGAAGGGTTTAAAAATAATAGCAATGTGGCAATTGAAGACGTTACTTTATTCTCATTAGAGTTGGAGTAGTTGATGAGTGTGTTGGAGTTAATGATGTGTCATACGAGTTGATGACATGGCTAGATGGCTTTAGGATGTGCCACGTGGCGCTACGAAAATGCTAGAAATCGCTATATGGACACTCCAAAGCCTTCCTTTAATATATATATATATATATATATATATATATTAGAGTCGCAATTAATGATGTGTCATAAGAGTTGATGACATGGTGAGATGGCTTTAGGACACCCCCAAGGCCTTCCTTATATATATTAGAGTTGGAGTTGATGATGTGTGTTAGAGTTAATGATGTGTCGTAAGAGTTGATGACATGGCGAGATGGCTTTAAGATGTGTCACGTGGCACTACCAAAAGGCTACAAATCGCCACATGGACACCCCAAGGCCTTCCTATAATATATATATTCTTTAATTAGTAATAGTTCAGCACGTAAATCTAGCTAGTTAGTTAGGGCTTTTTCTTTTTTTTTCATTATTTAGAAAGTTTTAGGGATTTTATAAAATATCTTATATACGTCTTTATTTATTTTATTTACAAAGCCTGTGTGTGTATGTGTGTGTGTGGCTAGCATTAATGTAATAGTGATTTTGATAATTATTAATAGAAATTGAGTTTTCTTTTAAGAGAATTGGAGTTATTCTCTTGTGCCTTAAATTGTTTGTTCGTGATTTTTCGAGCAATTCAATTTGAAAGATCATCGATGCGTTAATAACTCTGATATCCTAGTTTATATGTGTGTATATATAGGCGTATGCCATTAAATTGGTAATGTCTCAGTTAATGTCTTGTTAAGAGTGAGAGAATTAAAGGCTTGACGTTGGTGTAATTTTCTGATTAATAAAATCTATGTGTTCACTACCATAGACGTAGGTATATTGCCGAACCACGTAATTTATGTGTATGTGTTGTGTGTGTGTTGCGTTTGCTCTAACACCAAAGGTAAGATTGAGGGGAAATCCCAAGTTGAGCTCGTTTTGGAGTCACTTATTTAAGCTCTGTCTTTGTATATATGCAAATATAATTTCTTAAATTCAAGGATTTTATCTTCGACCATGAAATACGAATACCGCCACGGCTGCCCTAGTAATCATATACAAATATTATTAAATTCTATCAAAACATTACTTTTAGATTTTCATTTTTGTGCTGGTACATGCATATATGTTTGCATTAAGAGGATAAATTGACAAAAAAAAGAGACAAAGGCATAATATCTCTAGTGAAATGTTAGAGACATCATTTGTTAAAATGTAATGTTTGAGGATAGACTGTGAGTTCAACTCCTACTTCAATCGAAAAAAAAAAAAAAAAAAAAAAAAAAAAAAAAAGAAGGTAAAATACAAATTGGTCCATGAGACCATCTCCAACTACAAAACTATATTTTTCCCTCTATTTTGCAGTTATGTCACATCAAACTCTATTTCTACTCAACCATGCACAACTCTATTATTTCTCCAAAACTCTATTTTTATTTTAATTCATTTTCCTTATTTATTTATATTAATTTTACTAAATTGTTTAACGAATAAAAAATCTCAGAGAAGTATTGCTTACTTTTAAAATTTAAATAAATATAATTAAAAAATCACATTTAAAAATGAAAAACAAAAAATAAAAAATAAAAACCCAAAATGCAGTTGGTGAACATTGTAACGCCAAATATGGCGTTCCACTGTTCATAAACTCCATTTTTGAGGGGAGAATGGAGTTCGGTTGGATCAGCTGAACTTTAATTTCATCTACTGAACTACATTTGGAGATGCTCTGAGGTTTATCATAATATGCACTTTAATCTCCGAAGTTTCAAAAATATGCATTTTGGTCCCTTCCTATCAATTTTTTTCTAAACCTTAGTTGAGTTAGTGTGAAAAGACTAATCTACCAACATTAATCATGATTTTAGTGTTGATCTACCGCTTTTATAACCTTCGATAATAATTCTTGTATTTGTTTTTACAAATTGTAGAAAGGTGTAAATGAAAATACAAGGCGATAACTTAATTAATACTTTTTATTTTTGGGTATACATAAACTTACACAAATTTTTGCATAATTTTTATTTTAATATGGAAATCAACTTAATTTTACTATTTTAATAGTAAACACCCAATTCTTTTTTCAAAATATAATTATCAATTTTTTATTATTAAATAATAAGCATACTTACGTTTTAATTATTATTTCTTTCTTTCAAAATATGATTTTGATTAATTTAAGATATATGAATAATTTTTAAACAAATAAATAAATATAGTTAGGTACATATAGTTAAGAGACTAAAATTGATAATTATTTACACAGTGTTGGCCAGCTAGAAAAGAAAGAATCTTCCAAATTAACTTTTGCATGGTGGGAAAAATAAATACGCCACATCAAAAAAAAAGTAATAAATAATAATAATTTTTTGATTTAACACTAATCTAAGGATGTTTTTGACTAACTATAAGTAAACTACATAGACTAAAGTGCATATGGCATATAATAGTAAAAGGTCGTTCTATGTGCACCCTGCAATTTTGTAAGAGCAAGTCATTGGATTTGAGCACCCATTGTTTTGATAAGGGCACACCAATGTAAATGTTGAAGCCCCCAATTACATTTCTTGGTTGAGAAGGGCACTTATTCTTCGTTGACGCTTCGTTGACACACCTTCATCCCTTTTCACGAATCGATCGAGCCCTAGGTTTTCGGTCCTGCGTGATTGAATCATACATGATTGGTCGACCATGTATGATCGACCATAATGAATCTCATTTCTTTGTATTGG
Source organism: Stephania cephalantha (assembly GCA_039657325.1). Taxonomy (NCBI): domain Eukaryota; kingdom Viridiplantae; phylum Streptophyta; class Magnoliopsida; order Ranunculales; family Menispermaceae; genus Stephania; species Stephania cephalantha. Next base: position 48,930,309 of record CM077569.1, on the reverse strand, counting down.
ATTGATCATACAGACCTGAATGAACACATATAGATCGATCTTGCATGATCAAATCATGTATGATTGGTAGGTCGTGGATGACGGACCCAAATGGATCGTATGTCCAAGTATTGGATCGGTCACACATGACCAACTAAACATATATATATATATATATATTTCATGCATGACCGACCTACAGTGGTTCGGCCCTGTGTGGCGAAACCAGATGCAGAACTCATGTTTTGAACATGAAAAAAAAAGGAACAAATCGAAGGAAAACTCAAGAAATACCTCTCCATCTTCAACATTTGCATCCCCTACACGTTCATCTTCCATTTTGTAAGGTCAATAGCCACCAAACAACATAAATGAACAATGCCCTATCAAACAAAAAACTTTGATCACACCTTATAAAAATGCACACAGAGACAGTAGGAATACAATATTTTCCATCATAAAAAGCGTGGAGAAATCGACTCTTACAATGGTAGTAGACTTCAAAATTGCAAGTTTGGGTCGCTGGTGGTCGGAGGGGATCGTCAGAATCGAAGGGTTGTCGATTTGTGTGGGGTGCACAACAAGAGAGATAGTGGCATGCATGTGAGGGATTGTGAGTAGACCTGTTCTGGGCTGGTACCCGCCAAACCCGGCCCAGGCCCGGTCAACATTGGCCGGACTTGGGCCTTGAAAACCTCAATATGGCCCAGCCCGACCCAAGCCGTAAAGGCCCGCTATTTTGTGGGTCGGGCTTGGGTTTGCACTTATCAGCCCAAGCCCGGCCCGGCCCGTATAGACTTGTGTCCAAAATGTAGAAATATGTATATATAGCTTTAAAAAATGAGAAAGTAAGGGTTTGAACCCAGGTTGCCCAAATGCTACACTAAAGTTTTAACCAATGTGCTAATCATTTGTTCTTGTCATCTAACTGCATACATACATATATATATAATAATATGTTCTAGTTCACTAATCAATTTTCAAAACATTTTTCTGTCAATACTTTGAAAATTAATAATTTATAATTTATACATTATCAATCAATCTTATATTTGATTTATTAAAACAATTAATGAAAGTGTATTTTTTTTCTTACCATAAAAAGTTATGGTTCACTTTTTTTAAAAAGCCCATTTAAGTCCAACTCAAGCTCGTTCGGGCTTGGGCCCGCAATACTTAGAAGCGGGCTTGGGCCCACAATACTTAGAAGCGGGCTTGGGCGGGTTTGGACAGGGCTTTCAAAAAAAAAGTCCACCAAGGCTCGGCCCGAGCCCGCCTAAGCACGCCCGATGATAATTCTAATTGTAAGGGTTGTGAAGGATAACTAAGTCAATTCGTTTGAGGGCGAATATGGAATTGAAGTGCCAAAAAAATTTGTGGCTTGCCTTTAATTATAAAATTGTGGAGTGCACATAGAACTGTTGTGGAGTATGGATGACCATGCATGTACACCAACATATTGTGTAGTCATGTAACTTGTATGTCTCACTTAATAGTACCTCCACTTGTCTATGTATTGTCATGTTACTTGTAACCATTTCCAATGTACACCAACTCTTCCATGTATTGTCAAATTACTTGTAATGTGTTGTATGACATGGGGTGTATGTGTTACTTGTACACATTGTATAAAGTACATTTATCATCATCACCAAATGGCATATATAAAGGGTGCTAACCTCATTGTAAAAACACACCAAGTTGAATGAAAACATCTCATTCCAACTATCTCATTTCTTCTCTTCTCCTTTGTAGTAGTAGTTTATAGTAGTAAAAGTTCTTAGTCTTCTATTTCCTTCTCTAGTTCTTAGCAAGTTCCAAGTCAATTAACAACACGTTATCAGCACGAGCTTGCTCTAGCATTAAGGAGACCTTGAAGTTCAAGAAGGCTTGTTAAGGAGACAAAGCTAGGAAGGTATAACTTTGGTTATTTAAATAAGTTCAATTTATTTCTATATTATCATGGTTGCTTCCCTTTATTACATGCATCACTTCTATATGCATACTTTATTCATATATTATGCATTATAACGTCACCGATTGCGAAAGTATGCTCTGTAGTTGTGTCTTGTACGATCTTCTACATCAGAAATCAAAAATCAATATGTGACATAACTAGTTTTCTCGCTATACTACAAATGATTAATTATGCTCTATTCTTGATTTTTTATGTTGCAAATAGTGTTATAAGTTTGAGTTGATAGTGGGTAAACTTTGTCCCCGGTAAAGCTAAACATTGAAAGGGAGACGGGTTATCCCGTTCGAGGAGGCATGGTTTTAAGTAGACTTCGTCTCGCCACCCAACCCGGAGGTTGTCCCACCAACTCATACAAGTAGTACATTTTGCATATTAATAATCAAGTTGTGAACATATATTTAATCGTATATTATTTATTTTATATAAAAGAGAAAAACTATTTACTCAATTTCTTGACATTTTTCAGACTGTGGCAAACCTTCAAAAACTTGAATTTGTTGCTCTTGATATCACTGGAAATAATTATTTGTCATGGCAACTGGATGCCGAGATACATCTTCAAGCTAAAGACTTAGGAGAAACTATTATAGAAGGAAATGAAACATCAATGCAAGATCGTGCGAAAGCACTGATATTCCTTCGCCATCATCTCCATGAAGGTCTGAAAAGTGAGTATCTCACTATAAAAGATCATCTCACCTTGTGGTTAAGCTTGAAAGAGCGATATGATCACCAAAAGACAGTAATATTTCCAAAAGCTCAAAATGACTGGTTGAATCTTAGGCTACAAGATTTCAAAACAGTCAGTGAGTATAACTCCACCATGTTTAATATTACCTCTCGTTTGAGGCAGTGTGGAGAAAATATATCTGATGAGGCAATGATGGAAAAAACATTTAGTATTTTTCATGCCTCGAATCTGTTGTTGCAATAGCAATATCGAGCGCGTTAATTTAAAAAGTACTCATAATTAATTTATTGTCTCATGGTGGCTGAACAAAATAATGAGCTTCTATTGAAGAACCACAACTCCCGTCCAACTGGTTCCGCTTCAATTAATGAAGCAAATGCAGCATCCTATAATGACCATAAAAACGGTCATGGAAAGAAAAACCACAGACGTGGAAATTGGAAAGGATCAATCAGCAAAGATCGTGGCAAGCCATATTCTAAATTTCGTGGCAATAAGTTCCAAAATAAATGGAATAAGAATGACGTCGTTCAAAATAAGGGGAAAAATACTGCTGAAAATGGGCATGCTCGTAATCGTGACCAACCATGTCACAGGTGTGGTCTAAAAGGCCACTGGGCTCATGTATGCCGTACGCCTAAGCATTTTATTGATCTTTACAAACCTCCTTAAAAGAGAAAGGTAAAACAGTTGAGATGAACTTCACTGTCGGAGATGGCTCGTCGGACATCAATTATATGGATGTTCCAAATTTTCATGATGATCCAAACACTAATCTCGATATTTTTAATGATCATATGTAATGATTTTCAATAATTTTATGTACTAGTTTTTGTTATGCTTCTTAGTTATATGTACTAGTTTCTTATTATGAATGAAACATGACTCTTTTTCTAATTTGCCAAACATTATTTGTCTAGATGGATCAACAAATCATGTGTTCAAAATATGAATCAAATAAGAGCGATATATGTCTTGTTGATTGTGCTACAACGCACACAATCCTTAAAAACAAAGAATATTTCTCCAATTTGAACTTAGCTGAGGCTAATGTTCAAACAATATATGGCATCTCCAATTTGATTAATGGCTCTGAAAGAGCAAATATTATGTTGCATGGAGGAACAACAATTCATGTTGACAATGTCTTATACTCTGAAAAATCCAGAAGAAATTTACTCAGCTTTAAAGATATTCGACAAAATGGATATCACATTGAAATCATGAACGAAAATAATAGAGAATTTCTCTATGTCACATTGGTTTCAAATGGGAAAAAATAAGTGTTAGAAAAATTCTCAGCTTTATCCTCTGGATTATATTTTACTCATATAAGACATGTCGAAACGAATGTCGTCTTAAATAAGAAGATTAATGATCCAAAGACATTCATTTTATGTCATGACCGGCTTGGTCATCCAGGATCATCAATGATGCGAAGAATAATTAATAATTCGCATGAACATCTTTTAAGGTGTCACAAAATATTTTCAGCTGGTGATTATAATTGTGCTAGTTGTTCTCAAGGTAAATTGATAGTTAAACCGTCCCCAAGTAAAATTGTTGTGGAATCTCCAGTTTTCTTAGAACGCATTCAGGGAGACATATGTGGACCTATTCATCCTCACTGTGGACCATTTAGATATTTCATGGTTTTGATAGATGCATCAACTAGGTGGTCACATGTTTGTTTGCTTTCGACCCGCAATATTGCATTTGCTAGACTTTTAGCACAAATCATTAAGTTAAGAGCACAATTCCCCGACAACCCAATCAAGACCATCCGTCTTGATAATGCCGGAGAATTTCAATTTCAAGCATTTAAAGATTATTGCATGTCTATAGGAATTACCATTGAACATTATGTTCCACACGTGCATACCCATAATGGTTTGGCAGAATCTCTGATCAAACGCATTCAATTAATTGCTATGCCTTTAATCATGAGAACTAAGTTATCAACTTCAGTTTGGGGACATGCAGTCCTTCATGCAGCATCTATCATTCGTTATAGGCCTACCGCATACCATGAACATTCCCCCATGCAACTCATTTTAGGTCAACAACCAAATATTTCACACTTTGAAATTTTTGGTTGTGCAGTGTATGTTCCTATACCAACTCTCAATAGAACTAAGATGGGTCTACAACGAAAACTTGGGATTTATGTTGGATTTAACTCATCGTCCATTATAAGATATCTTGAGCCCTTAATAGGGGATTTATTTATTGCACGTTTTGTTGATTGTCACTTTGATGAAGCAATTTTCTCACCATTAGGGGGAGATAAGAAGCCAATTCAAAAGGAATGGCGCGCAATTGATTGGAATGCATCAACTTTATGACATTATGATCCACGCACAAATCAGTGTGAACTTGAAGTTCAAAAGATCATTCATTTGCAACAAATCGCAAATCAATTACCTGATGCATTTACAGATGCAAAACAAGTGACAAAATCACATATTCCAGCTGTAAATGCTCCTGCAAGAATTGATGTCTATGTGCAACAAAATGCACAAGAACCAACGAAACGCTTAAAGCGTGGAAGACCAATTGGTTCAAAGGATACAATTCCTCGAAAGAGGAAAACGGGAGTAAAAATAAATACAAATCAAAATACTCCTGAGAAAGCACAAGAATCATTTGATAAGGATTTGTCATAACAAGTTGATTCTGACGAGGAACAACTACCACTAGAAAAAAAGGAAAAAGATGAAAATAATGAGATCTCAATAAATTATTTAAACTCTGGTAAGATTTGGGATCGAAATAAAATTGTTCCTGATGATATATTTGTTTTCAATGTATCCTTTGAAATATGTGAAAATGATGATGATCCAGAACCACGATCAGTGGACGAATGTCGAAAAAGACCTGATTGGCAAAAATGGCAAGAGGCTATCCAAGCAGAGCTAGACTCGTTAAGGAAACGATAGGTTTTTGGACCGATTGTTCAAACACCAGATGGCATAAAACCTGTTGGATATAAATGGGTATTTGTACGAAAGAGAAACGAGAAAAAGATGTTACAAGGTACAAAGTAAGACTTGTAGCTCAAGGTTTCTCACAAAGACCTGGCATCGATTATGAGGAAACATATTCTCCTGTTATAGATGCAATCACATTTTGGTTCTTGATAAGCCTCGCAGTTTCTGAAGGGCTTGATATGCATTTAATGGATGTTGTTACAAAGATATCTCAGTACGGATCTTTAGACAGATGAGATATATATGAGAATCCCTCAAGGATTTGTAATATCCGAAGAAATAAAATCAAAACCTCATAACATGCATTCTATAAAATTACAAAGGTATTTGTACGGATTGAAACAATCCCGACGAATGTGGTACAAACGTCTTAGTGATTATTTACTTAAAGAAGGATATTTAAATAATCCGCTTTGCCCATGTGTCTTCATTAAAAGATCATCAACAGGATTTGTGATTATTGTTGTATATGTTGATGATTTAAATATAGTGGGAAACCACGACGACATCGTTAGAACATCCGAATACTTGAAAAAAGAATTCGAGATGAAAGAACTTGGAAAAATAAGACTTTGTCTTGGTTTGCAAATTGAACATTTTTCAAGTGGAGTACTTGTCCATCAATCAAATTACATTGAAAAAATATTAAAAAGATTTATATGGACAAGGAACATCCATTGAGCTCTCCAATGGTTGTCAGATTACTTGAAGTGGATAAGGATCCATTTCGACCTCATGAAAGTGATGAAGAGCTACTTGGTCCGGATGTACCATATTTAAGTGCAATTGGTGCACTTATGTATCTTACAAATTATACAAGACCTGACATTGCTTTTGCTGTCAACCTACTTGCAAGATACAGCTCTTCACCAATTCGAAGACGTTAGAATGGTGTTAAACATGTTTTTCGATATCTTCGAGGAACAAGTGACATGGGTTTATTTTCCTCGAGAGGGGTAAAATTGAATCTTCAAGGTTATCTTGATCTTTGGATTTTTATCTGATCCCCACAGGCCCGTTCTCAAACGGGATATGTATTCACATGTGGTAATACAGCTTGTATCATGGAAGTCAGTAAAGCAAACTATGGTTGCTACTTCTTCCAATCATTCTGAAGTACTTGCAATTCATGAAGCAAGTCGTGAATGTGTACGGTTGAGAAACATGATTGAACATATTCAAGAATCATGTGGATTGCCTTCAATAAAAGATTCTCCAACCATATTATATGAAGATAATGCAGCATGTATCGCACAATTAAGTGAAGGATTCATAAAAGGGGACAAAACAAAACATATTTCACCAAAATTCTTTTATGCACATGAGCTTCAGAAGAATGGTGAAATTGATGTCAAGCAAATCCGATCGAGTGATAATCTTGCTGATTTATTCACAAAAGTCTTACCAACTACGACATTTAAAAGGCTTACATATGGTTTTACCCATGTTCACATGAGGGGGAGTTATTGATTAGTGTATTGCACTCTTTTTCCCTTAGCTATGGTTTTATCCCATTGGGTTTTCCTAGCAAGGTTTTTAATGAGGCAATCTTAACAATATTATACTCATCTTAATATTTATGAGAATAGTGTACTCTTTTTCTTTTACTATATTTTTCCTCACAGGGTTTTTCTTAGTAGAAGTTTTAACGAGGCACAATCTCTAAGCAAGTGTCATCCAAGGGGGAGTGTTGTGGAGTATGGATGACCATGCATGTACACCAACATATTGTGTAGTCACGTAACTTGTATTTCTCACTTAATAGTACATCCACTTGTCTATGTATTGTCATGTTACTTGTAACCATTTCCAATGTACACCAACTCTTTCATGTATTGTCAAATTACTTGTAATGTGTTGTATGACATGGGGTGTATGTGTTACTTGTACACATTGTATAAAGTACATTTATCATCATCACTAAATGGCCTATATAAAGGGTGCTAACCTCATTGTAAAAACACACCAAGTTGAATGAAAACATCTCATTCCAACTATCTCATTCCAACTATCTCATTTCTTCTCTTCTCCTTTGTTGTAGTAGTTTACAGTAGTAAAATTTCTTAGTCTTCTATTTCCTTCTCTAGTTTTTAGCAAGTTCCAACTCAATTTACAACAAGAACAACCCTATAGTAAACTCTAGGGGCCAATTTACAATTTACTCAAAAAGAAAAAAAAGTTTCGAAGAAATTAATTGTCCCTCGCAACAAAATAAAGGTGTGGGCTGTGGCCTGTTAATCGATGTACTTGAGTTATGACATGCAGGCCTTTTACTCACGTGAGCTAGTTAATTAATTGGTCGCTGCTATATATGGAAAATTCAAAGTGCTCCCACTTGCCACCGTAACAAACTCACCGTCTCATATTGCTCTTTTTGGCATGAATATATGTCATGTAATCAGTCTCAATTCATGCATTTTGACTAATAAATGGAAAAAAAATTGATTTTTTTTTTGTTAAGTATTTCCGCCTCATTTGGTTCATTTTTTACGACTTGCAGGGAAGTTTATCATGAAGTTAACTCACAATAAAGTTTATATTTTTATGTTTGATTCAACTTTGAACTTAATTACAATGAAAGTTGCAAATTTTTAAAAATGGCTAACTATGAAAAATAACACAAACTTTCATTTTTCTTATAAATAACGTTAACTTTCAATTTCGTCAGAAATAACACAAACTTTCATATTTTTTTGATTTTAGCACGGAAATCAATTTGAGACTTTTGAGCGTGGATGTGGCAACATGAACCAGTTCTTTTGTATTTAACTCGAATCTAACCAACAAAAACCGAAATCCCATTTTTTATTTGTTGTTACTCTAGTTTTCTTGTTTGATTATTGATTGATGGTCTCTATAGATAACTTGCCTTCTGTTCATATATATTAATTAATGGCCATCATTTGCCACTCTGATCGAGCTTCTCATTGACTATAGATGATTACTGTGTATTCCATCTATAGTTACGATTGTGAGTTACATATACATGATTACCAAAATTAATTTTCATCTCGCGAGGCATGAAATGAGCATATAAGATTGAGATGCCAATGCTTATTGTTCTACATACATATATACATACATTTTATGTTATAAGTTGATTCGATAATTATGATCGAATTACCAAGTTAGCTTAGCTGCATAACTGGCTTAAATGACTTACGAAAAAAAGCACGAAAAAGGGGTTTTTGATTTTTGTTGGCTCCATTGGAGTGAACCACAAAAAATTGGTTCATATTGCTACGTCAGCGCCTGAAAGCTCCAAATTGATCTCTGTACTAAAATTGAAAAAATGGTAGAAGTTTGTGTTGTTTTTGACGAAGTTGAAAGTTGGTGTTACTTTTGCAAAAATGACGAAAGTTTGTGTTATTTTTTATAATTAAGCCTTTAAAAAACAATAAAACATGAGAATTGATATAAATATCCTTCAAACAAGTGAGATATGGGCAATAGAGATGTAATATATTGTGTCCTTAAGCCCCAAGGAGATAACTCTATAGGGGTAAGGGAGTTGTACATCTCATCTTAATTGATGGGTGTAAGTTGAGAAATAACTTGCGTGAAAGTTGGGTTTGTAAACCAATTAAACAAGATTAGTGGTAACTTCCTGGCAAGTTATCTCATTCTCCTCAACTCCACTCCCAACCAAACAAGGCCTTCAACACAAGTCAAAGTTAATTGGATCTCCTCCCACTTTTCAAGAGAAGTGACAACAGGTATGTCGCACCGAAAGTCACATAAGGCCTTGGAGCCGTTCATCTGCGTCTCGGTATGCAAATTAAACATACATAGATCCTCGTGTATAACATGCAGGTAAAAGGCTGCATGAACGGCTCCTGTGAACAAATATAACTTCTAGTGTGACATGGCCTGTTGTCATTCTAGGATTTTCCCTCAAAGGCAATTAGCAAGTGATGACTCTCCAAAAAAATAATAAAAAACAAACTAAAGATGCTTCGGCAAAAAATTCGATCTTCAATAATTAAAATTTGGGACATTTACTAACAATTTTCGTTCAATGTGTATTTAATTACAACGTGTGGGTAATGAAGCTTTTGCCTTATGTTCTTTTTCATATAAGCTAGGGTTATTAAAGGGACATCAACCATTCAACATAAACTAAATAAGGTAGAGAAAAATGGGTACTTCTGTAATTTGTCACGCTCAAACTAAATAAGGTAGTGAAAAATGGGTACTTCTGTAATTTGTCACACTCATTCACATGCCCTAGCTACCTAAGCAACAATTTAACTTTATATATGTATTACGTAGCTAGACGAAATAAATGTATTTGGCGTTTTTGAACATCTCTATATATACATGAATAACAGACTACAATAAGAATGACAGTATAGCTTATACATAATAGAGATACAACCTTGAAGTCGGTTGGGTTGAAAAAAGATAAGACAATGGTTTTGAACTTGGCCATATATGCTCAGTATATATGTATAATATATAGTGGTCCAAACTATATACATACGTACGTATATATGATTGTGTTTCTTTGAAAAGGATCAATCAACTTTCCAGAACATTTATACCCCTCTTGCATGCATTCTACAACTATATATACATATCTACAACGAGTATATATGTCACACACCGAAAGTCACATCAGACTTTTGAGTCATTCATGCGTGTCTTGGGATGCAGAATATTCAGATCCCGATGCATAATGCGCGAGTCGAGATGACATGATGTGGACGACACCTGTAGGCCAATGTACGTAACTTCTATTAGTGTAACATAGTTGTTTTCATTCTAGTATTTTCCATAGTAGAATGACGCGATTTCAAACAATTTTAATTAATTGGATCCATTTGATGAGCATTGAGATGCTAATGCACAAGTGAATGAAGGGCCACCATTGCATGAGCTTAATTCATGTACATAAATGGTGAAATTAATATGGATTTTGTCATGTTGTTGCAAGTATATATGTAAGTAGTAACTCAGCTGGTTGATTGAACGGTATGTACTCTGAATTCACCTTTTCCTTTATCTTTTAACTTGTTTGTTTTCTTCAATTCACGTGATTGTCTTTTCCACTAAATCTATCTACACAGTCCTCACCATCTCATTTATTAGCATTTCATGTTCACAGTACCTCTCTCTCTCTCTCTCTCTCTCTCTCTCTCTCTCTCTCTCTCTCTCTCTCTCGCCAGACGTACAGTTCTCTCTCTCTCTCTCTCTCTAGCTCTCTCAATGTGATCTCCATAGCTCCAGCTGATCATCCATGACCTCCTCATCATTATCACTTGTTTTTGCAGCTGAAGATGAGCACCACATGATGATCAGTAGTTATGAAGATCATCATCACCAACACCAACACCAACAACAGCTTATGCACTTGATGAGTAGTACTACTAATTCTTCTATTTCCTTACAAGATCCATCTCATCATCACGATGATCATCAAGGCCGACCAAAGGCGCAGTATCGAAAATTTCTCAAGGTAGGTATTCAAAATATAAGTAATTAAGGGCACCCGTTTCTTAATTTTATGCATGATCCTTTATTTGCTTCTATATCTCTTGGCTATATGTTCATTAGTTTAAATTCTTGGGCTGATCGATCAATTAGGTTAAGGAGTGCGTCGACGATGTCTTGAGTAGTAGTGGCGCCGGATCGCGTGATTTTCGAGTTCTTAGTTCATCTCCTTCACCACCAACATCCTTGGAGGGCAACACTACTGATGACTATGATCTCAAATTATCCATCTTTCATCATGGAGATCATCATCATGTAGATCAGGATCAAAGATGTAACAAAGTTGCCAAACAAGTAGTAAATACCAATATCGATATTCAAGATGTCGACCGTGGTGGAGTTGTGGTTGAATATAAATGGATGCCTCCAAAGATGAGGATAATGAAGAAGATGATGATGACTAATTGTGAAGTTCATCATCAAATGATTGGATTCAAACCTAAAAGCTCTAGTACTATATTGCAAGATCAGCTGCAGCAGCAACCTTCAGTGCCGCCGTCCTTAATTAACTCACATAGTACTCATGGGAACACTTCATCCTCTAATTACACTAACAGTACTGCTGGCACTGTGAGAGTTTGTTCTGATTGCAACACAACCAAGACCCCTCTCTGGAGGAGTGGCCCTAGAGGCCCCAAGGTTAGTATAACTAATTGAACTTACATATATATATATACTTAATCAATTAAGTTCTCTATTTATATCAATTACCCGGCCCTCTCTCCAGATCTTTCTCTCTATCTAATATATATATAGCTTTATTAATTGATCTCTAATTAAGTATATATGCCACTTTAATAGTTTGTATATGACGAGCTTTTTTTTTTGAAATATTTGTACATGAGGAATAATTTGTTGTCTTAATTTTGTGTGTGTGTGTGTGTGTGTTTGCGTGTGTGTGTGTGCATGTAGTCATTGTGCAATGCTTGCGGTATTCGACAAAGGAAGGCGAGAAGGGCAATGATGGCAGCAGCTGCAGCAGCAACCAGCACATTTGATGTTAAGCCAAGTACAAAGGTCATGAAGATCAAAGAGAAAAAAATGATGGTGAAAAATGGTACTAAGCAGGCCTATCTTGCACCATACAAGAAGAAAGCCTGCAAACTTGTCGATGGCAATCACTCTAATGCTTCTCCAAAACAAATTTGTGTTCATGATCAGAATAAGGATTTGTCCATAGGTTTTGGTAAGAAGAAGAATTCCTTGTCACCGGATCATCATCAGTTCCATCATCGAGTTTTCCCACAAGATGAGAAGGAAGCTGCAATTCTGCTAATGGCTCTATCATGTGGTTGATCTAGCTCGTTAGTGCTTGCTTAATTAATTTTTGAGTGATTAACTTAATTTTATTGTTTGAGTTGTAGGTAGTGATCAGTTTAGTGAAGCTTGTAGTGTGAGAGTTGATGGAACAGTTGAATCTGCTGATGATGTGCCAATACTTAGATGTAAAAGGCACCATTAAATTTTTTTGATATATTGATGTTTATGGCAACTGACATCTCATGCCAATTACAAGGAAATAAAAATTTCGAGTCATGAGTTATTTTACTCCTTTTTAGGGTGTTTTTTCCAAAAGTAAGGCACATTTACAATTTATTTCACAAAATAGGGTGGTATACTTTGAATTAACAAAAATAGTCAATAACGCATTTTGAAAATGCGTTATTGCTTTTGAAGTTTGTGAGGTGGCGGTGAGGTGGCGGGGCAAATGTATAGATAGCGCCTTTTGAAAATGCGTTATTGGCTATGTTTGAAGTTTGTGAGGTGGCGGTGAGGTGGCGGGGCATAGGGGGACATAATTTGTAAAGGTTTGTATAGATAGCTCCTTTTGAAAAGGAGCTATCTATACATTTGCCCCGCCACCTCACAAACTTCAAAAATAGCCAATAACGCCTTTTGAAAAGCAACATAACCCGGTTTTAGAAAAAAAAAAAAAAAAAAAAAAACACAATTATTTTTCGGGGTTTAAAGTAAAAGGTAAAGTAATTTTGTAATTTTTTCTCATAAATTAGTGACAAAATATCAAAAATCCGAAGTTGACACTTCCAAGCTACGGAAAGTAAATTTGCACACAAGTAGTTGCGATCTTCCAAATAGTTCTTTTCTAAAATGTAAAATAAAACAACTAACCATATATTATAGTTCTATATAGGCCTTGGGGCAATCAATTCAAATTTATAGATTGCAAAGGCCAAGACTCCATAGGATCCTGTACAAAAGAAAGGATCACGACTATTGTCGTGGCAAGGTTACATGAGAAAGGAAATCATAGAATCTAATGAATTGGTATTTAATTTTTTGAGGAATCACGGCTATTTTATTATGTGATGAAGAGTGGCTCGATATAGCAATATCTAAAATATAGATGGAGAGCCTCCTCCACGAAAGCTCGAACCCCCGACTTCTTGCATATAAGATCGAGGCCCCATATCCTAATAGTGAGCTACCCACGTAATTGATAGTTAAGCGATCTCGACAATGACAACCAATTTTGAATATGCACTAAAGCAGTATATTTTTGTATAAAAAAGAAACCAACTTTTTTTTTTATTATTAACCATGTGTATCTAGATTTAAATAGTATTATTTACCCTGAAATTGTTGAAATAGACCATCAGGCCCAACATTTGGCAGCCGTGGGGAATCGAACTTAAGATCGTGCACCTAACCCACATAGTCATACCTTCACCTTACCACTAGATCAACTCGTCAGGGTTAGAAAGAAACGAACTTACCCACAATGACTCGAACTCCTTACTTTTTACATAAGTGTTCATACCAAATTAACCAATAAGTTAAACCAACTTTCGGGCGGCTCATGTTCACGCGTCATACGTGGACTGTGTTTCACGATATAGCGCCACGTCGTCGGAAAAAATCTACCCAACTAATAGCGCCTGTTGGAAAGGCGACATAGCCTAGATTTAGAAAAAAAAAGAAAAAAAAAAAAAAACCACACATATTTTTCGGGGTTTAAACTAAAAGGTAAAGTACTTTTGTAATTTGTTCTCATAAATTAGTGACAAAATATCAAAAATCTGAAGTTGACACTTTGAAGCTACGGAAAGTAAATTTGCACACAAGTAGTTGCAGTACTTCCAAATAGTTACTGCTAAAATGTAAAATAAAACAACTAACCATATATTTTAGTTCTATATAGGCCTTGGGGCAATCAATTCAAATTTATAGATTGCAAAGGCCAAGACTCCATAGGATCCTGTACAAAAGAAATTACTTTTAACCTCAAAAAGTCATAGATAAATTAAGGTGTATAAACAAATTACAAAAACACCTAACTTGGTAAAGCTCTGCCCTAGCCATACTCACATTGAAGTCCCTCTCTTTATATTCTTTCATATGATTCGGCTTGAGATTTTTCTTCAATTAAATGATTATAATATCAATAAGATTGATTAAATTTATTGATTAAGCACTGAACTTTAAGTCAATCACTTCAAGAACATGGATATCGTACCCTAGACTCTTAAAAGTAGTACTTAAAACTCACCAAAAATAAATATGTAAAGCACCAACCAACTTGGAGGTCAATGAACCAACTCTGGGTTTCATGCATTGGTTACGACCTAGCTAGCTACTAGTTGTTTAATTAATTGAAGTTCTTTAAGGTTATAAGTTCGAATCTTCTAATGTTTCGAGATGTATATATTTTTCACAGTGATGAGTTTCTGTTATGGAATATTGGAGAATAATCACAGATACGGCATTATAATAATATGGAAAACATGAGAAATAAGTTTATTCCATGAGAAGGTTGTATACATCAACTTCGTTCACCCAAAATAAAAGATGAAACAAATCACCATGACATCAAGAAAACTCATCATGCAGGTCTATTACGACGGTTACGTTGACGTTGTTGCTCGGTGATGCAAACCGGACGTACTATATGTCTAGTTGGACGATGTGTTTGTACATCCGGTTGAGGTTGTTGAGGTTGCTGGTCTTGCATTGAATGACGTCGAGTAGATTGATGCTCTTCCTCTGGTGCTTCACTCGACTCACCTCTGCTACTGATGCTCCCAAAAATAGGTGGTGGAACCATCCCAAAATACTGGTTTCCTGTATACGGTTGGGAGAAAGGAACATGAGGCTGCGGTATGGTCAACAAGTTCATGAATGAGGCATCTCCACTATATGGCATATTGTAATTATAACATGGTGGAATATATGGACTCGGCATGTATTGAGGCAGTGACGGATACATTTGATGTGTAGGCATTCCATGGTCCACATATGAAGACGACGGCCAAGGTGCATAAGGATCAAAATGGTAAGGAGGAAGATTCACGACCGTGCGGCACTGGTACAAACATTTGAGGTTACGGTTGCATTGTGGACGATGCGGGAATGTACCCATGAGAAGAATGAGTTGGTGGGGATGATCCTTGGCTACTATCGCCAACAGTCTATGTTCTACTCGCTCTCGGACGAGAAGAACGTGCTGGAGGAGAACGTCTGCCACTCTCTGCAGCAATCTCAGTCTGAGTAGATGGACGTGGTGGACGAGGACGTCTGGTGCGTTCCCGCACAGTCTCTGGTCGTGTTCGTCTTCTTCTCACCTCTCTGTTTGGTTCGCCCTGATCGTCTTCTTCATCTTCCTCTTCCTCTTCATTATCCTCATTTATGTCTTGTTTGACGTCAATTCCGTCATGCGAAAGAGTAGACCTTTGCTTTTCATCTTCGTCTAAAATTTTAATCCCTTCATCAAGCGCTGCAAGACCTTGATCGTACCCATCCTCAATAAACACTCGCCTCAGTCGATGCACCAAGTTACACTGATATAAAAATATGAGCTCAAAGCACGCAATATAAGATATTAGTTGTTCGAGAAAAAGTGATAGTTAGAAGTTTACCGAGTAGTCACGTAAAGCCACGTCGTGTCCAATGAATCTCCTAGTGACCGAGCGAAACCACGTCATGTATTCTTGATGATCGTGCCCGTCATTATGTGCCGCTGTGGCAATGGTGTCGCCACGATTTTCCCACATGTGTATATAGCTTGCGTGAAAAGTCACCCAATTTTCTTGATGATCTCCACGTAATTCGAGGCGGTGCAGTTGGGCGTCATAAGCACAATTTGGTGGCACCACTTGTACCATTCCGAATTGTCTCATAACCCTTTATGGTCAATGCCACTCGACTATGTGGAAACAAATAAAGGGACACGTCGAAAGCCAACTACCATGACCGTTAGTACAGTAATCGGGAAGAGACCCCATGACTTCAACATATGGTTGCCATACCACATCATCCTCATGCCTTTGCGAGTCGAGTGCATCATGGTAAGCCGATACGACGTGCGTCGCCCTTTGTGTAACCGAAAATGCATCGAGCCATCCGTGTAGAAAACAATAAGTTAAGATAAATGAAATTGGACAAGATTTTTTAACCAAATTAATGAAAAGTATTTGTATTACATGTGTCCCAGTGGAACGTCCATAAGCATATGTTATCCATCCACTGTTCGCGGTTGAACTCTAGAAACACCCCGGCACCGCGGTGCTATGAATGAAAATCTGTCTCATGCCCACAGTTGTACAAGAATTGACGCGCCTGCAACCTCATGTGCCCCTGCGCGAGATCCGCGACACAACTCCCTGTACAAATAAGCCAAACATGCACTCCCCCAACTATATTGTCCAGCTACTTGGAAATCCTCCAAAGAATGGTAGGAACATCAAATGTACGAATCGATTGGACTTGTCGGCGAAAAGAAAACCACCGATAAGTTGCAGTATGTACGATCGAACATAACGTTGCACCGACTCCTCATCGCTATCATCATATATCGCTGGTACGTTACGCTCAAGCCAATCGACTTTAAGTTTACAACCAATAACATCATCTCCAACAGGAGTTCGACCAAGTAGCCTCTCGCATAGATCAGCATAGTCTGTATTTGTCGTTCCCGTCACAGGCATACCTTCGATAGGTAAGCCAAGCTGTACTTGCACGTCATGGAGTGTAATTGTGCACTCCCCACAATGCATGTGAAAAGTATGCGTCTCTGGACGCCATCTCTCTACGAATGCAGTAATCAAAGCCCAATCAAGGCTGAAAAATGCTACCCGAGAAATCCCATAGAACCCACTGGAACGAATATATGGGATCATCCTCGAATGACACTGCACCGTTCGATCAACGACCCCACGTCTTCGACGTACGCGCATTGTTTCGTACACCTTATAATTGATAATGTATTAATCTATATTTTTTATACGTTATTGCTGTAAATTTGGCGTATACATGTAAAACAGTTTACCTCACCCCTCCAGGTTCGCGATGATCTGTGTGTAGATTGGAGTTGCAAAAGTGATGGATCTGAAGGACCTGGATCCATTGATGTACAACTACAAATGAATGTTATAAAAAGAATTAGAGTGTTGTACGAAACCAAACGATAACTATTTCATAAATGTTCACACAAAAACAAACATATCAATTATAAAGGACCTGGATCCGTATCTGTGTGAGAGTTTCTTAATGTTTTAAACGCACTTTTCATTAAATAAACATATCAACCATTCTTCATAAACACAATACCTATGTCACTATATATCATGTAAATCATAACAAACCTAAATAAATAATTATGAAAATACTAAATTTGTGAACTTACTTTTTTCCTCCGCTTTTCCTCTTCCACGTAATATTCCTGCAATAACATTTTATTTTTCATTAGTTTAGAACACAAGGAGTATAATAAATCAACTTCAGTAAACTAAACTAAACTAATAAAAGTAAACCTTTACCCAAATAATGAGTCATAACCTAACATAACCTAACTCAACTAACGAACCTAACATAACTAACTATACTAACCTAAAATTGCCGAACAACAGAACTCAAGTAAACTAATCACAGTTAACTAACCTAAGTAACCGTAGCAAACATTTACCCAAATAATGAGTCTTAAACTAAACTCAAGTAACTTAACTAACTAACATAACCTAATCTAACATAACCTAACCAAACTATGTGAACCAAACGTAACGTAACCTAACCTAACCTAACTCAACACAGTTACCTAACTCAACTATACTAACCTAAAATTGCCTAACAACATACCTCAAGTACACTAATCACAGTTAACTAACATAGGTAACCGTAGCTATCATTTACCCAAATAATGAGTCTTAAACTAAACTCAAGTAACTTAACTAACTAACTTAACCTAATCTAACATAACCTAACCTAACTATGTGAACCCAACGTAACCTAACCTAACCTAACTCAACACCGTTACCTAACTCAACTATACTAACCTAAAATTGCCGAACAATGCGAACCTCAAGTACACTAATCAAACATAACTACCCTAACTAACCATAACTACCCTAACTAATCAAACATAACTACCCTAACTATGTGAACTAAACTCAACTAACCTAACCTAGACCTAACTAAGTAAAATTAATTAACTTAACTTTACTCTACTAAACTAAACTAACGAACCTAACCAAACTCAACTATACTAACCTAAACTAACCTCAACACCTAATCTAAACTAACTTAACTGACTAAACTAACTAACGTAACCAAACTAAACTAACTTAACCTAACTACATACACCTAACTAACTAAACTAACCACCAATACATAAACTAAACATCTAACCTAAACTACCTTAACTAACTAAACTAACTACCTCAACTAACTCAACTACACTAACCTCCTCCTTCCACTCCATTGCTTTGCTTGTTGGCCGTTGATTGCCGCCAGCTCCTCCTTCCTTCTTGCCGCCGCCGAGATCCTCATCCGTGCACTGGGCCGTGTTCTTCCTCCTCCGTACCACTGCCGCGAATTCCTCCACGAACCCTGCCGATCTGCTGCTGCTGAGAGCCTCCGCTGCCGCCGCTCCTTGCTCCGGTGCCCCCACAGTCCTACTCTATTCCTTCTCCGACGCGCGTGTTCACCGCCTCCAATCTCTCTCGCAATGTCGTCCCCTCCTTCTTCCTCCCTCCTCGGTGTCTCTCTACGGACGTCTTCCCCCTCCCCTCCTTAAATAGTCGACGCCCGCCCCTCACAGTAAACCCGTGACCCCTACCACCCCTACCCCGTACCCCTACCCTCACAATAAACCCGAAACCGACAGTGGGGTGCACAGATAACGCCTTTTGAGAAGGCGCTATCTGCGCACCCCCTAAGTCACGGGTTTCCCGGTCCACGTGGATCCACGTGGACCGAGATAAACGTTTCTAGTCGACGTGGACACTGATAGCGCCTTCTCAGAACGCGCTATCAGTGTAATCCGGTCCACGTTGGTCCACGTGGACATGTCGACGTGGACATGTACACTGATAGCGCCTTCTGCGAAGGCGCTATCAGTGTAATCAGGTCCACGTGGCGTCGATTACACAGATAGCGCCTTTTGAAAAGGTGTTATCTGTGTAATTGTTGCCACGTTGCCCGGACACATGGATAGCGCCTTTTCAAAAGGCGCTATCCATGTGTCCACGTCATCGAAAAAAAGTGCCACTTAGATAGCGCCTTTACAATGGGCGTTATTGCCTACTTCCCAGAAATAAATACATTTCACCCCTATTTTCCTCATTAAAACTAGAAACATGTGTACTTTAGTAATTTTTACCCTTTTTAGACTTGTATAAAACCGGGTACTTCTTTTTTAATCCAAGAAAGACCTACACATGTTTGCCGCCATTTGATGCTCCTTGTGATGCGTACGGTCAAAATGGACGGCCTGTGCAGAAATGTGCTAGTTTTTATGGGTTAAGTTTACAGTAACATTTCTAGTCGGTAAAATCAATTATTAAAATTTGGACTTTAACCAAATAAATAATCGAAACAAACTATATTGGATATATATATATATATTTTTGAAAACCACAATGGTCATTTTATTAGATAAAAGGAAATTCTACAATGGTGACTTTTAAAAATCACCATGAATGGTGACTTTTAAAAATCACCATGAATGGTGACTTAAAATTCTCACTATAGGATTTAGATTTAATGGTGAATATGAAAGCTACATTTATGACTCTTAAATTTATTCACAAGTTCCAAGAAGACATATTCACTATTGGATATAAATTCAATGGTCAAAATTTAAAATCATCATTAATGGTGTATATATATATATCTACTACTACTTAATAAGTGAGAATAATCAGTTAATCGACCATGACTTGAAATCTCAACAATGCCCTCCTTGAATCGTTTGGTGGCCTCCCGTCAATTGTGCGTTCGCTAGATTTTTAAGAGGGCCGCTAAGGGCACCCCACCATTTCATGAAGGCACCCTCTTATTGAGGGCACAAATCAAATTACCAAGGGCACCCAAAAATTAGGCTCGAAATCCCGAAAATACCCCTCGTGCAAAACAGAGGCACCTCACCACCCCCACCACCGAACTCTTGAGCAACCACGAAATCGTTGATACCCGGCCATTGCGAGGAATCCCGAAAATCGTTTTCGTTCGTTCGTCTCCGTGTTTCAGCTCCGTTGGAGGAGGTTTTTCCAGTTTGAAGGATCGGGGTTTTGGGCGAATTTCGTCTCCAAATTAGGGCTCGGTTGAAGTTCGTCGTACACACAGTCAAGGCGCGAAATCGATCGTTTGAAAGTACGTTGATAGTCTAATTAAGTTACATTTGGTAGAGTAGTTGTAATGTTTGTGTGGCGGTGTATTGAATGGTTCCATTATTGGAAATTCGTGGTTCTCGGCCACACAAAGCCGAGAGAGTGTTTTTACTGTCTCGGCCAAGCATGGCCGAGACAGATGGTAAATATTTGGGAACTCGTCGTTCTCGGCCAGGCAGGCCGGAAGAGTTCAAACAGTCTCGGTTAGGAATGGCCGAGCTTAATTGTGTTATCTCGGTCGAGACATCACGAGAGTAACATTTAGTGTTAGTTAATGTTGTGTCGGTGGTGTACGACCGAGAATGTACTCTATCTTTCGGTTGTACATTGCCGAGACGGTTAGAGTCGACACGGTCTGCACATGACGAGAGTAAGGTGAATTGAATAGGTTATGCCATGTCGGTGGTGTACAACCGAGAACGTTGCATTTCTCTCGGTTGTACATTGCCGAGAGTGTGTTTCCACTTTCGGTAAGGAGTGAACGAAATTATGTCGTATGTTTCGAACCTGCTTGACCGAGACAACAGAAATGGATGATTTTGAACTTTTTTTCTAGAAATGTAATTTTGGTTCTGTTCCAGGCGCTTAAATGTTGTAGTGTTTTCAGGTATGGCTCGTTCGAAAGCACCGGTGACAAGGGAGGAGGTTGGTGTTGAGTGTCGAGGGCTAACCGGGGCGAGGCGGCGGAGACCCCGACGGCATCTTATCGGAAAGAGAAAGAGCAAGAGAAGGTGGATTTGAAGGGAAAGGGTAAGATTGGTGGAGGACGTGCGAAGAAATTAGAATTGCACGATGAGGGGTCTAACATTGACGCGCAGCGACACTCCGATCTTGTCGTTGCCGAGGCGAAGACGAGGCGCATGCCTCGAGTCATCGACTCTAGCGAGTAGTGACTCATCGATCGGCGGACACCCATAGTAGTGATCGTAATGTGGGTGGGAGTACTAGTGGTGGAGGTGCCCAGAATGAGGGAGAGTCACATGGGCAGGGGGAAATGTGTGCTCCTTTCCCCGGTGGTCCCGAAGATGGATCCCTGTTGAAGAGCTTTAAAGATCATGTCGTCTTAGCGATATGGAGCAATGAGGTACATACATTTCTCCGTTTATGGTCATTGGTGTAGTTTAAAATTTGGGGTGTTCAATTAGTTGACGGAATGTTTTTGTCGTTGCAGGATCGGGCGACACTCAAGTGTATCAATCATGGTGCTCAGATCCAAGAATGGGACTTACAGTCATGCCACCCTGACACCGCGGGCCTTCAGAGGATTATTCAGCGGTCAGGGTTGAATACGCTGATAGATCTGCTCATACCGCAAGGCCAACAAAGAGGTTATCTCTGCCTTTGTGGAGCGGTGGCAGCCGGAAACGAACACATTTTACTTACCATTCGGTGAAATGTCGATCTCCTTGGAGGATGTGAGCATGCTGCTGAAGATTCATGTCACGGGCAAGGTGGTGGCAGTTGAGAACTTTGCGAGGTACACCGACGAGTCTCGCTCGGATGCAATTAAGCTGGTGTCGAAGCTACTTGGTGTTAGCATTGAAGATGCTGAGGAGGAAGTGAACATCAGCAAGGGGCTCACCGTCCGAAAATGTTGGTTGAAGAGTCGATGGTGCCCCAAAGCAGGTGCGAGGAACACCACTTACCCTCCTGTAGAGTGCACAGCCCGAGCTTACTTGTTGTACCTACTATCTTGCACCCTATTTGCGGATAAGAGTGGATCTCGGGTGTCTATTGCGTTGTTAAAGCTCCTCGAAGATCTGGACGACGTGGGAAAGTATGCATGGGGTGCAGCTGCATTAGCATACTTATACCGACACTTGGGCTCGGCCACTAGAGTACAAGTTTCTCAAATTGCTGAATACCTCACATTACTTGAGGTATTATACTAAATCGACCTGAATTATTTCCTTTGTGATTACTATTCAGTTCCTCTCTAACTAGCGTTATATCTATTCGCAGGGATGGGTGTACGAGCATTTCAAGCTTGGGCTCGCCACACCAAATTAATGCAATATACATGGACTACGTGCAACCTCGTGTCTGCAGATGGGTTCAAAGGCACGAGACCGTGATGAGTCAAGACAAGGTTGGGTCCATTAGGCGAACATTGGACGGGTTGCGCCCAAGTGAGGTGAGACTCTACTCCATTGTTGAAACTGAATCAGTTGAGAACTTACGTTAAGGGTTTTTAATTACGCAAATGGCAAGTGACGTCGTCAATTTCCTTTCGGGGAGGAGTTTCGGTCCCACGACCTCCACTACGACACCCACCACCGCTACCGGCGCCACCGACACATCAGTTCCTACCGAAGCAGGCCGTAGACAATCCCAGCACGATAGCACTTCTACACACTCCACCCCGGCTAATGTACTGCACGGGTCGGTCGCCGCTAGTCCCCCAAAGAGGTTGCATGGGAAGGAATACCAACGAAGGAATGTCAAGAAGCCAAAGGAATGAAGCCACGTGGACATCGACATTGCTATTGTTGGCTCCGTTTTTCCTTCTATTGATGAACAATTAATTCATTGTTTTGTTGAATGGGTCTTGAACCGTTGCTATATGTGGCATGAAACTTGAGAGAATGATGGAATATTTGGCAATGTTTCATTGTTTTCTTTGGTGTTGTAAAACTGTAATTGTTATGTTTGGCAGTTTCACTGTTTAGGCTGGAATATTTGGCAGTTCCATTGTTTTCTTTGGTGTTGTAAAACTGTAATTGTTATGTTTGGTAGTTTCACTGTTTAGGCTGGAATATATGGCAGTTTCATTGTTTTCACTGGAATATTTTGGCAGTTTCAATGCTTTCAAGGTTGTAGCACTTGCCGAGAGTGCTGTCGACCCAAACATAGAGTACTTTCGGCTTTGTCACACCGTTATGTTTATATAATTCTCGGTAAAGCGTACCAAGAATGGTAGTTTTATTTCGGTTGATGTCAGCCGAGAGTTATGCTTAGCTGACGGACGGGCATGACCGAGATGGGTAATTTGGGAGCAATAACCAAGCAAAACCCAATTACAACATCAGTTTACAAACGAAAACACCGTAACAACATCACCACCGACTACCATAACATTGTACACACCTCACTCTACAAACCATAACATAGTACCAACATCATTTTAGACATCATAAGATATTAACAACAATGCACGGAAATCAACTCACTTTATATTATAGACAACACCACTTTACATCACTTTTCATTGTCAGAGTTAATAATATTTACAAAAAATGCGGTGGTTCGGCAAACATGAATGTCAAACTATGGAGAATCTAAATCTACCACGGATAGAGCTCCTTCTTCAGAAGGTACGACCGCCACGATTTCATGAATGACAATTCCATCACGCCATCCTTTAGCGCACTCCTCAACATATCGTTCACACGCGGGATATAAGGATGTCAGCGGTGCATTAACGGTCAACTTCACCTGTCAAAGTTAGAAGTACAAAAGATCACAGACTGTCACATACATGCGGCGATAAGGATGAGAAAAAACCAATTCACAAAAAATCTACACACTTACCCTAACCCAATGGATATTCCTTTCATTAACCATGGCAATGATAAGTCTGCTTTGTATCGACGCCGGTGGAGCACTACGTAGAGGAAGAAACGTCGAGGCACTGCCATGCGAGAGGTTGACTAGAATGACATTAAAGGCCGTTGATATTAGCAATCCCATGTCTGGAAGTGTCAACCATTCTTCGAAGGAGGCACTAACATGATTATCTGGACAATGCACGGCTGTCTTGACATTTTCGTAACTCGTTCCAAGCAGTTCACGCCAAAGGCTTTCGTACCCGATTAACTCATCAAACATTCTTGTACGAACTTTCCTCCAACCGTCTACATCGGGAAGACCTAGCCCGGAGGCGACACACCGATAGCCACAATTTCCATCGCCTATCACATCGATAGTGCTGTCAACAAATGGCAACCAAGACGGTTCTATGCAATGAGAGTAAGGCACGTTATATGCACTTTGGGTGCGTCGACTTGTACAGCGCATTTTAGGACCAACTTTACTTTTTTTCTTCCTCGACCTAGAAGCCTCTTCCGCTGATAGAACGTACTCAAATCCGCTAGGCAATCTTGTCGTGGAAAATTCGGCTTCATCGTGTTTTTTCTTTGCAGACCCCGGTGTCCTTCCCTTTGTCTTTATCTTCGTAGGTGGCACCACTCCCGGTGTGGATGAAGGTCGACTAATCTCCCTGAGTTGCTGAATAATCCTGATGCGATCGTCCTCTTCAGTGCAAGCATGAAACTTTTGCATGACTCTTTCAATCTCATCGTGCACATTGTACCCAGACGGATCCACAGGATTCTCAGGTATCATACTCAACTTTCGCCAGTACACATGAATGTCGTCGAGAGGGATGGGTGTCCCAACAAATTTATGGAAATTTAGCTCATTGGCACAAGGAAGGCCGTTTGTGGTACGTATCTCGCAACCACAACGAGTTGAGTCGTTTCCAACGTCCTCCCCACGTTCCAATTCTTCTCGAATTAACTTAAGCCCCCGTTGAGAGACATAACCACGCAATCGGCGATATAACTCATCAATACAATCATGTTGGACCACATTCAAACTAAGCTCAAATGAAGCCTTGATGTTGTTGTGTTGAATCCTAAGGATGCCATCAACCACATTCCACAAAGTCTCAAAGTTTGCCTGACTGTTGCCAAGATGTAGCTTCAGAGTGGAACTCCACCCTCTGTGTTGTTGTTTCCCCAAAATGCATGATTCGATTTGTCCAAGCCGGTACGAATTTCTCCTTGTATGTCTTTACCCATGTGTTCTTCAAGTAATCAAGAAGACCCTTCACATTCCCGAACTCAGAACGCAAGTCATTCATCCTAACTTCAAATAAGGCCTCGGACTTAGCATACATGACACTCGTCCACCTATCCATGAAACGAGCGAAACCGTCGTTTTCTCCAAACATCTTCTTAGTCTTGGCCAATACTACTTTGTTGATGTGCCAAGAGCAAAGAATGTGAGACGATGATGGGAATACTACATTGATGGCACTAATAAGGCCTAAGTCCCGATCCGTCACAAACACGTCCAGGTTTAGGCCACCCATCCAGTATGGATCTCAAGTTCTCAAGTGCCCAAACAAAATTTGCATGACTCTCTGATGATATGAAAACAAACCCAACGGAGAACGTCAAATGCGTAGAAGTGATGCCAACAATCTCCAATAACGGCATTCGATACCTATTTGTTTTGTACGTGCAATCCATCAAAATTACCGAAGGAAAACACCTTAGCAACTTGATTGAATCAGGATGTGCCCAAAACAAATCAGTGACGACATTCGTATCGGGATGCTTCCTGTGACACGACATCCACTTATTCTTCTCCAATATGTGCAACAGTTGTTGCATTTGAGTCCTCCCACCCGCATCCTCAATTCGGACTTTCTGTCTTGCATTATATATTGTCCGCATTGTCGATACGTTTGTAACATCTCTTTGCTTCAACGTATTGAGGATGTCTATTGGCTTCACATTACCATTTGTCATCTGCACAACAACCACCTGCTCCCCCTTATCCAATCTTCCAACATATGAGTGGTCGTCCAAGTTTTTCGCGGGCTCGTGATTGTGCCTCCCACATATGACAGTAACCTACCACAAAGAGTCGGCATTTTCCTTGATGTTAATAAGGAAAGGGCATCCACATTTCTTCGTACCAGTTTGAGTCATCCCCTTTTCCTCTTCTTCTTCATTTTTTGGTTTCGAAGAAATTTTGGCCGCTTTCCCCTTCCCAACTCTTTGAGACATTCCCCTATAAGTTCCAGACCTCTCGCACGCAAGTTTCACCCATCCTCTGCGCTTAATGCCCCCGGCATCAGAGTGCTTCGTCACTAAAACAAACATGTTCTCCCGGCCTATCATTTGAAGCCATGAAATTGCCGCTTCTCTATAGGGGAATGGTCTACAAGGTGTAAACGTATCCTTGTAGTCTTTAAATAAAGTAGAGACCGACATTACCTGCAATACAAACATTGTAACATTATGATCAACCGAAATGCACAGTTTATTCACACAAAAACCCCAAAAACCACGTTTTCGGTTGTACAGATCCGCAAATATATGCATAGTGTCGGTTATGTCCAACCGAGACCTACAGCATTGTCTCGGTCGATCCATACCGAGATTATACCTTCGTTAGGTTCACAGCATGACGTGAACTACGACGAAGTCTCGGTTGATGTGGACCGAGACGTTTCTACAACTCTCGGTCCCGCGAGGCCGAGACATTCGCGCCCGTGCAAAAATCGACTTAAAATTTGAGAAACCGCATATATAACACATTAAATTTCAAAAATTACCTCTTGTTCTACCTCCTCTTGCACCAATGCAGTACAATCTTTCATTTTATAGTGCAAACAAACTCGGATTCCTCGAATTTACCAAGCCCTACGTTGACAAATCAAACCATCATTTTTTCAGTTTTTGACCGAAATTACAGTTCCTACAAAGCATCATTAGGTTGGCAAACTTTGTTACATCGCTGTCGGATGATGTCAAGCCGCAACAATCGATACGCTCGACAAACGCAATGTGGTTTTATGGTTCACTTGTGAAGAAAATAGTGGTGGTGGGGTGCCCCAGTTTCATTTTCAAAATGATTTGTGGGGTTTGAGTCAATATATATTAAGGGGCAAAATGGTCATTTCCATTTTAGCTGGGAGAATTACAAAATACTTGGGTGCCTTCATGAAATGGTGGGGTGCCTTTAGCGGCCCTCATTTTTAATCGATTTTGTGCCCTAAATTTTCGTTCTCTCTCTCTCGTCTCTCTCATTCGTGGGTTTCTTTTTTGGTTTCGTGCGTAGCTCGTTCGATCTTGGTCGATTTTTAACCGATTTTGTTCCCTCAATTTTCGTTCTCTCTCTCTCGTCTTTACTGCTCTACTCTGCTCTGTGTTTGGATCTCCTACGAAGAGGAGCTCGCGAGGTTCGATCTTGGTCTATGTTCGGATCTCCTACGAAGAGGAGCTCGCGAAGTTCGATTTTGGTAAGATCATCTCGCCAAACTCGGAGTTCGCTGCATTCTACTCTGCTCTGTGTTCGGATCTCCTACGAAGAGGAGCTCGCGAGGTTCGATCTTGGTCAGATCATCTCGCCAAACTCGGAGTTCGCTGCATTCTACTCTGCTGTGTTCGGATCTCCTACAAAGAGGAGCTCGCGAGGTTTGATCTTGGTCAGATCATCTCGCCAAACTCGGAGTTCACTGCATCCAAGGTACTTCGATTCCTCTAAATCTTCAAACCCTAGCTCTTCGTATTTCCAATTCCGGTGTTGAATTGTGGTTTTTGTTTTGATTTGAGTTTGATCTAGAGAATCCTTGTTTGGTAATCTGTGATTGTTCGTAGATCGTTCAGTGTGTTGAGTTGTGATTTTTTGTTTTGCTTGGTATCTTGTACGGTTAGTATTTAGAATGCTTTTGTTGTTCTTATGTTTATTGTGATTATTCAATGTAGTTATTTGAGTGGTAGAAAGTTAGAAATTTATGGACTATGTGAATTGATGAGCCTGATAATGCTATTGATTAACTATGTATTGCTTTACATGAATTTGATGACGGTCACAGTGAGGGGTGGGTGTTTCGGGTGTGTGTATTATCTCTTGTGATTTAAATTTAACAAGCCACTAAAAAACTGATTGGTCCCTATATGCTCAATGAAATTTCAAAGGAGACAATGAATATAAGAATGAAATAACGGGAGCAACACTCACTCATTCTGTGGAAGATTTATTGTCCTTTCTCCATACTTAATGCACAAAAATAAGTAAGACGGGCAGCTGTATTTTAGACACTTCAAGTATTTGGACAGGTCATAAAATCGAATTTTGCCAATTCGGTTAGAAGATTTTCTGTCGAACGCCTGGATGCTCATATAGAACATGCTCCTAAAAAAGTTAATTTTAGACATTACTCGGCCGAGAAATAAAAGTGTTATTGTGCAAAGCATAACAAATAACAATCAAGAGAATGAATATTAGACTGCTGTCAAATTACCATCTAAATATTGAAACATTGATGTTATTGATAAAGTGCCCATAAGATAGACCTAGCCTTTCAAATGTCATTTTAAAGAGATTATGAATATTGATTATAATTGTGATAAAATGAGAAGCTCCTATCTAGCTAGGTTGTTTGGCCATGCTTAATTGTCTTCACTTTAACTGTAACAATCCTAAAAAAAAATCTACCTCGTGCCACGTGTCATTTCAGGTCGTACGTGAGACCCACTTGTCGTGATACACATGTCCAAATCTCGGGAGTCGACACCGAGGTATGTTATTTTTGGTTTGATGCTTGTCTTAATTATCATACCAAAGGTTGAACAAATTAAATTAATGAAATTCGGTAATATGCGGGTAAGGTACACTCAGGGCATAACGGTGTTGAGACGAGCGGAGGCGTACCTCGAGTCGCGTGTCGATGTGGGACCGAAGTAGTGGCATATGGGGTACACTTAATGTATTTGAGTTAAATTTAAAAATGAGTGGCTAGAGTTAACCTTATATATATATATATATATATATATATATATATATATATATATATATATATATATATATATACATATATATTTATATATATAAAGATAATGTGGGGTTTTTATCCACACTTAAAACAAACAAACAAAAAAAAAACAATGAAGAGAAGAAACAAAGAAAACCGAAACAGAGAGAAGAGAACGACCGAGAAGAAGAAAAAGAAGAAAGAAACGGAGGAAGAAGGAGAGCTCGAGGAAGTCGAATTGAAAGTGAGTTGTTGTTGTGATTTTTGTTGTTGAATTTCGTTTGAAGTTGTGGTTGTTGAAAATGGTTGTTGTTGTTGTTGTTGGATCGGCTGTTGATGGAGGAGCTCGGATTCTCCGAGGACGAGACATCTCCCCTCCCCAAATTGAGAAAAAAATTAGATGTGGAAACCCGACCCAGGCCCGGGTGGTATCAGAGCGAGAGTTCTAGGAACCTCGGGAAATTTCACTGAAAGAGCATAAGACTTAAAAAAAAAAAATTAGATGTGGAAACCCGATGCACTTGCCTTAGAACTCTAGTTGGGAAGTGATGGTGAGGCGGGTAGACTTGTGGTTTATACACGTGTTATGTTTTATTGTAAATGATATATTAACACGTATGTATACCGAGCCAGATCCGACGCACATTTTTCGACATAGATCACGATGGACGGACAGCCCTCGACACAGCTTAAGATAGGACAGACTAGTGATCCTACTAGGGACACCACTACTACTACCGCATCGACTCGAGCATAGTGGATCGACTTGCAGCCCACGATGCCCAGTTGACATAGATCCTCCAGTTACTTAGGGCTCATGCAGCGACAACCGCCACGCCAGCAGCACTAGCTCCCACAGTTCTGGTCGCACCTACGGTACAGACACCGTTGCCCCGATTACACCACATATGCCTACTGATACACCACTTTCAGAGACACGGGCTGAGGGAGTCTCGCCAGCTATTGTGATACCGTTAGAGACTTCGACTCTTACGCCCCTACCTATGACTACCGAGCAGCTGACAGCTACTACAGTTCCTGCTACTTCCGCATTCGTCTTGACCCCGGAGGCGAAGCTTGTCAGGGAGTTTATGAAATTTCAACCGGGATACTTCTACGGAGGTGGAGACCCTGAGGCAGCAGGGAAGTGGATAGTTTCGCATCAGCGTTTCCATAAATTGATGCGGAACGACGACAGCATACAGGCACGTTTATCCGGAGCGTGTCTGAGAGGTCATGCAGCGGTTTGGTGGATGACTTTTCTGGATATCCACCTGGAGCCAGCGACATGGGCGGAGTTTCGAGAGTTGTTCTACGACGAGTTCATTCCCATGCAGGTGAGGCTGAGATTGAGGGAGGATTTTCTTGGGCCTTACGACGGGTAACCGCTCATTGATGCGATACTGAGGAGCGGTACCGATTCCTATTACTGTTCTCGATGGATGTTGCGGGCACAAAGGCGCTTCAGATTTACTATTTCGTATGTGGTGTTGATGAGCGGATTGCTGACGCGATAGTCTCGACAAGTGCTACTACTCTTTAGGAGGTGTACGATCGAGCATTATCTTATGAGACACTGCTCTTGGAGAGATAGGGCAGATGTACGACAGGTACTGCAGTACAGGCGGGTCAGGGTTCTCGGTCGGATCGGAGACCGAAGAGACAAAGAGATCAGCTTGACAGAGGTCGCGAGATGATCGACGAGATAGGGACCGTAGGGTTGATCACCGGGACAACCAGTTCCAGTACGAGGATAGGCAGCAGACGCACGCCTTAGCACCTGCACCCACAGAGCAGCAGTGACATCAGCCACAACAGTACCGTCAAGATAGGGATCAGGGAGGCTATGACAGGGGTCAGAGAGACCAGGGTCAGGGTCAGAGATTCGGAGATAGGCAGGAGAAACGTCGATGTCATCGTTGTGGTCGAAAGGACACCTGAAAGCTGACTGCAGGACACCACCGAAAACACAGGTGAGTGTCCCAGCTGTGTCACACTTTGGAGTTAAGGACACAAAGTCAACAAGCATACCTTTATTTATACTCCACCTCACTCCATCATGTTCTTCTCTCACTTATGTCACTCTCTCTCTCACACCCACACATACACCCGACATTCACACGGGCCGAGAGGAAGAAGAAACAGAGAGGAAGAGAGGAGAAGGAGGAGCCGGGAAGGAGAGAAAAGAGGGTGGAAAAGCCGGGAAGGAGGTGAGTCGTTGCTTTTGGTGTTGTTTGGTGCGTCGGCCATGAAGGCCGAGAGGGGGTTCGGCCATGGAGGCCGAACCGGGCCAAGGTTGAGATGGCATCGAGTCCATCGGGGTTGGGGTGGTGAGCAACCCCAACCCAAACCGCAGAGGAAAAAGAAAAAAAAAACATAAATAGAGACGTAAGTCTCTGTGAAGAAGGAGATGGGGTGGGGGAGGGGTGCACGCACGCGTGTGCGTGTGTGCAACCCTGGACCGGCCGGCCGGTTCGGACCCGACCCGAGTGGGCCCGAACCGAGTTAGGCCGACCCGATTGGATCGGGTCAGGCCGACCCGGGTATACCGGGTCAAACTCGGTCCAAGGACCCACCCATTTATTTAAATAATATAATATTAAAATTTAATTTAAAAACAATTTTAAATTTAATAAATTACGAAAAAAATAAGAAAAATAAGTAGAAAATTTATGGAAAAATCCAGAAAATCAGGAAAAATATAAAAAAAATTGAAGAAAAAGATAGAAAAATGGTATTCGAGAATTTTTCGGGCGTTAGACACCCCGGTATAACTCGAAAAGTGTGCCAAACCAAACTTTTTGAAATAAAATTTTCATATTTTTGCCGCACATTATAAATTCATTTAATTTGATTCTAAACTAGTTAGAATGGTTTAATTGGACACCAGGAACTTAGGAGACCATAGTCGGGAGTCGGGCGCGTTTCTCGAGACTTGAGTGGGACTTCGGAGTGCGTTTTTGAGGTACGAAAGATTTCATCTGAAAGTCACTGAGGGTTTACTTTTTCATCGTTGATTTTCTATTCCTTGTTATTGTACTATATTCCGTGATACATTTGGCTTGGTGGTCGAGTTACTCCCACGTGATATTTGTAGTGTACTTATGACACACTAGGCTGTAGCACGTGTGATCAGGCACTCGGTGAATTGGTACCCGAGTTGCATTAAGAGTGCAGGTGTCGGGCAAACACCGCGATGAACCAGGTGAAAGGAAGTGGGGGCACCCACCGAAAGGATCTGGTGGTCCGAAGTACAATTTAGTCTGACCGGGACGAGTATACACTTTTTCTCTTGTGTTATTTATTCATGTGATGATCTTAGCACAATTGTATGTTTAGTTTCCGCATGATTATTTGACATGTTTATTGATATCTATTTATTTTCTGATAAATGCTCGGTGTACTTAGTTGGAATATTACTAACTGTACTTTCCATTTGGCTTTTTGTGATGGTCGAGTGCAGATCCCAGTGCTAGTAGGGGCAAGGGGATTTTGGACGACTTTATCTGACTGCCCGTGGTCGATGACCTACTAGTACGTGCGATTTTGATATTGCTTTACCTTTGAGAAATGGGAGACTAGATAGACATTGTACTTGTATATATTACTGCTTAGTATTGTCGCCTATATACAGAGTATTTTCCTCGGGTTTTCCACAATAGGAGTTGCTCTTATAAATGATGTTTTATATGATGATGAATTTAATTGTCTTACTTGCTTTAAATTTAAGACTTCCGTTATTTTTAATGCTAAAAATGATTCAACTGTCTAACTAAATTGATTAACGAAATAAGTTAACACACATATCGAGTAGTCATGATGTAGCAAAGGACGTTAGTGGCGCGAGGGACCCAGTGGGTCAATGATCTGACAGGACTGCGGGGCGCGCCTCCCCACGTGGCGACCTCGGGATTTGGGGCTGCCACAGACCCAGTGGCCTTGGACTCGAGGATTTGTTACGGGGTATGAGAGTGCGTTTTAAGGTACGTAAGATTTCATCTGAAAGTCACTGAGGGTTTACTTTTCCATCGTTGATTTCATATTCCTTGTTATTGTACTCTATTTCGTGATACATTTGGGTTGGTGGTCGAGTTACTCTCACCTGATATTCGTAGTGTACTTGTGGCACACTAGGCTGTAGCACGTGTGATCAGGCACTCGGTGAATTGCAACCCGAGTTGCATTAAGGGTGCACGTGTCGGGAAAGCACCGTGAGGAACCAGGTGAAAGGAAGTGGGGGCACCCACCGAAAGGATCTTGGGGGTCCGAAATACAGTTTAGTCCAACCGGGACGAGTACACACTTTGTTTCTCTCGTGTTTATTCATGTGATGATCTTAGCACGGTTGTCCGTTTATTTTCTCATGATTATTTGACATGTTTATTGACGTCTATTTATTTTCTGATAAATGTTCGGTGTACTTCGTTGGAATCTTACTAACTGTACTCTCCATCTGGCTTTTTGTGATGGTCGAGTGCAGATCTCAGTGCTAGTAAGGGCAAGGGGATTTTGGACGACTTTATCTGACTGCCCGTGGTCGAGGACCTACAAGTACGTGCGATTTTGATATTTTGCTTTACCTTTGGGAAATGGGAGACTGGATAGACACTGTACTTGTATATATTACTGCTTAGTATTGTCGCCTATATACAGAGTATTTTCCCCGGGTTTTCCACAATAGGAGTTGCTCTTATAAATGATGTTTTATATGATGATGAATTTAATTGTCTTACTTGCTTTAAATTTAATACTTCCGCTGTTTTTAATGCTAAAAATGATTCAACTGTCTAACTAAACTTATTAACGAAATAAGTTAACACACATATCGACTAGTCATGATGTAGCAAAGGACGTTAGTGGCGCGAGGGACCCAGTGGGTCAATGATCTGACAGATTTGAAGGGTCGCGCCTCCCCACGTGGCGACCTCGGGACTTGGGGCCGCCACAGGTGGTATCAGAGCGAGAGTTCTAGGAACCTCGGAAATTTAACTGAAAGAGCATAAGACTTAAAAAAAAATTATTAGATGTGGAAACCCGATGTACTAGCCTTAGAATTCTATTTGGGAAGTGATGGTGAGGCGGGTAGACTTAGGGTTTATACACGTGTTATGTTTTATTGTAAATTATATATTAACACGTATATATACCGAGGCTGATCCTACACACGCTTTTCGATACAGATCACGATGGACGGACGGACAACCCTCAACACATCCTGAGATAGGACAGACTAGTGATCCTACTAGGGACACCACTACTACTATCGTATCGACTCAGAGCATAGAGGATCGACTTGCCGCCCACGATGCCCAGTTGACAGAGATGCTCTAGTTACTTGGGGCTCAGGCCGCGACAGCCGCCACGCCAGTAGCACTAGCTCCCACAGTTCTGGTCACACCTACGGTACATACACCCGTTACCCCGATTACACCACATATGCCTACTGATACACCACTTTCAGAGACACGGGTTGAGGGAGTCTCGCCAGCTATTGTGATATCGTTAGAGACTTCGACTCTTATGCGCCTACCTATGACTACCGAGCAGCCGACAGCTACTAAAGTTCATGTTACTTCCGCATTCGTCTTGACCCCGGAGGCGAAGCTTGTCGGAGAGTTTATGAAATTTCAGTCGGGATACTTCTACGAAGGTGGAGACCCTGAGGCGGCAAGGAAGTGGATAGTTTCGCATCAGCGTTTCCATGCTGATGCGGAACGACGACAGCATACGGTACGTTTATCCGGAGCGTGTCTGATAGGTCATGCAGCGGTTTGGTGGATGACTTATCTGGATATCCACCCGGAGCCATCGACATGGGCGGAGTTTCGAGAGTTGTTCTACGACGAGTTCATTCCCATGCAGGTGAGGCTGAGATTGAGGGAGGATTTTCTGGTCCTATGACAGGTAATCGCTCATTGATGCAGTACATGGAGCGGTACCGATACCTATTACTGTTCTCGATGGATGTTGCGGGTACAGAGATGCTTCGATTTACTATTTCGTACGTGGTGTTGATGAGCGGATTGCTGACACGATAGTCTCGATAGGTGCTACTACTCTTTAGGAGGTGTACGATCGAGCATTATCTTATGAGACATTGCTCTTTGAGAGAGAGGGCAGGCGTACGACAGGTACTGCAGTACAGCGGGTCTGGGTTCTCGGTCGGATCGGAGATCGAAGAGATAGAGAGATCAGCTTGACAGAGGTCGCCGAGATGATCGACGAGATAGGGACCGTAAGGTTGATCACCGGGACAGCCATTTCCAATACGAGGATAAACAGCAGACGCACACCTTAGCACCTGCAACCACAGAGCAAAGAACGACATCGGCCAAGCGGCGCATCGTCGGGATAGGGATCAGGGAGGCCATGACATGGGTCAGAGAGACCAGGGTCAGGGTCAGAGATTCGGAGATAGGCAGGAGAAACGTCGATGTCATCATTGTGGTCAAAAAAGGCACCTGAAAGTCGACTGCATGGCACCACCGACATTACCAGGAGCACAGCAGGGTCAGGCTAGGGAGAGGGCACATGCAGTCGCGCAACCAGATCGAGATGCGACCAGACAGCTCGTCGAGGGTACGTTATCTATTATGGGTAGACCGATGCATGTTATGATAGATTCTGGTAGTACATTATCATTTATTGCTGGAGGCATGGTAGGAGAGTTAGGGTTAGCATCACAGACGCTAGACACACACCTTGTCCTCAGCACGGCTGCTGGGGATAAGATATACCCTAACCAGATATGTCGAGACTGCACGATAGAGGTAGAGGGGCATCAGTTGCCGATAGACTTACGAGTCCTAGAGTTCCTCGAGTTTGACACACTTTTAGGGATGGACTGGTTAGCGACATATCATGCACAGCTGGATTGCTTCCAGAAGACCGTCACGTTTCGAGTTCCAGGGATTCCAGAGTTCACATTTATCGGAGTCGCTACCACACTACCCATTACTAGAGGTCGACTAGCTACGACTCAAGAGATGGAGCCATTCCGATGATAGTTGAGCCAGAGGTTAGGACTGAAGTCAGGATTGAAGATGTTCCAGTAGTCCGAGACTTCGTCGACGTATTTCCAGATGATTTACCAGGATTTCCACCGCCACGGGCGATTGAGTTCATCATTGAGCTGATACTAGGGACTCAGCCGATCGCTAGCTAACCTTACCAGATGTCACCGTCAGAGCACGAGGAGGTCAGGAGGCAGTTGGATGACTTACTAGAGAAGGTTTTCATTCACCCTAGCATGTCACCTTGGGGAGCTCCGGTATTATTTGTGAAGAAGAAGGATGGTTCAATGAGGATGTGCATAGACTACAGGAAGTTGAATCAAGTTACAGTTAAGAACCGTTACTCGACTCCCCAGGATCGACGACCTTTTTGATCGTTTGACTGGCGCCAAGCTCTTCTCGAAGATTGATCTGCGTTCAGGCTATCACCAGTTGAGGATTCGAGAAGAGGACGTCAAGAAGACCGCTTTCAGTACAAGATATGGGTTGTTTGAGTTTACAGTCATGCCTTTTGGGCTGACTAACGCCCCGGCGATTTTCATGGACTTGATGCACAAGGTCTTGAGACCATACTTAGACAAATATGTCATCGTCTTTATTGATGACATCTTGATTTACAACATGACTCGTGAGGAGCATGTGAGTCATCTCAGAGCGGTTTTGACGACACTGAGAGAGCATAAACTGTACGCAAAATTTTGCAAGTGTGATTTCTGGCTGAGTGCAGTAAGATTTCTGGAACGTGTCATTAACGATCAGGGTATCTCTGTGGATTCAGAGAAAATTCGGGTAAATATTGACTGGAGGACGCCTGAATCTGCTTTTGACATTCGGAGTTTTTTGGGACTGGCAGGGTACTACCGCCGATTCGTACATGGCTTTTCCTTGATTGCAGCATCGATGACTAGACTGTCCAAGAAGGATGTTAGATTTGATTGGTCAGAGGAGTGTGAGCAACCTTTCTGGGAGTTGAAGAGGATATTGACTTATGCACCAGTGTTGACATTGCCAGAGCAGGGCAAGAGCTTGTCAGTGTATACGGATGCATTGGGCATTGGACTTGGATGCATTTTGATGCATGAGGGTAGACCAGTAGCTTACTTGTCCCGACGATTGAGACCCCACGAGGTTAACTATCCAGTGCATGACTTGGAGCTTGCAGCAGTCGTTTTGCACTGAATGCCTGGAGGCATTATCTCTACGGAGAGCGGTTCGTACTCTACACTGATCATCAGAGTCTGAGATACATTTTCACTCAGAGAGATCTGAACATGCGTAAGAGGAGATGGCTTGAGTTACTGAAGGACTACGACTTCACTATTGAGTATCACCCAGGGAAAGCGAACGTTGTAGCTGATGCATTGAGCAGG
This sequence comes from Stephania cephalantha, assembly GCA_039657325.1. Lineage (NCBI taxonomy): Eukaryota > Viridiplantae > Streptophyta > Magnoliopsida > Ranunculales > Menispermaceae > Stephania > Stephania cephalantha. Next base: position 48,892,624 of record CM077569.1, on the reverse strand, counting down.
ACCGGTATTGACAGTCAGACTGTAGTGCGACTTATGACACACGAGCATGGCTTACTACAGTGGCGTCAATCATGTGCATGACTGATGTTTTTACTACGATCGAGCCACACCTTTGTGGTCAAATGAGAGTTTCGACTGTATCTATTGAGCGAGTTGCCGAGTGTCAGATGACCGATAGACTCTATGAGCGGTTATGTGGTATGGCTTGGGATCCGGAGTGTACGTATTGGGCAGAGTCGACAAATCAGTGTTTGAGACACCGAGGGAGGTTGTGGATACCTGCAGTTCTGGAGATACGGGACAGAATATTGGAGGACGCACACAAGTCTCGCTACACGATTCATCCTGGTCGGACCAAGATGTGTCATGATTTGAGGCGATTGTTCTGGTGGCCAGGTATGAAAGCTGACGTTGGCGAGTACGTCAGGAGTTGTCATATCTGCCAGCAAGTTAAGGTTGAGCACATGAGACCAGGCGGTTTACTACAGCCACTACCAATTCCATAGTGGAAATGAGAGCACGTCACTATGGATTTTGTCAGTGGGTTACCGTAGACTATGAGGAGACACGATGCGGTTTTGGTTGTGATTGACAGACTAACGAAATCGTCGCATTTCATTCATATTTCTATGAGATATTCGTTCCCACAGCTGAGCATTATCTTCGAGAGGGTGATCGTTAGATTGCATGGGGTGTCAGTTTCTATTGTATCTGACCGAGATCCTAGGTTGACTTCGAAATTCTGGGAGGCGATGCAGGAGCAGTTTGGCACCAGGTTGCAATTTAGTACAACTTACCATCCTCAGACAGACGGACAGTCTGAAAGACTGATACAGATTCTGGATGATATGCTCAGGGCTTGTATTTTGCAGTTTGGAGGTTCGTGGGAGGAGTATTTGCCGCTGTGTGAGTTTGCTTACAATAACAGCTATTAGGCGAGTATCGGGATGCCTTCGTTTGAGGCGTTGTATGGCAGGCCCTACAGATCACATGCGTGTTGGGCAGCGCCTGAGGATACAGCGGCGATTGGGCCAGAGATAGTTGTTGATCACACAGAGAAGATTACGCAGATTCGACAGACTTCGGGCGGCACAGGACAGACATAAGAAATATGCGGATAAGTATCACGAGGGTCTGAGCTATAAAGAGGGCGACATGGTTTATCTGAAGGTTTCCCCTTGGAAGGGCCAGCAGAGATTTGAGATTAAAGGGAAATTGACGCCGAGATACATAGGACCACGAATTGGCAGTGTGGCTTACAGATTTGACTTGCCAACAGAGTTAGCTGGGGTGCATCCTACGTTTCATATCTCAATGTTAAGGCTAGGTCCGGCTAGGTCGGACGGATCGAGTTCTATCGAGACCGATGGTTGATCTTGAGACGGATCGAGCCCGAAAATATGGAGAAGGAGGAGCGGGAAGGAGAGAAGAAGAAATAGATAGGTGGAGAGGAGCGGGAAGAGAGAGCGAGGTGGAGTGAGTCGTTGCTTTTGTTGTTGTTTGGTGCGTCGGCCATGGAGGCCGAGAGGGGGGTTCGGCCATGGAGGCCGAACCGGGCCAAAGTGGAGATGGCGGGGGTGTCAACCCTGCCATCGAGTCCACCGGGGTTGGGGTGGAGAGCAACCCCAACCCAAACCACAGAGGAAAAAGAAAAAAAAATATTTTTCCCGATCGAACCAGTCTTCACTAGTTCGATCTACTGAAGAAGGTGCACACGCGCGAACGCGTGTGCACCCCCCCCTCATGGGCCGGGCCCAGAACGGGCCATGCTCTGGGTCGGGTCCGACCCGTTTGGGTCGACCTGACGCAAACCAAATAAAAATAAAAAATAGAAGAAAAAAAGGGAAGAAAAATTGGGAGAAAATTCCGAAAAAAATTATATTTCAATACAATAAATAGAGATTTATGAATTTTTATGACGAATAAAATATTTGGATATTCCAGACTCGACTTTTGCGGGGTTTTTACCTCGAAAAGCGGGAAATGGGCAATTTGGCCTAAGATTTTTAGAAATTGGTCGTAAATTGTCATATTAAATCTGAATTATTGATAAATGGACATAGGTGGACACGGGTAATCAATTAGCGACCAAGGACCCAGTGGCCTTGGACTCGGGGATTTGTTACGGGGTATGAGAGTGCGTTTTGAGGTACGTAAGATTTCATCTGAAAGTCACGGAGGGTTTACTTTTCCATCGTTGATTTCTTATTCCTTGTTATTGTACTCTATTCCGTGATACATTTGGCTTGGTGGTCGAGTTACTCCCACCTGATATTCGTAGTGTACTTATGGCACACTAGGCTGTAGCACGTGTGATCAAGCACTCGGTGAATTGGTACCCGAGTTGCATTAAGGGTGCACGTGTCGGGCAAGCACCGCGAGGAACCAGGTGAAAGGAAGTGGGGGCACCCACCGAAAGGATCCTGGGGGTCCGAAGTACAGTTTAGTCTGACCGGGACGAGTACACACTTTGTTTCTCTCGTGTTATTTATTCATGTGATGATCTTAGCACAGTTGTATGTTTAGTTTCCGCATAATTATTTGACATGCTTATTGATATCTATTTATTTTCTGATAAATGCTCGGTGTACTTCGTTGGAATCTTACTAACTGTACTCTCCATCTGGCTTTTTGTGATGGTCGAGTGCAGATCCCAGTGCTAGTAGGGGCAAGGGGATTTTGGGCGACTTTATCTGACTGCCCGTGGACGAGGACCTACTAGTACGTGCGATTTTGATATTTTGCTTTACCTTTGGGAATTGGGAGACTGAATAGACGCTGTAATTGTATATATTACTGCTTAGTATTGTCGCTTATATACATAGTACTTTCCCCGGGTTTTCCACAATAGGAGTTGCTCTTATAAATGATGTTTTATATGATGATGAATTTAATTGTCTTACTTGCTTTAAATTTAAGACTTACGTTATTTTTAATGCTAAAAATGATTCAACTGTCTAACTAAACTGATTAACGAAATAAGTTAATACACATATCGAGTAGTCATGATGTAGCAAAGGACGTTAGTGGCGCGAGGGACCCAGTGGGTCAATGATCCGACAGGACTGCGGGGGCGCGCCTCCCCACGTGGCGACCTCGAGATTTGGGACCGCCACAATTAAGACACAAACCAGCGGAAGTTAGGAATGGCTGAACTTAGAGTGGAACCTTATGATCCTAACCTAAGTCTTAGTTGGGAAGTAGGGAGAGTTGGGGAAATTTAAAACTGGACTACGAGCTATTTGATTTGTTGTACTATTAACTATCGATAGCTATGTTCTGATCGTGAAAATCGCTTTCTTTTCAGTACCCAAGCTAATACGCAAATGATTACATCTCACGATTAGCAGCTTCAAGAGATTCTCCGACTGCTGAGGGCTTAGGCGACAACATCACCTTCCACGTCAGCAGCTCCAGTTACTCGGACCGGAAGTGCTTCTACAGTCCATGACCCACCTGCACCACCTCCAGTTCAGGCAGGACCTGCAATGGCCGATGAGGCACATGTTCAGGCCGAGATAGTACCTCCTACACCTGAGACACCGTCCGAGGATACGCTGACTGATACTGGTGTTAGGGTACAGCTGAGGCGAGGCAGGCTCGTGAATTTAAGAGGCATCATCGGGAGAAGTTCCACGGGGTACTAACCTCGAGGCTGCAGAGAGGTATATGAGGAGCCACGAGAAGATACATGATTAACTGTCCACACCAGCTCATATGCGGCCGAGTATATCGTCAGCTTCACTGTTCGGCAAGGCCGATGCCTGGTGGCGCACTATGGTGGCGTCGAAGGGGAAGCCCAAGGATCGGGCTGAGTTTAAGGAGAGGTTTAACGAGAAGTATATTCCTCCTACAGTCCGTAACCCGAAGAGGATTGAGTTTAAGACCATTCGATAGAGGACCGAGGAGTTAGTTATGCAGTATATGGACCGATATTTACGCTTGATGGAGTATCCTGGGAGTGCGGCCGACACTGACGCTGACCATGCTTACTACTTTGTGCACGGTCTACTAGACTCTATTGGTTCTAGGGCTGGCAATTTGGGTTATGAAACGTTTAACACGACACGACACGTCATAAACATGTCGTGGGTTTGGCATAAGTGGGTTTGGGTCATAAACAGGTTAACCTGTTTATACACGGTTAATAAACGAGTCATTAACATGTTAACCTGTGTGACTCGTTTATGACTCGCTTAATTATATACATATATAACTTATAATTTACATATAATTAATCACTCATATAAATACAACTTTTTATTTTTCTTTAACTCTTTTCAAAACCCTAACATAAACCACTTCCATTTCTTCCTCTTCCACCTTGACATAGCCGCTGTGACTGTAAGCCTGTGGTGCTCGCTCAATTCGATGACGATGAGGAAGAGCAAGAGCTCAACCGTAACTTCTCAAACTCAACAAGGAAGAAGGAGATTGCCTCAGCTTCAACCTCAGGTAACAAAATATCTCTATCTCTATCTCTCTCTCTCTCTCTTTCTCTCTCTTTCTCTCTCACACACACACTCTCTCTCTCACTCTCTCTCTCGATGATGCATCAGATCAGACAGCCATCTCCATCTCCACTGTTCGAGTGTTATTCCAGACGAGGAAGAGCAAAAGCTCTCCGCCGCCGCTCATCCACCCATCTCCGCCTCCGATCCCCCACCCATCTCTCCCTCCAGTGTCCAGTCCCACATCCATCCGCCCTCGGTCCCTCACCCATAATCGCTTCAGTAGATCTCGGCCCCCCTCAGACGTCACCATCGACGTCCTCCAGTCCCCACATCCATCTTCGGTTCCTCAGTCCAGCGGCTCCAGCCGTCCCTCATACATCTCTCGCCCCCGTTCCCTCACCCATCTCCGCCCCCTGCCCCTCTTTTCTAACCTCACCACGGTCAACTACTTGCTCTAACTCTGTTGGAAACTAGAGAACTCGAAGCTTTTTTTGCTCATTAAACTTGAATCTATCTCTTACTTATATGTTAACTTCATATAACCTTGTAGTTGAGTTATTAAACTTGAACTTGAGTACTTGACTATTTGAGAACTTGTATTTTTCCTTGTTAAACTTAGATTTTGTCCATTTCTATGTGATAACATTGATATAACTTGGTAGGTGGGTTTATATTTTATGTTGTTTGTATTGATTTTGTAGTGAGATATCATTAATCATTTAATCTAGTAACATGTTTAATAGGTTGATAAATAGGTACATAAACGAGTCGAGTTAAACAGGTTAAATGTGACCTGTTTAATGAACGTGTCATATACAGGTTACATGTTTATTAAACGTGTCGTGTGTCGTGTTTGCAAATAGTGACTCGTTTAATAAACGTATCGTGTCCGTGTTTAGGATAATTGGGTCATGGCTCGTTTACGACACGACGCGTTTACGACTCGCTGACTCAAATTGCCAGCCCTAATTGGTTCTGTTGTAGTGACGACAGCTCCGAGCACATTACAGGAGGCCTATGGCTAGCGAGAGCTTTGGGAGCACACGCACCGGAGTATCGGTTGCATCATCGACATCATCACAATCAGTGGGTGATTCTGGAGGTGATTGGAGGAGGAAGAGATTTCGACTATTGAGGCAAAGAGATCGAGCTCAGAGCGTGGGATCTGTTGCATCTCCGCCTTATGCAGCGCATACTACGCCAGTGTCAGTGGGTATAGCGCAAAGCTACGCTAGTACACCACCGCAGCCAGCACCGTCAGGTCCTCACCATCAATATTATCAGAGGACTGATAAGAGAGGCAGTGGCCAGAGACAGGGTCAGAGTTCCAATCAGGTGCAGAGACAGGGACAGAGGCCTAGTTAGGCACAGGGATAGGGACAGGGACAGCGTGGTTCATCTGGATCAGGATCTTAGAGGGGTTGTTGGGAGTGTGGACACTTAGGCCATTTCATCAATGCGTGTCCACGACTGGGCCGAGGGCGGCCGGGAGCAGGTTCACGCAGTTCCCGTGCCAAATCAGACTGTGATCCGTAATCTAATTGAGGGTACGGTTTATATTTGCAGTAGATTCATGCATGATATGTTTGATTCAGGTTCTACTGTTTCTTTTATTTCGGGTTGTATGGTTGATGAGTTGGGTTTGAAACCTACTAAACTAGAGAGACCCTTAATCCTTAACACAGCTGCTGGGGACAAGATCTACCCGAACTTGTTGTGCGTTGATTGTTCGGTTGAGATAAAGGGTCATATCATGTCAGCGGACCTGAGAGTGTTAGAATTCCTCGAGTTTGATGCATTGTTGGGCATGGATTGGTTGGGTGCTTATCATGCACAGATCCATTGCTTCAGTAAGAAAGTCACATTTCATCTTTTAGGGCATCCAGAGTTTAGTTTCCAGGGGACTTCGACTAGTTTGCCTATTACCAGAGGTAGAGTCGCCACTAGTGTAGAGGTCGAGATGTTCGCTAGTGTATTGGGTACGACGGAACGGGTTGTGATTAAGTTGGATGAGGTACCGTCGGTATGCGAGTTTCCTGACGTTTTTCCAGCAGAGCTACCAGGATTACCCCCGCCTTAGAGAGATTGACTTCATCATAGATTTTGTCACAGGGACCAAACCTATATTTATTATGCCGTACCGAATGGCTCCGAATGAGCTAGAGGAGCTGAGATGACAGCTTGATGATTTGTTGGAATTAGGCTTCATCCACCCGAGCATGTCTCCTTGGGGCGCACCAGTCTTGTTTGTTAAGAAGAAGGATGGCAGCTTGAGATTATGCATTGATTATAGACAGCTCAACAAGGTGACAATGAAGAACAAGTATCCACTTCCTCGCATTGATGATTTGTTCGACCAGCTGACAGGAGCACAGTGGTTCTCAAAGATTGATTTGAGATATGGGTACCATCATCTGAGGATTAGAGCAGAGGATAGAGAGAATACTGCATTTCGCACTCGATACGGGTATTACCAGTTCACAGTCATGCCTTTTGGGTTGACTAACGCCCCAGCAATGTTCATGGATCTCATGCATAGAGTGTTGAGGGAGTATTTGGATAGGTTCGTCATCGTGTTCATCGACGACATCCTTATCTACTCTAAGACCCGTGAGGATCACGAGGAGCACCTCAGGATAATTTTGCAGACTTTGAGGGCTCACAGACTGTATGCAAAATTCAGTAAGTGTAAGTTTTGGCTTACAGAGGTCGGATTTCTTGGACACATCGTCGGAGCCAGCGGAGTGTCATTGGACCCCGCTAAGGTCAGAGCTGTGATAGATTGGCCTACACCTCGGACAGTGACAGAGATCCGCAGTTTCTTGGGGTTGGCAGGCTATTACCGACGTTTTGTTCAAGATTTCTCAAAAATTGCAGCACCAATGACGCAATTGACGAAGAAAGATATAAAGTTTCAGTGGAATGATAGTTGTGAATAAGCCTTCATGATTTTTAAGGAAAGATTGACTACCACACCAGTTCTGGTATTACCTGAGTCAGGAAAGGGTTTTGAGGTGAACATCGATGCTTCTAAGGTCGGTCTAGGCTGTGTATTGATGCAGGACAGTAGAGTGATTGCCTACGCATCCCGACAGCTGAAGATTCATGAGAAGAACTATCCTACACATGACTTGGAGCTAGCGGCAGTGGTTTTTGCACTGAAGATTTGGCGTCATTTTCTCTATGGAGAGAAGTTTGTGTTGTTCACTGACCACAAGAGTTTGAAGTACCTGTTTACTCGAAGGATCTGAATATGAGACAGAGGCGTTGGCTTGAGTTCCTCAAGGATTATGACTTCTCTTTGGAGTATCATCCGGGAAAGGTTAATGTTGTTGCAGACGCGTTGAGCCGCAAAAGGGAAGACTCGGAGAGTATTATTTGCCACATGACACACGAGTATGTTTTACTCGAGGCGGTCGAGTTGATGTATTCTGTTGATATTCCAACCGGTACCAGAGTGTTGATTTGTGGGCATATGAGAACTCAGACAGTGTCGATTCAGAAGGTACTTGAGGGTCAGCAGACAGATGAGCAGTACCAGAGATTTTTGGAGTTTGCTCAGAGTCCGGATCATTCAGATTGGAGTCAGTCGACAGACTCGTGCTTACATATTCGTGGTTTTCACACTCTAGGTTGTCTTAACTTGTGTCTTTGAGGTTTTTCAGTTAGTTTGAGGTTTAATTGCTTCCGCTATAACTATGATAACTCACTAATTGATTAACTCAACTTTACTTGCTCGATAAATGGTAAATGATAAAGGAAGGCTGACTATGCTCGCGTGACTCAGTGAGACGGGCTCGAGGGGTCCACGTAAGTCTTGGCCGGGCGGGGCCCAGTTTATGATTGTGGAACTGGGGTCGTCACATTAATCTTCTCAAAGCATTTTTAACTACATGTATTATTAGCGTATATGGATATAAATAGACTCATTATCCAATAAGACAATGCTTGGTACCACAAATTCCCAATGTCTCCAAATTCCCTCATATTTAATTCATAACTTGCATATGTAGTTTTTTTTTTCCTTCTTTTTTTCAGCTACTAAGCATACCATTTGAAAAGAAAAACAAGAAAATAGAAAGATAGAGATAGGCAAAATGTTGGTTTAATTTGATTCTTACAAGAAAGAAGCATTTAAGCAATTCTACCCAAAGATCAATTTTATTTTTTTCTTAATTAATTCATAAGATACTACTTCAAGAATTCATAAAAAACATATTTAAAATTGGTTTTTGGTTTGTTCATCTTTTTGGTTGAAATATTAGATTAGTCAGTTTGGTGTATAAATCTTATTTGAATATAATCTACATTTTTGGATTATTGTTTAGATAAAGGACATATAATTTAAATTTAGACAATAGCAATTAAATATCATTTTTTTGGTGTGATCGATATTGTCTTCGCCTTGTGCCGACCCCAATAAATTTGGAACCGAGGCTATGTTGTTGTTGTTGTTGTTGCTTTATTGTCTCCGCCTCGTAAATGATAACTTTGCTTTAAACTGGGTTATGCTTGTGTTGTTTGTCTCCTTTTTCAAAAGTTGCTTACTATTTTATTTTAAATGAATGAATGTTTTGGAAATGTCAAATTTTGCTTGGTTGATAAATAGAACTGTTGCAGTTCTCACAACGGATTTTGCTTGGTATAGTTGGAGCACTCTTGTGAATAACATCCAAAGCTTGAAATTTTTTTTGTGTGATCTATGTTGTCTCGGCCTTGTGCCGACCCCAATTAATTTGGAGCTGAGGCTATATTGATGTTGTTGCTCTATTATCTCCGCCTCGTAAATGATAACTTTGCTTTAAACTGGATTATGCTTGTGTTGTTTGTCTTCTTTTTCAAAAGTTGCTTATTATTTTATTTTAAATGAATGAATGTTTTGGAAAGGTCAAATCTTGCTTGGTTGATAAATAGAACTTCAAAAACTAATTCTTAGGAATTTGTCTAGGTTAATTACCTACTGTTGGAAAACCCACATGTCATTTTCTCATCAAATTACATACCCATTAGATCTTTAATCTGACTTTTTCCCGTCAAATTACATACCCATTAGATCTTTGAATCATATTTCATGTATTTGACTTTCTTTTGCAATAAAGCTTGATATTCTTTTTAGTTACATAGCTAACTCAATAGGTTTTGTATGAGACTACTGGCCATCTGCAGACTTATCTTTTGTGGTTATCTACGTTGTAGAACTTGTTCATCACAATTTTTTTTCTCCTGAAATAGAAATGTGGTAGTCATATTCTTAGCCTCATGAGTCCAAATTGCACTACTTTTTAAAATTAAAATTTCAGGTGTTTCATTAATATGAAGGGCCAATATGATGCTTCTCTTGAAACATTATTAGATCGTGTTCTCCACGTATTTTACTCAAAACACATAACAAATTTTCAAGTGGGTTTCTCGGACTAATCAACATCGTGATAATTCACATGAATATATATATATATATATATATATATATATATATATATATATATATATATTTAATATAAAGCCATGGAACAACATGATCTTAATTGGTATTTCTTTGGGCAAATTCATGGTGGGTAATTACAGGTTTGATTTTGTGTGATCACTAATCATATGAAGAGAAAGAACAAATTCTCGTATCCGTTATATAGGGTAAATGTTTCTCCTCAAATATTGATAGATCAAATCCAAAAACCATTAACTCTACTGAGGACAAAAATACGATTCATTTTTAAGAAGGTCCAAGGGATTAGTAGTGTTACTAATAGTGTAAGTGGTAGTAGTAGTGAAGGTAGTTGTACCTCTAATAATAAAATAGACATGAAGAAACCAATATTTGGTGATGATATTTAATCAATGGGGGGCACCTACAGCCACATCTCTCGATCACTTCTCTTGGTCTGAAGCCTTTCACATCCCACTCTCTTCTTATGATGCTGCTCCACATCCCCAATTTAAAGTTCTAAGGTAATCCCTACCTACATTAATCATTATTTAATTTTTATCCTTTTTGTATTGAATGCGTGACAAATGTTTCATGTGCTATATCATGATTTACTCCATTTAATTTATTCAATGATTTTTTGTATTGAATACTCAAAAAATTGTTTCGATAGACCAATTCCATAAATAGCCAAAATATTTGTTAGAGATCTTATCATGTATGGAGGGATTGGAATTTTGAAAGCAGCTGCATTGGTATTAAAAGCTTGACCCAACTATGCCCGAACAATTTAAACAAATGACCAAATGAGAATTAGTCTAATCACACCAATAATTACGCATAAAGCCAAAAGCCAATCGCATGAAAATGACAAATTCCTAATCCTTTTCATGGGAGATTAAACCCTTATTTCACCCATATCCATTTGAGATAAATATGATATGAATTCCCTCCATCAAATATATAGTTCACTCATCTATAGAAATAACAACGCATACAAAGTTTTAATCAATTGAAGTCTTTCTGTCAAGCAAATTTCTGTTGAAGTTGGAAATTTTTGAAATAAATAGCTAAGGCCTTTAAGTTGGTAACTAGCACTCGTCGAAATCAATCACTCTTATTATAAGCACCAGCCTATTAGTTATGAAAAATGTGGTTACCTTTCAATAAAATTTACTTATCAAAATATTCGCATTTGTGTATTTATATATAATTCCTATAGTTTAATATTAGTTAGTATATATTTATATATCTTGCCACTATGGCTATTTCTCTTATTTGAATTCATATCCATCTCTATAATAACATATATTCTTTTACTTATAAAATTAAAGGGAATCTCTTCTATCTTTCTCCACATAGATGACTTAAACTTGTACCCATTCGAATAAACATAAACCAAAATTGCATTATCCAAAGGATTCTTCAGCTCATATTTGAAGTATGAATTAAGAAATGTGAATTGTAGTATCATCTTGTTTGGTTGTCCCCACATGTATAAATGATGGGTAACAATCACATTATCCATTTTAAGAGTACCAATTTTTTCAATGCAAATAATATCCCTGAAAGAAGATCACCCAGATAAATATTTTAGCTTAAAAACTGAAAGAAAAAAGTCCTAATTTTTCCTTACATCCTTTATGACACATAATTGTGATTCCATCAACTTTTGGGTGAATGAATCAAATCATACCCCCTTTTCCCCAAGTTTTGTGTTCTTTGATTTTTGATCTTTCAACATTCTTTAGGAATTTGAGATGGTAGAGTACTAAAATATTATCATGAACTAATAATGAGCAGTTCAAAATTAACTGTTACAAATTTTTTAGGAATTTGAGATGACCCTTATTTTGTTCGTTTATTTGTTATATATGTTGTTTATTTGGATAAAAGGTACTTCATGGTAATGCAGTCACAATTTCATCAAATACCAATTTTATTGTCGAAAAATAAACTTATAACCTTTTATGTTTCTTTTACTCCTATTATTTTTATCTTGTTTTTATAAATTGATAAGATTTACTAAACTGATTTTTTCTTTCAATAACCATTTCATATGCGACGACATCAGCCATATAACAATGAAGATTCCTCTAAAGTCAACAAGGTGTTTTAACCAGTGACTCGATTGCATATTGAAGTTATGGATACAAGGTTACAATTACCCAACCCATTAACATTACAATTTTCTTATTCTTCAACTAAATTGATTATTTATAATATATTAATGTCTTGAATATAGTGATGAAGTTATGAGAAAGGCTAGAAATTGTTTGTGTAGAGAGGTCGATAGTTCAAACCATTTGTCCATTACAAAAGAGGAAAAAGAGAGGAAGCGAGCACGTAGAAGGCAACTTTATTGGGAGAAAAAGGAGGCGAATGTGATCGGTATATGTTGTTTAACTTTACATGTTTTATTTAATTATTTAACTTATATATAAATAAATAACACTGATGAGTATAAAACCTAATAGTATTTGTAAATTAAAAAATAAGTTAATGACATAAAAATAATGAAGGGTTAATAACAAAATAAAACACAAACAAATAAGTTATTTACAAATCTAGAACAAACTTTGACATTTTTCAAATATATCAAAAACTTTCTATTTTTTATTTTTGCAAATATATCGCAATCCTTATTTTGGTTTCAACATCTCTCATGAAACACGAAAACTCGAAAGTAATAGACTCAAACCAGTTGCATACCATGCCATCATATCATGCTTTAGATTGTTCTCTTATTTTTTATTTGCTTTGAGATGTAACTGTGTCTATATATGATCTAAATTCTCTCAAATTATGATAATAAACATCAACTTTTGTTTGTAATTCATTGGATCCATGATCGCAAAACCAGGGTTAGATCAAGCCGCACTTTCTTAATTTAAAAATCATAAAGATTATGGTTCAAAAATATCTTCCTCTAGAGTATAGATTAAGTTGAAGAAAACATGAAATCCCTTTTTGGGTTATCTAGATCCTTAGTTATATATAGTGTTTTAGGAGGACGGTCAAAATAAGATGTAATAAAAACATCAAAACATGGTAGTGGTTCCCAAAATTAAAGCTAACATAGAGTTTGTGATAAATTTGCAAAAATAATTAAATAAAAATGAAGTTTGTGATATATTGAAAAAATAAAACCAAATTTTGTTCAACATTTGCAAAAAAATCCATAGTTTGTGTTTTTTTTATGTATTAACCCAATAATGAAACTTCTTCATTCAACAATTGCAAAAATAACTTGTATTTTAAATTTTTTTGTTAATTTATAGGTTCACAAAACGCACAAGCACAGATTGTTGCTACACAAAAGCGTTCTGTTGCAATGGATTTTGATTGCGTAGTTGAATCAACAAATATATTCCCATGCACCCTCATGTAAACATTGCGGTGCAAAAAGATTTTTTCACAAAACTAGCAATTTTTGTTGTTCAAGTGGACAAGTATCTCTAGCCCCTAATATAGTGTCTCAACAGTATTTTGACATTTTTACTTCAAATACAGATGAAACACAAGAGTTTCAGTATTATATCCGTACTTATAACACCAACTTTGGATTTACTTCATTGGGTATCAAGTGTGATAAAGCATTGTCAAGAAACAACATGAGAGTATATACATTCAGAGTGCGGGTCAAATATATCAATATATAAATAGTTTATGTTCTGTCAATGAGCAACCCTCTTTTTTGCAATTATATTTTTATGACACTGAACATGAAGTGCAAAATTGAATGTGTTGCTCAGACAAAATAAATGAGACAATTTTAAAAAGATTAACTGACATGATTAACGACAATCCATATGCAAAGTTTTTTCGTAATTTGAGAACTATGGAAATTTTGGATAATCATGTTGTGGAAATAGTTTCAAGTGTCAATCTTGATCAAAGAAGGTTCAACATACCAACCGTTTCTCAAGTTGCCGCTATTTGGATAGAAGAAGATTTATGTTCGCAGCCTACTAAACGAGATATCCTTGTATATAGTCACTCTGGAACAAGTCATAGGATCTAATATTATTTTGGCTGCTATGACCTATAGCAATATCCATTATTATTCTCATACAGCGACATAGGTTGGCACCAAGGTATAAAGAAAAAAAACTATACTGGAGCACATATAAACGATAATGAAGATCTCAACTTGGATCCCAGTTTAGTAATTTCTACTCCTGAGTTACTTCATAATAAAACTGAGGGTACAGACTATAACTTTATTTTTATATAGTTTGATTTGATTTTCTATGCAAATATTTTATTTGTAAAATATTGTAATACAATTTTATTTTTATTTTCATTTCACAGTGAACTCCAGATCAAAGAAAAATTGTGTATCTTACCACGAATATTAGTGCTATAAACTTCAGATTAGAGACGTCCCAAATTCCATCTTATTACATTCGGTAGGCTATTGCAACAATATATCATGGATATGTATGTTGAATTGGAGACACAAAGGCTGGATTTTATTTGTTTTAGGTAAGACGAGATACACTCTGAACTATATCAAGGGATAATCGATTCTATGGGTATGGGTGAAACATATGCTTCCAACATCAACCAAAGGGTTGTTCTTCCTGCGTCTTTTATAGGGACCAAGAGATATGCGAAGGAGGCGTATGGATGCAATGGCGTTAGTTCAACATTTTGGAAAGCCGATCATTTTTCTAACTATTACTTGTAATCCTAATTGGCCAGAAATTGAACAAGAGCTTCGATTTAATGATGATGCACATAATAGACCTGATCTTGTTGCGCGTGTTTTCAAATTGAAGTTGGAGTGCCTTAAGAATGAGATAGTGAAAAAATAGATATTCGGACTTGTTGTTGCATATGCCTATGTTGTTGAGTTTAAAAAACAAGGACTTCCCCATGCTCATTTTCTTGTCGTCTTACAACCAACTGCAAAATTGATAAACCCACTGTCTTTTGATTCCTTTGTGTGTGCTTGAGCTTCCACCCAACTCTCTAGATTCTCATTTGTATAAAGCCGTTGTGAAACACATGATGCATGATCCATGCGGTGATATGAATCCAAAGAATGTGTGCATGGATGTGGATGGTAAATGCAAAAACAATTATCCCAAGGTCTTTCGTGATTATATTTTGCATGGAAAAGACTCGTATCCAAAATATCAAAGGAGCAATGATAGAAAGACGGCTATGGTTAGAGGGCACCATTTAGATAATCTTTGGGTCGTACCTTATAATCCCTACTTGCTTGCTAAATTTGACTGTCATCTTAATGTTAAGGTTTGCTCAACCATTAAAGTTGTGAAGTATTTGTATAAATACATATACAAAGGACACGATAGCGTTGCGATTCAATGCAATGACACTAATGGAAGAAATGATATTGATGAGATTGAAAACTTCCAATCGACACATTGGGTATCTACTCCAGAGGCAATTTGGTGCATATACGGCTTTATTCTAAACGAAATATATCCACCAGTCATCACTCTGCAACTTCATTTGGAAAGAAAACAATTGGTTAAGTTTAATAAGAATGAGACACTACAAAATGTAGTTGACAATGGAATGTCATCCAGATCCATGTTAACTGAATACTTTAACATGAACAAGAATAATGAATTAGCTCGTATTGTCTTGTATAGAGAATTTCCTGAGCACTTTGTCTGGAATCTATATGTAAGAAGATGGACAAGAAAAAAAAAAACATAAGGTCATTGGCAGAATTGTTGCAGCTAGTCCATTAGAAGGTGACGGATATTACCTTCGCTTGCTCCTAAATCGCATTAAAGGTTGTACATCTTTCGAGGAACTCAAAACTGTCAACGGTGTTTGTGTTTCATCGTATAGAAAAACAGTTGTGTTGCACATGCTACTAGATGAAGACAACGGTTTGGAATTATGATTGGAAGAAACATCAACGTATCAAATGATGTTTAATTTGCGATGATTATTTGCTACAATATTGATGCATTGTAACCCTGATAATCCTCGTCATTTATGGGAAAAATTCAAAAGTGAAATGTGCCAAAATTTTGAGCGTATGCAACTTCTCTCAATTGAAGTTGATTTAAAAGGATTGCAACATATTAACACAATTTTAGAATCGGCAGGAAAACATGTTTCATATTTTTCTTTAGTTGATTATCCAATTACTTTTGATGATGGTTATAAGTGCACAAGAGAAATAAATGAGGAGCTAGGAATCGTTGTTGATATTAATGACTTGGAAACCGTATCGAAGTTTAATCCTGCTTAAAAATATGTATACGATTCAGTACTCGATAAAGTTCTTAAAAATAAATCAGCTTCGTTTTACATAGAAAGTCCAGGTGATACAGGGAATACCTTTTTATACAGAGCAATATTGATAAAAGTTAAATCTCAAAAAATGATTGCATTGGCAACTACATCATCAGGTATAGTTGCATCATTATTACCTGGTGGTCGAACGGCGCATTCTAGATTCAAATTGCCGATAAATATTGATGGAAACAGAACATGCAACATTAGCAAACAATCAATGTTGGCAAAATTACTGATGAAAGCACAGCTTGATTAGTTGGGATGAAGCACCAATGTCAAATAAACATAGTATTGAAGCACTTGATTTTATGGTTAGGGACATTACGGATAACGACAAACCTTTTGGCGGTAAAGTTGTTGTTTTTTGTGGAGATTTCAGACAAGTGCTTCCTGTAATACCAAAGGGTAACAAGCACGATGTAATGAAATTGACTCTTATAACATCATATATTTTGCCAATATTGAAAAAAATCAAGTTAGTTGATAATATGAGAGCAAAACTTGATCCTGATTTTTCTGAATTCATACTTCGAGTTGGTAATGGTATTGAAGAAGAACTTCCAGGCAATCTCATTGCTATACCTTCAAACATCAACATATCTTATATTGATGAGGGGATCTCATTAGATGATTTGATTACAATTGTATATCACAATTTAAAGGAGTATGCATATCAAATTAGTTCAATGTCAAGTCGTGCAATCTTAATGACAAAAATCGAATATGTTGATGAAGTGAATGCCTTACTTATTCATCGATTTCCTGGTGAATTTGTTAGGGACTATAGTTTCGACTAACCTCTTGATGATAACGGCAATTCAGTTAATCTTGACTTTTTAAACAGCTTGAATTTGAGCGGTTTCCGTTCGCATGAGTTGATACTGAAGAAGGATAGCCCAATTATGCTCATTCGCAACATTAATCCATCAGAGGGCTTATGCAATGGAACACGATTGATTTGTCGAAGATTCCAAAAAATGTCATTAACGCTGAGATTGCCACCGGTCGTTACAAAGGAAAACGAGTTTTTTTACCTAGAATTCCTTTCATTCCTATTGATCAAGATAAGACGTCGTTTAAATTCAAGATGAGGTAATTCCCTATTTGACTGTGTATTGCAATGACCATTAATAAAGCACAAGGACAGACATTGGACTTTGTTGGAGTTTATTTACAAGAACCAGTATTTTCTCATGGTCAACTTTATGTTGCGTTTTCACGTGCTACAACAACCACTGCAATCAAAATTCTTCTTATCTCTTTATTATTTTCTTCTTCCAACTCTTTTTTTTAGCTTTTTTATAACAAAATAATGCTTAGTATATAATTTTCATAATTTAACAAAACTATTCATTCATTTATATTAACTTTGTTTTATTTTTATTTTCAATTCAATTTTTTTACATTTTTTTCATAAAATAGTTAAATTATAAAAAACTATAGGCATTTTAATACCTTCTTATATTATTATTATTATTATTATTATTATTATTATTATTATTATTATTATTATTATTATTATTATTATTACTACTACTACTACTACTACTACTACTACTACTACTTTAAGTTTTTAATTCATTACTAATCAATGTAAATCTTTTTTTGTATCTTTTGCTTGAAAGCGATCCTAACGGAGTGACCAATCACGATGATAAAAGATATTGGCACAACGAGTGACACTCTCAAAGTCAAAGCGAGAGTATCAAGAAAATGGAGTTCAACAAATCCGAAAAATAATGACGCACTTCTTTTGATGGACGTCATTCTACTAGATGAGAATGTGGGTATTGTATTATATTCTTTGATTATTAAGAATCTTTCAAAATACTTGTGATGTCTTGGTATGTTTTTCTTTTATCATACTTGAGGGTGTACATAACACATCTTTTACAGGATGATCATATACAAGTGACAATCAAAAATTATTTGGTTCCAAATTTTGATCACCTTATGGAAGGAAAGATTTATGAAATATCAAACCTTGAGGTGGAAGGAAAAAACCTTTATAAAGTAGTAAACCACAATTATACCATTTCTTTTACGGCCAATACATCTGTAGAAGAATACTTCGACGATTTACAAATACGACAACACAAATTTGAGATTGTAGATTTTCATCTCGACGTCAAGGCATTCAAGTTCAACTTTCTGGTAAGGAAAAACAAATTAATGTTTAATATTAATAGTCTCGCATACCATTATTTTACTTTTAATTATTTAAATTATTATTTTATACATCTAATAAAAAAACTATTATTCTATGCAGATATATTAGGTCACGTAATTGGTATGAGTGATAGAAATGATCATATCATACATGGAAAGCCGGTTAAGAAATTCGTTTTGCGAATTAAAGATATCATGTATTATTTAATTTAATTTTTTTAAAAAAATGAATGTCCGATTTGTTTTAATACATTATATATTTTTATCATAAATGTATGAAATTTTGTAATCACTCTTATGAATCATTTAATTTCTTTTGCAGGAATAACGAATTCGCTGCTACACTTTGGGGTCAAAAAGCAATCGAGGCCAAAAGCATTATCACAATCGGCGAAACACCAACGATTGTCATCACTTCGAACATGGTTAAAACATTTAAAGGTACTTCAATAATGACTAAGGAAAAAATTTATATTCAAACACAACGTTAATAAATTTCACTTTATGTGACATGTTTTAATATATTATAAATAAAAATAATTTTTGTTCCAGGTCAATTGTCGCTTTCATCGACAAATGCAACGAAAGCTTATGTCAATCTCATTGATCCAGAAGTTGAGTCGATTTTGAAAAGGTAATACTTGGTTTATTAAGTTATATTATTAAATAATATATATAATATAAACATACAATTCGAATTGTTCTTCATCCCATTGTGTCAGTTGCAAACACCCATCAGGGAAATTGAAAGTTGAGATGATTGAAGAAGAAAAACAAGAAATACAAATAGATATAGTCAAAATGGAAACTATGACTATAAGAGAAATCAAAAGACAGAAGTCAAAAGATAACAAGGTAAAATGTTTTATATTTTAAATATAATTATATTATTATATGTAACTAGTCAATGGGCACGCGCTATGCGCGTGAGGCGTAAACAATAAATGTATCAAGAAACATTTGTGAAAGTTTATATTAAAATATTATCTTAATGACATGTATAATTTATTGAATTTATATTTAGAGAGAAAAATGTATGTCAAAATTACCTTTCAATAAAAGTGCTCGAAATTTTTAGTTGGGTCTAAACAATTTTTTTTAGGTGAAATTAGATATTTGCAGCGCTCATGAATTTAAAGTATCTCATGACAGATACATACAACCCATAAAATATTTATTGTGATAAGTATTTAGACAATATTATAAATATCATTTTGATTAATTCAATTTTACGAAATTAATTTAAACATGATCCTGATCCATAACATGTATCAACATATACCATTTACAAAAAAAGCCTTTTAAAATAGTTTGACAATGAAAAGGAAAGAAAAAAATAGATAAACATATTGTATGTATAACATCATCCAACAAAAAAAATGCAACAATATATATTTTTTTAGAGAATAGTAGGTGTGCTCATGGAAGATATTATAACTCAAAGAATGTATGTACATGGAAGATAGCATGTTCTTCCGAATTTGAGCCACACAGGATCAATGTACAAAAGAATTGGTGCATAGAAATGGAGCTGCATCAATTACTCGCACATCATCAAAGGTACAACACAATAGGCCGCAGCAAAAAATATAGTCAAAGCTCACAATCACCTAACTCATCCTGCGACAATAACACCGCCAGTGATATAGAACTAAACATATTAATGGATGAGCTAGGAAAGACATGTGGAGTACAAACTCCTATCAAGGCCTTGCCTCAAGTCATTGACCCTATCATCCACATTGCAACCAGATGTGGAGTAGGCAAGACCCTACAAAATATAGAAATGAAGACAATGCCAGCAGCACCAATCACAATCCTCCAAAAACGCACACATTTCCAAAATCAAGGGCAGTAAACCTCTCTCGTAAAGGGGCTTTGACCAGCCGGACTTTGTGGCTCCAAATCAAGACGCAATCAACACAACTTGCCCTGACCATGTAAGATCACAACCAAGTAGTGATGTCCAAAATGCATCACTAATAAACCCTTTCAACCACAACGCACGCAATATATTCCCTGCAAAAAGAACCAATAGTAAAATGACTAAAAAGACGAAACCTTAAGAGACTTACCAAAGTGAGTTCATCTCTGTAGTAAAAACGATGTCATTGCGTAAACACCAATTACGAAGACTTCCGACGTATCTCAGGTACGACGCCTATGTCAAAATGTTCTTGACGCCGCTGCTACCACATCTTAAAAGAAAGACCTCACCACCATGGCTATTAGAGTTCATCAAAACATTATAAGGAATATGAAATAAAAATAAATAAATTAAAAATTATCGAAAACAATTCCATCATGTAATTTTTTTTTCAAATAACAAATAAGCTAACCTTGTCGTATGTTATATAGAGGCATCGATGCTCATCACGTAATCCATTGAAGCAATTTCGTATTAGACGCAAAGAATTGTAAACAATTATTATATTAATAATTATTTTTCATATATTGTGTGTTATGATTTTACTTAGCTACGTACAATTGTGGAGGACGTCGCGATAAACTACATTTTTTGTGAATGTACCTATATGTCTATCTAATTTTCCATTTTTAACTAAAATTTTGGTTTGACTTATACACACACCTCGAGATAAAGCTACATATAGTTGGTCGTGACTAAAAACATGTTCAGGAAGATAAATTCCTACGTTGGGTATAGTTTGTCCTTGGGATTTATTAATTGTCAATGTGAATGCTAGTTTTATTGGAAATTGTTTTCGAATAAGTTTGAAAGGCATTTTTACATTATCTAAAGGTCTTAGTGGAATTCGTGGTATAAAAACTCTAGTTCCTTTAAAAGGTCCATTAACTATTTCGGCATCTATAATATTTCTATGAAAAACGCGACAAATCAAACGTGTTCCATTACATAAGCATATTTGTGGATCTAGATTTCTAAGTAAAATTATTGGACATCCTATTTTTAGTATCAATCTATGAGGTGGTAATCCTCCTGGAGAAATAGAATTTAAATATTCTTGTTGATAAAGATGTAAGGAATCGTCCTCTACACTATCAAATGAATAATAAATATATGTTTCACCTAAAAATTTCTAGACAACTAAATTATTAATTTGTTCAACTGATTCATTTGTTGGGGTTAGTATAGCCCTATTGATTATGTATTCTTTGTTATTAAAATTTTCGTGTAATGATGAAAATGTAAAATGTATTAGGTCATATATTGTTTGATCTCCTCGCCAATGAATATTTATTTCATCAGGTACTTTAATCATATCTTCTTTAATAGAATTTTCCTCTCCATTTCCTATTCGCAACAAAAAATCAGCAAACAAACAATCATTTATAGCATGCATATTGTTGATTAATTTTATTTTTATTACGTCTTTCCAAAATGGTGCTCTAATGAGAGAGGCGTCTGTGGTTTCAGATCTTGTACCATTTGGGACAACCGGCAATACTTGTTGGAAGTCGCCTCCTAATACTATGATTTTTCCACCAAAAAAATTATTTATATCAGTAATATCTCGTAGTGTTCTATCCAAAGCCTCTAAAGCATGCCTATGAGCCATAGTTGCTTCATCCCAAATAATGAGAGAAGCATGTCGTAAAAGGTCTGCTAAGTCCAATTGTTTGCTGATGAAACATGTTGAAGTGGAACCTAATAGAATAGGGATCTTAAATCTTGAATGTGCAGTACGACCCCCGGGCAATGACATAGCAGCAATTCCGTATGTAGCTGTAGCCAATGCAATCAATCATTTACTACGTATGTATGCTAAGATTGCTTTGTATAAGAATATTTTTCCTTTACCCCCAGGTCCTTCTATAAAAAAAATTGTATGTGCACGACTATCTATACTATGGATGACACTATCAAATGCATTTTGTTGTTGATTGTTTAATTTTCTTATTGAATCTAAATCTTCTGTTGATATTTGTATAGATTTTTCTTCAACTATAAATTTGTTAATGTTGGTTATTGATTCAGAAGTTAGTTGCGGTAAATCGTAATCAATAATATTTTTTTGATGTTGTATGAGATAATTGGTTAAATTTTTAAGGCAACAATTTATAAAGAAAGATTCATCTAGAGAGTGGTCGTTTTTATATGCATTTTTGTAATCTTCAATCATATACGTCTTGAATTCATCCCATAATTCACGTACCCTAATTGGTTCGCAAAAAACTAAAATATTAGCGAATAGTCTTCTTAAAAACGTGGCATATGTACATTTGCACCTTCTCGTAAGCATTGAGTTACACTATCATCATCTTCTAGTAAACCTCTTTTTTCAGCAGATTATTTAAATGTTTCATATGTAAATCCATCAATTGTACGCAAATCTTCAAAAGATATAGGTCCCCTAACATGATTGAGTAATAATCTTAAATAGTGCGTTCTCTGTCTAATGGTGAAACAATGTACATTCTACCAACTACCTTATGGATATTTTGTCTTCGAGTCCACTCTTTAAGTCTTTGATTCCACTAATATCTTTGTGGAAATTCGTAATATAAGTATTGCCTTGCATCTGAGTCAATAACATTTTTCATAAAAAACTCTCAACATAGTTTTTGATCTATCACTATCATTTAATATGTCTTCTATAGACTCATCTATATTAAATTGGACTTGTTGATGATTAGGTAAGTGTATTTGTAGTCTAACTACCGAAGGTAAAATTCCATTCAATTGAAATTTGAATATTCTCCACAAAGCTTCTTGAGCACAGATCCACCAAGCATTAACAAACTGAGTTATCTCGTCATCTCGACTTGTATGTGTAGATACTCTAAAAGCAACGCGATCTGGACCTTTATAGACATATTTGTACAAATATTTGACGGATTTTATACTTGAACAAATTTCTACATTTATATGATAGTTATATTTTAAAAGTAGGTAAGAGTTATATGGAACTACCCAGCGATTGTCTAAAGTTCTATTACCTATTGTGACTTGTTTTCCATTGTCACGCCACCTATATATAGGGTATGAATCATTACCTTGTGACGTAGATGCAACAAAAGCTTTCGGATATGATTTTGTACATTTATTATTTTTCATACATATTGTGTTTGTGTTTAACGGTCCACATGGGTTATGCATCATATGTTTTGTTACTATAGAATACAACCTAGACTCGGTTACAGGACATGGAATTTCCACTCTAACTAAAGAGTCATAATTATCAGGACAATTTAACTTATCACCTTCTTCTAAAATTAGCAACACATGTGAATGTGGCAATCCCCTCTTTTGGAATTCAATAACATGTACATGAGCTATTACTTTACCTAACACACCTCTAACAAATAAGTCATATTTCAATTCTTCTAGTTTTGATCGAAAAACTCTAGTTGTTACGTCAGGTCTATCTTGAGCCTTTTGTCCAGGTAATAGTTCTTGGGTAATTTTCAACCAATTAGTGTTGCAAGTGATGGTAATAAAAAGGTTGGGTTTTCCATACCTCCTAACGATTGCCATTGCATCTTGGTAGCGGTTATACATATCTCTTGGACTGCCAGTATATGATGAGGGAAGAATTATTCTTCTACTAATATTACCTGCAAAATAACAAAGTCAAAATATTATAAATTATAGTAAGATAATAAACTTATTTGTAATGAATACATAATATATAAAAATCACATTCATATCAACATGCAGTTGTTTCTCCGTAATTCGTTGCATCTTGTAAACCTTGATATAGTTCAGAACGAATGATATGTTGGTTCGTCTTCAGATATCGTAACCGCATTGTTTCTATTTTCACATACATGTCTACCACCTATTGTTGTAAAAGACGTCCACTGTAATGAAGTAGTGACATGCGTAATGGGCGAAACTGATATGCAAAAGTTAGTTTTTGTTAAAACAAATTAAATAGTTTATGTAATAGTAATAATATAATTATAAAATATTAAAATATTACGATATAGTAAAATTTAATAATAGTACCTGAAGAACGTAGGAGTAGTATTATCTGCAGTTGGTTCTTCTGTTATTTGAGTTACACAATTCCAAATGCCAATCGTGTTACCCCAAAGGCAACAAAAGAGGATATTGTAAGGGATCGTAGTATGCAGCCGTGTCAGCAATGTTACGAAGGCTACCATTTTTTGTTTCTATTATGATATCTCTTTCTCTTAAATCTTCTAAACAATCATTTCCAATTAGTATTGTCGCAACTTATGGTGTTGAAGGTAAAGCATGAATATGTCGATTAACCCTTACTTCTTGTATCAGTAATCTACAGTTCATCACATCCTCACGTCTACCTAATTGACGGAACACTTGAACATAAGGATTGTGTGCATCTAATATTAATTTTAATTTATGTAATAGACTTGTTCGTGTTATGTTTCGCTCTTGATGTCGGTGCTCAATCTCATTTTGAGTATCATATATATACATTTGTAAGTATCATGGTCTTGATTCATTTATTGGTAGTAAACTTCCTATTCTATGGTAAATAGATCTTTGCGCACGATAAGTAAAAACTCCTTGTCTGGCACTTGCTAAGTTTTCGTCTATATTAACTCATATAGAGGTGAAGCAAAAAACATGATTATAAGAACGTATGTTTTCTCTAAAATGTTTACCTTCATCACTTTGATCTAAAAAATATGTCTATTAATTCTTGTAGATTTTCGGGTGTTGGTAAATTTATTTTTCCATTCGAGCAAAACAAATCTAAGGTCTCATGAACAAATAATTTGGCTCCACAATATGAACAAGTTCTGGGTTCTTCAAGTATTATAGTTTGGAAGTTGTCATGTGCGGGGAAGTTTCTACCACTATTATGCCTATTAGGAAATGGTCTAGCGTTAGAAGAACTTGAACATGTTACTTGACAATTATTAATCAATGTTAAATTTTGATTGCTTTGCGTAGTAGTAATGAAACCTACATGAAATTAAAATTTGTATACAATTAATAATATTAATAGAAAGAGCGTAATTTAAAATATAGTAAATGGCAGTAACATCTAATTACCATCTCTTTGGTTGCAAGTAACCTTGCTTGTTGACGAATACATGTTAATCTTAGGGTTCTTGAATGGTTAACAATGTTACTGGTAGAGGTACCTGTAAACAACAAAATTTAAGTTAATTGAGGAAAATATAATAATTAATTTTTTTTGGAAAAAAACATTACTTTCATTGGTACCTTCGGTTTCGAAGACCCTGGGCATGTTGACGAATGTGCGTCAACCTTGAAGCGGTTGTATTATGTTTTACAAAATTACTTGTAGATGTACCTATGAAAGACATAATAATTAGCATGGTGTATTATATTAGTAAGAACATATAACTTAAGTAATGAATAAATTATTCAAAAATATAATTGTATGTACCTTCCATGGAATTGTAGCGTTGTAAATATCTTTGATGTCGAACATTCCTTTGTTCAATAGTCTCAGGAGTCTCTAGATTTCGTCGAGCTGCTAGTAGGTCCTCCCTAGCTGAGTTTGACATATTTTGACGTCGCTGCCTTTGAGATAAACGACGATGATTTCGTTGTTCATTCATGGTAGCAGTTCTATTATTGAATTGTTGATCCATATAATCTAATGGTCTACAATTGATGAAGGAATTTGTTAGATCATAAAAGTATGTATGTCTAACAAAATACTTCTAGTTTTATTACAAAACACTCAAATCCGGTTTAAAGCAATTTTAAGCAATCAATCAATAATTAGTGGAAACCACCAATGTAAAATTGATTTTTTGTAAATTATCACATGACCCAAAAAATTTAAAAATTTGGATGGAATGGTTAAGGGAATTATTGAAAATCTTAGTTATAAATCATTGAAGGTTAATAGTTTTTAATCAATATATGTGGATTGCAATTTTCTCATTCAAGTCCAATGTAAAATCTAATTGGATTTGCGGATTCATGAACACCCCTAGATGTGATCAATAAACTTCATGTTCACAAAGTTTTTGGTACAATTTTACATTACACGCAATGTTGTCAAGCTGTAAAGGAGATGTGAAGGAAATAAAAATTAAAATAGTTTAATAATTGTAGAGAATTTTTAGTCATAAACAAAATTAATTGTTTGAGCTTTGAATTAAAATTAGTGGTTTTGTAATTCACGAAAAGAAAAAAAAATATTCAATTAATATTAGTTGTACCTACATATATGTTGTAAGATTGTTTTGTTTCTAAGAAAAATTAAAATGTTTATCATAGTTTTGAAAAACTTAAGCCAATTAGATTGATTGGTATTGTAATTAAATTCATTAATTTATGCATTTCATAATTTGTCTCCATGCCTTTGAATAAACTTTTTCTAGAAAGTAGTAATATAGAGGGACAATTTTTAATAGAACTGCAATATATCCTCTAATTTGACCCATTTTAATTTAATGCTAGCTACATTTGATAAAGAGTTTTAAAATTTTTCTTATTTCTAGGATCGAACTCAAGACATTTGATTAAGGAAAGATGGATCCTTGCCACCTTAATTACAAACATTGAGATGCACATGCATGCATACATTTTTTTTGTACAATGCAAAACTCAACGGACATAAACAATTGTAGGTATCAAATCCACCTCTATGAGGTTAGTTGGTCCAATCCTTAAAAATCACAAATTGAAGCAAGTAATTCACAACCAAACTTAATTTTTTGAGATTTGAATCCAAAGCAAGTATATGAAGCTTTGAATTTTCTTATGACAAAAAAAGAAGCTTTGAGTGTTCCTTGTCTAAGAAAATAAACATTATTCACAAACATTATTACTAACAAAATACGCAATATTCAAGTAGTAAACAACCCAATTGATAAGATTAAAAAAAGAGAAGTATTTGTCGATATTGGAGTTAATTCACTAATTATGAGAAGATGTGGTGAAACAAATGAAAGGAAAATTTTTAATAATTAAAAAAAATCACAAAGCAAGTATTTGAAGCTTTTATTTTCCATGTATAAGGAAATAAACATTATTCAAAAATAATTCACAAACAAAATTCACAAATTGAAGCAAGTAATTCACAAACAAAATTAATTTTTTGAGATTTTAATCCAAAGCAAGTATTTGAAGCTTTGAATTTTTCTTATGACAATAAAAAGAAGCTTTGAATTTTCAATGTATAAGAAAATAAAAAATTTTCACAAACATGATTAATAAGAAAAAAAAAAAGATACACAATACATAAGATTCAAGTAGAAATCAATCCAATTGATAAGATTAAAAAAAGAATTATTTGTCACTATTAGAATTAATTCACTCATCATGAAAAGGTGTGGTCAAACAAATGAAAGGAAAGTTTTTTGTAATTTATACAAATAAGTCACAAACAAAATTTGCAAATCAAGTATTTGAAGCTTTGGATTTTCCATATCTAAGAAAATAAACATTATTCACAAATAATTCACAAACAAAATTCACAAATTAAAGCCAGTAATTCACAAACTAAATTAATTTTTTGAGATTTTAATCCAAAGCATGTATTTGAAGCTTCAAATTTTCCATGTTTGAGAAAATAAAATAGAAAAAAATAATAATTTACAAACATTATTACTAAAAAAAATATAAGCAATACTTAAGATTGAAATAGAAATAAACCCAATTGATAAGATTAAGAAAAAGAGAAGTGTTTCTCACTATTAGAGTTAATTCACTCATCATGAAAAGTGAAAAGAACTATTAAAAAAAATATCCGTGGTTGTTCTAAGTATGTTCACGTCCAAGGAAAGATAAATAAAATGAATAGTTGTCTTCAAGGAGACCATCGAACCCAATAGCAAATCATAAATTTTTCTTATTGAATCGAACACGTGGGGGAGAAATGGGGAGATAGATGACTTTAAAAAAAAAAAAAAAGGCACTGCAATTTTGAAAAAGAAAGTGGTTTTCAATGAAATAAACACATGGAAGTTATAAAGAAAGAAGAAAACGTGAATAGAGTGGAGAGAGAGAACTGTGGAGGGGAGAGAAAAAGTGGATGAGAGAGAAAAAATCATCAAAATCCCACTTTGTTAGGAAACTGCCTACTAATTTGAAAACTTTTGAAAACTAATTGAATTTTCATCCGCACATCTAAAATCAAAATCGCCTATTAATTTGTAGTTATCAATTAAATTACCACTTTATCCAGAATTTAAATATTTGTATCAAAACACTTATGGCATGTTCGCTTCACATTTTAGGGAGACCTAAGATCATGGGATTAGTTTGTGATGGGACTAACACATGGGTTTATGTATTAGTCCCATTTATGGGACTTATTCGGTTGAGAGTTTGAAGGCTGGGAGTAAATGTGGTTGTAATGATACATTTACAAAAGTACCCTTTCATTTAAGTTTCATCACCAACAAATTTTGGAACGGCATGACAAAAATGAAGAAGAAGATCAGGGAACAAAGCTTACATTCTCGCGTGTCTAGCCGACGACGCCTTCCCTCAACGATCGACGTTCTCTCTGTTCGATGGTGAGCAATGATTTCAGGGTTGATCGGTTGTTGTTTCGACGCTCTCTCTGTTCGATGGTGAGCAATGATTTCAGGGTTGATCTGTTGTTGTGTCGACGCTCTCTTTGTTCGACGGTGAGCAATGATTTCAGGGTTGATCGGTTGTTGTGGTTGATCGGTTGTTGTGATTAGGGTTGATCGATTCTTTGTTGTGATATAGTTTGTAAAGATGATGGGTAAATTGGTAATCTGTAATAACCAACCATTGGGATTAGTTAGTCCCACCAAAATTGGTGGTTTAGTTTAGTCACCTCTACTGCCCATTAGCTAATCCCGTGGCCTAGTTAATCCGCGAAGCGAACACCGGCTTAGCCAGTCCAATGGGGTTAATCCACCCTAAGACTGTGAAGCGAACAGGCCATTAGGGGCATTGTTGGAAGTTTTAGCCAAAAAGGCTTCACGGTTAACCGTTTCTGGTTTGCTATTATAATAGTATAGATGTTTTTTTCATAGATATTTAATATATAATGTAAGAAATTCTTATCATATCAATTAAAATGGTTCAAAATTAATTGATTCATACAGCTGGTACTGTTGGTGAAATGTGAAGTCACAGTTGATAAAATATTAATTCCATGGAACTATTCTTCGTGTGGACATTGTCATAAGAGCTTAAAGAATAACTCGGATCCAACGTATTTATGTTGCAATTGGGTGTGGCAATCCCAATTGCAACAGAAGTGGAGCACTACCAGTAACAAGGTATTAACATAATTTTCTATTTCTTTTATTTTATTTTTAATAAATTATAAATGCGTTTTTCCAGGCTAAGGTTGCAAGTACGAGCACATGATGATTCGGAAAGTGTAACATTTGTTTTGTTTGAAAATATTGTTCAAAACAC
The DNA here is from genome assembly GCA_039657325.1 of Stephania cephalantha. NCBI lineage: Eukaryota > Viridiplantae > Streptophyta > Magnoliopsida > Ranunculales > Menispermaceae > Stephania > Stephania cephalantha. Next base: position 48,862,986 of record CM077569.1, on the reverse strand, counting down.
TATAGGTAAAGAGGTCGTAAGTAAAATATTGGCAAACGCATCGTCGGTAAGTTTTAAAATATCAATATAATTTAATTGATATTACAACCTTATTTTTTTAAAAAATAACTTACATTTATTTCTCATATTTTCCTTTTCTTCAACTAGGATATAGTTACGTCTGAATTGAGCGAAATTGTTGGAAAAGCTTTTGCGTTCCAAGTTAAACTCTCATACTTCAATTTGATTCGAGGGACGGAGGATTATACAGTTTCAAAAATACTTCATGCAAAGACTACAGATAAAAATCATCTAAATGATGTATTTATAATTTTTTTATAATAATTCTAAAATCATGGATTTTATTAAGTAAAACACCACAAATTAAATATATTATAATTTTTATTTACATATGTTTTAAAATTGCCTGGAAGAAAATGCGGACATTAAAACAAATGAAGAAGGCGACGTAGACATAGAAATCAAAAAGAAGAAAAGTGGTGCTGATTTTGAAAAGTCACAGAGGAAGAAACAGAAAAAATTGCTATTTGACTGAGTAAGTTATATAGACTTCATTAATTTATAAATTGGATTATATTAAATATTTCCTATCTACTCATATTATAAGCTATACTAATGAAATACTTTTTCCTTCTTTTGCAGCAATGACAATGAGGAACAAGAATCAACAATAAAGTAGATTTAGTATTTTTTCCATTTTAATTAGTTTAGATTTTTTTCAGCATTATATACTTTCGTTTTCTTTTATATTTTTTATGTTATTTATGTTAATGTGGGGTTTGCTACTATTAGGTATATGATTAAGAGTTTATGAATATATGATTAGGATTACTGTGCTTTGTGTTGAAAACAGACTTTGGCTCTGTTTGGCAAGGCTAGCTGATAATCTAGTGATAGCTGATAAACTAGTTGATAGCTGATAATCTAGCTGATAGCTGATAATCTACTAGCTGGTAGCGGAAAGCTGATAATCTAGTTGATCAACTAAAAATTGTTTGGAATGATAGCTGATTGATTAGCTGATAAATGCAAAATGACAATAAAGGACATATGACACAATTAAGTATATTAATTATATAATCATATAATTAATTGTTATAAATAGCTCTTTATTTAATTTACAAAATACAAATTGATACCATAAAATAATTTATATTATTTAGAAAACTAAATTATGTGTGTCCATAAATGCTTACATGAAAATAACTCTATATTAATTTATAAGAATTCGCAAAAAATAAACACATGTAAATAAAATACAATAAACGACTTGGATAACTATACATATATCTAATGCATCATCCATAATTGAGAAGCAATGTTATTGCAAATATTCTTCATTTCTAGAGAAGTCTCTCTGTAACTTAAAAAATAGTAGATTAGTAAAAAAAAATTAAAAATATGTAGGCTAGCCCACCACTCTAACACTACATTAAAAAATATTTTTATAATATCTAAAAATATTTTTATACTCGACGTTGTTAAAACTTATTTAATATGTAATAAATATCTAACAAAATTATCTATAATTAAGAAATTAATGTGTAATGATTTTTAATTTTAGTGAAATTCTTTGTTTTATAATATTTAGCTAATTATTAATCACTATTTTTTTCATTAACAATATTAAGCTATATGTTAATTTTAAATTCAATAAGTTTTAATAACGTATTATATAATTGTTGGTCTAGCATAGAAGAGCTTGAAATGTTGGTTTCGCCTCTGCCAACTCTACCATGGTATAATCGCGGGGTATTAATAGGGCTGGCAAAAATACGGGAACGGGCAAAAACGGGACTGGACACCCATTTCGAAAATGTTTAAATTTGGTGTCCGGTCCCGGTCCCGTTTTTAAAACGGGCACGATTTTTTGTCCAAATCCCGTATGTTTGTAAAACATACGGGACCCGTTTTGCCCGTTTTTTTAAAAAAATATGATTAAATATTTTGATTCATTCTACCGTCTTCCACCTCCCCAAAATCTAAGAATTCGAAGTTTCGATTCAATGAATAAATTTCAACAAACAATAGCATTCATCAAATCAAAATCAAATCACCAATAAAACGACAGATCCAAATCAATACCTCCCAATCAAACCTAGACGCCACGGCGAAGGCGGTCATGTCGCAAAGCAGCCAGCAAGCTGCAGCAAAGCTAGCGTGAGAGAGATGGTGAGACCGCGGCGTGAGAGAGGTGAGACCGCGGCGCGAGAGAGGTGAGACCGCGGCGTGAGAGGTGGTGAGACCACGCCGGCGCGAGAGAGGTGAGACCGCGGCGCGAGATGAGAGAGGTGGTGAGACCACGCCGCCGCGTGAGAGAGAGGTGAGACCGCACCGCGGCGCGAGAGAGGCCGCACCGCAGCGTGAGAGAGGTGAGACCGCACCGCGCGTGAGAGAGGTGAGACCGCGGCGTGGCGTGAGAGAGGGTGGTGAAGAGAGATTGAGATGGTGAGAGCGTGAGAGAGATGAGAGAGATTGAGATGGTGAGAGCGTGAGAGAGATTGAGAATCCGAGATGGTGAGACCGCAGCCGCGCAGCGTGAGAGAGAGATTGAGCGGACTGGAGAGTTGAGACAGTGAGTTTGAGAATTAGGTTATTCACAAAGAAAATTACAAATATGCCCTTCAAATTAATCACAAAACGGCACCCGTTTTTTTTTAATTTTTGCCCAAACCCGATCCCGTATTTTTAAACGGACATATAACATTGTCCGACCGTATGTTTGTCGAAAAAAAATTGCCGGTCCCGTTTAAAACGGACCGACAAAATGGGCGAAACGGATCGGGCAATTTTTGCCAAATTTCTAGGTATTAATATTCGCGGGGTTTGTTTAATTATTCGCGTATTTTGTTTCCACTAATTTGCAAGGGCATTAATTTATTAATACTGTAAAAATAAGGGTATAATCGCGAGAAAAAATCCAAACGACGGATTTTCGGTTCAAACGCTACTAAGAGTAGCGTTTCAATTGGGAGCTTATCATCTAGATTATTTTTAAAATAAGCTACAAACCAAACACAGCTTAACAAATAAGCTAGTTTGTGCTTACCAAACAGAGCCTTTGTGAAGATAACTATTGGAATTAGTTTGTTGTTTTTTATGTCAGCTAATCCCTTTAACACACATATGATTGAAGTAGCATATATTTTCTTCTCTTGCTGCATTTTTGTTCTAATTTACGCTTTATAGAAAAATTTGTAAGATGAAATGACTTATTTTACCAAATAATATCTAATGAGTTTATAAATTTAAAAACATCTTTTGGGATTGATTTTCTAATTTGCTTTTAATATTGTAGATAGCGCTAATTTATGGAATTCCTTTTGGTTTATATTGTTCCAAACACTTAGCTATTGATTCGAATTTTTGGGAAAAATTTGATTTTATACAAAAAAAAATTAAAAAGAATTGACTAGTCTAGGTAGCCCTTATAGATTCCCGCGAACGTAGCGAGCGGGCTCGTTCGTGCGTAGCACGTACACAAAACTAGTATATATATTCACTAAAACAAAGATAACAATAATAAGAGTTACCTTTGAGTGATAAGGGATTCGATACCCTTTATGCGAGAACTCGAGTTTGAAGTGGTTAGTTGAGGTTAGTGTAATGCTCTTTTCGGTGCAAGAATCCGATATATAAGCAAACCGATACACTTTCCTTGAACATCGGAGATAATTAATTATTATTATTAATGTTTTTTTTGTTACATAATTTTTTTTTATAAGGAAGAAGCTAATTATTATTAATGTTTATATATAGTTTCTTAAAAGAAAAGGGTACTCCTACAAAAATAATCATATTATATAACACGACTTGTAAGTTGTTAATTAGATATATATATATATATATATATCATATATATAAAAGCACGAATCACAAATTTTTGAGTGGTAATGAAATTTACCTATTTGCCCATATTTCTTTTTTTTTCAACTCTAAAGCAACATTTTCTTTTGTCTCCAAATCAAACTCTAACTCTTTATCAATCCACGACACGTTTTTTTTTTCTTTACCTCCAAATCAATCCCGAACTCTTTCTCATCAATCCAATACACGGTTTTCTTTTTTCTCTCAGTCTTCAATCGATCACTCGCTCATGTTCCGGACGAACTCCTTCTCATCAATCCATTACACAAACTCCTTCTCATCAATCCAATACACGGAGAATGAGAGGTTGATAAATTGAGGGAGACTTCTAAATTGGAGTGTGCACTTGTTTCTGGGGCAAATCGGTTTATATGAACATTGTATCTGTTGAAAGCTTGAATTGCATGCTACCATTTGATACGTTTTAAGGGGGTGCATACCAGAGGGTGCATACCACTGGTCATCGTCTTCATCATTCTCACCCAAACACTCATCGTTCTTCCTCATATATATATCTCGGAGATCAAATTCAAGGAGAGCCGTGAGTGTTGGTGGCGTTGTTGAAGAACAGTTGAAGGTGATATAATATTTCAATTTTTGATTTTAGTGACTGTGGGGCTGGTTTTGTCTATGAATTCGAAATTGGAATTGGGAGGGGTTGTTGTGGTAGGTTGTTGATTGTGTGATGAAAAGAGGAGGAGGTTCGGTTATATATATATATATATAAACAGTGAAGAAGAGAGAATCTGAGAGGGAGAAGAAGAAGGTGGTTTGAAGAAGGTGTTAGGGGAGGGAACAAACCCAAAACCCAGAAGAAATTTGAATGAAAAAGATTTTGATTAATCATGTAAAAAAAAGGTGTCTAAAGCTTTAATCCCAATTAATTCAATTATTTACATTCATAATTTCAAAGTTATCATTTCTATCTATAGAGTTTGAGGTAAAGATTGAACTTTATGTACAATTCTACGGAATTTCCACAAGCAAGTGTTCACAAATTGATGGGTCAAACCACTTGTGTTTTTTTTCTTTTTTTCTTTTTTCCTTTTTTTTTGAGGAAGTAATGTCCTAGCATGACTAGCTTATTTTTTTCATTCACATCTTATCTCAATCACAGTAGAGAATATTGATAAGCTAAAAAATGTACTTGTATTTCTAATTTTTAAATTTTAATTACAATTTTAATTTTTATTAATAAATTCTTAAAAATTAATTCCCGCGAGGGAAGCGAGCGGGTCAATCGTGCGTAGCACGTCCTGAAACTAGTATATATATATATTACCGTGAATTTAACTGGAAAGCTTGAAGCTAAGAAAGTATATAAAGTAAAAAAATTAAAAAGATAATTAATAAGAGAAGAGATCTTTTCATTGTAATTGTACTTGATGTATCTCATTACATAGATATGACCTTTTATATAGACCCTTAGTTATAATGACAAGAAGGCCTAAGGTCACAAGTTACACTTTACATGTAATTACAAAAATAAATAAATATAACCACATGTAATTTCAGCACATAAAAAGAGTGTTACATAATGTAATACAACAGCAAGAATACAAAGAGTTTCCAATCCATATTATTTACATCAATTATAAGTAGATTTTCAAAATTAATTTAGAATAATTCAAGGTGTAATTTAATTGATCATTACATATTATTATTTTTAAATAGAAAATATTAAAACATGATAATTACAAATGAAATAAGTTTTTACTACATTATGTTCATAAACATATTGTTAAGATGTCGTGAAAGAAAACATTATTGATTTTTAAAAATTAATATATAATAATTCATTGTATTGTATAACATTTTACAATTTGATTTAATTTAATAGATCTTAAATATATTTTTTTCATAAGGTAAATAAAGTATTTTAAATTAATATATTAATTACAAGTTATTTAATAGATAAAGTTTTGTAAAATTGTGAATAAATATATAAAATAATTTGATTCACTCCTCAACGCGCCCTGCGTGTTTAAGATAGGATGCATGAAATATTGCAATCTATATTTTCATAAATGTCTTCACAACATACGACTAGTTCAATTTCCAAGTTTCGATACTACACACTTAATTTTTACGCTTTGAAATTTAATACTATAAGTTAATTGACTTGTTGTTTAAGATAATATATAATATATATTCATTTTCTATGTTTATTTTTGTAGATTTTGTAGGTCATCTTCAATGTTTATTGATATTACTGTTTTTTGCATTTTATTTCAATCGGAATTTTGTTTAAATAATTTCTTTCAAGAAAAAATGACATTTAGAGTTTCTTCAAAGTTAATTAAAAATTACATTGTAAAACTTATTAAACACTCAATATTAATACTTGAAAAATACTTTTCTCAAAAAAATAACACTAGAATTAAACAATAAAAGAAGCATTTTGTTAAGCTCAAAAAATATGAAGCACGTTGTTTATTTTATATTATTTTAAGAGGATTTCAAATTATTTTTTGAATTAATAATATTAATTATATATATTTTTATTAATATTATAATATACTAAAATTTATACATTTTCTCCTTCAAAAAATTTATAAATGTTTAAGCTTAAAAATGAATTCATAAAAATTATAGTTTTTATTAATAAATAATACTAAAACTTACTAATACTTTTTTAAAGTCATATTAATTATGATTTCTTAAAATTCATATTTTTAATATTTTAATGTTCTATTATATATTAATTAAGTTTTATGAAACTAGTATTCAATCACATTTGTTCAATATCTTAGGAGATGGCTTTTTCCTTTTTTTGATAAGGTAACTTCAACAAGAGTCTCGAATTCATGACCCCTTGAACCTTGTCTTTTAATAAGTGGTGCCTAGTCCATCTTCATATTGCCCTTATAAAAGTACATTGATTCGCTAATCCTATTTGTTCAAAAGAATTGTTATCCATTTGATTGTGAATGCAACTATAATATTGAAACATTATTACAATCAAAGATTTTTTATCTACAAACATTTGAAACACATGACAACACATACAAACACCACTAGAACAGTATAATGAAAAATATAAATTCTAATAAAAAAAAACTTAAGACTTCTAACCAGGGAAGATAACGCAACACTTCCAACGAGGGAAAACAATGCAACACTTCTAACAAGTAAAGACAAGTTAACTATCAAATAAAAAAAATCTAAAGAAAAGACCAACTTAACAGCCGCACAAAACCACGAGCGATCGTTGAGAAAAATGTACTGCAACAAGAATGGAATAAATCTTCTTAGGTTTGAAAAAAAAATCTAAAGTTTATTGAATAAAAAAACGAAAAAAAATGTATTTGGAACTACTACCAATCTAAAGAGAAAATATGCGGTGATTCAAGATTAAAAACCTCAACAGAGAATGAAAGGAAAAATTAGGGTTTGAGTGATGACGGTTTTCCACATTCTTGAATCTCCCCTTCAATCTTGATATGCTAAATTTGTAATGTTAACAACAATAAAACTCTGAAATTTAAAATAGTCGAAGGTAGTTACTCCCTCCGTTTTTTAAAGTGTTTTTTTGTTAGGTTTTGGGGTTCATACGCAGCAGAAAATTCAAAACAAATTTTGAAAAACTTTGACAAGATAAAAAACAAGTTCCATTAAACTAGATCTACAAAAGTAAAACATACCTTAATTTGTGATTCTCTTCTTTGATTGTTCGATTTCCAAGACGTTCAAGTATGCGTCCTCTATCAAAAATTCACACACGAACGGTGACCTCAATTTGGAGTGCTAGCCCCAAGAGAGATAGAAAACGTTTTTCTTTCTCTTCCAAAATTCAGAGAACTCAGAAATAGCAAAAACGAAAATCTTATTTCGTTTTAGGGTTTCAACCACTATTTTTATGTATAGATAAGCCATCACTTAAAATCTTATTAGTAATACAACTATTGTATTAAAGCAGTTTAAGCAAATTACATACACACCCCTATTAATAAGTTATCATCTAACAAATCGCAAGGGTTTTTATGTCATGAATTTTATCATATAAAATTCATTACTCTTAACCAATTGAAATTGCGCAAAGTCATTCTTTGTGTGCGACTCAATAGGTTCATGCGACGTTGGCATTGAACCAAAACTATTTTAGTACACAAGTCATAAGCGGTCTCTAGCAAGGCATTGTGACTACCCAAGTAGCATGAATATCAAAATCGATATAACCTAATAAATAACATATATCATATCCTTTTGTCGTGCGATATTCTTTGATTAAACGTAAGGCATAGAAAGTCACCTTTAATGTTCAATCGTACTAGTCTCGATCTTTAGGTAAACTAAAAACATCCAAGTGACATTGATCATATCAATTCACATGGACTTGGTCATTATCAGTCTATCATATCGAGGGATCCACTGATATATCTCTATAAAGATAGTGACAAATTATATCTTGATTACACACATTCACATATTATTCACATGGTAACTAATCGCAATCTTTATAATCATCCAGTTAAAAACAACGTTCGATTGTGTCAAATTATCATGCTCATAATATTGAAGTTTATGGTAATCTTAAGTCGAATGATTAAATGATATATCTATCATGAGTAACATCTATGACTGAATACATGTGTTCTCATAGCGGGTCGGTCTGGTACTTTGTTCATTAACAAATACTCATAATCGTATCCATATACACATGACCATCAATCAAGATTCACATTAGTCTTAATTCATTATAGTTCTTAGTATAATGACCGACTTAAGGCATTTAGGATATTTCAACAAATACTCATGAATCTTACTATAAAGTAAACATGTAATCACTTATAATAAAACAACAAATGAAAATCTTAATTTTATTAACTAAAATTATAAGATAAACAATGTTTGTAGATTGACCTATGACACATGCCCCAACAGTCTTAAGGTTATTCACAGTTTTTAAGAAAGTCACTAAATTATATTGATTGAGGAGAAAGTAGCAGTTAAATGATTAAACCACAATTTATCTTTCATAACCCCACCACTTCTACATACACTAGTTATTAATGTGTAATTATTAGACTTTTTTTTTCTACGAAGAGTATAAAAATCAATTAACTAATTAATGTGTATTGAAACTATCAAATGACAGATATTGTGAAATATTTCAAAATGGCTAAAAAGACATTTAAAAAGAAACGGATGAAGTATATGGTTCACACTTTTCACTTTATTCAATTTGATGCATTTTTCAAACCCTTGCTCTTTTATCACTATATCTAGACTTTGATGCAACATAGCCTACTAAGTGGGAACCCCTCCAACGTCTGTTTAATCTATTATACACGTTGGTCGTTAATCTATCAAAAGCTTATATTTCTTAGACTTAAAAAACTATTTGTAGACCAAAGACATGATGCGTTTGAGTGGTTTAACACTGTAGCGATTAAAGAGGATGTTTCAAGTTTGAGACTCTACGAATGCTAGGAGAGATTCATTCTTTATTGGGCCACCCACCTGAACCCGGAATAGTCACTTAAGTTCAGATATATATATATATATATATATATATATTAAAATATATATATATATATAACTTTATGTAAAGCAAAAAAAAAAAAAAAAATCAAATATATACATCATCCCATTTATGTTTTGTAGAAGTGGCGGAGTTGTGATTTATGAAAGCCGAAGACAAAGGCCCAAGTCCAAATCCGTACTCTCTCTTCTCTACCAACAGTACCCCCACAAAGAAACGTTAATCCCACCAATCACCGCCAAACAAAGCAGTAAAAACAATACTCCACTGAGGACACTCTCGGCAACAGGAAACACTCTCCCCTTCAAGCCCCCTCTGTTGAGTTCAGTTCGTATAGGGTCGCAAAATTGCGAACTGAGAAACAGAGCAATTCATTCAAGCTAACGAGCTCTGCTTCACTTCAACAACAACGAAGAAGAAGAAGAAACCCAGTTGAAGAACAAGGCATGAGCCGCTACGACAGCCGCTCCGGCGACCCCGTCTCGTACCGCGACCGAAGAAGGTGAGTTTCGAGTCGCAATCTCTACTCAATTTTGACTCTCTCGTTGTTTCAATGGTGATGTGATTGATCTGCAGTGATGTGGGAGGGTACGAGGGGAGCAGTGGGCGCGCGAAGAGGGATTACGATGGCGGGAGCTCGCCAAAGAAGTACGACTTGGAGGGGCTGACTCCGTTTGAGAAGAATTTCTATGTGGAGTCGGATGCGGTTGCGGCGATGACGGAGAGCGATGTGGAGGAGTATCGCCAGCGGAGGCAGATCACTGTGGAGGGCAAAGATGTGCCCAAGCCTGTTAGGGAGTTTCGCGATGTAGGGTTTCCAGGTATTCCATTGGGGAAAGCCCTATTGTCATTTATGGATTTCAAGTTACCCCCTTTTTTTACTAGGGTTTTGATTGAATATAGTGTTTGCCCATTTGTGATTGACCTTAGTTTATGTGCACCATTTTTGGATGCGGTGATTAGTGAGGTCCATTTTTGGATTTCAAGGTGCCCCTTTCATGATTAGGGTTTGTGATTGAATATAGTGTTTGCCCATTTGTGATTGTCCTTTTTGTGCACCATTTTTGGATGTGGGGATTGGTTAGTGAGGTCCATTTTTGGATTTCAAGGTGCCCCTTTCATGATTAGGGTTTTGGTTGAATATAGTGTTTGCCCATTTGTGATTGATCTTATGTTCCTTAGATTGATTTTGTGTTGGGTAGTATTTATTCTTCTTTTGTCTTGAAAAGTTCGAGGTTTCAAACTCTTTTGTAACTTGGTACTTGGATAACCAACCTAAATGCTGGTACATGTGACTCTCTTTGGGTGGATTGCTATACGTTCGGAATTTTCCTGAATGAAAACATGGGGACAATTAGGGGCTAAGAGAAATCGACCTGGAGTGCTGATTTGTGGATAATGTGGAGAAGAGCTGGGAAATCGTTTTACAGTTTAAATTTCAAAAGTTTTTTACTCTTAATTGCAGATTAATGGTAGAGAATTCTGAATGCATCAGTTGAAGTGTTTATTTTGTGAGAAAGTGAAGTATGCAATCTAATTGAATTGATTGTTTATGAGATGCATCTGCTGTTGCATATATGGCCCTTTATAATAGACAACGACGACAACAACAACAACAACAACAACAACAACAACAAAGCCTCAATCTCAAATTAGTTGGGGGCGGCTACATGGATCAAACTCTTCCATTGTGCTTGAATTAGTGCAATTGATGGCGAGCTTTCCAAACTATTTAAATTCCTCATAATTAGTGCGTCCCAAGTTAACTTCGGTTAGTGTTTTCAAGGCGCCACCTAGGCAGCGCCTTAGGCGTTTAGGGGTGCCCACCGCCTACTCCTTAATTAGGCAGGCGATGAGCCTGAAAATAATTTTAAAACTTTTCAGGGAGGTCTCTGTATTTTTCAAAAAAAAATTACTTATTTACTTATTTTTATTTGTTTGAATAAAAATTTATTTCAAAATGTGTGGAAAAGTGTGACGATGAATATATGTTGATGAGAATGTGTAGGTGAAAAAATATGTCTCTTACTGTTGAGAGGTCTCTAAATAAATTAAATTATTTTTTAGGGAAGTCTAAGTAAATATTTATTTGTTCGCTTATGCGCCACCTAGACTAGGCATAGCTAAAACGCCAAACACCGTCTCGCCGCCTTTAAAACATTGACTTCAGTCTACCTCTACCTCGTTGAATTTCTTCAGTTTCTATATAGTCAAGTTTCTAGTGAGGGCATTTGTAGGCGGTCTTTGTAGATGTCCAACCACTTCAATTGGCCTTTCCTAATCTTTGTTGTCAATTGGTACTACTGCTTTTCCTTGAATTTTTGTATTTCTTATTCTATCTTTACGAGTTTTACCACACATCCATCTAAGAATCCTCATTCATGCTATGTTCATTTTATGTAATTGTTGTTGTTTTACTGCCCAACATTTGTTTCCATAGAGCATAGCGGCCTAATTACAGTCTTATAAAATTTTGCTTTTAACTTGGTAGGAATATTTCGATCGTAGATCACACCTATTGCACTCCTCCATTTCTTCCATCCAACTTTAATTCAACACGTGACATCATTCTCAATATTACCATCATTTTGTATGATTGATCCTATGTATCTAAAGTGGTTCACCTTATGAACTTCTACTTCCCCTAATCTACCACTCCATCATCTCGATGTCTAGTATTTCTAAACTCACAGTGTGTGCATTCGGTATTCGTCCTACTCAACTTAAAGCCTTTAGATTCTAATGTATTCCTCCAAAGTTCTAATTTCTTATTCATTATATCTCTTGTTTCGTCCACTAGGACAGTATCGTCTACAAATAACATACACCAAGGTATATCCTCTTGAATATGCCTAGTTAGTTCATCCATACATAAAGTAAAGAGATGTGAGCTTAAAACAAATCCTTGATGTAGTTCTATTGTAATCGGAAATTCTTTTGTGGTTCCTCAAAATTTCCTTATACTCATTGCTACTCCTTCATACATATCCTTGCATGCACTCCTTTTCTTTCTAGAACCCACCAAAGAATATCCCTAGGAACCCTATCATATTCTTTTTCTAAATCTACGAATATTATATGAAGATCTTTTTTTCTTTTCTTTATATTTTTTCATCAATCTTCTTACAAGGAAATTAAACATGGCATCACATATGATATGACCAATTAGCCATGTAAATGAGGCTCTTGGTTCAAGGGACCACTCTTGTTGCATAATCATTAACCTTTCGAGGTGTAGAAAGGAAGGGATTGCTACTCCTTGTGTGATTCTTGTGGAAAGGATGCTATTAAACTTGTTTCTTTCAATAGCTTAGCTCTAGCGCTTGGATTTCTTCTCCATCTTGTAGTTGATAGACAGGCTATTTCATGGTAAAAGATGCACATCCTTGAAGGTTAGCATGCTAATGTGATTTAACTAAAAAAGAAGAAAAGGCTTTTAAGGATACTCTGTCATATTTGCCCCAAAGCATTGATAGACGTCGAAAAGAGAATTAGTTGAACTTTCATTTCCTTAAACCAGGCTATTACATTTTTTAATACTTGAATATGTATAAATGTGTCGGGAAAAGTTTGGGAAAATTCTCTTTTGAATTGCTTGTTCGTGTTTTCCGAATAGAAGTGCCTTTGGCATCCTATATCAATTGAGCAAAGTGTTGTCTTGCAAAGATGTAAAAACATTATGGTGTAAAAACATTATGGTTTCTATCAATGTGCCAAGTAATTCATTCTTACAGAAGTGTTTCTGCATGAAATAAGAAAGAAGAAAATAAAAGGAATGTTCGGTCAGAAAAGTGGGTGGAAACCGAGCTTGATACTGAACTTTCATTTCCTTAAACCAGGCTATTATGTTTTTTAATACTTGAATATGTATAAATGTGTCGGGAAAAGTTTGGGAAAATTTTCTTTTGAATTGCTTGTTCGTGTTTTCCTAATAGAAGTGCTTTCGGCACCCTATATCAATTGAGCAAAGCGTTGTCTTGCAAAAATGTGAAAACATTATGGTTTCTATCAATGTGCCAAGTAATTCATTCTTACAGAAGTGTTTCTGCATGAAATAAGAAAGAAGAAAATAAAAATAATGTTTGGTCAGAAAAAGGGGGGAAACGAGCTTGATACTGGACCAAATAAGTAAATAAGTAGCATTGTATTTTTCTCATGTTTCATATCTATTTTTATGTAATTTGTACTTTAAGTTTTACCCCAATTAATTTGGGACTGAGGCTATGTTGTTGTTGTTGTTGTTTGTTGTTGTACTTTAAGTTTTCCAGATAAAAAGGACATAAATGAGAATCTTACAATAATGAGTCGATTTACAACTTGAACTTAATCCTAACTGTGATAAATTTTTGCTTTGATTATTATTATATAACAATCAATTTCATAATATGATTTCAAAAAGTAAAAGAAAACAATTGTAATATGTGATTTGCCCAAGAGTCTGGAACCCTTTCCTTGTTTAAGTTATATATATATATATAATGAACTGTTGCATGTGTAATTAAAATTCTATGGGCTATCAAGACTGATGGATGAAGAAGATACCCTACAGTTAAGGCAACCAGTATTTAGCACTGGACTATCTTTTAGAATTTTAATGGTGATCAGAATCTAGCGTTTTGCTTCTAAAGCTTAGCATGTGTAGTTCATTTAGAAATTTAATATTGTTAGTTTGTTGATCTGGCAAAGTCGTTGGTTGCTGTGCAAATGTTTGAGCCTTATTTATTCCTGCTCTTATGTAATGCTGCATGCAGCAGGTTAAGGCTTCCCTTTGTTTCCATTATTTTCTATTCAATGTGATGTTATATTTTCCCCACATCAGAACAAAAACACCAACTACAAAGCCCGAGTCCCAAATTAGTTGGCGACGGCTATGTGGATCCAATGTTTCCATTTAGTTCCTTTTTATTGGTATAGACCACCCGGTATCAAGACTAACACTGACTACTTCGGGCTCACTTTGGGTTGGATTGCGTTTCATTTGATGCAGTTGATGAAATATCTTTCTCCACATTGCTAGAAAAGCGTTTTTGTTTGTTTGATTATCATATATTCATGTTGTGACAGTTTTTTGACAGATTATGTAATGCAAGAAATTCTGAAGGCTGGTTTTGTTGAACCCACCCCCATTCAGTCTCAAGGATGGCCAATGGCTTTAAAAGGTCGTGACCTGATTGGTATTGCTGAGACAGGATCGGGAAAGACAATTGCCTATCTGTTGCCTGCTATTGTGCATGTTAATGCTCAACCAATTTTGGGTATAGTTTTGTGTTTAGTATATTCGAGAATGTTCTTTGTTTTGGGTACTTCCCTTCTGTTTCTTTTTCTAATGTTTGCTAAAATTTCAGCTCCCGGAGATGGCCCAATTGTTCTAGTCTTAGCTCCAACTCGCGAACTTGCTGTTCAGATACAACAAGAAGCGGCAAAGTTTGGGGCCTCATCAAAGATTAAGAACACCTGTATATATGGTGGGGTGCCAAAGGGACCACAAGTGCGTGATCTTCAAAAAGGTAGGAGCAGGTTGACTATAGCTTCTCTGACCTAAGAAGTACGATTCTTATGAAGCTGGCTTATGACAAGAAATGGTTTATTCTGTGTTTTCTGGTTTTAGGTGTTGAAATAGTTATTGCTACTCCTGGAAGGTTGATTGATATGTTAGAATCACATCATACCAACTTGAGAAGGGTTACCTACCTTGTTTTAGATGAGGCTGATCGCATGCTAGACATGGGATTTGAACCTCAGATTAGGAAAATTATTTCACAGGTAGGTCTGTTCTATCTTTTGAATGCAAAACCATCCTGGTTTACTTGCTTCATTGCTAACAATGAAGCATTTTAGATAGCAGCATTTGCGTATTCGATTGTATTTATGTCAGGTTTAGCACGTTAGTTAAAACACTTCAAATTTCATACTGTGACTTCTTACTCTTGCACTCCCAGATTGATAAATTTAGTTAACAGAAATGAATTTGTAAGGCACACATGTATCTGCTCCAGTTATTTTGCTAGAAGTGTTGAACAAGTAGTAACATACATATCAAGAAATCAGAAGAGGGAAGCACAAAGGCGACATTGTTTTAGGTGTTTATGTTTGATGAGCTCAGAGAGAAAAGGTGGGAAGAGAAAAAATGACCATACAGAAGAAGATTATAATGGTTTTCCTCTCTCAAACTCTAGTATTATGTACCTAAATTTCGCCTAGAGAGATTGTCTTCTCTTTTACTTTTAGAGGACACGGTCTAACTGCATTGGTGAATATAGTATACTCGCGCAGGCTCATAGTGTTGGGTCAAAACCATATTCTTGGATCCATCTTAACGAGCCTGCGAAACAGGTTCAAATTCAAGGCATTTGGTATATATGAGGTTGTATGTCCTCATTGCCTCAATCAATGTAAACCATTGGACACCCGCATGTAAGTTAACGTAAATGTTGGCAGTTTGAGACACACTTCAGGACCCCATATCTGCAGTGTAATGAAGTAATTTGTTTTTTTTTTTTTTAAGTTGGAGTTTTTCTAACATGTTTACTCATCCCTTTAATAATGATTTGGAATTCCTTAATCTTCATTAAAACTTAAGTTTTCAGTTAATCTCTCATACCTGATCAAAGCGCTCAAAGTTTGTCTTGCAAGGCTTGCTATCATCTTTACGTGCACTTCTTAAAATTATGAAAAGTCCTTAATGTGACTTCTAAAAAGTATTTATTGTTTAAAATTTTCTTTTAGCGGTTTTACACTTTTACTAGTTAACATTGAGAATCATGTCATTCCACTGATTTGTAGCAATGTTGTATATTTTGTCATCATGTTGATGCTTTTGCAAATGTTTGGAATCTTGACTTAGATGTTATTACAATGTGGCTAGAAATGAGTAGTTGCATAAGGAGAGTGGGATCAAACGTATTAGGTATATCTAAAGGCTTGGGACCACCAAAGAATGAAACATGGTGGTGGAACGAGGATGTCCAACGAGCAATTAAGACTAAAAGAGAGATGTATAGGAAAATACCTAAGTGTCAAGATGAAGATGTGTACAATCAATATAGAGAAGCTAGAAAACAAGCTAAAAAAGTAGTTAGTCAAGCTAAAACAAATTTCATGGAAGATCTATATACAAGGTTAGGTAATAGAGACGGTGAAAAATATATATATAAGCTAGCCAAATTAAGAGATAAAAAGAAACAAGACCTAAGTCATGTAAGATGTATTAAGGACGAAATCAAAATGTTTTAACGCGCGAGGAGGATATTAAGGAGAGATGGAGAAGTTACTTCGATAGTTTATTTAATGATGGCCAAGTTGATACTATCATAGATGAAAACCCACACCAAGAAAGAAATGTAAACTATACACGCAATATTAGAATTGTAGAAGTTAAAAAGGCATTGAAAAGAATGAAAATAGGGAAAGCATGTGGCCCGATGAAATATCCATAGAGGTTTGGAAATGTTTAGGAGAAATTGGATTGACTTGGTTAACAAAACTTTTCAATAAAATTTTAAAATCAAAACGAATGTCAATGGATTGGAGAAGAAGCACGCTTGTGCCAATCTTCAAAAACAAATGAGACATTCAAAGTTGCTCAAACTACTGGGGAATTAAACTTATGAGTCACACTATGAAACTTTGGGAGAGGATAATTGACAATAGGCTAAGGAGAGAAACAACAATATCAGAGAACCAATTTGGTTTCATGCCTGGGAGGTCAACTATGGAGGCGATTTTCCTTGTAAGACGATTGTTAGAAAAATATAGAGAAAAGAAAAAATACTTTCATATGGTATTCGTAGATTTAGAAAAAGCATATGATAGGGTCCCTAGAGATGTTCTTTGGTGGGTTCTAGAAAGAAAAAGAGTGCATGCTAGATACATACACTATTAAGAATATGTATGATGGAGTAGTAACGAGTATAAAGACATTTGGAGGAGCTACAAAAGAATTTCTCATTACGATAGGACTACATCAAGGATCGGCTTTAAGCCCATATCTATTTACTTTAGTTATGGATGAACTAACTAGACATATTCAAGAGGATAGACCATGGCGTATGCTATTTGTAGATGATATTGTCTTAGTGGATGAAACTAAAGATGGAGTGAATATGAAATTAGAACTCGGAGGAATACATTAGAATTTAAAGGCTTTAAGTTGAGTAGGACGAAAACCTAATACATGCATTGTGAGTTTAGAAACACTAGACATCGAGATGACGGAGTGGTAAAATTAGGGGAAGTAGAAGTTCCTAAGGTAAACCACTTTAGATACTTAGGATCAATCATACAAAATAATGGTAACATTGAGAATAATGTTACACATAGAATTCAAGCTGGATGGAAGAAATGGCGGAGTGCAACAAGTGTGATTTGTGATCGAAATGTTCCTACTAAGTTAAAAGGAAAATTTTATAGGACCGCAATTATGCCAGCTATGCTCTATGGAAGTGAATGTTGGGCGGTAAAGCAACAACAATTACATAAAATGAACGTAGCGAAATGAGGATAATCGGGTGGATGTGTGGTAAAACTCGTAAAGATAGAATAAGAAATATAGAAATTCAAAGACAAGTAGGAGTAGCACCAATTGATACAAAGATTAGGGAAGGGCGGTTGCGGTGGTTTGGTCACCTGCAAAGACGGCCTACAAATGCCCCAACTAGAAAACTTGACTCAATAGAAACCGTAGAAATTCGACAAGGTAGGCGCGAGCAAAGTTAACATGGGATGCATTAATTATGAGGGATTTGAATGGTTTGAAAAGCTCACAATCAATTGCACTTAATCGAGCACAATGGAAAAGTTTGATCCATGTAGCCGACCCCAGTTAATTTGGGACTGAGGCTATGTTGTTGTTGTTGTTGTTGATGCTTTTGCAACTTAGCACTGGTTATTTCTAAGTTTGAGTATTTTATTTATTGTTTTGGTGACAGTATTTTATTTGATTTGTGATTTATTTGTTTAAGTGGTAAGTTTTGTTGATAATCTTCCGTTAAATTGTTTCCCAAGTGTCTAAATTTTTTTTATTAAGAATCCTCTCTCAAAAAACAAAAATTATTTATTGAGAATCAGACTAGTCCAAGGGGGCACAAGCTATTATGTAACTATGCTGATGTAATCTCATGACTATTGAAGTGTGCTAATGGCTTGGTTATGATCTATTCGAAAGGATTGGGTGAGTAACTAGAGGATGTTTGAGGGATAGGACACTGGACAAAACTCTGTTTGGTAAAAGTGTTGTTTATGTCTTCATCTTCTTTAGTAGGGGGTAAATGCTTTGTAGGGTACTGTACATCGGATTATCTAAAAACTTGGGCTTGATTGTTGGGTTGTGAATAGGTATTGATGTCAATGGGGGTATGTTATTAGTACTGTTGGAACTTGGAAAGCCTGTATGCTGTTCTTAAATATTCTTCTGTCTATATGCTATTTTCATTTTGTAACATCTAAAAAGAAAAGAAAAAAATTGAAAAAAAGAAGAAATTTTGACAAAATCATATTCATCTAAAAGTTGTGGTGATTTTGGTGCAAATTTTAGGTTCTTATGAATGACTTTTAGGATTCTAGTGAGGGTCTTATGTTCTTCATGAATTTACTTGTCCAACAATAAAATAATCTTCCAGTCCAGACATCAGGTTGGAATATAGACTAGAGTCAGACCCTTGTGTCTTTGTTTGTAGCTGAAGCCTTGGAGGTCTTTTTCTACGTTCAAGCTTTTTTATGGTTTCTTTCTCTGCAGATACGCCCAGACCGTCAAACTTTGTACTGGAGTGCTACTTGGCCCAAAGAGGTTGAACAACTAGCTAGGCAGTTTCTTTACAACCCATACAAGGTTAAGTGCTCAGTTCCAACTTACATAGTTTATAGTGATATTCTCTTGGATTTTCTACTGATTGCTTGCTTTGATTATTAAATTTTTTCTGTTCACTTTGGATGGAGTAGGTGATCATTGGTTCCGCCGACTTGACGGCAAACCGTGCAATTCGACAAATCGTAGAGATTGTTTCAGAAAGTCAGAAATATAAAAAGTAGGAAATGGTGACCCTTTCTTTCATATGTATATTTCTTGAATTGGGAAATGAACTTGCTGATTTTTTTTTCTTAAAAAAAAAACTAGATTGGTGAATTTGTTGGAGGATATTATGGATGGAAGCCGTATTCTGATATTCATGGACACCAAGAAAGGTTGTGACCAAATCACAAGACAGCTTCGGACGGATGGATGGCCTGCTCTCTCCATCCATGGAGACAAGAGCCAAGCAGAAAGGGATTGGGTGCTTTCTGAGTTCAAGGCTGGCAAGAGTCCAATAATGACTGCTACGGATGTTGCGGCACGTGGTTTGGGTATGTTTATATTTTACTCTATTGATGGACTTGGACATGGATCCCTTCAATGAACTATGCCAATCTAGAACATTTGCATGTGTATCATATGTGTAATGCCTATAGAATGCTTTCAGTCCTTTCCCGAAATGTTTTACGAAGTTGCTCCCTCTATTCCCAAATATCTGTCACATCACGGGAACTTTTTTTGTTCCAACAAATGTGTCGCATTAGAAAATCAAAGAAGCATTAATTGCTTCTTTTTCAATTCTAACCCCATCTAGTTAGTTAATGACAATATTAATCACTTTCTTTTCACAATACTTATATTATATGAAGTTATTTATGGGAGGTTAATTTAGTCTTGTTACGAAATTTTAATGGTGAATAATCATTTTCTTAATTCTTGTGCAAAGGCAAAATTGCGACTGATATTTAGGAACAGAGGGAATATGTTGAATGAAGTTGGTCTAAAATAAAATGCTTAGGCAAGTTTCTCCTTAAAAAAATAAAATACAATTTATGGTTTCTTTCCTTCTGTTAAAAGAGGAAATCACAGTGTAGGAAAGTCACAACATACCCTGAGGCTTGGTGTTTTTGTCACTTTTGTGGTCGAGGTCGACCTATGGAGACAAGCTGTTGTCTTGAGGCAGATTCAAGTAGTAACTCAGTTTTCTTGTCTTGTATATCTTTGAAGGAAGTTTTTCCTTCCAATTTGGACTATGGAAAGTTTTTGCCATGCTGTATGAATTGCAGTTTCTTCATAAAGTTTAGGAAAAATGCATGACTAAGTTTGTGTATACCTATTTTGAACTTCTGAATTTTCCCAAATCAATTAGGTGTTTGAAACAACAAATTGAAGGATTAGATGTTTATCCAAACGAAAGGATTAGATGTGAGTGAAGAAACACGATCAGCAGTTTTGATTCTAACTTGTGAGAAAAAGATCACAATTAATGTGAGTTTTCGTTAGAAAAAAAAAAATCCAAAAGTGCTTCATATATAAAAAAAGAAAAAGAAAAAGAAAAAGAATCCAAAAGAATGCAAGATCGAAAATCCAGAATGCATGTTATTTTAGACAATGCAAGATTGTAAATCCATCTCAAGTACGAGAAATGAATTCTAATGGCATATTAAAAGAAGAAAGAAGTATCCAAAAAGATTGGAACCATTAACTTTGAACTTAAAAGAACTTAAGATATGTAATGAAAAATAGAATAAACATGAAATATTGTAAAGATTATATTTTAAATGTGCCTTGATGGCTATGTTACCTGGACTCAATTATGAGTGTTGGGTGTAGATATGTATTCGAAGATCGGACCAACCTATTTTTTAATTTCAGGGCACTGGGAACAGGCAAAAAGTGTCTAAAACCTTAGACGCATATGCTTAGATGTACTGCTAATGTATAAATACTAGCATATAAACTTATTTACTTTCCTATTTTCCATTTCTTATTGTATATCAGGAGGCTCTTTTTTATTACATTTTGAATCTTTTTATGCAAAGAGATTTTGAAATGGATTGCCCAAATTTTTTAAATGTGGGACACGTTTAAAGCATCATACATGGACACTTCGGGTTAAGAGTGAAGGGACTTGGTAACACAGCTTGAAGAAACTTGGATATTAGCAGACTTTGATGAAGTTCTTTATATCTTGGTTGTCAAAAGTTTTGCCGAAATGCCGCAGATTGAATTACAGTTCCTTCACTTGAATTTATCCATATCTTAAGTGAATCAAGTTTTTGGTGAAGTTGAATTTTCAATCCTTGTATTTATGTTACTTTCTCCTGGACACATCTTCCGTAGTTCTTATTCACGTTTGAACCTGGATTCAAGACTAAGATGTCGGTTTCTTATGTGTTATACTTCCAGAAATGAAGTTCTGTTGTTGCAATCGTACCTTATTGGCATTCTTTTATTTCGTTTTGGTGGAGACAGATGTAAAGGATGTGAAATTTGTAATCAATTATGATTTCCCTGGCTCTCTGGAAGATTATGTCCACCGCATTGGTCGAACGGGCAGGGCTGGAGCCAAAGGAACTGCATACACTTTCTTTACAGCTGCCAATGCTAGATTTGCTAAAGATCTTATAGTCATTCTTGAGGAAGCTGGACAGAAGGTTAGTCCTGAGCTTGCAGCAATGGGACGCGGTGCGCCTCCACCTCCAGGTTAGTTTATATGAAATCTTTTATGCCCTATTAAAATGTTAGTCAGTCACTCGGAGCTAAATATCTAACTAATTGGCTTCAAAAAGAGTGTCTATCAAATTACGAGCAAATATAATGTCGAGATAGCTGGAAAGCGGTCATGTTCCTTCTGCAGTGTCATGCATTCATGCTAAACCTTCTAGGCTTCTATTAGAACTAACGCCAAAAGTCCTTATCAGTCTTAATTGATGTGTTATGTTGTAATACTTGAACACGCTCGATTTTCCACTTTCTCATAGAACTCGTATTTTATTCCAATGTTGAATCAGGTCCTGGTGGGTTTCGTGATCGTGGAAGGGGTTATGGCGGTGGTCGCTCGTGGAACTAGTATCAAATTGAATGGAAAGAATGACTTAAAGGCCCCTCATGGAAACAAGAAACATGATGGAGCCTGTGGAATGTGGATCTTTCTTTCTTTTTCGGATATGTATCTGATGTTATTTTGTGCTACTCAATTGTCTGCCTAAGAGGAGGGAGAGCTTGAATGTAATTACAGGTTCAGTTATATTTATGAAATAGTACAATAGATGAAAATGAAAGTTGCTTGTATTAGTAGGGATCACAAAACAAACTATTTTTCTTTTTGCTGTCTTAGGAATGTTCATTGCAGCTGACTGACAAATTCTCACCTCTGGTAACAAAGTTTGATTATTTTGCACGCACACTTAATTTGATGAGTTTTTGCAGCGATAAGTGGGTTTATGAAATTTAGTCCTATAATCTATCTGCATTACTCAGCTAGTATTAGAGGGTTTACTTTTAGCACCAAACAATTTGCTCCCATAAGCCTTGAATCTCAAGAATTTGTAGTTGTGTTGTACCATAAGCCTTCCCTTTTTAAAAAAAATAAAAATAAAAAATAAATTATGGCAGCTGTGTCTTTTGTTTTCTCAATTCACATTATATTGTAAAGTTTATTATAATTATAAGGGTACCCTAATTATAATTGATTTATGCATTAGATTTTACAAACCTTGGCCTAATAATATGATCAATATTCATTTATGTAGTGTCTTTGATTATCTATTCTTTCGACTTTTTTCATATGAGGGTGCTTTACCCTACTAGAGATATGTCTTAAAAAATTATAAAATTCTAATCCCTGGTCGCGACAATAAAATTGCCACATGGATTTTTCACTTTCTTTTCTTCATGAAATGAATATAGTAATTTAGTTTTTCATCAGCAAACAATTCGAATAAGGTTTTTATTCGCTGTCACCAGATAGTAAATGCTTTATAAGTAAACAACTAAATACGTCCAAAGCAGATGACCTTTTTCCTTCCTGGTGGAATGGAGGAAGAATTGTTTCTTTGTATTTTTTTTATTACTCCTCCCTCCATCCATTATTATAAGTTATTTTGGAAAAAAAAATTCCTTCTAAAATTAGGTTCTTTTTCGGAATTTGAGAGAACATTAATTGCTTTTTTATCCATTCTACACTCATACAACTCAAACATTTATTACAATTAGTAAAATTGTTCTCTTCTTCAACTCATTTTGGGTCAAAATGGTAGATATGTAAATTAAACTAATAATTAAAGTTGCTTTAATTAATGTGCTAAATCCAAAATGTGTTATAATTTTAGATAGATAGAGTATTTTTTTGGTTCCATACGTTACTTTAAGTGTCAACTGTATCAACTAATTTACATTTAAGTATTGTCGGGCTCTATATAAAAGGCGACCCTCATAATCCAACTTTTCCCTTAATCAGACTAGATTTCCAAGACCTAGTTTGAAGGGAACAAAATTTTTCACTACTCCGAATCTCGGACCAATGAATTGGTAATAAATGTTATAAAATTACTTTGAACAAAGCTATGAAAAGTAAACGAACAACTAGAAAATATAACAAGAAAAGAGATGGGGAGAAAATAGGAGAATTTCATTCCAACATGGTGTGTGCATTACATGGAGAGAATCCTTTATATAGCCTTTTTGGTCATAATGAGATGAAGACCAAAGGGCACAAGTTACTCTTACATATAATACAATATTAACTAACAATTAAATAGGTGTTACATAAGGTTGGGATAGGAAGGGTCATCCATTTTCCCGTTACATTTACAACACTCCCCCTTGGATGATACTTGCTAAGAGAATATGCCTCGTTAAAACCTTTACTAAGAAAAATCATGTGGGAAAAAATTCAGCAAAGGAAAAAAGTACATCGTTCTCATCAATGTTGATATAGAGTATGATATTGATAGGATTGCCTCATTTAAAACCTTGCTAGGAAAACTCAGTGGGATAAAACCATAGCTAAAGGGAAAATAGTACAATACACTAATCAATTTGATAATATAGTATTAATATTGTTAGGATCGCCTTGTTAAAAACCTCGCATGGAAAATCCGGTGGGATAAAACCATAGCTAAGGGAAAAAGAGTGCAATGCACTAATCAATAACTCCTTTTGATTACCCCCTCATGTTCACATGGGCGAGACATCATATGTTACATTGCAACAAATCTTTGCAAGTAATTTAAAAATACAATATCTGGTCTTTTACATCGTAAGCATTTCGTTGATTCTTGTATATTTTGTCGCATAGGAACATCATTTCATATACAAACCTTTAATGTCGGAACATATGATTTTGCCAATCTTTTATATTAGCACTTGATGCGTTTCAAGAAATTTCACGACATTCCTTTTGAATTGACTTTATACATCTCCCCCTAATGGTGAGAAAATTGTTTCATCAAAGTGACAATCAGCAAAAATTGCAATAAATATATTCCCTATCAGCTAGGGGCCAAAGGCAACTTATAATAGATTGATGGAGAGTTAAATCAATATAAGTCTCATATTGATTTGCCTTGAGATAATCAATATAATTGTCGTACCGATATTGTATGAACGCTAGCCTTCACTAAGTTCAAATTTGAGAAATACTCTCTTTTATATTATAGTGTGCATGTATGTGGCATAATAAGCAAGACCTAAATTCATCGCCTTTATTTAGCTCATGATTTGAATACATCTCAATGTGTCAATTTTAATGAGCTATAAAATTTATAATTAGGCTTTTGATTGGCATGGTAATGTCGTCAATATATTTGGGCATATATGACAATATATAATCAGTATGGACTAATGACCTTTCATATATGACACCGCTTGTCACAATTTTGAGCATGCTCATTGTCAATAACTTTACCCATTTATACTTCATGTGGTGCACCACTTTTATTCCACTTTTGGTGGAATTACTAATACGACATTTACCAGATATTTTCTCATTTCCACGTCCATAATTTTATCATTGCGACCATGGCCATTTTATAACGCAGTGCATGCTTCATGAAGCTAGACCAATTGGATGGAAGTGATATTACATGTATAATATCTCATTATCTTACTCAGCTGCCATGATACAAGAAACCAATTCATAATATTCATATTGAATTGATATATGCGCTCGATATTTTGTTGCAATAATATATTGAGGCGTACCACGTGGATTTTTTTCTATCATTGCCTTATCAGTCACTTTTCCGTATAGCCTCAACCAAGATGTAATTAAAATTACGGAATTATAATTCATATTCGACCGATATAAGTATTATAGCTTGAGACTTAACAACTCATTTAAAGCTTTTTGGAGCATCGCCAATTTTGTTTTATATTCATAGCTCCATGAGGTGAAAAAATATTATAAAGTGAAATATTCACTTTTCAAATTTCTATAGAGATATTGGTGAATGAATATTAACGCTATGCGCATAGCCTTGCGTAAATGCTTTATTCATAATTTTAGCATCTAGTTTACCTTAACAAATAATTTTTGTCAATAATATTATGGCAACAAATTTGATCAAGTATAATATGTTTGAAAAACAAATACGGCGTAAATAGTTTTCTCATTTTTTTTTATATAAGATACATAATATCCGATAAAAACACATGTTCTCGACTTGATTATTTTAGATACAAAATATACTACTTGTTAGAGTTGGTGGGACAGCCTCCGGGTTGGGTGGCGAGACGAAAGTCTACTTAACAACCATGCCTCCTCGAATAGGATAACCCGTCTCCCTTTCAATGTTTAGCTTTATCGGGGACAAGGCTTACCCACTATCAACTCAAACTTATATTATTATTTGTATTAATAAAATCAAGCATAGAACATAATTAATCGTTAATAACCTTATAAGAAAAACTATGCGTCAATTATTGATTTTTAATTTTTGGTGTAGAAGATCGTATAAAGACACAAGTACAAAGCATACTTTCTCAATCGGTGTGACATACCATGCGACGTGCATAGATAAAATATACTTGATCTTTAATAAAATATTTAACAATATATGGCGTTGTTACCACCATATGAATTTATCCATAAACAAATTCAATAACCCCGCGCATTTTCTGGTTTCTAACCTATATATTGTTAATATATCCTTTTTTATTTAAAGTAACGTATGCATATGTGAATAATGCATATAATAAAAGATATAAACTATTTTATACATTAAAATGAATGAATTAAGGAAGCGGTCAAGAAATATGACAATGCTGTTTGATGGACATAGTTGATTTACTTGATAATCATCTATAGATGAAGAACTAATTTCATATATATATATATTAGTGTTCCATAACAATTGCATGGTAGAAGAACATACTTAAGTCGTAATTAGACCATGAACCCTTGATATTTGAGTATGTGCACGGATCGATACACATGGTATAATCATTTATTTTAAGTTTGCTTGATGTTTTTTTTTTTTTTTTTTTTTTTTTTTTTTTTTTAGATATAAAGTGGGCAAACATGACTTGAAAACTTTAATTAAATCCTAGTAACAAAGCATGCTTTAATTTATTACTTAAATTCTTAAGTAAATATTTACTTAGTAGGAATAATCCAACGAAAAAAAATCATGTACCAAACTAATAATAATAAAACATCCAATTAGAATCAGTTTTACATAAAATATTAATCCAAATGGAAAAAATGTTCCTTCAAGCCAATGAATTGATCGAATACTAATTCAAATTAATTCTAAGACCAGATAAAGCAATATATTTACGGTAATAACTTATTAATAAACAATACATATGGTCAATTTTAGCCTCAAGTAACTTATTAATAAATACAAGTTACATTTAAAATTATTTAGTTTTATTCAAAGTAAATGTAAACAATATGGATCAACACACATGGTGAGCTACTGCTTACTCACTTTGGAAGAAATATAACAAATGTTGTATTGATAAACTTAATATGATTGATGCTTACATTTGTATTCTCCCACTCCATCGTGAACTGATGTGGGTATTTTCTTCCTTGAGGGTTTGTATACTTCGTACCACAAGCTATATCTTTCAATTTCTTATTAAAAACAATTGAAATAAATACAAAATGCAATAGTTATAATTTTGAAATAAAGAAGGATTTCAATACCATCACTAGTAATTGATGTCATGTGCCTACTCACTTGGAGAACATGGGAAATATAACAAATGTTGTTATGCATCCCTCATGAATCATATGGTAAGAGTTGACATTTTTAGTGACAATTAAGGTATAATATTTTTAACCAAGATATTGATAAACTTAATATGATTGATGCTTACATTTGTATTCTCCCACTCCATAACTCATTTGTATACTTCGTACCACAAGCTATATCTTTCAATTTCTTATTAAAAACAATTGAAATAAATACAAAATGCAATAGTTATAATTTTGAAATAAAGAAGGGTAATTGATGTCATGTGCCTACTCACTTGGAGAAAATGGGAAATATAACAAATGTTGTTTTACATCCCTCATGAATCATATGGTAAGAGTTGACATATCCATTGGAATTTTAGATTAGTTTTCTAATAATCTAGTTAACCAAACATAACCATAATAAAATTAAACTACATATTAAGCAAAGATTATACCTTCCTCGCTAGCTTTGTCTCCTTAAAAAATCTTCTTGAATTTTGAAGACTTTTTTTAGCATAAGGTAGAGACTCGTCTCTTGATAACGTGTTATAAAATTATTTTGAACAAAGCTATAAAAAGTAAACAAAGAACTAAAAAATATAACGAGAAGAGATAGTGAGAAAATATGAGAATTTCATTCCAATATGGTGTGTATATTACATGGAGAAAACCCCTTTATATAGCCATTTTGATCATAATGAGATGAAGATCGAAGGGCACAAGTTACTCTTACATATAATACAATATTAACTAACAATTAAATAAGTGTTACATAAGGTTGGGATATGAAGGGTCATCCATTTTTCCATTACATTTACAACAATAAACTTTATTTTATTTTTATTGTTTTGTGAAAAATAATTTTGTTTTTTCAACAAACACGAAAAAATGAACCGGGCAAATGAAAACCCAGTTACACAGAGCTACTGGATGCCCAATGGTGCACCGTTAGATACACCTCGAGATACATGTACAAGGTGTATCAAATGGGACACCTAAGCCGGTCCACCTAATCAGGTGCCGATCACGTGGGCCTAGGAGTCACCAAATGGGCCCATCGTGTAAAAGAGATACAGTAAATGAGTAGTAAAAATCACATAATCTTGTCGTTGGTCGATGGTGATGAAAAGAGGGTGTAAACGGAGAAGAGAAGAGCAGTTGCAGAGGAGTTGAAATTAGAGAAGAGGATGAGCAGTGACGGAGGTCCTAAACTCTACACCAACAAACCTAAAAAACGTAATCTCTCTCTCTCTCTCTCAGTCATCCTCACCGTATGTACTTGTTCAAATCCTTGTTTGTTGAATCTGCAGCGCAGCTGAAGCAGCAACGCAAGTCCGATCTATCTTCGTCCGCATCAAACCCTATGGCCTCGTCTTCTTCGTCTTCAACAACAACAACAACAACAACCACCACGACGCCGACTTCTTCTTCGTCTTCGTCTGGTCTTCCTCCGCCGAAGGAATCCCTCGCGAGGCGATTCAAGTTCGTCTGGCCGATTCTCCTTACTCTCAATCTCGGCATTGGAGGTCCCCTCTCTTTCTCTAATTTTGTCTCCATCGCGTCACTCAAACCCTAGGTTTTGCTGATTGTGATTGCTTTCTGTGTTTTTCTTGCATTTGTTACTGGATTCGATTTGCTGAGATCTTGTGGTGGTATTCCATTTCATCATTTTCTATGGATGCATCTTTCGGTTGATTGATGTGATGATTCGGTGCCGGCATCGGTGCCTTGGAACTGTTATTGTGTTTCTAGTATTTTACTTCCTTATAGATTTCATAACAAGCTAACTAAGTGTCACCAGCTTCATCCTACTCTTCTGTGTTTGAGTAGAATGCGTGACTCCAACATTATACTACTTAGGTTTTGTTTAGATGAGCGATCATTGATTGTGAAGTCGTTTGCCTTTGATTGGTGGTGCCCTAGTGTCTTTATTATCAATTTGAATAAGTGCATTAAAACAACATTGTTCTCTGTCATCATGTTGTGCATAATAATGTAGGTAATTATGAGGCCGTGAAGCACATCTTTTCTACAAAGATGTGATCGTCCAACCATAACGGCAAACTGTGATTGGTAAAATCTAAATGCATATTCAACCAATGTCTTATATGCTTCTTATTTCTTGACAACATATTGTTTCTTCTGATGTTATGATTCATTAGAGCATCTCTAACAAACACCATTTGGCATTTGTTGAGGCTCTGTTTTCGTAATGGGTTGGAGAACGTAGTGTCAAATAGCTGATTAATCTACTACAAATATTCTATTTTGTGGGCGTTTTATAATTTTTGTTGTGGTTATTATTATTTTAAATTGCTTTCTTTCATTTTATTTGGGACTGAGGCTATGTTGTTGTTGTTGTTGTTGTTGCTTTCTTTCATTTTATTATAGATAATACGGTAATACCACTTCTTTTCTTTCAATGTTGAACCTAAAATTCACTTTGTACCGTATAATCTATTAATATATTCAAAATACAAGCTAGTAATTAGTTTCATATATTATGAAAAAATAAGTTTTAATTTTTATATATTTGAAAACACATAATTTTTTTAATTATATGGGGTGTAGTTGATGATGGATGGGACGGGAATTATTAATGATTGAAGTGCTGCCAGTTTAGACCATGTTGTTGTTGGGGGAGGTCCCGTGGTTGTCGGGTGAAGGCCTGTCGATGCTGAGCTTAAATAGATTATGAATGTCGAGTGATCTTACATGGCAACATATATTATCAATTGACAAGACAAAAAGAAATGGAATTCATGTCTTTTTCTTTTTATCTTTCCTTTGAGTCCAATGTTCTTAACTCGTTTGCGCAAAAATCAGCATGAATTTCTACTTGTCATTGCTTATCCAAAAAGCTCTTCAATATTTTAATAAGTTGTTTGGGAGATTGTTTGGGCTATGGATGACATACTATTATCAACTTTTTTAGCTTTGCATTTTTAATTACAATAAGACGTTAAGATGAAATACCATCAACATCGTCCACATCTAAGTCGAGAAACAAAGACTAACAAACTAGCACATGTTTATTCAGTGGAATTGGGGGTTGAATTTAAATTGGAATGAGTCAAAGTTCTCAGACTGCAGTTGTGAACAATGCGCTCTATTGGTATTATTATCTATTATCTTTTAACTTCTTATGTTCCTTATCAATATTCTAGATATGATCATATCTATAATGTTATTGGTAGCATCTTGAATATACATCCTTTTGATCGATTTTACTGTTTGTAAGTTTAGATATGGGGTTAAAAAAAGTGTTTGTAAACATAACATGCAAAAACAACAACAACAAAAAAAAAAAAAAGAAAGAAAAAAAGAAAAAAGAAAAACTGGTATAAAATACAAATTACTCACTGTGATCTTCACTTAAGCTCTACTTGGATTCATATATTCAAGTTAACTGATGTTGTTATTCTGTTTCATCACTTAAAATTTTATTTTGGTAATTCGAGACCATATAAACCTTTAGTTATAAACTACTTTCTTACTGCTATTCCCTTCTTCTGCACGAGACTGGAGTTGATCTCGAGACATTTATCTACTCATAATGAGATGATTAGAAGATTTTAAGCATACTTGACAAAGGAGAACATCTTCGCCTATAACGTATGAAGAATTTCTAATGCACTTTTTTATGGATATAGAATGGAAAAAAGAAAAGGTCGTGTTCAGAAGTTGGGAAATGTGGTCCAAATAGAATGCCGGAAATGGCTTAGATGAGAAATTATCAATCTCTTTCAGTTTTTATAAGTTACAATAATGGATGAGAAAAATTTATCAAAAATTAAAAACCAAAATAGGAATATTGTCGTGCACATCCAAGCCATAATAAGAATAAGAATCCTACTTTATATGTCAGTTCATATACAAGATCATCCTTCAATTCTTATTCTTATAAATGCCATGTCAATTATCTCTTGTAGCCAATCTCCATTCCTATCCTAGTTCTTGATGTATTTACTTCAACCTCGTTTGTTGTCTCACCATCTTTATACAAATAATGAATTCAATATTGGAGGGTGTTTTTACTCGCCATCTTCTCGTCCATCTTCTATAAGTGATGATGAAATATCAGGCTTCTCAATGTTGATGCTATTAATGCAAGAAAAGAAGAATGTTCTTTGCAATTGCACATAACATGATCCTCCTACTAAGCGAGAATTATGTTTGTGACGACCCAAAACCCAAACACCCGCCCTAGGGACAATTTGGTAATTATTTAAACCCCGCGCTAGTTGGTCCCAATATATAAATCTTATTATAAACCCTAGCCCCTTTTTTGTTCCAATCTCCATTTCTCTCCAACGTGTCTTGTTTTTG
Organism: Stephania cephalantha; assembly: GCA_039657325.1. Classification (NCBI taxonomy): domain Eukaryota; kingdom Viridiplantae; phylum Streptophyta; class Magnoliopsida; order Ranunculales; family Menispermaceae; genus Stephania; species Stephania cephalantha. Next base: position 48,831,327 of record CM077569.1, on the reverse strand, counting down.
AACAAAAATGGGGCTAGGGTTTATAATAAAATTTATATACTAGGACCAATTAGTGTAGGGTTTGTATGATTACCAAATTGCCCTTGGGGCGGGTGTTTGGGTTTTGGGTCGTCACAATGTTAACGTTTGCAATCACACGCTATAATAGCTTCCCAGTCATCCATAGTTTGTATTTCATCTTCAATTTTTTAGAAGAATGAATCAAATGTAATGAAGATAAACGTCCTCCAATGTGGAAATTCTTATTGGGAATAAAGGTGGTTGGAACATAAGGAAGGTTTAAGATAATTTTATACATATTCAGATTTTAGCTGAAGGATTGAGCATTGAAGGGTGATCATGTTGGATAATTAGCTTGGTATTTAAATAATTGATGATTAGTGAATGATATGTATAGAGAAGAATTATGTGGTGGGATTCTTATTCTTATTTTGATCATAATGTGTTGACATAACTCGTATAATAGAATTCATATTGTAATTCTTATGCTCTAATTGAATTTTTATTCCTTGCATCATTCTTGTTTTGATTTTCTTTTTTATTTATGGCTTATAACAGCAAAAGGAGATTGGTCATTTTTTCATCACAATCATTTTCCATCTAAACATTATTTTTCCATGTTGGATCACTACCTTTCCTTTTTCCTTCCACTAAAATTGTCTTTTAGAATTTCTTTATAGCATTATTGTTGAATATGTTCTTTGTTAAGTGTATTTAGAAATTTCTAAAGATCCAGATGTTAGGAGATACTAGTTTCATGTGAAGAAAATGTTAAACGATAGAGAATCAGAGACTTAGATTTTTCATAAATAAAGACTTGCAAGGTTTATGTGAGTACTTTAGTTTTTGAAGTGAAAAAATTGATTGGATGCGTCTGCCAAGTTCAATACATGAGTTTAAGTAGTGCTTTTGATGAAAAACTTTATTACTTGTATATTATTTTTTCTCTGTTATGAACACTATTTTGAATTTCATATCTGAGTTGTAAATTAGGTGAAGGAGATGCTTGTTCCCCAGTAGAGAAGAGAATTTTGAATCTTGATTTGATAATTCATAATCGAAATATTACCAAGTGAGAAGTTTCAAGATAATAACACCAATAGGCTATGCGTCCACTAACACAACTTAATGAACTGCCCTAAAGAAGAGGAATTAGAATAAAACTATTGTCATGCAATTCTTGTCATAGACACTTGCATTGAAATTGCAATAGGAACCATATCGCATGAGTCTTGTCAAACACATGGAGATCCATTTAATCTGCAACCTTATAAACACCAAGCCTAATTGTTTTACATAAACATTCTCCAATTCTCAATTTTTCTTACAAAATCCTCACATGTTTTGAATGTTCTTTCATCTTTTTTGTTTTCTCGCTATTTTTTGTTCTTGAAATAAATTTCAACTTTATAGGACTATCTTATTTTATTATCTTTCACTTCGTCTTTTGAAAGTGAAGAAAAAAATATTAAATTTTAGATGGGTTTCAGAAATTTATTGTGCGAGTGCAAAAAAAATACATAATTCTTGCTTCGCTCTTCCGATACAATGACACTCCAACCATGTCAAACATTACACCTTTATTTCAGGTTATGTTGTCATCAATAATCAAGAAATTAACGATTGTAATTTTTTAACTACTATTTTGCCAAGAATTCAAGTACAACGATATCATGTTTTGCTAACAAAGCCTCAATCCCAAGTTAGCTAGAGTAAGCTACATGGATCATACTCTTCCATTGCTCTAGATTTAGTGTACTTAATGTTGTTCTTTCCTTATCCGCTTGTGATTTCAAATGTGTTAATTTTATCCATTTGAATTTGTTATGTGATTAAAAGACATCACCACTACTATCGACAAAGCAATGTCCTTGGAAGGCATGAGTTGTCAACTTGTTATTTTTGCTTGTAGTTGTATTTTTCGTTGTTGTCTTGTGGTCTTCAGACGGGTGCTACTGATGAATACATTGGTACGCGAGTTTATGATGATTGAAAGCTTATCTCATTGGTCATATTTCATAGACAAGTCATGGTCGATATTCTTTTCTTTTGATACAACATCAACAACAACTGCAACAATAACGAAGCCTCAATCGTTTGTCAGTTAGGGTCAGCCACATGGATCAAACACTTTTAATTAGCTTGATTTAATGTTGTTGAATGATGGCGTGCTTTCATGATTTGGTAGATCCTTATAATTAATGCATTCTAAGTTATCATAGGTATACATGTAGAGTTTTCTAACTGGAGTATTTGCAAGCCGCCTTTGGATGATAGGACACCTAACATTATTCTTGAAGTTGTAGTGGATTATCAAGACACCATTGACATGTGTATTTCAGTAATATCAGGAACAAACAATAACATCTTTGTGTTGTCACATAACATCTGTTTTCTAATGTAGTCAAATGTATTTCATGTCCCACTTATTATGATATAATTCAATGGAATCAAGCTTTTCAAGTAAAATAATATAATATATTTAAATAGGCTACTATGTAGTTGACATAATCAACCAAAATGGTGCACATTCATCAATACTATTCACTTGCTGCAAGGTCACTATATCTTGCCAAGAATCCTGAAGCGTGTTGGAAAGATTTTTAATAAGCATTTGATTCGGTTTTTGAATCCCACACGGCGCAAGACTGAAAGCGAATGACCACTAAGAATTTTTTTATTACAAACTTCAACTTCAACAAGAAAGCCTTAATCCCAAATTAGTCAAGGTTGGCTACGTAGATCAAAATCTTCCACCCTGCTTGATGTAATGTGCTTGTTGACTTGCATTCAAAATCCTTAAAATCATTTTTAATCAATGCATTTAATTAATACATCCCTAGTAATTTTAGGTCTTTCCCTGTCTCCTCGAGTTTCTTTAATTAATGTTGTGTCGTGTCCTAAGTGGGGTAAATGCGGACCATCTTTGTATGTGTCTAAACCACTTTAATCCACCCTTAATTTTCGTGTCAATTGGTACCGCACCTACTTTTCTTCGAATCTCTATATTCCTTCATCCATTTTACGAGTTTAACCACACATCAACTTAAGCATCCTCATTCTTGCTCAGTGTTTTGAAGGCATCACCTAGGCACCGTTTGGATGTCTACCGTCTAGGCAAGTCATCAGGCTAGCGGTGAGCCTCTAAGTTATTTAAAAAGGAATTTGAAGGGAGTCTTTGCAAATAAAAAATGGATTGTATGTATTCGAATTAAAATTCTAACTCATTCCCTACTTACCTTGATCCTCACTCTTACATCCTTAACTTCAGTGTGACACATTATTTTCGACGACTCGTTGTCCGACAAGGATCTCTAGTTACTCTCTCTCCCCTCTTTCTATTGCAATTTTTCTAAGGGGGACCCCTTGAATGTGTTTAATTTTTTTAATTATATTTTGATTTTTTTGAGGTTATATTTTATTTTATTTAAAAATTAGGATGAAAAGATGTGAGTGAGAATATGTATGTGAAAATATGTGGGTGACTGTCGAGGGGTTTCTTCATAAATTATATTATTTCTTAGGGGATCTTAGTAGATATTCTTGTCTAAGCCTAAGCCTAAGCCCAGGCTAGGCGCGGCAAATCACCTTGGCCGCATTTTATGTATGTGTATGTATTCGAAAACGTTGTTTTCAATGCATGCATTTTATGTATGTGTTGTTTCTTTAATGTCCAACATTCACTTCCATAAATTACAGTTGGACCAATTGCTGTCTTATTAAATTTTCCTTATAACTTAACAGGGATATTGTGATCACATATCACACACGTTGCACTCCACTCTTTCCATTGAACTTGATTCTATGAGTAACGCCATTCTAAATGTAACCATCTTTGTGTGATTGTTCATAAATATCTAAAACAATTTATTTTGGGGACTTCTATTTTGCCCAATTTTACTATTCCATTTTCTTGGTCTCTACTATTTGAAGAAAAAGATGGATAGTTAACCAAATTGCACCATTTTGTTTGTTTAAGATGTGTGTACTTTCTTGTGGTGCCCCATTGTTAGGAACTCTTAGTACAACAATAAAATGGAAGATAAATGAAAATTCGATAAAATTAGCTGAATTTTAGGTGAAGTTTATCGAGGTTGAAAGGGTCGAAACGAAGTTCACAAGTAGTTTAAAAACTACAGAATCTCGTCGAAGTTTATGTTAAAAACCGACAACATTGATACAAATTGATATGGATCGCTAAAAACAAGGAGAAATTGCTAATTTTTCGATCAAAAAATCGAATAAGTGTGTAGGGCAGTGACAGATTGTACTTACCTCACATTAGTGAGAAGAATCAAGTTAAATTATCCCTAAAAAGTGATCTACCATACACAATATGCATGACTAGTGTCAATAAAGTTGACTTAAAACCATTAAATTGTGGATTTATAAGGTATAGATGCATAATTTTGCTTTTTTTGACATCCCATAAAATGAGTTTTAGTTTATTAACCATTTAAATAAAAAATTCTTAAACTTATCTAAATTAACGAATTTTTACCAAAATTCTCCATATCGAATTAAACTTCGTCGAATTAATTCCAATTATCAAAAGAGCGAATTATAAGGCGAAATCGAAGTCTCGATCCTTGAATGTTGGTTTGTAGAAGTAGAGAAACTATTCTGAGCCATTATGAGATTTTTTTTTCCTTTGCACGTGTGCAGTTATTACCGCAAATTGCTTGTTTTCCTTGTTTTTTTTTTTTTTTTTTTTTTTTTTTTTTTTTTTTTTTTTTCAAATCTTGCTATAGCGAGGCTATTTCATTGGATGGCACCGACCAGAACTTGATGCTGTTTCTTAAACCCGTTAGAAGCACTTACTTTTCCCCAAGGATCCGTTGCAAGAAAGCGATAATGTGCAACTTCGAGTTGTCAATTATATCCTTTATGGAAATGGAAAGCCAATTCGAGGAATTTCTCCTACTGATGATGCTGTCTAATTATGTAGCCGATGTGATTTTTGCTTGCCTGTAGTCTGTTCTGAATTTGCATTTTGGCGACCTCTTCTAGGAATAAGGCAATTCATCCAGTGTAATCCATCCTTAAACTTTACCATGCTAATTTCTGATGGGACATTTCATGGTTCTCAAAAGTTAATATTCTTAATTAGAATCTGCTGAATTGATATTCAGCTATTGCTGCAAAAGTTTCCAACGAGTAGTCTTACGGTGTTAATTGCTATAATTTAATGAAATGTACAGATTGTTCCATATTTCCATTGCTAGAATCAGTTCTAATTGATCAAGCGTCGGCCATATGAAGTTTTCTATTAAAACTAGCATCAGTGTGGACTTAATTTTGTGTTTGTCATCTTTGCTAATTATAGTAATTCTGTTATATATATAGTTCATTTCATGTTGCTCTTTACATGCAAGCCCGTGTTGATATTCCTTGGTGTGAAACTTTAATTATGGGCTTGAGTATTGACCTAAAATATGGCATGACTTGTGAGATTTTAATGTAGTTTTTTTCAGTCAAAAATTAAGTTTGCGAATCAGATGTTTGTGGCCTTTGTAGCATATGTGTACTTAAGTGCATCAAAGAAAGATCAGGATGCAAAGGACGCCGAAGAAACTGCTACTGAAGTCCCTTCTACTCCAGCAGCTGTTTCTACCCCAGTTGCAGTTCCTGAAAAACCTGCTCAAGCTGCAGTCGTTGCATTGAAGCCACGCGAACCAATTCCTGAGAATCAGCAACGGGAGCTCTTCAAGTGGATTTTGGAGGAGAAGAGGAAGGTCAAGCCCAAGGATCCAGAAGAGAAGAAACGGGTCGATGAAGAAAAGGCCGTTCTCAAACAGTTTATTAAGGCAAAATCAGTTCCTAGTTTCTGATCGATTGTTCATATGACAATTTGAATGCTCGGATTGCTATGTTCAGTTCTCTTCACTTGCTGTCTGATTGGTTTTCAATTTCATTCTCTGTTGTATTTGTGTAAGTAAAACAATAACGATGACATCTTAGCATAGACGCTCTGAAGCTTGAAAGGTGGGAGAAGATCCATCTTGCCATTTTGAGCTGGCTAACCGATGACGTACTATTGATGAAGAGCATCAACATTTTGAAAAACTATTTCGAAAGGAGATTAATGTGCCCTTTGTGTTCATTTTTTTGGGGGTTCACTGAAGATGTCAATGAGTTTTTACTTTCAAAAGACATGAGATTTGGTTTCTATATCCACAAATAATTAATGTGAGGCGACTCTGATTAGAAGAGATTGTGGGCCAATGCAATGTATATGTTGCATCAGGTGCTGATTGAGGTAGAGGTTTAATGTTTGAGTCCCGATAGCTTTATTTCTTTAAGTTGTATCTTGGGCTATAGAAGAGTTTGGTACATGTAGTTCGACCTCAATTGATTTATGATTAAGGTTATGTTGTTGTTGTTGTGGCTATGGGGTTAGTGCGCTTCACTAGTCCCCATCCCATAAGGATGGAGTTCAATTTTCGTGGAGTTATAACATAGTTGTATTCTATTATGTTGTATTGCTAAAGACCCTTTTAGTTTTCTTTATGAAAATTTCTGAAATTCAAGTTCTGCTTTAGAGTTCAGACAATATAAAAAGTAAAAAAAAGATGTTGAGACGCATCCAGCAGAAAAGACAATGAAACCTTATACAAATGAGATAAAAAGCACAAATTTCCTCCCCAGAGTATTTAAGGTCTTGAGTTAATCATATCTGAAGGTGGGCGACCACACTCACAACTTCTCTCTAAGTCTCAACCAACCATAGCCACCCAACAATATCTCTCCCTCTCAAACCACTACATTTCAATGAATTTGCAGTCTTAGCTCTCTGTGCTTGTTGCTTCACTAAGTTGTCTCCTATAATCAGGAAGGAAAGATTGTCAAATGCCAGGAACCATTCAAGTTTCAGGTATCAGTGACTTGTTAAGGCTCGTTTAGTTCTTGTATTCCTAATATAAACAAACACCTTTTCTATGAAATTTATGTTACCCTTTTGTTCTTTCCAGTTCTAGGCTTGGTGGGTCTTCCTAGTTCTTCAATATCTGTGAAAGGTGAGTTGGTTTCCATCTCCTCTTTTTGATACGGTTTGTATTTTGAGATTTATTGCTTGATATATATTGTTCTTTGTTGCAGTTTCTATGGGGAAGAAAGAGTACCAGACTTGGGATAAGGATGAATTTTGTTTGTGAGTTGAACAATCTTAATTCTTAACTTTTTTTTTTTTTTTATGTCTACCATAGTCTATATGTATGTGAATGTGATGCATGTGAAGTGATATTTAAATTGATATGTTACAGCCCATTGACCGCTCTACGAGACAACTTAATTGTAACACTTCATGATGCTGAAGGCAATGAACTTTGTGTAAAAGGTCATTCTCTATATTGCTTTTCTTTAATTTGTGTTTCAAGTGTCGGCATGTTGCGTTTTTTTAACTGTTGTTTGGTGGTTTATGGTTGTGGCAGAAGTTGAGACTAGGTTGATAGTAGAGAAAGGAAATTTGGATGATATCTTAACTTTGGAAGGAGGGGTTAACCTGCATTTGAAGTATCAGTTCATTCTCACTGAAGAAGACCGGAAGCGGATTCGAGAAATGGTATACTTTCCCTCGTTTCCTCCAACAATTTCTCATTTTAATGATCATTGCTACTGATTAGTTGAAATATTATTAATTGATAAGGTATGTAGACCTTGAGTAGTTAATTTGGGACTGAGGCTATGTTGTTGTTGTATGTAGACCTTGAGTAATGGTGAGAACATTAGATAAAGGAAAAACATGGGCGAACCTTGAGTAATGGTGAGAACATTAGATAAAGGAAAAACATGGGCGAGAACAAGTTCAAACCAATCTTAATAACACTAAAATTTTTCATAGGAGCATGGCTTGGAGCTAAATCTGTTAGCCTATTGTAATTATTTTATTTGATCTCGTTTTATTGGTAGAGAGATTCTGCGTTGAGAAAGAAACGTGGGGAGCTTATTGCTAGTAGTCCTACACAATCAGAGAGTGAATCAGTGTGTTCAATTGGTGGCGTGGTAGCAATGCCATCAGTTTCTTTGAACAGCGTGGTTACAGGTACAGTCCAAGTTTAATCCTCAAATATTCAAATAACATAGGACAGTTTGTCCCCCTAAAAGAAAAGAAGAATTCGTATAATCTTTTGTGGTCTTACTAAAAACCTCTTTTGAAAGGCTCTCTCTTGATGTTCAAGTCCTCCATTTTCTGAAGATTTGCACGTACGGGATGGCCAAACAGATGCTGTAAATGCCAGTCTTGGAAATAGAAAGGATACTCAACTTGATCAATTGATGCAGACATACCCAGTTAAGGATTCTTACTTGTTATGATTCTATTTACTTCAGTTCTGTTGTATACATGACATATATACCACAAAGCGGGCCGTTTGTGTCCACTAACAGCTGTTGCATCTCTTTAGAGTGCTACAGATGGAAGTGAAGGACTTCATCAGCCAACTCCACTGGCTGGAAAGATTAAGGCCCTCCATTTAATGGAAGAAAATCAGAGAATTGCTACTCAAAGCTCTTTGTTGCATATTCCCACCAGGTTCAGTTCAACAGAGGAATCTTTAGATCGTCAATTAGGAAGTCGAGAATCCTTGTTTGTGGATGGTCGAAATCATTTTCATGACAAGCAGAGGACTACAGAAAAGATTCCAAACAATGTGAGGAAAATGATAAGTGCCTTTGAAAGTAGTCAGTCTCAGGTATTTTACATTTTGCTATTTGCAGTTTCCAACATGAATTATTTCCATTGATCATTGCAAGATCACCTTTTCCTTGAAAGTTTCTAGATTACTTATTATAAATTGTTCTTGATCCTTCTACTTGTTTCTGCAGGAATTGAGACCCCTTGATAATATTTTGACAGAAAGAATTTCACCAATGAAATGCCCAAGTGATAAAGAACCGACAACACAAAAAAATGACCGAATGCAGTCAAATGCAGATATGGGACTGAAGTCATATACAAATGATGTTGGTTTGAGACCCTTGAGAATTGACCGATCCCCCGAACTGAGTAAAGGTCCAAAATCTGCATGTCCTAGTATAGAAACCCCCGACAAACTAGACATGTGTGCTAGTCAAAATCAGCACGCACGACTAACTATTGGAAATGAATTGTATTACTTTGAAAGCTCAGAAAATTGGATAATTCCAGGTGAAAAAAAACGTCTGTGTATTACAACTGCGAGCAAAAGGGTTATGAATCTTGTGAAGGCCTTTGATAGCAATGGAGAAACTGATCAAACAAAGAGAAGATCACCAAAAGCAGTTCCCGTTAAGGTATATATACTTTCTCATCTCTTCGTTCTGTTTTGGATGACACTAATACATCTCAAATTCAATGAAGCATGCCTATAACGTCTCCCTGAGTCAAGGAAGGACATTATAGAAATGATTGGAGCTAAATATGGTAACATTTAACAAAGCTAACATTATCAGGATATGGCTTGGTAGGAATAACGGAGGAGTGAATCTCTTAGCGAACTTAGTTATTTGAACCAAGTATTAGTTGTGATGATTATTTTTTGTTCTAGTTTGAATTAAGCATTTCTTTCCATATACTGCTCCAAAAACTCATGTTGTACCCAAAGTTCATTTCTTGTCTTTTCAAACTACCACAGTGGCTCTGCACCCAGACATGAAGTTAGGGCCTCGTCTCCATTGGACGTGCATCATAATGAGGATGACTAGGGCTTCAAAGTACAGATATAATGACCCTTGTCAAGGTTGTAACCATATGTAGCCTTTTATTATCGGCTGAAGTTGGAAACTTTAGTAGCCTCAACCAAGAGCTAAAATGAGGATTGTTGATTCTGTCCCGGTTTTTTTTCTGTGAAGGGACCCTTTTTTTTTTATAGAGCAGTGACGGAACTTATCGTCCTATAGCATCACTACAATTCCCAAATATCAGATTGATTAACTAAAGTCGGAATTAAGATTTTAATCAGTGAGGAATTCAACATGAACCTACTTCACAAAAGTGAGCCATTTCCCACAAAGTTCAGCCCTTTTTTGTTTTCCAGTGAGTCTATTAGCTTCGAGAATGTAGATGATCTTATATCGCTGTGAGACCCTTCTTGTTGAGTGACTGAATTACGAGTTCTCATTATTTCTTCTAGTCATTCATTATTTCTCATTAGTTCATCTTCTTTCCATTGAGGGTCAGCACATGCACTGCCTTATATCTCAATTGTTTCATGGATAAATCTTTGAAATGGTTTTGCATATGCAATTTGAAGATCTGTATGTGGCAAACTGATCGGTAGCCTAATTTTTATGATAATCAAAGTTGCTTTTCTTTTAGCATCAATTTGATTAAGCTTGTTTTGTTTTGTGTCACTTTTTCATCGACTATTATGTACCTGGGACCTGGGTGTATTCTTCAACAGAATTATCAAAATGCTAAAAATATTTTATTTCTTTCTTTCATGGCCTAGTTCCAGTGAATAATTCCCCATGCGTTAGTCAAGATTAGATTTGTTTTAATCAGTGTGCTTGGCATTCAGTATCAATAATGCTTCGCTAATTTGTTTGTCCAACTTTAGGAGAATCGCTACATTTCTCAAGAAGTGAAGAAAAATGGAAAGGGCTCTCATAGCTTGAGAAAACCGAAGGTTGAGAGCTCAGAAAATGAGAAAGCTTCAGGACGATTAATTGGACAGGTTCACATCTCCACCCACGGTTTTTTTTTTTTTTTTTATATATATTTCTCACTCCCATAAATTCTTTCATTTGTGTTTTTTTTCTTTTGGTTGTATTTTGCAATAATATAGTATAGAATAAATCCGATGAGTTTGCGCATTGAACCCAAAAGCTATAGTTTAAAAAGTGCCCAACAAAAAGATCCCAAGCTAAACAGCCTAATATTAACACATTTTTTATTTTTTTTTCACTTGCGATACCATTCTATATATTTAGAACAGAAGAATTGAAGACCAGACTAAATGAATATCAAACATACACAAGAAGAAATGCATGAATGCTTAAGGGCTCCAGCTAGAAATATCAAGCTTCGCTACCATGCTAAATTGTTTTTTAATCCAAGATCTGCAATTGTTTGAACTTCAACAATTACACGACGAAGGATCAGCTAACAAGCAACTTGAGTTTGTAATGCAGGTGGTTAGAATCACGATAATGTTGGCATTTGGCACTCTTGTTCTTGTTACTAGGCAAAGAAGCAATAGGTATGTATGCCTCTCACTGCATAGTTTGTCCGTGCCTTCAGTTTTGTTAAATGGCCTCGTACTTGTTAAATAGCTCGATATTTACAATTGGTCCCTATACCTAACATCTGTGGTGATTTAACATGATATGGGTGCTGTAGATCCTTGTCTCATTTAAAGAATTTGTAACTCTTTTAAGTTTTAGTATGCGTATAATCTTCTTCTCTTTTTGTGTTCTCTACGCACAAGATATACATTGCGCATAAGAAAGAGCGTTGGAACATTTTGATATTCATTCTTGTGCTCATTCATATGTAGTGATTTAACTGCACTTATTATGATTTAATTAATTCTTAGGATCAGTCTTCTCCAGCATTCCTTCCTAAAAAGAGGACTAATTGCATTGGTGTCTAACTATAAGTGAGCAATTTACAACATGTGATGTGATTCATCTTTCTGTGTTGGCAGATAAGGTATCCAATTGAGGCATTTGGCTATCGTGGAAATTCATCAGGCTGGTATATATTTATGGCACGAGGATTCAGTTTTATTTTTATTTTTTTTTTCTTATCGGTCGACATAGTAAATATTCAGTAATGTGACGAGGCATATACAGCAACAAGAAACCTAAAGTACTGTACCGGGCATTTGTGACAACATGAAATGCTTTTAGGAAATGAATGGCGGCTTGGAGTTGCCTGAAACATGGAACATACACCAAAATCAATGGTGAAATCATGTGTTTCCATGATGTCTCAGGTCTTGAAATGCTTGATTTTCATTCTGATCCCTCTGACATATTAAATTTGAAAAACATTATTACATGAATACCTTGCCCAACATTGATAATATCAATTTTAAGAGAATTTAAATGCATTGGAGTATTGGATTTAGCTAATACCATTGTAAGCTAGCTGATTTTTTATTGGACAAGTGATTGACTAACAAAGAAAATCGGATATGCATCATCGGAGCCCTTTGATTTCCATAGAGGTTCGCGTGACACAGACCTTGTTGCATATCAAACAGGAACTAATGCATATTTTTGCCTTTTCTTTTGTTAAGTTTTTGTGGTTAAGAACATATCATTTGATTCTGCAACATCAAAAAAGACTCTTGTCTATGTACATTTGATGTTTTAAGTCATTCTTGATTGATATTTTTCTTGTCTATGCATGAAGGTGCTGCCGAAAAAAATCGCCTACTTTAGTGGTGCAAGGATCAAAGTAAAGCAATCCAATTAGCTCTTCACTGATCATTTGGTTGGTGCAACAAACACTAGTTTCTGAGGCTCTATGTCTGAAAATGGAGAAGGAATAATAGAAAAAACCGATACCTTTATTAAGGGAGGAAAGGGTATTCAACTACTATCAGTCTCCATCATATAACTAGTTGCCAGTGGAATTTTACACTTTTCCCTATTGCACTCATGCTACCTTTTTAGTAGAATCAAAATTTGAATAAAAACTGATTGATGGGTGATAAAATTACAGATAAGCTTCATATTGTTTTGAGTTGAAAATATTTTTATAGGTATAGAGTAGGAGATGTGAAATTAATTGTAGTATCCAGTCAAAATGTTAGATGTCAAAGAGAATAGTCTTTAGAAAATATGAGATGGTACCATTGATGATTTATAAATGAGATTGTTTGTGTTGTAAATTGAGTTGGAACTTGCTAAGAACTAGAGAAGGAAAATAGAAGACTAAGAACTTCTACTACTACAAACTACTATTACAAAGGAGAAGAGAAGAAATGAGATAGTTGGAATGAGAAGTTTTCATTCAACTTGGTGTGTGAATTACAATGAGGTTGACACCCTTTATATAGGCCATTTGGTGATGATGATAATTGTACTTATACAATGTGTACAAGTTATACATACACCACAAGTCATACAACACATCACAAGCAACATATATAATACATGGAATAGTTGGTGTACATTGGAGATGATTACAAGTTACATGACAATACATAGACAAGTGGAGGTACTTTTAAGTGAGAAATACAAGTTACATGACTACACAATATGTTGGTGTACATGCATGGTCATCCATATTCCACAACACTCCCCTCGATGACACTTGCTTAGAGATTGTGCCTCGTTAAAACCTCGTACTAGAAAACCCCGTGGGAAAAAAATCTAGTATAGGAAAAAGAGTACAATGTTCTCGTCAATCTTGATTTGTAGTATAATATTGTTGATTGCCTCATTAAAAACCTTGCTAGGAAAACCCAATGGGACAAAACCAAAGCTAAGGAAAAGAGTGCAACACATTGATACACTTTGAGAGAATATATATGCCTCATTAAAACCTTTACTAGAAAAACCCCGTAGGGAAAAAATCTAGTATAGGAAAAAGAGTACATTATTTGCTTTCATAATTTTTTTTTTTTTTTTATATGAAGTATAATAATGTTATGATTGCCTCATTAAAAACCTTGCTAGGAAAACCCAAAGGATAAAACCATAGCGAAAGGAAAAGAGTGCAATACACTAATCAATCTAGATAAAGAGTTTTAATATTGTTAGAATTGCCTCATTAAAAACCTTTGCAAAGAAAACCCAAAGGGATAAAAACCATAGCAAAGGGAAAAAGAGTGCAATACACTAACCAATAACTCATTTTGATTCTCCCCTCATATTCACATGGGTGAGACATCTTGTGCATTTTGTTGCACATGGACATCGTTTTCTATATGAACCATTTAATGTCAAGCATATGATTGTCACTCTTTTATGTATAGTACTTGCATCAAGTAATTGATTCATAACTTGTTGCTACCGAATGATCCTTTGAACTTTGAGTTCATATTAATTTATACATGGATCATAATACAACAAATTTAATGCAATTTGATGTGTTTCAACAATTTCACGCCATTCTTTTTGAATTGGCTTATATCTCCCTAATGGTGGGAAAGTTGCTTCATCAAAGTGACGATTAGCAAAACTTGTTATAAATAATTTCCTATTAGGGATCCAAGGCATCTTATAATATAATTAATGGAGAGTTAAATCAATATACGTCTCCTATTGATTTGCCTTGAGATAATCTCCTACCGATAAAAAATCAGTCGATAAAGGATGTCCGTGCGAATTTACGATATTTTCGCATTATCGATGATTATGGATAATCAAATAGATCTTTCCATATTATGAATGTCATTTGATTTATGACGACATTCGCTTTAATGTGCCTTATATATTACGTAAGTTAAAGTCGGAATATTATACTCGATTAAATCATATTCATATAGATAAATTTTCTATTATTCTCGAGTAGACTTCTTCTCAACAAGACATTAACAATAAAATTGTTGTCTTAGATATTGCCTGAACATTAGCCTCCGCTAAGTTCGAATTCGAGAAATATTCACTTTTATATTATCATGTACATGCATGTAGCATGATACACAAGACATAAACTCATCGCCCATATTTAGGTCACGATTTAAACACATCTCAATGTGCCTGTTTTATCGAACCATTTTCAATGATAAAATTCATAATATTTTGCCTTTGATTTTGAAGGCATGGTAAAGGTCAAAAAGATATTCGGTATATATATGACAATATTTAGGCAAAATAACCTTTCATATATGACAAAAAAATGTCACAATTATGAGCGCTCATTGTCAATAATTATTTGCCCTTTGTAGTGGTGCACCACTTTTATTCCAATTTTTGGTGGAATTGTCAATACGACATTTACCTGATATTTTCACATTTTCCACGTCCATAAATTTATTATTGCGATCATGATCATTATATGCAACATATGCTTCTTAATTTGAAGTTCTAACTAATTGACTTTGAGCGATATTATATTTATAATATCTCATTATTTTACTCAAATACCATGAGACAAGAAATCAATCCTTAATATTTATTGATTGACGTGCGCACTCGATATTTGTTGCAAAAAGAATAAATCGAGGCGGCCACGTGACCTTATTTTATTGTCTCATCACTATATTTCCACATAGCCTCAATATAGAGGTAATTAAAATTGTGGAATTATAATTAATACTTGATCGATTAAATTTTGTAGCATGAGACTCACCGCCATTTTGAGCTTTTGAGCATTACCCTTTTGGTATGTATATATATAACTCCATAAGGTGAAAAGATATACAAAGTGAAATATTCACTTTTCAAATCTCTAAAGAGAAATTGGCGAATGATTGTGTATAACACACACTTCGCATATATGCTTTATTCACAAATTGTAGTATCTAATTGTCATGACAAGTAATTTTGCCTGCAATATAATAAGGCAACAAATTCAACTATGGTTGAATAATATTTTGAAAATAAATTTAATATAAAATAGTTTTCCATTTTTTTATGTAAAAACATAATATATGATTAAATATATGTTCACAACTTGATTCATTAATAAACAAAATGTACTATTCGTATGAGTTGGTGGGACAACCTCCAGTGTCAGGGCAGACATAGTCTACTTAATACCATGCCTCCTCAAACGGATAACCCGTCTCCCTTTCAATGTTTAGCTTTACCTGGGACAAGACTTACCCACTATCAACTCAAACTTATAGCATTATTTGTATTATAAAATCAAGAATAGAACAATAACTAATCGTTTGTAGTTTTAAGAGAAAACTATATGTCACACATTGACTTTTGATTTCTCGATGTAGAAGATCGTACAAGACGCAACTACAGAGCATACTTTCGCAATCTAAGTGACGTTATAATGCATAGTATATGAATAAAATATGCATATAGAAGTGATGCATGTAATAAAGGAAGCAACCATGATAATATAGAAATAAATTGAACTTATTTAAATAACAAAAGTTATACCTTCCTAGCTTTGTCTCCTTAACAAGCCTTCTTGAACTTCAAGATCTCCTTAATGCTAGAGCAAGCTCGTGCTGATAACGTGTTGTAAATTGAGTTGGAACTTGCTAAGAACTAGAGAAGGAAAATAGAAGACTAAGAACTTCTACTACTACAAACTACTATTACAAAGGAGAAGAGAAGAAATGAGATAGTTGGAATGAGAAGTTTTCATTCAACTTGGTGTGTGAATTACAATGAGGTTGGCACCCTTTATATAGGCCATTTGGTGATGATGATAATTGTACTTATACAATGTGTACAAGTTATACATACACCACAAGTCATACAACACATCACAAGCAACATATATAATACATGGAATAGTTGGTGTACATTGGAGATGATTACAAGTTACATGACAATACATAGACAAGTGGAGGTACTTTTAAGTGAGAAATACAAGTTACATGACTACACAATATGTTGGTGTACATGCATGGTCATCCATATTCCACAACAAAAGATTCAAAACTTAAATTAATAATTGGCTGGGGCGGTTTTGATTTTTCTCAAGTCCAAACTATAAATCAATTCACTTGCAAACACCAAACAAACCCATGCTAGCATTTGTAATTTGTTTCAATAAAAATATACAATTTGAGATTTTTGCTGTTTCAAAAGTTTTTTTAGGACATAATCCAGTTAAATTTAGATGTAAACGTGATTTGCCTCAAATTATGAGGGTTATTTGTTGGAATCAATTGTCATATTTTCTGATAAAGGAAAGTAAAGATTTTTATTTTTTATTTTTCTTTTCTTTATAACAAGTTCGTCTATGAAGAGTCATCTTTAATCCCAAGTATAAGCACGAGTAGCAATTGCAAGTCTTATTGAACTAAAATAAATGAGCAGAGCACATGTGAAACCAATATACTACAATAGTTTAAATTTTTTTTTTTTTTTTTGATAGGGATGAAACCACAATTTGCTTTAATTGTGGCTTGAACAACTTCTTACACAAGAGGTCATATCCCAAACCATTGAGCTATACCAAATTACCAATCAATTGGGTGGCCCAATAATTTGGTACATGGTATATATTATTACAAGAGGGCGAGAGTTCGATTCCCATGACGAGAAAAGTTGGTTTCTTCTTATAAAAAAAAAAATGTACGATGGTAACCGTATATGTACGAGTAATTTACATAGGTGAGAGATGATGAGTCTCTTATAAATAAAGTCAAAAAAATGACCTCTATCGTGTACTAAGAAAAACGCATCGTCCCTATTATGCAATACTACTTCCTTTCATTTAAAAAAAAAAAAAAAAAAAAAAAAAAAAAACCTACTTCCCCTACTTCAAGACGAGTCATTGATGAAACATGTCACTTCGTAGTGCCTCATACATATAATACAATACGCATGATCCTTGAAAATATACAATATATCTCTTCATGCAATACTCGTGATTTCATGTTGAATAAATTCCAACTCTTCACACAGACTCAGCCCTAACTCTCTCTCTCTCTCTCTCTCTCTCTCTCGCTATGACAGTGTATGCGAGTGTATGCGCGTGTTCATGTTGAATAAATTCCAACACTCGAAAGGTGTAAATTGTGAGTAGTGCGTGGCAGTAGACGACAGCACTATGCCAACTGGTCACGATGGCCAGCAATGCCAATCCGTGTTGGCTTCTAATTTTGTTTGCAAGTACTCAAGAAAACTTCTCACATCTCAAGCTTACAAAGACCAAAACTTGATTGTGATGGACAACACGCCTTCACTTCTCACTCCAAAAATGTATATATACAGCTCCATTACATCTCGTTATTGGTTTCTCTCAAGTTATGATTTGTGAAGTTGGGAATTTGGAGTGCCCCGTAGGAAAAATCAAACTAAAGTAAAGAGGGGTGAAAATGATTATGACACCCACCAATATTAAATTGACTAATGCTTAACTTTAAAAGACGACAAGCAATTAAGTTATCAACTGCACTATTTAATTGAACTCATTGTGAAATCCAATTACATTTATTAACAAATACAATTACATTTTCATTTAAGTTGGAAAACATTTTATGATAAGGAAAAAGAGTTGAAAACATTTTTTTAGAGCTCTAATTTCTATGCTAGGAATAAGTACTTTTGATTTTTTTTTATTTTTTATTTTTGGGTCAAAGTTGTTGCATTGATGTTCCTACAACCCATAAGGGTATAACAATCTATTACAATGAGGATAATAGATATTACAATACTTTAAAGCCCAGAACAACCTCCTAACGGGGACAACATCCTCCCGAAGGAGGGCAACAACCCCACAAATGAGGACAACATCCTCCTAATGGAGGGCAACAACCCCACGAAAGGCGACATTCCCACAAAAGGGATAAAAAAAACCCTAGAATACTACTACAAACAGAGAAAAACAATGAGAATGCTAGACTCAAGTTGTTGGACGACTCACGCCACGCCAAGACGCCACTCGCTACCACAAAGGGTCGGTCGTCGACGTTCACCGTCACTGCTATGGAGACCCGCATCTCGTCTCACTGTCCCTTCCTCGTCCGCACTAGATCCCAGTGGAAAAAGAGGTCATCGATGACAGTCATCGAAAACCCACAAACAAAAAAGGAAAGGGAAAAAAGGAAAGAAAAAAGAAGGGGCGAAGAAGAGAGGCTGAAGGTGATGAAAATAACAAAACTGAGAGTCATGTTGTGACGGCCTTAACTTCCAAACAGGGCACTGTCCGGCCTAATCCCGTAATCAAACCTTAATCCTAACCATATAAGACTTAATTACGTATTAGTCAGCCTTTCGTCCCTATATTCCTCAACACACATGTTTAGATATTTATAAAGTTCGTAGTTAATTAAAGTTTCTTTATCATTTTCATGTTATTACATATTATCATGTATTTTAAGGATTATGCGAAGCTCTTATTATTCAAAATGCCTGCATGGAAAACCAGAATACAAAGCATCACATGCATGTATATATGTGAATCTCAAAATGGGAACTATACACTCAACCCAATGTACAACCCAAGAATAAACTAAAAAGACATAAACAAGAATAATACAACAAAAGTCGAGCCATACAAAATGAGATAGCAGAGTCGTCGAGATGCTCAGAGAAAGTCGTCGATCTTCTCATTCCCTGGTCTGCTACCGCTCGACGGACCTACACCCACCGTCACAAACTAGACGGTGAGTATAGTGATATTTAAGTAATAACTGGAGAGTTCTATGCCACATTTCCAAAATATAAGACAAGTATTTAAAAGCATAAATAGCGAAAGAATTACTGAATCAAATAATGCAAGTAAATACCACAGTTAAAAATGTAGAGACTAACACGGGCTAAGTCGAGATGATCTACTCTGGTCTAGCGGTGAGAACTATCACCTAACCTCTCCCACTACTATATGGAGTTGCGCTCAACATATCTCACACAAATAGCGAAGTCGCGCACTACGCTTATACAACATCAATCTCATTCTTGTCGACCGCCCCGAGTCCCATAACTCGTGTGCCGCGCAAGTGTAGTGGTGAGTGCCGGAACCCCGGTAGACCCATGTCCCCGTGAACCGCGCATCTCTCGTGCAATGGACACTAGATAATCCCTACTTTAGTTTCAAAGAAAAATAATTCCAAATCTCTAGGATTCCACAATAAGTTAGGCTACAAAGTCCAAAGGAAATTGAATACAAGTCCAATTAAATCCAAATTATCCCAATAGTATGCGTTTCATCAATTATCTATGAAGAACAACATCAAGAGTAGGAATTGGAATCAATGAAACACTTCACAAGGCATCATGTCACAATATTCAATTATGAATAGACACGAAAACAAGATGATGTGAGATTACCAGTAGCAATG
Source organism: Stephania cephalantha (assembly GCA_039657325.1). Taxonomy (NCBI): domain Eukaryota; kingdom Viridiplantae; phylum Streptophyta; class Magnoliopsida; order Ranunculales; family Menispermaceae; genus Stephania; species Stephania cephalantha. The sequence continues at coordinate 48,811,474 of CM077569.1, read as the reverse complement.
TCTACAAATAGACCATAAACTAATAAGAGAATGAAATGAAATATAGAATTCTCACAAATTTTACTTACAATTCACACGTTTGTCCTAGCCTATCCGACCTTCGCACTCCGAAATGCGTCCCAAACTCCCGGATCTCCGCTTAGTCCCCCGGAGTTGTTTGACAGATGTTAGAGTGTGTTTGGACCCATTTATAGTGTTTCACTATTTTAAACTTTGCTGATTTTTAGTATCGGGCTGGGAAATTAGCGCGCTAATTATGAACAAGAATACGCTAATTGCCACATTAGAGCGCTACCTCTACTGCCTAACGTGCTACTCAAAGTGTTAGCGCGCTAACTTTTTGACATTAGCGCACTAATGTAAACATTAGCACGCTAAGTTATAGATCTAGCACGCTAATAAATATTAGCGCGCTAGATGTTATATCTTGCACGCTATGTGCAAATGTAACCCGAATTTTGCATTTCGTTCTGGGTTTTTACCACACATAGGCTTTGTTTTCGCATCAGGGACCCTCACACACGTTACATGAGGTCCCTACCACCCATCCCAATGTATACCAACAACCCTAACATAAATTTTCATGAAAGCACCAAGTTAAGCTTTGTTAATGGAGTGGAGAAGTTATCTCGCTTGAAGAACACCTTCTTCTCCACCAAAGCTTCACTGAACTACACACTTCTCCCTCTCCTCGAGCACTCCAAAGAACCCTCTTCTTTTCTCTTCCTTGCACAAACGATTTGATGAAGATAAGAAACCATTTTTGTTGACTTATATACTCATTTGACTAATGTTGATATGTTTGAATGCTAGCCATCGATTCATGGTGTGCATATGAGTCTCGAGGCTCATCTCATGGACCACCTTGTCCCACTTGTCCCTCAAGTCACCTTTCGAGTGACTCAACAATCGGACACCTTGTCTCTTGATGAGGTATCACATGTCTCGATGCACATCATGTGCATGTTGTTTTATTTCACTAAATAGGCACATTTAATATATTTTTTTTCAATGTGGCCACATTAGCCACTTATAAACCAACATAAATTCACATTTAACTCAAATAAATTAAACTTACCCCGATAGCCGCTACCCTGGCCCCATGTCGACACGCGACTCGAGGTACATCCCCGCTCGTCTCGATACCTATACACCCGTATACAATTGACTTAATAGTCTACACATATACAATACACTAGACATACATCACAACAAAAATAAAATATACCTTGCCCTTGCCTCTTTTTATGGACATATCACTATGGGGTCTCACAAGACGGTCGTTTATCTTGTTTAAGGAAGTAAACACTAAGAGAGATTTTAGGTCGTTACACATGTTTCTCCCACTACTCCAACTACTCCCACAATCTCACTTAGTGACTCAAAGACAAAGAGAACACGCGTAGCTAGATACATGTATTGTTGTAACCTATTTATGTAAATGATCGATGTACATACACTCAACAAAGTGAAATAACAAAAATCCATCAGAAAGCTTTCTGCTCTTATTATTTTATTACCTTTCTCTTCTCTCGCTTCACTTCATTTTCTTCAACATGGTATCGAGCATCCATAAGAACTCTCTTCAATCCAAACTCTTTCCACCTCGCTTCCTCTCGCTTCAACCCTATCAACCCCTCTCCCAAACTTCCAAGTCTTAGCTAACTACTCAACATCAAGTTCGATCACGGAAACTACAAAGCTTTGGAAGAATCAATTGTTCAATGTGATCATCGCTTATGGCTTGAGGATCATATTAATCCTACCATCTCCCCAACTCAATTTCCGATCCTAATCTAATGATTCCCAACCCTCAATTTCACCCATGGCAACGCTTACAATCGTGGGTCATGAGTTGGATCTACGGTCTTTGTCCGACTCGATGATTACTCGATTGCTTCCTACGAGACCATTTCAAAATTTGGAGATCTATTGCACGAATATAAGAAACAACTTTCAATCACTGGATTCTTGAGTCACAGCGTATGTAGATTCATTCGATCCGAAAGGATAAGTTAAGTTGTCGATGAGTATGTTCTCAAACTTAAATATGTTGTTGATCAACTTATCTCCATTGGTGAATTTGTGCCCTATCGTGATCAATTGATGTATTTTTATAAAGGACTTGGTCCCTAATATAATCCTTTGGTGACCATTGTACAATCTCACTGATTTTACCTACTTTTTGAGGAGGCTCACAGCTATTTGTCGAGCTATGATTTTCGTTTGCAAAGATCAAAATTCTATTGATAAACTCAATAGCCCTCAAGCTATGGTTGCCGCTTCATCTCCTCATGTTGCTCAAGTTTATCCTCGAATGTTCGACCCTCACATCTATCAATCTCATGTTCCTCAATCCAGATCAACATTCAAGCATTTTAGTAGCGCGCCGACAAGGTCCTCCTATTTCGTGAAGATATATTGGTCACTCTCAAAGGCCCAAGTTCGAAGTTTCAAATTTGTCGTAAAATGGGGCATTATGCGCTCACTTGCTATAATCGCATGAATCCTATTTATCAACCACCACCACGTCCTTCATTTCAAGCTTCTCCCGTGCCACATCTTGTTATTAATTCTACAACTGCTCCAGCCTTTCTTCTCAGTAGCCTCTGGTTATCCATTCTCTCCTGTTCATGAACAAGCTTGGTAAATGATTTATGGAGCATCACACCATTTAACACCAGACTTCAATTCGTTGCAACACTCCGTCCTTTTAATGGGTCTGATCAAGTAACTACGGGCAATGATGCTTCTATTCCAATCAACAATATTGGTATTACTTCCTTCCTACTAATTCTCGCTTCTCTTTTACTTCATGATGTTCATTACTATCCTTCTATTTCCAAACATTTAGTCAAGTGTCTCTAAACTTTGTGCCGATAACAATGTCTCTGTTGAATTTCTTTCCAATTGTTTTGTTGTCAAAGATCCCAAAATGAACCAGGTTCTTCTTCAAGGACCACTTGAGCATGGTCTCTACAGATTTCCTTCAAGTTCAGCTTATTTTCTAAGTCTCCACGCACTCTCTTTCTTTGTTTCTCCTCAAGTGTGGAATCTCCGTCTTGGTCATCCATCCTCTATCAAGTTTTCGATAATACGTCTCATAGTTATTCTAGCGTCTTTGTATCTAGTGTGTCTCCTTGTTATTTTTGTCGAACCGCTAAGATTTGTAAGCGTTCTTTTTCTAAATATTTATCTAATGCATCAAAGCCCTTTGAACATATTCACTCTGATTTATGGGGTCCGACCCCTCTTGTCTCTATTACTCGTGCTCGTTATTTCTTGTTGTTTATTGATGATTGTACTTAGTGACACATGGTTATATTTGTTTTGTACCAAGGACTAAGCTCTTAAATATTTTGTACAATTTCACAAAATGGTTGCTACTCAATTTCATTGCTCTATCAAACAAGTTCAAAGTGATTAGGGTGGTGAATTTCAAAGTATATCGAAGTACTTGGTCGAGCATGGTATTCTACATCGGGTTTCATGTCTTTACACGCCGCAACAAAATGGGCGTATGGAAGGAAGAATCGCCATATAGTTGAAATTGGTCTTGCTTTCATACAACATAGTTATTTACCACTACATTTCTAGTCTTACGATTTTCTTACTGCAGTATGTCTTATTAATAGATTGCCTACACATGTGCTTCACGCTCTGAGCCCCTATGTTTCTTTGTATGGTAAGCAACCTCGCTATTGATCACCTTCGAGTGTTTGTCATGCGCGTATTATCCTTATTTGCGTCCATATACCAATCATAAATTGGAACCTCGATCTTCACTATGTATTTTCGGGGCTACAATACATCACGCAAAGTGGTATATTTGTTATCACTTGTACTCCAACAGATTATTTATCTCAAGGCATGTAATTTTTGAGATTCTTGATCCCTTGTCACTCGCTTTCTTCTACAACTGCATATCACAACAAATTTCCATAACCAAGACTTCATACTCCATCTACCTGTCTCTAGAACTTTTACATCTTCCACATCAATTGTACCAAATTTCGCTTTCTATACTTGTCTCTACAACAAATTCATAAAAATACTCTACACAATCTTCTTCTTCTCATGCAAATGACTCATTTCCTACAACTACAATCGTTGCACCTTCTCCATCTTCATCTCTCGCAACCTCCTAATAAAGGTAATGTTCATCCTATGGTAACTAGAGCTAAGGATGGGATCTTCCAAAAAGAGTTTTTCTTGCAATGGTGCCCGAACCGACATCAATTCCTAAGGCTTTAGCCTCATCGGTGGACCGATGCTATGAAAGATGAGCTAAAAACCATGAAGTCAAATCACATTTGGTCTCTAGTTCTTTTACCTCCTGAGAGAGTCTTTAGCTTGGTTGCAAATGGGTGTTTCGACACAAATTTAATCCGATGGTTCTCTACAAAGATATAAGGCTATACTTGTGGCAAAGTGGACTCACCAAACGTATGGCTCGACTACTTTGAGACATTCAAATTCTTACAGGTAGAAGCCTCGCTACTATCCGGATAATTCTCACTTTTTCTTTGTATCATAAATGGCCTTTATGATAGTTGGATGTGCACAATGCCTTTCTTAATGGTGATCTTCAAGAAGTATATATGTGTCAACCACCAGGATTTGAGATCTCTCAAGATCCTTCTCTTGTATGTAAATTACAAAAGGCTATTTATGGCTTCAAGCAATCACCTAGAGCATGGTACAACAAGTCGAGTTCTTTTCTTCTTTCATATGGTTTCCTTACTTCTAAGGTGATTCATCTTTGTTTGTCTACCATGGAAATTCAAATATGTTGCTCCTTCTCGTGTATGTTGATGATATTATAGTTACCTGGCTCCAACAACAAAATTATCACTTCCTTAATCTCAAGTCTTAATGAACAGCTTACATTTAAAGATCTCGCCCCTTATCACATTTCCTAGGCATTACAAATACTACTTCAAAGATGGACTTCATTTAAATCACCAAATTATATTGCTTCTATTCTACAAAGTGGTTGATATGTTTCATTGCAAGTCCATTTCCACTCCTATGGCTAACTTGCACTCTATCTTTCTTTATGATGGTGTTCCTCTTGATGATCTTTCTCCCTATCGAAGATAGTTGGCGCTCTACAATATTGTACTATCACAAGACCCGACATATGTTTTGCAAAATCATGTGTGCCAATTTATGCATACTCCTACCTCTACACATCGAATGCAAATAAAAGAGGTCCCGAGATACATTCGTGGTACATTCTGGCCGTTTGTCATTATCTCGTCCTGAGATCTACACCTTATCTAGCTTCTCCGACGTTGATCGGGCAAGTTTCCTTGATGATCGTCGCAATAATAGTGGCTATTGCACTTACTTTGATCGAATTTGATCTCATGGTCTTCCTCTAAGAAAAGGTAGTTTCTCGATCAAGTGCGTAATCGAATATAAAAGCTTAGTAAACCTCATCGTCGAATTGATGCTGGTCGAGTCTTTGTTATGTGAACTTCATCACTCTCTTGCTCCTCCACCATTGGCTTTTTGTGACAACATTAAGCTATTCATTTAGTAGCCAATCCGATATTCCATGCTCAAACAAAACATATTGAGTCCTGATTATCATTTTATTCGTGAAAGGATAATGTGTGGTTATCTACTTGTTCACTATTTCCCCGCTTTCAGATCAAGTGGTCGATACCTTCACCAAAGCATTGTCTTCCTCACAATTCAATTTATTGCAATCCAAGCTTACCATTGTTTCGACACCGATCACCTTAAGTGGGGACCGATGAAAATAACAAAACAAAAGTCATATTTCTCCCACTACTCCCACAATCTCACTTAAGTGGCTCAAGACAAAGATAACACATGTAGCTATACATGTATTGTTGTAACCTATTTATGTAAATGATCGATGTACATACACTTAACAAAGTTGAAACAACAAAAGTCCATCAGTGAAAGCTCTCTGCTCTTATTATTTTGTTTCCTTTCTCTTCTCTCGCTTCACTTCATTTTCTTCAATGTATGCTACTGGAGTAAAGGGAGGGAGAGGGAGGGGGGTGAAGAGGAGGGGTCACGATGGTGAAGGAGGAAGAGGGGCAAGATGGTGGTGGGAGAGGAGAAACATGATGCGGGAGGGTCCGTGATGACCCCTTCTCAAATTAGGGCACCGTCCGACCTAATCCCGTATTAAGCCCTAATCTCACCATATAGACCTAACAAAGGACTAGTCAACATATCCAAAACCTTGTTACGTACCAATTAATTTTTTTTAAATGAATATAAACCTATACTTATCCTATGTCAATTCACAAATCGTAGTTAGTTAAAATTTTGCTTACTTAAAAGTTTATTCTAAGTTTTAACAATCCGCTAAGCTTATATCATGAGGCCTAACAATTGTGGAAAAAAATCAGGGAATAAAGATCACATGCATATATATATGAAGAAACGTCGATATGTAATATCATGTATCCGGTCAAGGTACTACTCACTCAACTCATAATATACAACCCCAAAAGTATATCATATACATATAAAAGTAATACATAAAAAATCAAAACCTACAAAATCGGGGTGTAGCAATGCTCCACCGGCTCGTAGGTAATCGCTAATCTTCTCTTTGCTCTGGCTTTGCTAGTCGATGGATCTCGCACCCACCGTCACAACTAGACGACGAGTATAGAAAAATATAAAGTAATACTAAGAGACATTTGTTCACATTCTCAATTATGCAACAAGTATCAAAAAACATGATAATAGAAACTATGCCGAAAAAGAGAACATGCAAATAGTACTTTAGCTAAACAAAAATGAAACCGATACATGGCTAAGTAGTAATGATTTATGGCCACTGGTTGTGATCTTCGTCATATTAGCCTTTCCACTATATGAAGATGGAGCCGAGCTTTACATCAATGTGAAGGTCCGAGCAAAGGTTTTGCCTTTATTACCTTTCGCTAGTGCCGCCACCTACGATATATACTTGCCAACAACCCCGGTCCCGTACTCATGTGCCGCGCAGTTATGCTTGCCAACAACCCCGGGACTCATTTCCCGTATGTCGTGCAAGATAATGGAGAGATCCCGATCACCCCGAAGTCTAGTGACCTCGTATGTTCGACTTGACCTCTATAATGTAATGACCCTAGATACAAGAACCACTTTAATATTTCAAGAAATAACATGGTTTGAGAATTCAATAAAGCAACTGCATATCTAATGCACAAAGGAAATATATTACAATAATATATAACACCTACCTAATAGCATGTTATTCCACCGACCACATATATTAACAATCAACAATGACATTGCACATGATTTAGAGTCAACGAAATCATTTGATCGACAAATTATACCATGAAAACAACCTCATGTAATGAGAAAAACAACTAGTCATGACATATTGAATACAAAGGTAAATCAGTCCAAATGACGGAAATGAACATGTAAATAGGAATGAAATGTAAATAAATATATAAATCAGCTTTACTTACAATCCACGCAATTTCCTAAGCTACTCCTGCCTCCCAACACCTCAACTCGTATTTGAATCCCTCGAACACTTCCCTAGTTTCCTGATATCAAACTAATTCAAATAAGTTGGGTTTAAGTCAGTCCAATCGGTTTAGAAACTTTAATCCAAAACAACCCTTTAAGACTAAACAACACTTAAATTTTAGTCTTATATTGCAAAGCATGCTTTAGGTATGAAATTTGGTCTCTATCTATTTCTCGTGATATATACTTCAAAAAATGTGATTTTTGGTTGTAAAGCAGAAAACATATCCAATAACAACATACTAAAAGATCAGCTCATTTGGATTAGTAGGTATGGAGTTATTCCTTTAACAATTTTAGTTTTAAAATATTATACCGCATTTCAGCACCTATTTGTAGAGCACTTTCAGACATGAAAACCTTTGAATTACAACATCTCTGGGTAAGAAAAGTTGTTCCCCTTTTGAGTAAGCTTTCAAATGCCACCAGTTTGAGTCAATTTGGATATGAAATGAGTAAGTTATGACCAAATTACATAGACTAATCCCTAATACAACGTGCAGAAATTCAGCTTTGGTCATACAATTTCAAAAACTCATATCTTTATGATTTCAAAACCAAATTAAGAACTTTAATATAGTTGGATTATCAGCTTGAAATGAGGAATCCAACCAATTGCAAAATCTTAAATCATAAGACCTCTAAATTTGACCAAAAACCAGAACGAGTTTCAAGTAAATAGGAGATATGTACCTAGTTTGATGAACACCTAGCTTAACTTGATCTCTCCTTCACCAAACCCACTTTGATTGTTGGTCTTCTTCTTCCTCCAACCCTTCTCATTCTCTCCAAAGAAGTTTCCTTCTCAATTAAACAAATGAAATGAAGTTGACTTGGTTGTATGAGTTGATTACTTGCTTTATTTAGTAAGTGGATGTGGTTTATTAATAACCATTAATATCATTGTACACACGTGTCTCGAGGCTCATCTAGTGATACACCTATTAATACATGTCCCACTAACTCATGCTATGTGACACTAATATGTAACTCCATTGATGTTGAGATGAGTCAATACGTGTCTCGATGAAAATCAAGTGGCTATTGTTTTAACTTACTAACTTAGCTTCATTAAGTGTATAATCAACCATAGCCATGTATAAATCACTATAAAAGCTATATATAATCCTACGCCAACTTACCATATCACTTTCTACCTCGTTCCTACGTCGCACTCAACTCGAGGCGTATTCCCACTCACGTATCGACACCTATACGTAAGCATAAATGACTTAGTAGTCTACGCATATACAATACATTAGGCATACACCACAACAAATATAACATATACCTTGGCCATCTCGCCTGCTATGACACACATTTCATTGCGGGTCCCACGTCACGGTCACTATATCCTAATTAAGGAGTTAAACTCAAATTAGAAAACTTGGGCCGTGATAGGGTCACTGGTGAGGGAGAAGAAGGAAGTTAAGGAAGGGGAGAGGAAGAAAAAGAGGGAAAGGAATCTGAGGGCCACCGACAACAACCGCCGGCTGACGGTGATGTAATTTCTGATTTGGTGGTCCTGAGTCGACTCTCAAGGGGAGGAGGCGTTTACGACTAGTGGTTCTTTGTAAGAGAGAACCCTAACAATCTCGCTATTTTAACTTTCAGTCCTGTTTTAGCACTTTGTTCCATAAGTACTTTTGATTACTTGACATAGAATAACATTATAAAAAATGTGATATTGATGACGGTTAATTTAGTAGCATTTTTTTAAAAATGCTTTAGATTATCTTTTAAATTTTTTCTTGTGAAAAAAGTCGCCATTATCAAGTTTTCAACTATATAGTACAAGTTTCTTTTTTTGGAAGAAAACTATATAGTACAAGATCGTTGACCAAAAAAAAAAAAACTATACAGTAGTACAAGATATTATATATGCTGTGAAATGTGCACTATTTTAGACTAATTAATTTGACAACACAAAAGTGGCTTTTATTTATATATATAAAATTAAATGTGAGATTGGCAAGAAAAAAAGAATTGGTTCATCATATTAAGTATTCTGAATTTTCTTTTCCTTTTCTCTAAAAAGGTTGAAAATTCCTCAAAAAAGAAGAAGGTGCTATTTGCATGACAACGAAATATGTCACACTTAAAGTCACATCGGTCCTTTGAGCCGCCTATACGCGCCTTAGATGGAGGCATACATAAATCGATTTGGTGCATATCACGCAGTCGAGGCCGCGTGGATTACTATTATGAGCAGATGTGATTTTCTGAGTGACATGGACGTTGTCATTCTAATATTTTCCAAAAAAAAAAGAAAAATCCGAAATACTACTACTCTTTAATGTATATATAGTTGGATTTCAAAATATATATCTAACGGCCTTTGTTTAAATGCTAATCCTAATTGAATCCACTGCTTTAATTTCATTTAGTCATGCGCTATTTGGAGCCCACCTTTTGTTCCCTTTACCCCGTTAATTTGTTTTACCCCAATTTTGAATTTTCTTTACTCCGTTTACCCCTATTTTTTGTAAATTATTCTCGAAACTACCCTTAGCCCTCAACGACTCTAACTCCCTCAACTACCCACATTCGAACTTACGTACTCCACAACTAAATTGCCGCCACCATCCTCTCTTTGATTTTTCGGCCTTACCGAACCGTCAATTAAACTCTCAAGTGCATTTTCACTATTTTGTGGGTGGAATCTCGCCGATCTCGTAGGTTGCGTGGTCGGTAAAGTCAAGGAGCACCGCCTATTTCTTCTTCTATTACCGGTATATTAGGTAGTTTGATGCCTTAATTTTTTATGGATTAAGTGCAAGAAGCTCAACGAGAATAACCTCAACCACAAAAGTGATTTAGTCAACTTATCCGATAGACTTCAGGGTTTACGAGCAACAGACCGCAAGATCAAAAGTACAAATGATAAAAAGGCCTTTAAGCATTTGAAATTAAGCAAGAATATATTTATGGGTCCGCCTGAGTAAAACTCTGGGTATATAAAGCAAAGTGGCCACCGATAATCGCATTTTCTAGGTACCCAATCAACCGTAAGGATTACCGAAGTCCATAAAGACATGTCGAACAAAGTTTGGCCGATGTAAACTTAAGTTAAATAAGACATTAAGATATGAGGTACACTAGTTTAATATCGAGGTATACACAACATGGCAAAACAAAGATAATCGATAGCTTTATGAAATCGTGGTACGTAGCACCGTCCCACTTAGTGTTGTAAATCTAATCCATCTATCGAGTTTCATTTGTTTACGCTCACATATAATGGTGTGGGGTATATGAAGTAAATTCGTGAAGTATGTGTAATCATCGCCAAAATGTGTCATGTCACTTTTCAAATGTAGTAGCTTGAATAATATCGTGGGTCTTTTAGGTTTGCGACTCTCTCATGGGTCGATGGTATTGTCAACTTTAGTCACTAGTTAAAAATGGGGTCATAAGAGTAAATTTAAGGGGTACATACAACACTATCTACAGTAATAGCCATTATTCTTAAGCACCCGACAAGACATCATGTGACCGATACGTATTTAGTGTATAATCTGTTCTACTTGACTTATAAGTATTTGGAATAGACAAATAAACATCAAATTTTTGTATCAAATTTATCCAAATATGCTACAACACATTTTGCATGTTTGCGTTCCCAATAAAACATAAGTCCCCATACATTCGAGTTCATCAAAATCATCAATATAAACATCATATCATTTGTAAAAAGATATGCCCATAAAAAATAACAAGTCAAGTACACCGACGATACTCGTAATTCATCAATGTTCACCAACAACATAACAAGTAATGTAAAGTAGAGAATATGACAATGTTTGTGCTTCTATACACTTATAAATACCCATTTACACCTACGTGTATCAACAAAAAGAAACTTTGGACATGCACTATCAAAAGTGGGGGTGCATGTTGCATTAATCATCATCATTAATCATCATCAAGTTTCACCATATCCACGCGACCAACTAGTTGATTCCGCGATAAAATATTCAAATCCACCAACCATTCTCTACTTTAATCCCCCGCATACAATCCCCATTGTGGCGCTGTTATGGTGGTAAGGCCGTTTCAATCGCTCATAGTTAGCTACAAACAAAATTTAACATACGAAAGCATTCAACAATGAACATTAACACTTATAAAAAATAACGCGTAATGTAAATAACTCATCATGACAAAATGGTTGTCGCTAACAAGGCATAGCCATATGAAGCGCTAACCATTAAGTAGTGTCCTACCTCTCGCGAGGAACCATACATCGGACTCTGACTTACATAAGACAACATGGCAACCAACCAATATACTAATAATAGAAGAAGCCCATAACGATTGGCTACAATAAGCCCCATGTCCGAAAGGTAAGCCAACCAATTCCAAAATCGGGCACTTAAAGTGGTTAAGTGTATTTCTGACCAAAGCAGAATCAAGGTTTGAGCCGAAAGTACTCTTTGTATGTGACACTCTTCCTCGTCCATCTCTCGAACTAATTCCCTCCCCTCACCCTTCTCCAATTATCTTTCAAATCATAGCCAAGAGTATGTTATCGCCTCGATGCCCACAATGACCATCCGCAATAACATCCACCGCCCGACGGCGTAGGTGTGCCACAAAGGTCGGTATCTCACTAACATCCCTGATGCCACCAGTGTAACGGTCGCAAGCAAAGGTTTAGTGTATGACATATGGGATCGCAGCCTCCCTAACCGCGACCTTTTCCACCTCTATCATGTTCTATGAAACACTTCCACTTCTACTTGCCGCCGCGCACTATCGGGTGGTTTCTCACTTGCAAGGAACTGCTGGGTTGGTTTATCACCCACCGCGACTCTTTTGATGTTTTCTCCTTTGCCACGGTTCTTGAATTGTTTCCTCCATTGTTGATTTCTCATGCGTGTTAATTTTGAGCTTCTTTTTGGCTTGCCGACCATTTCGCTTCATTTTCTCCTTTTCGAATATCAAGATAGAAGTGGATACGGCCTACTGATTTCCTCAACTTCGCACAATCTCTCGCCCTCAAGTCGGGCCCTCGTGGTCATGTCCTTCTTTTCCATAGCCTCTAATTCCAAATGAATGCTTGATAGAATGTCCTCGTGGGAATAATGGTCTTAGTCTTGCTCATGTCTTCAACAATCTTTTTGGCGTGCACGAGCCTCCCAAAGATTTGCAAGACCCGCCAAACTATTAGTGAGTTTATGGTCAGGACCCCGCACATAACTCTAACATGCCAAGAATTGTATTTTGCGTGCTTCACAAATAGCTTAAACAGACACCCGCGTTTTGGTGCCAACCACCTTCTTTTTTTTTTCTTCATCTTCTTCCTCGTTTTCCTTACTCTTATTCTTATTCTTATTCTTCTTTCTTTCCTTTTGCCTTTTTAGCTATAGTTCCCAATCCTGGCCATAACCAATAGTCATTCTAGCTCGCTCCCACTACCACCCACATCGATTTCGTAATCACAAGAATGCAGTAGGGAAGTAGTGGCGTACAACGACGGCACGGCGAGGCATGCGAGTGACCGACCAATCCCCGACGAGACACAAGAGCTGCAGACAACAAGGTTTGGCTTTGACGAAGCTCGACGACGCGATTGATTACTCGCGAAGAATACGGTTGGTGTAGATCTCAAGCTAATTTTGTGTCATTCAAAGTGATTTTGAGCTCGAGACATCCATCAAGGTCATGGTGAGCCTTAAAACCACATTTAAAATTTAAATCCAAGTCAAATCTAAAATTTGGGTAATGATCTATATACTCTAGCTATTGATTTATATTTCAAGATTGATGTTTTTTTTTAGTAAAATTAGATATTTATTATTGCGAAATAGAGTATGTGATCGAGACGATTAGGTTGTAGTTTTTATAAGGTACTCTATTAGCTTGTAAATGATTAGAGTGAAAGTAGAGCTATACATTATCAGTATATTAAGTATTTGATGAAATGTCTCTACCAAGAAGATTCCTCAGTGTCCATTTGTCAATTACTAGTCAAATGTTAAGTGATAAAAGAAATTGAATCCTTTTAAGTAAGTTAAACACTTCCTTTATGAATATTATTAAAATATGGCAATTAGATGGTTCTAAGTTAATATCCTCAATTTTTAATTCGCATAATGAATTTCATTTGCTCTTTATAATTTTTAGACCAATGCGAGCTTATTCGCTTGTTTAAATTTAAATTCAAAATTTAAAAGCTTATTTGATTTGATTAAATCTTTTGTTTCATGGTTTAAACTATCTCTAATGAATTTAGAGCTTGGTTTTGAATTAGTTTAACTCTTAATTGTCTTGTTTGGTTAGACTTCAAAGAAATGAACTAAAATTTCATTTTAATGTAAGGTTCATATAATTAATGCTCTCTATTTGACCTTCTATTTATAAATCAAACTCTTATTTCTTAGGCTTTGTCGAGATACATCAACCAAGTGACTCTAAGTGATTTTGATGTTTTTTTATTGGAGTCTATGAAAAGTTAGAAATGCGACTATGATTTGGTAATGGACAACGCGACAAATCTTGTCATTTATGTATAAAAAAAAGAGTTAGCCAAAGCAAACTAGTTGAAAATGTTATAATCAATATTTCAAGTGGTATATTAAGGTACCGACCAAAACTTGATATTTATGGATGTTCATATTACGAAGACTAAAATAAAACTAAGTTTGAAGAAATCTGAGTAGTGCAGACTAATGTGATGATGCCCAAACGTGATAAAGTGTGTTTGCAAGAAAATAAAAAGAAATATAATATAAATAATGAACTTTGTCAATAATTGGATTTAGACTTTTACTATAAATTGATACACGTGACAACTTGAGATGTAGGGAACAAGTGTCAAAGTATGCGCGATTCGAAGAGTATGTGAACCTCGCTTTTCTTGAATTTTTATGCATTTTCAAGTAAGTTGAACCAAGAAGAAATTCAATATTAATTCTTTTCATTTCCTCGCATATTTTGATGAAAACGATATTTATTGTTGGACTATACCTCCATACCGAGTGACCTAGTGGTCTAAGTGGTCGAGCTGAGTCGTTGTTTATTCGTGAGTTGAGCATACGAGTCGCGCTCGTGGCTCCTAGATGAGACTAAATCCTCCGAGTGAGCATCCGGTAGTGATGTGGCTCCTCACGGACTTCAAGGATTCCATTGCAGCAGCATCCGTTGCGACTCAGGCTCCCTTTCGAATGTTTTCTCGAGCCGCAACTCAAGTGAGCCGATAGTGCCGAACGAATTAGGTGCGGTCAGTTGTACTTTGGTCCCACCGTACCGATATTTGACATTCACTCGTAGTCGTGCTGGCTTTGAGCCCACGTGTAGAGTGTCAAGTCCACTTAAGCCGTCTATCATTTGCTTCCGAGTCACTTCGTGTGACGACCCCAAACTCCGAGGCAAACCGGTACCGCCACGTCGCGCACACGTCACCAAGCATGCCACGTCACCGCACACTTATTTTTAATCGCCCGCGACCTAAACATTTGTACGATATCTTATTCGTCTTAACTTAGTATTTATGGATGTTTTTATGAATATTTACATTAAATTGACTCGAGTTAAGTTGTTCGCGATTTATTAAATTAATATAAGTTAAATATCAAAGCTAAGTCTTTAAGCATGTAAATATCGTAGAAATGAAGAGTTTGCATTTTATAAATAACCATATATTGTGGAAACCCGCATTAGATACCATGTATATCAAAGAGCGACAAAAGTATAAAAGATGAGCATATACACGTATCGTATACAAGTCCTCCCAAAATTTCATAAAAGCAAGAAATAAATGCATACAGACACCTACGCAAAAAAGTCGATGGGCTCTCCTAACTCGTAGGTAGTCGCCTAAGCACTCCTTTGCCCCAAATTCGTATCGATCTACGATTTGTCACCAAAAACAATGAAAAATCCTGTGAGTAAATCCCAGAGAACGTTAGCTAATATTCACGAAATCCAATAAAACTACTGCAATTCATGCAATTTAAAAAGAACAAGAATAAAGTAATCGCATGAAAATAAGTAGTCGAGAAATCGAATTTGATACGAGCAGTAGCATGACAGAGAACCCCGGTCGACATCGTGGAATCGTCTTAGCTAAACCGAGAGGAACCCATGGCGACCACCTCGCCAAACATCTCACGGCCGAATGAGAGGAACTCATGAACTAGAACCTCATCCAAACATCTCGAGAGAGAACCCATGACGTAGACTTAGTCTCGTCAATCATCTCTCGACCTACGGTCTCGCGTGAGAATAATCACCACATAGCCATAACATGGCCAATTACTCGAACAAATGCTGGGTAGGTAGCCCCGGGCGCGAGTCCGTGCCATGCCCAACCCCGTCGACAAACACACATACACATATGGGAGTGGATGAACAACAATAAATAGCACAATGGAATAATTGAAATTTGAAATAAAATAAGTACCATAAATGAGTTTTAACTAATTTTCTCGTATGTTTACTTACCTTAAACAAATTGCAAATCGCCCTCACAACGTCCCGTACACGCCTTGAGATACGTGCTCGATATACGACTATAGTCTCCTAGTCCACCGTCGTGTTTTTCGCTGGGATCGATCATTCTCGCAACGCGCCACCGCACCGTCGCTTCCACGTCTGCTTCACCGCGCCGCTATCGCTGCGCGCCGCTGCCGCTTTGCCGACGCTCGCTGCCAGTTGCAGCGCTGCCGGCGGCTGCTGCTGAGCGCGCTCGCCACTGCTGAGCCGCTCGCACGCTGAACCACCGTCCACGATGTTGCCTCGCCGCTGATCGCCGTCGTCGCCGCTTCGCGCCCCCCGTCACTCCTCGCCGAGCTTCCTTCACCTCCCTCTCTCTCGCCACCTCTCTCTCCCGGTCGTGACTCTCTCTCTCTCTCTCTCTCTCTCTCTCTCTTTCCTCTCCTCCCTTCCCTCTCTCTCTTGCGATTTTCTCCTCTTTCTCTCTCTATCCGTGTTTAAATGATGAGAAATTTTTTATTATTATTTTGAGAAAAATAGAGAAATGATGAGGACGGGTTTAGGTATGGTGATGCGATGTGATGTGTGATGTTATGAGATATGTGATGTGACAACTAAATCCTGTGTTATCCCATACACCGGCTGCTACACGCTCACCGCGATGTCGTACACTCTCGTCATTACACGTGCACAACGCGACCAATAAAATATCAAATAATGCGACGCGAATTATTTAATAATAGTAAAATAAATAAACACTCGCACACAAAAATAATAATTTTTACCTCGTTAGGCGTGCCCCGGACTTTTCTCGCGACTTCCACGCGGGTCCGAGCTAGATCTTAATCAGTAATTTGTCGCTAATCGGATTAATTAGAGCAAAGCCGTTACACTCTGCCTCTCTATCGTCGACTATCAGTAGATGTCTATTATGCGCTTTATTATTCTTTTCAAATTTCATTTCTTTCCCGCATTATTTATATACTTATTTATTGTTAAATCCAAATTACCGTTGAACTCCTTCTCGATTTATTCATCGGGATTGTTTCCGCTGGGTGACAATTGCAGTATAATCTCCAAGCTCAAGAACATTGATGTGCTACATATGTAGGTCATTTGATTTATTTATATTATAATTACTGTGTTTTATAAATGAGTATTTCGGGTCGAGAGATACTATATTTTGTATATTGTATCCGTTGTACGGGTTTTCACATTCTCGCTTCCACACCTAGAACTCGCATGTGTTTAGTTTATTTGTTATCGCGTTTTCACCGCATTTAAATTATGTTGCACATGATTTCATATATATATGTTTTGTCATGGTGACTATTAGGTACCGAAGACCTATTTATGAGGTCGAGGAGGTCTTTATTAACTCCGAACCGGTTTATTTGGGGTTAATGGATGCCTAGAGCCCAAGCGATGCCCAATTAGTAGGGCTGAGCCGCCACGACAAAAAGCCATATTTGGTAGTTGTATCCCGAGCCCAATTGCATGTAGTGGTCTCCTCTCTAGACTTTAGTGGAAATTTCGATATGAATGCCTCCGTAAAGTCCGGGAAGGCCTCCCCTCCCCGATGTACTAGTCCTGCATGTAGAAATATATCATACATATTAACCTACAAGAAACAAGAGAAGAACGAATTAAAGCAGATTAATGTCGAAAATCTAATTTTCAATTCAAAATGATAGGTGGTGGTCAAACAGTACTAATAGTTTAAATAACATTGTCACCAAAACGAACCAATAGGTATCCAAAGGTGGCGCCAAAACAAACCGATAACTAACAAAGTATAGTGGCAAAACAGTCGATATGTATCAAAGTGGAGCCGTTAAAACAAACCGTCGCTATTTTCCTCTATTTGGCCTCAGGCGATCGCACACCGCGGATTTATGACCGTGATCACTAACTTATAAAATGACGATGAATGCACGAATATAACAAAACTTACATTTTCTTCGGATTTTGATTCTTTCAATAGACTTTCGAGACATTGTAGCATGTATGATGTGAAACTCACCACCAAAGAGGAAGCCCTAAAAATCGAAAATGAAACACCTAAAAACCAGCTAAAAAAACCACCAAACAACGAACAAAACCGCCAAAATGATGTTAAACGACTTGTAACGAACTTACCGAGCTTCTGGCCACAAGTGGTCGCGAGTTGGCCTGGCTTGAGGTCAAAGGGAGTCTACTTCATGGTGTTCTTCCTCTTACCACCGTTGGTTCAAACAATTTCATGGGATACGAGGAGTAAAAGCCTCTTTATATTTACGAGCATCAAAGTTATTTCACAAGCAAGTAAAAAAATTCAAAACTAGGTAAAATGAGGAAAAGCTGGTCCAAATAGTTGTGGCCTTTCATTTAGAGGGCCGCTAAGGGCACCCCACCTTTTCATGAAGGCACCCAAGCTAATGTGGGCACAAACCAATTTACTCTGGGGCACCCAAAAATTAGACCCGAAATACCGAAACTACCCCTCGTGGAAATCCCGCCGCACCCCACCACCCCCACCACCACCTTCACCGAACTCCTCAGAAGAATCCATTTGTTTTGAACCGACCAAAGGAGAGGAATCCCCGAAATCGTGTTCTCCGTCCCTCGCCGTGCGTTTCTCCTTCGTTGTACGAGTTTTCCGCTTAGTGGGCCTGGGTGTGAGCCGATTTCGTCTCCAAATTAGGGCTCCTGCTGAAGATCGTCGAATTAAGTTACATTTGCAGAGTAGTTGTAATGCTGTGCGCGTGGCGCTTTGTTCAATTGTAAAAAAATTGGGAAATCGTGGTTCTCGCCACACAGCCGAGATCGAGTCAATCGTCCCGCCAAGCATGGCCGAGACAAAGCTAATATGTTTGGGAACTCGCAGCCTCGCCACGAAGACAGAAGAGTTAACAATGTCTCTGCTACGCATGGCCGAGAATACTTCGCTATCTCGGCCGCGACATGACGAGAGCTACAATTAGTGATAGGTAATGTGGCGTTTGGGTGTACAACCGAGAATTTCCTCCTACTCTCTGCTGTACACTTCCGAGAGGTCTCGCAGGCTCCTGGCCGTCATGAACGAGAGTAAGGCGAATTGAAATGGTCAATCCATCTCGCGGTGTACAACCGAGAACTTGCTATCGGGACTCCTGCATACACCGCCGATATATCGACTCCTCATTGGCCACAGTGACCGAAAATATGGGTTGTTTCACGAACCCGTTTCTGACCGAGACATCGAAATGGATGAATTTGAACATTACTTTTTGTAAATTTTTTTTGTCCATCCATAAGTAAACAACAATCAAAATACAAAGACAACATTTCAGTATATCCATAACATTCAAGTAATCGGCAAAATTTCTAAATGTTTAGCCATTAAGGTTTCTAGGTACAAGCTTTACACTACTATGTATCTAAATCTACAACATGTATATGGTGGCTTCATCAAGCTGCAATGGGCGCGATGTCTCGAAATACGAATCCATCTCGCCAACCTTTCGCGCAAATTCTCAACGTACCGATCCTACGATGGATATAAGGATGGCAACGGCATTCACACGCAACTTCACCTCAAAGTGAACAAGAGAACATAGAAGATATTGTCACAAACCCGATTAAGTGGAAACAAAACAATTCACAAAAAATCATAGAACTTACCCTAACCCAATGGATATTCCTTTCATTTGTCATTGCAATGATAAGTCTCGTTGCGGCAACGACGACACGGAGCACTACGTAGAGGTAGGAATGCGAGGCACTCCCATGCGAGAGGTTGACGAGAATGACATCAATGCGCGTGGATACGAACAATCCCATGTCCGAAAGGTCAACCATTCTTTGAAAATGCCCCACTTGCTTCTCTCGGGCAATGCACCGCATTCTCGACAGCCTCGAAACTCGAGCCAAGCACTTCCCGCCAAAGGTCTTCATACCCGATAATCTCGTTGTACATCTTTCTACGCACAATCCTCCACCCGTCTACATCTGGCAGTCGGCCTGCAGGATATACACCGATATCCACAATTTCCATCTAAAACCACATCGATAATGCCCTCAATATGTGGCAACCAATCCGGTTTCTAAGCAATGACCATAAGCCATGTTAGATCCACTTTGCGCGCGCGACCGGCACGACGCATTCAAGGAACAACCTTGCCTTTCTTCCGCCTGTTGGAGGCCTCTTTTGCAAGTGGAGCCGGGGAGACTCAACTTGTTTTCTTTTCGACACCGCTTGCTCTCCGATTGAGACCCCGTGTCCTCCCACCCGCATCCTCAACTTCCCACCCGCCTCAACTTCTCCCCTTATCCAATCTTCCCGCGGTGTCGTGATCAGTGCCTCCCACATATAACAGCTGACATACCATAAGGAGTCAACATTTTCCTTTACGTTAATAAGGAAAGTGGCATCCACATTTCTTCGTACTACTGAGTCCTCGCTTTTCATCATTTCTTGATTTCTTTAAAATTTTGGCCGTTTTCCCTTCCCTACTCTCTCGAGCCGTCCCCCTATATGTCCCTGCACCTCTCACAGCAAGTTTCACCCTTCCCCGCGCGCTTAATGCCCCCGCATCCGAGCGCTTTCTTACTAACACAAACTTGTTCTCACCACTAATCATTTAAAGCCATGAAATAACCGCTTCGAGAGGGGAATGGCTTACAAGGTGTAAAAGTTGTCCTTGTAGTCCGGAAAATTACTAGATACTCGCATTACTCGCAATACAAACAAAGGTAACATTATAATCAACCAAAATGTATAGCACAATCACCATAACACCCCAAAAACAAAGTTCCTTGCACGTACAGTCCGATACTTTATTCGTAGTCTGCCACGTACGACCGAGAGTTACTCAAGACTTCCTGGCCGTACCATACCGCGACTCGCGTGAAACCTTCTCTGGCCCTCATGACCGAGACATTACTATACATCTCGGCCCCGCGAGGCCGAAACAATCGCGCACCCGTACATTTAAACTTCTGATAACCGCAAAAAACACAATAAATTTGCAAAATTACCTCAAGTACGACCTCCTCTTGCACCGAAGCAAGATAATCCTCCATTATATAAAGGAAACAAGTTCGGATTTGAAGAAATTACCAAACCCTACGTTGACAAGCTAAGGGCACCCCACCTATTAATGAAGGCACCCAGCTAATGTGGGCACAAATTGATTTACCTGGGCACCCGAAAATTAAACCCAAAATACCAAAATACCCCTAGTGCAAAAACCCTTACACCCCACCACCACTACCACCACTACCGCCACCACCACCGCCACCACCATCACCGAACCCCGAGCACCCGACCACCCCCACCACCACCTTCACCGAACCCCGAGCACCCCACCACCTTCACCGAACTGTCACAGGCAAGAACCCATTTAGTTTGAATCGACCAAAGGAGAGGAATCTCCAAAATCGTGTTTTCCGTGTCTCGCCTCAGTGTTTCTCCTTTGGTTTACGCTTTTTGAGGTTCGTAGGTCGTGCGTGCGAGCCGATTTCGTCTCCAAGTTGTGGTTCTGAATAGTTAAAGAAATGAGAATTCATGCGGCTTTCGCCACACAGCCGAGATCGAGCACAGCCTCGCCTCGCATGGCCGAGACAGTAGCTTTCTGCGCTGGGAACTCGGTCTCGCCACAAAGGCCTAAGAGTTCACAAGTGTCGCTGCTACGCATGGCCGAAAGTACTCTAGTTCTCTCTACGAGACATGACGAGAGCTACAATTAGTGGTAGGTAATGTGGTGTCTGGTGGTGTACAATCGAGAATGTGCTCATACTCCTGGCCAGTACACCGGCGTACCATACCGCGACCTAAGTACACCTCTGGCCCTTAGACCGAGACATCACCATACATCTCTGGCCCCGCGAGGCCGATACAATCGCGCACCCAGACAAAAACTTCTCCCAACCGCATAAAAAACACAAAAATCTCGCAAAATTACCTCAAGACGACTTCATCCGCACCGAAGCATTACAATCCTCCATTATATAAAGTGGAAACAACTTCTGATTTGAAGAAATTACCAAACCCTACGTTGACAAACAAATCATCATTTTCACTGTTTTCCACAACTAAACAGCTTCTAATAAACTATCATATGGTTGTCAAACATTGTTTACTCGCATTGTTTGATGATGTCAATCCGCAAGAATCGATAAAAAGTCGACAAACGCGTGGGATTTGTGGTTCAACCTCAGGTGGGGTGCCTTTTTTCTTTGTCAAAATGATTTGTGAGGTTTGAATCACTATATATACAAGGGCAAAATAGTCTTTTCCACTTTTGCCGAAATTTTTACAAAAACTTTGGGTGCCTTCATTAAATGGTGGGGTGCCCTTAGCGGCCCGGCCTGCCAACCCGGATCAGGTACATTATCCACAGTAAATAGGAAAACCTCCGTAGGTACCTAATTGTTGTATCTACTATTATTCTTGTACTACTTGATATATATCCACAAGAAATCATGGGAATCCACATAGATATTTTTTAATTAATTTAGATCACTCCCTATCCAGATTAAATCTATTACTCCGGATTTGAACCGAGTCGATCCACTAAAGGGTAAAATTCTTTTGGCGATAATTTTTTTGTTCGAAGTCTCAAATCAATACGTCCTCTTAAGGCGCCGAAATGTCGAACTACTCCAATTAGGGGTAAAAAAAAATGGAACCGGACATAAACGGACCGACACCCCTCCCTATAATGATTAAATTTAGTGTCTGGACTCGTTCCCGTTTTTAAAACGGCACTTTTTTTTTCGTCTGCACCCGTATTTTTGTAAAACATACGCTACTCCCGCTTTTCCAATTTTTATTTTTAAATATGATTTAATATTTTATTTATCAATTATTTTTTGAAAAAAAACTCAACTAAAAGTCTACAAGTCACCTAACATTCAATTACCAAAAAATAAATACATAACATCGCAATTTTTTAATTTCCAAAAGGCTTAAAAAGTTAAAAGCTATACACCGAATCACCGATACACATTACACATGGGTTTGGTCCGTTTGGATTTTGGAATCATTTGATGACATAGAGTGTGAAATTACCTATATGCCCTTCAAATTAATCACTAAATCTGTACCCATTTTTTTAAAAAATTGTTCTAATTCTATCCCGTATTTTTAAACGGACACAAAAATTGTCCGTGAATTCGTATGTTTTTTACAAAAATATTGCCCGATCCCGTTTAAAACGAGTCCTGACAAAACCATACAAACTAAGTTTAGACAACTTTTGACACCCCTAACTCCAATGCACCACCATTGATAAATATATATATATATATATTTTACTTAAGTTTCTGAGTTTAATTCATGACTTCTCCAAAACCTTGTTTTAAACAAGTGGTGTATCTACCTTCACCATAAATGCTTTTGGCCTCCTTAAAAAATTCTTATTCATCAATTGAATGCCTTCTTGTCAACTATATGATTACTTATCAAAAAGAAATATGATAAATTAAGATAAAAATAGTCACGTGCCAAAAAAAGATAAAAATAGTCAAATAAAGTCACATACCATTCAATTAATCTCCGATATAGGATCTCTAGATATAGACTCTAGCATCCTATATATATATATATAGCGATATTCTACAAAGGAGCTCAAATATATACGCATGCCATGGAACCCTCTCAAAATGTGTCAGTGCATTTATGACGCCGATTAATGTATTAAATTAGAATCCAATGGTTGTAAATTGTGTACTCATGACATGGATATATATTTGATTCTCATGGTAATAGTACACACACACATATATATATATATATATATATATATATATATATATATATATATATATATATATATATATATATATGAATGTGTGACGTGTAGAACCAACGCACCCATTACGATGGTGAAGTGGTTGAAACTTGCTAGTTGTTCGCTTGCACTTTAAAATTACGATCTTCTAATTTTTCAATACCCGATCACTATAAAAAAATAATGTGTGACCGATGTGCCTCGTAAGTATTCCCTTATTATTAACTAGTTCAGATCACGCGCTTCACGCGCAGCAACACTAAGTATCAAAATATTATATAAAAATGTTGAAAAAAATTGTAAAAATAATTATTATGTAATCTCTGATATGAACTCAAAGTCGCTCCTATTAGGTCCCTCAACAATTAATAAAGAAAATACTTGCAAACACTATGCATATTTTTAAGTCTACACGAAATATTAAATATTTACAATATTACATAGAAATAGCCGGTTTGAACCCAAGACCATTTACTCATAAATCTAATATCATACCATTAGACATCCAACCAATATGATATCATCATGCCACATGTCACGTTGTAAGAGCTTCTCACACGCCACATGTAACGGCCCGCTTTATTAACGTCGTTATTTATATCGTAATTGCAGACATGGACGCCACTTTCAAAATCCATGATCTGACGCCATGCTGGTAGGCTAGACACACGTCGACTTTAGGTACACTAGTTAAATTGTGTGTTGATGGCTTATTTGCTGATGCAATTTATTAAATTATTTGTTAAATACATCGCATGTGTGTATGTTGAATAACGAGAGCGTGCGAGGTTAATGTGACATGTAGTTACCTCGAAATGCGTGTCAACACGGTATCGAGAGGCTTAGTATGGGTACACTAGAGAAACTCAATAAATTCATGAAAAATGATTATGGAATCAAATTGAAATAGGTAATGTAACCATAGGCTAGGCCAAAATTTAAATTCAAACAATATAAAGTATAGCGCATTCTAAATGCATGTCGAGACACGAAAAATTTCTAAAATTAGTGTGACCATGAGTTGGTTAAATTTGAAAATAAAAAACTAACCATATGGTTGGATTAGACTAAGAATAATGTAGAATTAATTGAATAAATGAAGCCTATAGTTTGGCATAAATAAAAGTTGACCTTAAGATGGACATCTAGATCATCATGGTGGTTAGTACTAGGAAGTGAGTGGGCTATCGGAGTCATTAGAGGTGTAGGAAAGATGCTTTGTGAACCACGAGATAAGCCTCTGGATACGTGACGCACAATTGATTCTAACAAACATATAAATAGAGGGAAGTGGAGTGTTGATCAAAACACTCACAATTCATGCAAATTGAGAAATCCAACAGTAGAGAAAGAGGATTTGGAGCTGAAAATTCATCACTCGTAGAGGTCAAATATGTAGAACAAAACCAAATTAATCATCTTCCTCATCTTCTCCACTTTCCAATAAACCGATTTTTGACATGTTTAGTGAATTTCGAGAATTGATGATTAGATCTCTGGATTTTTGTGTAAATTGATGAATTATATGTTGTTAGACCATAACTATAGAGAATTGTTCACCGTTTGACTAGATTTGATGGTTTTGATGAAATTGAAAAATGTGGTGTATGCATGAATTTGGAGAAAATCAAGTTAATTGAATGATCTCGAGTGTTCTAATTCATGTATCAAGTTATTTTGATAAGTAGGGTGTGAAACCAAATAGAGTAGCTAATTGAGAGGGCTATGACAAGAATTCTCGAATTGAGAATTTTGTCCCAAAGGCAATTAGCTGCTACATTGGAACGATTAATACGCTTAATCGTCTCTGGGTGTTCAACTGCTTATCAAAACAAAAGCAAAAGAGTTCGCTAGTTAAATTCCCTAAAGACGCTTAATTCCATCTAGAAGGCGCTAGGCACACCTCTTAGCTCGCTAGGTAGACCATATTAGCGCACTACAATGACATATGAATATGGATTATAAAGAGCTATTTTGGGGATTTTCAATTAAATACCCCAAAACTTTTGTAGATTTTTAAAGTCTATAAAAGTCCACGCTTAATACATCTTACTTTTATAAACTCTCTAAAAGTTTTAAATGAATACACCTAAACTTTTTTAGTCATTAAAAGTAACCAAAAGTTTGTTAAAATCTCAATTGAATACACCTCGCTTAAACTTTTAGAGTTCATAAAAGTAAGGTGTATTTAATTTTTTGGTGACTTTTGTAGATTGGTTACAAATCTTGACTTTTGTAGACTTTTTGTATAAAAATACGATAAAGAAGTCTTCAACTTCTCATCACCTCAACTCGTAAACTTTTAGAGACTTCTAATTTTTGTTGGTTACATTTTTCAATAAAGACTTCATTGTTCACAAGATGTCTTTTTTCTTATCAATTGTTTTTATCAACTTCTCCAATCACTCCACAACTTCGATTTCATTTCTCACCTATTATACTCTAATATCTATGTTGATGAAAATGGATTGATGTCATTATTAACTAAATCTCATTCTTGCATCACTATACATTTTTGATAGTTTTTTTTTTGACAAAGAAGTTTCATTTATTTAAGTGTATTATTATAATCTCAAAAATGTAGTATTATTATTTTTGAAGAAAATAATTGTATAATTTTTTTAAAATGCAAGAAGTGCATTTTTTAGAATTTAAACTATCATTATTTAAGGAAAAATATACTTTTTTTTTGCTTAAGTCACAAAAAAATAAAGTGCAAGATTTTTACACTAATATTTTCAATGATCTTTTCTCAAAAAAATATATTTCCAATGATCTTACTTGATTTTTTCTACCACTAAAGGATGATTTATTTACCTATTTATTATGTTGATATTTATTTACTTATTTGTTATGCTACTACCTTTGAGAGTAATTCATTAATATGTTTATATGTTTTTTTACTAAATACAAAAATAATTTTTAAAAAATTAGTAATAGTTCTTAAGAAAAAAATATAATTATTTATTTTTTTATAATAAAGTGCAAATATTTGTTTAATTTTAAAAATCACAATAATCTATTAGTATCATCAAAATCATGTTTAAGAAGTTCACAAAAAGTCACTAAAAATCTTAAATGTTGATAAAAGTAATCATAATGAAATCTACATAAAAGTTTACTCAAAGTCTTTAAAAGTCTACTAAAAATCTAAAACTTTGTAAAAGTCATTTACTTATAAAAGTAACTAAAAGTCTATTAAAATCTCAATTAAATACACCCCAAGAAAAGAAAAAAACATTTTGACAAAAACAATGATGTTGATATTGAGAAATCACTTAAGAATTATTTAGGATTAATTACTTTCTATATTTAATAGATCAAGCTTTATCTTCACTAAAAAATAGATTTGAACAATTTCAATTGTATGAAAGTAACTTTGGTTTTTTATTTGATTTCAAGAAGTTAAATTCATTAGATGAAGAAAGTTTGAGACAATCTTGTATTAATCTTCAAAATATCTTAATCTATGGCACAATTCTCGATTTTGATGGAAACGATTTCTTTTTAGAATTAAGAGTCTCATTTCATCGATATGCCAAAAGAAAAAATACCGCCCTGATATACTTAATTACATTAGTAGAATGAATTGTTATCTCAATACACTAATTGCATATGTAGTTTTATTAACTATACCTATAATTGTTGCTTATGCGTAAATAAGTTTCTCAAAATTAAAATTAATAAAATCATATTCGAGGTCAAACAATGTTACAAGAGAGACTAAATGAATTAGCTATGTTATCGATCGAGGAAGATTTATTGTCTAACATCGATTATAAAGAGATAATAAAAATTTTGCTTCACAAAATGCACCTTTAAGGGCAATTTTACAATAAAGAGTAATTAGTCTTGAACTTGTTCAATTTTATTTTGATGCTATTGCTTGATTGTTTTTTTGTACATCTTTTTTTATCTCAAAGTACAAGCATCATTTTTATTTATATATTATTTTTTCATTTTTGTCACTTTATGTCATCTTTTTGTGACTAGACTAAATTGGTTAAAAGTATCATTATCTTTCACAACTTTTAGGTGACATACATTATCAAATTTGTAGTTTAAGAGTGGATACAAATCAATTAATGTAGAAAAGTTATGATACAATAACAAATTTCAAAAAGTTAGAATATAATAAAAAAAAGTTGAAGGTTAGGATACTTTTAACTAATTTTGACTTTGTTACAAAACCTCTTTTAAACTCCACCAATGATAAGTGTTTTACTTTTCAATCGCTCGATCCCAAGTCCGAAGAGAGAGGAGTGAAAAAGGCTAAGGGTAGTGTTGATAGAAAAAAATCTTCGACGAGAATTTTTTTTTTTTTAGCAAATCTTCTCGAGAGAATTATAAAGAAATTTTCTCATATTTGTTTGATTGCACGGTAAAGAATTTTCTTTATTGTTCAATATATAAAAGCGCATTTAAATCATTGTCGATGTTACAAGCGCTACTGACGATGATACATGTTGCTGACGGTTCTTGAGACAAAGTTAGAGAGCAGGAGGCCAAGTTTGTTCAAAGTGGAAGAAATGACTGGCCATGGAGAGATAAAGAGATTTTCAATTTTCCACGCTTAAAAGATGAGTAAATAAAAATGAGGAAAATAGTGAATGTGGTTTTTTTTCTCAAAGCAAAGCATAAAGTTATCAAACAATGAAAAAACTAAGCACAAAAAAAAAGAGATTGCTTTTTCTATGATTTTTTCATTTTCTTTGTTATCAAACACACCTTTTAAGTTCAAAATTGTCGATTTTAAGTTCATTGCATGCTATTCATATATAACTCACTCTAATCTTTAATTTATTTTAAAAAATATATATATTATTTTTATTTAGAAGGCCTCATTTTTAAGGTTCACCTTCATGCCTCCAAAATGATTAAAGGTGCCCTATCCATATATAGATAAAAAAAAAGTGTGAACACAAATATACGCTACGACAAATCAAGGGACACCAACAATTAATTAAGTAGAAAAGTAAATAGCATATGTTATCCAAGTAACCAACCACTTTACAAATTAAACAAAAAAAAAGTAACTTTTCTTCTACCACAACTGGTAAGACGAGGGGATGAGAAAACAAAGACTAGTGTACATTTTCTTTTCTAGTGTTTTTTTTTTTTTTTTTTTTTTTTTTTTTTTTTTTTTTTTTTTTGGACGATCGACTGTGACAAGTCATAAAAACAAACAAATAAGAAAGGCATGGTCAATGTCACTCACAAGCTTCTCGTTGGCTTCTATCCATCCACCGGCGCTGCTACTCATCTTTTTTCTCTTCCTTTTAAAACTTCTACTCATAGTACCATCCATATTCCCATTCCAATACATAATTAGAATCTTCTAGTATTTTGATTTTATAATTAAGCTTAGATAATAGATATACAACCTCAATCCAATCTTGCTTTTCAAAATCTAAATGAGGGTGATATATTTTTTTTGGATGAACATGAGTGTGTGGTATTTAGATATAGGTATGTATTCAAATTTAAATGAATTAAGGTGCATGTTACTTGCTTCTTTCTTGCGAAATTGTTAAAAAATGGAACAAAGCTATTTAGATCAAGAAAATCCCATACCCATATTTATATCCACTAACACATATAAATGTATATGTAAAAACTCTTTTTAATCAAACTTGTACATGAGACTTAAATACTCGACTTCATTTATGTAAATTTATATAAAAATTAAGTCAACTTGAATAAACTCTGCCAATTAAAAAGGAAAACTCTGCTTTAAAGCGAAACATTGATTTGTGACACTAAACTTATGTAAACTTATGGTAGGAAAAGGAAAAAAGCAAGTCAAACATTTAGCTGTTGCAGCAATGTAGAAGCTACAAGCTACAAGCCACCTTGTATCTTTGATTACGGAGTTACGTCAAATTTATATTTTACGACCTCTGATGAACAAGATAGTGTATTGAAGATCATCACACGTTTTGAAGATATCCACACCCATAATTGGCTCTCAATTCCAACAACAATAACAATAATGAAAAAAATTCCTGAAATAGATTACATATTAGGCGCGAATATTGGTATTTAGTTTTTTTTTTTTTTTTGGTGATTATATTGAAACTTCTTAGATACACTTGTTGATTGAAAGATAACTGAATTAAATTATATGATCTAACTATAAATGTCTTAGTTTTTTTCTGGATATGGGTTGAAAGGCTATCTAAATCTCGTCAGATTAGTTTAACCTGACCCCTAGATGAACTTAAAAAAGTTTCAAACCACACTAACAATAGTGAATCACAGTCTAGCATTTCCATCTAAGAGAACTACTGTTGAGTCTCAAAATATATAATAAATGCTAGACATTATTTTTTCAGTTAATATTGGCTTATTTGGTTAAAATATCATAATCTTTCACACCTTTTGTTATAACTTAACCTTTATAGATTATTGATTTTGTATTCTAAGTCACTTTTTAACTCTAAATTTAATATTGTGACGCCTAAATAATCGATTTGAAATATCACCTCATCACCTATAATTATTAAGTTTATTATTTAAGTGTTAACTCATCAAATTTAGAGCTAAATTTGACTCGATACAAATCAAGCAATCTAAAAAGTGTTAAGATATAATAACAAATCGAAAAAGTTAGGATATGATGACAAAAAATGTAAAAGTTTATGATATTTTAACCAATTTAGCCTTAAATATTAGACATTCTATTGATAGTTCATCACTTGCCTTGTAGAATAATCTCACACCATCTATAAATCTTGATAGTTAAGCTGGTTCATTAAAATCAGTAAATTTATCTAAGTTATATATTTGGACTCATTGTGACTCATCTAAACCATACATGTCTACTATGATCAGTGAGGTATGTCTACTAAACGTCATAAACGTGAAGTAATTTTTATTTATTTATTTTTTGACAAAAAAGAGAAGGAATAGTTGGAAAATAGAGGGTGCATTGGATAAAGCTCCCCAAATACTTTCTTTGGGTCACTTCATGGAGCCTCGACTTGCATAAATGCTTTTTATATTCTCCTTCTTCCCCTCTCCTTAGCCTTGCCTACTTGTTCTATACTTTGTATTTGTATTCACATTTTTAGTCTACAGTAGGAGTGGCGAGGATTATGGTGGCGCCGTTCGTTCCTTCATCATCACCAACAATCCACTAATCGATAACGCCGATCCGTCCGTCGATCGACCGGAATCGCGACCAGTGTAAATGTCGAGGATGAAGCACCTCCTCCTGCAAACTCCGCCATCGGCGGGAGCCTCAACGACCAGCATACTCGACTCCCCAACGACGCCCCATCGACATCGACCGCCGCGGCGGCCTCTTCTTCGTCTTCGATTGCCACGGCGGCGCCGCTCCTCCGCCCCCGCCCATCGACGCGGTGGGCGGCGGCGGCGTGGTGGACTTCTCTCGAGGAGGAGTTCCAGGTGCAGCTCGCGCTGGCGATCAGCGCGCCTCCGCGTCGGATTCTGATGCGAGGAGGATCCGGAGTCGGTCCAGACTGGCGCCGCGAAGCGGATGAGTTCGGGGTGTTCGCCCAATGTTGCGGCCGATGAAACCCTAGTTGAGCTCTTGTCGCTGCGGTACTGGGTTAGTATGTTGGAAATTTGTGATCTTTTGTTTGTGATTTGGGGGAAATTAGGGCCAATTGTTGTGTTTGATTGATTTGATGAGTTTGGGGAGGGGTTTGTGTGTTTCAAGATCGCATTTTGCGAGAGTGGTGAGGGTTTTCGTTTCGATTTCGACGATAGCGCGTTTGTTGATCCAAAGATGATTTATTTTTGCTCCTTGTGTGGGTTAATTAGCTGGTGATCGGTGAAATTGCTGAAATTAGGTGTCATTTCGCAGCGTTAGCTTCTCGGGTTTGATTTCTGTACCGAGTTATGTTCTGTGCAACAATTAGGGCTTTTCTGTTGACATGATGATATAGAATAATTTCGGGAAAAGAATTGTAGAAACCCAAACTAAAATGGGGCTTGTACATTGGGAATAATTGGCTATGAAAGTACGTCAGAATTCACGTTAACGTATGCTTGGAATGCTTTCCTACTTTGAACTGAGGAAGTTTTGGTTGGGTGACTTATTATTGATACATACACATTTGGTACTGTTATTGAGTCAATTTGACTCACAATTGAGGTGTATTTAGCTACACTTGAATGCATGCCAATCCGGGAAACTGCTATGACTGTGTAAGCAAATGCATGTATCAAAAGTTTGTCGCTGCCCCAAAAAATCTTTTCCTAATAACTGTTCTCATTTGGGATTTATTGTCATGAGCTTCTGCTTTTTCTTTGTCATGTTTTTTGAATTTGGCTCTTTGTGATAATATTAAGGATTTAATGAAAAATCAGATATGTTTATGTTTGAATCAAACATATGTGTGATCTTGTTTCAGGCTTTACAGCAATTGGTCTCAAGATCTGTATCTTATTGTATGTCATCACTATAAGTTTAGAAGAGTAGAAAAATGGGCTTTCATAAGCTTTGGGTTTCAGTGTTCTAAAAGAAAACATGGGTTAGAAGGGACAAAACGTAGAAAGAGAAAATGGTGAAAATCCTTGTATTGTTACAGACATGGAATGTTGGAAGTCTTAAACATAAAACTATATGAAATAAACTTATAAAGAAGATGGAGTAAAATAGGAGGAAACAAACAATATCCATGTAAGGTAATTATGTCTCTCATTTTTAAGCGTGTGCAGACTCACCTATGCAGCTATGCTCATGCGCTTTGCATGCACACACTTGCACCAGCTGTGAGGTTCATGACCCAGCCTCATTTATTGGTAGTGATTATTCTTATTTTATCTTTTTGTGCAGAGCTTACAATGCTGTAAATTATGATGAAAAACATGATGGATGGATTTTATGATGTTTATGGGATTGCATCAGATTCAACTGTGTCAGGAAAGATGCCACTGTTGGTAGATTTGCAAGCAACTTCCATTTCTGACAATGTAGATTATGAAGTGATTTTAGCAAACCGAGATTATTGATCCTGTACTTCAACAACTTGAGCAAAGTCAGCTGTTTCTTTGGCTGCTCAGAGTGTCGGGCTTCTGAGTTTGGTCCAGTGGCCAGTGGTTTTGGTTCAAAAAGATGGCTGATCTGGTTGTTGGTGCTATGGGTGGTCCTGCTGGTGATGCTGTTGAAATGTTAAACAAGTGGAAAGTTAGGAGTGATGAGTTGCGATTTTTTTGAAGACCATTGTTCTTCCTCTTGGTTGTCTTGATGTTGGGCTTTCACGCCACAGGGCTTTACTTTTTTAAGGTAGGGGCACTGCACTCCTGCTTCTTTTTTCCTAGTATGATTTCTGAAATTTTTCTGTGCATATCATTTTTTCAAAGCTTGGATACAACTTTAGTGTTTCTTTATATATAACCTGCACTCAACACCCTCTGAATCTCATTGTATTGAGATTCTAAAGTGCTAAGTTTATCTATCGATTATTCTCCATGTGAGAAAGATTTTAAGAGAAGTGATTGAATGTTACAAAATGGAGGAAAAGGATTCTTATCAAACATATCAAAAGAAACTGTAATAAAGTTGGCTTGTACTTAACCAGATTTAGCATACTGTAACATTAAAAATGGTTAATCTGATTGATGCCATGAGGAACTTAAAAATTTCTGTGTCCCATTTAAGTATTGTTCAACCACTTTCGGCTTGAAAATCAGTATGAAGGATGTTCATTCACTTTCTTTGGAGGATTCCGCTCCACCCCCTCTCCTGTAATCTGTCTGGACTTTGACTTGAGGGAGAAGTGACATCTCCTCCAATAAATAATAAATTCAAAGAAAGCAACATTTGGGAACCGTTTTTTGAAGAAAATTGGAGATGTTAACTTTTTCAATCTAGTAAACAACTGGAGATCTTGCTGTTTGACGATGTTTTATTCTGATTGAGAGATCATGATTCTTGACATAGCTTATCTCTTGTTGACTACTGCTATTCATGTCGGGCACCTCCTAATAGTTCAGTCTGAATCACAAAGCTTTTGCATACTTCCATTATATCATTGGGGCTTCATTGTAGAGACTTAATTAATACAATACACGACCCACCATTATTGTCTCTTCGTCACTTTCTCATATTCCATAATGTGTTGAATTTTTGTCCACTTTCTGCTATCTCAGACCATCTGATATCAATCTCCTTGATTCACAAATGTCCTTTGTAATAGAGATATTTTGAATGTTCTTAAGATAAGTATCATAGCAATTATAGAAGGGATGATGGGGCGGTGTGAAAATTAAGGTGGCTAGTGATGGTATGCATGGACACAAAGCTTTTCTGAGAACCGTAGCAATGGTGCCGAGCCAAATCCTTCTATTTCGCTGAAGAAGGAAACGAGAAAACAAACCACTATTTAGGAGCAACTTGCAAGTTATTAGTATAGGTTCCTCGCTCTCTTCTGATGAAGGACACTGACATGTTTTTTTTTCCAGTTATTGGAAAAAAATGTTTGTTCATTTAAACATTAGTATAAAATTTAACTTCTGATAATGAACTCTGACAATTTTGAAACTTGAAAGCACTATATCTTGTGGATCATTTAGTTAACTATGACTTCTATAATTAAGTTGTTAGCTATGATAAAGAACGTCTTTCAAGTCAACATCCTACATAAATCATGGTTCAAAAGAAAAGTTTAAAGCTTTTTAGAATTAATAAGGTAGCCTTTATCATTGATTTATTAGCCCTAGAAATGCCGATGTTGCTAATGCTCTAGTAGCGATGGTGATGTAGAACACCCTCTCTAAAGATACACCTATGCTGATCCAGAATTGTTAGGGGATTAGTATTTTAATTCTAATTTATTTAGTTTGTAATTTTGATAGACATGTTGTCAGTTTGGCTTCGTGTATTCTCCAGTCCTAGCGTTGGATATTTAGAATAAATTCTCCAAAAATTTTGTAAACATTGGTGGGAAATATATCATGTGCAAAGTATAGTTAAAACACATTTTGCATAAATTCTCTTTGCTTATTTTTCCCTTTTCTTTAAAGCTCTCTTACAATTTTTGATAAATTGATAATGACCTAATGAGACATTGGTTATTTCATTATTGAATGACTTTAGCAAGGATTAAATGTTTTGCTGCAACCTTGATGGAGAAATAAATTCATTCACTTGTTTTGCTTGTTTGCATTAGTGAAAGCTTGTAATTTCTCACATTTAAAGTGCAGTCTGGAGAAATATGTTGTTTATTGTAGTTCTGCTGCTAAATTTAATGAAGTTATTCTGGATAATTTTTTTGACATCATACTTGGTGTTAGGTTCTTGCCGATCGATCAGTCTTCCATGTAGGCTGGTAAAGGAAGCTACTATACTGGTTCTGATGAGGGAGCTACAAACTTAATTAAAGTTGATTATGTTAGGTAAGGAACTCATCCTTTATCTTTATGGTACTACCAATGATGGCTATTTTTACAATCAGGTTCAAGCTTTGTAATGCAGTTATTTTTTTTACCAGTTTGTTGATTAATCATATTTTGAGCCTTTTCTGTGCTGTTTTTATCTTTGTGTCCTTATGCTGTCTTGTTTCTCCACATTTTCTTGTGAATTTTTCTGATAGCATGCTATATGTAACCAATATTTATCTTAAGATATATATATATATATATATATATATATATATATATATGTATATATATATATATATATGTATATATATTGGTTTTGTACTGAATTTGTTTCCTATAGTGTGCTGCTGATACCCCTGCTCTATGCTCCACATAAGCTATTTATGAGTAGCAGCTATTATCTTGTAAGTTGCAATATTATGCAGCTTTGCCAATTCAATATGGCCTTGCATCTATAGCATAGTCTGTGCAATATCTGCAGTATATCTCATCAATGCCTTTATGCTGTATGCATCATACTCACTATTCTTGTTTGTCTTCCTCCTAGCCTCCATAAGTGCCTCTTGATATCTCTATTGAACAGTGAAAGTTGTTATTCTGTTATAAAGCTGTTGTTTAATGTCATAGCTGATTTGATCCTGAATGGTGCAGCTTAAATATATTACTTAATTCCTAATGTTAAGCTTCCCAAGAACTCATATCCTCACTGAAATGTACCTTAGTAACCATGTGGAAAGTGGTATCCTCGATTTGATGAATCCTGTCGCTTATTGAACATCCTATCAAGGATTTGAAAACTGATGCTTGATGAACCAGGCTAGCTGGTCAAGCCTGAAAAATAGAAACAGAATCATGGGAGTGAATTTATAGTGATGTCAACTTCAAGGCAAAAGCTTGCTGCGCCAGTGTCAGATGAAACTGCTCAATAAGGCATCCAGCTCTAAGCAAGTGTAACTGTAAATAAAATCTTGATGAGAAAAATCGACAGAGAAATTTGAGTATGAATTTGGAAGCTTCTTCCATCGATACAGAAGTCAAACAAAGGCTTGCCAGGAATCAGTGGAAAACCTTCACCTGCACAAAAGATGAAAACTTTAAAGATGTCTCCAAGTATGTAATTAATGCTGCACAAAATCCTGAGTTTGCTCAAAAGCTGTGTATGCTTGTTTTGTTACAGAGTGGTGCATCACCCCCTCCAGATCTGTTTTCTGATTTGGCTTCTGACCATCATTCTGGAGAACAGAAAGTCCAGAGCCATTTCATAAATGCTTTCAAGACCTGAAGACCAGCCAGAGTTTTGTCATCCAGTGTTTTCAGGCTTAGATCGTTTCATCACCTGCAGATGCAGCTGAGTTGTTAAACCAACCTGACAGTGAAAGTAAACAAAATCATTATCTGATAGAGATGGTAGGTGGAAAGCAAAAAAGAATATTCAAATATTGGTTCTGACCTTCAATATGGAAGAACAACTTCAGATTCAAGTTTTCCACTGATAAAATTGGTCTTGCAAGGTCAGATCCTCAGCGTTGGTTAGCTGTGGCAAATGTGTCTGACAAAGGTTTCTTGCTTGCCAACTTCCACTGGTAGTGATGGACTTGTGTTGGTTGATAAGTTTGCTGGTGTACACGTGGATGGAAAGAATCAGCAAATCGCCGACAAAGCTGCTGATTCGCCTCGATACCTCTTTAAAAATTATTCACATAAGGGAAAAGAGATTTAATGAATCTTTAGAACCACGCTTAGATAATAATGATCAAAATATTGCAAGCCTGCCCACAAACTCAACAACGGATAGAATGTTGGATGAGGTTGCTGAATGGGAGATTCAATGTCGGAAATGATATTCAACTTGGTGAACGGGTCAATTGGTCTTGGTAAGTACCACATCAAATATTTAATCTCCTGCTGCTCTTTGTTTCTGCTTCTAGTAGGCATAGAAATATGTTTTTACTATTTATCCTTGAAGAAGCACCTTTTGTTATTATCTTTGTCTTCTTGCACTATTTTCTTGTAAGTGCTTTGAATTTGCGATGTCATGACTTCCTTTTCAGCCAAATATCTTTATCTGGATAATAATAGCTAGAGCCATTTCTAATTTTCCATGTAGATACTGGTTCATTGAACCATAAATGATCAGTTTCTTAGCCCTAGTTATCTACAGACCTAGATGCAGTTGTCAGTTGTTGGATATTTGGATCCAACTACTTGTAGCAAATGCCATGATTGGCTGGGAAGCTAGTTACCGGATGATTAGGATCGAATTTAGCGAAGTAGAACCATTCTAGTTTTCTGAGCTGTGTTCGAGATATCCTCTACTATTCATTTTGTTTCTGATGCTTTCATTCTTGCCGATTTTCTCTTTTCAGTAAGACTTTTTGTATAAATAGGTTGGCCTCAGACTTGAAATTGTTTATTCTATTTATTAGCTCACTAATTGGAAAAGTGTTATGATTGTTTCGATTGCAAAAGGAGCTCAAAATACAACTTCAAATGTCTCTAAACGGCTGTTTAATTTGTTCATATTTTGTATGAAATGTATGGCCAAGAATTAGATACAGATAATAGTTTTTTGTTTCTCAGCCTTCAAGTTTAAACTTCCTTTTTATCTGAATTTTTTAAGACACCTTTATTCGTAAATTAGAATCTATTTAAGAGGTCCAATCTAATGGTAGAATATTTGTGAAAGCTCCCTTCATAAGGTGTCATTCATGGATCCATTACCTTTTTTCTTTGGTTTTGGTATTTGTCTTAAGCTTTAGACTTGAATCTTGGATGAACCTCAGAAAGAACTGATTTCACCTCAAGTTGTTTTAAGTTGGTAGAAGAAATTTACCCTTTTTGAAATTCTTAAGTTGGCTTTGTAATAAATACAAGCAATCAAGTCATAGAATAGTGTTGTGAATCTGCCAGGAAAAATCAGCTTCCTTTCGATTTTCAAATATTTAATAATTTATTTCCTAATGTTAATCCTAATGATATTGTTTTGTTCAATTGATGATATTATTTTCAGTGGGAATTTAATAAGAGGAGTGAATAGGAAATTAGAACTTTGAGGAAATACGCTTGAGTTCAAAAGCTTTAAGTTGAGGTAGGATGAAGAATGAATACATGGTCATTGAGTTTAGAAATAGTGGAGGCATCAAGATGATGGAGTGGTAAAAATAAGGAATTAACGGCTTCCTAAGGTGGACCACTTTGGTTACGTCTAGGATCAATCATACAAAATGATGATAATAATGAGAAAGACGTTATACATAGAATTGCTGGACTAGAAGAAATGGAGGGGTGCAACAAGAGTGATACGTGATCTAAATACCCTCTACTATGGCTAAAGTTTTACCATTCGTTATGCAAGTGAATGTCTGCAAGAAAGAAATAAGTCAATAACAAATACAGATGTAATGAAAGTATAAGGAAATGAGGATGTTTTGGTGGATGTGTAGTAAAATCTCGTAAAGATAGAATAAGAAATACAAAAGTTCTAAAGAAAGTAGGGGTAGCACTCAATTGATAGCAAAAAATTAGGGCTGGATTGCCAGTTTTAGCGATTTTGGACACCTCCAAAGACTGCCTAGAAACACCTAGTTGGGAAAATTAAACCCGTATAGAAACTGAAAATTTGGATAAATGTAGGGTAGCCTTGTATTAACTTGGAGACTGCATTGATTAGGAAGGATTTAAAAGATTTGGAGAGCACACTCCATTAGTTGTACACCTTTTAACTTGTCATTGTTGTTGTAATCTTTAATGACTGCATTCTACCATGTAAGAGCACTTTCTTTTAGGTGGATTCTTAAAGCTAAGTGCTATTGTTGTCGCCTCAATTATGACTGTTATATCTCTACCATGTAACAGCACTTTTCTTTTTTTATGTGATTCTAGCTAATGTATGTATTTTTTGTAATTATGTTCCTTTACAGGTTCATATGGAGAGGTTTATCGGTGAGATTTAGAATGGACTGTAAGTGATGATCTTGTAAATTTGTTAATTTTCTATTATCTTTTTGCAAACACGTTGGCTGTATTATGTGAAAGTTTTTGGTCATTTGTAATTCTTTTTTCTTTGGGATGATTATTGTGTTGGTAAATAAAAAGCAAATTCTGCAATATGCTATGCTTTATTGCCGATGTTTTGATGTGGTTGTCCATTGTTTAATCTACATCTATGTCCTCTACCTCCTCTCCACAAGTTAAATAGAATTAAATATGAACCAAAAATTAACAAATCTTGTGACCTCTCCTTGTCCTCTGAAAAAATTAGAAATTTAATTGTAATACAAAAGATATAGTTATAATAATAGTAACCTTCAGCCATCTTTGTTCCTAATGCATCACTATTATGCATATAATATGGTCATTAATATTGGCATGTGTCTCTATCTTTCTTCAGCAATATTGTCACGTGTAAAGGACATTTTTATGTATGTAGACTTTCTGAAGAAGGAAACAGGTTCTTAGAATTGATGAGAATGTAAGCAGTCCAGTGCATCTCAAATACATAGCCTTTACTATCAAATATTAGTTTGGATCTGCAATAATTTGCTCAATATCTAGTTAAAAATTTTCATATTTCCATGTTGGACTTATAGATAACCTTTTCAAGCATAGTTATAGATTCTCCATCTCCTAAAGTTCTCGAGTCAAAGGCTCATTTTGTCTGGTGAAATATTTTTAGCTAAGATGGCCTTTAAAAGTGGTGCTTTTCCTATTATGTTATCTACTTGCGCAAGTAATCATGTGTTGGGAATTTTGAAAGGTATGAAAGGAAAAAAAATACTGGGGCTTTCATTCTCATTATCATAGCTGAGACAATGGAATCTGTTTTTCTGTAGGGGGAATGAGGCAAGGTCTTTCTTGTTCTTTTTGGTGGGGAGTGGGGTTGATTTTATCTGATTGTACTAACAATAGGTATCCACTAATCATATCAAGGCATTTGGGGATTATTGGAGTTTGGAATACGTATTATGGTATCTCTAAAAGTATCTTACTAATATTTACCGTAGCTCTAGATCTATTTTTCAGCTTGCTGTTGCATGAAAAGTTACTTAATACAACATTTCAATAATCGGGAGGGTTAACGCACCAATGTCTCAGTAGAATTTAAATTCTAAATACTTCTCTTCCTGAACCATTCTCTTGGATGTGATCTATTCCATTCTCAGTTATTGATTTGTTCTTTCTACTGTGGTGGGAGTGATGTTATTGGCATTGATGCATATGAAGTGCAGTCGCTGAAAATTCTTGATCAAGACTTCTCCTGTGATGCATTGGATCAATTCAGATGTGAAGTAAGCATCACAACTGCAGAGCCTGTGTGGTTAGAAATAATAATAACATTTGGCCTGCTACTTTGTTGCACTTCATTTGACATGGAAAAGTTATAAAATTAAGTTGAAAAAATAGGATGAGGTTCATTATCAAAGATTGGTAAAACGGGCTCTTACTTGTTTGTATTCATTGCAAATTTATATTAGAATTTTCAATGAACTGACAAATCTTGTGGCTGAAAACTTGTTGCTTTTTACTTTTTCACTTGTGGCTTTCATGTCCAATTTTGTTGATTCCAACTAAATAGCATCCTACGCGGCTATGTGAAGGCTCAAGACTCACGCTGAGGCTTGAGCGCATCCTAATGTTGTGCTATTTATGGGTAAGCAGTTACTTTCCAGTCCACCTAACTCTTTCAATATTGACAGAATTTCTTCCAAGGTTAGTTTTGCATATCTACTTATCTAATGCATTTTTTGATGACTCTAATCAATACTAGTTAAATGAATAAAAAATGCAATATTTGTTATTTGTTTCATAATTAGTGTTGGAGATGCTTGTAAATAATCCCACATCGATAGTTAGAAAGAAAAATGAGTGCTTATAAGTGTGAGTGGAAACTTAGACTTTATTTTGGCATTTTGGAGTGACCTCATTTTCACACTCAGTCTTAAGCCTATACATAAACTTAGTCACTACACCTTTCTTACCTTGAATTAAAATTGAACAATTAGTTTGCTAATTTTAAACTATGTGGAGGCATATTGTTCACATGTGCTCTATTTAGGACCTCTTTTTAAATGTTGTTCTAGCAATTTCTTCAAATTTCTCAAATCACATATGGTACGTGGGCAACAAGCACTTCGATGCATCCTAGGTTTCTTGCTATTTTCCTGCGTCTCTTGATCCATGATATAAACTGCATGTAAGATGATGATTATACCATTGTTTCAAAAAAAAAGAAGATGATTACATTGTATGATTAATAATTTAGACTTTATATCATCACTGTGTTTTGGAAAGGAAAAGGCTATTTACACCCACTTTTGCTTATGTACTTCCTAATTTTGAATTTTTTTCCAGCCCCTCTGCAGAATGTAATCCAACAACTCCTCCATATAAAAGGGTTTTTACTCACCTATACCCTCAGCCATCTGCATCTTACTTCAGCTCAGCTCTTCTCTAAATCGCATTCTCACGACCAACCCAAATTTGACGAATCCGAGCAAAAACCACATCGATTTTTCATTGTCATAGTATGGCATTCTATCTCTTTTAGTGTCATTTCTGATGTTTTTTTTTTTTTTTTTTTTTTTTTTTTTTTTTTTTTTTTTTGAGTCTAAGATATTGTTTCTGTGGTTTTGTTGTTGAGTTTAGGGCTTCAATTTCAAGTTAAATCTTGCATTTGAGTTCAAAGTCTCGATGGAATTTAAAATATCGCTGTATTATTTCTTGAAAGCGAAAACCTACTTTTTTTTGTCATTATCATGCATTTTTAAGTAGAGTTTTGAAAAAATTTGTTTGTTCATGTTGCTCATGCAGTATCGTACACACATTGGTACGGGAGTAGCTCAAAGGAGTTGTCAAAAATACAAGGCCAACACATCGTAAAGAGGTCTCATGACACAGCATGGCCGACTTTATTAATCTTCTAAAGAAGTTCCTGACCGGGTCCCTAATCACCCATTGAGACCGCAGTTCTCTTTTGCAGAATCTCGCTCAGAGTGAGCCAAGACCTCTAAAGAGGTCCTCGAGTGAGTCAACGTTACCTCTTGTAGAGGTATTCTACTCATGTGTCCGAACCTCAGCATAATGACACTTTTTCACTTTCTAGGACACTTTAGGCGACTCCCAATCCTAGCCTCTTGTTCAATCTAAAAAGCATTCCTAACAACACTTGGTGATCTTAAGTACCAAGCTTGCCTCAACAATGACTAAAACCAAGAAGTCGAGAGGATTTGAGGGTGTTGGGTGAGAGGTAGGAGATGGAGTAAATATTCGTTGAGGGTGGGGTAGTTTCAGAATAATTTACAAAAAAGTGGGCAAACTAGTAAAAAAATTCAAAAATGGGGTACATCAAGTAATGAGGTACATAGAAGCAAAAAGCTGGGCGCTAATAGCTCGCTTTCTCCTTTTGGAAATTGTAAATCTTGGGGTCTCAAGCTGTTGATTGCAATTTTCAGTTGTATCAAAGACGTTAGTTGAATGAGGAAAGCTAAAGATTACAAAATCTATGTAGTTTTGGAATTCAAAACCTTTGTCCCTTTATCAATTTCACCTTTGCTTTTGTAATTGCAAATCTTATTACTAAAACAAAAGTTGTTTCCAATAAAATAAAATAAAATAGCAATTTTCATTTTGCAACTTTTAAATCATCATTTCTAAAGAAATATAAAAATGAGAATATTATCTAATCTGATTTTTGGCTATGATCCACTGTAATTCTTAGTTCTCAAATGGCAAGCAGAATATATGAAGTTACACAACACCTCTGATTATGATTTCCACAATTCTCATCCATTCCCTGGCCTGGTTGTTTACTGATTGCCAAGAATAATTATTATCATGGATTCATGAGATGAAGCCAAACCATTCAAATTGATCTCGTTTCTCTGGGCTCTTGATTACTTCACTTTCCTGCAGGGGGAGTTTGTACAGGTTATTGCATCGCCCCAACATCCAACTTGATGAGAAGCGACGCTTAAAGATGGCTCTGGATGTGGTACAAGTTGTGAAAAAAATATGGTCACAGCTTATTTTACTTGATGGTTACTCATCCTCTGATTTCTTGCAGGCAAAGGGAATGAATTATTTACACACTAGTCACCCTACCATTGTGCATCGGGATTCAAAGTCCCCAAATCTTCTTGTTGACAAAAATTGAGAATTTCATTGTAAAGGTTGATTCTCATTAACTTTTGACATTATCGTGGTCATTATATATAATTATGTTATTATCTACGCTTTATACGTATCTTCCCAAGAAAAAATATATTACTAAGTGGATCTTCTTGAATAATTTAGCTTTTGTTTCTATAATTAAGTTATTAGATAGTTAACCAAATGATGCATTATCTGTAACTTTTTTCTCTTAGATCATGAGCTGCACGGATGCACATGTGTCATGTCTGACTGGAAAACAAGAAAATCTACCATTGCATATGACGAGTCGCTTTATTAGAAATGTCTTGTATGAGCTAATGCAGAAGTCTAAAGTTCAAATATCATGCGATATTTATAGGAAAGTATTGTACGGA
This sequence comes from Stephania cephalantha, assembly GCA_039657325.1. Classification (NCBI taxonomy): domain Eukaryota; kingdom Viridiplantae; phylum Streptophyta; class Magnoliopsida; order Ranunculales; family Menispermaceae; genus Stephania; species Stephania cephalantha. The sequence continues at coordinate 48,767,862 of CM077569.1, read as the reverse complement.
AAGGGAAAAATACTTCAGCTTAAGATTGAAATTAAATTGATTCTAAGAGGGATGAGGATCAAATTTACTAAACTAATCAGTTAGGTTTGTAGCAGTTCCCTAATCTGTTCTTTCAATTTCTTTCTACGAGGAGATTAACAACTTACTAGTGTGCCTAACATACTGATCCTTCTATAGAACGGTACTTACCCTTACTGTGTCTTAAATTATAATCCCCAAGTTGCAACTTCATTGGGTACTGCTAATATTTGAACATTTAATAAAACAACTTTGTTGCTTACTTATATACTTTTTCAAATGTGCCTTTTTGAGCTCCAAATATTTCGGTGGATGGATTTTTCTTGTGTATGTTTTTGGTATCACCGCTTCAATCTTTGCACTTCCTCAAAAACTGAGCCAGAAGTTGACCATGCTTCTGTTCTGTAAACAACCACAATCTCTTTTGGAGAAGATAAATAGACAATATAAATACAATGCTTGTAAAAGATCCACTTTTAGTAGTAACAAAACATGAGAGATCTCAATATTCTCAGAAATATTTCAACCTTTCATATAAAGGCTTCCAGCCTTGAGTAATTTGTTTTAAAATTTGAAGCTCTTTTGTATTAATCCGTTCCACAATGCCCTAAAAGTATATCTATATTATTTCCTATCCTTTGGCACATATGCAGGTCTGTGATTTTGGTTTATCTTTACTGAAGTAACTACACTTTTTCATTTTCTAAATCTACTGCTGGGAATGCAAAGGTTTTGGTTGGTCAATTCTCTTCTTTATAACCATTGTCTCTTATGTTTATCTTTTTTAATTGTTATTATTTATATTTCTCAGCCTGAATGGATGGCACCAGAAGTTCTAAGAAATGAACCATCCAATCCAAAAGTGCGTATAAATACTTAAAGAGTTGATTTCTCAATGATAATGGATAGAGTGAAAAAAATAAATTATGAAGATGTTCGGCTAAATCGGACAGGATTTTTCGTTGTAGATGTGATGTTTACAGCTTTGGTGTGATACTTTGGGAGTTTGGGCTACAATGTGTATGCTATGGAGCTGTGGGATGAACCCGATGCAGGTTACGGAGTTTCAAGTTGGATTCCAAAATAGAAGGCTTGAGATACCGGAAGATGTTGACCCAATGATCGGCCTAGACAATACGTGATTGTTGGCAAAGGTAGTTTAATTTGATAGTTTTATTTGTTTTTTGGTAGTTATTGCTGCTGACTTTAAGGTACCATTTAAGGTGTGTTCGGTTGGGATGACTAAAAGGTTAATCCTAGGATTAACTTTTAGTCCAATGTTCAGCCTAAGCTTTATCAGTAGTGAAATGGATTATACAGCCTTGTATCCATGGGACTAAATAAAGTGAATCCTCTTGGAACCAATTCCACTGGCTAATCAAACCTAAAGAAAATGTTATTTCCCCATTTTGCGCTCACTTGTTTTAAAACACTTCACACTATATACTCCATCAACGCTTACGGCCTCCCAACCTCAAAATCGAAATCAATCTCTCCTCAAAATTGAAATCGTTGAGCATCGATCATCATCTCTCGCTCGGCTCTATCTCATCCCTTTCCTTTATGATCATGCGGTTGTGGCTGCATTTTTTGTTGATTTCCTAACTCACGAGTAGTGCTACCTAATGCTTACAATCGCGGCTGCTATGCAGTTAGGCTGGTTTAGCACCACCTCTTGATTATTGAACTCTTTTTTAGAGGTCGATCATGAGTGAGGTGAGTTCGGTTGTGTTGGGGTATTTATATGGAGAGTGGTAGAAATGTCATCAGGGCTACACCACTCAAACTCCAACCAACTGTTCCAATCTAAATAAAGTCCCCACATTTGGATTACCCTTAATCCATAGCCAAACTAATCCAATAAACTTGAGTCCAACCCTAACAAGATGCAAGCCTATCAACTTGAACACATCATTATGGTTAGGCTACTTTCATCCAGCTCCTTTAATATGTAAGACTTTAGATAATATTTATCAATTGTTAAACAATTTGTTTTGAGTAATTAACTTTGGATTGAAAGATTAAAAGGAAAGCTGGTTGATAAAAATCAGCCTAATCAGGCATACTGGAGAATTAGCAGTACACGAATGCTTTCTCTCAATTGTTAATAATTTCCATAATCTCTTTTAAATTACCAGTATCTTCTTGTCATTTCTCGTTACAACAACCTCACCAGACATTATTCATTGTATGCAACATGATGCCTTGTGCAAGTTTTGAGGCTCCATTGCTTAGAGACCGCCTCATCGCTTTGACCAACATTGGCTAAAACGAATGTGGAGTTAAAGCACAAAATACAGCTGCTGTCCAGAAAATATTTCCCTGCAATTGTTTTTGTTGGCTACAAACATGATTGTCGCTCTGTCTAGCTTTGACCAAATTGTCTCAAATGATTATCTATTCTTCATCAATGCACGCGTATGACTGCTCCAATATGTATTTGACTGTATTAAATCATATTAATGACTTCTTTGTTGCTTCTGTAAAGTGACCCAAACTTGCTGCCTTCATTCTCACAGCTTATGTCCCATCTCAAGCATTTGCATCGCACATGGTTGTTGACAAAGAAAATGGGTTGAGAGTCTGAGACAGTCACAAAAACTGACAAGAATCAGAGGCAGTGGTCTCACCATTTTAGTAAGTAATAGTTTATGCCTGAGCTCGAAGAGCG